>OX463832.1:3428943-4874568 GCA_949825045.1 Argyresthia goedartella | reverse complement strand
CTCACAGGGGCACGCGCGCCAGCACTCGCTCAGCGTGTGCGGCCCCAACAACCGAAACACAATCGGTGACGGAAGACTATCTTCCTGCGGGCAGCTACCCCGAGCGCCTTAAATTTGGCGCAACTGGTCACATCATGACCGGCACTGTCGCAGTGCACACAGCCGTCACCCGACGGCGCGGCATTCAAAACGCCAAATTGTTTCGACCTCCCTCCCCCCCGTGGGGGCGGGGGGCGCGGCCCCTCCCGCATCCGCGCGGGTTGGCGCTGCACACTGGCCTCCGTGTCCAGTGTGTCACATCGCCTACATTCACCCTTCAAAAAATCCGTCAATTGGACGAGCGTGGGCAGTTCCGTGCTACTGCCCCCATGCAGCTGTTCAAACCGACTTTGAACAGCTGCAGGCAATCGTGACAAAACCATATACAAAACAATGTATGACCATTGGTCTACCGGAAGACCAAGGTTCTGAAGGGCCTTAGTAGCCACCAGCACAGGGTTGAGCACCTGTACTCGGATGTCAACATCCCGGGTTACTCTAGGGATGCTAAACAGCTTCCCCAGCTGCGCATCAACCAACCGCCGTTTGTGTTGGTAGCGGTCAAACAATATGGACCTGGCTATCTCATAATTGCCCGCCGTGACCGTTAGGTGACCGACCAACTCCTTCGGTTCACCCCGCAGAGCCATCAATAGTTGGGCCAACTTGTAGGCGTTGTCCAGGTCGTCCCGACCGTGGACCAAACTATCAAATAAATTAATGAAGGCCGGCCACTCATCAATTGCCCCACTGAAGGCCGGAATCTCCAGGTGTGGCAGCCGTCCAACAACACCCTTCGGGGGTGGGTCTCCGTTACCCTCTCCACGGTCATTCCTTCGCGACCGCTTAATTTTTTCCGCGCGACGCTCGATGTCACCCAAGCATTCCATCGCTTGGTCAGCATCCGCGCAGAGCTGTTTCACTGCAGCCACCGAGGCTTCATCAGTAAGCCCGAGAGCTTCAGCCTCCGCAGCCAGCCGACACACCTTCCCGACGCGTGTCATTGCGTCCTCCACACGCTTGAGCAGGATATCGTCCATGTCAGGTCGCTCCACATACTTATGAGTATGGGCGAGCCATCTCATTTCCTCCCGGACACCATGCCGCAGTACCGTCAAGGGCGAAGGTGCCATGTTGACCGATTGAATGGATTCTGGTCCTATACTTCACTACCGAACTAAGTATAGCCAGAGACCAGCAATTGCCCGTCAGCGCTGGGCACAGAAATTAAAACTAAGTTGTCAAAACTAAGGCAACCACTAAAACAATTAAATCCTAAAAAGATTTAATATGGTCGCCCTGTGGATATACACCTTATAACTATACACTCTAAATCAATTAGAGAATGCCACCATAAAGCACAATAACAAAATAACACCCAAAATTTGTTATAAAAAAAATAAAAAATATTAAATAAAATTTATTAAAAAAAATAAGTGGTGGGCTCCGAGACTATAAAACTGAACAATATAGCACCCTAAACCACACTGGATATCAAATCCAAGCTATTTTTAATATAATGTAGGTAGCCGTGAACCTTCTAGAAGTGGCCTTTCCGATATGACCTGCTGACCCTGCTCTGTAAACCGAAATAACACTGCAGTACTACAGAACCCGACGTTCTACCGCAAGTAATACAATCTAGTTACTTCGCAGAATGACTGTTCAATCCTTTATGCGCACAAACAGTAGTTTCTGACTACAATTTTATAATAATTGTTAACTAAATCGTCAATTATACGTTCACTAACCGAAAATTAACCTAAATTGTGGTATACCGACCACACGACTCACTCACAATATGATTGCCGACCAATCTGAGGTATCCACCCTCTCCCAGCTACAATGTGGCAAAAAAACAACCCTACAACCGTCCGTGAATCGATTTCCTACTAGGAAACCGCGCCTCTGCTACCAAATGTTAAATTTCCACGCCTTCACCGACAGGGCGTGGAATCTTGGTAGGGTTGTTTTTCAGTGGAATGTCACAAAGCAGTACTGACCTTGACGCCGTGGACCGGCATTCGAAAGCTCAATTCGAGGCAGGAATACGGGATGAGGAACACCAGGGTAGGGGGGTGAGGGAGTCGAATCTTACTCTCGTCGCAGCCCGCTGCTGTCACCGTCGTGATGCTTGCCGACACAAAGGGTCGCTGTCCGAACGCGACGAATTTATCACCGAATCACTTCAACCTTTCAAAGCACGAAGCACTCACTCCGATGACGTGAAATCTACTTATTTCCCGACGATTGTTCCGTGATGATTATTACAATTAACATTCCGACCAGGCCCCGATACCTGTGTAAGACAATTATTACAAAAAAACATACAGCCAAGGCCCGAATGCTTGACGCCGACATTTTTTCCATGTGCAAAAAAGTAACCTAACTCGTCATTTCGTTTCTATACAAGTGACAGCTAGTGATGTCCCGATCACTCGCGGTCGATCCGCGCAGCGAAAAACCGGTGCGTTCCGAAGCATAAATATTAAACAGATACCAAAATGCCGGTCAAACATGCGGTTCCTGAACACATCAAAGAGAGCTTATGATATGTGTGTAGATAAACTAGTGTATGTAACTGCACATATTTAGGCATTAAAACTCTCGAGTGATATTATTATGAACCCACCCTCGAGTATTAATGCCGTTTTAATGGAGTTGCAATTGGCCGACGCTCCGGCCTCAGTCAACTGCCCTCCTCTCTAGGCGATCTCAAGGTTACCCCCTGGTTGCTAATTGAGAAGTATCCTTTCCCTTCCCGTTCCTCCAAACCCCTAGGCAATCTCAAGGTTACCCCCTGGTTGCGTGGGGGATCCCGCCGTTCCGTCCGCCCTAATTCCACCCTTGCCAACAACCCACCCCCGTCACCGCATATAGTATCGAGCCCGCGTGCTATTCGAACCGCAACCGTAAAGGGGTTGTTTTCAGGGGTATTCATCATAGTCATTCACAACCGTAGATAGCGTGGCCATTCCGTGTTACCAGTAAATTCATGCCACGGGTTGCAAAGGAGGGAATCCGGGGCATCTTTCATAATAAGTGTAAATTACTTAGTCTAGCGTTAGATTATGTATTAGTTAAGATTTAGATGATATAACCTTTGGTCATTGTAATAAACATTGCGGCACCTAGTTAGGAATACCGTACTGTAGCGGCGTAGTCCAGCTACTGTAGTTTTATTGTAAAGAGCTAGAGATGACAGGGTTAATTCGTATAAATTAAACACGAGGTGTAAGCCAGTGGTATTAGCGAACAAGTGCTATGTAATACAAAAATCATACAAAAAAAGGAGAAGGGGAGAGGGAACAATGAGCCAATCAGCAAACAGTATACGACACTCAGCACTCGGCATCACGTCATTTATGCGCATTCCCATTGGACGACAATTCCGGTTAGTTCTGGATCCATCCGTAGGGGGCGCCTCTGTCGGCGTGGTTTCACTGACTCTGGCCTCAACATGCCCGCGGCCTTGAAAGCCTCAGCTTGCAACAATTTTGAAATAATAAAATAACTCAATTTCGCCTCGTACTAGTTGTCCATGAGAGGACAGATTTTTGAGTATGCGCGTCTAATGCCTGACGCTGTCTGGATATCAGCTACTCTTGAGATCCCATCATTGCCAGGTATGGTCTTTACGACAGACCAAGTTGCCATTTAAGCGGCGGCAGATTGCTGTCCTTGATTATGACGAAAGTGTCCGGCTTCAAGTCAGTTGTATCCTCCCTCCATTTAGTCCTGGTCTGTAGTTCCGAAATGTATTCCTTAGCCCAGCGTGACCAGAACTGCTGCCGGATTTCTCCATCTTTTGATAGCGAGAGAGTCGATTGACAGAAGTATCGCGCAGGTCACCATCGCAGACAGGAGCGGTGAGAGGCCGGCCGATCAGGAAATGGCCAGGGCTGAAAGTCAAAGTCAAAGTACTTTATTACTGTAGATATTTACATATACTTAGCAAACGTCATTTTTTGCCTCTTCTCTACATTGGACCACTGTGGGAGAAGAAGGGCGTAGAAACTCCCACAGATTGATTTTTAGATCTCTTTTAAAAATAGGTTGTGCTTAACTAATACAAAAATTTAATTGTTATGATTGATAAGCAGGAATAAATAATTACAAAACTATTAACAGCAAGGTCTGTGTTGAGCCAGATCAACCCCATACAGTCCTGTCATTTAAGTAATCTTGAACATTGTAATATCCCTTTTTCGACAAAGTCGCTTTAACATGCTTTTTAAATTGCTCAAATGGCAATTTCAAAATCTCCAGAGGTATCCTATTGTAGTAGAGAATGCACTGACCCTTGAAAGAATTGCTAAACTTCGCGAGTCTAAAAAGGGGCGCACATAGTCTGTGATTATTTCTTAGGTTAACATTACAGCTATCGCTAAGTTTGGAAAATGTTGTAAGGTTTTTGCGTACATACATTATATTTTCGAAGATAAATTGACTAGCTACTGTTAGTATGTCAATTTCTTTAAAAAGCTCTCTTAAGGAGTCTGTTCGTTTTAAATTATAAATTGCTCGAATAGCTCTTTTCTGTAAACTAAAAATAGTTTGAATATCCGCTGCTTTCCCCCACAACAAGATACCATAGGACATCACACTATGAAAGTAACTAAAATATACTAGTCTAGATGTAGCCACATCCGTGCTTTGTCTGATGTTCCTAACAGCGTAAGCCGCAGAACTTAATTTACCAGCCAATTTATTTATGTGGGGTCCCCACTGCAATTTGCTATCAATGGTTATTCCAAGAAACTTCGTATCATTTACTAATTCTAACGTGCTGTTGTCTAACACTAAACTGGTTTCAACTTGCCTGACATTTGGAAGTGAGAATTTGATGCACTTGGTTTTACCAGCGTTTAACAATAAATTATTAACTGTGAACCAATTCAAGGTTAAAGACAATACACCATTAACATCATCAAAATCTCCTTTTTGTCTTTCAATTTTGAAGACCATTGAAGTATCATCAGCAAACAACACTATGTCAGTTAATTTCTCCACCATGAAAGGCAGATCATTAATATATACCAGGAATAAGAAAGGGCCTAATATGGAACCTTGTGGAACGCCAATTTTAACAACCGATCCATCAGATTTTACGCCGTTAACTTTTGCCTTTTGAATTCTAATGCTTAGGTATGATCTTAGTAGATCCAACGCTTTATTTCTAACTCCGTAATGCTTTAATTTAATTAATAGCGTATTATGATCAACACAATCAAACGCCTTCGACAGGTCGCAAAAAACTCCGATAGCATGCTGTGCGGCCTCCCATGCAGAATAAATATGAGATATAAGGGTAATACCTGCATCCGTAGTCGATTTACCCCTAGTGAAACCATATTGTTTAGCGTGGAGTTGTTTTGTACGGTTGAAGTGTGAGAGCATTTGATTGAGTATAATCTTTTCAAATATTTTACTTAGTGTTGGAAGAACAGATATTGGTCTGAAATTTGAAGGATCGACCTTATCTCCCGACTTGAACAGAGGTATCAGTTTACTGTGTTTAATGAGGTCTGGAAAAGCCCCATCGTCAACACATTTATTGAATATATAAGCTAAGTGTAGCGCTATAACTAGAATTACTGAACCAATGACTTTGACTGATATACCCCACAGGTCTTCCGTATTTTTTAAGTTAAGTAATTTAAACGTTTTGACAATGTCCTGGGGATATACATGATGAAATTTTAAATATACATTACTGACGCTAGTGTTATTTTTTAATAAAGTCTCTGCTTCATATGGAGATGAATTTAGACGGTCTGTTGTGAGTACGGGTACATTGGTGAAGAATGTTTCAAAAGCTCGAGCAACATCAGCGTTGGATTTAACAACATCATCACCTATCTTTAGGCAGAAATCATTGTCCCTTGGTATAACTTTGCCAGTTTCGCGGTTTATTATTTGCCAAACTGTTTTCATTCTATAATTTGAATTTTGAATTTTTCTGTTAATGTGTAAAGTTTTTGCAGTTCTACAAACCAACTTGAAAGTTTTGGAATATTTTTTAACATAGTCATGAAATTTTCGATCAAAGTTATAGGTTTTTTGATCATAAAGGTCATACAAGATAACTCTACTTTTACGAATTCCAAACGGTGCCCAGTCATTAAATTTAGATTTACCGTTGTAGTCACTGACTTTCTTTAATTTGAAAACTTTATTGAATTCTGTCTGAATAATGCTGAAGAAGTCTGAGTAGATTTTGTTTGGGTTCTGTTCATTAAAATCCGGTACTGGCAAATTTATATCTAAGTGTGTCATATATGTCTCTAGTCTATGGGATGTAATAGGCCTATAAAATGATGGACCAGTCTTATCCTTAATAGCAATTGGGAATGAAACTGTTTGACCACTGTGATTGGAAGGTAAGCAGTTAATTACACTTTTACTTGTGAATGCACAGTCACAAAAAACGTTATCTAAGCAAGTTTGGCTGGTAAGTGTAATTCTAGTCGGCTCTAGAAAAACATGACAAAATTAAATGATTGGAACAGAGTTATTAATCGTCGCTTCAGTGTTGTATCTACAAGTAGATCTACATTAAGATTGCCACAAATAATTAACTTTTTTCTGTTATTACAAAGTTTAATGAGGGCTTCCTCCATAATTTTCTCAAATATTTCGAAATTGCCATGGCCTTTTTCATCCCTCGGTAGCCTGTAGACACAAACAATAATATGGCTATCTAACTCAACACAGGATACCTCTATTTGTCTTTCAACAGTAAGTGCAAGAATATCTCTCCGTTGTTTCACCTTAATATTATTTTTCACTAAGATTAAAGAACCACCTCTATCAGCAGTCTTTCTATTGTAACAACTGACAATTTTGTAATTATTTATGTTAAAAGACATCATATTTTCCTTCAACCAGTGTTCTGTAACACAAATAATATCAATGTCAGAATTTTTTAGAAATAATTCTAATACAAGTTCTTTGCCAGGTAGCCCTTGGATGTTTTGATGGGCAATATTTAACTGGGGCTTACATTTTGACATATTTAGTGGCTCTTGTATGCTAGAGATTTCCTCTATTATCTTATGAACTAATTTAAATTACTTGGAACAGATTCCAATGTTGCATGCAAAGTATAATTAACAGGTGAATTCCCAATAGGGGTGCATGTCATATTACTCTTAACATAAGATGATGTCAAGTTGAACTTGGTTAAACCAACTATAGCTGCGTCGCATATATTATAAGCTAACAATGTAGCTACTAATTTTCTATATTTATTAGACAGGTACAATGTATCCTGTGTCAGAGTAAAGTTATGAATAAATTTATTCATGTCGAAATATAAAATAGCATCGCTGTGATGACATGTTAAATTAAATAAATGAATATTCATTCTATGCACAGATTTGTTCTGTAGTTCTGTCAAATTACAGGCATATGGAAAATTGCATAGTATAAATTTGCATTTCATTCTACTATGTAAGTCTAGAAGTGTTTCAACACTTTTATTCAAATCATTCCGACTAATGTTTGAATGATTTCCTACCATAATTACAATAGTGCTGTACTCATCATAGATACCGCGACTAATCATCTTCACTAGATCTACAAATGAACTATTTGGACAGCAAATTCGTTCGTTACTTTTTGGTTAAGCCGGTTATGTAATAGAGGCCCAAATCCTGCACCTACTTTGTCGGAGAACAACAGAGTTTTTCTCTGAGCACATATTTTGGTAGCTGGCGGTACACGAGTGGAGGTGAGTGGCGGGACACACGTGTTGGAGTGCGGTTTGATGCACGTGGCGGCGGTTGGCGCGGCATTCGCGGCAGCGAGCGTCGCAACGTGCGCAACGGCGAACGGCGCGGCCCTCGGGGCAGCTTGCGGCATGACACACGCCTCAGCAGGGACAGCGAGCGGCGCGGTGCTCGCGCTGTTGAGCTGCGAGGTGCCTCCTCGTCGACGACGGCGACGCTGTTTTTTGGTTGGGGCAGCGGTGGACGCTGCAACACTCTCGTTGAGGGGGGTCGAGACCAAAGTTAGTGATGTGGGCTCGTCGTCCTTGCTGGTCTCATTCTCCTCATTCTCAATTAGAATGCCCACCAATTCCGCATTCTGGCGTTGTAGCTGAACTAACTTAGACGTCGCGGCTCTGAGTTCTGCTAACTCACTTTGTTCTTTGGCATAACATTGTAGTGTATTTGCTAGCAGGTCATGTAGATGCTGGATTTCTACTCGGGCATGTTGAAGGTCCGACTGTAAACCTACATTTTTTCCCCGGAGCTCTTGCATTAAGGAGATTCTTAATATTCTGTTTGATTGCCGTTTCAAGGCTAATTTCAGTAGTTTTGTATTACCTCTAGTTTTCTTCATGAATTTATTTTTATTTAAAATATTTTTTAATTTTTCTGCTGCTTTTCTGCATGGCTTGAACAATAGTGCTTAGGTTGGCTACTTCTAGTTCTTGTTGGATAGAGGTAATGTGGCGAGATTCATTGTAGTCTTTTTCTATGTCAGTCAACTTCAAATTTGCCTCATTGAGTTGGTATTGGAGGAAATTACTGCGGTGACAAGCAGAAGCAAGGTCAGTGCGCAGGGTGTCAAAAGATTCCACTAGTTTTTCCAATCTTTGCATCTCATTTTGCGACTCCTCGTGTATTTCTCGCAAAGTAGACACACTATCTATAAGCTGTGAGTTCTTGGCTTTCAAGCTTTTTATCTCTAAGTCATTTTCATTGCGCTCTTCCAATAGCCTTTGGTTTAACTCCTCTGCGTCAGTTAGTTGTTGCTGGAGTTTAGAAATACGCTTCTCTGCATGCATTTTCCGCGTAGTAATGTTGGATGCCATGCCTGGAATTAAAATAAAAAAGAATGGGTGCTCCGAACAAAATTAAAATAAAACAGAAGGAATAAAGACTTGCAGTTAGTAGCTGTAGTACTGATATGATAGTTCCTAATTCCCTATATAGCTATTCTACGTCAAAGTCAACAAGTTTCAATTAAACTATTACAAGTAAATATAGGTTAACAGTATAAATGTCCTGAACTAATGAAAGTTATACTTATTATCTAACAATTTAAGTCGTTTTGCAAGTGTTGTGCTGATCAGCTGTGAAGTGAGTACCTAATATGTCTCTAGAATTACCTACAAGCTTACACTATATTCACACTAATTGCCAAGGTCTAACCTATCAGTGCTCTTGTGTGTATCGTGTAATAAATATGAGTGAATATGAGTGCATATTCCATAATATCCGAACTGCATGTGGATAAAAATTGAGCGAATTCATTTTTAAGACCTAAAAAGTTCCTACCATTGTCCGAGTATATTTCTGACGGCTTTCCCCGTCGAGAAATAAATCGCTTTAGAGCGAGTAAATAAGCGCTAGTAGAGAGGTCACCAACAAGTTCTAAATGTATCGCTTTTATAACGAAGCAGATAAATAAACAGATATAACCCTTTACCATTTTAGCGCCTCTGCCCTTACGGTTTAGAATTAATATCGGCCCTGCATAGTCCACTCCTACTCGCAAAAAAGGATAACTCACAGTTATGCGTTCTTTAGGTAAATTACCCATAAGCGGGGCTAAAGTTTTACCCTTGATGCGTGTACAAGTTACGCATTGGTGAGTCACCTTTCGAGCTAGACTCCTGCCTGCCAACGGCCACGTCTCGCGCACTCGGTACAACAGCGCCTGCGGCGCGGCGTGCAGCGACTGAACATGCTCATATCTAAACAAAAGGACGGTGAAATGATGTTTACTTGATAAAAGTATGGGATGTTTTTTGTTATAGTCGAAATCAGGTGCATTTTTTATTCGACCCCCAACTCGCATCAAACGTTGTTCATCAAAAAATAAATTTAAACGAGAAAGTTTGTCCTTGCTTTTAACAGGATTCCCAATTGCAAGCAACTTATAAGTATCTGGAAATGATTCTATTTGTGATAACCTAGCGAGCGCATTCACGGCATTCCTCAATTCATCAACAGTGATCGCACCCGTCAGCTGATTTGTCTTGTTGCGCGTATTGTGAATAAACCGAAGTACATAAGCAGCGGCGCGACTGATGCGGTAAAATTGAGAAAAAAGATTGAATGGAAAAACACTGGTTTTTTGCGTTATTAATAATGAATTAACGGCACTAGTTTTAATTTCCGGTAACTCAGTACCTGAAATTTCATTGACATTTATCGTCGAAAGCGACATTAAATCAGCATAGAAATCATAGTCATGTAAAAACTCAGGACCTTCCCACCATAAGTTCGAGCTAGACAACTCGTCCAAACCGACACCACGCGAAACTAGGTCAGCAGGGTTGACCTTGCCACTCATATGCCTCCATGTAAACTTGCTGGTCAACTCGTGTATTTCAGCGACTCGGTTTTGCACAAAGTTTTTAACGAAGAAGGAGCCATGTGCAGCCAGCCTAGAACAATCGTGGAGTCGGTCCAAAACATGACGTCATCTATGTTGTGAGTGAGTGCACTTCGCACCTTATCATGTCTAGCGCCCAACAACGCGCCGCACAATTCTAGACGGGGAATGCTGACAGGCTTTAGTGGAGCGACTTTACCTTTGGATATGAGTAGTCTAACTACTATTTTGTTGTTGCAAATAGTGCGTACATACAAACAGGCACCATATGCAATCAAGGAAGCGTCCGTGAAAATATGTAACTCTGTGCGCATTGGATTACTTTGAAAGTCATGTCGCGGCACCTTTATTGTATTAAGTAGACTTAAGTTATTTATGAATCGGTTCCACGTTTGCACGACATCAGTAGGTAATGGGTCGTCCCATTCCAATTTCAATAGCCATAGTTTCTGCAACAAAACTTTACCGATCATAACAGTGGGACTTAAAATTCCTAAAGGATCATATATTTGTGAAACCGTAGATAATAATAATCGCTTGGTGATAGATTGATTATTGTTTTGAAATTGAGTATTAAAATTAAACTCATCTGTGTCGTTACGCCAACCTAATCCTAAGGTTTTACATTGATTATATTCGCCCACATTTAGATCTCTAAATGTGGCTCCATTAATGGAATCGGAGAGGTCATTAAGTTGAAAATTAAACATCCACTTGCGAAGTGGAAAGCAACCTGACCTTAAAACATCTGCGGTGCCTTTAGAAACATATAGCAACTCGTGCTTATCGTCGCATGATGTCAGAAGATCGTCCACATAAAAATCGTCTCTAATAACCCTCTTCATGCGAGGATCCGAACAGTCGTCCGCCAACTGTTTTAAGCATCGTACACTGAGAAAAGGTGAACAAGCTTGCCCATACGTGACTGTATTAAGCTGATACACTTGTAGCGGCGACGAAGGATCGTCTAGCCAGAGGATAAGTTGCAAGTCACGTTGAAACGGAGAAACTAGTACTTGCCTGTACATCTTCTCACAATCGGCGATAGCCGTATATTTAAACTGCCTGAATCGCAACAATATAGCTAACAAATCTCCCTGAATGGGAGGCCCTACGAGTTGTATATTGTTAAACGATTTCCCACTACTTGCTGAAGCGCTGGCGTCAAAGACGACACGAAGTTTTGTAGTCGTACTGTGTTCTCGAAAAACACCATGATGCGGCATGAAGTAGTGAGGCTGCGCGTAAGCATTAACTGGAGACTTGTGACGTAAGTCAATATACTCCCGCATGAAATCAGTATATAACCTTTTATAACTGGAATTATTAGATAGTCTTTTTTCTAAGTATAGAGATCGACGTTTAGCTTGGGACAGTGATTCACCTAATACGTCGGCCGATCCCTTTAGCGGTATTTTGACTACAAATCTACCATCTTCGTTGCGCGTAGTAGAGTTGATGAAAGAGTGCTCACATGCCCGCTCGTCATCAGTGTGCGTATCCCGTGCCTTGGGTAACTCGTCTAGCTCCCAAAATTGATGTAACTGCAAATCTATAGACTGAGTGAAGTTACATAGGATGGGCCCATTATTATGCGGGTTTTTAATGGGACCCGAAATGATCCAACCGAATTTTGTATTTTGTAGGAATGGACCATTGGGTAAACGCATCTTGCCTACAATAAGCAAGTCCCAAAATAAATCCGCGCCTATTAAAATATCTATTTTTTGTGGACCTAAAAATTGCGAATTTGCCAGTTGTACGTGGTCAGGAATCCTGAACTGCGCGCTTTGTACTTGTACCGCTGGCAACGTAGACGTAATTTCTGGTAATACGAAACACTTGATGCGCGTTGACTAGGTATTGATGCGCGATTTAATTTCAACATTACAAGTTTGCATTGACTGTGATACTGAATTACTCCCCGTATTTCGTGAGTGGACTGTATTAAAGGAATATTTAACAATTCGCATAGTGATTGCGTAATGAAACTACTTTGACTACCGCTATCGAGTAATGCGCATACCGTGTGATAATTGTTATGTTTATCGGATATCTCGACTAACGCAGTAGAAAGAAGTACTGGCTGCACACTTACGCTTTGGGAATTTGTATACAGATTCGTGTAAACACCTAGTTTGGACTGGTTTTCACCGTTATTATGTAGGATAGCTCTGTCGCGGGCGCGGGGAGGGGCAAGCCGCCGCTAGTTGAATGCAATGATTTAGATAAACAAGATAACGTCACGGTGTTGACACTACTTGTGCTAGGATCTAATTCATTGGGATGTATAAGTGTGTTGTGTTTTTTATTGCATTGTCTGCACGGTCCAAAACGACAGCTTTCCACAAGGTGCCCTGAACGCAAGCAATTTTCGCACAACTTGTGATCACTAACTAATTTTAATTTAGTTTTCAAATCAGTGTTAATAAAATCAAGGCACGAATAAACTGGATGTTTGCCTTTGCACATAAAACATTGCTTGTGCGAAGGGCGCTGCGGTGGCTTATTGGTGGAAACATTGCATTGTAATAAGCTATTTTTAATCGGCGCATTTGTTTTTTTGTGATCAACGTTACCGTAATCTTTGCTGTGTGATGATACTAATGTTTCCAACAAGTCTGCCCGGTCTTTTAGGAACTTGAGTAAATGATCGACCTTTAACGTGATTTTAGAGTCGGCATTAGACAACAATACACCTTTCTGTTGCTCCCATTCACGCTCAGTCGTTTTATCTAGCTTGGACACAACAATATAGATAACTAGCGTGTCCCAGGCGTCTGTAGGCTCGCCGAGGGTTTTCAAAGCACGTAAGTTATTTATTATTATGTCAATGAGTTTCCTAATCTGCGTAGGCGATTCTTTAGACAGTGCTTGCAGGGAAAATAGTGCTTTTACGTGGCTATGTACCAATAATCTAGTGTTATCGTATCGGTTAAGCAGAAGCTCCCATGCAACTGAGTAGTTAGACGACGAGATTTCGAGTGAGGTTATAACTAATTCAGCGCTACCTTTGAGTGACGATTTTAGATAGTGAAATTTCTGCACGTCACTTTTTTCAATAGAATTATGTACCAGTAAAAGAAAGGTATCCCCATATTGTAGCCAGGTTTCGTATAAACCGTCAAATGTGGGCATTGAAATGGTAGGCAACTTTACTGAAGATAATTTAGTGCTATGTTGACAAGTATTGGAACTGTTGGGGACCTCTGCACTATCGCTAAGAATTGACTCAGCTCGAGCCACAGTGCTATAGTAGCTGTCTTCGAAGTGTTGACGCTGATCTAACTGCTCTTCTATGTCATGATCGGAAACAAGTTCTTCAAATTTAGATTGAACCTCATTAAATTCAGACAACAAGCTACCTGCGCCTTGAATGCGTAATTTTAAATCTATTCTAGATTCACTTGTAAGGGTTTTACTGATAGTACTCAAGTAGTTAGTAAATTTAGTTAATCTACCTTTTATGATACCTCGTTTCCTAACCAGATCGCGAATAATATGGTCGTCACTGGGCTTGTTAGAAGATTTATCGCGAGGTCTATTGCTAGTGCTACCCTGATCTAATGGCATTAAAGACATTTTGATGGCTTGTATAAGTAGGTGGTACTTACGTGCAAGTAACTGCTAATAAAGAACAGCTTATGCTAGCAGCGGCACTCAGCTGTACTTCACATTCGCGTAATAAGCAACACTCACCCAGCTGACTTGGATTACGTAAGTACACGTGCACAGATTTTCCAAATCCAAGTTTGCGGTCCAATATGTGGTTCTGAAGGATCAATTTGTAGCGGCGTATTCCAGCTACTGTAGTTTTATTGTAAAGAGCCAGAGATGACAGGATTAATTCGTATAAATTAAACACGAGGTGTAAGCCAGTGGTATTAGCGAACAAGTGCCATGTAATACAAAAATCATACAAAAAAAGGAGAAGGGGAGAGGGAACAATGAGCCAATCAGCAAACAGTATACGACACTCAGCACTCGGCATCACGTCATTTCCGGTTAGTTCTGGATCCATCCGTAGGGGGCGCCTCCGTCGGCGTGATTTGACTGACTCTGGCCTCAACACGTCAAACCAATCTTTCCCTGAATGTTTCCCACATTAGGCTACGTAGCAAGACCCTATAATTGAGATAAAATTAGGCTCATTGCAGAAGTGCAAAGTCTTCCGTGGACGAGGCAACCAGGCTGAGCTAGCCCGAAGGGTGCCCCGTCACACTGGCGCCCAACTGAAAAACTCACATCTCAAAGGGACATTCAGGGATTTTAACCGCAAAAAACCAAGGCGCCGCAAAAAAAAAACTAATAAAAATCCGCAAAAACCCGTTTAGAAAAGTTTACAACCCCCGTGAAAACCGATGGGGCTGAACTATAGGCTACCATCGGGGTCACAGGTGGCGGATAGTGAACGGCCATCAGATATGGTGGTTAGCTGCGAATAATTTGAATAAGCAGTCCCCGACCATATAGCGGCAAGATTCAGCAGAACGTAGTGGTATGCCCTGTGGAGAGGACTTACTTAAAAAATACTACAGAAGTTCTATGACGAGCTTGTGTCATGGCGAATAAACACCGCCAGTAAATAAGTGTTTCCCTGTAGACGAGCAGCTGCGCATACAGTAGACCGAATAGTGGAGATCACGGAGATCAATACAGTTGAGGGTCATTATTGTTATCCCGGTAGCAGACAGCGACGCGGAAGGCAAAGGGAAAACCACCGCATTAGAATTTCTCAGGAAAATCATTATGGCAGCACAACAAATAACCACGGCCCTCAGTCCGCGGCAGGCCTTAGATGGCCAGAGGGTGCTAAGAATCCCCGCGTTGGCCATAAAGATGGCAACATGGAATGTGAGGAGTATGTTTAAGTTAGAAAAATACAGCAATGTGGAACAAGAGATGAAGAGACTAAATATTGAGATATTAGGTCTAAGTGACACAAGGCTAAAAGGTGTCGGCGTTGAAGTGTCCGACGATACAGTAACCTACTATAGTGGAAATGACGATAGAGACCACAGTCATGGAACTGCTGTTATGATTAGTAAACACCTGAGGACAGCAGTGATAAATTTTATGCCTGTGTCAAATCGCATAGTGCTCCTTCAACTCAGAGCAAAGCCAGTTAATATAAACATAGTGCAAGTATATGCCCCTACCTCCGAACCGAGATATGATAACGACGTATAACAGTTTTACGTTACAGTTTTACAAACACGATTCTTTTAACATGTATAAAAAGATAAAAAGTCTCATAGGGCAAAATAAGAGACCTTGTACTACTACTATCCTAGATCCTTATGGAATTCCAGCAACCACTATCACAGAAAAGCTAAGGATATGGAAAGAGTACATAGAGATGCTGTTCGCTGACGATAGATGTGTGAACCCCCCAGGAGACCTGGAATATTTTGGACCTCCCATAACAAAGGGCGAAGTTTGCTATGCTATTAAATTAGCGAAAAATGGTAAAGCCGTAGGACCTGATGAAATCCCAGTTGAGATTATAAAACTTCTGGAATACGAGTGTCTGGATATCCTGGTGCATTTATTCAACGCAATTTACCAAACAGGCAATATCCCTAAGGACTGGCTGCACTCTACTTTCGTCACCCTACCAAAAATCAATAATGCGCAACGTTGCAGTGACTATCGCACTATATCATTAATGAGTCATGTGCTCAAAGTGTTCCTGAAAATTTTTCACAACCGTATTTACAGAAAATGTGAAAACCATGTGTCTGATACACAATTCGGCTTCAGGAGCGGTTTCGGCACACGAGATGCGTTGTTTGGATATCAAGTGCTAATGCAACGTTGCTGGGACGTGAATCATAGCGTGTACACCTGCTTCATTGATTATGAAAAGGCGTTCGATCGTGTCAAACATGACAAATTCAAAAGGTTTTGACTTCTATTGGCCTTGATCCTGGAGATACTGCATTTATACGTAATCTGTACTGGAAGCAAAATGGAAATGTACGCGTTGAATAACATCTTACGGAAGATGTGGAGATTCTACGAGGAGTACGTCAGGGATGCATTTTGTCGCCGTTGCTGTTCAACGTATATGCGGAAAGTATTTTCGCTGAAGCTCTTGAAGAGGCAACGGAGGGTATTGTTATAAATGGGAGACCCCTTAATAACATACGATATGCAGATGACACAATACTACTCGCCAGCTCAATTGAAGATCTACAGCAACTTCTCACACGTGTGGAAACTTTCAGCGCACAAAATGGACTGAATATCAACACAAAGAAAACGAAAAACATGATTGTTGGGAGTCATTCACCTACAACTTTTGCTCTCCACGTTAAAGATCGTCCGTTGGAAAGAGTTCATTCCTACAAATACTTGGGATGTATAGTGAATGAACAAGAAGATCATAGTACGGAAGTTAAATGTAGAATCGAACAGGCCCGAAGTGCGTTCACTAAGATGAGCCATATTCTTTGCAACCGCAACATCAAATTATCCACAAGGTGTCGACTAATCAGATGCTACATATTTTCAGTCCTTCTGTACGGTGCTGAAGCATGGACACTAACCCAAGCAATGTGCAAAAGATTGGAAGCATTTGAAATGTGGCTGTACAGAAGAATGCTGAAGATATCATGGACGGATGAAATTACCAATGTTGCTGTTTTAGACAAAATGCAAAAAGGAGTTGAGCTCATACGGGTAATAAAAAGCAGGAAACTAACATATTTCGGATATATCATGCGCAACGACAAATATAACCTGCTCCAATTGATCATACAAGGCAAGATCCAAGGACGCAGGAGACCTGGTCGCCCACGTACATCCTGGCTCCAAAATCTGAGAGAGTGGTTCGGGATGAACACAACATCCCTTTTCCGAGCGGCAGTATCCCGTGAGAAGATCGCCGTAATGGTCGCCAACCTCCGATAGGATATGGCACCCGAAGAAGAAGAAGTGAAAACCGAAAAATAAATAAATTAAAAACAAATAAATAGAAATAAATATAAGAGGAAAATAACCGAACCAAAACATAAACATATAACCGCGGAAGAAATGAAAATAATAAACATTGAAACATAAAACAAAAGTGAAAGTGCATAACAAACAAAAGTGAACAAACTGAATATCCATAAATAAAGTAAAGGTGTAGGCAATAATACCAAAAGTGAAAAAGTGTGAGTGAAAATGCAGCAATAAACGATAATAAATAGGGATAATATCAAAAGAGATTACCGGAAATAAAAGAGACAGTGAAACCGTGAAGCAAATAAATAAAAATTAATAAATAAAAACATTTTCACTTAATGTAAGACCCGCGAAAAACAGATAGAAAACCAGGAAAAGAGAATATCCTACCGAATGACCTCCTGGGTGTACAAGAAAAATAAATCGGAACTCACAGAAGAGTTGGAGAACCGAGCACAACCAACATAAGGGTTAACGGTAGAACAGATGAGAAAGAACCTAATAGAAACACTAAAACAAGAAAACACTAGCAAGGAAACATACGAGACCGCAAGTCAAGAAAGTCCAGCGGAAGTAAGGAAAACAGTTAAAGAAATAAACATGGGTAACGAAGGTGAGAAAAAAGTCATTTTCAAGAGAATAGCCTCATGGGACCTAAGTTTCGACACCTCTAACGACCCCGTAGAGTTCTTAGAACGGACAGAAGAACTCCTCCAGGCAAATGAAATTGAACCCGAACAGTTACTTAAAACACTACCAAGACTTCTGAAGGGACGGGCACTCCAGTGGTGCCGTAACAATAGCGAGAGCTGGAACAACTGGGAAATCTTTACAGAAGATTTTAAGTTATATTTCTTCCCGAGGAAATATGATGCCACCCTTCTAGACAATAGCACAAAAACAAAAGTATAAACAACCCTTCGTTGAGTACGTAACTGAAATACAAACTCTAGCGAGAAGATACGGGAAGCTAACGGCAGAAGATACTCTAAATAGAATCTATGAAAATATGCATGTCAATTACAAAATGTACATTAAAAGACAAGAAATCAAAAATCTGAAGGAATTGATACAGAAAACAACCGAATACGAAACACTAGTAGAAGAACATGATCAAAATATAACCAAGTTCAAGAGAGAAAGAGTAAACATAGAATATCAAACCGGGAACAATAAACAAGGAACCACGTTCAATCAAGACTGGAGACAGGGAGCCCCTACATATAAAACAAGAAATCAAATAGACCTCAGAAACGGAAAAATGGAAGCACCAGGCTCAGGCTACCGGGAAAAAACATATAACCAAGAGGGAAAGCAAAATCAAAAACATATAAATAACTTTAACCCAGAGACATGCTGCTGGAATTGCGGGAAAAACGGCCATAAAAAAACGGAGTGTCGGAGCCAAAGAGTGATATTCTGCAGTGGTTGCGGCAATATTGGAGTAATGAGTACAAAATGCTGCAAGACACATAATGCGACGACTTACGAGAAAGCTTACACAATGGGTATTAGCAGGGAGAAAGGCAATAGAATATTTATAACAGTAAAAATAGAGGAAAAAAAATTACAAGCATTTGTAGACACCGGATCAACAAGCTCGTACGTGAACGATGTCGTCATTCAGCAATGTAAAGGGTACAACGCAAAGAAGATGAGATACAATCATGGGTACAAATGGCAGACGGATCAGGAATACAAGTCACACAAGCGATAGAACTAAAAATAGAAATGAAAGGAAAATCATTCAAACACCAGTTGAAAATAATGAAGACAGCACCTCACATTATATTGGGAATGGACATACTGCAACGAGTAGGTCTTATGATAAAATGGGAAGCGACGGAAAGCCTTATAAGACCAACCGAAGAACCAGAAAAAGCAACAAAAGATAAAATCGAACAAAGGGATACGAAAAAGACAACGGGAAATAATGCAGAACAAGATACAGAACGAAATAAACAACAAAGCACCGACACCGAAACACTCACAGCCAGGACAAATCGAACTAAGGAGGACCAAATAACGCCAACCAGAAAACCAAGAGAGAGAGCAAAAGAAGGAACCAAACAAAGAGAGGCGAAAAGGAAAACCGGAAACAAGGTAAAACAGGAACCGGAAAAAGAAAAGCACCAGGGCACAGAATTAGAAATATACCCAGTCGAGACAGAACAAATAGGAAAGGAACCGAAAGGGATAAAAATAACAGAAAATCGAATAAGCTTATTCCAAGACAACCTAATAACACCACAACAACAAAGAGACTTAAAAGAAATGAGTAGAAATCGCGAAATTACATCAAAAGAAATGACCTGGACGGTACAAGAAATAAGACTGAAAAATAACAAACAAATAAAGCAGAGGTATAACCCACATGAGACCACGCCGTTACCGGAGCAATACAACGGTACACCGATCACAGAAATTGACAAGATGCCTATGCCGATGCTCACGGAGCCGAGCATGCCCCCGTTACCAACCTTCGAAGATTTTCTGGAGACCGGATCACAAGAACCCTCAGGCGGAGCGATGTGGGACACGTAGAAATTCATATCAGCCGAGGAACCTACCAGGAAACCGTCCAACTCATATGACAAGTTAGACGGGATCGGTACTGTAAGGTAGGTTGTATATTGTATACGGGCCTCTTTAGAGTGGGTGTTCACTTGGACACTGTCACGTTATATGTAGTTTTAAAAGAAAGAGGCTTGGATGTGAGAAGTCAATGTGACACACTTCACCGTAGGCTTCGGCCAGTGACCGAGCTAAATTATAGTGAGGATTAGATTAATGGCTATCGAGTCAGTTGTGGATCCCTTTTATAAAAGGTGTATATAACTAAAAGATCAAATAAAACAGAACCACAAACGGAAACCAACGTCTTTATCTCATCGTTCAACGTCGTTATCAATTAAGCAGGGATCATATGCTACGACATTAGCACCAGGAGCGCTACATTGGCGGAGGCGCCGAACGGGCCGGAGAAATAGGAAGACTGCTTCAGATGGAAGGACGTCATAAGAAGTGACGTAATTGAAGAGGAGAGGAGATCGTCGATCCAGACCTTGCTGAATCGAGGAAGGATCGAATGTGCATTGGGGAGTATATTTCTGTACTTAGGGTTTATATTTAGGAATTACCTCGACCTGCCAAGCGAGTGAAGAATCAAATAGAAAAATGTTGTGGGAAGATTGTTTTATAGCGGCGGACATTTTGTGAAAAATTTTATGAAATTATTTCATGATGGAGGAGTTGTCAACTTGTTTTTCGGGGAGTCCTCAGGAGTCCTTTGAAGATTTTTTAGAAGACTTCAGAGATGCTGCATCGAGTGAGAAATTTATATCGTCTGAGGAATTAAAATCATTATTTCCTTCGTATTTGAAAGGTGGAGCCTTATATTTTTTTAGGGAAATTAGGGGCAGTGCCCAGACATTTGACGAGGTGGTGAATAAGTTTAATGAGGAGTTTGGAAGCACAGACTTTGCAGAGAAGTTCTACAATGCCAAGCAAGAGAAAAAAAGTTTGTTGGACTACTTCCATTATTTAGGGGACCTGGCGAGGAAGGCTAGAGTTACTAAAGATGACATTTTTATAACGCAATTTTTAAGAGGATTGCAAAACCATCTTAGAAATAAATTAATGTTGAACCATTTTGTAGATAAGTAGGCTGCTGACTAGGGCGTTAGGAAATATTGCGAACGCACAGCGTGTACAAAAACGATATTATGATATGAGATCAAAACCCAGATCGTTCCGGGTGAGTGACTTAGTTTTGTTATACGTACCAAGGCGGATAACGGGAAGATGTAAGCCTAGTGAGAAAAAGCTGAATGCTATGCAACAGGTTCCAACTCCCACATCTACGAAGGATGTGAAACAATTATTAGGTTTATTTTCTTATTATAGAAAATTTGTATCGAATTTTGCGAGAATATCGTTGCCTCTCACTCAATTATTGAAAAAGGGGGTAAAGTTCCAATGGAATGAAGAATTGCTATTATTCGGGGGATAAGTCGGTTACTACGAGAGTTTATGTGGATGCGTCTAACGAGGCGTTGGGTGCAGTATTGATGCAGGGCGTTGAAAAAATGAGTCCGGTTGCCTATGCGTCTAGGAAGTTAACGGATGCGTAGAAAAAATATAGTACGACGGAGAAAGAGTGTCTGGGGTTAGTATGGGCGTTAAGGCACTATAGGCATTATCTTTGGGGGTCGTATTTTCAGGTGGTTACAGACCATAGCGCGTTGTGTTGGTTACAGTCGAAAAAATATATGTCTGGTAGGTTAGCGCGATGGGCGTTAGCGATACAAGAATGGTATTTCGAGATAGTTCATTGCTCGGGGAAAAGCAATGTAGTGGCAGATTTTTTGAGTAGGAATCCGCTAATGGAAGAAGGGAAACGGGAAACAGAAGGACCTCAGTCTTCTTCTCGTTCTGAACCTGATGATGATGGTTTGGTAGTTTTTAGTATCAATGTAGAGTCGTTACAGGCGGATCAAGCGAACGATTCATTTTGTAGTAGATGGTTAACGCGGTTGAGCGAACGTCCGGAAGCGTGGCGTAGCGGTTTTTGCTTGAGAAATAATTTATTATATAAAAGCGTACGTAGAGATGGAGAAGTTAGGGAGGTATTAGTATTGCCTAGGTCGTTGTTTCAAAATGTAATGAACGAATTACATGATGAGGCGTGGACAGGAGGTCATTTGGGTCTCGCAAAGACGTTGAAGAGGTTTCGGTCGAAATATTTCATGCCGAAAGCCGATAAGGAGATAGAGCGTTATATAGCTTCGTGCGTGCCGTGTCAAGAAAGGAAGTTAGTTAAAAGCGTAGCAGATTTGATGCCGATTAGGGTCTCGGATATTTTTGAGAAGGTAGGAATCGACGTGTTAGGAGCGAGTTGAGTTAGTAGGAGCGTTTCCACGTTCGTCGAGAGATAACCGTTTTATAATAGTCGCGGTAGAGTATGCGTCGCGGTTTGCGATATGTAAGGCGTTACCTAGGGTTACATCGGAAGATGTAGTGCGGTTTTTAGTTGAGGAAGTTTTCTGTAGGTTCGGGCCGATTAGGGAAATTATTTCGGATAGAGGAACGGTTTTTACGGCGGGAATTGTAAAAGAAACGGTAGAGCACTTTGGGGCGAAAATGATACATACAAGTTCGTTTCACCCACAGAGTAACGGTTTGGTAGAGCGAATGAATAGAACATTAACTTCGATGTTATCAAAATATTTAGGTAGTAATCAAAGGCAATGGTGCTCGGTTTTACCTTTGGTGGTACATGCGTATAACACTAGCGTGCAGGCGTCAACGAGGGTGTCGCCGTATAGTATTTTATTTGGTAGGGAACCGTGCTCGGTGGTGGATCGATCATTAGGATTAAACGCGGTTGGTTTAGAAGAAACGATAGATGAAAGGGTAAATCGTGTGGATAGGCTGCTGACTAGGGCGTTAGGAAATATTGCGAACGCACAGCGTGTACAAAAACGGTATTATGATATGAGATCAAAACCCAGATCGTTCCGGGTGAGTGACTTAGTTTTGTTATACGTACCAAGGCGGACAACGGGAAGATATATGAAGTTGGCACGTCTGTATCAAGGACCATACAAGGTCATTGAGATCGTTGGGAGGTCTAATGTGCTGATTCGTCGTCTGAACTCACGGTCTCAGGGCGTAATTGTTAACACAAATAGTTTAAAACGCTTTGTGCTGCGTTGAGGGGTTCGTATGATATTAAATATTTATACATTAGGACATTAAATAATTATAGGATTAGGATAGGAACATTAGGATATTAAATAATTATACATTAGGAGTATAATACAATTGTATCCCGGTTGATGGTTTGTGGTTTGTGTATGCGGTAGCGTTATGAAGTGTTTATTAACCTGTGTTTCTTTTCATGTTGTTGCTGAACTATGATGTCTGATGAGGACCGTACACCAAAGACCCAAGAAATATCTGTAACATACTAGATTTCCGTGGTAGATTACCTTTATATGAGAAACTTTTATAAACGACAGTTCGATTAATTGTTTGAAACGATCGCCTGGTTTTATCTTTGAGAGCAGTATGACGAGGCAATAGCTATTCGTCATAGGGTTCTGTTTTGGTTCCCGCGTTCTTAAAGTATAGAGTTGGGATGATTTGGTAAGGGGAGACTATGGGTTGTATAACGAAGTTGGTAACGAAGGTTTCTCAATGAAAGTAATTTCTGATGTGGGATAACTCGGGTATTCGATACACATTCGAGATTATTTGTAGTGTCTTTACTTGGGTAATTGGTTGCAACTCACGGCGATTATCTTAAACTGTTAATAGTAAAAGATAGTTTACTGAATTCCAATGGATTATTTAGGATATATGTATGTAGTAGTATCGGTTTTAAAGCTAGTTGATTTCATCGTATTATTGGAACGAATTTTAATGAACTCATTCTTAGGCTGTGGCTTAGTAATACGGTTCTATAGATTAATCCTGTTAATATGGTTGACGTTTCCTATATTTGAAAATGATGAATGAATGTTTTCTTTGATCTTTGCCTGCGTTAATTTTTGAAATATTTCCGTTCGGTGGAAAGAGTTTACAATGTGTTCACAATTGTTATATGCCAAGATCTGAATGAATGATGACGTCATCGGCCCGCAGCTACCTCGCCACGCGCGGCGCCCCTCCACGCGCGGTGCCCCTCCACGCGCGGCGCCCCTCCACACCAGCCCAGCAGCGAAGTCACCCCCACCACGAAGCATGCAACGCCGGACTATATAAACCAGAGCACGGGAGTCGGAGTTGCAGTTGGCCGACGCTCCGGCCTCAGTCAACTGCCCTCCTCTCTAGGCGATCTCAAGGTTATCCCCTGGTTGCTAATTGAGGAGTATCCTTTCCCTTCCCGTTCCTCCAAACCCCTAGACAATCTCAAGGTTACCCCCTGGTTGCGTGGGGGACCCCGCCGTTCCCCTAGCCCATCCTCAGCTAATTCCACCCTTGCCAACACCCCACCCCCGTCACCGCGTATAGTATCGAGCCCGCGTGCTTCGAACCGCAACCATAAAGGGGTTGTTTTCAGGGGTATTCATCATAGTCATTCACAACCGTAGATAGCGTGGCCATTCCGTGTTACCAGTAAATTCATGCCACGGGTTGCGAAGGAGGGAATCCGGGGCGTCTTTCATAATAAGTGTAAATTACTTAGCCTAGCGTTAGATTATGTATTAGTTAAGATTTAGATAATATAACCTTTGGTCATTGTAATAAACATTGCGGCACCTAGTTACGAATACCGTACCGTCAAACTAATCTTTCCCTGAATGTTTCCCACATTAGGCTACGTAGCTAGAGCCAATAATTGAGATAAAATTAGGCTCATTGCAGAAGTGCAAAGTCTTCCGTGGACGAGGCAACCAGCCAGGCTGAGCTAGCCCAAAGGGTGCCCCGTCATAACATAACTCCAACGTTCTGCTGTGCCCTGTAAAACTCCATCACAGAGAGGGCATAAAAAAGATAAGTCTTGCGTCTCAAATTGTGCAGCGGTATATTGTTAGGGTCGCTTTCTATAACTGTACTAACTTGAGGAATGGGTTCATCACCTACCTAGTACCTAGTTTTTTATAATCTTTAAGCCGTTTTCTTTTTACTTTTTTTCTTTCTCTTTTTCTTCTATACGTACGTTACTCACTACAATCCTGTTTTAGTGGTTAGATTGTCCGTGGCATCACCGACCGGCTCTGACGGAAGACCAGCGTTGGTTGCAAACCAGCCAGCATTATGCTGAGTCAGGGTCCGTTTTGCGACACAGAAGCTTGTTATAGAAATTTTGTATTATATATTTGTGTAAGTGCCTGTCTCGCAAATAAATCATTATTCCTTTCTATTCTATTCTATCAATAGTCCGCAAAATTGACGTCGATACAATAATATAATTTTCTTCGCATGTTTGTATTCTGCAATTAGAACTATAATTACCAAGGTGATTTGTATCCGGCGGGTTTTACTGCCTTGACAGGTTTTGCAAATTAAACAAATTTCCTGTCAATGTGTACTGGTTTGCATCAGGAATGTTACATGGGTTAGGTATCAAGTTTTTAACCAAAGCGTACAAAGTGCCTTCGCAAAGATTTTGTGCGAATCTGCCTTTCGGACCTCGGCTCAAATCAAAAACAAAAAAATAATTGTCTCTTTTAAAAATTTTAATTGAAATCCTGTTGGTTGTTAAAATTCCAGAGTCGTACTTGTCGAAGAATCTACTTATTCCATTTTGGAGGTTCGGAAATCCATCACCTGTGTTATCAATAAAAAGATGTCCACTAATGGTCTCTTCTTCCATTTCAATGCATTTATTACAAACATGCGAAAACACTTCGAATTGCGTTTTCAATTCATATGGTCTGAGATATTCATTCTCAATTATATTAGGCACATTACGAGTGTTGATACTTTCAATGTACAGATTATCGGCAACAATCAAAATATTATCAATGACACCAGTGTCCCAAAAAGTTATATCTATAATTTTGCTGGTTGCTACTGATACAGCTTCTGCGGCTGTGCATTGTTTTCCACGACTTTCTTCCCTAAATTTATCATGTCCCTGATTAAAAGATCCTCTTAGAATTTCGCGTCCATTACAATATTTGGCCCTCTTATTTTGGGCATTATTCAAACTGCGCAGGCATTGTTTATAATAAAATAACCGATTAATTATATGGAAAATTACATATCAGTATCGGCGTTGTAACTATGCCAGCAATGTAAATATGGCACGGTAATGTCCCGGGGCGATTTATTCGGTTATGTTTTGATATTTTATAATTTATGATTGATCTTTAAATATACAGTAAGGGCTTTCTAACTAGGCCAACAATGTAAATTAATGTCATCTGCATGTGATCACGAAACTCAATATTCCAAAAGGATTTTCGATCTTGGTTACCACATTCAGTTGTAGAGACAATTTAAAACACAAATACACTAGATTTCACTAAAAACTGGTACAACAAAACTCTACTTCCGACGAAAATCTGAAAATAGGTAGTTTGGGAAGAAGTATCATAATACGTTTTAGTGATGGGCATGATTTAACGAAAGAAGATTTACTAAAAATCAATTCTGAGTCGTGGACCAATTGCATCGAGCACGCCATCCTCTGATATGTCAAAACCTAAAATGCAAAATGGCCGCTTTTGTCACGGGGTCGCACGCGAACTCCGCGCGCTAACGTCCCGTTTCATTAAAATGACGATATCTCTATTTTTTCTATGGGAGCTCTCTAAGAAAGTTAAATCGTTGGAATTGCTTTTAAATAAGCTACCGGATAAAAAAAGAATAGTCCAGTTTTGCCTAGCAATATATTTTAATTTTAATTTTAAATCTAATTTTAAATAAAGTATTTGATTTTTTCCCAATTATTGTAGAAAGGTCGTTAAAAATGAAAAAATATAGCATTATTTCAAAATGTTTGTAGTTTATTTAGTGTAGTTTATTGTTGTTATTTAAGAGTAATTATCTTGGTTACTAACAGTTATGTGTACACCAATTCAATATTTTGTCAACAATAGTACAGAAGCTGTTGCCTATCTTACAGGTCTTAAGCCTAGTTTAGGTAACAGTAACAAACATATAATGTAAAACCTAAATTGATAAATAAATTATTCTTATTCTTATTTACATCTAAATACGTTATCGCACATAAATCAATAACAATAACATGCCTCCCCATACAATAATCCTGGAAAGCAATTACCACATCCACACCACCACTATTCTGGCACGTGACTGAGGGCGCGATATTTCATTGCCTCGGTCAACCGCTAATGCTTGCTTTAGAGTAGAAACAAAGGATGTGATGCCTTTCTCCTTCTTTCGGTCACGTTTAGTGGAAGTGTGAGCAAGATAGACAAACGCTTTGATTAAATAACGGTCCTTATTTACCGCCTTTTACGCAACGGTCAGAATGTGGCCACGTGACAGTCTAGCGTAAATGATAGAGCTCGAAGGTCTAATGGACACGGTAACCGACAACGTGACCACACCTCTTATAATTAATGTTAATGACCACAGAGATTCACTTGATACCTACTGACTCTAGCTATAGCAGCTGTTGAGTTAGGTGCTTCCTGAGAAGGTTTTTCAAAATCCAATAGATGGCAATGTAGTCGCCCTTTCTCGTGTTTTCTTTCGCGCATGATGAATGTAATATGGTAAGTATGGCAGTTTACGACATGACATAGTAGTAAGTTTACAGAGAGTAACTATCAAGTGCTTCTTATATACGCCGAAGATCAAGTGATTCTTGTTTCGTCGTTGGAAGAGCTGTAGGAGATGGTGGAGGTACCATATCCTACAAAGAAGTATCTGAGTGCGTAGTTTTACTTAAATGCACATTTATTCCCTTTTTCTTAAATGATTTGTTCATGAAAGTTACCATCTCCTGCAGCTCATCCACCGACTAGAAAGAACAACTTGATCATCGGCGTATAAGAGGCACTTGAGAAGTACCTAACTCTCGCATTTTCATCCCACAATCACGCACTTTTAAATCATTGAAACAAAATCCCTATTGACCACATTCATCCCGCACGAAAGAAAAAAAACTAGTTCCTAGTAGTAAAAAAAACCTGCTCAAAAGTATATAATTATAATAATAATAAATAAACATATTTTTTAACCCTAAAGTTCTACGGCTAAATCATTCAGTTAATTACGTTCGTTCATCAATTAGCCAAAAATATCTGAGTTCCAGGGCCGTAAAACACAATATGAAAAAATATAAAGAAACTTTCATCAGTTCCATTTTACGCCAATAACATAAGAATTAATAAAGTCAAAGTAAAGTCAAAATCAAAGTACTTTATTACTGTAGATATTTACATATACTTAGCAAAACGTAATTTTTTGCCACTTCTCTACATTGGACCACTGTGGGAGAAGCAGGGCGTAGAAACTCCCACAAATTGATTTTTAGATCTCTTTTAAAAATAGGTTGTGCTTAACTAATACAAATATGAAAAAAATAATTTAATAAGCAAGCAAGGTCTGTGTTGAGCTAGATTAACCCCATACAGTCCTGTCATTTAAGTAATCTCGAACATTGTTATATCCCTTTTTCAACAAAGTCGCTTTAATATGCTTTTTAAATTGCTCAAATGGCAATTTCATAATCTCCAGAGGTATCTTATTATAGTAGAGAATGCACTGACCCTTGAAAGAATTGCTAACCTTCGCGAGTCTAAATCGGGGCGCACATAGTCTGTGATTATTTCTTAACATTACAGCTATCGCTAAGTTTGGTAAATGTTGTAAGGTTCTTGCGTACATACATTATATTTTCGAAAATAAATTGACTAGCTACAGTTAGTATCTCAATTTCTTTAAAAAGCTCTCTTAAGGAGACTGTACGTTTTAAATTATAAATTGCTCGAATAGCTCTTTTCTGTAAAATAAAAATAGTTTGAATATCCGCTGCTTTCCCCCACAACAAGATACCATAGGACATGACACTATGAAAGGAACTAATATATACTAGCCTAGATGTAGCCACATCCGTGCTTTGTCTGATGTTCCTAACAGCGTAAGCCACAGAACTTCATTTGCCAGCTAATTTATCTATGTGGGGTCCCCACTGCAATTTGCTATCAATGGTTATTCCTAGAAACTTCTTATCATTTACTAAATCTAACGTGCTGTTGTCTAACACTAAACTGGTCTCAACTTGCCTGACATTTGGAAGTGAGAATTTGATGCACTTGGTTTTACCAGCGTTTAACAATAAATTATTAACTGTGAACCAATTCAAGGTTAAAGTCAATACACCATTAACATCATCAAAATCTCCTTTTTGTCTTTCAATTTTGAAGACCATTGAAGTATCATCAGCAAACAACACTATGTCATTTAATTTCTCCACCATGAAAGGCAGATCGTTAATATATATCAGGAATAAGAAAGGGCCTAACATGGAACGTTGTGGAACGCCAATTTTTACACCCGATCCATCAGATTTATCGCCGTTAACTTCTGCCTTTTGAATTCTATTGCTTAGGTATGATCTTAGTAGATCCAACGCTTTATTTCTAACTCCGTAATGGTTTAATTTAATTAATAGCGTATTATGATCAACACAATCAAACGCCTTCGACAGGTCGCAAAAAACTCCGACAGCATCCTGTGCGGCCTCCCATGCAGAATAAATATGAGATATAAGGGCAATACCTGCATCCG
Organism: Argyresthia goedartella; assembly: GCA_949825045.1. Lineage (NCBI taxonomy): Eukaryota > Metazoa > Arthropoda > Insecta > Lepidoptera > Argyresthiidae > Argyresthia > Argyresthia goedartella. The sequence continues at coordinate 4,845,009 of OX463832.1, read as the reverse complement.
TAGTCGATTTACCCCTAGTGAAACCGTATTGTTTGGTGTGGAGTACATAATTGGAATAAGTGGAATACATAATTCGATGAATAATTTTATGCTTAATGTAATTCCTAACTTGGAAATAGAACATGGTTAGTTAAAGTAGTATTAAATCCTTATTTTGTGTAGAAAAACCGGTCCTTTTAGTACATTTATCAACCACGACTAAAAAATAAGCAGCGGAACGGAACGGAATGACACACGGAACTGTCACGTTCACTGTGTTCGTCAGACAATTTGTTTGTTTTGGTTGGGAATATTATTGGAAGGACTTTAGAACTTGACCTACTTTTCTTGACCTTGAGGGGGAGGGGGGTAGATGCCCCCCCTACTACTCCCTCCCCCGCAGAAATGCCTAGTTGCTGAGATATTATTATTTAAAGTTTTGAGGTAATGTTGTTAAAATAAAACAAAATGTAGACTGACCTTGATCTTGAAGTGGGGGGGAAGGGGGTAGATGCCCACCCCCCCCCCCCTTCCGCGGAAATGCCTAGTTGGGGGTTATTTTTCTGCCTCGACACCTTTCTCCTCCACAAATGCTCCATAATGAAAATAAAAATAAACAAAATTTACATGAAAAGAAGCCACATTACTACCACTCTAGCCAATTGTTTTTGCTTGCATACGCTCCGCTCCGGTTTAGCTTCTTCAACGTTCTAACCCAACCTATAACCCTATTGAAAATTAGCCACAATAACCCACTCTAGCCAATCGTTTTTGTTTGCATACGCTCCGCTCCGCTCCGGTTTAGCTTTTTCAACGTTCTAACCTAACCTATAATCCGATTGAAAAGTAGCCACAATAACCTACTCTAGCCATTCGTTTTTGTTTGCATACGCTCCGCTCCGGTTTTGCTTCTTCAACGTTCTAACGTAACCTATAACCCGATTGAAAAGTAGCCACAATAACCTACTCTAGCCAGTTGTTTTTGCTTGTAAATATCGAGAGAACAAGAAAATAGAACATTCGCGAAACTACTTGAAAACGGAATGGCGTCATGAACACGGCCATTTTGGTTGGCCGCCCAACTCCCAAAAAAAGGACAAAATTACAACGCAGTATAGAGACTCAAACTGACATCGCTAACAAAGGAACTTGCTTAGGATCAACGCAGACAGAAAATGTTGAAAAAACTTTTTTTCGTTAATAAGAATAAACTAACCATCATGCATCAGAATATTCAAAGCGTTCTACCTAAAAGAGAACTACTGGAGGTGACATTAGCTGAGTTATCAGAATCCGGTATGAAACCTGACATTCTTTGTTTAACAGAAACTTTTGTTGAATCAGGAAGTGAGAGAAATATAAGACTGTGTGGCTATGAAGTAGCAGCAAATTTTTCAAGAAACAAAAAGAGAGGTGGCTCTTGCATTCTTGTAAAAAGTGGTATAAATTATTAAAACCTAAAAGACATTGATAATCTTGCTATGTTCAATATTTTTGAATGTTGTAGCGTTCAGTTAGAGCATTATAACATCATAATTGTGTGCATCTATAGATCATCAGAGGTTCAAATCTTCATGGACCGTCTAGAGTTAATGCTTTACACTTTAAAACGTAAATATAAAAACAAGAAGATTATAATAACCGGTGATATTAATATAAATATTCTTAAAAATGACATTTTAACTATAAATTTAAAGGACATTATTAATAATAACAATTTGACATTTCACATCACAGAACCAACTAGACAAGCAGCATGCATAGACCATGTAATTAGCAACATAAGTCATGCCAAAGGGACAATCGTACCACTGGGATTGTCAGATCATGAAACTGCACAACTTCTCACAATTCCAGTAAGTGAAAAGAAAGCACTACCAAAGGTGTCATTTTTATATAAAAGGGACTATTCGGATGAAAATTCTATAACATTTTATGATTGTCTCAGATCATTAACTTTCTAAGAGATATATGAGGAAAGTGATCTAAACAAGGCATTTAATATATTTCATGACTTGTTCTGCTTATTTTATAACCTGTGTTTTCCTATCATAAAAATAAAAAGGAACAGTCAGCGAAAACCAAAATGGGTATCCAAAGGTCTTAAAATAAGCTGTAAAACAAAAAGATCTCTAAGGTTTGCCTTTTACAAAAATAGAACTGAATATAATAAAACTAAATATGAAAAATTCTCTAAACTATTAAAAAAATGTATCCTTAAATCTCAACAACAAGCAAACAATAAATATGTGATAAATAGTAAAAACAAATGTAGGGCATCTTGGAATGTGGTAAAAAATTAATTGGGAAGTGATCTAAATTTCCCACATTTTATACAAAATATTAGTCATGAGGGTAAAATTATCCAAGAACCATTAGAAATTGCTCACACATTTAATGAGTATTTTATTACAACGACAAATAAAGTGAACCATGCCCTCATTCATACAGGTGGTAAAAATAGAATAAATAAAAGCATCTTCCTAAATCCGTATGACAGTATAGATGTGAGAAAACATGTTATGTCCTTAAATAATACAAAATCAGAAGGTTACGACGGTATCTCTACAATTTTTTTTTAAGAAATGCCACTTTGCGATTGTGCCCATATTGACCTATCTCATAAATCTGTCCTTAATATCATGGTGTTTTCCAGACAGACTTAAAGTATCAGTTGTTAAGCTTCTGTTTAAAAAAGGTGAAAAATATGAAATCGGTAATTACCGTCCTATAACCCTCACACTCGCGTTTTCCAAAATTTTTGAAAAAGCTATGCAGAATAGACTCACTAATTTCACTGACAAATTCAATATACTAACTCCGGAGCAGCATGGGTTTCAAAAATATAAATCCACGACACTAGCAGCTTTTAAACTTGTCGATGGAATTGTACATAATGTAGACATTGAAAATTTTAGTACAGTTCTCTTTTTTGACATGTGGAAAGCGTTTGACTTTGTAGCACATGACCAACTGATGCCTAAACTCGATGCAAATGGCATTAGAGGACCTGCACTGGATTGGATAAAATCCTATTTGAATAATCGGTCACAGTTTGTAGAAGTAAGTAGAATAAATGACAAAAATGTAGAAAATAGCTATAAATCTGACCTTCGATTGAATAAATTTGGAGTGCCACAAGGCAGTGTTCTTGGACCTCTGCTATTTTTATTTTACATCAATGACATACCCGAGGTAACAAATCATAGCTGCATTTTGTTTGCGGACGACATATCAATAAACGTAACGCGTAAAATTGATGATGACATTTCTCTTCATGAGACTGACATTAATGTTGCAATCACAAGTATAATTAAATGGTTAAATAATAATAATTTACAGGTTAATTTAAGTAAAACAATGTATATTAATTTTAATAATTTTGATAGATTTAATAGAGACATGACTTTAAATATTAATTATAATGGACAAATTCTAGAGGAGGCTAATAGTGTGACATTTTTAGGTATTAACATAGATCGATATTTAAATTGGAAAACTCACACTGACATTGTATGTAAAAAAAATAATAGATTTGTATTTGTATTAAGCAGACTTCGCAATACAATGAATAAAAACACTGCCCTTCATCATGGTTATGTTGAATCTGTTTTACGATATGGTCTTTTGATTTGGAGAAATGGCACTGACATAAATGATGTAGATGTTTTTTTCAAAAAAGAGGGTAGCCTAGCCAACATCATAAATTTGTGTCCCACTATTTTTATTTAATTTCAATTAAATTCAGTTTCTTAATGTCATAAATTTTTATTAAAAACAAGGCCTGGACCCTTTACCTACACTGGCATATAATATTTTATAAACATATATAAACATACCTGGAGATTTCACTACAACTACACACTCACAATGGATCTATGCACAAAAATCAGTGCCAACATGGAGCAGATGGCAGCCGACTTCAGCAGCAGGATGGCCCGGTATGAGAAGGAGCTCCGTGAGTGCGCCACAATGCCTCATCTAGCAGCCCACTCAACATCAATTCCCTGGCCAGCGAGTTTCTCGAGTTCAAGGCATTCACGTGGAACTGCCTAAACTTGCTGCGCAGCCAGGTTGACTTGTTGCTCGCTGGCCAGGACAGGATGGAGACTGCATCACGTCGTAAGGTGCTCCTTCTCCATGGAGTACCCGAAGATGAGAAGGAACGGGTAAATGATGTGACTCAAAGGATACTATCCGACCAAATAAAAGTGTCCCCTGAGTGCATCGCGAGTGCCTCTGTTGTACATCGTCTTGGACCCAAAAGGCCAGCCAAAACGCGCCCAATACTGGTGAGATTCTCCACACTCGGTGCCCGTATGGAGGTGTGGAACGGCAAAACCGCATTGAAGGGCACTGCAACCACCATATCAGAGTTCCTGACAAAGTCCAGACATGATGTGTTTCTTACTGCCCGGAAACACTTCGGCGTGCAGAACTGCTGGACTTCTGGTGGTAAGATTGTCCTACTGCTTCCCGACAAAAGTAGACAGAAGGTGGAGCGCATGTCGGAGCTTCAGGAATACACCAGCAAGTTCCCTCCCTCAGCTCTGCAATCCGGGCAAAAGGTCGCCGACTCTTCTCGTAAACCGGCTGGGCCTGTGGCTGGGGTTGCGGTTGCGGCAGCGGAAGCAGGTTCTGCGGCGCCCTCGGCAAGCAAGCAGCGAGAACCCAGCGCTAGGCGTGCCACTGCCGGCCAGACGAAGGCAGGTACCAAAAAGTAGTTGTATCCCATCGTGTGCAGCGCAATATACGTCGCGTGATTTGGTCGGGTTATTTTCTGTTATAAATTAATGTAATTTTACGTGAAGGGTAGACTGAATTAGATTAGATTAGATGATTCACTTTTTATTTTTAGGTCACGCAGTCTTTCATTTGACAAGCATAGTGTGGTCTCATGGTCTGTGTACCTGAAGTTTTTTTTTAATTTTTTTATTATTATTATTTATTGTACGGACGGACAGACAGCCGGACGGGCAACCGGACGGTGCGAACGGATCTTGTATGTTCGTATTTGGATTCACTTTGCTGTTTCTTCATTTCTTTTTTGTTTTTGCTGCCCACCCACGTCTCATCTATTATTTGTTATCTTGTATAATGTATTTCCTTCCATATGTACTATACTTTTGTAAACCCAGGGTTTGGCTGGGTTCGGGCCTTTCTGTTTTTTTTTGGATTTGACTTTTTTATTTTTTTGTGTGTTTAGTAGGTTTTATTGTATTTATTTTATTATAATCTATTTATTCTATTATAATTACTCATATGGATACCTTCTTATTTAGTGATAGTTACTTCTCCTGCTCCGAAAGTGAAGCTTCCGATAGCGTAGGAAGTGGATTGTCGTCCATGGACGACGTTTTGCCTATTGCCCTTAAACGTGTGTTTTCCAACCTCAGTAGGAACTTCAACGTCGTTCACATAAATGCTCAGAGCATTCATTCCAGTCATGTCGACCTTCTCGACTCCTTCAGCGATCAGAGCATTCATGGTATTCTGATCTCCGAATCATTTCTCAAACCCTCTCTTCCTTCTACCTTGTATGCTCTGCCGGGGTACAGGCTCTATCGGAATGATAGGACGGGCAAGGCTGGTGGCGGTGTTGCTATTTATCTTCGTTCCGACATTTCTTGCAAAGTCATCAGCCACTCACCTAGTCTGTACTCTGGATCCGCTGAACACCTCTTTCTTGAGCTATGCCTCCATCACACTAAGGTCCTTCTGGGTGTCTTCTATAGCCCCTCTCTCCTCATCGACTACTTTGACTCTTTTGAAAGCATCCTTAATTATCTATCTCCCCTATACAGTGACACACTTATCCTAGGTGATTTCAATACCTGTTTACTTAAAAATAATGTTCGCTCTGCCAAACTCCAGTCTATCGTAAGCTCCCTAAATTTAAATATTCTTCCCCTGAGTGCAACTCATTTCCAGCCCCACTGCACCCCCTCTCTTTTGGATCTTATGATTGTTTCTAACATATCCAAGGTTGCAACGCATGGCCAACTTAACGCCCCCTTCTCCTTTCATGATCTGATTTATCTCTCGTTCGAGTTAAGGCCTCCCAAGCGCGCAGGGAAATTCCTGGATATTCGCAGTTTCAAGGGTATGGATCTCAGCTCCCTTGAGTCTGATGCCGCATCTATAGACTGGTCCCCTGTCGTCTGTAGTGAGCCCGTTGATGAAAAAGTCCAGCATTTCCAATCGATTGTCCTGAGTTCGTTCGACAAACATGCTCCTGTCAAAAAGGTTAGGGTCAAACATCTCCCTGCGCCCTGGCTTACTGACACCATCAAGGGTCTGATGGCCCAGAGAAACCGTGCCAAATGTAGATATAAGAAGGATCCGACGGACGATAATCTCCTTATATACAAACGTCTCCGTAATCGTTGCACCCGTCTTTGTCGAGATGCCAAACGCCGCCATATCTACGAGAGTATTGAGAGTTACACTCCTGCACAGGTTTGGAAGTTCCTGAAGACCCTCGGTGTTGGTAAGTCCCAGGACGCAGTAACCGGTAGTGTCGACCTCAACGGTCTCAACAAATTCTTTGCTGTCTCCCCTGTCGTGATGGACCCCCCTGTCAAGGATGCTACGATTCGTTACTTGCGCACCAGAAAGACATCCAGTAGCTTACCTTTCAACCTCAGGTCTGTCGGAGTTGGCGCAGTAAAGAAGGCTTTTCTAGCAATATCGTCAAAGGCTATAGGTGATGACAAGATCTGCTTTCAGATGCTTTTCAGTGTACTTGATCATTTGTTACAACCCATAACGCATATAATCAATGCGTCGCTGAGCGAGTACTGCTTCCCGAGCCAGTGGAAAAGAGCATTAGTGTTACCCCTACCTAAAACGTCTAACCCGTCCTCCTTCAAAGAGTTCCGTCCCATTTCCATCCTACCAATCCTTTCCAAAATCCTTGAATCAATTGTCCACACCCAGCTGTCCTCGTACCTTTCCTCCATGAATTTACTGAACCCTTTTCAGTCTGGTTTTAGACCGGGGCATAGCACCACCACAGCACTGCTCAAGGTAACTGACGATATCCAACTGGCAATGGATAAGAAGCAGCTGACAGTCCTGACTCTCCTAGACTTTAGCAGCGCCTTCAAGTGCGTCGACTTCGATATACTTGTTGAAATCTTAAAATCGCTTAACGTCTCTTCACACTCGGCTCGCTGGTTTGACTCTTACTTGAGAGACCGCCAGCAGCGCATCAAGTCTGAAGAGGTCACTACAGAATGGTGCAAGCTCTCTACAGGTGTTCCGCAGGGTGGCATCCTTTCCCCTCTTCTCTTCTCAGTTTTCATCCATTCCATCTCGGATGTATTGTCTTCCTCGTATCATCTTTATGCAGATGACCTTCAAATTTATCGGCATTTTCCCCTGTGTGATCTGACTTCGACTGTTGAGGCTTTGAATGCTGACCTCGACAACATCAGGAAATGGTCTCTTTCGTATGGGCTATAAGTCAACCCGGACAAGTCTCAGGTGATGATACTAGGTACACGGCACTTACTTGATTTGTTGCAGAATAAGTCCGTTGATCCCGTTCTATTTGACGGTACCATTGTCAAGTATAGCGAGAAAGCCAAAAATCTTGGCGTTGTTTTTGACAATCTATTATCCTGGTCGCCCCATGTTTGTGAGGTCAGCAGACGAGTCTTTGCATCCTTTCATTCTCTTCGGCGTTTGCAGTTCTTCCTGCCTAGGCAGACTAAAATCATGCTAGCTCAGACCCTTCTTCTGCCTTTAATAGACTACTCCGATGTTTGCTGGGCCAGTGCGAACGAAGATCTACTGAACAAACTCGAGCGACTCCAAAATCTCGGGATTCGGTTTATTTTCGGACTTCGTAAGTACGACCACGTGTCCCAATATCGTAGGGAATTAGGCTGGCTCCCGATCCGACTTCGTCGTGATATGCACTTTCTCGCCTTCCTCTTCAATATTTTGAGAAATCCGTGCTACCCTGCATATCTTCGTGAACGTTTTGAGTATCTTTTCTCAGGGGATAGACTTCGGAGATCTCACACGGTGTCACTTTTGTCAATTCCTCAGCACAACACTGTTGCTTACGAGCACTCGTTTAGGTTAAGGGCAATACGTTTGTGGAATGCACTTCCTTGCGCTATAAGGGATTGCAAATCCTTGGTCACTTTCAAGAAAAAATTGAAACAGCATCTCCTCTCTTCCGAATAGTGGGTATCTCATAGTATTTATGTATATCTATTTATTTATTGTATTCTATTTATTTAATTTATAGTAATTACGTAGGCTGTATTGTGATTTATTTGATAGTATATTTATTTTATTTATTTCTTGTAACTCTTAATTGTACACTAGGACTACCTCTCTATATTTTATTTTTCTCTTTTCTTCACAAGTTAGCTGTAAGAAATTTCTTTTTAGAAATAAGCTCACCTTTGCATACTGTTTCTGTTATAATTTCCACTGTGTTTTCTGTGCAATAAAGAATAAAGATAAAGATAGAAAGAAAGATGATGTTTTTATTGCACAAAAAAAATGTGTACGTGCCATTTGCGGTATAGCCCCCTTTGAATCGTGTAAACCTATGTTCATCAAGTTATTATATTACCCTTACCGTGTTTATACATCCACGAAATTGGAAAATTTGTAAAAACTAACCCAAAATTATTTATAACGGCTAAGTAAAAGTACTCGAGAAATACAAGAAACTCTACTAGATTAGTATTTAACCACATTCCACGAACAACGCTATATCTAAACAATTGTTCTGCAATGTGTGTTAAAATATTTAATAAGATACCCGAGCACATAAAACAGCTCCCAGTAAATAGGTTTAGGACAGATCTGTTTAAATGGTTAATGGTCAAATGCTTTTACTCAATAGACGAATTCCTCAATCATAAATGTAATTAATTGATAGTTACTGTAAATATTATTATTAATTTTGTACAAAACTAAGTATTTGCATGCTAAAATTAATAGCTGATAAGGTGTTCTTAAATATTATACTACCACCTACTTGTACCCTTATCTTAGCAAATAAACATCTTTATCTTTATCTTTATCTAACCAACAACGCGGACAACGAACCAACAAAATGCGTTCCGTTTTAAACAAAAATTACAACTTTTTTATTTATCAAAAGTGATATTTTACGAAAAAAATACTAAATTAACTTTGATAGACCTAAAATAAATAAACAAACATAAATTGCAAGTTAAATGAACGTTTTTATTAAAATAGCTATTATTAAAAAACGATTCCACATTTCCTCCTTTTTTTTAGAGAATTATCATCTTTTCAAATATGCGTACAGCGAAACGTAGGTAATGTATTTTGGCTCACCTTTAGCGGATGACCTACTCTCTGGGGCGTCCAAACTTTTTTAGCATCATGTTGGGGTCATTTGATCATCTTCCTGAAAGTTTCAGGGTGCGGAATTCAAAAGTTTTTAAGATATGATTTTTTGAAAATCTGAAAATACTTTGTAAAATGATGTAACGCAACGCAAATAATATGTTTAACACGTTCCGGGGCGGTACCTCACTAGCTCGACTTCGAAGATAAGCAGTAAAAATCTTCATACAAACCAAAACCCCTGTCAAAGCCGTACTGCCACCTTATAACACAAAAATACATTTGCAAATGACAGTTCGGTTATAGCAGTAATACGGTTATTACAGGACTGTCACTTCACTCATCAAATTAATACTTAGAGAAAATCAGTACGGTTATGACAGTAGTACAGTTATAGCCGTACTGTCATGCCAATACGTTGTTGCCGTGGTAGGAGATGTCAGTACGGATATAACAGTTAGTATAAGGGGATGTAAAACAAATGAAATTACTTGTTTATTATTTTCATTTTAATCATAATAGGAAACATTTTCGTTCATTACAGAAAGACAAACTTAAACACTAATCTTATTTATTTGGCTCTAGTTATAATTTTCAAAACATAATTAGGTTTTAAACAAAAAAGTTCAATATCACACTGCTCCAGTGAGATCAATTGTCATAATCAAGTTGTTGAACATATAAGCCATCCATTTCTAAATAACGAAACAAGAGACATCAGTCTTGTATTATTAGAAATAACAATGAACAGTGTAGAGCTTGTCTAAGCTCAAATGACGCAATGAGGTGGTGGGGCGCGTCATTTGAGCTTAGACAAGCTCTACAGTTATAATGAGATATATTTGTTTATAGTATATAAATGTAAATAACGACACAAGAGACATCAGTCTTAGATTATTATGAATAACAATGAACAGTGTACAGTTCTAATGAGATAAAGTTTTATATCAAAATGTAAATATCTAAATAAGTGACATCAGTCTTATATTATTAGGAATAACAATGAACGGTGCACAGTTCTAATGAGATTAATTTTTATATCAAAATGTAAATAACTAAACAAGTGACAACAGTCTTATATTATTAGGAATTATAATGAACAGTGTACAGTTCTAATGAGATCAATTTTATATCTGTAAAAATCAACAACTTATAAGCTAACCATTAATTTGTTGAATACAATAGATGCCATTCTTCAAAACACGTAGCACAAAGAGGAGTCTTAGCCGTGCATCCTTTGCATCTATACCTGGTCTCTTTACGTTTCTTCTTCTTGTAACAAAGACTGCAGTTGAGGTATTTTAGCTTTCTCTTTGAATTTTCAGATGGGGGAATGTCTTCTGGCCAATGATTTTCAGCAACTTGTTTTGAGGGTCCCGGGTTCTCAGTTCTCTGTGTCTGTGGTTTATTTGTATATTCTGTGCGTCTACTGGAAAAAATGCTTCCTTTTTTCAACAATTCTGTGCCTTTCGTGTTGTTGTCCAGCTTTATCATTTGCTTTATAAGTTCCTCTCGAAATGCCAGAAAGCTGTACTTGACGTCATCCTTGAAGTACTTTTTGAACACATAAAAAGCATTCCAAACACATATGTCTAGCAAATGGAAGAATACTTTTTTGTACCAACGAATGGTTTTTTGCGGTGACGAGTAGTATGCAACCATTTGATCTTTACGATCGATTCCCCCCATATATTTGTTGTACTCTCCAACTTCCACTGGCTTTGTCGATAATTTCCCAAATCTGTTCGCAACTTCAGTCATTGTGGGATGATTCCTGGTTGTTATGACATGGACAGGCCGTTTGTCTTGCCAGACAGAAACATACACTTGTTTTTTACGAAGCCAGTAATGTTCCCCCTTCTTCAACTTCTTAGTAACCAGTGATCTGGGATTGGTTTTCCTATTTTTTCGTAACGTGCCATTGGTATGCGTACGCAGATCTAATAATTTTTGACTTAGTTCTACATCATTGTAGAAGTTGTCCATGAAGACATGGTGGCCTTTCATCAGGTAAGGCCTTAAAAGTTTCATGACAATCATTTCTGTTTTCTTTGTAGATTCATCAGATTTCTTTGTTGATTCATCTCCTTTGCCGCAGTACATAAAGATGTTCAAAACATAACCGTCTGCAGTTGTTAGCACATAAAACTTTATGCCATATCGCGCTTTCTTAGATTTTATGTACTGGCGGAAGTGTAATCTGCCTCTGAATAAAATCAGTGATTCGTCCAATGATAGTTCTTTTCCTGGCCCATAAACACGACGAAAATTTTCAGTTATTGCCATCAGAAAGTCTGTGACTTTTTTCTCGCTTTTTGCATTGACGTTCGCCACACATAAGCACCTTAGTATTTGCTGAAATCTTCGAGACGACATGGCATGAGGAAATATCGGGTGATAATTTAGAGGGTCAGAATAGGAGAACAGTTGCCGGAAGTTTGGTGCCTGTATTTGCCCATGTAGTAAGCATAGTCCCAAAAATGCTAACATTTCGTCCTTGGTTACATTGCGGAAGACTTGGTTTCGGCTGTGCCTCGTATGAGGTCTATTTGTGTCAGTCAATCGATGACCGTAATCATTCGTTCTGGCCACGAGATAGTCTATTAGTTCTTCGGAGAACATCAGTTTAAACATATCAAGCGGATTAGTATTATCAGCAAGTTCAACCCGAAGTCCCTGTGAGGCAAAATCAAAATCGAATTCAGGGATCGGTTCTGTGGTACATGACCATTCATTATTATCATCTTGTGCATTTATATTGGGAGTATCCGAAGCAGCATCAACGGGTTGATCACCGACATCAACCAGTATTTCTGGTATTTCGGCTCCAGCAGGAACGACAAAAGTTTTAACATTAGCGGCTTGATCAGAAAGCCCACAAACATCAAGCGCTGATTCCGGTGCTTTGGTCTGAGAATAGAATACAGCAGGCTCTTCAAAAGTTTCGTTGACTAATATTGATGGACTTTCTGCTCTAGGCAAGTCAGATGATTCTTGAGGGGCAGCTAAATTTAGTGACCTGTTATGCTCGTCACCATGCGTTTTGATGACACCTTGACTTACGAGGCGAACTGCTGCTTTTGTCTGAGAATCACCATCTGACTCTGCCGAGGTGTCGCTTGAGTCACTAAATTCAGGTTTTTGTCTCCTAATCGTTTTACGTTTTAGTTCCTCGTCTTCGCTACTTGAAACATCACTAAAGTTCGGTTCAAAATTATGGTCTGTTCCATAGGCTCCATCACTATCACTGAATGGGTCATGATCACTATCAGAGCTTTTTTCCGTTTCCGACGAAGACATCTCTCCTAGAAGCCGCTGGATGCGCTCCTCTTCTTTTTCACCCTTCCTTGGTCGATTCATCTAAAAACAAAATAAACGATGAATCCTGTAAAGTCTGTGCGAAAAGATAACCATCGTAAGTTTGTACCTATTGTACATCACGCCACGCCATTGTGCGGCGGTTCCCTTTTCGCACACACTAATGACGTGTTGGTGATTTATTCTACTAATCACGCTTCAAACACATGCTATAAAACAATATGAAGTATTCTAAACAGGTAGTAACAAGTAAAACAACTTACTTTTCATCTCCGAACAACTTGTTTACCCGCGTAACGTGATCAAAAACACCGTCCACCACTGGCGACGTCCTGAGTGACACTGACGCACACGCCGATTGAAAACCCACATAAACGTATCGGGTATTACCGTACTGTCAATGTGTGAGTACTAGTATGCGTGTGTGCACTGGTCACTACAAAGAGCGACTCAACTGGCTGTAGATTGACAGTACAACTTTGATGTGTTTCTGTAGAATGGCGGTGGATTTTTTTTATATGGAGATCTCACAGAAATACTACGGAGGTAACCGTACCGACATTTAGAGAGGATTGAAAAATTACGGGGATCGCCGTACTGTCATATCAGAAGAAGTAAGAATAACGGCCATCGCCGTTACCGCCCCGGATCGTGTTAAATCTTGTCTGTGGTCAAAATACATTACCTACATTTCGTTGTACGCATATTTGAAAAGATGATAATTCTCTAAAAAAAGGAGGAAATGTGGAATCTTTTTTTAATAATACCTATTTTAAGAAAAACGTTCATTTAATTTGCAATTTATGTTTGTTTATTTATTTTACGTCAATCAAAGTTAATTTAGTATTTCTTTCGTAAAATATCACTTTTGATAATAAAAAAGTTGTAATTTTTGTTTAAAACGGAACGCATTTTGTTGGGGCGTTTTGCCGCGTTTTTGGTTGGGCGGCAAAGTAGTAGTCCCTTTTCTAGTAGTTTCGCGAATGTTCTATTTTCTTGTTCTCTCGATATTTGCAAGCAAAAACAACTGGCTAGAGTAGGTTATTGTGGCTACTTTTCAATCGGGTTATAGGTTATGTTAGAACGTTGAAGAAGCTAAACCGGAGCGGAGCGGAGCGTATGCAAACAAAAACGATTGGCTAGAGTAGGTTATTGTGGCTACTTTTCAATCGGGTTATAATCGAGTAGGTCATCCGCTTAAGGTGAGCCATATTAATATTTATCCTTTGCTCGGGAAAGGAATTTCTTGGATCCTACTGCCCGCCCTGCACTTACCCTGGGTAGTGATTACGAGAAACAAAACAACACCTAATTTTCCAGGATTTCGAAACAGAAAAGGTAAAAAATCATCATCATAATCGTCAGCACACATCAACCCACTTCTGGGCATAGGCTTCTTGGTTAGTGAGTCAAGTCGATCAGAGTATCGATAAGGGTGTGCCCCCTCATCGACACTCTGGCCATCAAGTCTCTTCTATAGCGCCAGTCTCCAAAGTTCTTTGCCAACCGCATGACTTGTACAGTGGTGTTACCTATTGCTACGGTCCACTGTCCGTCATCCCCTCTAACCAAGTGTGTCGCCCTCCTCTAGCTTAGTATTTTGGTATACATTAAATGAAATCTTATCTTTTCAGCACCAGCAAAACCCACAAGTGTGATAGAAGATGAACTTGAATTGTAGTGTTAACCCTCAGTCCTAACTCTTTATTAATCTGTGCCCTCAGATAGAAACATTAATAATGGAGAAAGAAAATCTATCAGGGAATTGGCATAATATCATTGAATTGATATTAAAGAAATTGGGAAATAATATTGAATGTAACTTTTATTTAATAAATAAAAATATTGATATCAAAATGAGGTGTTATTACTGCTCCGCTTTATTTCCTTTCATTCCAGGGGTCCTTAATGAATAGAGACAGCTTTTCACTCCTTTGGCTCCTAGAAACACTGGCAAGCAATATTTATTTCATAACTTGAGATGTTAAGCTGGGTTTACTTGAGGCCAGTGCTGGCTGGCTTGGTGTTGGCCTTGTATAAACCTTGTATTGGCCTTATAAAATCAAGCCAAGCCAGTGCTGGGGTGAATAGAGCACCCGTCTAGCTAGGTTTGGCCAGTATTGGCTCCCAGTTTCACTGGCGCCAGCGCCACTGTCTTCGTGTATCTGCATCTTAATACATTATATCCCATAGTGAACAGCCGACTTATCTCCTTCACAAACTCGCCTACCTCGAGTTGCTTGACCGACCGGCCTGGATGGTTGATTAGCTAGGCAGATTAAACTTCTCCCAAGATTGCAGTGGCTTGGGGCTAGTATGGTTTCTATAGTGGATGGGCACACCGGTAGCACAAGTACAAATTGCATCCCATAGTACAGTCTCCCAGTAGCCTACCACAAATTTCATCATTGGATGATATATGCTTTTTAGCGAAAGCTTTATGCTTTTTCGATATGGGGTGGAAGAGGCACAGTTGTGCCCACTTTTAGATAATCAAGTCCATTTTGCATGACAGGGGCTAGTCCATCGCTGCCACTATGGAGGTTTCCCCACAATGACCTATGGAGATATGAAGGTGTCCTCACGATAAAACTTGGACTTTAATGGAGTAAAAACCGCTTTTTCGTAAATAAAACCAACACAGCAGAACATCTGATCAATACTGCTGCCATCTTGACAAACAAGACACTCATTATACAAGCTTTCTCGGTTGCCTAAATTGATTACATAATATAAGCCATGCCTAATACAACGCTAAAAGCAGTTATGGGTAACGATTTTTGTAATCATGTGTTAAACAATGGTTAAAGGTTTTTTGTGGTAAGACGGAATGCCTTTAGTCAGTAAATTCTTATTAGCCATAATAAGAATTTACTGACTTAAAGAATTCAAATAAAAAAGTACATATCTCAGTGAATTTAATTTATCTCGATATGATCTTGTTCTGATTTGTGTTTTATATATTTGTCGTAGTGTACCTATGAATTGAGCTATAGCTATAGCGTAAAGGTAGTAGAGATAAGTACGGTGACACAAGCGATACATGTACTCGCTTAGGTTGGGCCAATAAATTGGGAGGGTTGCTGTGCATGCTATAAAAAGGGCGTGCGCGCCAGTCAGCGAGTCACGTCCCCAGCTCCACGACGAATCACCCGCGTCGTGGCCTCGTTCCTACGGAGTCGCCACTACAGAGTGGTGGTGGAAGACGCCGTGTCAGAAGCCCGCCCCATCGAAGCCGGCGTCCCACAAGGTTCCTGTCTTTCACCCGCCTGCTACTCCCGATACACGGATGACATCCCAGTTGGCCCTGGTGTACAGCTGGCCCTCTTCGCTGACGACGCAGCATACTATGCGTCGTCCTACAAAGCACCCCACGCCGCCGTCAAAATGCAACGCACGCTGGACACCCTGCCTAAATGGCTGGCCAAATGGAGGCTCTCCGTCAACGTCGGGAAGACGCAGGCGATGATCACCGGCCAGAGAAACCTGCCACCACCACTCCAACTCCAAGGGAAGGACATTGGGTGGCTGCACCAAGTGAAGTATCTGGGGGTCACCATAGACCGCCGGCTCACGATGAAGACCCACGTCGACAACGTCGTAAACCAGGTCCGGGCTGCACGGGCAAAACTTCGTCCACTCCTGGACTCCGGCCTCCCCCTGCGGTCGAAGCTCGGGATCTATAAAACGTACATCAGGTCCCGCCTCACGTATGCCTCGCCGGCATGGTACGCCCTCTGCTCGGAGTCCAACAAGAAGAGACTCCGGGCCCAAGAAAACCTCTCCTTGCGTACCATCGTCGGCGCGCCTCGCTACGTGAGAAACGCAACGATCGCAAGGGACCTAGGATTGGAGACACTGGACAAGTTCGTCCAGAGGCTGGCAACGAACATGTTCGCACGAGCGGACGGCTCTCAACACCCGCTCGTGCGAGACCTGGCGCCATACCACGCGCGCCCGCCTGACCGTCGCCGCCTACCCCGAGACCTGGTTGCCGAGCCGGCAGCACCCCTGGATTGAGGCCACACAACCCGAAGAACACCTCAGCCACCCAATGACCTGGCCGTAGTCACGGCCAGCGGAAGACTCCGCGGAAGGGGGCCATTGCCCCGGGACCGCAACCCCGCACCCTGGAAGGGGTGTGAGAAGATCACCAAGCTAGTCAGCGAGTCAGTCTATAACGAGCAGTCGTACGGAGCGCACCTAGTCCCACATTATTGGACTAGCCAGTCCCCGTGACTAGTGCGCTTATTATGTATCTAGTACTCCCCGTGTTCAGTGTGATTGTTCTGTAACTAGTGCTCCCAGTGTGAAGTGTCATTATTCTGTGTCTAGTACATGATTCGCGCCCTAAAGTTAATAAACTGTGTTGTAACGAAGCTGTTGTCTCCAATGCTCGAGTACCCATCACACCCATCCTCGGGACGCCCTCAGCCATCAGTCCTGACCCTTCTGCAACATATTTAATTTTATAAAAGGATACAAAGGGGATTAAACTTTTTTGTATGGAGACTGGCCTCGTCCCGGTTCCCCATTTTGCTTATTTTTCAAAATGGCGTCGCACAATAACACCTATATACATGGATAGGGGGGCAAAGAGACCAACAAAAAATGACATGTGATATAATGTCCTAAACTGTCACATTACCTAGATAATTAAAGTTAAAAATGGCCATGATAAGCGCATTTTCATATTCAAATCATTCTTACCAAAAGCGGGCAATTTAAACTGTAAAGCCTTTTCTGTTGCAAATGTTATGT
The DNA here is from genome assembly GCA_949825045.1 of Argyresthia goedartella. Classification (NCBI taxonomy): domain Eukaryota; kingdom Metazoa; phylum Arthropoda; class Insecta; order Lepidoptera; family Argyresthiidae; genus Argyresthia; species Argyresthia goedartella. The sequence goes on along the minus strand of OX463832.1, from coordinate 4,827,606 downwards.
GATGTAATTATCTTAATGAAGAGTAATTGAAAATCAAAAAATAATTGTATTCGATTTTTACCTCTTTAAGTAGAAAGCTAAATAAACTGATTCGACCTTTTCGTTATTCAAGCCGCAGGTCCAATATATTATGAACAAAATATTTTCTTGAAATAATGCAAATGGGAAAGCGAGTTATTTGACCAATTAATGGTATGGTAGGTACCCGTAGGATAAGAACCACCCCGTATCATCCCAAAGTAACGGCATGGTAGAGCGGTGGCACCGCAGTCTAAAGGCAGCCCTAATGGCGAGACTATCGAATACCTCATGGGCAGATGAGTTGCCAACGGTTTTGTTAGGATTGAGGGCAGCAATTCGCAGTGACTCGGGCATAAGTCCAGCAGAGTTAGTGTACGGTCAGACGATTAGGTTACCGGGAGAATTTTATACCCAAGGCCCCGAAGAGCGATTAGACCAACACGAATATTTAGATAAGTTACGTCAAATCATTAGGCAGACTAGACCGGCACCAAATACCATTCAAATTCAAAGAAAATGTTTGTGCACCCAGACCTTGAGACATGTACGCACATATTTATCAGGAATGATGCCGTACGCAAGCCATTACAGCCACCGTACGACGGGCCATTCAAGGTTATTAGGAAGTCAGATAAATATTTCACAGTACAACTAGCTAATAGACAGACACAGGTTTCAATTGACAGACTCAAGCCAGCGTATTTACTTAACGAGACCGAAACTAATGACGCCACTAGGTGTGTGCCGTCAACAAATCAGGGACAGAGTAGCGAACTATACCCCAGAATTTTCGACGCGGCTGGTTGCCTACAGAACCCCACGCCGCCGCCGCCGTTGCTGCCGTCACCACCCGCAGAGGTCGTGGAACGGCGCTCCCGCGCCGGCAGAGTTATAAAACTCCATGTCCGATTTATGTAAAGTAAGTACCTACTTAGCTAAAGTATTTTAGTACAGCGCATTTCATAGCTAACTAGAACAACCGTTGCCTATACGGCAGTTTTTTTTATTTAGTAATCAGTATTCGAATCTTATAAGCAGATAACTACGTTAGATATAATTATTTTACTGTCAGATCCACAGATACCCTTGGATAGAACCAGGGGTAGTGTCCAAATTGCTATTTTCGCAAACATCATGGGTAAAACGCAGAGCAAGAACGGGTTCAATAATTATAGCGCAGAACGGAGCTAACAATGCGAGTCCGCACTCCGCGCCTTACGGACATTGAAGATAGAGTCGACAATAACTATTTATCAACCATGGTGTTAATCGTTTGTGTGGTCATACTATACGTGTACCTACGTAGCGTTCCAACACTACAAGAAACATACGAGAAAGTTATTTAAGAAAGAGTTGGTGAAGTCAAACCAAGACCAAAATGTTTAGTCAAATTCTTCGCGGATCCTGAACGAAACTTATACAGTGTCTGCTTACGTATGCGAATGTCTTAGTGTATAGTGTTCTCTTTTGTTTTTTTTCTTGGTTGTGTATTATAAATGTAATAAATCGGCGTCGTCACGACAATAGTTTGAAGGAGTTGAATTAGTTTATGGCAGGAAATGTTTCGTGATAACTACCACAGTCTTATCACAAATAAGTATGTATTGAATTTAAAGTCGGACATCGAAACACATGTTACCGCGATTGTCATTGCTTTGGTTTTACAAAAAGAAACCAATTTTTTTTTTGGGTCACGAAATGTAATTAAGAAATGTATTGTATATTGACATATGTATTTGTGTTAGTGTAAAGGCGCAGTATCAAATCAGTTCTCAAAACCCCAGTTTGTATTCAAGTTGTTATTTATAGCTCAGGATGTAACAAGATAGGTTTGGCAGAACTAATAAAATAAATGCAGATAGGTACCTATTTCATTCTTGAAACTCAATTGTTATTGTAAGTATGGGTGTCACAGGCACTAAGTCAGCAACTACGTGTGGGTACGTTGTGGGTCGTGTGTAGGTACTTGCATTTAGCAATATTGTATGATGTACTACCAACAAAAATCTAGTGTGTAATATTGTATTATTTAATTATTATTATTATTATTTTTCAAAAAGGGGGTTGAGTGTAGGGGTAACAGTTCTGATATGTCAGCATAACCGCGCGACGAGTTAGTCGTTCCGTGGACACGAACAGAGTAGCATGTGTACCTAACTATATATACCGTGTACGAATTCTGTGTACTTAGGTTGAGTTAAAAATAAACAATATATATATCAGTTTTATGAAGTGCTTTAATTAACAGTCCCCTAAAGAACTGTTTTTATAACAATAGAGCCCAATTTGACAACATAAGACAAAACAATAAAATCGTTCCGTTAGCAAACTCTGAACCAAACAATACGAATGTGTCCGGATTTGCTTTTATAGCTGGAGGAAGTACATATGAAGATAATAATACATGGATTACAAATAAGGGATTGCCTTATTTACCAACAATGTTGAAAGCAGAAATTTACCAAATTATAAAAGAGCACAAAGAAGCGCCGATTTATGAGGCTGAACAATTATTGATAAGTCATGGCCATAAAGTGGTTAGGTTGGTTAGGTTAGGTATAATTACTGTCAAGGAAAATGAAATAAATAAATAATTAAAAATTTAATTGTGCTATCATCTATAAGCTTCCTAGTCTTATAACTGTTTATTATTTAAAAATATGCAAGTAAAACATATTAATCTGGTACATACAAGATTAGATAATGGGGGGGGGGTAAAAGGTACATATATTGTTGGCAACACCTTAGGCAATGCTGCCAAATCCCAAGACTGGGGACATCTTATGGTGAACGGTCTGTATATTCTGTGTTGTACAACTATGTCCAGTTAGTTGATTGACAGTTCAGTAAATAGAGTAACAACAGACATAGCGGCTCGCCTTGTTCCCAGATGCACAATTGTGCGCACTTTTAGCCAGTTCGTCTATACTTAATTTTACATGACAGGGGGCTAGCCGCTCGCCGCAGCTCCATATTCCGACATGCATAACTCAAAAACCAATGTTTTACAGGACAATACGACTAGCCGTTCAATGTTCTGATATGATCGACTAATGTTCGTTTCAGTAAAAACGAAATTAAGACTTTAACATAAAACGCCATTGTCTTACGTGGTTTAACAAAGTACGTTTACATGCAAATTATTTAGGACACACCTCACACTGAAATGGTTTCTCGCCAGTGTGTGTTCTTCTATGACAGATCAAATTACATTTCATTACAAATTATTTATGACTGAAATGGTTTCTCGCCAGTGTTTTTTCTTCTATGACAGATCAAATAACATTTGATTACAAAATATTTATGACACACCTTACCAACATATGTTCTTTTTTCAAGATTCGATTTTTGACACACCTCACACATTAATATAATAGTTTCTCGCCAGTGTGTTGATTTGATCGATTTTTTTTCTTTCTGAAAACGATTTACGACATACCTCACAATGAAACGGTTTCTCTTGTGTGCGTTCTTCTGTGCCTTCTTAAATTAGATTGTTGTGAAAATGATTTATAACACATCTCACACTTAAATGGTTTCTCGCCGGTATGTCTTCTGATGTGACCGACCAAATCACATTTTCCATTAAATAATTTAAGACACACTTAAAGGGTTTTCTCGCCAGTATGTGTTCTTCCGTGTCTAACTAACGATGCTTTTTCTGAAAACGATTTACGACACACCTCACACTGAAAAGGTTTCTCGCCAGTATGTGTTCTAATGTGATTTAGCAAATGATGTTTCTGAATAAATGATTTAGGACACACCTCACACTGGAATGGTTTCTCGCCGGTATGTGTTCTTCCGTGAACAACTAACGATGCTTTTTCTGAAAATGATTTACGACACACCTCACACTGAAATGGTTTCTCGCCGGTATGTGTTCTGATGTGACGGACCAAATCAATTTTTTTATTAAATAATTTAAGACACACCTCACACTGAAAGGGTTTCTCGCCAGTATGTGTTCTTCCGTGAATAACTAACGATGCTTTTTCTGAAAACGATTTACGACACACCTCACACTGAAAAGGTTTCTCGCCAGTATGTGTTCTAATGTGATTTAGCAAATGATGTTTCTGTGTAAATGATTTAGGACACACCTCACACTGAAATGGTTTCTCGCCGGTATGTGTTCTTCCGTGAATAACTAACGATGCTTTTTCTGAAAATGATTTACGACACACCTCACACTGAAATGGTTTCTCGCCGGTATGTGTTCTGATGTGACCGACCAAATCAATTTTTTTATTTAATAATTTAAGACACACCTCACACTGAAAGGGTTTCTCGCCAGTATGTGTTCTTCCGTGAATAACTAACGATGCTTTTTCTGAAAACGATTTACGACACACCTCACACTGAAAAGGTTTCTCGTGCGTTCTTCTGTGCCTTCTTAAATTATATTGTTGTGAAAATAATTTAAGACACACCTCACACTGAAAGGGTTTCTCGCCAGTATGTGTTCTAATGTGATTTAGCAAATGATGTTTCAGTGAAAATGATTTACGACACACCTCACACTGAAATGGTTTCTCGTTAGTATGAGTTCTTCTGTGCCTGATCAAATGGCCTTGTTGTGCAAATGATTTTTCTTTTTTTTTATTATTTGAAATTGACAAATGGTTATGACATTGACTTGATTGAACATTGCGCTGATATTGTTTCTTCGCGATATTACTATTTGTTTTAATACTCTGAAGTAATCTATGTCCGTCCGAAAACTCGCTACACTGTTTGTCTGAACACAACACTACAACACAATCTTCACATGGAAATCGAACAGGTTTATTATTATGTGGATAAATGTCGTATGTAGCGATGTGACGTTCTATCGCAGTTTTCGAAGTAAACCTTTTATAGCAGTAATCGCAAACGAAGGTGCTTTTTAACTCATAATTTGAGGTTGGTGTGTTTATAGCTGTGACACAATTTTTCACTTGTTTACTTGCACATGCGTCAGTTTCCTCGAACTTTTCATCAAGATCTTCTGCTTGGAAGGCAGAGGTCTTGAGGTGATTTTCTGAATATTGCAAAGGATCTGCTTTATCACCATCATCTTCAGTAGTAGTCATCACCTGCGTGTCATCACCCTGTGCAGAGATGTCGATGGAATGAATGAAGCATGTGCTCAGCCGGCCAGGGCGACACACAGAGGTCTGGAGGAACTCGGCTAGATCCTGTTAACACAGATATATTGGCAACCGTTAGCACTAAACATAAGAATCGCCTAAGTTCTTTCCTAACAGTCTTCTTATGATATTCTTAACTTTATGAGCTCGATTAGGAAGCGCCTGGGTGCAGGCGATACTTAAGTTCTGACTTTTTCAAGCAGTTTTTTTTTTTTAGTATTTTTTTTTTCATAGGCTTAACTTAATTACATACATGCAACAATCACAAAAACCCTCAGGATTTATCAGTGATTGGGAGTTCGGAACTTATATAATTTTTATTTGTAAATTAAAAATAATAGGTAATCATTCCAGGCAAGTAAGCTGCCCATATCCATAACTATTCCTAACATTAGGTGGTGTTCGTGGTCGGTCCGCACACACAACACGCTCTCGCCTGCCCGCATGTGAGGGCCGCCCCGCACCCGCGATCCACATATACAAGAAAAGGAGTAAAATTGAGTGCCTACTTACTTAATAGGTTGATATGTTTAATTAACAATAATTGATAATTCATAGCAACAGAGACAAAAGCAATAACAAGCTTGCATCAAGGTAGTAGTGGTATCTATGAGCACATACAAGGAAAAACAAATACTTCATAAACTTATAATATATACTCACTGTCACCAACAATTTTAACAATTTTAGTTGTAATTTATATATATTAATAAGATAAGTTTTATAGGTTCTTCCATAACTACTTAATCCGTAACTAATTATACTATCAGCAAGAGCAAGGTAAAGTGTTCTTAATATTGAATAAGGTAGTTTATATTTTAGTATAGCTAATCTGCTTGCAAATGAGCGAAGTTTATCACAAACATAGTTAATATGAGGTCCCCAATTGAGCCTATGGTCAATTATAAGACCTATATACATATGTTGGTGTACAAAATCTATGTTTTTACATTGGCACCGTATGTTGTTTAGATGCAGGCACGTATGCTCGTGAGCGACGATGGTTGGTACATATGAGGTTTTGTTATGCGAAGAGTGAATGTGCATTGCTTTTGTTTTATCCGCGTTAATGACTAGTCCCACATCGTGTGCCCATTTACACAGTAAGTTAAAATTATTCTGCATCATGTATTCAGCCGTAGATAAGTTCTTATGTGATACAACAATACAGGTGTCGTCAGCAAATTGATAAACAGATCCATCTTTGATAACATTGATCATATCATTTACATATAATAAATATTCAGTTGGTCCTAAAATGGACCCTTGGGCAGTGCCCACATCAGTAGGTATTTTGTTACTATAGCTATCAGCTATCTTGACCATTGTATTTCTATTGAAGTGATAATCCATAAGCCAGTCAAGTAAAGGGCCCTGAATACCATTCTGCTGGAGCTTTGTAAGTAACGTTTTATACCATAGGGTATCAAACGCCTTACTAAAATCTATGATATCTAACCACAGTATGATTCTTATAGTTTAAATGCTTATTTATTTCATTAGTGAATTGACATAACAGCTGAGAGGTACTTCGGTTCCTTTGAAAGCCGAATTGGTATTTGTTTATGACTTTATTTTTCTCGAGATAACGTGATATTTCATTACCGAAATACCTCTCAACTATCTTATCAATACAAGATAAAATAGTTATAGGCCTATAATTATTATACACACTATGCGACCCTTTTTTATAAATTGGCCGGATGATTCCGTAGTATAGGATGTGCAAAAGAACAGTATTGTGGATATTAGACCAAATTGCTGAAGATTTAGAGTACACAAGTGAAAGGTGTGATTGGAAGTGATTGCTTGACAATTGACCTTGCCTTTCGGTGTATTTACGTTAGCAAACAAGCCTTATCTTCTATCTCCTTTTGACTCACGACTGAATCAATGCACAGAGAAGGCCAACATATATTCTATGGTCTACGTTACTTAGCCAGTTTTTAAAACCATAAATAAAACCAATCAATCATGTCACGTCAATGTCAATGTCATGGACATGGACATTATGAATGACAGGGCAAAGTTAACAATTATAAGTTGAACTTCCTTATTTATCACTTTGCCCAGACATTATGAATATTTCCATGTGGGTTTCGGGCAATGTGATAACATAGATACTTTCAGGGAAAACACTGCGGTAGCTTAGGTGAAGGATAAAGGGGGTGGGCGAAGCGAATTGATTATTGTAAGAGTTGTTATCACACTGCCCCCTCATTTTGGGCTTATGAAACTGCGCGGGCATTATTAATAATGACCGATTAATAACATGGTCCATAACATATACAATCATTCTCTTAACCAAGCAATGCCTAAGCTACGACACAATTAAGATAAATTGACGAGCAATCATTTTTTTAGCGGCTGTTGGTGTTGGCTTAAGTGTATCTTAACTAGGACAAGCCTTACTTACGTTTAGTGCAAATGTGCGTGAGTGTGGGAAACTTGTCATGGGAACAAATAACTTTAAATAAAAAAAATTAAAACACCCGTCACATTGATGATCAGGGTTTTCCTCCTTAGGCTGATCACTTTCGAACCACTGTTATTACCACCAATTAAAATAAAAACGCATTAACCTTTTGACCGCCCCAGTCGCCACTGGCCGACAACAATTTTTATATTAAAAGATACCTTTTCTCGTATGAATTAAGTTTAACTTTGCGCAGCATAGCAAACGTGGTTGGCGTGTGAGTAACACTCATTTGTATTTAATGCATGGCGGTCGAAATGTTAAAATGTGTCCACCTATAACAGTGCGACAGACCGACACATTCACACACACAGACGCACGCTCGCACGCACGCGCACGCATACACACACCACAAACACACACACACACACACACACACACACACACACACGTCTTTTCCGTCTGGGGTTAAAATAATGATAATAAGCACCTCTTTGTCACAAGTGAGTAGCATCGGCTGCAGCAGTCTGTACGAGTCCTGCACTTGCTCTCTGAAGCGCACCGACCTCTTCAAGTGAGCCACACACTCCCAGCAGAGTCTCGGAGACTGCAATACAGGTTCACCCGCATCCAGCTGGAACAACGTACATATCTCTTATGAGCTCCTAATACAAATCACTTTACTATAATAACAATATATTAATGGACTCCTCTGTTCAGTGCTGGCATTCAAGATTACATCAACTTCAGTCCTTGGATCCTTGTCAAACGAGCTTGGCAAGGCGCAAAGAATGGCATATCTCATGATTACAGGAGCCATGAGGTCCACAACGACATCTTTAGTAACAATGCACAAACTTAAGGTGATACGAAAAAATAATGGGTTTTTTTTCGAATCCATTTACTCCACCATGAAGTCATCTACAGATTTGATTTTTGAGTTAACGTTTATTGAGTATTTGATTAAGATTTTCACTAAAGGGAAACGCGATTGGATGAAATTTTCTCGATAGAATTTAATTACGAAAACACCTCTAAATTGTTTAATTATTTCCTGTAATTCTGAAATCCTAACTAATTTCATTGTGGAACTGCGTTCAAAATGTAGATATTATGTATTCGCAAAATCTCCTTAAAAACTTTTTAACAAAATAGTTTATTTTTAATCTATTTTCCTGTGGTTTAGCGCTACGTTTTTTAATTTTTTCCCAATTCCGTCCCTCTCACACTGCGGGTCTTTCCGCCTGGAGTAACGGAGACCTTTGCACGGACGAAGTAGCGCCTTAACCCACTGCATGTAGAAGGACCCCGCAGTATTTATTTATTTGAGTTGTTGCTGTGTTATTAAATCTAAATGTTTCTTAGCCTGTACATTTTATGAACGAATGAAGGAATATAATAAAAATCAGTGCTAGGAGTACGTCGATAACGCTCAAGTGGCATACAATAGTAGTTTATGTGACTGCTACATAATGGAGGGCATTAATACTCGAGAGTGGGCTTATGAAACGAGCCGAAGGCGAGTTTCATTATAATATCACTCGAGAGTTTTAATGCCTAATTATGTACAGTTACATACACTTTATTACACACATATCATAAGCTCTCTTTGATGTGTTCAGGAACCGCATGTTTGACCGGCATTGTGGCTCTGCAGTTATTTAGCTTGTTCTGTAGTACCAACTTCACAGACAAACTAGGGGCGGCACGCAGGTGGGCGTCGGCGTTCGAAATTTGAATGTCATAATATGTAGAAAAATTTGAGTTTTTACCAAGTAGTTTAACATTATGCTGATCGTAACGTGCGGTTTTTGTACGCAGTAAAGAGGGTATACATGTGTAGATAAAAGTTAATAAAGACAAATTAACAGTTTGTTAAACTATAAAGAGTGGAATCTATTTATCCGGCCAATAACCCAAATACCGATACATTTTTGTCAAGACGACTCAAACAAGCCCAAACTGGATGGGGTTGCGTCGTTTTGTTAAAGGGTTCCCATGGCCACCTTCCGGTTCCATCACCAGACACTAGATAATGACCTATTTGTCAAGATGAATAAAGGAGTCCAAACTTGATGGAGTTGCATCATTTTGTTAAAGAGTGTCCAAGGCCACCGACCAGACCCTGGATATAATCGAGGACCAAAGTACTTGTCAAGAGAACGTAAACAAGCCCAAACTTGATTTTGCGTCGTTTTGTTACAGAGTTACCATGGCAACCTTGGGCTCCATCATCAGACACATAGAACCAAAGCATTTGTCAAGACGAATTAAAGTTCACAAATTCTTTTAATCACAAAAAGGTTATTATGCAATACAAATTGGTTCCCTGTCTCACTAATTAGTAAAAACAAGTGCTGTATCTCGGGAGACAGTTCTTTCCTATTAAGTGTTATATTAATAACATTTATGTTATATTTATGTTAAAGGCACTACACTGTAATGTAAAAATTTAAAGTTAAAGAATTATAATTGACAATAAGAAAACAAGAGAAAGAAAAAAAACAATTCAATATCATCAGTTCATGATGTTATGAGTGTAGGTGAAATTGTTAAGTGTTAGTGTAAGTGTTGTGCTTGAATGGGTGAATTTTTGTATGAAGTGTGTGTTAGTGATTTAGGTGACTTGTGGTGAGCGTTAGTGTAATTCTATTATGCACATTATTTAAGTGTAAATATCTATACATAGAAGTGTATGCATATATATATATATTTGAGTATGACATGAGCAGGAGTGAGATGGAGGATCTAGGTGGCAGAAGTCGATAAGCTATCAGTAGCTTCATAGTCAAGGGATCTGAGCCAGATACACCTTAGTTTGACATTTAAACATGTTTCATTCTTAATATTCAATTTTATATTTAATTTGGTGTACAAACGAGGCGCGAGACTGTCAAATTGTCTGCACGCATGAGCACTTTTGACTAGCAGTATTGGAAACTGAAAGATCATTTTGATGTTAGTGGGTATATCTTTGACTACAAGATTGTGATACTGCCAAATGCATTTGTGAGAACATTTGTGTCTGAATACACTTGGGTCCTGGGGTGCCGCCATGGAGCAAAAAGTAAAACTTTAAGTACAGCAAGCTGTGGGCACTCAGCCTCTATTAGTATTATTTTGGAAGCACCTCCCCAGGCACATATGCAGTACTCAATAACACAGTGACATAAGGCTTTATGTCTGGAGCATGACGTTTCTATTTGCATTTAATATAGATGAAAGTTTTTAAAAATGAATATTAGTTTCCTAATCCTTTTTGATGTAGTTGTTATGTGTGGTCCCCAATTTAGCTTGTCATCCATGAGAACACCATGGTTTTTAATAGTAGGCACCCTCGACAAACTGTCACAGTTACATGAAACTCCTTCCGCTAACCTTCTGTTACATGAATATATGTGTGGAGAGTAAGGATATTGAGGTTATCATCTGGGATACCAGGTACCGTTTTGCTAAAGCACAAATATTTAGTTTTCATTGTTTTATATACATAGTCTCCTGTCAGGCAAATCAAGACACAAAGAGGTTGAAAGACAAATTGATAATGCCTGTGGTCCATGAAAGAGCTGATGAAAGGAAATCTTCCCTTAACTCTGAAGCATAAACTTCTAGACATGTGTGCATTACCTGCGGACCTTAGAATTGATATTTCACTAACATTAAAAAGTCTAGACTTGCAGTTTGCCAGTAAAATATGGTGCACAGTATTTTGGGTGTCTCGTTCGGTCCAACGACCGAGAATGGAATTCCGAGTTGCGCTCCAAAACTAAAATGTCTATTCATTATACCACACCAATGGGCCAAACGTCACTCATATGCAACCACACCAATGTGCCAAATTAACATCTCTCTGTTCATGATAAGGTGAGGGACCAGGACAAGGACCGATGGGAATGAGGGTAGGAGCGTGAAAAGTGGAAGTGGGCAAGAGCGACCTTTGCCCAGCACAGTAGTGGTAAGACCTTGGCTAATAATTATAACAAGAGAGAATTTAAATACCAACGCTGGTATGGTACTATGCCATTGTGAACTAAATAGACACTTATCATTGTTAAAGCTTAAACCAATCCTTCAGGCCCTCAATGTGGCTTGGAGGAAACTAGGTAGATTGTGTCAAGTATTCAAACATTTCATGGCAAACCACTAGGGAAGCAAGAAGTCCTAGCCAACCTCAAATTCAGGGACATACTAGAATTCATTAAAATAACAAGGAGATTTGGAGAGGGGATTTGGCTGAACCAACAGAAACTGCTAATCAAACACAGGAAATTGGGTGAAATAGTCACAATATGGGAAGGGAACAATATTAAGTTAAGTTATGTCAATAATAATATATGGTTTATTAGACAAAAATTTTGTACTTTTCTGAAAGAAATTACAAGTCTCGGGAGATTTAAAAAATTTATTACGGCAGAATTACCAACTTCAGAGAAAAGTTTATTTGACAAATGTTGCTTATAATGATGCCACCTATCAGCTGAGTTCATAATAATATATGGTTTATTAGACAAAAATTTTGTACTTTTCTGAAAGAAATTACAAGTCTCGGGAGATTTAAAAAATTTATTACGGCAGAATTACCAACTTCAGAGAAAAGTTTATTTGACAAATGTTGCTTATAATGATGCCACCTATCAGCTGAGTCCATAATAATATATGGTTTATAAGACAAAAATTTTGTACTTTTCTGAAAAAAATTACAAGTGTCGGAAGTTTTTGAAGAATTATTACGGCTTAACTACCAACTTCAGAGAAAAGTTTATTTGACAAAAACTTAACTATTTACTGCCCTTAATAAGGGCCCATCAACAACAGAGCAAATATACGAAATTTAAAAAAATCTCCTAAATTTTTCTGTCCTGTAAAACAGTAAAGTGTCCAAAAAGTCGAAAATACGCGTCTAAGAAAAAAGTTTATTTGACAATATATGTTTGTATTAACGCATTGAACAACCCCCCCTTAATGATTTAATAAAAGGAAGAAAAAAAAAAAAGGTGAAGAAAATTTTCTAAGTCTTTTGCGCACACCCTTTCGTTAACACTAACCGGAAATTGGGTGAAATAGTCACAATATGGGAAGGGAACAATCACCTGTCTGTGTTCAGGGGGCTTCCAACCTCATCATCTATCAATCAATCTAACTTCGGGATCTAGACGACTTGGTCAATAACAGAATCTGCATTTCATTACCTATTTTACAATTCCATTTAGAGTTAGGTATGTCAGCTGACTTTTAAACATTCATTTATTTAGCTGGTTTTGATCAGTAATGGTTAGGATATTCACCTGCGGTTCTGTAAGGATGCTCATGTAGTACTTCTTTATTGTGTCATCGTCGAGCATCTGTGTAGTGCGTGTCGTACACAGACAAGCCGTGCACAGTTGATTCACATCGTGAGAGTCCACTTCCACAAACTCAATATTCTCCACATCTGTTTTCACTTGATCAACCTCTGTAAATCCAAAATCGACAACTTCTTCTTTGATCTGTTCTTGTATTGTGCGATAATACTGACGATCTCTCAATGCATCCATCTTGCAAGCACGACGCCTACTTCTCAGTGCCTATAACGCTATCGACCGCAGCCTACAACAAACGCAATTTTGTGACTTCTGTCGTGACTCGTGGCAATATCTAGGTGCGCGTTTCTTTCTTATGCGCCGGATGTCATTGCCGGCATAGATAAAAATATTAGGAAAATTGCCGGCTTGGGTGGGTTTCTGCCAACGTCAAGTTATTTTTATTTTTATTTTTTTTGTAATGTTTTTTCCTTTATGGAAAAGGCTAAGAGCTTAAGCCCATACCGCCTGGTCTTATTTTAATTTCTTTTCTTCTCTTCATATTGATTGAGGCTAAAAGCCTTGTCTTTCCGTAGGTATTTTCTTCAGTCTTTATTATATATTCGAGGCACATAGCCTTGTGTAACGTATTTATTCTTTAACTTCATAATCCAGTATGTTTAGGTCAATCCGTGTTGTCAAATCAGGTATCAATTTTCCTCCAGTATTTATAGGTCACATCCGAGTTGTCAAATCAGGTAGTATAGGTCTATTCCGGTGTATTATTATTTTTCAAATAACTCCAATGGTACTCTTGATAAAATTATAAATAGGGTAAAATGCTTCTATATTCTTAAGGAGATCCTGAATAGAGCGCGGGACATCCAGGGCTTCTTTGTAAATGTTCAAAAAGCTGTCAATGAATACTAGTCTTTGTATATTGAATTGAGGGCAATCAAAAAATATATGATTTAGAGATTGGTTTTCAGAATTACAAAATGTAAAATTTGGGGAAGGAATCATTTTCAATCTATGTAAATGTTCATTAAATCTGCCATGTCCAATTCTCAAACGACAAATTGTTGTGTAAAAGTTTCTATGTAGATATTTTCCGACGATAAACCATGGTCTCTTAATGTCCGAGTTAATATAGCTGTACCATTTTCCTTTTATTTGTGTCGTTTCTCTCCAATGAAGCATCCATTGATGTTTAATATTCGTTCTAATGTCGGTTTTGCAATCTGAAGATCAAAAAAAAAACAATCAAAAATCATTTATTTCCATAGGATGTTGTTACATCACTTAGATCCGTCATTACATTTTTTTGGGTGAGTTCACTGACACAATGGCGGAATCTGTGGAGAAGATCTCACCGAAGAAACTCCACAGTCGTCGCATCTTTTGCTTTTACTTTTTTAAATAAAATATTGTCAAATTACAAAATGAATGCTAATTATATATCGAAACAGCCTGTTACTCAAACAATCTATTCCCATGGACATCTGTCCTCTAAATAATCAGATATCCTATAGTAACCTTTTTTATACAATTTCAGTTTTATTATTATTTTAAACTTGTCTAAAGGTAAGTTTTTAATATCAGTAGGGACCTTATTGTAATAGCGTATACAATTGCCTTTAAAAGAATTGCTAATTTTATGTAGTCGGCTTACATAAGCAACCAACTTGTCTTTATTTCTAGTATTAAAATTGTGTATATCACTGTACTTCTGAAAATTAGTTATATTTCTTTTAACATACACAAGATTGTCATAGATATATTGAGACACAAATGTCAGAATATTGATTTCTTTAAACTTTTCCCTCAGTGACACTCTAGGCCCTAATCTATAAATTGCACGAACAGCCCGTTTCTGCAGAATAAATATACTATTAGCATTCGCAGCGTGACCCCACAATAAAATACCATAGGTCATTAGACTATGAAAGTAACTAAAGTAGACTAGTCTAGCGGTGTCTACGTCGGTAAGAGCTCTAATTTTTTTAACTGCGAACGCTGCCGAACTCAGTCTGTTCGACAATTTATTTATATGAGGATCCCATTGTAGTTTGGCGTCTAAAGTAATGCCCAAAAAGACAGTCGACTGCACAAGGTCCAATCTCTGTCCTTTTATAAATATGTCTGTAGTTACCGGGTTCACATTGGGTAACACGAATTTAATACATTTAGTTTTCTTTTCATTAAGTAATAAATTGTTAACAGTAAGCCAGAAGCTGGCAACTTAATGTTCTTGACAGGTATTTGGTGAATATTGGGGTTTTTTATTATAGAGCTGGCAAGTTTATCAGCGAGTTCGTTGCCAGAGACGCCAATGTGAGATTATTTATCCAAAATATTTCATCATTAATATTTAGTTTCGTACTTTTACTGTAGGATTTGTTAAATTTACGCATAGATTGCCAAATTTTAGAAATTGGAGTGGATCTATTTATTTCAGTACAGCATTCCTTCCAACTATTTAATCTTTCTAATTTAATAATAAGTTTTTTCTCAGCCTGCATTTTTTTTAAATTAATATAGTTTAAATCACTAGGATCTTGTTTAAATATAATAAAAGCTTCCTTACTTTTTTGAACTGCATTAGCACACTTTTCATTCCACCATGGCAGAGGAGGATGCCGGTATTTAAAATTGCTTCCTGTCTGTTTCGGGCCATTATTATTCATATTTGAATTTTGGGCCTGACTTCTAAACTTCGATTGATTAATAGCTTTATGAATGATATCACAATAGTCATAGTAAGACTGTAGAGGATCGTTATGGTTAATAATAAATTCTTTAAGCAGTGTTGGCAAGCTTTGAAAACTTATTCCAATTTACTAGCCGTAGATTAGGTATTTTGAGTGCAGCTGTGTTATTTTGAGAAATAAAGTTGTTTGTAGAAGAATCAGTGATAGTGTTGAACAAAATTTCAGTTATTGTGGGTAGATGATAACTTCCCAGGGGATCATCATATACTGTCCAATTGCAATAAAGGGCTATAGAGGGACTGACTATTGTTAAATCCAAACCATTTGGTCTCCAGTTATTTTTACCTACAGTTGTTGGTTGTGTGTCATTTAATAATACTAAATTGCATTCATTTACAGTGTCGAGGACATCTCTTCCACGAGGACTGACAGATTGGCAACCCCACATGGTGTGATGTGCATTGAAATCACCTGCTACTAAGCATGGTTGTGGTAAGGTATTAATAAAATTAACAAATTTTGTTTTTCTAAAAGTAGGACTACAATTTGTCGGTATATAAAGACTGGCCATTGATAATGAACTGTTATTAAAGTTTATTTTGATAGCAATATTCTGAAGTGAAACATCAAAAAATGTTTTTAATCTACTGTATTGTATGTTGTTACGAATGACTATGGCAACACCATTGTGTTTATTGCCACAATCATTGCGTTCTATTGAGTATCCTTTAATATTTAAACGTTGTGTAGGCTTGAGCCAAGTTTCGCAAACTAGCTATGTCAATATTATTTTCATACAAAAATTGAGTAAAAATATGACGATTACATAACAGACTTTGAGCATTCCACTGTACTATCTTTAATTTGTCTGTGAATTTGTACTAATGTTCTTGGTATCACTGGAGTTGAAAAAATCGCTTAAAACATCTAACACATTTTTAGACGATATAGGGGTATCTTGTGTCTTATTTAATGTTATAATTTTTATAATGCTTTGCACTAAGAGATTCAGTGCCTTGTCATTTGATTTTAATAATATCAAGAAATCAAGAGGCTTCTTAGGGCCGGGAGGTGGGATATTTCCATTTTTGAATATGTCAGCGAATGATGGTGTCTGAACTTTTTGTCTGTTTTCTTGTATTTTCTTTTGCTTAATTGGACACTGAGCTGAAATGCTAACGTGATTGCCATCGCAATGGAAGCATTTGGCCTGTTCGATCGGAGTTTTACAAACTTTATATGAGTGGTCTTCTTTACAGATGGAGCAGCGCTCGGAGTTCTTGCAACACTTTGCTAAATGGCCATACCTGAGACACCGGAAACATTGTTTGACTGGTGGAACATACGCTGAGATGTCATGCCGCCAACCGTCCAAATCTACGTAGTCTGGAAGAACTGACGTCGCGAAGGTGATGGCTACTGTCTGCAGCGGCTGTTGAATGAAGTTATCATCAACTTTGGTCCTTTATGTGAATCTTCGAACAGATATTATTTTCTTGTAACTTGATAGCATTGTGAATATCTTTTTGTTTGTCAAGTTGGTGGGTACATTTTTACTTATACCAGTAATTTCAGTGCTTGAACCTGGTATATTGGTCTTAAATTGGTAGTCTTTTAAAAATGTAGCATTGTTCAAGAAGGCATTAGCAAGGCTGGCTTTTTCGAAGTATTGTAGTGTTATGCTACTTACATGCCATTTTCCAGTCTGCGTTGATGGGCTGCATTCATCTCATATATCTCTGGATATTTCGTATCACCTTTATTTTCATAGGAAATATTAAATATAGTTTTAAACCATAAGAACACAATAACAAATCATTTTCACTTCGTATTTTCATACTATCAGCACTTCTAAATCGATGTCGCCGGGGTTTACCTTGTATTTGGCTTTCTCCGAAACTCTGCAATCTCGGACTTCGTGCGCGCTGGTGCCCTATCTTTTTATATTCATTGTTACTTCATTTACTTCATTGCTTTCTTGTTGTTTTCTCTATTGCGAGCCTGAAACCAAAATCTGACATATTGTGATGTCGTTGTTTATCTGGTTGTCATGGCAATGTCCATTGAAACTCATTAGCGGTCTGATATGTTTACTTCAATACTTTTACAAAAATACTTTTTCCCTCTTGGCCATTCACAAAAATTGCTTTTAATTTAAATAATTTTTAGAACTCTCCAAAAAGGGTATAAGAGCGGAACATTTCTGAAATTCGGGAGTCTCACTTCAGCTCTTGAAAAAGAATAATCACCTAAAGGCCTTATCCCGGGGCCGCACTGCCCCGGGATCCTGCGAGCCTCTGTTGCTACGTCTCCTGCCTACAGCTGCTACTGGAGTAAGGCTGCTACGCCTCCTGCCTACTGCTGCTACTTACTGTATTGCCTGCCTCTACTGAACGGCTCGCCAGACGGCTGCTACACCTCCTGCCTACTGATGCTTACTGTGTTGCCTGCCTCTACTGAACGGCTCGCCAGACGGCTGCTACTTCACTTGCCTACTGCTTCTACTGGAGTAAGGCTGCTACGCCTCCTGCCTACTGCTGCTACTTACTGTTGTGCCTGCCTCTACTGACCGGTTCGCCAGACGGCTGCTACTTCTTCTGCCTCCTACTCTCTGTGTCCTCCGCTCCCCTATTTATATCCATACCTGTATTTTTTTTTAAAACTGTCTCACCTCATTCATCCTCATCTTCCTACCATTTTTTTAAATAGTCATTGTAAAATACCCATAATAAACTGTCATTTCTAAATTTTATCCTGGTTGTTGTTTCTTGTTAGGTTCTGGTTAGGTTCTTGTAGCTACACGACATTTTGGCGCCCAACGTAAAAGTTCTTCTTCACCCTTCTTCACCTTTTCTGCGCCTTGTCTCTTTCCCTTTGATTTGCTTTCTCTTTCGCTCTTAAATCTTTATCTATTCATCCTTTTCATATTTTCCAAATTCTAAAACAAAACTTCATCTAGTTTTTCAACTCATCTGGATTATATTTAGGTCTACATTCATTTCATTTCATTTCATTTATTAATTTGCAAACATGTACAAAACAATAGTGGTCTTAAAATACAGCAGTAGGTGAGTACATGTACCCTGTTAGGGCATCGCAAACAGCAGTGCAGGTTTCACATTGTTAAAAACGTTAATTGTAATAAAGTAGTGCATGCAATTTAAATGTCGACTTTGAGATTAATTTATAATAACATTTGCAATATAGGTATGGGTACATTCAATACAATTTTCACATAGTCATACAAAATTACGATAGATCAAAATTAAATGGTTTGGGAAAAGTATAATTGTAAAATGTCAAGAAAATATTATGTTACATTATTTATCAAATTTATCATAAAGGAATTCATTGACAGAATAATAACATTTGGATACAAGAAACTTTTTTAATTGGTTGTAAAAAGGCTTGAAACTAGATTCAGCTTTGATAGAATTGGGTATTTTGTTATAAATTTTGGCAGCTTTGTAATTAGGTCCGTTTTTAACTATTTGCATATTTGATTTTGGCAGTTCTAGTAGGTGATTTCGCCTTGCGCTAGTACAGAGATCATATTGGCACAGATTTTTCCTAACAAAGACTGATGCCTCAAGTATGAATATAGCCGGCAACGGTAGAATTTTTTCTTTTAGGAAGTATGGTCTGCAACTATCTCTTGGTTTTATATTGAAGAGAATACGTATGCATTTTTTCTGTAGCACGAAGACATTTAACTTACATTACTTCACTTCACTCCACTTCACTTCACTTCATCACTTTAATATTTTTAACAATGGAAAGGGTTATTAAGTACGAATTCCTTAACAAGACCGAGCTCGAATACGAAGTAAAGATTAGATGTGAGGAACCAGCTAATACTGTTTTGCTTCTTAAAAAACAGGTTTTGCGTTTAGTTGCGAATTCTCACCTTGAAGATATTCTGACTTCTCCAGTTCCGATTGAGGATGACTTGTCTCAAATTGGTTCTACTCTGACTTACCTGGATTGTAAAATTTAAAAATTTTTACAAGGTGAAACCAAATACTTACGATTAATAGAAACTTTTATTAATCATGTTTTTTACAGATTGGAGCGAATAGATACTGACTTATATCCAGATTCTAAAGCTAGTTTCGATACTTTGAAGATGAAATTTGACGCTATTTCTAAACAATTCGAATCCTTGACTCCACCTTCAACTGCAAATGACTCTCCATCACTTCCTGCTGACCCGACTGTCATGGAACCCCCTCTTGTTTCTCAAACTTCTGTCCAGACCCATACCCCGTATCCTCCACCACCATCTCAATCTTTCCCTCCAACTAACGTCTTCAAAGATCTGAAAAGACACACCTTCAATGGTAAAAGCTGTCCAAGATCCTTTCTTCAAAAACTTGAAGAATATAGCTTAGCTCGTGGCTTGTCCAAGGACTTGTTGATTTCTCAGGCGTTCGAAATTTTCACCGACAATGCCCTTCATTGGTTCAGATTTAAATATAATCAGAATCGAAACTTAACTTGGAACGAACTTTCTTCTTTACTAATCAAAGACTTTGGTGGTTTTGATTATGATCATAAACTTCTAGAAGCTATTAGGAATCGTACTCAAGGTCGTGATGAACCTATCGTCATCTATATTTCCATCATGTCTGGAATGTTCGCTCGCCTTTCAAAAAGAATTTCTGAAACAGAACAATTGGACATTATTTTGAGAAATATTCGCCCATGTTATTCAGTCTTCGTAGCTGTAAAAGACATTGACTCTATCGATTCTCTTCTGGCCACTTGCCAAAACTACGAAAAGTTCCTAGACAGAGACAAACAATTTAAAGAACCAAATTTGCAACAAAGTCCTCATGTTTCTGAATTCAACTACAAGCATTCATCTTCAAGTTCAGTTGACTCTCCAAACTCTTATAATAACTCACGACCTTCTCCTCCCTTCATGAATAAATTCACTCCACCCTACAAATACCCTTCTAGACAAGTTAATAGTCTCTCACAAACTGCAGCTCCCCAAGAAAGTTCTTTTTGCGTTCGCTGTCGTAAACTAGGTCATACTTTGAACAGTTGCACTCAACCACGATTCGTGATTTGTTTCAAATGTGGTCTTAAGGGTTTTAAAACTGCAGATTGCCCTACTTGTTCTCCCAAACCTAATACTAGTACAAAAAACTAACTGCTGACTTGAAAAGTAACTCAAACTTTGATAAGGACGAGTGGACTAATTGGATCAAAACAATTCAAAACTTCTTTGCTTGCTACAAAATCTCTTCTACACTCTACTCCAAAGAACAAGATCTTAATCGTCCATTCGTTAATGTCAAAATTTATGACTTAACTTTATCTGGTTTACTAGATTCTGGCAGCTCAGTAACTATTCTGGGTAATAATTCTCATTTGGAAATTCTTAAACTGGGCTGCAAACTTTTCAAGTCAGATCTTATTACTGTCTCTACTGCTAATAATAAAAAAAAAATCCTTGGGTTATTTTGACTTACCTGTCCATTTCAATAACGAAACTCACTTGAGTAAAGCTTATGTTTTCCCTGAAATATTTCCTTCTCTAATACTAGGTGTTTTAGCTTCTCTTAACTTTACAGATCCTAAATGCTTTGCTATCGACACTAAAGATATTAAAGTTTTACCTTATGAGCATTTAACTCCTAATCAAAAGAACATCGCTAATGACATCATCCAACGCTTCAAGACAATCTCTTTTGAAGAAAAAGGTGTTCTGGGAAACACACACTTAATCACCCACAAGATTGACACTGGTGATTCTCTTCCGATCAAACAAAGATGTTACAGACTGTCTCCTGAAAAACAAAAGGCTTTAATTAATGAAGTTGACAAGATGCTGGGATGGAACGTCATTGAACAATGCGAAAGTCCTTGGTTATCTCCAGTCCTCATCACTCCAAAGAAGAATGGTGAATGGCGTTTCTGCGTAGATAGCAGGAAGCTTAACTCAGTTACACGTCGTGATGCTTATAGTTTGCCTCTAATAAGCGAAATTTTGGACAACCTAAGAAATGCCAAACACTTATCAAGCATCGACATTGCGAAAGCATTTTGGGAGATTCCCTTGAATCCTGCTGATAGAGATAAGACAGCATTTTATGTTCCTGGAAGAGGTATGTTCAGATTCAAAGTAATGCCTTTTGGTCTCACTAACTCACCTGCAACTCAACAAAGATTAATGGATACGCTATTTACTCCTGAATTTGAGTACGAGGTTTTGCTATCTGGATGACATCGTTATTATTAGCGAGACTTTTGATGAGCACATATCGCTTCTCATGAAAGTTCTTGAAAAACTTTCATATGCTAATCTGACTATTAACTTTGAAAAGAGTCAATTCTTCAGGAAAGAACTGAAATACCTTGGTTTTCTAGTGGACGAGTATGGTCTACGTGCTGTGATCCAGATAAAATAAAGGCTATTCTAGAATATCCTGTACCTACTTGCAGAAAAGAAGTTCGAAGATTCATAGGCACCTGCAGCTGGTTTAGAAGATTCATTCCAAACTTCAGCACTATTGCCTCTCCACTCAACCAACTAACCTGTTCCGGGAAGAACGCTCCTAAATTTTTATGGAATTCCAAGGCTGCAGCTGCTTTCGAGAAACTTAAAGAAGCTTTGGTAACTGCTCCTGTCCTTGCTTGCCCTAACTTCGAACTACCCTTCTCTGTACATTGTGATGCATCAAATTATGGCATAGGAGCAATGCTTACTCAACATCAAGATGACAAAGAAGTCGTGATTGCTTACATGAGTAAAGCACTAAACAAAAATCAACAAAACTACTCAACTACTGAAAGAGAAACATTGGCTGTAATAACTGCGCTAGAACATTGGCGATGTTACCTAGACAATGGTAAAGAATTTACAATATTTACTGACCACGCTGCACTTAAATGGTTTCAGAACTTATCGAATCCATCTGGAAGACTTGCTCACTGGACTCTACGCTTATCATGCTTTAATTTTGTCCTGAAACATAAAAAAGGAAAGGATAACGTTGTTCCTGATTTATTATCAAGACATAAGAATAAAGAACGTCCTGATACACGAGAAACTTCACCTCAAGGCGTACATCCTATTACGATTGAAGAACCACTTGATCGTGAAATTGAGCACTACAACAAGATTTTTCTCGGATGCTCCAACAGCCCAGACGCATATCCCAACTACACTATCAGGGATAACAAACTTTACCGCTGCATCCATTCTCCCGATCGTCTAAACGATGACTTTATTTGGAAAGAAGTTCCACTGCCGCAAGATAGACATGCACTTATTGAAGTTAGCCATGATTCCCCTTCAGAACTCCACCTTGGTATCTTCAAGACATTCAAGAAAATATCTTTAAAATACTATTGGCCTGGTATGTTTAAGGACATTGCCAATTTAATCTCGACTTGTAAAACCTGCTTAACCTACAAACACCCTAATCATTCTCCCTATGGTCTTATGGGTAAACCTTAACTTTGCTCCAGACCTTTTCAAACTATATCCTTAGATCTTATGGGTCCATTGCCTATAACCCGGAGAAGAAATCAGTATATTCTGGTAATTAACTGCAATTTTACTAAATATACTATGATTTTTCCCCTTAAACGTGCTACTTTAGCTAATATCATTAATGTCTTAGAAAATTCAGTGTTTCTAGTTCATGGCATTCCCCAAACTATTATAATGGACAACGCTGTTCAATTTCAGTCGCGAGAATTCCACTCATTCTTAAATTCTTATAAGGTTCCTTGTATTTTTCACACAGCTTTATATTGTCCTCAGGTTAATCCTACAGAGAAATTTAATAGTACGATTATTACAGCTCTAGCATCCCTAGTAGGAGACGATCATAGATCCTGGGACAACCATCTTACTAAGATTCAGTTCGCAATGAACAGCGCTACAAACGTTGCTACTGGCTTTACTCCAAACTTTTTAGTCTTTGGTAGGGAAACAATACCTTGTGGTTCCTTCTATACTCCAACTCAGAATCTCGAGAAGTTGATATTTATGCCTCGTGATATTTACGCGTCTAATGCTAGTCTCCTCTCATCTATCTTTCACAGAGTTCAAACTAAACTTCACATAGCTCACGCTAAAAATAGCGCTCGCTATGATCTTCGCCGGTCTTTTAAAGAATTTAATGTGGGAGATACTGTTTGGCGTGAAAACCATGTTTTAAGCAATGCTGGCGCATACTTTAATGCTAAACTTGCCCCTAAATTCATTAAGTGTAAAATAATAACCAAACTTTCACCATTGGTATACACTCTCGAAGACCCTAACGGAGTTAGAGGCAAGTGACACATTAAATACATAAAATCTTTAATTTTCTTGACTTCTATTAACTGTTAATTTGTATATATGTATAAATATCATCATCATTTTCACCTTATTATTTTTATTTCTTCCTTTAATCCAGTGTTCTTCAACACATTTTACTTTAGGACCTCGAATCTTCGTTGGTTAGTCTTCACCTTTTTTTTTCATCTTTATTTCAGACACATCTCGTTGGCGATGTTGCTGATCTCTGGCTTCGAGCCCTATCGCTCTGGCCGTTCTTAATCTTTTCTTAAGTCAAGCGACTAAAGCTACCTTAGGATTAATTTGTTTCTCTTTACCTCCACTTATTTTTTTTTTCTCCACGCAGTAGCGGATGACAACTCCTTAAGTAAGCCTGAATGTCCTTTCGAAAACACACTTTTAGAGTGGTAGTCATTGAATGTGAAGTCCACCCTTACCTGAATGAAGATGATGAATGTAAGAGATGGTATATCTGATTTTGCCTGGTGATGTCTGTTTCTGAAAAGCTGTGTTTTTATAGTTTATTTAAAAAAATGTACATATCAAAATTTTTGCTGAGTCAAAAAAAATTCCAGGGTCGGGGGGAAAATGTAGTGTTATGCTACTTACATGCCATTTTCCAGTCTGCGTTGATGGGCTGCATTCATCTCATATATCTCTGGATATTTCGTATCACCTTTATTTTCATAGGACCCTGTAACGTTTTAAACCATAAGAACACAATAACAAATCATTTTCACTTCGTATTTTCATACTATCAGCACTTCTAAATCGATGTCGACGGGGTTTACCTTTGGTGACCTTGTATTTGGCTTTCTCCGAAACTCTGCAATCTCGGGCTTCGTGCGCGCTGGTGCGCTATCTTTTTATAGTCATTGTTACTTCATTTACTTCATTGCTTTCTTGTTGTTTTCTCTATTGCGAGCCTGAAACCAAAATCTGACATATTGTGATGTCGTTGTTTATCTGGTTGTCATGGCAATGTCCATTGAAACTCATTAGCGGTCTGATATGTTTACTTCAATACTTTTACAAAAATACTTTTTCCCTCTTGGCCATTCACAAAAATTGCTTTTAATTTAAATAATTTTTAGAACTCTCCAAAAAGGGTATAAGAGCGGAACATTTCTGAAATTCGGGAGTCTCACTTCAGCTCTTGAAAAAGAATAATCACCTAAAGGCCTTATCCCGGGGCCGCACTGCCCCGGGATCCTGCGAGCCTCTGTTGCTACGTCTCCTGCCTACAACTGCTACTGGTGGAAGGCTGCTACGCCTCCTGCCTACTGCTGCTACTTACTGTATTGCCTGCCTCTACTGAACGGCTCGCCAGACGGCTGCTACACCTCCTGCCTACTGATGCTTACTGTGTTGCCTGCCTCTACTGACCGGCTCGCCAGACGGCTGCTACTTCACTTGCCTACTGCTTCTACTGGAGTAAGGCTGCTACGCCTCCTGCCTACTGCTGCTACTTACTGTTGTGCCTGCCTCTACTGACCGGTTCGCCAGACGGCTGCTACTTCTTCTGCCTCCTACTCTCTGTGTCCTCCGCTCCCCTATTTATATCCATACCTGTATTTTTTTTTAAAACTGTCTCACCTCATTCATCCTCATCTTCCTACCATTTTTTTAAATAGTCATTGTAAAATACCCATAATAAACTGTCATTTCTAAATTTTATCCTGGTTGTTGTTTCTTGTTAGGTTCTGGTTAGGTTCTTGTAGCTACACGACAGTATATGGCAATTTTGAACTTGTTCATTGACCTAATATATTTGATTCCTTTATTAAACCTTTTGATACAGCTAGATATGGACATTAGGTCTCGGGTTCCTATAGGTATATCCGCATTGGAAGACTCTACGAATACTACAAATTCTGTAGCACCGGAATCCTCAGGGTATCGTCTCTTATAATCTGTTACCAGATAAGGTTTGTACTTATCTCCGCTTTCGACCTCTGACTCGGACGACGACGTGGAGTCTCCTTCACTTTTCTCTTCAGCCGCATCTTTTTTTCTCTTTCTTGTTCGCGCCTTCTCCATGATTGTTTTTTTTTTTATTTGTCTCCAGACGCCTTTTATTTCTAAAAACCCCGATTGATACACGAGTAATCGATGAAATTAATAAAAACTTCGAAAATCCCGCCTGGTTATTTCAATGGTTACCCGCGTTTTTTCGATTTTTTTTTTCTTTTCATCTTTATCCTTTTGGATAGGCAAAGGCCTCAGCGCCGTACAGCCTGGTCTTTATCTATTCTTTTTCAAATCCGGTGTTTTATGCCAGTCCAAAGCCAGGTTCTTTGTGAGTCTTCTTCAGGGTAAACGTTTTCAATAAGGCCGGCCAGTTCTTTGTGAGTCTTCTTCAGGGTAAATGTTTTCAATAAGGCCGAAGCCAGTTCTTTATGAGTCTTTTTCAGGGTAAATGTTTTCAATAAGGCCGAAGTAATGTTTCAAGTTTTGGTGATGTTCGTCATAGCCAGTAGAGTATTAAATCTTATCCAGGTTGAAGTCATATCCGAGATACGTCTATATTTCTTGGACCGTGTGTGCTAAGTATTGCTAACGGCTAATATAAATAAATAAACTAATTATCGCATTCATAATGCGGGCACAATGGAGATTTTCATTCGGTGAAGATAGGCATTAATTCGGCAATGCCCAAGGCGAAGTCGGCTGATAGTGGTATACAATCTTCTGCTTCTAAAGTTATTTCCTTTACAGATACAAAGGTAACTTAGATGGCCCAGTTTCTTTTATTGCGGCGTACCACTGGCCTTTCTGGCCCACAGAGATGTCCCAGTGTCTACGCCAGTTCGTAGTTGTCTGTTTCTTCAAGAAAAAGTACATCCGAAAACGGTTAAGATATTTGTACACCGGTCGGTGTGAATTGCTGTCATTGTGACAGTGACAGATGAGTCTGTTGTGTGGACAGGACAGTGCGGGAGGACACTTACCTACTTATTGAATTTTACATAGACGGTGGCTTCCTCTACAAAAGTGTTCCGAAGCTATCTTGCTCTCCGTTTTATCTTATCGTCAACAGATGGCACAAAAATCAATTAATATTTGGAAAGGGAGATGTTTTATGGTTATCGGATCACAATTCGATTTGATTTTCATTTTTTCTATAAAATAGACATTTTAGAAAACACAAATAGTTAAATTTCTAAAATAATGAATATAACTTGCCAATTCTTGCCCTCTCGGAAATTTGGTTGTTGCCTGGATCACGTTTTCGTGTTTCAGGCTTTACAAGCCTCCGAGAAGATAGAATCGACGGCTATGCAGGTGTCACTTTTTTAGTTAAAAGAGGAATCCCTTTTTTACCCACGACGGAACGTCGAGACGATTGAGAGGATGTTTGTGCAAACCAATTTTGCCATTTTTCTCAAAAACTAGTTGTACGATTTTGATGCGGTTTTCAGTGATGGGTTTGATTGGTGCATGTCCTTAGATAGATGTGACGGTAACAAGTCACCAGGGGGCGCTGCAGAAAACATTTATTTGTGCAAAATCACAACTACGAGTCCGATTTCGATGTCGTTTTTCAGTGATGAGTACGGGTTTGATTGGTGCATGTTCTTAGATAGGTGTTACGATGACAACTGACTTTCTTTTTTTGTATTGGGTTTGTGGTTGATTAGTGAGGGTTCATAAATAGGTGTTACGGTAGTAACTCACTAGGGGGCACTGCAGTGATATTGTTTATATTAGCTACTAAATATTAAAGAAACTCGATAGAACTTTCTTGATAACATCACAGTGAGACCTCACTTGTGCGCTGCGTTGCGTCGCGTCCTCGATTTTCCATATCTTTGACAGTGGCATGTCACTGTCAAATATTTTGAAAAAGTCGAGGAGAAATGGGGCCTCCCCCTCAGTGAACCAAGTATTCATGTCGGAAAGGGAGCAAAAGACGATGGTTACTTTATGGCCTTTCTTTTGTGCCCTCGGTTTGCGACCGGCGGCGTATAGTTTGTCTCAATCGCTCTAATTCTTCCTACGCTAGGCTGTTATGTGGGCTGTTAAAAAGTTTTCTTTGATCTAGATCGGTAATTACTACGCCGTCTAAAGATCGTACTCTACTAAGCGCCACATAAGCTTGTCCTTTGGCGAATGTTTTTGGTCCAAGATATATAACTGCCTTATTGATTGTAGTGCCCTATAGTTTATGCACGGTAACGACCCAACTTAATATCAGTGGAATCATAACTCTCTCTAATTTCCCGAAACTTTATTCCCCTGAAAACAAACACACGCTGGAGCTATGTTCACCCAACCATTTTCATTTTTGCGACTTCTGCCGATGGAACTGTCATCAAATTCATTTGTAGCATCACTCGTGTACCTATACCTAGCTTTATGTGCGATAATAGGCCTCCTGTATTATTAGGGTCCATTGGAACCGCAGCAGGTGGAGGTTTTTTACCGTAGTCATTGGGTTCCCTAGACTCGTCTCGAGCATTTATCGCGTACAATTTTGTTGTTACTTTAGAAAACATTGTCTGATTGTACTTATTGCATTTACGAGTTGATGATTGAAAAAATTTTTCAGTAAGTCGAAAATCTGAATTGGCGCGTAACCGCAACGATGCAACGCAATAACTGCGACACGGTCTTCTTTAAGTGTCCACTCCATATTTAAAAATGAGGAAAATTCTAAAAAGTACACATTTTTATTTTCATGAAAAATTCGAAATTCGAATTCAATAAACTTTTTGTGGCCAGCGTTCTAAATTCAAAAGTTTTTATTGTGTGACAGAACTTATGACCTGACTGTGTATAATAGTTTAAAATATAATATTAATACTTACAAATACAAATATATATGCTTGTTTTTACTTAATTATAAATATATAAAATATCTACTATCTTAATCACACCAAGTTACTTGCCTGAACCCGTCCTACACTGGGTCTGCTTGGAGAGGAATAAACTAGGCACATAGATGGAGAATTAACAGTAACACAATTTTCGAGACAAATACGTAATGCTGGGTCATAACATAATCTTAACTTATAATCATCATTATCAAACACAAAACAAAATATATGCATGACAAAAACTCAATGTTACAGTACTTGGATCAAAACATGCAAAGGTGAAACGCAAAAATAGAGAAAAATAAAAATAAAAATAAAAACAAGTGTGTTCTGTGGACAAGCTTGCCCGCTGCGGGCGTTTGCTGGTCCAAAGGTTAACAGACCATGAAGCGAAAAAATATAATTTAACTATGAGAATCGAGGGTTGTAAGGAGAAAAGTACAAAAATTCATACCCACGCGAAAATAAAATCGACTTGTGTGTAACCCGACCAAAATGCGAAGTGTGGTAAGGAGACCGCGTCGCCGACGAATCATTTCTTGATTGCAGTCACCTCAGCCTTCTTGACGCCGGCGCCGGGACGACGTTTGGGTATTGGGGCAGGTGGCGCAGCAGCAGGAGCACCAGCCGCCGCTGGCTTCCGCGCAGGAGCGTCCTTGCCCCTCGGCTCAGTGGCAGAAGATGGAAATTTGTCAATCAACTCCTGCAGCTCCATCATCGACTCGACCTTTTGCCTGCACTTGTTTGGGAGCAACAGGACGATCCTGCCTTCCGATGACCAACAGTTCCGCATGCCGAAGTGCTTCCTGCCAGCTGCAAATACCTCATGTCTCGGCTTAGTCAGGAATTCTGACAAAGATATGCCTGTCCCTTTCAATACAGTCTTGCCTTTCCAGGCTTCTGACCGGGACTTGAAGGACATAAACCTGACAAGCAATGGACGAGGTTTTGATTCCTTGCTCTTTGACCCAAGCCTATGGGCGACACCAACATCCAAAGCGCACTGTGGTGGCAACTTCATTTGGTTGCGCAACACTGCCCGAACAGTTTCATCAGCCTCCTCATCAGCTACCTCCGGCACTCCATGCAAGAGAAGGATCTTGCGCCGTGATGCCTGCTCCAGACGGTCTTGTCCTACCAGCAACAGCTCCATTTGGCCGCGCACCAAGTCCAAGGCACCCCACACAAAGGCCTTGAACTCCGTAAATTCCTGGGCAATGGTGCTGATCTCTTGTGGGTTACTTGACAGTGACATTGTGGCTTTCTCTTTGAGATCCTTCTCATATGCTGCCATCTGGGTATTAAAAGTGGCCTTGATCTGCTCCATCTTCTTGTTGAGCATTGTGTACAAATCCATGACTGTGTTCTATTGATGAATTGAGGTGAGATGTTGAGATGTAAATTATTGACCCAGTGTAAGGGGGGGTTCAGGCCTAGTTTTTAATGAAAATTATTTCCATTAATTAAGGATTTAGATTATTAAAAGAAATTATTTACAGACACACACTTTTTTGTTGTTTACTTTAGGCTACCCTCTTCGAAAAAAAAAAAAAAAACCTTGATAAACAAGTCATTCAAACATACCTATAGTCTGACTCACAGGTGTTATTGGCGTGGATAAAAACACCGCCACCTAAACTTAGTACTTTCATCAGTAACAGAGTAGCGTAAATTCAGAGATTAACCAAGATCGAATACTGGCATTGGGTGTGTTCGGCTGATAACCCAGCTGACATTATATCGAGAGGAATTCAACCTCATAAATTAATAAAAAGCAATCTGTGGTGGTCGGGTCCCGCCTGGCTATCTGGTCAAACGGCGCGGTGGCCTCTGCTCAATCAAACTACCACACAAACACAAACAAAGGACACAGAACAAACTATATCCTTAGTTAACCCAAAAAATATCGAGGACAATTTTATAGATAAATTATTTCATAAATATTCAAGCGACAAAAAATTAACGCGAGTGTTTTCCTATACTCTGCGATTCATCAATAACCTACAAAATCCTAGTAATAAAATAACGGGACCGCTGTCCGTTCAAGAGTTAAATGATTCGATGCATAAACTAATTATGCACGCACAAATAGAATCACTACCTATCGAATACAGACTTTTAAGTCAGAATAAATCAATATCAGCGTCATGAAATATTAAATGCCTTAACCCGTTTTTTGAAGATGGCCTGTTGAAAGTTGGAGGAAGGTTAAACCTATCAAACATTCCCGAAACTAAAAAACATCCTATAATTTTGCATCAAAATCACATACTCACTGAAACTATAATGAGAAACATGCATATCAAATTATTCCATTGTGGTCCACAGCTACTGCTAGCATGCATGAGAGAGCAGTACTGGCCATTAAATGGAAAAGGTCTAGCTAACAAAATAGTACATAAATGCGTTACTTGTTTCAAAGCCAAGCCGCCCATACACGTACCCATTATGGGTCAACTACCTACAATAAGAATTACTCCTTCACCGCCATTCCACACAACATTTTGTGATTATGCTGGGCCCTACTCAATCCGAGATAGAAGGGGGCGTGGTTTCAAGTCTTACAAATGTTGGATAGCGATGTTTGTTTGCTCAGCGACAAGGGCAGTTCACATTGAGTTGGTTTCAGGTTTAGAGTCACAAGCCTTTATTGCCGCCTTCCGGCGATTTATATGCAGAAGAGGTAAACCAAGTCAAATGGTAAGTGACAATTCAACCACATTTCGTGGAGCAAATAATGATATAGTAGAATTATATCGATACCTAAACGAAAATTTTAGCGAACTTACCAACTTCCTTGCAAACGAAGGTATTTCCTGGAAATTTTTACCCCCCTACAGCCCGCATCTAGGGGGCCTACATGAAGCTGCAATTGGCAGCTGTAAGCTTCATCTTAAAAGAGTATTAAGTCAAGCCTTATTAACATTTGAAGAATTATCTACGGTTCTTACTCAAATTGAGGCAATATTAAACTCGCGCCCATTGTGTCCCATACCTAATGCTAATGACGATGATTTACCCATTCTTACGCCAGCTCACTTTCTGATCGGTAGATCGTACACGTCTCAGGCGGACTACGAATACCAAGATGTATCGAGGAATAAGTTAAACCACTTCCAACAACTCCAACAGATACAACAGGACTTCTGGAAGCGGTGGTCTCGAGATTACTTGGGTCTCCTACAGCAGAGGTGCAAGTGGAGGAGCACAAAGGGACCAAACCTCACTGTCGGCTCAATTGTGCTGGTGAGGGACGATCCCACACCACCCTGCCAGTGGAAGTTGGAACGCATCGCGAAGACACACGACGGTCAAGATGGCGAAACGAGGGTCGCCGTCATCCAAACAACAAAAGGCCTTATCAAACGAGCCTTTAATAATATTTGCCCCTTACCTATTTCTCTGTCAGATAACGACTATTAGTATTAAGTAATCTATTAGACAAATAAGTGAAATGTAACCTAATATAACTACTGCCTACTTAATAAAAAATACTTCTCTTGTGTTTTTCCCCAGTAGGTCTAGAATCTATCTAGGTAGGTAATTAAAACAGAACGCTAGGAATAAACATAGATCTATTAATAAATTAGCTAGTCACATTCTTAAAGTACAGTTATATTTGTATACCTAGGAGTAAACATAAATCTATTAATATATTAGCTAGTCACGTTATTATGCCTAGTCGAGTTTAGGCGCTGGAGTATGTCTAAATGTGTGACATCATCGAACAAATCATGTACAGCGACATCTAGCCTTCCATAGCACGAACCACTTCACACACAACTACAACCTAAATCAATAGTTTTATTAGTGGTTCGACTAACTGACGCTAGATGGCGCTAAGTAGCCATATTGCTGTGAGCTAGGATTGTGACAGACTATTACACTCTCGCATCAGATCTCTCGCAAACACCTTGTCTCTATCAACCGAAATATATAACTTCAGACAGTAAAATATATAACCAAGAACACATCTATTATTTGGGGCGCAACCATTTTTCATCCCGCTCCGCCTGTTACAAACAATTTCATGGTATCATTTGGTGGCTCTTGGTGTCTTATTTCTGTATTGATATTTGTTGTAATAGTATTTCTTTGGTCCACATTCATACTTGACATCAACGTCGAAAACTCTGCGTCCGATATCACACGATTGTCAATGTCACCTAAATCATCATCTTGAATTTCTACTTCGACCATATTGGGATCGAAACTTTCAACAATTGCACCTACTTGGTCATTATTTATTCGCGCATTTATATTTGAAGTGTTTTCATTCGGGTTTCCCAGAGCTAAAACATGAGCAATAACTTGTTGAAGTTCAGTCTGTACAGTTTGAAAACGTTAAACATCTTCACCCGGCTGTAGAGGTCGTAGTAAGTTTCTTTTAGTCATAAAAACATCTTCAGAACTTTCGTAACCGAGTAACGATTCCGCATTCCTAAAAGGAACGTGCGATACGAGGCAACTGTAAAAGTAACCTTCTCTGTCAGCAGTTTGGGCATAATATTTTGTCCTCAATATCGCGTTTTGTGACGGCGCTTCATATACGTGCCATTCAAAAGTCAGATTCTACCCTCTTGCGGATGTTCTTCACGGTCGTCGTAAGCATCTTCATCGCCTTGATTGGATACGTAATCATATTTTACAGAAAACCCAGCCAAACTCAAATGCTCTAGATTTCTTGGTCTTAGTTCGTAAAGATCAAATATATTTGCATGTGCGTCGTTACTATCCAAACTAAGCATGCGATAGCGTACTATTTTCGGACAAGTATTGAGAAACACGACTTTTCTTGTACTATCTCGGAGTTTCAAATGACATAGTCTATAGGTAGCTTCGCACGCAGATACACGCCTGTGATTAAGTATAGCCATTGACACTGAAAAAAGTTGACGTCCGATGTCTCCATAATGCTGCTGGACTCGGTTTAAAGCGTCCTGCACTGCTTGACCTACGTCTACGGTTTCATGCTTGGCAGCGTATTTTGCAATATACATAGTATGCAACAGCTGTCACATTAGCGCAAGGCTGAATGTCCATATTTCCGGTCCAAAACATAAGCAATCCCAAGGTAATTCTTTCTCGCAGCAGTTATCTAATTTTTTAAGTCGTTTGGTGGATATAGTTTTAAGTAATTGTAATAATAAGTTTTTATTAATCGGTGACTTCAACATGAGCAACATTTTATGGACGCCCCGGGGTTCTACGTTAGTTCCGTCTAATTACGTAAGTAATGATGAATGTAGTTTATTCGATGATATGCTTATGCATAGTTTATACCAGTACAATAATGTCCTAAATAATTATGATAAGTTGTTGGATCTTGTTTTTTCTAATGATGAAGTAGTTGTAAGGGAATGCCTGAACCCATTAGTGCCAATAGACCCGTACCATAAGGCTTTAGTAATAGACATCAAATACACAGTTACAGACATGTTGCGGCCAGACACTCGTTTGAAATACTTTTATAATAAGGGTGACTATACGACTATTAATAGTGAGTTGTTTACCATCAACTGGGAAGAAGAGTTTTGTGTGCGGTCATTACTTAAATCCTTTGACTTCTTTTAAGAGACTTACGAGAAATTGAGGCTTAAATTTATTCCTAGTAAAAAGATAACAGTTGATACGTATCCTCTATGGTACTCACGCCCGTTGAAGTGCGCTATTAAAGAAAAATTCAAATACTTAAGAAAATATAATAAATATAAAAATAAATCAGACTTAGTTACCTTCACTGTACTACGTGATAGATTGCGAAGACTGGAGCAACAAATTTTTGATTCGTATATTAGTAGTGTCGAAAACAACATATGTAAAAATCCTAAGCACTTTTGGTCATTCATAAAATCGCGGTCTGGCTCCCATGGCATACCTAGCAGCCTAAGTTACGATGGTAATTTGGTTAACACTGGGACGGACATATGTAAGGCTTTTTCAGAATATTTTCTATCATCCTTCTCAGCGTCCAACACTAAAACCCTGTCACTGGCGATGATGTTAATTCTACAGCATTTTTGTCACACATTGAAGTGACCCCTGTCCTAGTTAAAAATCTTCTACTTATACTTGATCCCTCTAAATCAGCTGGCCCGGATGATCTACCTGCTCATTTTTTAATCAATTGTGCTGAAAGTTTGGCGATTCCCATTTCATTATTACTTAGAAGATCATTCTCCGAGTGTATTGTTCCGCCTTTATGGAAATCTGCTTTTATCACGCCAGAACATAAAAAAGGACCAAAAACAGACATAAAAAAATATAGGCCAATTTCTAAATTATGTATATTATCGAAAGTCATGGAAAAAATTGTGTATGATCAAGTGTACTGCGCTTTAAAGAATTCTATTAGTCCCAACCAACACGGTTTTGTACAGCGCCGATGCACTGTATCTAATCTCGTTCTCCTGAATGAGTATGTCACTGAAGTGATGGACGCTGGCTTTCAGGTTGATGTAATTTATACTGATTATAGTAAGACCTTCGATCGAATTGACCATGGCATCTTATTAACCAAGTTACATGGCATTGGAATCAGTGGTGATTTGCTCAGATGGTTTTCTTCCTACATTGACAATAGATCTCAGGCTGTTGTAGTCAATAACTATATCTCGGGATGGGTGACTATTCCAAGTGGTGTCCCCCAAGGTTCTTTGATTGGGCCATTGCTTTTTAATATTTTTATTAACGATATTAGTAAATGTTTTATACATTCTAAACTACTTTGTTTTGCTGACGATATGAAGGTTTATATGAAGGTAAAGTCGAGCAGTGACTCACTTTTAATACAGTCAGATCTCGAGCGACTTGATGAGTATTGTCAGAATAACAAATTAGATTTGAATCCGTTGAAATGCTTTTTCCTGACATTCTCTAGAAAACGAAATTTAATTCCAACTACCTACAAACTTAAAGGTCAACCTCTGAACAAAGTCCAATGTATGAGAGACTTGGAGGTAATACACGACTCCAAACTTTTATTTGACACCCACATAGATACTATTGTCCGCGGTGCTCTGAAAACATTAGGTTTTATAATGCGGAGTTCCGCTCATTTTACTCAAGCCAAAACACTTAAAATTTTGTTTTGCTCCTTGGTTCGGAGCAAACTTGAATATGCGTCCCAAATTTGGAATCCTTGCTACAATATTTATATAGATAGAATTGAACGTGTTCAGAAAAAAATTATTAAATACTTGTGTTATAAATCTAAATATCCTTATAATTCATCAAATTACCTTAATATTTGAAAGAAGCATCATCTGATCCCATTAGGATCCTGATAGGCGCCGAGAAATAGCCGACGCTACTTTCTTGCTAAAAATCACAACCGGCGGCATTGACTGTCCAGAACTGCTCCAAGAACTGTCATTTGTTATCCCTTCTCGGTCCAAAAGGCACTTACCCCCTATCTCTTTAAGGCGAATATCATCCAACTACAGACGAAATAGTTTCCTTAACCGTGCTAGTCGAAACTTGAACAATGCGACGAAAGAGCTTGAGATTGATATATTTAATTGTGTAGTTCCATCTGTGAGGCGAAATTTAAGTAGGTAGTGTATTTTTTGATTGAGCGATTTGTTTACCATATGTTTACCATGTTTATGTAGTGTTATTGTAGTGTAATGTATTAGGTATTTAGGTTGTTTGTTTATTTCGGCTTTGTAAGATAAATTATATGCTCGTAGTTTTTATATACCTACATCTGCTGTGTGTGCGCGCCGTTATTTGAATGTGCGTATCACTGATCTATTTTTTGTGCGATATCTATTTGTGAGTTCCTTTAATTGGCTTCATATTTCTATTTAAATTTTCTTCATGTGATGTATTAGCTGTTGGTTCTCCTAGAATAAATAAATAAAATAAATAAAATAAATAAAATAAATAAAATAAAATAAAATAAAATAAAAATAAATAACGTCAATAATTGAGGATTATAATTATTTACATTAGTCTCACTCAAATGTCTTTTTATCTACACACGTAGATATCATAAACCCTCTTTACTGCGCCTAAAAACCACACGTTAAGACCAGCATAATGTAAAACTATTTGGTAAATACTCATTTCTTATCGGAAAATTTGTACATTATGACAATAATGTACATTTTTTTTTCAAATTATGACATTCAAATTTCGAACGCCGACGCCCGCCTACGTGCCGCCCCTTGTCTGTGAAGTTGGTCCTACACAACAAGCTAAACAACTGCAGAACAATGATCGATACTGTTAAATTTCCACGCCTTCACCGACAGGGCGTGGAATCTTGGTAGGGTTGGTTTTCAGTGGAATGTCACAAAGCAGTACTGACCTTGACGCCGTGGACCGGCATTCGAAAGCTCAATTCGAGGCAGGAATACGGGATGAGGGACACCAGGGTAGGGGGGTGAGGGAGTCGAATCTTACTCTCGTCGCAGCCCGCTGCTGTCGCCGTCGTGATGCTTGCCGACACAAAGGGTCGCTGTCCGAACGCGACGAATTTATCACCGAATCACTTCAACCTTTCAAAGCACGAAGCACTCACTCCGATGACGTGAAATCTACTTATTTCCCGACGATTGTTCCGTGATGATTATTACAATTAACATTCCGACCAGGCCCCGATACCTGTGTTAGACAATTATTACAAATAACATACAGCCAAGGCCCGAATGCTTGACGCCGACATTTTTTCCATGTGCAAAAAAGTAACCTCTAACTCGTCATTTCGTTTCTATACAAGTGACAGCTAGTGATGTCCCGATCACTCGCGGTCGATCCGCGCAACGAAAAACCGGTGCGTTCCGAAGCATAAATATTAAACAGTCACCCGCCCGGACAGGCCCGAACCTGTCCCTAATCAATAGGAAGGCGAGAAAGTGTTGCGACCGCTCTCTTGAGGACCGAGTCCCCCACCTTGACTTCTGCTGATCGAGGCGTGCCCTCCCGACCCGTGTACAAATTGACGATCCGTCCTCGTCTCCATCTCAATGATGGCAGGTTCGCATCCTTAATCAGCACCAAATCACCGACTTGAGGGGGGCTCGTCCGGTCAGTCCACTTAAGGCGCTGCTGCAAGATGTGCAAGTACTCAAGGGACCACCGTTTCCAAAAATCTTGAGCCATCTGCTGCAACATCTGCCACCTAGTTAACCGACTTAACTTAACATCACCGAATGGGTATTCTGGCAGGGCGTTAAGGGGTTGACCTATCAGGAAGTGACCCGGCGTCAACGCTTCCAAATCATTTGGATCCGAACTCCGGCACAACGGACGCGAGTTCAGTATCATTTCAATTTTAACCGCAGCCTCAAAAATTCCTCCCCAATGAGGACATCCCGGCGGACTGAAAACCCATTAAATCCCTCGTCGGGAGCAAGCCGTACCGATGGCGTCCTGGTTACCGTTCAGGAAAGGGAAGTTGGTCGAACTGTTGATACAGGATCGACACATTCGGAATGGGCATGTCGGATGCCACGCCTTGATAGCGTTTGTCCAGCGCGAGTTCTGGATTCTATCGGCAAGACGCTTAGTGCGTAGCGTCGTATTTCGGTGCCTGCCTTGTTATCGGGCCAAGGCGGCTACGATGCAACCCCATATGGGCGATTTGCCCTCGGATAAGGTCAACGAAATCCGGCCCTTTGCGGGTGTCGGAACGGATTTCGCGGGACCATTCATGGTCAAGTCTTCACAGCTACGGAACGCCAGATTAGTGAAGGTATACCTGTGCGTCTTCGTGTGCTTGGTCACGAAGTCAGTCCACTTGGAGGTGGTCAGTGACCTCACTACGGAGGCATTTATCGCATGTCTGGATCGGTTCGTATCACGAAGGGGCCTCCCGACATTAATCCGTTCGGACAACGGCACAAATTTTGTCGGAGCCAGGCGATATCTGCAGGAGGTCACTCAATTCCTGAACGGTAACCAGGACGCCATCGGTACGGCTTGCTCCCGACGAGGGATTTAATGGGTTTTCAGTCCGCCGGGATGTCCTCATTGGGGAGGAATTTTTGAGGCTGCGGTTAAATCGGCTAAGTCGCACCTGACGAGGATCATCGGTGAGACCTCTCTACGCTTTGAAGAGCTTGCGACGCTGTTCTGTAAAATTGAAATGATACTGAACTCGCGTCCGTTGTGCCGGAGTTCGGATCCAAATGATTTGGAAGCGTTGACGCCGGGTCACTTCCTGATAGGTCAACCCCTTAACGCCCTGCCAGAATACCCATTCGGTGATGTTAAGTTAAGTCGGTTAACTAGGTGGCAGATGTTGCAGCAGATGGCTCAAGATTTTTGGAAACGGTGGTCCCTTGAGTACTTGCACATCTTGCAGCAGCGCCTTAAGTGGACTGACCGGACGAGCCCCCCTCAAGTCGGTGATTTGGTGCTGATTAAGGATGCGAACCTGCCATCATTGAGATGGAGACGAGGACGGATCGTCAATTTGTACACGGGTCGGGATGGCACGCCTCGATCAGCAGAAGTCAAGGTGGGGGACTCGGTCCTCAAGAGAGCGGTCGCAACACTTTCTCGCCTTCCTATTGATTAGGGACAGGTTCGGGCCTGTCCGGGCGGGTGACTGTTTAATATTTATGCTTCGGAACGCACCGGTTTTTCGTTGCGCGGATCGACCGCGAGTGATCGGGACATCACTAGCTGTCACTTGTATAGAAACGAAATGACGAGTTAGAGGTTACTTTTTTGCACATGGAAAAAATGTCGGCGTCAAGCATTCGGGCCTTGGCTGTATGTTATTTGTAATAATTGTCTAACACAGGTATCGGGGCCTGGTCGGAATGTTAATTGTAATAATCATCACGGAACAATCGTCGGGAAATAAGTAGATTTCACGTCATCGGAGTGAGTGCTTCGTGCTTTGAAAGGTTGAAGTGATTCGGTGATAAATTCGTCGCGTTCGGACAGCGACCCTTTGTGTCGGCAAGCATCACGACGGCGACAGCAGCGGGCTGCGACGAGAGTAAGATTCGACTCCCTCACCCCCCTACCCTGGTGTTCCTCATCCCGTATTCCTGCCTCGAATTGAGCTTTCGAATGCCGGTCCACGGCGTCAAGGTCAGTACTGCTTTGTGACATTCCACTGAAAACCAACCCTACCAAGATTCCACGCCCTGTCGGTGAAGGCGTGGAAATTTAACAGTATCGATCATTGTTCTGCAGTTGTTTAGCTTGTTGTGTAGGACCAACTTCACAGACAAGGGGCGGCACGTAGGCGGGCGTCGGCGTTCGAAATTTGAATGTCATAATTTGAAAAAAAAATGTACATTATTATCATAATGTACAAATTTTCCGATAAGAAATGAGTATTTACCAAATAGTTTTACATTATGCTGGTCTTAACGTGTGGTTTTTAGGCGCAGTAAAGAGGGTTTATGATATCTACGTGTGTAGATAAAAAGACATTTGAGTGAGACTAATGTAAATAATTATAATCCTCAATTATTGACGTTATTTATTTTTATTTTATTTTATTTTATTTATTTTATTTATTTTATTTATTTTATTTATTTTATTTATTTATTCTAGGAGAACCAACAGCTAATACATCACATGAAGAAAATTTAAATAGAAATATGAAGCCAATTAAAGGAACTCACAAATAGATATCGCACAAAAAATAGATCAGTGATACGCACATTCAAATAACGGCGCGCACACACAGCAGATGTAGGTATATAAAAACTACGAGCATATAATTTATCTTAAAAAGCCGAAATAAACAAACAACCTAAATACCTAATACATTACACTACAATAACACTACATAAACATGGTAAACATATGGTAAACAAATCGCTCAATCAAAAAATACACTACTTAAATTTCGCCTCACAGATGGAACGGATGGAATACGGGATGAGGAACACCAGGGTAGGGGGGTGAGGGAGTCGAATCTTACTCTCGTCGCAGCCCGCTGCTGTCACCGTCGTGATGCTTGCCGACACAAAGGGTCGCTGTCCGAACGCGACGAATTTATCACCGAATCACTTCAACCTTTCAAAGCACGAAGCACTCACTCCGATGACATGAAATCTACTTATTTCCCGACGATTGTTCCGTGATGATTATTACAATTAACATTCCGACCAGGCCCCGATACCTGTGTTAGACAATTATTACAAATAACATACAGCCAAGGCCCGAATGCTTGACGCCGACATTTTTTCCATGTGCAAAAAAGTAACCTCTAACTCGTCATTTCGTTTCTATACAAGTGACAGCTAGTGATGTCCCGATCACTCGCGGTCGATCCGCGCAGCGAAAAACCGGTGCGTTCCGAAGCATAAATATTAAACAGATACCAAAATGCCGGTCAAACATGCGGTTCCTGAACACATCAAAGAGAGCTTATGATATGTGTGTAGATAAACTAGTGTATGTAACTGCACATATTTAGGCATTAAAACTCTCGAGTGATATTATTATGAACCCACCCTCGAGTATTAATGCCGTTTTAATGGAGTTGCAATTGGCCGACGCTCCGGCCTCAGTCAACTGCCCTCCTCTCTAGGCGATCTCAAGGTTACCCCCTGGTTGCTAATTGAGAAGTATCCTTTCCCTTCCCGTTCCTCCAAACCCCTAGGCAATCTCAAGGTTACCCCCTGGTTGCGTGGGGGATCCCGCCGTTCCGTCCGCCCTAATTCCACCCTTGCCAACAACCCACCCCCGTCACCGCATATAGTATCGAGCCCGCGTGCTATTCGAACCGCAACCGTAAAGGGGTTGT
Organism: Argyresthia goedartella; assembly: GCA_949825045.1. Taxonomy (NCBI): domain Eukaryota; kingdom Metazoa; phylum Arthropoda; class Insecta; order Lepidoptera; family Argyresthiidae; genus Argyresthia; species Argyresthia goedartella. Next base: position 4,786,201 of record OX463832.1, on the reverse strand, counting down.
TTTCAGGGGTATTCATTATAGTCATTCACAACCGTAGATAGCGTGGCCATTCCGTGTTACCAGTAAATTCATGCCACGGGTTGCAAAGGAGGGAATCCGGGGCGTCTTTCATTATAAGTGTAAATTACTTAGTCTAGCGTTAGATTATGTATTAGTTAAGATTTAGATGATATAACCTTTGGTCATTGTAATAAACATTGCGGCACCTAGTTAGGAATACCGCACTGTAGCGGCGTAGTCCAGCTACTGTAGTTTTATTGTAAAGAGCTAGAGATGACAGGGTTAATTCGTATAAATTAAACACGAGGTGTAAGCCAGTGGTATTAGCGAACAAGTGCTATGTAATACAAAAATAATACAAAAAAAGGAGAAGGGGAGAGGGAACAATGAGCCAATCAGCAAACAGTATACGACACTCAGCACTCGGCATCACGTCATTTATGCGCATTCCCATTGGACGACAATTCCGGTTAGTTCTGGATCCAGCCGTAGGGGGCGCCTCTGTCGGCGTGGTTTCACTGACTCTGGCCTCAACATGCCCGCGGCCTTGAAAGCCTCAGCTTGCAACAATTTTGAAATAATAAAATAACTCAATTTCGCCTCGTACTAGTTGTCCATGAGAGGACAGATTTTTGAGTATGCGCGTCTAATGCCTGACGCTGTCTGGATATCAGCTACTCTTGAGATCCCATCATTGCCAGGTATGGTCTTTACGACAGACCAAGTTGACATTTAAGCGGCGGCAGATTGCTGTCCTTGATTATGACGAAAGTGTCCGGCTTCAAGTCAGTTGTATCCTCCCTCCATTTAGTCCTGGTCTGTAATTCCGAAATGTATTCCTTAGCCCAGCGTGACCAGAACTGCTGCCGGATTTCTCCATCTTTTGATAGCGAGAGAGTCGATTGACAGAAGTATCGCGCAGGTCACCATCGCAGACAGGAGCGGTGAGAGGCCGGCCGATCAGGAAATGGCCAGGGCTGAAAGTCAAAGTCAAAGTACTTTATTACTGTAGATATTTACATATACTTAGCAAACGTCATTTTTTGCCTCTTCTCTACATTGGACCACTGTGGGAGAAGCAGGGCGTAGAAACACCCACAGATTGATTTTTAGATCTCTTTTAAAAATAGGTTGTGCTTAACTAATACAAATATGAAAAATTTAATTGTTATGATTGATAAGCAGGAATAAATAATTACAAAACTATTAACAGCAAGGTCTGTGTTGAGCCAGATCAACCCCATACAGTCCTGTCATTTAAGTAATCTTGAACATTGTAATATCCCTTTTTCGACAAAGTCGCTTTAACATGCTTTTTAAATTGCTCAAATGGCAATTTCAAAATCTCCAGAGGTATCCTATTGTAGTAGAGAATGCACTGACCCTTGAAAGAATTGCTAAACTTCGCGAGTCTAAAAAGGGGCGCACATAGTCTGTGATTATTTCTTAGGTTAACATTACAGCTATCGCTAAGTTTGGAAAATGTTGTAAGGTTTTTGCGTACATACATTATATTTTCGAAAATAAATTGACTAGCTACTGTTAGTATGTCAATTTCTTTAAAAAGCTCTCTTAAGGAGTCTGTTCGTTTTAAATTATAAATTGCTCGAATAGCTCTTTTCTGTAAACTAAAAATAGTTTGAATATCCGCTGCTTTCCCCCACAACAAGATACCATAGGACATCACGGGACGGGAAATAAGTAGATTTCACGTCATCGGAGTGAGTGCTTCGTGCTTTGAAAGGTTGAAGTGATTCGGTGATAAATTCGTCGCGTTCGGACAGCGACCCTTTGTGTCGGCAAGCATCACGACGGTGACAGCAGCGGGCTGCGACGAGAGTAAGATTCGACTCCCTCACCCCCCTACCCTGGTGTTCCTCATCCCGTATTCCTGCCTCGAATTGAGCTTTCGAATGCCGGTCCACGGCGTCAAGGTCAGTACTGCTTTGTGACATTCCACTGAAAAACAACCCTACCAAGATTCCACGCCCTGTCGGTGAAGGCGTGGAAATTTAACATTTGGTAGCGGAGGCGCGGTTTCCTAGTAGGAAATCGATTCACGGACGGTTGTAGGGTTGTTTTTTTGCCACATTGTAGCTGGGAGAGGGTGGATACCTCAGATTGGTCGGCAATCATATTGTGAGTGAGTCGTGTGGTCGGTATACCACAATTTAGGTTCATTTTCGGTTAGTGAACGTATAATTGACGATTTAGTTAACAATTATTATAAAATTGTAGTCAGAAACTACTGTTTGTGCGCATAAAGGATTGAACAGTCATTCTGCGAAGTAACTAGATTGTATTACTTGCGGTAGAACGTCGGGTTCTGTAGTACTGCAGTGTTATTTCGGTTTACAGAGCAGGGTCAGCAGGTCATATCGGAAAGGCCACTTCTAGAAGGTTCACGGCTACCTACATTATATTAAAATTTTAGCTTTTTCTCACTAGGCTTACATCTTCCCGTTATCCGCCTTGGTACGTATAACAAAACTAAGTCACTCACCCGGAACGATCTGGGTTTTGATCTCATATCATAATATCGTTTTTGTACACGCTGTGCGTTCATGTAGACGCTGTGCGTTCATGTGCATCAATGTAGAGTCGTTACAGGCGGATCAAGCGAACGATTCATTTTGTAGTAGATGGTTAACGCGGTTGAGCGAACGTCCGGAAGCGTGGCGTAGCGGTTTTTGCTTGAGAAATAATTTATTATATAAAAGCGTACGTAGAGATGGAGAAGTTAGGGAGGTATTAGTATTGCCTAGGTCGTTGTTTCAAAATGTAATGAACGAATTACATGATGAGGCGTGGACAGGAGGTCATTTGGGTCTCGCAAAGACGTTGAAGAGGTTTCGGTCGAAATATTTCATGCCGAAAGCCGATAAGGAGATAGAGCGTTATATAGCTTCGTGCGTGCCGTGTCAAGAAAGGAAGTTAGTTAAAAGCGTAGCAGATTTGATGCCGATTAGGGTCTCGGATATTTTTGAGAAGGTAGGAATCGACGTGTTAGGAGCGTTTCCACGTTCGTCGAGAGATAACCGTTTTATTATAGTCGCGGTAGAGTATGCGTCGCGGTTTGCGATATGTAAGGCGTTACCTAGGTGTTACATCGGAAGATGTAGTGCGGTTTTTAGTTGAGGAAGTTTTCTGTAGGTTCGGGCCGATTAGGGAAATTATTTCGGATAGAGGAACGGTTTTTACGGCGGGAATTGTAAAAGAAACTGTAGAGCACTTTGGGGCGAAAATGATACATACAAGTTCGTTTCACCCACAGAGTGACGGTTTGGTAGAGCGAATGAATAGAACGTTAACTTCGATGTTATCAAAATATTTAGGTAGTAATCAAAGGCAATGGTGCTCGGTTTTACCTTTGGTGGTACATGCGTATAACACTAGCGTGCAGGCGTCAACGAGGGTGTCGCCGTATAGTATTTTATTTGGTAGGGAACCGTGCTCGGTGGTGGATCGATCATTAGGATTAAACGCGGTTGGTTTAGACGAAACGATAGATGAAAGGGTAAATCGTGTGGATAGGCTGCTGACTAGGGCGTTAGGAAATATTGCGAACGCACAGCGTGTACAAAAACGGTATTATGATATGAGATCAAAACCCAGATCGTTCCGGGTGAGTGACTTAGTTTTGTTATACGTACCAAGGCGGATAACGGGAAGATATATGAAGTTGGCACGTCTGTATCAAGGACCATACAAGGTCATTGAGATCGTTGGGAGGTCTAATGTGCTGATTCGTCGTCTGAACTTACGGTCACGGGGCGTAATTGTTAACACAAATCGTTTAAAACGCTTTGTGCTGCGTTGAGGGGTTCGTATGATACTAAATATTTATACATTAGGACATTAAATAATTATAGGATTAGGATAGGAACATTAGGATATTAAATAATTATACATTAGGAGTATAATACAATTGTATCCCGGTTGATGGTTTGTGGTTTGTGTATGCGGTAGCGTTATGAAGTTTTTATTAACCGGTGTTTCTTTTCATGTTGTTGCTGAACTATGATGTCTGATGAGGACCGGGATACACCAAAGACCCAAGAAATATCTGTAACATACTAGATTTCCGTGGTAGATTACCTTTATATGAGAAACTTTTATAAACGACAGTTCGATTAATTGTTTGAAACGATCGCCTGGTTTTATCTTTGAGAGCAGTATGACGAGGCAATAGCTATTCGTCATAGGGTTCTGTTTTGGTTCCCGCGTTCTTAAAGTATAGAGTTGGGATGATTTGGTAAGGGGAGACTATGGGTTGTATAACGAAGTTGGTAACGAAGGTTTCTCAATGAAAGTAATTTCTGATGTGGGATAACTCGGGTATTCGCTACACATTCGAGATTATTTGTAGTGTATTTACTTGGGTAATTGGTTGCAACTCACGGCGATTATCTTAAACTGTTAATAGTAAAAGATAGTTAACTGAATTCCAATGGATTATTTAGGATATATGTATGTAGTAGTATCGGTTTTAAAGCTAGTTGATTTCATCGTATTATTGGAACGAATTTTAATGAACTCATTCTTAGGCTGTGGCTTAGTAATACGGTTCTATAGATTAATCCTGTTAATATGGTTGACGTTTCCTATATTTGAAAACGATGAAAGAATGTTTTCTTTGATCTTTGCCTGCGTTAATTTTTGAAATATTTCCATTCGGTGGAAAGAGTTTACAATGTGTTCACAATTGTTATATGCAAAGATCTGAATGAATGATGACGTCATCGGCCCGCAGCTACCTCGCCACGCGCGGCGCCCCTCCACGCGCGGTGCCCCTCCACGCGCGGCGCCCCTCCACACCAGCCCAGCAGCGAAGTCACCCCCACCACGAAGCATGCAACGCCGGACTATATAAACCAGAGCACGGGAGTCGGAGTTGCAGTTGGCCGACGCTCCGGTCTCAGTCAACTGCCCTCCTCTCTAGGCGATCTCAAGGTTATGCCCTGGTTGCTAATTGAGGAGTATCCTTTCCCTTCCCGTTCCTCCAAACCCCTAGACAATCTCAAGGTTACCCCCTGGTTGCGTGGGGGACCCCGCCGTTCCCCTAGCCCATCCTCACCTAATTCCACCCTTGCCAACACCCCACCCCCTTCACCGCGTATAGTATCGAGCCCGCGTGCTTCGAACCGCAACCATAAAGGGGTTGTTTTCAGGGGTATTCATCATAGTCATTCACAACCGTAGATAGCGTGGCCATTCCGTGTTACCAGTAAATTCATGCCACGGGTTGCGAAGGAGGGAATCCGGGGCGTCTTTCATAATAAGTGTAAATTACTTAGCCTAGCGTTAGATTATGTATTAGTTAAGATTTAGATAATATAACCTTTGGTCATTGTAATAAACATTGCGGCACCTAGTTACGAATACCGTACCGTCAAACTAATCTTTCCCTGAATGTTTCCCACATTAGGCTACGTAGCTAGAGCCAATAATTGAGATAAAATTAGGCTCATTGCAGAAGTGCAAAGTCTTCCGTGGACGAGGCAACCAGCCAGGCTGAGCTAGCCCAAAGGGTGCCCCGTCATAACATAACTCCAACGTTCTGCTGTGCCCTGTAAAACTCCATCACAGAGAGGGCATAAAAAAGATAAGTCTTGCGTCTCAAATTGTGCAGCGGTATATTGTTAGGGTCGCTTTCTATAACTGTACTAACTTGAGGAATGGGTTCATCACCTACCTAGTACCTAGTTTTTTATAATCTTTAAGCCGTTTTCTTTTTACTTTTTTTCTTTCTCTTTTTCTTCTATACGTACATTACTCACTACAATCCTGTTTTAGTGGTTAGATTGTCCGTGGCATCACCGACCGGCTCTGACGGAAGACCAGCGTTGGTTGCAAACCAGCCAGCATTATGCTGAGTCAGGGTCCGTTTTGCGACACAGAAGCTGGTTATAGAAATTTTGTATTATATATTTGTGTAAGTGCCTGTCTCGCAAATAAATCATTATTCCTTTCTATTCTATTCTATCAATAGTCCGCAAAATTGACGTCGATACAATAATATAATTTTCTTCGCATGTTTGTATTCTGCAATTAGAACTATAATTACCAAGGTGATTTGTATCCGGCGGGTTTTACTGCCTTGACAGGTTTTGCAAATTAAACAAATTTCCTGTCAATGTGTGCTGGTTTGCATCAGGAATGTTACATGGTTTAGGTATCACGTTTTTAACCAAAGCGTACAAAGTGCCTTCGCAAAGATTTTGTGCGAATCTGCCTTTCGGACCTCGGCTGTGCGGATCAAAATCAAAAAAATAATTCTCTTTTAAAAATTTTAATTGAAATCCTGTTGGTTATTAAAATTCCAGAGTCGTACTTGTCGAAGAATCTACTTATTCCATTTTGGAGGTTCGGAAATCCATCACCTGTGTTATCAATAAAAAGATGTCCACTAATGGTCTCTTCTTCCATTTCAATTCATATGGTCTGAGATATTCATTCTCAATTATATTAGGCACATTACGAGTGTTGATACTTTCAATGTACAGATTATCGGCAACAATCAAAATATTATCAATGACACCAGTGTCCCAAAAAGTTATATCTATAATTTTGCTGGTTGCTACTGATACAGCTTCTGCGGCTGTGCATTGTTTTCCACGACTTTCTTCCCTAAATTTATCATGTCCCTGATTAAAAGATCCTCTTAGAATTTCGCGTCCATTACCATTGCCCTCTTATTTTGGGCATTATTCAAACTGCGCAGGCATTGTTTATAATAAAATAACCGATTAATTATATGGAAAATTACATATCAGTATCGGCGTTGTAACTATGCCAGCAATGTAAATATGGCACGGTAATGTTCCGGGGCGGTTTATTCGGTTATGTTTAGATATTTTATAATTTATGATTGATGTTTAAATATACAGTATGGGCTTTCTAACTAGGCCAACAATGTAAATTAATGTCATCTGCATGTGATCACGAAACTCAATATTCCAAAAGGATTTTCGATCTTGGTTACCACATTCAGTTGTAGAGACAATTTAAAACACAAATACACTAGATTTCACTAAAAACTGGTACAACAAAACTCTACTTCCGACGAAAATCTGAAAATAGTTTGGGAAGAAGTATCATAATACGTTTTAGTGATGGGCATGATTTAACGAAAGAAGATTTACTAAAAATCAATTCTGAGTCGTGGACCAATTGCATCGCGCTCGCCATCCTCTGATATGTCAAACCCAAAAATGCAAAATGGCCGCTTCTGTCACGGGGTCGCACGCGAACTCCGCGCGCTAACGTCCCGTTTCATTAAAATGACGATATCTCTATTTTTTCTATGGGAGCTCTCTAAGAAAGTTAAATCGTTGGAATTGCTTTTAAATAAGCTACCGGATAAAAAAAAATAGTCCAGTTTTGCCTAGCAATATATTTTAATTTTAATTTTAAATCTAATTTTAAATAAAGTATTTGATTTTTTCCCAATTATTGTTGAAAGGTCGTTAAAAATGAAAAAATATAGCATTATTTCAAAATGTTTGTAGTTTATTTAGTGTAGTTTATTGTTGTTATTTAAGAGTAATTATCTTGGTTACTAACAGTTATGTGTACACCAATTCAATATTTTGTCAACAATAGTACAGAAGCTGTTGCCTATCTTACAGGTCTTAAGCCTAGTTTAGGTAACAGTAACAAACATATAATGTAAAACCTAAATTGATAAATAAATTATTCTTATTCTTATTCTTATTTACATCTAAATACGTTATCGCACATAAATCAATAACAATAACATGCCTCCCCATACAATAATCCTGGAAAGCAATTACCACATCCACACCACCACTATTCTGGCACGTGACTGAGGGCGCGATATTTCATTGCCTCGGTCAACCGCTAATGCTTGCTTTAGAGTAGAAACAAAGGATGTGATGCCTTTCTCCTTCTTTCGGTCACGTTTAGTGGAAGTGTGAGCAAGATAGACAAACGCTTTGATTAAATAACGGTCCTTATTTACCGCCTTTTACGCATCGGTCAAAAGGTGGCCGCGTGACAGTCTAGCGTAAATGATAGAGGTCGAAGGTCTAATGGACACGGTAACCGACAACGTGACCACACCTCTTATAATTAATGTTAATGACCACAGAGATTCACTTGATACCTACTGACTCTAGCTATAGCAGCTGTTGAGTTAGGTGCGTCCTGAGAAGGTTTTTCAAAATCCAATAGATGGCAATGTAGTCGCCCTTTCTCGTGTTTTCTTTCGCGCGTGATGAATGTAATATGGTAAGTATGGCAGTTTACGACATGACAGTAAGTTTACAGAGAGTAACTATCAAGTGCTTCATATATACGCCGATGATCAAGTGATTCTTGTTTACGTCGTTGGAAGAGCTGTAGGAGGTGGTGGAGGTACCATATCCTACAAAGAAGTATCTGAGTGCGTAGTTTTACTTAAATGCACATTTATTCCCTTTTTATTAAATGATTTGTTCATGAAAGTTGCCATCTCCTGCAGCTCATCCACCGACTAGAAAGAACAACTTGATCATCGGCGTATAAGAGGCACTTGAGAAGTACCTAACTCTCGCATTTTCATCCCACAATCACGCACTTTAAAATCATTGAAACAAAATCCCTATTGACCACATTCATCCCGCACGAAAGAAAAAAACTAGTTCCTAGTAGTAAAAAAAACCTGCTCAAAAGTATATAATTATAATAATAATAAATAAACATATTTTTTTAAGTTCTACGGCTAAATCATTCAGTTAATTACGTTCGTTCATCAATTAGCCAAAAATATCTGAGTTCCAGGGCCGTAAAACACAATATGAAAAAATATAAAGAAACTTTCATCAGTTCCATTTTACGCGAATAACATAAGAATTAATAAAGTCAAAGTAAAGTCAAAGTCAAAGTACTTTATTACTGTAGATATTTACATATAGTTAGCAAAACGTAATTTTTTGCCACTTCTCAACATTGGACCACTGTGGGAGAAGCAGGGCGTAGAAACTCCCACAGATTGATTTTTAGATCTCTTTTAAAAATAGGTTGTGCTTAACTAATACAAATATGAAAAAAATAATTTAATAAGCAAGCAAGGTCTGTGTTGAGCTAGATTAACCCCATACAGTCCTGTCATTTAAGTAATCTCGAACATTGTTATATCCCTTTTTCAACAAAGTCGCTTTAATATGCTTTTTAAATGGCTCAAATGGCAATTTCAAAATCTCCAGAGGTATCTTATTATAGTAGAGAATGCACTGACCCTTGAAAGAATTGCTAACCTTCGCGAGTCTAAATCGGGGCGCACATAGTCTGTGATTATTTCTTAACATTACAGCTATCGCTAAGTTTGGTAAATGTTGTAAGGTTCTTGCGTACATACATTATATTTTCGAAAATAAATTGACTAGCTACAGTTAGTATCTCAATTTCTTTAAAAAGCTCTCTTAACACGATCCGGGGCGGTAACGGCGATGGCCGTTATTCTTACTTCTTCTGATATGACAGTACGGCGATCCCCGTAATTTTTCAATCCTCTCTAAATGTCGGTACGGTTACCTCCGTAGTATTTCTGTGAGATCTCCATATAAAAAAAATCCACCGCCATTCTACAGAAACACATCAAAGTTGTACTGTCAATCTACAGCCAGTTGAGTCGCTCTTTGTAGTGACCAGTGCACACACGCATACTAGTACTCACACATTGACAGTACGGTAATACCCGATACGTTTATGTGGGTTTTCAATCGGCGTGTGCGTCAGTGTCACTCAGGACGTCGCCAGTGGTGGACGGTGTTTTTGATCACGTTACGCGGGTAAACAAGTTGTTCGGAGATGAAAAGTAAGTTGTTTTACTTGTTACTACCTGTTTAGAATACTTCATATTGTTTTATAGCATGTGTTTGAAGCGTGATTAGTAGAATAAATCACCAACACGTCATTAGTGTGTGCGAAAAGGGAACCGCCGCACAATGGCGTGGCGTGATGTACAATAGGTACAAACTTACGATGGTTATCTTTTCGCACAGACTTTACAGGATTCATCGTTTATTTTGTTTTTAGATGAATCGACCAAGGAAGGGTGAAAAAGAAGAGGAGCGCATCCAGCGGCTTCTAGGAGAGATGTCTTCGTCGGAAACGGAAAAAAGCTCTGATAGTGATCATGACCCATTCAGTGATAGTGATGGAGCCTATGGAACAGACCATAATTTTGAACCGAACTTTAGTGATGTTTCAAGTAGCGAAGACGAGGAACTAAAACGTAAAACGATTAGGAGACAAAAACCTGAATTTAGTGACTCAAGCGACACCTCGGCAGAGTCAGATGGTGATTCTCAGACAAAAGCAGCAGTTCGCCTCGTAAGTCAAGGTGTCATCAAAACGCATGGTGACGAGCATAACAGGTCACTAAATTTAGCTGCCCCTCAAGAATCATCTGACTTGCCTAGAGCAGAAAGTCCATCAATATTAGTCAACGAAACTTTTGAAGAGCCTGCTGTATTCTATTCTCAGACCAAAGCACCGGAATCAGCGCTTGATGTTTGTGGGCTTTCTGATCAAGCCGCTAATGTTAAAACTTTTGTCGTTCCTGCTGGAGCCGAAATACCAGAAATACTGGTTGATGTCGGTGATCAACCCGTTGATGCTGCTTCGGATACTCCCAATATAAATGCACAAGATGATAATAATGAATGGTCATGTACCACAGAACCGATCCCTGAATTCGATTTTGATTTTGCCTCACAGGGACTTCGGGTTGAACTTGCTGATAATACTAATCCGCTTGATATGTTTAAACTGATGTTCTCCGAAGAACTAATAGACTATCTCGTGGCCAGAACGAATGATTACGGTCATCGATTGACTGACACAAATAGACCTCATACGAGGCACAGCCGAAACCAAGTCTTCCGCAATGTAACCAAGGACGAAATGTTAGCATTTTTGGGACTATGCTTACTACATGGGCAAATACAGGCACCAAACTTCCGGCAACTGTTCTCCTATTCTGACCCTCTAAATTATCACCCGATATTTCCTCATGCCATGTCGTCTCGAAGATTTCAGCAAATACTAAGGTGCTTATGTGTGGCGAACGTCAATGCAAAAAGCGAGAAAAAAGTCACAGACTTTCTGATGGCAATAACTGAAAATTTTCGTCGTGTTTATGGGCCAGGAAAAGAACTATCATTGGACGAATCACTGATTTTATTCAGAGGCAGATTACACTTCCGCCAGTACATAAAATCTAAGAAAGCGCGATATGGCATAAAGTTTTATGTGCTAACAACTGCAGACGGTTATGTTTTGAACATCTTTATGTACTGCGGCAAAGGAGATGAATCAACAAAGAAATCTGATGAATCTACAAAGAAAACAGAAATGATTGTCATGAAACTTTTAAGGCCTTACCTGATGAAAGGCCACCATGTCTTCATGGACAACTTCTACAATGATGTAGAACTAAGTCAAAAATTATTAGATCTGCGTACGCATACCAATGGCACGTTACGAAAAAATAGGAAAACCAATCCCAGATCACTGGTTACTAAGAAGTTGAAGAAGGGGGAACATTACTGGCTTCGTAAAAAACAAGTGTATGTTTCTGTCTGGCAAGACAAACGGCCTGTCCATGTCATAACAACCAGGAATCATCCCACAATGACTGAAGTTGCGAACAGATTTGGGAAATTATCGACAAAGCCAGTGGAAGTTGGAGAGTACAACAAATATATGGGGGGAATCGATCGTAAAGATCAAATGGTTGCATACTACTCGTCACCGCAAAAAACCATTCGTTGGTACAAAAAAGTATTCTTCCATTTGCTAGACATATGTGTTTGGAATGCTTTTTATGTGTTCAAAAAGTACTTCAAGGATGACGTCAAGTACAGCTTTCTGGCATTTCGAGAGGAACTTATAAAGCAAATGATAAAGCTGGACAACAACACGAAAGGCACAGAATTGTTGAAAAAAGGAAGCATTTTTTCCAGTAGACGCACAGAATATACAAATAAACCACAGACACAGAGAACTGAGAACCCGGGACCCTCAAAACAAGTTGCTGAAAATCATTGGCCAGAAGACATTCCCCCATCTGAAAATTCAAAGAGAAAGCTAAAATACCTCAACTGCAGTCTTTGTTACAAGAAGAAGAAACGTAAAGAGACCAGGTATAGATGCAAAGGATGCACGGCTAAGACTCCTCTTTGTGCTACGTGTTTTGAAGAATGGCATCTATTGTATTCAACAAATTAATGGTTAGCTTATAAGTTGTTGATTTTTACAGATATAAAATTGATCTCATTAGAACTGTACACTGTTCATTATAATTCCTAATAATATAAGACTGTTGTCACTTGTTTAGTTATTTACATTTTGATATAAAAATTAATCTCATTAGAACTGTGCACCGTTCATTGTTATTCCTAATAATATAAGACTGATGTCACTTATTTAGATATTTACATTTTGATATAAAACTTTATCTCATTAGAACTGTACACTGTTCATTGTTATTCATAATAATCTAAGACTGATGTCTCTTGTGTCGTTATTTACATTTATATACTATAAACAAATATATCTCATTATAACTGTAGAGCTTGTCTAAGCTCAAATGACGCGCCCCACCACCTCATTGCGTCATTTGAGCTTAGACAAGCTCTACACTGTTCATTGTTATTTCTAATAATACAAGACTGATGTCTCTTGTTTCGTTATTTAGAAATGGATGGCTTATATGTTCAACAACTTGATTATGACAATTGATCTCACTGGAGCAGTGTGATATTGAACTTTTTTGTTTAAAACCTAATTATGTTTTGAAAATTATAACTAGAGCCAAATAAATAAGATTAGTGTTTAAGTTTGTCTTTCTGTAATGAACGAAAATGTTTCCTATTATGATTAAAATGAAAATAATAAACAAGTAATTTCATTTGTTTTACATCCCCTTATACTAACTGTTATATCCGTACTGACATCTCCTACCACGGCAACAACGTATTGGCATGACAGTACGGCTATAACTGTACTACTGTCATAACCGTACTGATTTTCTCTAAGTATTAATTTGATGAGTGAAGTGACAGTCCTGTAATAACCGTATTACTGCTATAACCGAACTGTCATTTGCAAATGTATTTTTGTGTTATAAGGTGGCAGTACGGCTTTGACAGGGGTTTTGGTTTGTATGAAGATTTTTACTGCTTATCTTCGAAGTCGAGCTAGTGAGGTACCGCCCCGGAACGTGTTAAGGAGACTGTACGTTTTAAATTATAAATTGCTCGAATAGCTCTTTTCTGTAAAATAAAAATAGTTTGAATATCCGCTGCTTTCCCCCACAAAAAGATACCATAGGACATGACACTATGAAAGGAACTAAAATATACTAGCCTAGATGTAGCCACATCCGTGCTTTGTCTGATGTTCCTAACAGCGTAAGCCACAGAACTTCATTTGCCAGCTAATTTATCTATGTGGGGTCCCCACTGCAATTTGCTATCAATGGATATTCCTAAAAACTTCTTATCATTTACTAAATCTAACGTGCTGTTGTCTAACACTAAACTGGTCTCAACTTGCCTGACATTTGGAGGTGAGAATTTGATGCACTTGGTTTTACCAGCGTTTAACAATAAATTATTAACTGTGAACCAATTCAAGGTTAAAGACAATACACCATTAACATCATCAAAATCTCCTTTTTGTCTTTCAATTTTGAAGACCATTGAAGTATCATCAGCAAACAACACTATGTCATTTAATTTCTCCACCATGAAAGGCAGATCGTTAATATATATCAGGAATAAGAAAGGGCCTAATATGGAACGTTGTAGAACGCCAATTTTTACACCCTATCCATCAGATTTAACGCCGTTAACTTCTGCCTTTTGAATTCTATTGCTTAGGTATGATCTTAGTAGATCCAACGCTTTATTTCTAACTCCGTAATGGTTTAATTTAATTAATAGCGTATTATGATCAACACAATCAAACGCCTTCGACAGGTCGCAAAAAACTCCGACAGCATCCTGTGCGGCCTCCCATGCAGAATAAATATGAGATATAAGGGCAATACCTGCATCCGTAGTCGATTTACCCCTAGTCAAACCGTATTGTTTGGCGTGGAGTACATAATTGGAATAAGTGGAATACATAATTCGATGAATAATTTTATGCTTAATGTAATTCCTAACTTGGAAATAGAACATGGTTAGTTAAAGTAGTATTAAATCCTTATTTTGTGTAGAAAAACCGGTCCTTTTAGTACATTTATCAACCACGACTAAAAAATAAGCAGCGGAACGGAACGGAATGACACACGGAACTGTCACGTTCACTGTGTTCGTCAGACAATTTGTTTGTTTTGGTTGGGAATATTATTGGAAGGACTTTAGAACTTGACCTACTTTTCTTGACCTTGAGGGGGAGGGGGGTAGATGCCCCCCTACTACTCCCTCCCCCGCAGAAATGCCTAGTTGCTGAGATATTATTATTTAAAGTTTTGAGGTAATGTTGTTAAAATAAAACAAAATGTAGACTGACCTTGATCTTGAAGTGGGGGGAAGGGGTAGATGCCCCCCCCCCCCCGCGGAAATGCCTAGTTGCTTTCTTCGAAAGGGTAATTTTTCTGCCTCGACACCTTTCTCCTCCACAAATGCTCCATAATGAAAATAAAAAAAAACAAAATTTACATGAAAAGTAGCCACATTACTACCACTCTAGCCAATTGTTTTTGTTTGCATACGCTCCGCTCCGGTTTAGCTTCTTCAACGTTCTAACCCAACCTATAACCCTATTGAAAATTAGCCACAATAACCCACTCTAGCCAATCGTTTTTGTTTGCATACGCTCCGCTCCGCTCCGGTTTAGCTTCTTCAACGTTCTAACCTAACCTATAATCCGATTGAAAAGTAGCCACAATAACCTACTCTAGCCATTCGTTTTTGTTTGCATACGCTCCGCTCCGGTTTAGCTTCTTCAACGTTCTAACGTAACCTATAACCCGATTGAAAAGTAGCCACAATAACCTACTCTAGCCAGTTGTTTTTGCTTGTAAATATCGAGAGAACAAGAAAATAGAACATTCGCGAAACTACTTGAAAACGGAATGGCGTCATGAACGCGGCCATTTTGGTTGGCCGCCCAACTCCCAAAAAAAGGACAAAATTACAACGCAGTATAGAGACTCAAACTGACATCGCTAACAAAGGAACTTGCTTAGGATCAACGCAGACAGAAACTGTTGAAAAAACTTTTTTTCGTTAATAAGAATAAACTAACCATCATGCATCAGAATATTCAAAGCGTTCTACCTAAAAGAGAACTACTGGAGGTGACATTAGCTGAGTTATCAGAATCCGGTATGAAACCTGACATTCTTTGTTTAACAGAAACTTTTGTTGAATCAGGAAGTGAGAGAAATATAAGACTGTGTGGCTATGAAGTAGCAGCAAATTTTTCAAGAAACAAAAAGAGAGGTGGCTCTTGCATTCTTGTAAAAAGTGGTATAAATTATTAAAACCTAAAAGACATTGATAATCTTGCTATGTTCAATATTTTTGAATGTTGTAGCGTTCAGTTAGAGCATTATAACACCATAATTGTGTGCATCTATAGATCATCAGAGGTTCAAATCTTCATGGACCGTCTAGAGTAGACCGTTTACTTTAAAACGTAAATATAAAAACAAGAAGATTATAATAACCGGTGATATTAATATAAATATTCTTAAAAATGACATTTTAACTATAAATTTAAAGGACATTATTAATAATAACAATTTGACATTTCACATCACAGAACCAACTAGACAAGCAGCATGCATTGACCATGTAATTAGCAACATAAGTCATGCCAACAACAACACTCGTACCACTGGGATTGTCAGATCATGAAACTGCACAACTTCTCACAATTCCAGTAAGTGAAAAGAAAGCACTACCAAAGGTGTCATTTTTATATAAAAGGGACCATTCGGATGAAAATTCTATAACATTTTATGATTGTCTCAGATCATTAACTTTCTCAGAGATATATGAGGAAAGTGATCTAAACAAGGCATTTAATATATTTCATGACTTGTTCTGCTTATTTTATAACCTGTGTTTTCCTATCATAAAAATAAAAAGGAACAGTCAGCGAAAACCAAAATGGGTTTCCAAAGGTCTTAAAATAAGCTGTAAAACAAAAAGATCTCTAAGGTTTGCCTTTTACAAAAATAGAACTGAATATAATAAAACTAAATATGAAAAATTCTCTAAACTATTAAAAAAATGCATCCTTAAATCCCAACAACAAGCAAACAATAAATATGTGATAAATAGTAAAAACAAATGTAGGTGGTATGGTCAGCTGGTATGGTAACAATTATGGTCGGCTGTCACGTCAAATAGACATATTTTTCACAAAAATACTTCATTTTAATATTATTTCCTTTAGACCCATTTATTTATCAACAAAATCCCTTGTTTTTATTAATCTTACCCTTATCCGAGAGCTAAACAACAAAATTATAGTGCAAATAGCTCAAGTAAGTAAATACCCACCCATATGTCACAAGCTGACACCGAATGCCCGCTATGCCCCAGGAAATTCAAGAAAAATGGGCTCCAGCGTCACATGAGATCAGCACACAACGATGTACTAAACCAATCAGCATCCGCTACTCTTAAAACAACCACCGATGGGCAAACACCAATGTCACCTTTGGAAGAAGCCTTCGGATCCCCATTCCTGAATGCCATCCAACCCAAGTCTGGCATCTGGCAAAGGCATTGGGACAACGTCTGTAACCTTCATGGCAAGCTATACGACCTCCCATGCGGTACTGCCAGTAGAAAATTCGTACACACTCTGGCCGACGAAATTGAGCATCTAACCAAATCAACCTACCCCTCTGAACGCGTATTAACCTTTGCTGCGGTCATACTGCAAAGAGACAAAAACGTTAGAAAAATGAAAGATATACTGAGACTACTCGATCGGCGCCTAAAACTCTGGGCAGACAAACGTTTCGAGGAACTCATCACGGAATCCACCAAAGCAGATAAATCGATATGGAATACAAGAAACCGGAAACAAAACAACAATGACCAAGAAACAAAATTATTCACACGACTGATACTACATGGAAAAACGCGGGAAGCGCTCAACTGGCTCCTCACAAAAGACACGAGCAAAGTTTTAAACCCAGATACTGAAGTTGATCCATCCGGTAAAACCGTCAGTGATGTGCTGAGAGAAAAGCACCCCCCGCCTAATACTCCAGATCCCGCTTTATTCACTCTCCCCAAAGACGTCACAAAACTCCCACCACTCCTTGAAATCGAAATAACTTGTGACCATGTCGAAACAGTTGCGAGAAAACTACACGGCGGCGGAGGCCCCACTGGATGCACAGCCGAAAACTGGAGAGATTTCCTACTCCGCTTCGGCCAAGCAAGCGCCCATTTAAGAGAAGCCGTAGCGCAGCTCACAACGAAACTTAGCAACGAAACCATACCCTGGACCCAAATACAAGCATTAATGTCAAGCCGACTTGTTGCTTTAGACAAATGCCCAGGCGTAAGACCTATCGGCATCGGCGAATGCCTACGAAGAATATTATCCAAATGCATGATCTTAGCAACAGGCTCTGAAGTCACTGAAGCATGCGGCCAGTCACAGCTCTGCAGTGGACTGGGCAGTGGCATCGAAGGCGCCATTCATGCCATGACCGATGTCTTCCAAAGAGATTGCCAACCTGGTTCAAACTGGGGAATGCTCCTCGTTGACGCGAACAATGCTTTTAACGCCGTGAATAGACAACTAGCCCTCTGGCAAGCAAGAATATACTGGCCACACTGCGCCCGCTTTCTTTATAATACTTACAATGGCCACGCTGAATTGGTATTTCGCGATTCTGATACAAGACTATATAGCAGAGAAGGCGTAACCCAAGGAGACCCACTCGCAATGCCACTGTACGCGCTTGCAACACTACCAATAATTAACAAACTTAAAACAGAAAACACAGTCACACAATGCTGGTACGCCGATGACTCCTCCGCGCAAGGCACTTTCCAAAGCCTACGACAATGGTGGGACAACTTAAACAAAACAGGCCCAGCATACGGATACTTACCACAAGGTAAAAAATCATTTCTAATAGTGTCAGAAACTGACAAGTCTACCGCAGAAAAGACGTTCTCCGGTACCAACGTCTCCATAGTTACCGGCTCCCGCTTCCTAGGAGGCTACATAGGGACAGGAGGGGACGACTTTGTAAAAAAGAATGTAACCGAATGGATATCTATCATCGAGAAACTCACAACAATCTGCAAAAACTCACCTCAAGCCGCTTACACTGCCCTAACTAAAGCAGCTCAGTTTAAATGGTCCTTCCTACTACGTGTCTTAAAAAATTCAGAAGAACTTTTTGAACCCTTAACTAACACATTACACGACAAATTCATACCAACACTAATCGGAGGCGAAATCACAAAACTTGAAACCCAGCTATTTACCCTCCCAGTCCACAAAGGTGGACTTGCCCTTTCTGACCCCTTCAACACACCAAACCGTGCATACCAAATCTCAAAACAGGGATCTACAATACTTTCAACAGCCCTAACCGAGATAAAAGACATAAACCTTGCTGAACACTACAATTCTTTGCGTGACGCAAGAAAGGAAGGAAACAAGGAAAAAGAAACATACGAGAACGAAACTCTAGAAAGCATTCTAACAAAATTACCATCCAAAAAGAAAAGAGCAATAGAAAGATCAATAGCGACAAAAATGAAAACAAAAACATCAACATGGCTTTCAGTAATACCGACAAGAAAAGACAACTTCGACTTATCACCCCACGAATTTAGAGATGCCCTGGCCATAAGATACCACCGCACACCAATCTCCATGCCTGCGACTTGCGACGGCTGCGGCAATGACAACTTCAACGTGGACCACGCCTTGTGCTGCAAAACAGGTGGCCTTATCACACGCAGACATAACGAAATAAGGGATCTTTTCTGTGAACTGTGCCAGCAAGCCTGGGGAAACGTCACGAAAGAGCCAGTCATCTCCGAAGGCGATACTGGGCTGCGCGGAGACTTGGCTTGTCGGGGGGTATGGATTGCCCAGAGGGAGGCGTTATTTGATATCCGTGTCATAGACACCGACGCTCCCTCCCACGCATCACGCCCCGTAGCGGCTGTCCTTCGTTCAGCTGAAGAAGAAAAGAAAAGGAAGTACTGCGACCCATGCGAGACGCGCCACACCACCTTCACCCCTTTAGTAACCTCTGTCGACGGAGTTTTTGCTCCACAAATGATATCATTCACTAAACACCTCGCCGAAACGCTGGCGGACCGCTGGAACCGGACCCCTGCCACAATAATGGGCTGGCTACGAGCAAGAATTCAAACCGCCATCATCAGGGCTAGCAGCATGTGCATCCGCGGCACCCGCCATAGGTGGAATCGCACAGGCCTATATGAGGATGGAGCGGCAGTCCCACACGTCTTGAACTAGAATGCATATCTTACTTATATTCTCTGTACTTATTTTCATGAATCTTTTGCTTAATAAATTTCTTTTAAAATCCTAAAAAAATGTAGGGCATCTTGGAATGTGGTAAAAAAATTATTGGGAAGTGATCTAAATTTCCCACATTTTATATAAAATATTAGTCATGAGGGTAAAATTATCCAAGAACCATTAGACATTGCTCACACATTTAATGAGTATTTTATTACAACGACAAATAAAGTGAACCATGCCCTCATTCATACAGGTGGTAAAAATAGAATAAATAAAAGCATCTTCCTAAATCCGTATGACAGTATAGATGTGAGAAAACTTGTTATGTCCTTAAATAATACAAAATCAGAAGGTTACGACGGTATCTCTACAATTTTTTTTTAAGAAATGCCACTTTGCGATTGTGCCCATATTGACCTATCTCATAAATCTGTCCTTAATATCATGGTGTTTTCCAGACAGACTTAAAGTATCAGTTGTTAAGCTTCTGTTTAAAAAGGGTGAAAAATATGAAATCGGTAATTACCGTCCTATAACCCTCACAATCGCGTTTTCCAAAATTTTTGAAAAAGCTATGCAGAATAGACTCACTAATTTCATTGACAAATTCAATATACTAACTCCGGAGCAGCATGGGTTTCAAAAATATAAATCCACGACACTAGCAGCTTTTAAACTTGTCGATGGAATTGTACATAATGTAGACATTGAAAATTTTAGTACAGTTCTCTTTTTTGACATGTCGAAAGCGTTTGACTTTGTAGCACATGACCAACTGATGCCTAAACTCGATGCAAATGGCATTAGAGGACCTGCACTGGATTGGATAAAATCCTATTTGAATAATCGGTCACAGTTTGTAGAAGTAAGTAGAATGAATGACAAAAATGTAGAAAATAGCTATAAATCTGACCTTCGATTGAATAAATTTGGAGTGCCACAAGGCAGTGTTCTTGGACCTCTGCTATTTTTATTTTACATCAATGACATACCCGAGGTAACAAATCATAGCTGCATTTTGCTTGCGGACGACATATCAATAAACGTAATGCGTAAAATTGATGATGACATTTCTCTTCATGAGACTGACATTAATGTTGCAATCACAAGTATAATTAAATGGTTAAATAATAATAATTTACAGGTTAATTTAAGTAAAACAATGTATATTAATTTTAATAATTTTGATAGATTTAATAGAGACATGACTTTAAATATTAATTATAATGGACAAATTCTAGAGGAGGCTAATAGTGTGACATTTTTAGGTATTAACATAGATCGATATTTAAATTGGAAAACTCACACTGACATTGTATGTAAAAAAAATAATAGATTTGTATTTGTATTAAGCAGACTTCGCAATACAACGAATAAAAACACTGCCCTTGAATAAAAACACTGCCCTTATTGCGTATCATGGTTATGTTGAATCTGTTTTACGATATGGTCTTTTGATTTGGGGAAATGGCACTGACATAAATGATGTAGATGTTTTTTTTCAAAAAAGAGGGTAGCCTAGCCAACATCATAAATTTGTGTCCCACTATTTTTATTTAATTTAAATTAAATTCAGTTTCTTAATGTTATAATTTTTTATTAAAAACAAGGCCTGGACCCTTTACCTACACTGGCATATAATATTTTATAAACATATATAAACATACCTGGAGATTTCACTACAACTACACACTCACAATGGATCTATGCACAAAAATCAGTGCCAACATGGAGCAGATGGCAGCCGACTTCAGCAGCAGGATGGCCCGGTATGAGAAGGAGCTCCGTGAGTGCGCCACAATGTCCTCATCTAGCAGCCCACTCAACATCAATTCCCTGGCCAGCGAGTTTCTCGAGTTCAAGGCGTTCACGTGGAACTGCCTAAACTTGCTGCGCAGCCAGGTTGACTTGTTGCGCAGCCAGTTTGACTTGTTGCTCGCTGGACAGGACAGGATGGAGACTGCATCACGTCGTAAGGTGCTCCTTCTCCATGGAGTACCCGAAGATGAGAAGGAACGGGTAAATGATGTGACTCAAAGGATACTATCCGACCAAATAAAAGTGTCCCCTGAGTGCATCGCGAGTGGCTCTGTTGTACATCGTCTTGGACCCAAAAGGCCAGCCAAAACGCGCCCAATACTGGTGAGATTCTCCACACTCGGTGCCCGTATGGAGGTGTGGAACGGCAAAACCGCATTGAAGGGCACTGCAACCACCATATCAGAGTTCCTGACAAAGTCCAGACATGATGTGTTTCTTACTGCCCGGAAACACTTCGGCGTGCAGAACTGCTGGACTTCTGGTGGTAAGATTGTCCTACTGCTTCCCGACAAAAGTAGACAGACGGTGGAGCGCATGTCGGAGCTTCAGGAATACACCAGCAAGTTCCCTCCCTCTGCTCTGCAATCCGGGCAAAAGGTCGCCGACTCTTCTCGTAAACCGGCTGTGCCTGTGGCTGGGGTTGCGGTTGCGGCAGCGGCAGCAGGTTCTGCGGCGCCCTCGGCAAGCAAGCAGCGAGAACCCAGCGCTAGGCGTGCCACTGCCGGCCAGACGAAGGCAGGTACCAAAAAGTAGTTGTATCCCATCGTGTGCAGCGCAATATACGTCGCGTGATTTGGTCGGGTTATTTTCTGTTATAAATTAATGTAATTTTACGTGAAGGGTAGACTGAATTAGATTAGATTAGATGATTCACTTTTTATTTTTAGGTCACGCAGTCTTTCATTTGACAAGCATAGTGTGGTCTCATGGTCTGTGTACCTGAAGTTTTTTTTTAATTTTTTTATTATTATTATTTATTGTACGGACGGACAGACAGCCGGACGGAACGGACGGGCAACCGGACGGTGCGAACAAATCTTGTATGTTCGTATTTGGATTCACTTTGCTGTTTCTTCATTTCTTTTTTGTTTTTGCTGCCCACCCACGTCTCATCTATTATTTGTTATCTTGTATAATGTATTTCCTTCCATATGTACTATACTTTTGTAAACCCAGGGTTTGGCTGGGTTCGGGCCTTTCTGTTTTTTTTTGGATTTGACTTTTTTATTTTTTTGTGTGTTTAGTAGGTTTTATTGTATTTATTTTATTATAATCTATTTATTCTATTATAATTACTCATATGGATACCTTCTTATTTAGTGATAGTTACTTCTCCTGCTCCGAAAGTGAAGCTTCCGATAGCGTAGGAAGTGGATTGTCGTCCATGGACGACGTTTTGCCTATTGCCCTTAAACGTGTGTTTTCCAACCTCAGTAGGAACTTCAACGTCGTTCACATAAATGCTCAGAGCATTCATTCCAGTCATGTCGACCTTCTCGACTCCTTCAGCGATCAGAGCATTCATGGTATTCTGATCTCCGAATCATTTCTCAAACCCTCTCTTCCTTCTACCTTGTATGCTCTGCCGGGGTACAGGCTCTATCGGAATGATAGGACGGGCAAGGCTGGTGGCGGTGTTGCTATTTATCTTCGTTCCGACATTTCTTGCAAAGTCATCAGCCACTCACCTAGTCTGTACTCTGGATCCGCTGAACACCTCTTTCTTGAGCTATGCCTCCATCACACTAAGGTCCTTCTGGGTGTCTTCTATAGCCCCTCTCTCCTCATCGACTACTTTGACTCTTTTGAAAGCATCCTTAATTATCTATCTCCCCTATACAGTGACACACTTATCCTAGGTGATTTCAATACCTGTTTACTTAAAAATAATGTTCGCTCTGCCAAACTCCAGTCTATCGTAAGCTCCCTAAATTTAAATATTCTTCCCCTGAGTGCAACTCACTTCCAGCCCCACTGCACCCCCTCTCTTTTGGATCTTATGATTGTTTCTAACATATCCAAGGTTGCAACGCATGGCCAACTTAACGCCCCCTTCTCCTTTCATGATCTGATTTATCTCTCGTTCGAGTTAAGGCCTCCCAAGCGCGCAGGGAAATTCCTGGATATTCGCAGTTTCAAGGGTATGGATCTCAGCTCCCTTGAGTCTGATGCCGCCTCTATAGACTGGTCCCCTGTCGTCTGTAGTGAGCCCGTTGATGAAAAAGTCCAGCATTTCCAATCGATTGTCCAGAGTTTGTTCGACAAACATGCTCCTGTCAAAAAGGTTAAGGTCAAACATCTCCCTGCGCCCTGGCTTACTGACACCATCAAGGGTCTGATGGCCCAGAGAAACCGTGCCAAATGTAGATATAAGAAGGATCCGACGGACGATAATCTCCTTATATACAAACGTCTCCGTAATCGTTGCACCCGTCTTTGTCGAGATGCCAAACGCCGCCATATCTACGAGAGTATTGAGAGTTACACTCCTGCACAGGTTTGGAAGTTCCTGAAGACCCTCGGTGTTGGTAAGTCCCAGGACGCAGTAACCGGTAGTGTCGACCTCAACGGTCTCAACAAATTCTTTGCTGTCTCCCCTGTCGTGATGGACCCCCCTGTCAAGGATGCTACGATTCGTTACTTGCGCACCAGAAAGACATCCAGTAGCTTACCTTTCAACCTCAGGTCTGTCGGAGTTGGCGCAGTAAAGAAGGCTTTTCTAGCAATATCGTCAAAGGCTATAGGTGATGACAAGATCTGCTTTCAGATGCTTTTCAGTGTACTTGATCATTTGTTACAACCCATAACGCATATAATCAATGCGTCGCTGAGCGAGTACTGCTTCCCGAGCCAGTGGAAAAGAGCATTAGTGTTACCCCTACCTAAAACGTCTAACCCGTCCTCCTTCAAAGAGTTCCGTCCCATTTCCATCCTACCAATCCTTTCCAAAATCCTTGAATCAATTGTCCACACCCAGCTGTCCTCGTACCTTTCCTCCATGAATTTACTGAACCCTTTTCAGTCTGGTTTTAGACCGGGGCATAGCACCACCACAGCACTGCTCAAGGTAACTGACGATATCCAACTGGCAATGGATAAGAAGCAGCTGACAGTCCTGACTCTCCTAGACTTTAGCAGCGCCTTCAAGTGCGTCGACTTCGATATACTTGTTGAAATCTTAAAATCGCTTAACGTCTCTTCACACTCGGCTCGCTGGTTTGACTCTTACTTGAGAGACCGCCAGCAGCGCATCAAGTCTGAAGAGGTCACTACAGAATGGTGCAAGCTCTCTACAGGTGTTCCGCAGGGTGGCATCCTTTCCCCTCTTCTCTTCTCAGTTTTCATCCATTCCATCTCGGATGTATTGTCTTCCTCGTATCATCTTTATGCAGATGACCTTCAAATTTATCGGCATTTTCCCCTGTGTGATCTGACTTCGACTGTTGAGGCTTTGAATGCTGACCTCGACAACATCAGGAAATGGTCTCTTTCGTATGGGCTATAAGTCAACCCGGACAAGTCTCAGGTGATGATACTAGGTACACGGCACTTACTTGATTTGTTGCAGAATAAGTCCGTTGATCCCGTTCTATTTGACGGTACCATTGTCAAGTATAGCGAGAAAGCCAAAAATCTTGGCGTTGTTTTTGACAATCTATTATCTTGGTCGCCCCATGTTTGTGAGGTCAGCAGACGAGTCTTTGCATCCTTTCATTCTCTTCGGCGTTTGCAGTTCTTCCTGCCTAGGCAGACTAAAATCATGCTAGCTCAGACCCTTCTTCTGCCTTTAATAGACTACGCCGATGTTTGCTGGGCCAGTGCGAACGAAGATCTACTGAACAAACTCGAGCGACTCCAAAATCTCGGGATTCGGTTTATTTTCGGACTTCGTAAGTACGACCACGTGTCCCAATATCGTAGGGAATTAGGCTGGCTCCCGATCCGACTTCGTCGTGATATGCACATTCTCTCCTTCCTCTTCAATATTTTGAGAAATCCGTGCTACCCTGCATATCTTCGTGAACGTTTTGAGTATCTTTTCTCAGGGGATAGACTTCGGAGATCTCACACGGTGTCACTTTTGTCAATTCCTCAGCACAACACTGTTGCTTACGAGCACTCGTTTAGGTTAAGGGCAATACGTTTGAGGAATGCACTTCCTTGCGCTATAAGGGATTGCAAATCCTTGGTCACTTTCAAGAAAAAATTGAAACAGCATCTCCTCTCTTCCGAATAGTGGGTATCTCATAGTATTTATGTATATCTATTTATTTATTGTATTCTATTTATTTAATTTATAGTAATTACGTAGGCTGTATTGTGATTTATTTGATAGTATATTTATTTTATTTATTTCTTGTAACTCTTAATTATACACTAGGACTACCTCTCTATATTTTATTTTTCTCTTTTCTTCACAGGTTAGCTGTAAGAAATTTCTTTTTAGAAATAAGCTCACCTTTGCATACTGTTTCTGTTATAATTTCCACTGTGTTTTCTGTGCAATAAAGAATAAAGATAAAGATAGAAAGAAAGGTGATGTTTTTATTGCACAAAAAAAATGTGTACGTGCCATTTGCGGTATAGCCCCCTTTGAATCGTGTAAACCTATGTTCATCAAGTTAAATATATTACCCTTACCGTGTTTATACATCCACGAAATTGGAAAATTTGTAAAAACTAACCCAAAATTATTTATAACGGCTAAGTAAAAGTACTCGAGAAATACAAGAAACTCTACTAGATTAGTATTTAACCACATTCCACGAACAACGCTATATCTAAACAATTGTTCTGCAATGTGTGTTAAAATATTTAATAAGATACCCGAGCACATAAAACAGCTCCCAGTAAATAGGTTTAGGACAGATCTGTTTAAAAGGTTAATGGTCAAATGCTTTTACTCAATAGACGAATTCCTCAATCATAAATGTAATTAATTGATAGTTACTGTAAATATTATTATTAATTTTGTACAAAACTAAGTATTTGCATGCTAAAATTAATAGCTGATAAGGTGTTCTTAAATATTATACTATCACCTACTTGTACCCTTATCTTAGCAAATAAACATCTTTATCTTTATCTTTATCTAACCAACAACGCGGACAACGACCCAACAAAATGCGTTCCGTTTTAAACAAAAATTACAACTTTTTTATTTATCAAAAGTGATATTTTACGAAAATAATACTAAATTAACTTTGATAGACCTAAAATAAATAAACAAACATAAATTGCAAGTTAAATGAACGTTTTTATTAAAATAGCTATTATTAAAAAACGATTCCACATTTCCTCCTTTTTTTTAGAGAATTATCATCTTTTCAAATATGCGTACAGCGAAACGTAGGTAATGTATTTTGGCTCACCTTTAGCGGATGACCTACTCTCTGGGGCGTCCAAACTTTTTTAGCATCATGTTGGGGTCATTTGATCATCTTCCTGAAAGTTTCAGGGTGCGGAATTCAAAAGTTTTTAAGATATGATTTTTTGAAAATCTGAAAATACTTTGTAAAATGATGTAACGCAACGCAAATAATATGTTTAAATCTTGTCTGTGGTCAAAATACATTACCTACATTTCGTTGTACGCATATTTGAAAAGATGATAATTCTCTAAAAAAAGGAGGAAATGTGGAATCTTTTTTTAATAATACCTATTTTAAGAAAAACGTTCATTTAATTTGCAATTTATGTTTGTTTATTTATTTTACGTCAATCAAAGTTAATTTAGTATTTCTTTCGTAAAATATCACTTTTGATAATAAAAAAGTTGTAATTTTTGTTTAAAACGGAACGCATTTTGTTGGGGCGTTTTGCCGCGTTTTTGGTTGGGCGGCAAAGTAGTAGTCCCTTTTCTAGTAGTTTCGCGAATGTTCTATTTTCTTGTTCTCTCGATATTTGCAAGCAAAAACAACTGGCTAGAGTAGGTTATTGTGGCTACTTTTCAATCGGGTTATAGGTTATGTTAGAACGTTGAAGAATCTAAACCGGAGCGGAGCGGAGCGTATGCAAACAAAAACGATTGGCTAGAGTAGGTTATTGTGGCTACTTTTCAATCGGGTTATAATCGAGTAGGTCATCCGCTTAAGGTGAGCCATATTAATATTTATCCTTTGCTCGGGAAAGGAATTTCTTGGATCCTACAGCCCGCCCTGCACTTACCCTGGGTAGTGATATATATAAGTTACCCGTATACCACAAGAGCTGATGCCCGCTCAATATGTGGGGAACCGGACATAGCAGGGAGGTCTGACTCCTGGGCATGGGTAATTCCATTTTTTTCCCCTCCAACAAAAAAAAAAAAAAAAACAGCGAGTCAGTCTATAACGAGCAGTCGTACGGAGCGCACCTAGTCCCACATTATTGGACTAGCCAGTCCCCGTGACTAGTGCGCTTATTATTTATCTAGTACTCCCCGTGTTCAGTGTGATTGTTCTGTAACTAGTGCTCCCAGTGTGAAGTGTCATTATTCTGTGTCTAGTACATGATTCGCGCCCTAAAGTTAATAAACTGTGTTGTAACAAAGCTGTTGTCTACAATGCTCGAGTACCCATCACACCCATCCTCGGGACGCCCTCAGCCATCAGTCCTGACCCTTCTGCAACATATTTAATTTTATAAAAGGATACAAAGGGGATTAAACTTTTTTGTATGGAGACTGGCCTCGTCCCGGTTCGCCATTTTGCTTATTTTTCAAAATGGCGTCGCACAATAACGCGTCGCAAAGAGACCAACAAAAAATGACATGTGATATAATGTCCTAAACTGTCACATTACCTAGATAATTAAAGTTAAAAATGGCCATGATAAGCGCATTTTCATATTCAAATCATTCTTACCAAAAGCGGGCAATTTAAACTGTAAAGCCTTTTCTGTTGCAAATGTTATGTGATGTAATTATCTTAATGAAGAGTAATTGAAAATCAAAAAATAATTGTATTCGATTTTTACCTCTTTGAGTAAAAAGCTAAATAAACTGATTCGACCTTTTCGTTATTCAAGCCGCAGGTCCAATGTATTATGAACAAAATATTTTCTTGAAATAATGCAAATGGGAAAGCGAGTTATTTGAACAATTAATGCGTATGGTAGGTACCCGTAGGATAATAACCACCCCGTATCATCCCAAAGTAACGGCATGGTAGAGCGGTGGCACCGCAGTCTAAAGGCAGCCCTAATGGCGAGACTATCGAATACCTCATGGGCAGATGAGTTGCCAACGGTTTTGTTAGGATTGAGGGCAGCAATTCGCAGTGACTCGGGCATAAGTCCAGCAAAGTTAGTGTACGGTCAGACGATTAGGTTTCCGGGAGAATTTTATACCCAAGGCCCCGAAGAGCGATTAGACCAACACGAATATTTAGATAAGTTACGTCAAATCATTAGGCAGACTAGACCGGCACCAAATACCATTCAAATTCAAAGAAAATGTTTGTGCACCCAGACCTTGAGACATGTACGCACATATTTATCAGGAATGATGCCGTACGCAAGCCATTACAGCCACCGTACGACGGGCCATTCAAGGTTATTAGGAAGTCAGATAAATATTTCACAGTACAACTAGCTAATAGACAGACACAGGTTTCAATTGACAGACTCAAGCCAGCGTATTTACTTAACGAGACCGAAACTAATGACGCCACTAGGTGTGTGCCGTCAACAAATCAGGGACAGAGTAGCGAACTATACCCCAGAATTTTCGACGCGGCTGGTTGCCTACAGAACCCCACGCCGCCGCCGCCGTTGCTGCCGTCACCACCCGCAGAGGTCGTGGAACGGCGCTCCCGCGCCGGCAGAGTTATAAAACTCCATGTCCGATTTATGTAAAGTAAGTACCTACTTAGCTAAAGTATTTTAGTACAGCGCATTTCATAGCTAACTAGAACAACCGTTGCCTATCAACAGTTTTTTTTATTTAGTAATCAGTATTCGAATCTTATAAGCAGAGAACTACGTTAGATATAATTATTTTACTGTCAGATACACAGATACCCTTGGATAGAACCAGGGGTAGTGTCCAAATTGCTATTTTCGCAAACATCATGGGTAAAACGCAGAGCAAGAACGAGTGTAGGTGACTCGTTATATTTTAACCTTATATGTAGTTTAACGTAATAATTTATTTATACTGTACATAACATTTATTATAATTCATTTCTTACTTATTTACGTACCTATTCTATTAACTCACACTAATACATTCATTTATATCATACACAACTCTTTTGTACTTTCACAAATATTATTTAATTAACAAGCGAACCCGCGCGCGATCATCTGTATAGCTGGTCCTATTGTTCGTCGTTGACGTCACTAGGAGCAGCCTCGATGCGCGCGCGCCGCCGATCGCCGCCCGCCAGTCGGAATCTAACCTCAGACGCGAAGCCTGTGTCACTTGTACGCTTGCGCTCCACTCGCTATTGCTTCGCGATCTATTTTATTTGCTTATTTTGCTTTCGCCTGCTATCTCTTTGAACTTTACTTTCTTCCTTGTGATAAATACCATCTGTGTCTACGCTATCCGCATCATTCTGTACATAAACAATAGGTCTATGTGTTCCAATAAATAATATAAAGTTATCAGTGATTTATCGTGTTATTGGCTAGCATCATCACTCAACCACCTACATAGCTACCTATACTGGTGACCCCTCTTAAAGAACACAATGAGCTCAGATGATTCAAGCGGACCTGACTCGGAATATTCACAAAGGAATGTGAATGTCTTGCCTCGTAGCGGCGGGCGGCATCCTATCAAGATGGCGTCGTCGCCCCCAGACCAGAAGATGAAGGTCGCCTGTTCCACACTGATGGCGACTCCAGCTCCACTCCACCTAAAGATACCGCCATTCTGGCCCGAAAAGCCAGCGATATGGTTCGCGCAGGTGGAAGGACAATTCACAATTATGAAGGTAACAGATGAAGCTACCAAATTCTACCACATATTGGCCACTCTCGACCGCCAGTATGCTGCAGAGATTGAGGATGTTCTTACTGGCCCTCCCGACTACTCCAAGCTGAAGGCAGAGCTCATCAAGCGGCTGTCGGTGTCCAAGGAGAACAAGGTGAAGCAGCTGCTGACTCACGAGCAACTCGGGACCCGCAAGCCGTCGCAGTTCCTGCGGCACCTGCAGCACCTGGCCGAACCCGACATCCCTTCAGACTTCGTGCGGACCATCTGGACCAGCCGGCTACCTACCTCGCTACAGCCAATCGTCGCATCGCAGCCGACGTTAGCTATTGACGCACTCGCCGAACTCGCCGACCGCGTCTATGACATCGCAGCACCATCGCAGCAGGTGGCAGCAACCACATCATCATCGTCAGCAGCAGGAGCAGCTATTGAGGAATTAACGCGGCAATTAGCTGAGTTGACGCGACAAGTGAGCGCCCTTACTACGCAGTCACAGCACCGCTCCCGCAGCATCGAGCGCCGAGGTGGAGACCAGCGCAGCCGTTCCTCATCACGCCGTTCCACTTCCAATTACCAGAGGTACCCGATCTGCTGGTACCACTCGAAATATGGATCCAAGGCGCATCAGTGTATCAAGCCCTGTGACTACAAACCGGGAAATGTGCCGAGCAGTCAGTGATGGCGACGACCGACTGCCACAACCTAACCACAGGTCGCCTATTCATCACGGACCGTATTACACAGACACAGTTCCTCATAGACACCGGAAGTGACATTTGTGTTTACCCTGTATCTGCTTTTCGTGAGCGCCGTTGTAAAACTACTTACCAACTTACTGCTGCCAATGGCTCGGCTATCGATACGTATGGCTATATTCAACTCAATTTGAATTTAGGCCTACGCCGCAACTTTCCGTGGCGCTTCGTGATCGCTGACGTCACAAAAGCAATCATAGGTGTAGATTTTTTAACGCATTACCGCCTTATAGTCGACGTCAGCGAACAAAAAGTTATCGATGGCCTGACCAATGTCAGTTCGGTAGCCTGTTTAGATACAAATAGCACGCTTGTGCTAAGCGTAAAGGTATCGACTGGTGGTGACGGTAGGTATAATAAAATTTTGTTAGAATATCCGGAAATAACGCGTCCTGCTGGTACTCCGGGTATTGCAAAACACAACACTACACACCACATACGCACTACACCGGGTCCACCTGTATCATGTTCCCCACGCCGTCTTGCCCCGGATAAGTTAAAAATCGCGAAACTAGAATTCGACAATATGATAACTAACGGGACAGCACGTCCGTCTGACAGTCCCTTGTCGTCGCCTCTCCACCTTGTTTCTAAGAAGGATCACGGGTGGCGCCCGTGTGGCGATTATAGGCAATTAAATGCACGTACCATACCTGACCAATACCCAGTTAGACATATACAAGATTTTTCGCACTGTCTGTCCGGTTGTACTATATTTTCAGTGGTGGATTTGGTTAAAGCCTACAACCAAATCCCTGTTACTGAACAGGACATACCCAAGACAGCTATAACCACACCATTCGGACTTTATGAATTTCCTTTCATGACGTTTGGTCTTAGGAATGCGGCACAAACCTTTCAAAGGTTTGTCGACGGACTAACTCGTGGTCTCGACTTTTGCTACCCGTATCTCGACGATTTCTTGATTTTCAGCAAAACGCCACAGGAGCACGAAGACCACTTGCACCAGCTTTTCGAACGTATGCGCAGCTATGGTGTACTTGTCAACACGGCCAAGTGTGTCTTCGGGATGTCAGAGATCACGTTTCTAGGCTATTCAATCTCCGAAAAGGGCACTAAACCACTGGAAAGCAAGGTACAGGCCATTGCTGAGTTCACGCCCCCAAAAACCGTCCGAGAACTCCGTCGATTTTTGGGGATGGTGAAATGACAGGCGATTTCTGCCAAATGCCGCCCAAATTCAAGCACCGCTCAATGGCTTGCTTACAGGGTCGGTTAAAGCTTCCCATCCAGTCAATATAGAAGGGGATTACCTCAAAGCATTCGAAGCTTGTAAGAAGAGCTTATGTGATGCAGCTCTTTTGGCACACCCCGACTCGTCAGCTAAGTTAGGACTGGTCACTGACGCCTCCGATACGGCGATAGGTGGAGTCCTACAGCAGCTGAAGGAGGGAGACTGGCAGCCCCTAGCATTTTTCTCTCGCAAGTTGAGCCCAACACAAACAAAATACTCACCATATGACCGCGAGCTCCTTGCCATCTATGAGAATATTAAATATTTCAGGCATATGCTAGAGGCCCACAACTTCACCATCTATACTGACCATAAACCGTTATGTTACGCTTTCCATGAACGAAAAATTAACTGCTCTCCACGACAGTATAGACATCTCGACTTCATCTCGCAATTCACCACAGACATTGTCTTCATTGCCGGCAAAGACAACTTAGTTGCCGATACACTGTCGCGCGTAGAAGAACTGCAGTCGCCTGTCGATCTCGAAGTGATGGCCAATCTCCAAGACCAAGACCCAGAGCTCGTTGAGTATCTTAAAGGTGACACTTCACTTCGTCTTACCAAAATGAACATACCTGGGAGTCGTTCCATGTTGTACTGCGACGTCAGTACACCGACACCCAGGCCTTTCGTTCCCAAACAACTGCGTAAGCAGATTTACGACTGTCTGCACTCTCTTAGCCACCCCGGTGCCAACGCCACCGCCAAACTCGTTGCTCAACGATTCGTTTGGCCACTATTACGGAAAAACTGCCGTGAATGGGCTAAGGCGTGTTTGACCTGCCAGCGCACGAAGGTAACCAGACACGTTGCTTCACCGTTAGGTACAAACGACTTACCTTCAGCGCGTTTCCAATACGTCCATTTAGACCTGATCGGTCCACTACCGTCCGCTGGTGGCTATAGGTATTGCCTCACGGCCGTCGATCGCTTCACGCGATGGCCGGAAGCTGTACCTATTATCGATATCACCGCTGAAACTGTAGCCAAAGCGTTTGTCAGCTGTTGGGTATCTAGATACGGTTGTCCCAAAGAGATCGTTACCGATCGTGGGGCCCAATTTTCATCAGCTTTGTTCGAGCAGCTGTCAAAGTCCATAGGTTTCGACCACCGTAGGACAACAGCTTATCACCCACAGTGTAATGGCTTGGTGGAGAGATTTCACCGGCAGCTAAAGGCAGCGATTACCTGTCACGCCGACGCCAATTGGACAGAGTCATTGCCACTGGTACTTTTAGGCATTAGGAGCGCTGTAAAAGAAGATCTTCAGGTATCATCGGCAGAGCTGGTATACGGTGAACCCCTACGTCTACCGGGTGAATTTTTTGGTCATGACGTCCCAGGTTACACCACCGACATCACCGATTTCTCAGCCCGTATGAGGTCCTTCGCCGAGCGCATACGACCAGTCCCACCTCAGCACCATTCCAACACTCGTAAAGCCTTCGTGTTTAAGGATTTAGCCAGCTGCAGTCACGTATTTCTTAGGGAAGAAGTGTTACGCGGCTCATTTCAACCAGCTTACGTTGGGCCATTCGAGGTACTTAAGAGAGGCGCAAAGACTTTTAAGATACGTGTGCGGAACAAAGACGTCGTAGTGAGCATAGACCGATTAAAACCAGCCTTTATACTAGACGACAACTTGTCCCAACCGCGATATGACCCCGTACCGCCAGACACTCACCCCCCACCTCCGCCCCTACAATCACGGTCACAGGATACTCCGATTAGGACTACACGTTCAGGTCGGAGAGTTCATTTCCCAGATTTTTATCGCCCTTAGCCGGTCTCTGGAGGGGAGTGATGTAGGTGACTCGTTATATTTTAACCTTATATGTAGTTTATCGTAATAATTTATTTATACTGTACATAACATTTATTATAATTCATTTCTTACTTATTTACGTACCTATTCTATTAACTCACACTAATACATTCATTTATATCATACACAACTCTTTTGTACTTTCACAAATAGAACCCGCGCGCGATCATCTGTATAGCTGGTCCTATTGTTCGTCGTTGACGTCACTAGGAGCAGCCTCGATGCGCGCGCGCCGCCGATCGCCGCCCGCCAGTCGGAATCTAACCTCAGACGCGAAGCCTGTGTCACTTGTACGCTTGCGCTCCACTCGCTATTGCTTCGCGATCTATTTTATTTGCTTATTTTGCTTTCGCCTGCTATCTCTTTGAACTTTACTTTCTTCCTTGTGATAAATACCATCTGTGTCTACGCTATCCGCATCATTCTGTACATAAACAATAGGTCTATGTGTTCCAATAAATAATATAAAGTTATCAGTGATTTATCGTGTTATTGGCTAGCATCATCACTCAACCACCTACATAGCTACCTATACGAGTTCAATAATTATAGCGCAGAACGGAGCTAACAATGCGAGTCCGCACTCCGCGCCTTACGGACATCGAAGATAGAGTCGACAATAACTATTTATCAACCATGGTGTTAATCGTTTGTGTGGTCATACTATACGTGTACCTACGTAGCGTTCCAACACTACAAGAAACATACGAGAAAGTTATTTAAGAAAGAGTTGGTGAAGTCAAACCAAGACCAAAATGTTTAGTCAAATTCTTCGCGGGTCCTGAACGAAACTTATACAGTGTCTGCTTACGTATGCGAATGCCTTAGTGTATAGTGTTCTCTTTTGTTTTTTTTTCTTGGTTGTGTATTATAAATGTAATAAATCGGCGTCGTCACGACAATAGTTTGAAGGAGTTGAATTAGTTTATGGCAGGAAATGTTTCGTGATAACTACCACAGTCTTATCATAAATAAGTATGTATTGAATTTAAAGTCGGACATCGAAACACATGTTACCGCGATTGTCATTGCTTTGGTTTTACAAAAAGAAACCTATTTTTTTTTGGGTCACGAAATGTAATTAAGAAATGTATTGTATATTGACATATGAGTCTTATAGAATCAAAACTGGTCAAATCCAAAATTAGTCATTTTATAGATTTTGATATAGCAATATTCTTCGACCACTGATGTAAAAGTAGAGAATATCAAAAGTAGACAGATCCCTATTTTTTCTATAGAAAAACAGGTTTGAAAAGCGGCTTTGGTATCAAAATAAGCCAAATCCAACAGTACTAACATTCAAATTTAGTCAAATCCGATTCGACCAATCAGCTTCAAGTATTCTCTATGGCGACGCAGCCATGTTGATTTTAGTGTCTCTCAGTCCATGACACGGCATCGTGATTTCTGTGAGTTTTTAATTAAAATCTTGTGTAAAAAATGGAAGAAAACCCAAACCAAATAGTCGAAACCCCTCCTAACTTATCCAGGAAGTGTTTGCAGCAAAAAGGTTTATGGAAGTGCAACAGGGCTAAGGTTTCTAGGTAAGTAAACATTCGATGACAAAACTATATTGGTTTCATTATCAGGGGTTCTCAACCCAAGAAATTATGTCCGGTCGCATGGTACGCGTGTCCGGGTGTATTTCTGCATAGTGTTTTCGGCTATTTTTTATCACTTCTTGTTGTGCGACTTTTCAAAAGGAATATGTAGGTATCGTATAATGGTCTTTTTTGTGCAGTCGACAGCACATCATCAAGCAAGTACATTTTACACAAACGAATTTGCGTATTTCAAAATAATGTTTTCATTTCAGATATTCACCTATAGCACCGCCATCTATTACAGTACCGTGCCAACACTACACCAAAGCCTACAGATGCACTTCGCTGTCAAAACATGACATAATAAAGTTTCATAACGCCTTTTTTAAAACTCCAAATAAAGTTCAACAAGACAATTTCATACTGCAATACACTAAAATATCTCCAATACAGCGTCGCCGTCTAGTGACAGGAACAGGGAACAAGAAAAATATTAGTATAGTGTATTATGCGCATAGAAGAAACTGTATGATACCGGTATGCAGGAAAACG
The DNA here is from genome assembly GCA_949825045.1 of Argyresthia goedartella. Lineage (NCBI taxonomy): Eukaryota > Metazoa > Arthropoda > Insecta > Lepidoptera > Argyresthiidae > Argyresthia > Argyresthia goedartella. The sequence goes on along the minus strand of OX463832.1, from coordinate 4,750,011 downwards.
TTTTTAACGATTTTAGGGTTGAAAAAGGGAAGAGTAACTGGTGTGGTTTTACGCAGTTTTAAAAGTGATGGGGCATCTGCATCCGAAAACAGAGGAGGAGACCGGAAAAAGGAAAAGTACGCAGGAAAAAAGAAATCGATAAAAGATTTCATTAAAAAGTTGGTGCCACTAGAATTGCACTATTGCCGCAGCAAAATAAAGAGTAGGCAGTACCTAGCGTCAAATTTAAACATCAATAGACTTTACAAAATGTATAAGTCACAAGCTGAAGATCAGTTTAAAGACGTTAAGGCATCTTATTTCAGAAGAATTTTTAACACTTCGTTCAACATTGGTTTTGGGTGTCCGGCGACAGACGTTTGTTCAACGTGCTTGACATTAAAAGAAAAACTTAAACATGAAAAAGACGTCATCAAGAAAAATGAGCTTATAATCCAAAAACGAGTGCACGATTTAAGAGCTAAGGCGTTTTACAGTCTGTTGAAGGAAGAAAAAGAAGAACTACTGACTTTTAGTTTTGACTGCCAAAAAAATCAGCCTATGCCGAAAGTCCAAGATCAAAGCGCCTACTATTCGCGACAATTGTACATTTACAATTTTACAATCGTGATAGGCAGTTCGAAAAGTATGTTGACTCATGACAATGTGTTCATTTACACATGGACGGAAGACGAGTTTCCAAAAGCATCAAACGAAATTGCCAGTGCTGTTTTTCACTGCCTGTGTTCAAATGTTGAAAAATACGAAAAGGTGACTACCATCCGGCTGGTGGCTGACGGGTGCAGTGGCCAAAACAAAAATTCGACGGTCTTAGGAATGCTTTGCAAGTATCTTCAGGATTATGCACCAAATCGAATAAAGACTCTGGAATTGATATTTCCAGTGGTTGGTCACTCATTTTTGCCTCCAGACCGCGTATTCGCCCGAATTGAAAAGAGAATTAAAAAAACGGAGGTACTGCCGAACCCGCAAAGTTACCACGGATACTTTCAAGAGCAAGGAACTGTTTTAAAATTAGGAGCAGATGCACAGGTCTCTGATTTGAAAACAGCGAGTACTAACGTGCTAAAAACTACAAACGGAATGCATTTTTCTATAAAAGAATGTAAAAGATTTTTCATTAAACGGAACAAGAAAAAGAGCAATGTCGTAGTGCGGGCAGAAGGATCCTATCGAAACACATTAGGTGCATCTAAAAATATTTGCAAAAAGCAAAAATCTGCTAGTCAAATAAATCCAACTCCTGTGCCAATGAACGTGGCAGTTAAAAGAGAAAAAATAGACGATGTCAAAAAATTACTACTAGCTCATTATGGGGAAAGGTGGAAACTTTTGGCAGAACTAGATTATTTCAAAAACGTTTATGAAAGAACTGATAGCACCGTCTCCACTCAAACAAATGAATCACGTTGTGAGCCGGAGGTCGAACTACCTACTTTGATTGTTTAATGTTTCCTTTATTTGCGTAATTTCATTGTGATTTAATTATAAATTAATAAAATAATAAATGTAAAATGTAGAATACTTTTGTTTAACTTTATCAACCTATATATAGATTTAGTCGACATGACACCTCCCAGAGTAAATTTGACAACCCCTGCCTTTCGCTCAAGCTATTTTCATATTATGTCAAATCCTTAAAGTTTACATTCACAGGCAGTCAAATCCGCAAACCTCGCTATCAAACTGAGACAAATCCACGCTTTATTATCAAATTAGGTCAAATCCAATTTTTTATATTCGATTTTGAACTTTTTATGTACTAGTCGGTAGCTTTATATTAGCTCAACATGTTCAGAAAACTAAATAATATAAGCTGGCTGGTCCATAATGGTCTCCAATGTTGCCATGAAGCAAAAATAAAAAATGGTGCTCACTGCCAATTTACCTTAGGTGGACTTGACCAGTTTTGATTCTATAAGACTCATATGTATTTGTGTTAGTGTAAAGGCGCAGTATAATATCAGTTCTCACAACCCCAGTTTGTATTCAAGTTGTTATTTATAGCTCAGGATGTAACAAGATAGGTTTGGCAGAACTAATAAAATAAATGCAGATAGGTACCTATTTCATTCTTGAAACTCAATTGTTATTGTAAGTATGGGTGTCACAGGCACTAAGTCAGCAACTACGTGTGGGTACGTTGTGGGTCGTGTGTAGGTACTTGCATTTAGCAATATTGTATGATGTACTACCAACAAAAATCTAGTGTGTAATATTGTATTATTTAATTATTATTATTATTATTATTTTTTCAAAAAGGGGGGGTTGAGTGTAGGGGTAACAGTTCTGATATGTCAGCATAACCGCGCGACGAGTTAGTCGTTCCGTGGACACGAACAGAGTAGCATGTGTACCTAATTATATATACCGTGTACGAATTCTGTGTACTTAGGTTGAGTTAAAAATAAACAATATATATATATCAGTTTTATGAAGTGCTTTAATTAACAGTCCCCTAAAGAACTGTTTTTATAACAATGGAGCCCAATTTGACAACATAAGACAAAACAATAAAATCGTTCCGTTAGCAAACTCTGAACCAAACAATACGAATGTGTCCGGATTTGCTTTTATAGCTGGAGGAAGTACATATGAAGATAATAATACATGGATTACAAATAAGGGATCGCCTTATTTACCAACAATGTTGAAAGCAGAAATTTACCAAATTATAAAAGAGCACAAAGAAGCGCCGATTTATGAGGCTGAACAATTATTGATAAGTCATGGCCATAAAGTGGTTAGGTTGGTTAGGTTAGGTATAATTACTGTCAAGGAAAATGAAATCAATAAATAATTAAAAATTTAATTGTGCTATCATCTATAAGCTTCCTAGTCTTATAACTGTTTATTATTTAAAAATATGCAAGTAAAACATATTAATTTGGTACATACAAGATTAGATAATGGGGGGGTAAAAGGTACATATATTGTTGGCAACACCTTAGGCAATGCTGCCAAACCCCAAGACTGGGGACATCTTATGGTGAACGGTCTGTATATTCTGTGTTGTACAACTATGTCCAGTTAGTTGATTGACAGTTCAGTAAATAGAGTAACAACAGACATAGCGGCTCGCCTTGTTCCCAGATGCACAATTGTGCGCACTTTTAGCCAGTTCGTCTATACTTCATTTTGCATGACAGGGGGCTAGCCGCTCGCCGCAGCTCCATATTCCGACATGCATAACTCAAAAACCAATGTTTTACAGGACAATACGACTAGCCGTTCAATGTTCTGATATGATCGACTAATGTTCGTTTCAGTAAAAACGAAATTAAGACTAACTTAAAACGCCATTGTCTTACGTGGTTTAACAAAGTACGTTTATATGCAAATTATTTAGGACACACCTCACACTGAAATGGTTTCTCGCCAGTGTGTGTTCTTCTATGATGTCTAACTAGCGATGCTTTTTCTGAAAACGATTTACGACACACCTCACACTGAAAAGGTTTCTCGTGTGTTCTAATGTGATTTAGCAAATGATGTTTCAGTGAAAATGACTTACGACACACCTCACACTGAAATGGTTTCTCGCCGGTATGTGTTCTGATGTGAGAGATCAAATTTCTTTTATCTGAAAATGATGTATGACACACCTCACACCGAAAAGGTTTCTCGCCAGTATGTGTTCTAATGTGATTTAGCAAATGATGTTTCAGTGAAAATGATTTACGACACACCTCACACTGAAAGGGTTTCTCGCCAGTATGTGTTCTTCCGTGTCTAACTAACGATGCTTTTTCTGAAAACGATTTACGACACACCTCACACTGAAATGGTTTCTCGCCGGTATGTGTTCTGATATGAACAACTAACGATGTTTTTTCTGAAAACGATTTACGACACACCTCACACTGAAATGGTTTCTCGTTAGTATGAGTTCTTCTGTGCCTGATCAAATGGCCTTGTTGTGCAAATGATTTCTCTTTTTTTATTTTATTTGAAATTGACAAATGATTATGACATTGACTTGATTGAACATTGCGCTGATATTGTTTTTTCGCGATATTACTATTTGTTTTAATACTCTGAAGTAATCTTTGTCCGTCCGAAAACTCGCTACACTGTTTGTCTGAACACAACACTACAACACAATCTTCACATGGAAATCGAACAGGTTTATTATTATGTGGATAAATGTCGTATGTAGCGATGTGACGTTCTATCGCAGTTTTCGAAGTAAACCTTTTATAGCAGTAATCGCAAACGAAGGTGCTTATTAACTCATAATTTGAGGTTGGTGTGTTTATAGCTGTGACACAATTTTTCACTTGTTTACTTGCACATGCGTCAGTTTCCTCGAACTTTTCATCAAGATCTTCTGCTTGGAAGAGAGAGGTCTTGAGGTGATTTTCTGAATATTGCAAAGGATCTGCTTTATCACCATCATCTTCAGTAGTAGTCATCACCTGCGTGTCATCACCCTGTGCAGAGATGTCGATGGAATGAATGAAGCATGCGCTCAGCCGGCCAGGGCGACACACAGAGGTCTGGAGGAACTCGGCTAGATCCTGTTAACACAGATATATTGGCAACCGTTAGCACTAAACATAAGAATCGCCTAAGTTCTTTCCTAACTTGTTTAGGCTGCTCCTAGCAAAAACAATATTGCACTAACCCCAAACCTTTCCTAAGTCTTCTTATGATATTCTTAACTTTATGAGCTCGATTAGGAAGCGCCTGGGTGCAGGCGATACTTAAGTTCTGACTTTTTCAAGCAGTTTTCTTTTTTTTTATATATATTTTTTTTTCATAGGCTTAACTTAATTACATACATGCAACAATCACAAAAACCCTCAGGATTTATCAGTGATTGGGAGTTCGGAACTTATATATTTTTTATTTGTAAATTAAAAATAATAGGTAATCATTCCAGGCAAGTAAGCTGCCCATATCCATAACTATTCCTAACATTAGGTGGTGTTCGTGGTCGGTCCGCACACACAACACGCTCCCGCCTGCCCGCATGTGAGGGCCGCCCCGCACCCGCGATCCACATATACAAGAAAAGGAGTAAAATTTAGTGCCTACTTACATAATAGGTTGATATGTTTAATTAACAATAATTGATAATTCATAGCAACAGAGACAAAAACAATAACAAGCTTGCATCAAGGTAGTAGTGGTATCTATGAGCACATACAAGGAAAAACAAATACTTCATAAACTTATAATATATACTCACAGTCACCACTATTAGCAAAATGTTTTTTGAGATATGACATGAAGTTTTTTTCTTTTAGGTATGTTTGTGTGATATCATCATCCATATCATTTAGTATATTTGGGAGAAGATACTCACTAGTTCTTCTTCCATACACATTATTAAACTTGGGTAAGATATATTTTTTAGTGCAACTTAATTTTCTTAGAGATTTATAGCGAATCTTAGGATTTAATATGCTAATACAGTTAAACTCTTCCTTAAGAATAGCAATCTTTACTTTTTGGTTAATAGGTAGAATGTTACTATGTTGAAATAATCCAATTTCATTATTTTCATACAAAATTTTAGTGTTTTTAGGTACAATAGTTTTTAACAATTTTAGTTGTAATTTATACATATTAATAAGATAAGTTTTATAGGTTCTTCGATAACTACTTAATCCGTAACTAATTATACTATCAGCAAGAGCAAGGTAAAGTGTTCTTAATATTGAATAAGGTAGTTTATATTTTAGTATAGCTAATCTGCTTGCAAATGAGCGAAGTTTATCGCAAACATAGTTAATATGAGGTCCCCAATTGAGCCTATGGTCAATTATAAGGCCTATATACATATGTTGGTGTACAAAATCTATGTTTTTACATTGGCACCGTATGTTGTTTAGATGCAGGCACGTATGCTCGTGAGCGACGATGGTTGGTACATATGAGGTTTTCTTATGCGAAGAGTGAATGTGCATTGCTTTTGTTTTATCCGCGTTATTGACTAGTCCCACATCGTGTGCCCATTTACAAAGTAAGTTAAAATTATTCTGCATCATGTATTCAGCCGAAGATAAGTTCTTATGTGATACAACAATACAGGTGTCGTCAGCAAATTGATAAATAGATCCATCTTTGATAACATTGATCATATCATTTACATATAATAAATATTCAGTTGGTCCTAAAATGGACCCTTGGGCAGTGCCCACATCAGTAGGTATTTTGTTACTATAGCTATCAGCTATCTTGACCATTGTATTTCTATTGAAGTGATAATCCATAAGCCAGTCATGTAAAGGGCCCTGAATACCATTCTGCTGGAGCTTTGTAAATAACGTTTTATACCGTAGGGTATCAAACGCCTTACTAAAATCTATAAATATAACCACAGTATGATTCTTATCCAATTAAAATAAAAACGCATTAACCTTTTGACCGCCCCAGTCGGCACCGTCCGACAACAATTTTTATATTAAAAGATACCTTTTCTCGTATGAATTAAGTTGTACTTTGCGCAGCATAGCAAACGTGGTTGGCGTATGAGTAACACTAATTTGTATTTGATGCATGGCGGTCGAAAGGTTAAATGTGTCCACCTATAACAGTGCGACAGACCGACACATTCATACATACACAGACGCACGCTCGCACGCACGCGCACGCATACACACAACACACACACACACACACACACACACACACACACACACACACACGTCTTTTCCGTCTGGGGTTAAAATAATGATAATAAGCACCTCTTTGTCACAAGTGAGTAGCATCGGCTGCAGCAGTCTGTACGAGTCCTGCACTTGCTCTCTGAAGCGCACCGACCTCTTCAAGTGAGCCACACACTCCCAGCAGAGTCTCGGAGACTGCAATACAGGTTCACCCGCATCCAGCTGGAACAACGTACATATCTCTTATGAGCTCCTAATACAAATCACTCTACTATAAAAACAATATATTAATGGACTCCTCTGTTCAGTGCTGGCATTCAAGATTACATCAACTTCAGTCCTTGGAACCTTGTCAAACGAGCTTGGCAAGGCGCAAAGAATGGCATATCTCATGATTACAGGAGCCTTGAGGTCCATAACGACATCTTTAGTAACAATGCACAAACTTAAGGTGATACGAAAAAATAATGGGTTTTTTTTCGAATCCATTTACTCCACCATGAAGTCATCTACAGATTTGATTTTTGAGTTAACGTTTATTGAGTTTTTGATTAGGATTTTCACTACAGGGAAACGCGATTGGATGAAATTTTCTCGATAGAATTTAATTACGAAAACACCTCTAAATTGTTTAATTATTTCCTGTAATTCTGAAATCCTAACTAATTTAATTGTGGAACTGCGTTCAAAATGTAGATATTATGTATTCGCAAAATCTCCTTAAAAAACTTTTTAAAAAAATAGCGTAGTTTATTTTTAATCTATTTTCCTGTGGTTTAGCGCTACGTTTTTTAATTTTTTCCCGATTCCGTCCCTCTCACACTGCGGGTCTTTCCGCCTGGAGTAACGGAGACCTTAGCACGGACGAAGTAGCGCCTTAACCCACTGCATGTAGAAGGACCCCGCAGTATTTATTTATTTGAGTTGTTGCTGTGTTATTAAATCTAAATGTTTCTTAGCCTGTACATTTTATGAACGAATGAAGGAATATAATAAAAATCAGTGCTAGGAGTACGTCGATAACGCTCAAGTGGCATACAATAGTAGTTTATGTGACTGCTACATAATGGAGGGCATTAATACTCGAGAGTGGGCTTATGAAACGAGCCGAAGGCGAGTTTCATTATAATATCACTCGAGAGTTTTAATGCCTAATTATGTACAGTTACATACACTTTATTACACACATATCATAAGCTCTCTTTGATGTGTTCAGGAACCGCATGTTTGACCGGCATTGTGGCTCTGCAGTTATTTAGCTTGTTCTGTAGTACCAACTTCACAGACAAACTAGGGGCGGCACGGAGGTGGGCGTCGGCGTTCGAAATTTGAATGTCATAATATGTAGAAATATTTGAGTTTTTACCAAGTAGTTTAACATTATGCTGATCGTAACGTGCGGTTTTTGTACGCTGTAAAGAGGGTTAGTATACATGTGTAGATAAAAGTTAATAAAGACAAATTAACAGTTTGTTAAACTATAAAGAGTGGAATCTATTTATCCGGCCAATAACCCAAATACCGATACATTCTTGTCAAGACGACTCAAACAAGCCCAAACTGGATGGGGTTGCGTCGTTTTGTTAAAGGGTTCCCATGGCCACCTTCCGGTTCCATCATCAGACACTAGATAATGACCTTGGACCAAAGTATTTGTCAAGATGAAGAAAGGAGTCCAAACTTGATGGAGTTGCATCATTTTGTTAAAGAGTGTCCAAGGCCACCGACCAGACTCTGGATATAATCGAGGACCAAAGTACTTGTCAAGAGAACGTAAAAAGCACTAACTTGATTTTGCGTCGTTTTGTTACAGAGTTACCATGGCAACCTTGGGCTCCATCATCAGACACATAGAACCAAAGCATTTGTCAAGACGAGTTAAAGTTCACAAATTCACAAATTCACAAATTCTTTTAATCACAAAAAGGTTATTATGCCCACTTACACTTTTCACGCTCCTACCCTCATTCCCATTGGTCCTTGTCCGGGTCCCTCACCTTATCATGCACAGAGAGATGTTAATTTGGCACATTGGTGTGGTTGCATATGAGTGACGTTTGGCCCATTGGTGTGGTATAGTGCATGGACATTTTAGTTTTGGAGCGCAACTCGGAATTCCATTCTCGGTCATTGGACCGAACCAGACACCCAAAATACTGTGCACCATATTTTACTGGCAAACTGCAAGTCTGGACTTTTTAATGTTAGTTAAAGACCAATTCTGAGCTCCGCAGGTAATGCACACATGTCTAGAAGTTTATGCTTCAGAGTTAAGGGAAGATTTCCTTTCATCAGCTCTTTCATGGACCACAGGCATTATCAATTTGTCTTTCAACCTCTTTGTGTCTTGATTTGCCTGACAGGAGACTATGTATAACACAATGAAAACTAAATATTTGTGCTTTAGCAAAACGGTACCTGGTATCCCAGATCCTCAATATCCTTACTCTCCACACATATTCATGTAACAGAAGGTTAGCGGAAGGAGTTTCATGTAACTGTGACAGTTTGTCGAGGGTGCCTACTATTAAAAACCATGGTGTTCTCATGGATGACAGTGTCTTCCCTTCCCTGTCTCCCTAACTAGTAAAAAAAAGTGCTGTATCTTGGGAGACAGTTCTTTCCTATTAAGTGTTATATTAATAACATTTATGTTATATTTATGTTAAAGGCACTGTAATGTAAAAATTTAAAGTTAAAGAATTATATAATTGACAATTAGAAAACAAGAGAAAGAAAAAAAAACAATTCAATATCATCAGTTCATGAAGTTATGAGTGTAGGTGAAATTGTTAAGTGTTAGTGTAAGTGTTGTGCTTGAATGGGTGAATTTTTGTATGAAGTGTGTGTTAGTGATTTAGGTGACTTGTGGTGAGCGTTAGTGTAATTCTATTATGCACATTATTTAAGTGTAAATATCTATACATAGAAGTGTATAATATATATATATTTGAGTATGACATGGGCAGGAGTGAGATGGAGGATCTAGGTGGCAGAAGTCGATAAGCTATCAGTAGCTTCATAGTCAAAGGATCTGAGCCAGATACACACCTTAGTTTGACATTTAAACATGTTTCATTCTTAATATTCAATTTTATATTTAATTTGGTGTACAAATGAGGCACGAGACTGTCAAATTGTCTGCACGCATGAGCACTTTTGACTAGCAGTATTGGAAACTGAAAGATCATTTTGATGTTAGTGGGTATATCTTTGACTACAAGATTGTGATACTGCCAAATGCATTTGTGAGAACATTTGTGTCTGAATACACTTGGGTCCTGGGGTGCCGCCATGGAGCAAAAAGTAAAACTTTAAGTACAGCAAGCTGTGGGCACTCAGCCTCTATTAGTATTATTTTGGAAGCACCTCCCCAGGCACATATGCAGTACTCAATAACACAGTGACATAAGGCTTTATGTCTGGAGCATGAAGTTTCTATTTGCATATAATATAGATGAAAGGTTTTAAAAATGAATATTAGTTTCCTAATCCTTTTTGATGTAGTTGTTATGTGTGGTTCCCAATTTAGCTTGTCATCCATGAGAACACCATGGTTTTTAATAGTAGGCACCCTCGACAAACTGTCACAGTTACATGAAACTCCTTCCGCTAACCTTCTGTTACATGAATATGTGTGGAGAGTAAGGATATTGAGGTTATCATCTGGGATACCAGGTACCGTTTTGCTAAAGCACAAATATTTAGTTTTCATTGTGTTATATACATAGTCTCCTGTCAGGCAAATCAAGACACAAAGAGGTTGAAAGACAAATTGATAATGCCTGTGGTCCATGAAAGAGCTGATGAAAGGAAATCTACCCTTAACTCTGAAGCATAAACTTCTAGACATGTGTGCATTACCTGCGGAGCTCAGAATTGTTCTTTAACTAACATTAAAAAGTCCAGACTTGCAGTTTGCCAGTAAAATATGGTGCACAGTATTTTGGGTGTCTGGTTCGGTCCAATGACCGAGAATGGAATTCCGAGTTGCGCTCCAAAACTAAAATGTCCATGCACTATACCACACCAATGGGCCAAACGTCACTCATATGCAACCACACCAATGTGCCAAATTAACATCTCTCTGTGCATGATAAGGTGAGGGACCCGGACAAGGACCAATGGGAATGAGGATAGGAGCGTGAAAAGTGTAAGTGGGCAAGAGAGACCTTTGCCCAGCACAGTAGTGGTAAGACCTTGGCTAATAATTATAACTAGGGAGAATTTAAATACCAACGCTGGTATGGTACTATGCCATTGTGAACTAAATAGACACTTATCATTGTTAAAGCTTAAACTAATCCTTCAGGCGCTCAATGTGGCTTGGAGGAAACTAGGTAGATTGTGTCAAGTATTCAAACATTTCATGGCAAACCACTAGGGAAGCAAGAAGTCCTAGCCAACCTCAAATTCAGGGACATACTAAAATTCATTAAAAGAACAAGGAGATTTGGAGAGGGGATTTGGCTGAACCAACAGAAACTGCTAATCAAACACAGGAAATTGGGTGAAATAGTCACAATATGGGAAGGGAACAATCACCTGTCTGTGTTCAGGGGGCTTCCAATCTCATCATCTATCAATCTATCTAACTTCGGGATCTAGACAACTTGGTCAATAACAGAATCTGCATTTCATTACCTATTTTATAATTCCATTTAGAGTTCGGTATGTCAGCTGACTTTTAAACATTCATTTATTTAGCTGGTTTTGATCAGTAATGGTTAGGATATTCACCTGCGGTTCTGTAAGGATGCTCATGTAGTACTTCTTTATTGTGTCATCGTCGAGCATCTGTGTAGTGCGTGTCGTACACAGACAAGCCGTGCACAGTTGATTCACATCGTGAGAGTGCACTTCCACAAACTCAATGTTCTCCACATCTGTTTTCACTTGATCAACCTCTGCAAATCCAAAATCGACAACTTCTTCTTTGATCTGTTCTTGTATTGTGCGATAATACTGACGATCTCTCAATGCATCCATCTTGCAAGCACGACGCCTACTTCGTGAGTATTAATTTTCTTTGCCTACTTCTCAGTGCCTATAACGCTATCGACCGCAGCCTAGAACAAACGCAACAAAACGAATTAATCAATTTTGTGACTTCTGTCGTGGCAATATCTAGATGCGCGTTTCTTTCATAAGCGCCGGATGTCATTGCCGGCTTGGGTGGGTTTCTAGCCAACGTCAAGTTGTATTTTTTATTTTTTTTGTAATGTTTTTTCCTTTATGGAAAAGGCTAAGAGCTTAAGCCCATACCGCCTGGTCTTATTTTAATTTCTTTTCTTCTCTTCATATTGATTGAGGCTAAAAGCCTTGTCTTTCCGTAGGTATTTTCTTCAGTCTTTATTATATATTCGAGGCACATAGCCTTGTGTAACGTATTTATTCTTTAACTTCATAATCCAGTATGTTTAGGTCAATCCGTGTTGTCAAATCAGGTATCAATTTTCCTCCAGTATTTATAGGTCACATCCGAGTTGTCAAATCAGGTAGTCTATTCCGGTGTATTATTATTTTTCGAATAACTCCAATGGTACTCTTGATAAAATTATAAATAGGGTAAAATGCTTCTATATTCTTAATGAGATCCTGAATAGAGCGCGGGACATCCAGGGCTTCTTTGTAAATGTTCAATAAGCTGTCAATGAATACTAGTCTTTGTATATTGAATTGAGGGCAATCAAAAAATATATGATTTAGAGATTGGTTTTCAGAATTACAAAATGTACAATTTGGGGAAGGAATCATTTTCAATCTATGTAAATGTTCATTAAATTCTAATTCGTAATTCTTTAATGCACTCACTTGTCTGTAAAAATAGCTTATGATATAAAATAAGTGTACAAAGGCGAGCTTATCTCAAAATAAGAGATTTCTTAATGTTCATTAAATCTGCCATGTCCAATTCTCAAACGACAAATTGTTGTGTAAAAGTTTCTATGTAGATATTTTCCGACGATAAACCATGGTCTCTTAATGTCCGAGTTAATAGTATTACCATTTTCCTTTTATTTGTGTCGTTTCTCTCCAATGAAGCATCCATTGATGTTTAATATTCATTCTAATGTCGGTTTTGCAATCTGAAGCTGGCAACTTAATGTTCTTGACAGGTATTTGGTGAATATTGGGGGTTTTTATTATAGAGCTGGCAAGTTTATCAGCGAGTTCGTTGCCAGAGACGCCAATGTGAGATAGTGTCCAAAACAAACTTATTGCTCTATCTTGATTGAGCCAAAGCCTACTAATTTTCTGCCTTATGTTATAAATAATATAGTTTGTGCTACCATTGTACGTGGGATTTGACAGTGCCATTAAAACGCTCATGCTGTCCGAAATTATTAACCATTTCTTGAAACTGAGGTTAGTTGATTCTATATATTCTAAAGATGCATAAATGGCTTGAGCTTCTGCTGTGTATATACTTGCATTTGATGGCAATCTGAACCCATGTCCCAATTTAGTGACAGAATCATAGTAAGCCATGGAGACGTTTTCGTTATATTTCGAGCCATCTGTATAAATTTGTCTAAACTCTCTGTGTTCATCCAATTTATTGTAAACTGCATATTTATCACTCAGTGTGCTATCTATGTGAATCTTTAACCCACAGAATTTGCTCTCATATGATCCTTCATAACAAGGCAAAGTACTACTATTGTAGATATTATATTTACTCTTATAAGTTAAAATTTCTTGAATGTTACAAGTAAAAAGTTATTAGAGTTAAGCATTAGTAGTTTAGAAAGAAGGAGATTGCCATCTTCAGACAACAACTTGATAATGAAATTAAGTTTTAAATTATTGAATCTGATCATTAATGGACACAAGTTACACTCAACCTACATTGAATTAATTGGAGATGACTTAAAGGCTCCTAAGATTAATATTAAATTTATATTTTGGATCTTTTCAAGTTTATCTACTAATTTTGGATCTATACAATAACAGAAAAAAACATAGTAAAAGTGACTTCTTACAAGGGCTTTGTATAGAGTTAAAATAATCTTAGGATCGGCACCCCAATGGCTGCCAACCAAAGATCTTAAAGTGTTGGTAGCTCTTAAGGCTCGTTCCGTTATGCAATCAACATATCTACACCATGAGAGATTCTGTGTAAAAACTACACCCAAAAAATTTATTTGAGATTGAATTGGTAATAAGTTATTGCCATATTGTAGCTTAACTGGGATGACTTTTTTCTTTGAGAATATGACTACTTTACTTTTAGCTGGACTAATTTCTAGATTTAAATATTGAAAGTAACTATGTAATTTTTCCAGTGCTAAATTTAATTTTTGAGTTGTGTGTGTGATGTTATTATCACTGCAATAAATAGCCAAATCATCGGCAAACTGTAAGCTGCTTGACTTGTTCCTAACATTTCATTGAGCCTGTGGATGTAGAGAATATACAATAAAGGGCTCAAAATGCAACCTTGACAGACGCCTTTAGTTGACAATCTAGGCCCAAAAATATTATTGCAACTCATCTTAACATAAACTTCTCTTCCACTGATAAACTCATAAATCCACCTAACACATTTTTCAGGTATTCCCAAAGAAGAAAGAATGGTACATAAAACAGAATGATTAATGTTATTGAATGCTCCTACAATATCGAAAAAAATACAGACAAGATGTTTATTACTGTTAACCGCAGCGTCAGTATCATGGCAGAGATACCCTATACTTTCTCTTGCTGACCGACCGCGACGAAACCCGAACTAATTTCTTGGAAGAATATGATTGGATTCAATATAAAACTCAAGACGTTGTTTCATAAGTTGCTCAAAAAGTTTACCTGCACAAGATGTTAATGCAATGGGACGGTAAGAGTCTGCATCATTTGGATCTTTTCCTGCTTTTAGAATTGGAACCACGCAATCTTGTTTCCACTCTTTTGGAATTATTGATTGTTCCCAGAGTAAATTTAAAATATTTAAAAATTTCACATGGCAATCTGTTTCCAGTTTTTGAAACATTTTGTAAGAAATGCAATCTAAACCAAAGGTTGTGTCTTTACGTGACTTGATAGCTGCTTTTAACTCATCTATGGTGAATGGATTGATAATGTAACTATTGGTGGGGTTTACGGAAGAAGTGTTATTTATTTGCATTGGTTGTGAAACAAAGTCTGGTGTATATTTCCTTAAAAAGTTATTTATCCAAAATATTTCATTATTATTATTTAGTTTCGTACTTTTACTGTAGGATTTATTGAATTTACGCATAGTTTGCCAAATTTTAGAAATTGGAGTGGATCTATTTATTTCAGTACAGTATTCCTTCCAAATATTTCATAATTTCTTTCATAATTTCTTTATTGCACACAAATCATACAAAAAACAAGAGTTACTTAAATAGTGTACAAAGGCGAGCTTATCTCTAATAAGAGATCTCTTCCAGCAAACCAGGCAAACAAGGGAAAAGTTGATGGTTGAGCAGGGGTAGACCTATGTGTACAATATATAAAATAATAAATAAAATAAATTAAATAATAACTATAATAATATACTAAATACTTATTATATACTACAAATACTATTTTATACACTATAATAATACATACTTACATGTATACTACCTATAACTCTAAAGGGAGAGGTAATGCTTCTTCACACGACTTTTAAAGATATTCAGATTAGGACTGTCCCTGATGGTGCAGGGGAGTGCATTCCACAACCGAATAGCCCGGGCTCTAAACCCGTTCTCATAGAAAGCGGTGTTATGCTGTGGAGTTGTGAGCATGGAAACTGCGTGAGTTCTCCGAGGTCTGCTGGAAGAAAGAAATTGAAAACTGTCTCGTAAGAAAGTTGGGTAGCGTGGATTACGTAAAATGTTGTAGAGGAAATTGAGGATGTGTGAATCCCGACGAAGACGAATCGGCAGCCACTTCAACTCCCTGCGATGTTGTGACACATGGTCGTATTTGCGCAGCCCGAAGATAAACCGAATCCCGAGATTTTGAAGTCGTTCGAGTTTTTTCAGTAGTTCTTTGACCCAGCAGATATCAGCGTAATCGATGAGGGGTAGAATGAGAGATTGAGCAAGAGTGATTTTGGTATGTCGAGGCAAAAAGTACTGAAGTCTCCTGAGAGAGTGAAAGGTAGAAAATACTCGGCGACTTACCTCATTGACATGCGATGACCAGGACAACTGGTTGTCAAAGATTAGACCCAGGTTTTTAACTTTATCGCTATATACGATTGTGGTACCATTAAAAGTGACAGATGGAATGGGATGTTGCTGCAACAAGTTAAGAGAATGTCTAGTACCTATTATCATGGCCTGGGACTTGCTCGGGTTAACCAGGAGTCCGAAGGATGAAGCCCAACTTCTCATTCCCTCAAGATCAGCGTTGAGTGCCTCCACAGCAGAGTGTGCATCGTTGAGAGAGAAGTGGCGATAAATCTGGAGATCATCAGCGTAAAGATGATATGAGGAGGACAGAAAGTCCGAGGTGGTGTTGATAAAGATAGTATTCCGAGAATAGAAGAGGAGAAAGAATACCACCTTGAGGGACGCCTGTAAAGAGGTCACACCATTCAGTGGATATCTCTTCCGACCTGATACGCTGTTGCCGATCCCTCAAATAAGAGTCGAACCAGCTGGCAGAGAAGGAGGAGACGTTCAGAGATCTGAGAAGCTCAACGAGAATGTCAAAATCTACGCAGTTGAAGGCACTACTGAAGTCAAGTAAAGCGAGCACGGAAAGCTGTTTGCGGTCCATGGCTACCTGGATATCATCTGTGGCTTTCATGAGAGCCGTGACGGTGCTATGACCCGGTCTGAATCCTGACTGGTACATGTTGAGCAGATTGTTTGAGAGAAGGTAAGAAGAGAGCTGGGTATGGACAATGGATTCAAGGACTTTGGAGAGGATGGGTAGGATTGAGATAGGTCGATACTCTTTAAAAGAGGTGGGCTGGAAGTTTTAGGGAGCGGGATGACTAATGCTTTTTTCCACATGGTGGGGAAGATGCCATTCGATAGGGAAAAATTTATAACATGTGTAATAGCTGGCAGTAGTTCATTCAGGATTGTTAAAAGCATTTTAAGGCAGATTTTAGCATCACCTACGGCTTTCGAGCTCATTGCTAGTACCGCCTTCTTGACCGCATAGATTCCAACATTGCTCAAGTTGAATGGTGTGGTGTCGGGTAAGGACTTAGAGCGCAGGCTCTGAAGAGTGGCTTGTTTAACAATGGGATCCATCACAACAGGTGGGGCAGAAAGGAACTGGTTGAGACCGTTGAGATCTACATTACCAGCATGAAAGTCCTGAGTCTTACCTATGCCAAGTGTTTTTAGAAACTTCCACACCTGAGCTGGTGTGTAACTTTCAATACTCTCGTGGATGTGCCGACGCTTAGCATCACGACAGAGACGGTTGCAGCGGTTGCGAAGACATTTGTAAGAAAGAAAATTATTATCTGTCGGATTCTTACGGTATTTACACTTGGCTCTGTTCCTCTTGGCCATTAGACGCTTAATAGTATCTGTTAGCCAAGGGGCGGGTAGGTGTTTCACTCTCACTTTTTTTATAGGTGCATGCTTGTCGTAGAGACCTAGGACTATGATATTGAACTTGTTGATTTTCTCGTCCATTGTCTCGCTGGATATTACAGGGGACCAGTCGATCGACAAGGCATCCGACCTAAGAGACTCTAGGTTAATATTCCTAAAGTTACGAATATTAAGAAATTTTGCTCTGCTCTTGAGAGGCCTGATCTTATACGAAAGATAGATAAGGTCGTGGAACGAGAAAGGAGAGTTGAGTTGACCATGTACAGCGACCTTATCCAAGTTAGAGACGATCATAATATCGAGGAGAGAGGGAGAGCAGTGAGGTTGGAAATGCGTGGCATCAAGAGGCAGAATATGCAGATTGAAAGAGTCGACTATAAACTTGAGTTTGGTAGAACGGGAGTCGTTTTTGAGGAGACAGGTGTTGAAATCACCTAGAATGAGGGTATCGTTATACAGAGGTGAGAGTTCATTAAGGAGGGATTCTAATGTGTCGAAGTAGTCGATGCGAAGAGAGGGGCTATAAAGAACACCGAGGAGGACCTTATTATGGTGAAGAGTTATTTCGAGAAAGAGATGTTCACCAGACTCGGAGTACTGGCTAGGGGACGCGCTGATCACCTTGCACGGGATTTCCACTCGCAGATAGATAGCGACGCCCCCATCGGCTTTCCCGACTCTGTCGTTCCTGTAAAGCCTGTATCCTGGAATGGAGTTCGAAGAAGATGACAGCGATGGCTTTAGGAACGACTCAGAGACAAGAATGCCGTCCACGCATTGGTCACTAAAAGCCTCGAGCAGGTCTGGATAGCTGGAGTGAATACTTTGAGCATTGATATGCACGATGTTTAGGTTATCCTCCACACCACCGAAAACAGTCCTAATGTTAGCAGAAAGGGGTTCCTCCGAAGCGGAGATGTTGCTTTCTGCACTCACAAAATCGTCAACATCGTCGTTTGAAGAGCAGGAAAAGAAACTTTGATTGATAATATCAGGTAAATAATTCATATATATATATATAACTAATTATAATACACTCTATAATATATATTTATATATAAATATTTATTCAATTAATATCTAGTTATCTAGCGTTATTAACTGGTTTGAATAATGGAATGTTGATAGTGATATTTATCTTACAAAATTAACTCAATACTACATATATTACATTAAAAGAACAAGCACAAACTAAAGACTGTAGTGCAAACATACGAATTCAGTGGAAAGGTGTATTGACAGGTGGACTTGACACAAGTCAGATTGTATAAGCTAAATTCGGAACGGACACATTTTTCAAACATTAATACTTAACATGAACACAACAAAGTGACAGCTGACAAAGATAAGGAAAGAAAAAAAAAGGAATGATTTGTATTTGTTGTGCCGATTCACGAAAGCTATGCCTAGATTCCGCTTTCGCGTCTGTTGTTCATCACACGTGTCAGAGGGATTTTTTCCAAACTTTTGCCTAATCATTGGCTCCCCTTGAGTGGAGATTGTGTTTATCTGGTGGTGGTTGTTTTGTTTAACTAGGTAAGTAGTTTTTGTGTGTCTAGATCCCTCCATGTCTTCGGACATGGAGGGTGAGGGATTTTCTCCCCCGGCGGACCCTGGCGGGACGGATGAGGCCAGGGATCCTATGGGGGATAACGAGCGCATGGAGTTGACCTTATTCCCGGATAACTCCCCCCAGATCCTAAATCAGAACGGTAAAAGGTCCTATCCAGGGGTCGATAAAGAAAATGATTCTTCAGCTAAAAAAACTGTGACGGCTCCGGGATTGCAACCGGCATCCGTGGTCACCACCTATACTCATCCCAGCCTGACGGGGGATCTCGTTAGGTCATATAGTGAGGGGGACATTGGCCCATATGTAGTATTAGTGGAAAGAGAGGCTGATAACTCTGCAACTTCATTCAATCCACTGAAATTCGGTCAACTTCTATTCAATTTAAACATAAAAAACATAAAAAAGGATGGAATTAAAAAAACCGGTAGAAATAAAATGTCTGTGACATTCTCAAACTATTGTGAGGCAAATAAATTCCTAATAAACCCGCTACTTAAAAAAAATAATACAAGGCCTATATCCCTACATATGCAGTATCCCGAATGGGCTTTGTAAGGGGTGTCCCCGTGGACATGCCGATGGATGAGTTTGTGGAGTCAGTGGATCTTCCAACAGGATGTGGCGAGATCCTGAAAGCACGCAGATTGAATCGCAAGCAGTGGCTGGATCATGTTGCTTCTTGGGTTCCTACACAGTCTGTCGTGTTAACTTTTAGAGGCCAAGTCTTACCTGAAAGAATTTTCTCCTACCACACGTCCCTGCTAGTTGAATCATACCAATTGCCCACAATTTAATGTCATCAATGCCTTCGCTTTGGCCATGTCAAGGCTCAATGCCGCTCTAAACCCCGTTGCTTCCGATGCTGTCAGCCCCACCTAGGTGAAGATTGTACAGAATTGACTACCGACCCAACATGCATTTTCTGTTCAGGCAACCATGTTGCCACAGACAAAAACTGCCCTGAACAGGGCAGACAAAAATCAATAAAGCTCATGATGACCCAAGAGAACATCTCATATGGAGAAGCCTCTATCAAGATCCCTTCATCTGGAAGATCCTATGCAGACATGCTCAAAGCCCCATTGGTCTCAACTCCAGCCCCTACTACCTCAACATCTTATAAAAAAACAGTTTATTCCCAAAGGTCCAGACCTCCTCCACTTAAAGGTTATGACAGATCAACCCATAATATGATTATTGCAGATCCAACATCCTCAGTTCCTAATGGGTTCTGCCTATCTCAATCATCTCAATCTATATCCCCAAACGACAACCTCATTGAAACCCTTTTGTCCCTCATTGTAAATATAATATCTAAATTTAGTGATTCAGTACCGCCCAACGTTGCACAACAATTAATACAAATTTCTAATATCCTTAACAATGTTCCCCCAAATACTTCAGTGGAACAGTCAAAGCATTAAGATTAAAAAACCAGAACTTCGTAATCTGATTGATCAATATAAACCTGCCGTCGCTGCCGTCTCGGAGACGTGGTTGGTCCCTGGTTCCCGTTTTCGAGTTCCTGGTTACTCATGCCTTCGGGAGGACAGAGACGACGGGTATGCAGGGACCGCTTTACTAGTAAAACGTTCCCTTACTTTTACCCAAATTCCCCTCCCTCCCCATGGTCAGGAGATCAATGCCATAGCTCTTAGAGCTCTTGGTGTGTCTTTTCTGTCCTTGTACATAGCTAACCCAACAGCCTCACTTATCCTCTCTCTACAAGCTATAATTTCCTCACTTACTCCCCCTGTTATAGTCATGGGAGACTTCAACTCCCACCATATCTCTTGGGGTTCCTATAAGTGTGACCCCTTCTCTCATCTTCTTCTTGGTCTTTTGGATAACTTAAATCTCTGTATAATTAATAATGGTTCCCCTACTCGTAGAGTCCTTCCCCATCAGAACCCCAAGTCTGCTGTCGATCTTACTATTACTTCCCCCTCTCTTTCTTCTTCATGTCTATGGAAAAGGCTTTCTAGTACTTTTGGGAGTGACCACTTCCCTATCCTTATTTCTCTTCATTCTCAGTCTTATATCGCCATTGACCCTTGCCCCCTTGTTAGATACAGGTTGTCTAAAGCTAACTGGGATGACTTCTCTTCCTCACTAGATGTTAAAATGGATTCAATTCCCCTATGCACTTCTAATAACTTCCTGTCAATATATGATAACTTTGTTGATGCCATCTTGTCATCTGCCAATTCACACATTCCTATTAAGAAGCCAAGGAATCATAGAGTCTCACCTCCTTGGTGGGATTCCGAATGTACGTTGGTGATCGGGGAGAGAAACGATGCTGAAACACTATACATTTCTGACATGTCGATGGATAACTTCATTAAATATAAGCACGCCGCTGCTCGAGCGAAAAGAACAATCCATCGGAAAAAAAGAGCAGGTTGGAACTTTTTTTGTGAAGGTCTCTCTCCTCGCACGCGTCCTTCAGAAGTCTGGAGAAACATTCGTAGATTTAGATGCTCTATGAACATAGAGAATGTGACCTCTAATGATCCGGCAGTTTGGCTGGACGCTTTTGCTGACAGACTTTCTCCTCCATTCTCTCCTAATTCTTATGATCTCCCCTCTCCCCCGTCCTTTATTTCTGCATGTGGGAATATGGACGCCCCTTTCTCTATCCGCGAATTAGAATGCGCACTGGAAGGCCTTGTCGACTCTTCCCCTGGAGTCGATGGGATTCCTTACTCTTTCTTAACTAAATCCAACTTAAAATGTAAATTTAAATATTTGGAATTAATAAATTTCTTCTTTGACTTTGGTTCCTCCCCAACTACATGGAGCAAACAAATTATAATCCCAATCCTCAAACCCGGAAAGAATCCCTCTGACCCTAAGTCCCGTAGACCTATTGCCCTTTCATCCGTCCTATGTAAAATTATGGAACATCTATTGAAAACCAGACTTGAGTGGTTCCTTGAGCATAATAACATCCTAGCTAAATCCCAGTTTGGTTTTCGTAAGGGTATGAGCACTATGGATAGTCTAAGCATTATTGTCACTGATATCCACCTGGCATTTAAGAAGAAACAGTACTTGGTGGCAGCATTCCTTGATATAACTTCTGCATATGATAACGTCCAGCTCTCAGTTCTCAGGCAAACTATGCAAAATCTGAGTATTCCTGAGAAGTTGACTCGATTTATATGCAATCTTCTCATGGAAAGATCTATATCCATAAAAAATACTAACTGTCCACCTACAAGCCGTACTGTATGGAAAGGTCTCCCCCAGGGATCTGTCATGAGCCCACTCCTATACAATTTATACACGTACGATCTTGAAAGATGCGTCACCCCCTTCTGCAATATTTTACAATATGCTGATGACTTAGCCCTTTATTTAGCTGTAGATTCATGTTCAGTTGCAGAATCTCGCCTAAACTCGGCGCTGATGTATCTAAATGATTGGCTCGATGCTCACGGATTATCTCTTTCGGCCTCCAAAAGTTCCTCAGTTATTTTCACAAAAAAACGAACCATTCCGGATTTGGAACTTCTCTTTGAAGACGATCCTATCCCTACCGACAATAAAGTCAAGTTTCTAGGAGTGATCCTCGACTCCAGACTGACTGGGATCCCACACCTGTCCTATGTTGCCCAAAAATGTGAGAAGGGTATTAACGTTCTTCGCTCCTTATCAGGAGTATGGTGGGGGGCCCACCCCTATTCTCAAAAATTAATCTACAACGCCATTATCCGTAGCCACTTTGATTATGGCGGTTTCCTTTTGGACCCTTGTAATAAAGCTGCTACCGTCAAAATTTCCAGAATTCAAGCTAAGTGTCTGAGAATAATTTCAGGAACAATGAAATCATCCCCAACTAATGCTCTCCAGGTTGAATGTGTCGATCCTCCACTTCATCTCCGCAATCAGTATTTATGTGATCGATTTTTCTTTAAGCTTGAACAAGCTTAAAGGTTTCTTCTCACCCCTTACTCTCTAAACTCCAAAGACTCTTCCAGATCACTACGGCTCAAGGTTACAGATCCCTGAGGGATCTTCCTTGTTTACTTCGAAGTTTCATCAACTTTTTCCGTATCCGTCACCCCATATTCCATTATGAAACTTTTCCCCTCTTTTCGTTCCCATATCATTGTATTATTTTTAAACCTCAAATCTTATTAGATTTTGGCATTCAAAAAGATTCACGTCAACCCAATAGGCAATTTAATAGAATAATTACAGAAAAGTGGTCAGAGTGGCTGCCCATATTCACGGATGCATCCAAGCTTTCCTCTAGCGGGAATGTTGGAGCAGCCGTGTGGATCCCTAAATTCCGAATTATCTTAAACTTCAAACTACCTCCGGGTTCCTCCGTTTTTCCGGGGAGGCGACGGCAATCCTTGAAGCCATCTTGTATGCGGAATCCCATTCGTTGGATAACACTTTAATTTTCTCGGACTCCTTAAGCTCTCTTTACGCAATTTCTGCTAACCCATTTAAATCAAAACTTAAGTCCCCTCTTGTACTAAAGATTCGCCATGCTCTGTTCAGATGCCTCTCTCGGGGTATCAACATTATACTGGCTTGGATTCCAGCTCACAGTGGTATTTCGGGTAGTGAAATAGTTGACTCTTGTGCAAAGGAAGCTGTGGAATCTGGTGACTTATCACACTTCAAAATTCATACCCAAGACTTAGTATCTTCGGCTAAGACTCGTCTGGAAAAATCATGGGAATCTTCATGGCAGTCATCTAGAACTTTAAAGGGTAGGCATTATGGCCAAATTCAACCGTTAATACCTAAAAAACCTTGGTTTTTCAAGTACAGGGAAATGCGTAAGACTGTTACATCAACTATCTGTCGGCTTCGACTGGGACACTCCTGCACGCCAGTACATCTCGCTAAAATTAGGATAAGGGATAGCTCTCTTTGTGAATGCGGCCTGGCTGACGGTACTCCCGATCATTTGTTTTTTGAATGCACTAAACTTCAAACCTCATTGTATGACATCCTCCCCGGTAAGATCCCCCGTCCCGTCAATCTTAAATTCTTATTGACTCTTTCGGACCCTTCCTTTATTCACATCCTTTCTAAATTTATAACCTCTAACAAGATTAAACTGTAGTTAGATGTAGAATTATTATTTTATTTATGTATGTCTTCTTTTTATGTCTAACACCCTTAATATGTAATCACTTAACATTTAAATTATATGTTAATTTGTGCTGTCCTATTTGTTGTTTGTCTGGTTATAGAGAGATCTCAACTCAAGGGAAGTTTCACCGATAACTGTACAACGTGATCCCCTTCGTGTCATCTTCAATACGTGATATTGGCGGAATTACTGTAGGGATCCACAGTAGAAGCCATCAAACCTAAAAATTGATTGATTGATTGATTCACGAAAGGAAAAAAAATACACTGAACTTTGGACTGTAAATATTGTCGACTACCTCACAGTTCATAGTGGGAAGCAAATGTTGGAACACATTCAACTACACAAAGAGTGGAGATTGGTGATATGTGGTGAATGTGCGATGGCCCAACCTCACTTCTTCTGAGCACCCTTCCTAGTCGTAACGCCCTTTTTCGAAACAGCAGCTGCGCCCGCAGCTGGCTTCATTCGTCCTTACTCGGGTGCTTTGAGGTCAACGGCTGCAGGTCACCCCAGCACTCCACCCTGTGACGAGACTTGTCTGGCAGCAGCACAATGATCTTGAATTCGGATGTCCATGCGTTGCTCATTCCAAAGTGTTTGCGCGCTGCTGTGAATACTTCTTGGCGTGATTTAGTCAGGAATTCGGTGACTGTGATGCCTGAACCTTTCAGCGCCTTCTTGAGTCTCCAAACCTCATTGCGGGCCGCCAACGTTGTGAAGCGAACTAGCAGAGGCCGACATTTCGCCCCCTTAGCACCCAGACGATGTGTGACACTGATGGCACCAATGCAGTTGACGGATGCCTTGAGGCGGTCAGCCAGCACTTTCTTCAGGACAGTTTCCGGCTGCTCATCAGTTACCTCTGGCACTCAATGCACCAGCAGTACCTTCCGCCTTGATGCAGTCTCGTGCCGGTCCAGCCCCAATGTCAGTAGCTGCATCTGTGACTGAAGCATCCCGAGGCACTTCCATATGAGAGACCTGAAGTCGGAAAACTCACTCGCCAAGCTGCTGATGTTCTTGGGAGCGGGAGCAGGTGTGGATGCTTGCAGCTCCTGCTCATACCTCTCCATCCGTTCCCCAAAGGACTTCACAATAGCATCCATGTTCTTAGAGAGCTCTGCATATAGGTCCATTGTTGCACTTGTTCTTTGATGATTATTTCTGTAAGATATCAATTGATTGTGTGATTTGGAGAGTCTAGGTAAGTTTAATTATAATTAATTGTGCATTTGTTGATTGTTTTTATTATTAAATTAATTTAAAATCGGGAGCTAAAAAATTTTACTGTTGTCACATAGAACTCATAACTCACAACTTTAATCTTTCTAATTTAATAATAAGTTTTTTCTCAGCCTGCATTTTTTTTAATTAATATAGTTTAAATCACTAGGATCTTGTTTAAATATAATAAAAGCTTCCTTACTTTTTTGAACTGCATTAGCACACTTTTCATTCCACCATGGCAGAGGAGGATGCCGGTATTTAAAATTGCTTCCTGTCTGTTTCGGGCTATTATTATTCATATTTGAATTTTGGGCCTGACTTCTAAGGTAAGGTATTAATAAAATTAACAAATTTTGTTTTTCTAAAAGTAGGACTACAATTTGTCGGGATATAAAGACTGGCCATTGATAATGAACTGTTATTAAAGTTTATTTTGATAGCAATATTCTGAAGTGAATCATCAAAAAATGTTTTTAATCTACTGTATTGTATGTTGTTACGAATGACTATGGCAACACCATTGTGTTTATTGCCACAATCATTGCGTTCTATTGAGTATCCTTTAATATTTAAAGGTTGTGTAGGCTTGAGCCAAGTTTCGCAAACTAAGCTATGTCAATATTATTTTCATACAAAAATTGAGTAAAAATATGACGATTACATAACAGACTTTGAGCATTCCACTGTACTATCTTTAATTTGTCTGTGAATTTGTACTAATGTTCTTGGTATCACTGGAGTTGAAAAAATCGTTTAAAACATCTAACACATTTTTAGAGGATATTGGGGTATCTTGTGTCTTATTTAATGTTATAATTTTTATAATGCTTTGCACTAAGAGATTCAGTGCCTTGTCATTTGATTTTAATAATGTCAAGAGATCAAGAGGCTTCTTAGGGCCGAGAGGTGGGAAATTTCCATTTTTGAATATGTCAGCGAATGATGGTGTCTGAACTTTTTGTCTGTTTTCTTGTATTTTCTTTTGCTTAATTGGACACTGAGCTGAAATGCTAACGTGATTGCCATCGCAATGGAAGCATTTGGCCTGTTCGATCGGAGTTTTACAAACTTTATATGAGTGGTCTTCTTTACAGATGGAGCAGCGCTCGGAGTTCTTGCAACACTTTGCTAAATGGCCATACCTGAGACACCGGAAACATTGTTTGACTGGTGAAACATACGCTGAGATGTCATGCCGCCAACCGTCCAAATCTACGTAGTCTGGAAGAACTGACGTCGCGAAGGTGATGGCTACTGTCTGTAGCGGCTGTTGAATGAAGTTATCATCAACTTTGGTCCTTTTTGTGAATCTTCGAACAGATATTATTTTCTTGTAACTTGGTAGCATTGTGAATATCTTTTTGTTTGTCAAGTTGGTGGGTACATTTTTACTTATACCAGTAATTTCAGTGCTTGAACCTGGTATATTGGCCTTCAATTGGTAGTCTTTTAAAAATGTAGCATTGTTCAAGAAGGCATTAGCAAGGCTGGCTTTTTCGAAGTATATGGCAATTTTGAACTTGTTCATTGACCTAAGATATTTGATTCCTTTATTAAACCTTTTGATACAGCTAGATATGGACATTAGGTCTCGGGTTCCTATAGGTATATCCGCATTGGAAGACTCTACGAATACTACAAATTCTGTAGCACCGGAATCCTCAGGGTATCGTCTCTTATAATCTGTTACCAGATAAGGTTTGTACTTATCTGCGCTTTCGACCTCTGACTCGGACGACGACGTGGAGTCTCCTTCACTTTTCTCTTCAGCCTCATCTTTTTTTCTCTTTCTTGTTCGCGCCTTCCCCATGATTGTTTTTAGGGTTCCGTACCCGAAGGGTTCCGAACGGGGCCCTATTACTAAGACTCCGCTGTCCGTCCGTCCGTCCGTCTGTCACCAGGCTGTATCTCAAGAACCTAGCTAGCTAGAGAGTTGAAATTTTCACAGATTATGTATTTATGTTGCCGCTATAACAAAAAATACTAAAAAACAGGATAAAAGAAATATTTAAGGGGGCTCCCATACAACAATTCTTTCAATACCACATACAAACTTATGGATGCACCTGGTTACGTACATGGAGTGTGAATGTAACCGCACCAATAACTTTGTAAACAATATTTTGCTGTGTAAAATCCAAACTATTCACTCCACACCATCGCTTCCATTGAACGGTGGTACGGAACCCTTCGTGCGCGATTTAGACTCGCACTTGACCGTTTTTTTTTATTTATCTCCAGACGCCTTTTATTTCTAAAAACCCCGATTGATACACGAGTAATCGTACACGAGTAAATTAATAATAACTTCGAAAATCCCGCCTGGTAATTTCAATGGTTTCCCGCGCTTTTTTTACTTTCTTTTTTTTCATCTTTATCCTTTTGGATAGGCAAAGGCCTCAGCGCCGTACAGCCTGGTCTTTATCTATTCTTTTTCAAATCCGGTGTTTTATGCCAGGCCAAAGCCAGGTTCTTTGTGAGTCTTCTTCAGGGTAAACGTTTTCAATAAGGCCGGCCTATAAATAAATAAACTAATTATCGCATTCATAATGCGGGCACAATGGAGATGGCACCATTTTTATTCGGTGATGATAGGCATTAATTCGGCAATGCCCAAGGCGAAGTCGGCTGATAGTGGTATAGAATCTTCTGCTTCTAAAGTTATTTCCTTTACATATCCAAAGGTAACTTAGGTGGCCCAGTTTCTTTTATTGCGGCGTACCACTGGCCTTTCTGGCCCACAGAGATGTCCCAGTGTCTACGCCAGTTCGTAATTGTCTGTTTCTTCAAGAAAAAGTACATCCGAAAACGGTTAAGATATTTGTACACCGGTCGGTGTGAATTGCTGTCATTGTGACAGTGACAGATGAGTCTGTTGTGTAGGGGGAGGACACTTACCTACTTATTGAATTTTACATAGACGGTGGCTTCCTCTACAAAAGTGTTCCGAAGCTATCTTGCTCTCCGTTTTATCTTATCGTCAACAGATGGCACAAGAATCAATTAATATTTGAAAAAGGAGATGTTTTATGGTTATCGGATCACAATTCGATTTGATTTTCATTTTTTCTATAAAGTAGACATTTTAGAAAACACAAATAGTTAAATTTCTAAAATAATGAATATAACTTGCCAATTCTTGCCCTCTCGGAAATTTGGTTGTTGCCTGGATCACGTTTTCGTGTTTCAGGCTTTACAAGCCTCCGAGAAGATAGAATTGACGGCTATGCGGGTGTCACTTTTTTAATTAAAAGAGGAATCCCTTTTTTACCCACGACGGAACGGAGAGACGATTGAGAGGATGTTTGTGCAAACCAATTTTGCCATTTTTCTAGTAAACATTTATTTGTGCAAAATCACAACTATGAGTCCGATTTTGATGTCGTTTTTCAGTGATGAGTACGGGTTTGATTGGTGCATGTTCTTAGATAGGTGTTACGATGACAACTGACTTTCTTTTTTTGTATTGGGTTTGTGGTTGATTAGTGAGGGTTCATAAATAGGTGTTACGGTAGCAACTCACTAGGGGGCACTGCAGTGATATTGTTTATATTAGCTACTAAATATTAAAGAAACTCGATAGAACTTTCTTAATAACATCACAGTGAGACCTCACTTGTGCGCTGCGTTGCGTCGCGTCCTCGATTTTCCATATCTTTGACAGTGGCATGTCACTGTCAAATATTTTGGAAAAGTCGAGGAGAAATGGGGCCTCCCCCTCAGTGAACCAAGTATTCATGTCGGAAAGGGAGCAAAAGACGATGGTTACTTTATGGCCTTTCTTTTGTGTCCTCGGTTTGCGACCGGCGGTGTATAGTTTGTCTCAATCGCTCTAATTCTTCCAACGCTAGGCTGTTATGTGGGCTGTTAAAAAGTTTTCTTTGATCTAGATCGGTAATTACTACGCCGTCTAAAGATCGTACTCTACTAAGCGCCACATAAGCTTGTCCTTTGGCGAATGTTTTTGGTCCAAGATATATAACTGCCTTATTGACTGTAGTGCCCTATAGTTTATGCACGGTAACGGCCCAACTTAATATCAGTGGAATCATAACTCTCTCTAATTTCCCGAAACTTTATTCCCCTGAAAACAAACACACGCTGGAGCTATGTTCACCCAACCATTGTCATTTTGGCGACTTCTGCCGATAGAACTGTCATCAAATTCATTCGTAGCATCACTCGTGTACCTATACCTAGCTTTATGTGGGATAATAGGCCTCCTGTATTATTAGGGTCCATTGGAACCGCAGCAGGTGGAGGTTTTTTACCGTAGTCATTGGGTTCCCTAAACTCGTCTCGAGCATTTATCGCGTACAATTTTGTTGTTACTTTAGAAAACATTGTCTGATTGTACTTATTGCATTTACGAGTTGTATGGTGGGCTATATCCGAATAGCTTCTCCGTCGGCTTCTCCTTCTAATGGAACACGAGTCCTTTCCAAAAGCAGTGTCGAGGACATAATTAAATAGTCTTTTGATAATGTTTAGAACTGTGTATTATCGAGTTAATTACAGTGGTTTTGACGGAACCGAGCGTGCGGTCTACGCGAGTGTGGTTTGCAGAGTGGCGGCTGCCTGAGCCGCGGGAGGGGAGGCGCGGGCGCGGTGCGGGCGCAGCGCGCATATCTTCACGCTGGCTATCTTGGCTTTGGGGTAGACAGACAGGAGTTTTGTGTACGCGTGTACATACTGGGGGGCGTTGAAAGCGCTGATTTCAAGTAGGTAGTTGTCTTGTAGACTCTCTGTCTGTTTATCTTATCTTGTTGAGATGTTTTCAGTCTTGATTGTTTGAAGACGTTGTCGATGCTTCTTTATTGGGTTCTTCGGGCTCTGGAGTGGTATTCGGTAAGACACACATTTTATTGAGGGCCCTTCTCATGATTCCCTTGGTAGTGAGGACATCGGATACACGACTGATCCTATCTGGTCCTGGGTATAGTTGACTGATCCGCGCCGAACGCCATTGCAGTGGAGGGAGGTTATCTTCTTTCAGGATGACGAGATCACCGACACGAAGCTCTCGCTGACGCGTTCGCCACTTCGTACGTTGTTGCAGTTCGGCGATGAATTCGAGACGCCGTCTCTCCCAGAAGTGTTGTCTGAGCTGCTCGATGCGCTGGTATCGGTTGGGGCGCTTCATGTCCATAGGCGTAGATGGCACCGAGGTTAATGGTCGGCCGATCAGGAAGTGCCCAGGGGTAAGAGGAGTTGGATCATTGGAGTCGGAAGAAAGAGGCGTGAGGGGGCGTGAGTTTAGGATTGCTTCGATCTGTGCGAAAAGCGTTGCTAACTCCTCAAACGTTAGGGACGCATTACCGGCTATACGTTTAAGGTGAAATTTCGCGGATTTGACGCCTGCCTCCCAAATGCCTCCTATATGAGGTGAATAGGCGGGAATAAATACGAATTAAATTCCTTCATTATTGGCAAATTCTACAATAGACTTACGACTGGACCTGAGAATCTTACTCAGTTCATTGTTTGCACCCTTAAAATTGGTGCCATTGTCACAATGGATGGTGCCGGGCTTGCCACGTCTCGAAACGAATCTTCGGAGTGACAAGATGAACGCTTCCTTACTTAGGTCACTTACTAATTCTAAATGTACTGCTTTAGTAGTTAGGCTCACAAATAAACACAAATAACATTTTGATATGCGATTACCCTTTCCTTTACGACTCGAAATCATGAATGGACCTGCCATGTCAACGCCACACGAATAGAAAGCATACGTTGGGATGCTTCTAACAGCTGGTAGATTACCCATCATAGGCTGTAGGGTTTTCCCTTTCAGACGCGTGCAAGCTACACACTGCCTAGTCGTGCTGCATGCTAGAACTCTGCCACCTATCGGCCAGAACCGCTCTCGAATAGAGGTGAGGAGCAGTTGTGGGCCCGCATGAAACAAGCGAAGGTGCTCATTGGACATGATTAATTTGGTAAGATGGTGTTTTGAGTCGATAATCATTGGGTGCTTTTTGTCATAAGGGAACTCAGATTGCTGGATACGACCACCAACCCTGAGAACCCCGGCTGAATCTAAGAATGGATTGAGAGCAAGTAATTTAGAACCACGGGGCAATTGCTTTCTATTTATTAAAGCTTGGATTTCATCTGAGTAAGTTTGTGATTGACTATTTTTTACGATTCGAGTCATGGATATATTTATTTCATCTATATTTAGAGGTCCGGTCAGTTTGGTTGAATTTGCTTTACAGTTATTTATAAATCGATTTACATAGGCATAAATTCTATATAGTTTATTGACATTCGAATGATTAGTGAATGTAATGAAATTAGTATCGACTTGTATATAGTGTACACTTTGTACAGGGGTTTTATGTAGTTTTGTTTCAGGTAGGTCATTGGGTGTTTGCGTGTAGGGCTGTTTCGGCCAGTTACTTTGATCAGACTTGAGGTACGATGGTCCTTCCCACCAGAGCGAAGAAGACATCAACAGCTTAGGAGTTGTACCTCTAGAAGCCAGATCAGCCGGATTATTTTCTGTAGGTACATGATTGAATGTGAAATCATGTGCGAGTTCACATATTTCATTGACGCGGTTGCAAACAAACGCATTGAGATCTTTGGGTAGTGTTTTAATCCAACCCAACACTACAGTAGAATCCGTCCATAAGAATTTACGTGATATGTTACAACGTAATGATTGCAAAACCTTTTGACATGATCGTGCTCCTAATAGAGCGCCACATAATTCTAGACGTGGTATTGTTATTGGTTTTATAGGAGCTACCCGAGCTTTGCTGCATAATAGCTGGACATGCACTTGATTGTCATTCTTTGATAGGGAACGTAGGTATATGCATGCCGCATAGGCTTGCTGTGAAGCATCAACATAGCAATGTAGCTCAATGCTAATTGGATTGTCACAAAGGACATAACGTGAAATATTTATTTTTGAAAGAATAGAAAATTCTTTTAATAGATTAGACCAAACTTTGGTAAATGTATGGGGAACTGGATCATCCCAATCCAGTGTAGAGCTCCACAATTGTTGAAGCAGAATCTTGGCTACAACAATGCATGGGCTAAGTAGACCGAGTGGATCGATAACCTTGCAAGTAGTTGAAATAACTGTTATCTTGGTTATTTGGTGGCTAGGTTCTAACTCAGTTTTGAATTGTAGGGTATCTGGTTTTAGACACCAATTAAGGCCTAGGACTGTACCTTCCTTTGACAATTCAAGAGGTTTAGATGTATTTACATCATCATCGAATAATTGTGGACAATTAGTAGGAAACTTTCGCAATGGTAGACAAGCTGATTCTAGAGCTTGAACTACGCCATGAACAATGTGTTGTAGGCCTCCTACCGTGTCCGATCCTGTACTAAGGTCATCGACATAGAAATCGTTTCTGATGAAATTTGCTACGACTTCGTCGGAACATTCCGACGCCAGCTGTACAAGACATCTGGTGCTCAGGAACGGAGCTGATGCAGTGCCATAGGTTACTGTATTTAGCTGTAGAACATCGATAGGGGAATTAGTATCGTCTCGCCATTATATTAGTTGAAGGCTTCGCTGTGGTTGAGCTATTTCTATTTGGCGATACATTTTTTGTATGCCCGCGGTTACTACAAATTTATATTCTCGGAAACGCAAAATGATCGACAGAAGGTCGCTCTGTACCACCGGACCTACCATCTGAACATCGTTCAGAGACTTCCCAGACGAAGACTTCTGCGAGGCGTTAAACACCAACCTAAGTTTGGTTGTTTCGCTCTTCTCCCTAATAACAGCATGGTGAGGCATGTAGTATCCAGCAATTGGCTTTTTGATTTTTGTTAGATGCTCTAAATCTGCATATTCTTTGAGGAATTCTTGATATTTGGTTTTCAAATTGGGAAATTTTAAAAATTTCTTCTCTAGGCTTTCTAGACATCTCTTTGCTATATAGTATGTGTCACCTAGCGCTTGTTCTGGTGCTTCTTTCATAGGCATCTGAACACAGAATCGACGAGATGTATTTTCTACAAAATCGGTCTCACAGAGTTTTTCTTCGACAGAATAGGTTTTCATGGGTGACAGTTCGTCAATAGCCCAAAACTTCTCTAGTGAGTCCCGTATTTCTTGACTGAAATTGCAATGGACTTTGGATTGGGTCTGGATCGTACCTATAGGGCCAGCCACTAACCATCCTAACTTAGAGTCCAGTAAAATTGGATTGTTGACACCTAACTTGATAGTACTGGATTTGACTAGGTTCCAGTAGACATCTGCACCTAACAAGATCTCGCCAGGGCGATAAAATGCAGGGTCAGCAAGTTTGACGTTTATAGGCACGTTTAAGTTAGAAACGTCAACATTTGAATTGGGTAGCAAACCGGTTATTTGCGGCACTACTAAACAATTGACTTCAAAAGTGAAGGAATTGACTTTTGAGCCTAACTTTAGTTGGCATGACTCTGATATATTGCAGGCTGCATTGTTTATCCCGCAAATATTTATAGGATTTGTATTTTGACACGACAACCCTATTCTCTCCTTGAAGGCACTCGTTATGAAAGACGATTGGCTGCCCATGTCTAATAGGGCTCGAGCAGTATAGGTGTTGTTATTGTCTACGACTTCAATGAGCGCAGTACACAACAAAACTTGACCTGTAGGCACAGCTGAGAGCGAGACGTGTAAGGAGTACGTGGATGGTGTGTTGTTGTAGGTTTCCTCAGTGGCTTGTGAGCCCGTGTGTAAAAGTGTGTTATGTTTCTTCCTACAGATTCGACATAAACCTCTTAGTTGACATTGGGCCGCGGAAACAATTGTTGCATAAATGCTTGTTTTTTTATTCATTGAGCCTATCCGCAATGCTCATCTGTTTGAATTTTGGACATTGGTATAGAAAATGTGTATCGTGACATACGACGCATGTGTTTTGTTTTGAAACTACAAAGCTCTTTGTTTGTTGGGTAAACCTATTATTAATATAGGGCTTGACATCTCTAGTATTACTATAGGCAGTTTCGAGCACGTCAGCACGACCTCGCAAGAAAGAATGAAAGTCATTTAGACTCGGCAACTCCTTAGAGTCGCATTTAAACTCTTCCCATTTCCTGCTCGTATTGACATCTAGTTTAGTCGAAACCATGTAAATGATGAGGGCATCCCACTTATCAGTAGGTTGTCCTAAGTTTTCAAGGGCACGGAGATGTTTAGAAACATGATCAATAATGTACCGTATTGCCTCATAGGATTCTTTAACCATAGACTCGATGCTAAACAGGGCTTTCAAGTGGTTGTTCATCACAGAATGTTCACATTGTTGTACCGTTGACATTACAGGTCCCAAGCTGTCCCGTAATTACGAGCGCTAAACTCGATTGACTTGATTGCCAGACTTGCACTTCCTCCTAGCGACGAACCTAAGTAATGGAACTTATTTATCGGCGGTATGGCATTGTTGTTATTGATCATTGACTCAAAGGTGTCCTTGAACTCCAGCCAATCTATGTAGTTACCGTCAAACTTAGGTAAAGAGATGGTAGGTAGTTTGATCGCATTGTAATTGTTTGAATGACAACTGTACACGGACGCTTGCTCGTCGTCACATGTCACAGGTTTTGGTTTGTTTGATTCATTAATTTCTCGAGCTAGTGACAATAATGAAATAAATTGATTTTCGATAAGTTCCCTCTCTTCTACTTGTGCATCCGAATCGGAATGCAAAATATCGATTTCATTTTGTAATGTATCATAAACGCTTATCAGAGAATGAAATGATTCTATCTTCATCTCGAGTTCTTTGTGTTTCTAGTCAATTGCATCCGATCCCGATAAAGCAGACAAATAATCCGAAAATTTTGTTAGACGGCCCTTTATAATGCCGCGTTGCTTAATTAATTTAGCCAACTCTTTAGCAGGATCAGAAAGACTTTTTGATTGATCACTAATAGCACTTTTGGGATCATTCATCTTTTCAAACCAAATGTCGAACAGTTGATACTAAAGAACAATGAACTAAGTTTAAGCAGTTAAAATGTTAAAACTCAAACCCGTTTGCCGGGCGTAGATCTCAGGTCCAGCCGTACACGCAGTCGCCGCGTGCTGATGTAGCTCAGCTGTGGCCGAACACGTCAACCAGCGGGCGCCTGCGCCTGCGCTTGTGCAACGAGCAGTTGCGGCGTCGCGCAGCGATGCTGCCTGAAATAGTCGGCAAATTCCGTTGAAACAATATGAACTACTTTGTATTGTTAATCTTTGTAAATTGGTAAAATAAAAGAGGGTACTTGAATAAAAACGTTAACGGAAAATTGGTTGCTTTGTTACTAGCTAAAATTTAATTACATTTTCTTTCAAATATTGGATTCACGAAATAGGCGTGATGTAACAAACAAATGGCGATAGGCAGATAACTTAGTTGCAATTTGACAAATGATAGGATTACGTTACGTAAGCTAAGCAAATAGGTATGTTTTCTGGGATAACATAATTTAGACAGTTACGTATAAGTATTTAGTATAGGCTTGCTCAGAATAGCTAGATTAGGTAAGCTTCTATTATGCTAAATAGTCCTAACGCTGTTGAAGCAAGCAAATTTTGCGTATGATGATTGATTACCTAATTGACACGTAATTCTTAGGCAAATTTAAATGAATTGAGTAATTATCTTAGGTGCAGTAGGCATATGGCTGATAGTCTTGCGGTGAAGCTTGATTAGGATAAGAATAGACCTAACGCTTGAGAAGCAAGTAAGCCGTGCGCAGAGAACAAAGAAAATTGTAAAAAAATATAGGGGGAACTGGTAGGAAATAGAAGGAAAATTGGGTGTACTTCCCTCGGGATAGACCTCCTCGTCTGTGCTCGAAGGTGCCCTGGCAGCAACACAAAGTCCTTGTCTTGTTCCTTTGTCCCGAACAGTAGGTAGATGTAGGTGACTTGCAAAATTGTCCACGTAGTCTCGTCGTGATGTCGCTTCGCCGGCCGTTGTGTATCGAGATATGTATTTAGTCCGAAGATTTCACACTTTGTCACGGTCGCCACTTATGTCGAGGACATAATTAAATAGTCTTTTGATAATGTTTAGAACTGTGTATTATCGAGTTAATTACAGTGATTTTGACGGAACCGAGCGTGCGGTCTACGCGAGTGTGGTTTGCAAAGTGGCGGCTGCCTGAGCCGCGGGAGGGGAGGCGCGGGGCGCGGGCGCGGTGCGGGCGCAGCGCGCATATCTTCACGCTGGCTATCTTGGCTTTGGGGTAGACAGACAGGAGTTTTGTGTACGCGTGAACAAGCAGCTGATATTGCTCCATCGTTAGCTGACCCACCCGCAAATTTTTGAGCAAATCTACAAAGCCCATATCGTTTTATTGACGCATGTTGCGTGTCCGCTCGCAAAACCCAAAATACTTCCACTGATGCAGCTCTCCATGGAAATAGGCTGGTAACTTAAAACAATGACTCCCTTTTACAGTTGGTAATCGCATCAAATCACCAAAAGCAAGGATATTTACCTACACCGCCAAAGAGAGTTATTATTTTTCAACTCCTGAAGCCTCAAGTGGATACACCGCTACATTTCATAAGAGACCATAGAAATCTCACCGATAATTAACCAGCGGATTGTTTTCCATTTACGTCTCAGATCTTCTTAACGCTGAACCGTTAATTGTAGATTAGTAGTCGCTGAACCTTTTTCGATACCCAGTGATAACGCACTGTGAAGTGTTCGTCCATTCACTAGGCGAGCCGCCACTCCAGTAAGGGCAGTGACTTCAACAAAAGTAAAGCAGGTGGAGTCGGTTTCTAACATCTTTTAATCTGCTCTAAAATTGCTTTCAGGGTGAAATTTTTACCAGATCCCGCTCCGCCTGTTACAAACAATTTCATGGTATCATTTGGTGGCTCTTGGTGTCTTATTTCTGTATTGATATTTGTTGTAATAGTATTTCTTTGGTCCACATTCATACTTGACATCAACGTCGAAAACTCTGCGTCCGATATCACACGATTGTCAATGTCACCTAAATCATCATCTTGAATTTCTACTTCGACCATATTGGGATCGAAACTTTCAACAATTGCACCTACTTGATCATTATTTATTCGCGCATTTATATTTGAAGTGTTTTTATTCGGGTTTCCCAGAGCTAAAACATGAGCAATAACTTGTTGAAGTTCAGTCTGTACAGTTTGAAAACGTTAAACATCTTCACCCGGCTGTAGAGGTCGTAGTAAGTTTATTTTAGTCATAAAAACATCTTCAGAATTTTCGTAACCGAGTAACGATTCCGCATTCTTAAAAGGAACGTGCGATACGAGGCAACTGTAAAAGTAACCTTCTCTGTCAGCAGTTTGGGCACAATATTTTGTCCTCAATATCGCGTTTTGTGACGGCGCTTCATATACGTGCCATTCAAAAGTCAGATTCTACCCTCTTGCGGATGTTCTTCACGGTCGTCGTAAGCATCTTCATCGCCTTGATTGGATACGTAATCATATTTTACAGAAAACCCAGCCAAACTCAAATGCTCTAGATTTCTTGGTCTTAGTTCGTAACGATCAAATATATTTGCATGTGTGTCGTTACTATCCAAACTAAGCATGCAATAGCGTTCTTTTTTCGGACAAGTATTGAGAAACACGACTTTTCTTGTACTATCTCGGAGTTTCAAATGACATAGTCTATAGGTAGCTTCGCACGCAGATACACGCCTGTGATTAAGTATAGCCATTGACACTGAAAAAAGTTGACGTCCGATGTCTCCATAATGCTGCTGGACTCGGTTTATAGCGTCCTGCACTGCTTGACCTACGTCTACGGTTTCATGCTTGGCAGCGTATTTTGCAATATACATAGTATGCAACAGCTGTCACATTAGCGCAAGGCTGAATGTCCATATTTCCGGCCCATAACGTCAATAATTGAGGATTATAATTATTTACATTAGTCTCACTCAAATGTCTTTTTATCTACACACGTAGATATTATAAACCCTCTTTACTGCGCCTAAAAACCACACGTTAAGACCAGCATAATGTAAAACTATTTGGTAAATACTCATTTCTTATCGGAAAATTTGTACATTTATGACAATAATGTACATTTTTTTTTTTCAAATTATGACATTCAAATTTCGAAAGCTGACGCCCACCTACATGCCGCCCCTTGTCTGTGAAGTTGGTACTACACAACAAGCTAAACAACTGCAGAACAATGATCGATACCAAAATGCCGGTCAAACATGCAGTTCCTGAACACATCAATCAAAGAGAGCTTATGATATGTGTGTAGATAAACTAGTGTATGTAACTGCACATATTTAGGCATTAAAACTCTCGAGTGATATTATTATGAACCCACCCTCGAGTATTAATGCCGTCCATTATGTAGCATTCACATAAACTACTATTAAAACGGAAAACCGTCCGTTGTTGTTAATACAGTCGTCAGGACCGAGGACTACAGTTTGATCACTCGCATTGCGTGGAAAACCGAAACCACAGCTTCTGTCTTGACGGTTCTTGTAGCAGGTCTCGGAATGGTGGAGAATTTGAACTTGCTTTACCAAGTCGTCTAGTTCCGCACTATCCGTATCTAACGAACAGGATATGACTTTATTTATTAAATCTAGCCCTTCTTCTTCTTCTACTTCTTCTGTATCGAATGAAGCGGCATTATGAATCCAGCAAAGCATGTTCTTTGCAACCGCAACATCAAATTATCCACAAGGTGTCTTCTAGTCAGATGCTACATATTTTCAGTCCTTCTGTACGGTGCTGAAGCATGGACACTAACCCAAGCAATGTGCAAAAGATTGGAAGCATTTGAAATGTGGCTGTACAGAAGAATGCTGAAGATATCATGGACGGATAAAATTACCAATTTTGCTGTTTTAGACAAAATGCAAAAGGAGTAGAGCTCATACGGGTTATAAAAAGCAGGAAACTAACATATTTCGGCCAATTCATGCGCAACGACAAATATTACCTGCTCCAATTGATCATACAAGGCAAGATCCAAGGACGCAGAAGACCTGGTCGCCCACGTACATCCTGGCTCCAAAATCTGAGAGAGTGGTTCGGGATGAACACAACATCCCTTTTCCGAGCGGCAGTATCCCGTGAGAAGATCGCCGTACTGGTCGCCAACCTCCGATAGGAGATGGCAACCGAAGAAGAAGAAAGCATGTGCAAATGAGGACTACCCCGATTTTGGAACTCTATGCGGTACCAATAGTCCTGTAATTTTCCACCCAAAATTTCATCATCATGCTCCAGGTGTCTAATTAATGCATTTACTCGTAATATGAACTCGCGGGACAGGGTTACAGGGTGATCTTCAACATGGCGCTTCTTATCCTCGAAAGACAAATTATTTAGATCTTCATCTTTTCTCCCAGCTGTGATCAAAAGAGCTGTAAGAATATCTGCGTTACAACAAAACGTTACAAACCATGTTGGAGGCCCAAGATTTCTCACCTTTGCGATAAGATCGCTACAGGCACGTTGCCAGTAGGCATTGGAACCTCTTAAACTGCGCATATTCAAATGTAGGTTATCAACTAGACCTTCACGTCTGTTGTTTCCTTGTCGCATTCTCAATACAACTGTGTAACGATCACGCCGGCCGCACGTGATCGCCTTAAGCATCCACGACCGCACAGCCGAGCGTGGGCACATAATGATGACGTCATCGGCCCGCAACTACTTCGCCACGCGCGGCGCCCCTCCACGCGCGGCGCCCCTCCACGCACGGCGCCCCCCCACACCAGCCCAGCAGCGAAGCCACCCCCACCACGAAGCATGCAACGCCGGCCTATATAAACCAGAGCACGGGAGTCGGAGTTGCAGTTGGCCGACGCTCCGGCCTCAGTCAACTGCCCTCCTCTCTAGGCGATCTCAAGGTTATCCTCCGGATCTTCGGCTGCCTCCGGACATAAATGAATACCCTTCCCCTCCCCTTTTTCCTTCAGGAGATTCGCAGAATTTAAGTTCGCATCGCAAAAGCACCGCTGACGATGGTGGTACCACCGCTGGTACATCTCCGAAAAAAACTGCAACGGACCTGACCCAATCTCAACCTTTAATTCAGACGTTTTACTTAGCTAGTCCTCATCGCAAGCCCAGTACTTCCAAGGTGATAATGTCTCTTTTGTTGTTCACGTCTCTCGCGTGGAAGTAGGTGGAAGCCTCATCAGGTAGCACTCTAAAACCAATTAAGTTTGGTCACTTCCTCTTCAGTAACAAAATTAATGATGTAGCAGGGGATGGCGTGAAAAGTGTAGGCCGTAACCGAATTGAAATCAAATTTGTGTCTGCAGAAGCAGCAAATTCATTTGTTACCCACCCGGCCTTGGCAAGAGCTAAATATGTAGCCACTATACATAGTCAGGTCATAAGTTCTGTCACATGTGCAATATGAAATAATTTAGACATGTTTATTATTTATGTAAACATTTATAAAGCAAAATGAACTTAATAAAACATAGATTCTTATGGTAATAAAGTTTATTCAAAATGACCCCCGCGATTTTGAATACAGGCCTTTATTCTGCGCGGCCAGTCGTCTATCGCAGTACGAACGAGGTCCATGTCAATATCGGCGGCTGCCTTAATCAAGGATGCCTTGAGTGACTCCAAATCAGGATGAGGCTTTGAGCAGGCCTTTCCCTCCAAGTGTTGCCATATCTTGTAATCTAACGGACTCAAATCTGGACTGTAGGAGGGCCAGTCTTCGTGCCGGATGAAGTCGATTTCACGCGCCGCCAGCCAGTCTTGTGTGCTTTTCGCTCTATGAGCTGGCGCAGAATCTTGTTGGAATACCCAGTGCCTGTTATTAAACATGGTATGAGAAACAGGTTCCACAAGGTTCTTGAGGACTGTATTTTGATACACAACTGCATTCGTTTTTACGCCTTTCTCACAAAAATGTACCTCAGTTAAGCCCCAATAAGAGACTCCCAACCAAACCATGAGCGAGGATGGAAAATGACCTCGTTGGACATGCGGAATACGGTTTCTCGCTTCTTCACTGCTGTGTGCGTACACCTTATCATTTTGTTTGTTGTAGCTCTCTTCCACGGTAAAAATTTTTTCATCCGAAAAAAGAATTTCCCGATGCTTTTTTCCCGCGTACCGCTTCAACAAAGCGCGGCATCTCTTCAGTCTCAGGTCCATTAAACGAGCGTCCAAACGATGTCCTGTTTTTCTTCGATATGCCCTAAGCCCTAAGTCTTCATTTAACACCCTTTTCACCGTGGTCCTGCTTAACCCCATCTGAAGGGCCAACAGTTTCTGCTTACGTATGGGATTTCTTTGAATTCGCGCCTTCACAGCTTTTATCACTGCTGGAGTCCTAACAGAGCGAGGGAGACCACTTCTTGACCTGTCATCTACACTAGAGTATTCATTGTATCGTTTTATGGTACGATAAACGAATCTTTTGGTTATATTCAAATTTTTCAGTAAGTTGAAAATCTGAATTGGCGCGTAACCGCAACGATGCAACGCAATAACTGCGACACGGTCTTCTTTAAGTGTCCACTCCATATTTAAAAATGAGGAAAATTCTAAAAAGTACACATTTTTATTTTCATGAAAAATTCGAAATTCGAATTCAATAAACTTTTTTGTGTGACATAACTTATGACCTGACTGTGTATATACGTATAATGTAACTCGTATGGGCGTAATCCGTGACAAACCTGTTGAATGGAGCATGGAGGACCTAGCAGGATCTCTGCAACTCCCTCCCAATTGTGGCCCTCTGCTAAAGGCCAGACGCATTAACAGGAAATCTACGAACCAAGAAAACACAGCAATATATGTACCAACTCAGTCCGTGCTCATAATGTTGGGCGGTCAAATTCTCCCGGAGAGAGTATTCTGTTTTTATAACTCTCTCCTGGTCGAGCAATATATTTTCCCCACCGTTCAATGTTTCCATTGTTGCCGCTTTGGGCATGTAAAATCGTAATGCCGGTCAAAGCCGATATGTTACAAATGCTCTCAGCCCCACCCGGGTGACTCTTGTAAAACTAATACAGACTCCTGTCTATATTGTTCAGGCCCGCACAGGGCAACCATAAAAACTGTCCGGAATTTCATAGACGGAGGTCTATCAAGATAATAATGTCACAAGAAAACATTTCTTACAGAGAAGCCTTACAAAGAAGACCGTTTCACCTTCACATTTACCGGAATAATATTTGTTACTATAACTCCATCTCAAGAATGTGCCGTTTGTACAACGATCTCTCCAGTGAATACCCAGATCTTGATATTTATGAACCTAGACCTTATGAATTTATTAAATTAATTAACTCTGCTCTGTCCCAGCCATCTTCAAACAATTAGAATTAGATTTCTATTCTTTTTTATATGTTTGATCAATAAATCATGTAATAGAATCATAAACACATTAAATTAAGTTTTACTATGTACACATAGTTTGGGCTACAGTCCAACACAAAGACCTGTATTGATGTATTATTGTCTCAAATGGCTGTATTCTGTTTTGTGTACTTATTAAATAAATAAATAAATAAACAAATGCGAACCTTTTGAAACTCCTCCTGTCCACAATCATAAATATGATGTCCAAGTTCAGCGACTGCCCCCCACCCCCCAACGTGAGTGAAGGTCTTTGTCAAGTCTTCAAATTAGTAAGCTCTTTTAACTCCCAACAACATCGCCAAGGCCCTGCAGTGGAATTGCAGAAGCATTAATAACAAAAAATCTGATTTGGTATTTCTAATTAATAATGATTGTCTTAATTTTTTACGCGAAGAATGCTGATTCTTGGCTTCCGTTAAAGTGGCAACATCGAGGCGTTGACCGACGTGTGTCATTCAAAAAAATGGCGACTTGCCTTTCTTGCCTACGCGTATTTCGTTCGTTTTTGAAGAAAATTATACTTTGTAAAAGCTACATATGATACAACTAAACTTACATTACTACTCTTATATTTTTCTGTAAACAAAGAATGTAATTACTTAATTTACAGAGAAAGATAAGATTAGTAATTCAAGTTAGTTACATTCATGAACATGGAAGCCAAATCCTATACATGAGTAATATATACGTTCTTATATCTATACACAGGATTTAGTTCCGGAACTGAAATGCAGATTTCGCTTACATTGAAAAGTGGTTGCACTTTTTTCACGCAAGAGGGCCCACTATTTCTATATGTATTACATTACTCTTTGCTATTGTGTTTGCGCTTCTTGCTAGAAAATATGCTTTGTCGTTTCCGATAATGCCTTTATGGGCTGGAACCCAAATGCAAACTAGATTTAAACCCTCAGTCCTTAGAGTCTTCTAAATAGTTTGAGTTAGTGTCAAATCTCTTGTGATTCAAAGCCGTAAATGCACTCATGCTAAATTAGGCTATAATTCACTTGTCGGACTGTTCATTTGATCTGAATATGCTGCAGTGCTGAGAGGATGACTAGAGCTTCTGCTGTTGGCATTCTCGTCTAACTTCATTGCGTGGCCAATCTTCAAATGGGAGTCGTTAATTGTTTCAGAGACATTGTGATTATTTTTGGCTTCATTAGTGTAGGCACATCTGAAGTGAATATTTTGATAGTAGCTCATAGAACTCTTGTTTGTTTTTCATTGCCTTTTCTATGATGACCTCTATCTTTGGATATTTACCAAGAAAAGATCCTTGATAGCATGGCCAGCTGTCAGTCTTGTTATTATTGTATCTAACCAGAAAATTTGTTATTTCAGATAAGTTCTGAAGCAAGTATATGGAACCAGGAGGCAAAGAAGACTCCAAATGATATGCGTGCTCAGGGAGTCAGTTAAAATTAATGATTTATTTAAACTACGGGATTCTGCAAAAACGATTGCTTCTAAAATAGCCGTAGCCGCTGTAAACACGGATGAAAGAAGAGGGTATTTAAAGGACAAAATTATTTTTACTTTAACTGAATTTAATTTAATCGTATGGAACTGAATCTCGAAATGTTATCTTATA
This sequence comes from Argyresthia goedartella, assembly GCA_949825045.1. Lineage (NCBI taxonomy): Eukaryota > Metazoa > Arthropoda > Insecta > Lepidoptera > Argyresthiidae > Argyresthia > Argyresthia goedartella. The sequence continues at coordinate 4,705,984 of OX463832.1, read as the reverse complement.
GTAAAATAAAAAGTATACGGAATTTTGGACCCCAGATCGCTGCTTCAACGTTACGGTCATCAGAGAGTTTAGATGCATCGGTGAAAATTGATAGCCAGTCAGGCCATGTTTCGACTAATATCCTGTTAAAGTTCCTGTTTCCAAATAAATTGTCCTTTTCAATGTCAAAATTTAAACATATATTGGGTTTATATATGATATAAAGCTTCTGAGAAGCCATGTAAGATCATTTAATGATTTGTATCCACGCGACGTAATGAGCTGGATGAGTCTTTGTAGTTTAGAGAGTAGAGAATGGGATGAGACCTGAGAAAGTTTAAAGAAAAATTATCGCATAAATACTGTCTACGGAGATGAAAAGGAGGGTCTACGCATTCGACCTGAACTATACGAAGGCACTTTCCACTTTCACTTTGTCTGGGTTCTCATCCTCCTCTAGTTGGATAAAAATACCTTCAGGTCCAAGGATCCATGCTCGGACCGCTCCTTTTTCTATATTTGTTAGAATATTGATGGCATTATAAAAAGGGCAAATAAGGCTTTGGGTTTTGTTATAAGAACCTGCTCTCAGTTTACACGTATTAAGGTTATTAAAATCTTGTATTGTGCTTATGTACGTAGCATTCTCGAGTATTGTTCACAAGTTTGGAACCCTGGATATGAAATTTACATAGATAGTATTGAGTCTATACAGCGTAGATTTCTGCGATATCTGCGACATAAGAGTCATTTTATTGATACTTACTTTAGTAGCGACATCTAACCTAGCAATAACGTGGGTCTATTCTATAGCACTGCAGTTCATTTCTATCATTCAACTCAGACGTTTTCTACTCTGTGTACAGATTAATTATATTTTTATATCGGGAAACACTTAAGTATCATTTCGAAGGACGGAAAAAGTTTTCGAGCAACAGATTTTGAGTTAATCATGAGATTAGTTGCCATTTAGCTAACGGAAAGTTAGCGGTGATTTCGATAAAATTAAAGACGTTGCCCAAAGGTCTTTACACCCAGGCCGTAAAATACAAAAAAAAAAACATTCTCCGCTTGGCTCTGTGGCTTGGCTTGCTTTGCTGACTTCACAGACTTCATCATCGGGCATCGTCGGCCATAAATTTTTATTTTGTTACACCAAGCTGTTCCTTCCTTCGCCTTTCGCCGTTGTTTTAAGATATGCTCTAACTACTAGTCTCACACTGTGTTTTGAAGATGGAAGATCCTCAGATGCCGACAGAAGATATCAAAGTGGAAGTTACGAAGTTTGCTGATCAAAGTATGCATCAACTGTGCACGACTTGTCTGTGTGCGACACGAACTACACAAATGCTCAAGGACTACCCACTGAAGCAGTGCTACAAGGACATCCTCACTGAGTTGCAGGTGAATTTCTGATCATAGGCATAAGTCTAGAACATGGGGTCCCAACGGGGTGTGGGCGGTTGGAGTGTAGATAAGGGGGCGCCAAGGAAAAAAGCTTCCGCCCCCTTATCGACACTCTGACCGCGGTTTGCCCCACGTCCCATAGGAACATCCTATTTGTCTAATTTTCATATCTCAACAGAAGGTTTAGGTGTCAAAATTACAACTCCATCGAGATACTCTTTACCTCGTTGGAATGCAGCCATGATATAGGGCCGTTATAAATTAATTGTTAAATAGTTGTAACTAAAGCCCAATAGAAGAAATGTGAGTGGAGTAAACTTTGATATTCCAATGCCAATGTTAACCTGAGATTAGAGCTTACTTGTATTTCAACTGTCAGGTATTAAACTAACATGACAGCTTGAACTAATATTTTCAATAGAAAACATTGTGGAGTCTATGGAAACCTTCATATCTCCCTAGCTTCGGTGATGGGCTAGTGCCCCGCTACATACTATGGAGTATTGAATAACTGGCTAAATAGCTAAACATTGGCTCAACTGTGCCACTGCCACCTTGTATGGGAACAAGTGGAATTATTATAACACAAAATAAATAAAACAAATAACCTGACTGCATTTGCAATCTTTCACTTCCTTTCTTTCAATTCCAAAATATCTACTTATGCCTGCACCAGCTGGAGCCAATATTTGAACTACCATCATTATCTTTATGGATGTCAATGAAACCCAAAAATCTAATCTTTTGTGTAATTTTCCGTCACCATCAACATCAACATATCTTGCAGCTAAACTCAGTTGGGCGATGTGCGCTACGCCCATAGTCTCATCGAAGATGATGCTGTAATAACGAGAATCTTTGATTTCCTCCAGGATTCAGCATGAAATAATTTCCTTACACATTGTTTTACTTATGTAAGTGGCGTTCGCTTTAGTGGTCTCAAGGTGATGTTTTAGTTACAAGTCTCCAGCGTCAATTCTAAATCTTAGGAGAGTTCTAAAGTTTCCCTCGTTACTCACTATACTTTCACTATCATTTTCGTTTTCTAACGGACTCCCATTATCTCTATGCCCCCCACACAGGAATATTTTGCTTTCCATGAAATATGATTGTTTTTATTATAAGATGGTCTCTGTTTTCTCTAATGATTTCCATTCTCTGTTTTGACAACTGATTTATGACCTCAAGTTCACGGTTGTCTCCTGTCGCCAATAATTTTGCTTTGTTGCCGCTTCAATGTGGTACTTGAGCTGAGAGTGGGTCTCAAGGTCACCATCTTTACCAGTAAGTTTGGCAAACTTTCTTAGTGGTTCATTCACAAGTTTCTTGGTGATAGTGGTTTTCTTTCCTCCAACCATTTTATTATTCACAAAAATGCAAAAAAGTCCCTTTTTAACTTGTGAGAACAACAGCCATGGATACTCTTCAGAGGGATTATCGTGCACTCCTCTTGTTGTGCTCCGAAGTAGAAAAGATATAATAATCAATCAATCAAATGTCTTTATTATTGTAGATATTTAAATATACTTAGCAATCGTCATTTTTTGCCTCTTCTCTACATTAGACCACTGTGGGAGAAGAAGGGCGTAGCAACACCCACAGATTGATTTTCAGATCTCTTTTAAAAATTACAATATTAAATATTATAATTAATAAGCAAGAATAAATAATTACAAAATTATTAACAGCAAGGTCTTTGTTGAGCCAGAGTAACCCTATACAGACCCGTCATTTAAGTAATCTTGATCATTGTAATGTCCCTTTTTCGACAAAGTCGCTTTAACCTGGTTTTTAAATTGCTCAATAGGCAATTTTAAAATATCCAGAGGTATTTTGTTGTAGTAGAGAATACACTGACCCTTGAAAGAATAGCTAACCTTCGCGAGTCTAAACCGGGGTTCAACTAGTTTGTAATTATTTCTTAGGTTTACATTACAGCTATCGCTAAGTTTGGAAAATGTTGTAAGGTTCTTGCGTACATACATAATATTTTCGAAAATAAATTGACTAGCCACAGTTAGCACGTAAATTTCTTTAAAAAGCTCTCTTAAAGAATCTGTGCGTTTTAAATTATAAATCGCTTGAATAGCTCTTTTCCGTAAAATTGAAGTTGTTAGAATATCCACTGCTTTTCCCCACAACAAGATACAATAGAACATGACACTATGAAAGTAACTAAAATATACTAGCCTAGATGTAGCCACATCCGTGTTTTGTCTGATGTTCCTAACAGCGTAAGCCGCAGAACTTAATTTACTAGCTAATTTATCTATGTGGGGTGGGCAATTTGCTATCAATAGTTATTACTTTGTATCATTTACTAATTCTAACGTGTTGTTTGCCATCTAACACTAAACTGGTCTCAACTTGCCTGATATTTGGAATTGAGAATTTGATACACTTGGTTTTACCAGCATTTAACAATAAATTATTAACTGTGAACCAATTCAAGGTTAAAGATAATGCTCCATTAACATCATCAAAATCTTCTTTTTGTCTTTTAATTTTGAAGACCAGTGAAGTATCATCGGCAAACAACACTATGTCAGTCAATTTCTCCACCATGAAAGGCAGATCGTTAATATATACCAGGAATAAGAAAGGGCCTAATATGAAACCTTGTGGAACGCCAATTTTTACACCCGATCATCAGATTTAACGCCGTTGACTTCTACCTTTTGAATTATATTGCTTAGGTTTGATCTTAGTAGATCCAACGCATTATTTTTAACTCCGTAATGATTTAATTTCATTAATAGCGTATGATTATCAACACAATCAAATGCCTTCGACTGATCGCAAAAAACTCCGATAGCAACCTGTGCGGCCTCCCATGCAGAATAAATATGAGATATAAAGAACACACATCACAGCTCCAAGGAACCTTTTTCGGGTTTCCTTGGAGCTGTGAGAAGCTTGTATTTTATATCATCACTAATATTTTCTGATGCTCATAATCCTGTAATTACTGATCCAAACAATTGCCAATATCCGTGTTATTAAAAGAATCAGCCGATGAACTTTGTTGTGGCAGTTTCGACGAAGTGCTGGGCTCTGCCTGTACATCTGGTGGTGTTTTTTCCGGAATCTTCAGATATTTCTACTTTTCTTTTTCTTATTACATAACGGTCCATTTTATTATAATGTTACGACGTAGCGTAGGTAAATTTGATTGCAATTATTCTTGAATACACACTTTATTATAACTGAAAAATGCAACACTAGTTCACTTAGCACTAAAACACATACGGTCACACTCCGCGTATTTCTAATATCACTAAGCTCAACACTGACAGAAGTCCGTGGTCACAGATAATAATCGCAGTTGTTCACTTTTTATCAATTCCAAGTCATCGCGAGGATTGTAGCTTTCAAACTCACCTGGCAGCGATTCTGCTTCCTTTATATATGTGGCTCGGTTTTTTCGAGAACATTCGCTGCCAGAATGTTCGCTTCCAGTAGAATATTCGCGACTTTTACTCGAACAAATGCTAGACAGAAAAAAATTATCGAGATCACTAGAATGGCCGGTACTTTTTCCGTAGGCATGTGTTAGCTATCTACCTACCTGTGCCAGACAGGAACGTAAACAATACGATGACGCGGACGCGGAAAAACACAACTACTCGATAACTCAACTCCGAGTGGACTGACGAAAGAAAGAAATGAACAAATAGCGCGCGGTGGGCTCACTGGCGCGGGTGGCGCGGTTGGCGTGGGCGGCCCCCCCATATGTATCCGCCAACCAACGGTGGCATACCTAGCATGATTTCTAGTGCCGCTGATGGCGTTGAACTCATGCAGCCTGTGATGGCTACACATGCCATTCTCTGGAACTGCTGTAGTGGTTTGTGTCGTTCGTTGCCACCATACCAGGGAGCCATATGTGATGATGGGTCTCACCACAGCCGTATACAACATATTTTCGGCTTGAGTCCCCATCCGTTCGCTACCAACTTCCTATATGGGAAGAAAGATTTGGTGGCTATTTGGTGGCTTTCTTTAGTGTCGCTTCCATATGCTGGTTACAACTTAATTTGTGATCAAGCAATACGCCTAGATATTTCACGTGTTTTATCTTTTTTGTGAATAGTACTATCTCAGTTTTAGCGGGGTTTACTGAGAGTTTGTTTTTGTTGCACCATGTTTCTATGTTCCATAGTACTAATTGCTTGCGGTCAAATATGGTGTTTATAAAAGGCCGTTCACGAGTATTGTTACGTCATCGGCGTATGCTATTGAGTAAAATCCTCTTGTGTTCCATTTGTGTCACCAGGTCGTTAGCTACTAGTACCCACAGTAGTGGTGAGTACGCCCCCCAGTGGGCAGCCCTTGGCGACTTTGCATTTGATCTTATTCTTGATTTCTAAAGAGATAATTCTTGATTCCAACATTTTTGTTATGCAGGTTATGGTTTGGGTTGGTGCCTCGTTCTCTCCAGTTCTGATGCTACTGAATTTAGTTTTGTCAAAGGCTCCTTCGATGTCTATGAGTACCGCCAGGCATGATTGTTGGCTTAGTATTGAGCTTTCTCCTGACCACTGCATGTAAAGCGGTCTCTGTGGATTTTCCCGCCTGGTACGCATGTTGGTTTGGGTATATAGGGTTGATTCTCATGGCTCCGTCCCTTATGAATCTATCACACATTATTTCTAACGTTTTTAGAATGAATGATGTGAGACTTGTAGGTCTGAAGGATTTCGGTTAATGTATTACCTACAAGTTGTATGGAACATTTTGCGATCTAAAGCCCAAGCTATTGACTTTTCTCTAAAATGTTATAGCCTATGTCACTCCTACAACGCAGAAAAATCCAAGGACTCCTCATTTCCCTCTTCCCCTCGGACCTCAGATCAGAGTACACGTTTCTCACTGTATTTCTATAAATTTTTATTTTTTCAAAAGTTTTCTTCAAATTTATTACAAGCGATAAAATAGGAGCTCAGAACTACCGAAGAGGTGTCCACTACAACTCGCGGACCGACCAACGCCACTTCACCGCTCACCCGCAACCCGCTTCGCCGCTCGCAATACCGGTTACTGCTGCTCGGACCCACTTCGGCGACGCCCACTCCCATTGATGAGTAAGTGCTGACTCCGCCCCTGACTTACGCTCCGTCCCGCTGTTTACTCTCGTGCGCTGCTGACGCCCTGGTACATTTCGGATCGATTCGCACGGACTACATTCGCCATGTCTACGAAACGCACTCCGCCGCCGAAGCGACGCAGCCCAGCCAACTTCGACGCTGCTTCGGATGCTGAACTGGATTATACAGGTGGTAGCCTGCCGAATGTCTCCGACAGCGCTGTGCATAATGTTAATGTTAATAGAATGAAGAGGAAGCGCGAGAGTGATCTCTCTGACGTCAAGGAGGAAATTAGAGATTTATTCGCGAGATTAGAGACAGAACAAAAATTTAAGTTCTACAGCCTTCAGACCGCTCTTACTGAAATAAAGACGCAAAATAGTGACATCCAAAGTTCTATGGAAATACTTTACTCCAAAAACAGTGAGATTCAAAAAGAACTCGAATCACTAAGAATGGAGCGGAAGGAACATCTAACTTACATACAATAATTAGAATCAAGGCTGGAAAACTTAGAGAGAATTTCCTGTTCTGCTAAGGTTGAGATCAGGAATATCCCTAAGATAGATACTAATGAGGATAAAAATTCACTTCGAAACATGACTCTTAAAATTGGTTCTACTTTGGGCATATGCCTGGAAAAAAGTGACGTTAGAGATGCTTACCGTGGCTATGCTAAGACAGACAAGATAAAGCCAATTATTGTAGAGTTCACATCTGTAATCGTAAAAGATTGCCTGATGAAGGGACTCAAGAGTTTTAATGACAAGAAAGTCAATAAGGACAAATTAAACACGACTCACCTCGAACTTGCTGGACCTGCTTCCCCTGTCTACATATCGGAGAGTCTTACCTCTAAGGCAAAACGGTTGCACTATCTTGCTCGCGAGTTTGCAAAGGCATATGGCTATACCTTTTGCTGGATTTCGTATGGTAAAATATACCTGCGGAAAGCGGTAGGCCTACCCTTCGTCCGTGTGGACGACGAAGCAGTCCTCAACAATCTGAAGAAAAACTCTACCCCAATGAACTGACTAGTTTTTGTATTTGTTACCATTGTACTAATATTTTTAAGTCGCGAACATTCACCCACACACTGTTACACTAACATCATAACAATATCATATCCATATTTTCCAAGTCAACGAACCTATGTCAGATCTTGCCTCAATATCAACAGCTGTTATTACATCTGCATTGTATGTAAGACTTTAATAATTACCTCCCCATGTATGTATTTACACTTGCCTGTCCAGTACAATATACATAATCTATCAAAACATATCCTGAAAGTCAATGAAATATTTATCTGTGTCTATTGCTCTATCCACTTCTACAGAGCTTGATAACATTATTACCGTGGAGCTGGATAACATAGCAGTGTCTGAGTCAAGGGCCTGTGATGTCGAAGACTGCGCACAATATCTGCCTAAACCCCCTACCTGCCTCACTCTGCTTACCCAGAATATTCGAAGTATCTCGTGCAATTTCAATGGATTTTTGGTACTACAAGAGAGACTACATGTGGAATCCGATGTTATAGTCCTAACTGAATGATGCCGCCTATCACGTACAACTACTATTCCCCTAATTTCAAATTATTCTCATTATGCCACTGTGAATAACCCCCTACAAAACGATGGTGTGGTCGTTTATATCAAAAACGAACTAAAGGTCTCAGTTGTGGAACCACTATGCACGGGCGCGAATTGTCTGCTTATTAAAATTGGGATGGAAACAGCAATTGTGGCCATACATCGTTCTCCTTCTGAAGAGAATGTGGATCCATTTTTAGAGTCTCTAAACACGATTTTAGAGTCCTTGAAATCTTTTAATAATACTTTAATAATAGGCGATATTAATATAAACATAAAATTAGATAATAATGCTAAAGCCAACGAATATCTCAATTTATGCGCTTTTCACGGCCTCCTCCCGGCACATACGTTACCTACCAGACTCGACAAGTCATGTCTGGATCATATCATTTTAAAGACCATAAAACCCGCCACTACCCTGGTTGCCAACTCTACTGTGACCGACCACAACCTTGTTATTATCTCTATTGGCCACAAGCGCACAAGATATCCTAGTCAAACCACAACCCGTTGGATCAACCAAATAGGTTTAAATGATGCCATACAGAAAATTGATTTGCAACCTGTCTATTCTTCTTTCAACCCTAACACTGCTCTACAATATCTCACATCTTCCGTCCAACAAGCAATCGATGCTAATACTTGCTCTAAAAAACTTTCACGTCGTCTCAAGGTAATTAAACCCTGGATCACACCAGGCCTTATAAAGTGCATGCGTAATAGAGACAGATTACATAAAAAGTCAACTGCCGCACCGGAAAACCTCATTCTCAAAATCACTTATAAAAGATACCGTAATTTCTGTAATAATCTTCTTAAAAAACTCAAGAGAACCCATGAAAAGCATGAACTTTCTAAGGCTTGCAACAACTCTAAGGAGTTATGGATAACCATAAAAGGGATCACAAACACTGCCAAGTCAAAAAGCGTTGCTAATGAGTTGTTGGGACCATCTGCCAATCAAAATACTACCGACGATGTTAATAAATTCTTCGTAAATGTTGGTAAGGACCTTGCTGAAAATATTGAGAAAGCGGTGGGTCCAACACTTTCCAACAATCCTACATTTCTACCGAGCAGATGTAATCCTCATTTGCCTTACTAGGGACCGATATGAGTGAAGTGGAAAGATTAATACTTGGCTTGAAGAACGTGTGCGCTGTTGGTTGGGATAACATCTCAAACCGTGTACTTAAGCTCTACAAAAACTTCTTTATTCCACCTCTAACATATATCTTCAATATGTGTCTTACTGATGGCGTCTTCCCCGAGTCCTTAAAGCGATCGATGGTGCTCCCTATACACAAGGCAGGTGACAGAGATCGTGTCAACAACTACAGACCAATTTCTATCCTGCCTTCTATATCTAAAATACTGGAACGAATCATCAACTCACGTCTAACTAAATATCTTGAATCAAACAAACTATTATCTGCCTGCCAATTTGGGTTTAGAAATGACATCTCCACCAGTGATGCTGTGCACGAACTCACTGACTATGTGGTAAAGAACCTTGATAGAGGGCAGAAGGTTATAGGCATTTTCCTTGACCTTGCTAAGGCGTTTGACACGGTCTCTGTCCCTATCCTCTTGGAAAAACTAGATCGACTTGGTATACGAGAGGTACAGTTGAAGCTTTTTGAGGAATATCTCACCGGTCGCTTTCAGTATGTAAAAATCGGAGATCACTGTAGTGGTGATCTACCAATTGCGTACGGTGTCCCACAGGGCAGTATATTGGGCCCCACTCTATTTCTCATTTACATCAATGAACTATGTGACCTAAGTCCCGAAAATGGCAGAGTGATTACATATGCTGACGACACTGCCCTTTTATTCTCGGCAAAAACTTGGGAAGAGACCTATGAGGTTGCCCAGCGGGGATTTAATCAAGCCACCCAATGGCTTCAGGACAACTTTTTGACGCTTAACTCGGATAAGACTAAATATGTTACCTTCTCCATTAGAAACAGTCAGACCACATACGACGGTTCGATAACTGCTCACAACTGCATAGACCCTAGTAGTGGAACCTGCTCTTGCCCAGCCCTAGTTAAAACCTCAACTATTAAATATCTCGGTGTTCTTCTCGACCAAAATCTCACGTTTGGCCCTCATATTCACTTGGGAACTGGCAGAATCCGCAAACTTATATATATTTTCAAAATACTTCGCCATGTCGCTGATGCCGGGTTGATAAAACGAGTTTATATGGCACTCTGTCAATCTGTGCTATCCTACTGCATTACCTCGTGGGGAGGCGCATCCAAGACATCTATCCTTCAATTAGAACGTGCCCAAAGATCTGTACTCAAGGTTTCCACTTTCCGTCCCCTTGTTTTCCCCACTGATCTCCTTTATAATTCTTGTGACGTACTTACGGTCAGGCAACTATTTATGTATCACACTGTCTTAAAACAGCATTCTTATTTAACATATAGCCCCTATCTGCTGACCAGACGGCGGAAGGATAGAGTCTGTTTGGATTATACATTATTCCGAACATCCTTTGCCCATAAATTCTTCTGCTTCCTCGGTCCTTTCATATATAATAGAATTAATAGAATAGCTAATATTTATTCCCTCACCAACTATAAACTTAAAAACATTGTCTATAAAACATTGCAATTACTTAATTATGACAAAACGGAGGACCTACTGATCATAACTACCTAGCTACCTTCATAAAGGTGCACAAGGCAGTTCATCAATTCATCTGTTAAAAAAAATAATAAATATAACGCATATTTTATATTAATCTGACTTGTACACCATATTGACATAGTAACGTTGTTTTATTATTATTATTATTCCGTCACACACCCTCTCACACACACTCACTCATACTCATAATACACATAGAGAGGCTCACCCACTCACCCACACACCCATTTTTTTCATATTTTTATAACTTTGTCTTTAGTCAGTATTAGTCAGTAATTTTGTATTAAAAAAGTGTCCGTGTAACTTAAATTAGCTTTATATATATTTTATAGGAAGAGCACTGTAGTCTGAAATACAGGTTTACACCTAGCTCAGGCTCAGATGACTCAATTATCATGTATCACATTTTAGCTAAGGGCCTCAAATATTGTAAACGTTTTCTGTTTCTTTTCTTTGAATAAATAAATATTTGATTGATTTGTTAAAATCTTTCAAGCCATTTGTTTTGTGTTTGTAACGCATACTAAACTCTATCTGTGAATCTGTTTCTGACAGGTGTGTGATGATGCGTGCATGTCGCCAAGTGTCTGCTGGGAGTGCTTGTCGGTGCTGAAGAGATGGATCCGCTTCAGAAAACAAATCAAGGAGTCCTTTACCATTCTACATTTGGCACTGCTCAAGTGCGATAAAGAGGTATGTTATATATATATATATATATTTATTGGATTCAATTTATGTTATATATATATATATTGGATTCTCTGCTACATAATATTTTGAAAAATACAAATAGATCAATAAATAAAGGAGAATGGGAGATATTGACCCAAAGGAGACGATAGAGTGATCAAATCCCATACAAAAAACCCAGGCCCGGCGCGATCGAAATATATCTCAAAATAAAGAGTTTAATTATTATAGTAATTCTACAACAGAATTAGTGGCTTAAGTATTTTTTTGCCTTCAGAAGTTTTGCAGGCGCACAAAATTATACTTGTGCTTCGTCCTCGGTTTAAACCTGAAATCTTAGTATTATTATGTATACACATTGTAGTTACATGCATAAGTGACACCACTCTGCACAGTAGTTAGGAGAAGTGTGATGTTTCCCTGGCAATAGCTTTTTCACATCAGCAGCTCGAACAAGAGGCTTTTGCTGCGAGTAAACAGTGTGCAAAGTTGCATTTTGCTCACTGAGTGAGACAAAGGAGATTTTTTATTTTGAAATCGCATACAGCCAATGGGCATCGAGTTATAATTTGATGTTCTTTGGCGGTTTGCGATTTCGCCAAAGTCACATATAATACTGCCGATTTTTAACTCGATTGCAGTATCTATGCATTTAAAATCCAAATAATCGAGTTGCCTCGAGAATCTCCTAGCCATTCTAATTGATAAATAATACATATCAGACAAATATTCCGTAGTGTAAATTAGTCGAAGTTTATCATGAAAAATTACAATAAATGTTATTTTATTTTTGATGTTATTTTTCATTCTCTCAAGTTCCAAATTCCTAAATTCCAAATGTCTTTATTACTGTAGGTATTTACATATACTTAGCAATCGTCATTTTTTGCCACTTCTCTACATTGGACCACTGTGGGAGATGAAGGGCGTAGAAACTCCCACAGATTGATTTTTAGATTTCTTTTAAAAATTGCTTGTGCTTAACTAATACAAATTTTATAAAATCATTATATCATAATTAATAAGTAGGAATAAATAATTACAACATTATTAATAACAAGGTCTGTGTTGAGCCAGGTTAACCCCATACAGTCCAGTCATCTAAGTAATCTTGAACATTGTAATATCCCTTTTTCGAGAAAGTCGCTTTAACATGGTTTTTAAATTTCTCAAATGGCAATTTCAAGATCTCCAGAGGTATCTTGTTGTAGTAGAGAATGTATTGACCCTTGAAAGAATTGCTAACCTTCGCGAGTCTGAACCGGGGCGCAAGTAGTCTTCTGTGATTAATATTACAGCTATCGCTAAGTTTGGCAGATGTGGTAAGGTTCTTGCGTACATACATTATGTTTTCGAAAATAAATTGACTTACTAGTTACCTACCTCCTATCTGCTAGATATCCAATAATAAGAATCGGAGCGCAATCCTTTATGACGGACGAAATAGGCACGGATAGCAACAGAGTCCAGAAATGGTAACTGGAACAGATCGTAACTGTTCAGTTATTTGAGCTACATGTAGGCAGGTAGATACTTATTTGTTGGAAATCAAAAAGCCCTATCTAGGAAGGTATAAACCTTCGGTACATAATTATTCTACTGTTCTAATCCTGAATTCCCTACACATCATTTGGTACTGGTAAAAAGACTACACTGCACTTATCTAGATATAACCATTTACCAACTTTAAGATTTGATACAAACTCAATTTTTCACACGCGCAAACGACGACGTTTAGTTTGTCGGCGCCTTTGAAAAAGCCGCCCGCCTGACCGGGCGGCGGCAGTCAATTAATCAAATGTCTTTATTACTGTAGATATTTACATATACTTAGCAATCGTCATTTTTTGCCACTTCTCTACATTGGACCACTGTGGGAGAAGCAATCGTCATTTTTTGCCACTTCTCTACATTGGACCACTGTGGGAGAAGAAGGGCGTAGAAACTCCCACAGATAGATTTTTAGATCTCTTTTAAAAATAGGTTGTGCTTAACTAATTCAATTAAGTTTTTTTATTTATTTAATAAGCAGGCAATAATAAATAATTACAAAATTATTAACAGCGAGGTCTGTGTTGAACTAGTTTAACCCCATACAGACCCATCATTTAAATAATCTTGAACATTGTAATATCCCTTTTTCGACAAAGTCGCTTTAACATGGATTTTAAATTGCTGAAATGGCAATTTCAAGATCTCCAGAGGTATCTTGGTGTAGTAGAGAATGCATTGACCCTTGAAAGAATTGCTAACCTTCGCGAGTCTAAACCGGGGGACAGTGAACACACTACAATTACAACAAAGAAACAAAACACAGAGATGAAAAATGGCAATGACATATGATATAAAATGAAATGACAGTCATGGTGTGTCACTGTCATTATAAATGGCGTCTGACTCAGCATTATGTTGAAGGCCAGGCCTTCAACTGATTTTCAGTCAGCGCCAAGTGTTGCCTCGCGAGCGCCCCAGACCGCGGCGTGGTACAATCCATAAATACATAAATATAAAGAATATATAAAAAATAGGTAACAATAATGGTAAATATAGATATGGCTGTTATATATGTTATATACAAAAAATTAAATGAATAAACATGGCCCGCGCTTTTCAATCTATCTTTTCAATCAACTGGACTGAGCCTAATATAAAAAAGCCTAAATAACTATGCATTATAATAAATAGTGACAATAATCAAAATTTTATTCACCAAAAGTCCATACTTTGTCGGAAAAAAACACTTCAATCGTATTTGACACCTATTCTTTTTTAGAATTACTATAATGATTATACTCTTTATTTTGAGATACGTTTCGTTCGCGCCGGGCAAAGTTTTTTTGTGACACCTTCTTTCCACCATTAACAAGACCTAATGTTTTTTTTTTTGATGTTATAGTAAAAGTTGTGATTTAAGTTAGATTTTTTTTTTGACCAAACTCCATTCAGAATTGCCCATCTTCTTTGAGGATATTCCAATATTATCACCAAATCAACAGGATGTCAGGATCACTCTGGATATGGGTGTGTATCGGCCTGGCCCGACCTCAAGCCGTACCCATCTCCACGAGTTTATGTACCGAGTATAGGTTTTACTTTCAATGTACTTCAGTGTACAAAGAGATACAGCCCGCTGACAAATGAAAGAAAGAAAGAAAGAAAGAAAGATAGTCAGAGTCGACCGGGATCTGCCAGGATCGTCATGGCCCTGGTCAGCCTCCTTTAGCAGTCATTTTGTCGCTGACAGAACCCTGAAAATTAATTGAGTGATGCTGTTTCACAGGATATAAATGAATTCCTGCTGGCAGAAGTGAGCCGTCCTTCGCGGTTGGAAAAGAGCTTCAGCTTTTCTTATGACATCAGTCCGGGTCAGAGATATGATTATGACGCGGTGATGACTCCGTGCAGTGATTATGACGCGCCGGAGAGGACTCCGTGCAGTGATGATGACGCGCTGGTGATGACTAAGAGTGATGATGATGCGGTGGTGGTGACTGCGAGTGATGATCACGCGGTGATGACTGCGAGGGATGATGCCGCGCCGGTGATGATTGCGAGAGTTGATGACGCGCCGGTGCGGACTGCGAGTGATGATAACGCGCTGGTGATGACTGCGAGTGACGATGACACGCTGCTGATGACTCCATGCAGTGATGATGTCGGGCTTGGGAAGACTGCGAGTAATGATGACGCACTACTGATGACTGCGAGCAATGAAGACGCGCTATTGATGGCTGCGAGTGATGAGGACGCGCTAGTGATGGCTGCGAGTGATGAGGACGCGCTAGTGATGGCTGCGAGTGATGAGGACGCGCTAGTGATGGCTGCGAGTGATAATGATGCCGGACATATGGCGGTCAAGAAGGAGGATGAAGATATACCAGTGTTATCGCGTAAGAAGTGCATTGTTGTATTGTGTTCAGTAGAGCAGTGCCCGAAGTGTCCGACACGAATCAATCTTGTCACACACACAGAGGACCATGAACAAACTTTTCAGTGTAAGGTGTGTCACAAACGTTTTACAAACAATCAAATTATGCTTAAGCACCAAAACTCGCATAGCAAGAAAAAATACCAGTGCAAGGAAAAAACAACCTATTTGTGTGAAGTGTGTTCAAAAGCTTCAATATCAAAAGCAGATATGTTGAAGCACATGAGAACACATACCGGCGAGAAACCTTTTAAATGTGAGTTTTGTTTAAAAGCATTTGCAGAAAAAGTTCACTTGCGGACGCATATTAAATCACACACTGGCGAAAAACCTTTTCTGTGCGACTTGTGTGCAAAGAAATTTATAACAAATCATGAGTTGCGCTTGCACATAAGGTCACACACTGGTGAGAAACCTTTTCCGTGTCAATTGTGTCACAAATCGTTTTCAAATCAATCTGGTTTGAGCAATCATGGAAGAAGACATAGAGGCGAGAAGCCATTTCAGTGTGGATTGTGTTCAAATCGTTTCTTACGGAAATCCGAAATGCGTGTTCACATGAGAACACATACTAACGAGAAACCATTTCAGTGTGAGACGTGTACAAAATCATTTAATCACAAACACGCGCTGAGATTACACAAAAAAAAACATACTGGCGAAAAACATTTTCAGTGTGATTTGTGTACTAAAGCTTTTGTATCAATAGGAATTCTGAATTTGCATATGAAAACGCATAGTGACGAGAAACCTTTCCAATGTGAAGTATGTCAGAAAGCATTCAAATTTAAAAATAAGGTCCTTGCTCATATGGCAGTGCATACTAGTATAAGACCGTTTCAGTGTGACATGTGCTCTAAAGCATTTAAAAGTAAAAATAATTTGGTAACTCATTTGACAGTTCATGCTGGTAAGAGACCTTTTCAGTGTAAGAGGTGTTCAAAAGCTTTTACATTGAAACATCATCTGCTTGCGCACACGGCAACACACGCTAAAAAGAAATCATAAATCTTGTATATTTAAGATAAATAATTTACAACAATGCTTCAAATACAGGGTAGAATTTTGTAACCTTTCATGCTCATTCATACTCAGTCATGATTTTTAAAAAGAATTAACATATGAATACGTTATTTTACATTACATCTATCTTCTTCTAATACACTATGCCGAAGCCCAAACTGCAGGCCTAGCACGTTGAATTGCGCGGGCGCGAGATATCAAAAGTATGCTTGTGGCCATACTGAAGTGGCTAAGTATGCAACCGCCGCTTGTGGCCATACTGAAGTGGCTAAGTAAGCAACCGCCGCTTGTGGCCATACTGAAGTGGCTAAGTATGCAACCGCCGCTTGTGGCCATACTGAAGTGGCTATGTATGCAACCGCCGCTTGTGGCCACTGAAGTGGCTAAGTATGCAACCGCCGCTTGTGGCCACACTGAAGTGGCTAAGTATGCAACCGCCGCTTGTGGCCACTGACTTGGCTAAGTATGCAACCGCCGCTTGTGGCCACTGAAGTGGCTAAGTATGCAACCGCCACTTGTGGCCACACTGAAGTGGCTAAGTATGCAACCGCCGCTTGTAGCCACAATGAAGTGGCTAAGTATATAACTGCCTCTTGTGGCCACACTGAAGTGGCTAGTAGGCAGCCTCCGCATGCAGCCACAATGAAGTGGCTAAGTATACAACCACCTCTTGTGGCCATACTGAAGTGGCTAAGTTTGCAACCGCCGATTGTGGCCATACTGAAGTGGATAAGTATGCAACCGTTTTTCTCGTTTGTTTGCTATACTTTACGATAGCGCTCGAAAAACAATATTAATCTCATGATATATTTTATAATTCAAGGTATTCTAAACGACTATTATGTAATTTCTATTTTCTTTGTTATTATTATAGTCAATAGTCAATAGTCAAAGTACTTTATTACTGTAGATATTTACATATACTTAGCAAACGTTATTTTTTGCCTCTTCTCTACATTGGACCACTGTGGGAGAAGAAGGGCGTAGAAACTCCCACAGATTTATTTTTAGATCTCTTTTAAAAATAGGTTGTGCTTAACAAATACAAATATGAAAAATTTAATTGTTATGATTAATAACCAGGAATATATAATTACAAAATTATTAACAGCAAGGTCTGTGTTGAGCCAGATTAACCCCATACAGTCCTGTCATTTAAGTAATCTTGAACATTGTAATATCCCTTTTTCGACAGAGTCGCTTTAACATGCTTTTTAAATTGCTCAAATGGCAATTTCAAAATCTCCAGAGGTATCTTATTGTAGTAGAGAATGCACTGACCCTTGAAAGAATTGCTAACCTTGGCGAGTCTAAAACGGGGCGCACATAGTCTGTGATTATTTCTTAGGTTAACATTACAGCTGTCGCTAAGTTTGGAAAATGTTGTAAGGTTCTTGCGTACATACATTATATTTTCGAAAATAAATTGACTAGCTACTGTTAGTATGTCAATTTCTTTAAAAAGCTCTCTTAAGGAGTCTGTTCGTTTTAAATTATAAATTGCTCGAATAGCTCTTTTCTGTAAAATAAAAATAGTTTGAATATCCGCTGCTTTCCCCCACAACAAGATACCATAGGACATCACACTATGAAAGTAACTAAAATATACTAGCCTAGATGTAGCCACATCCGTGCTTTGTCTGATGTTCCTAACAGCGTAAGCCGCAGAACTTAATTTACCAGCCAATTTATCTATGTGGGGTCCCCACTGCAATTTGCTATCAATGGTTATTCCAAGAAACTTCGTATCATTTACCAATTCTAACGTGCTGTTGTCTAACACCAAACTGGTCTCAACTTGCCTGACATTTGGAAGTGAGAATTTGATACACTTGGTTTTACCAGCGTTTAACAATAAATTATTTATTATTGTTTGTCAACCCTACGCATGCAATGCGTTGCCAAACTACGGTTTGTTTTAAACCATATTCTCTATATTAATAGACCATGTCCATAGTATCATTTGGGACACCAGGCCCTCGAGTCACGTAATATAACTCCAATAGCAATAGTATATTGATTGCTCGCAAGGGCCTAAAATGCCATATTTGGCTTGTCGGCGGCCTTTATTTGGAGACTGACTACCGAATACGGCATTTGGAGCCCTTGGGAGCAATTGATATACAATTGCTATGTGAGTTATATTATGCGACTCGATTCATCGCCCCTGCTCCGTATTACACACATAATAAAAGCTTTATTTCCATATTTCTGTTTTATTTATCAAAACGAAGATTAATCGATAATAACAAGGGTTATGTCACACGCCTCCACCGTGAATCAGCGGAGCTGGGAGCAGCTGGTCCAGGTGGCGGACCCAGGTGAGCCCGCTGTTGGTCTTCACTTCTTATTGAAGCCTCCCCAGCTTTCGGGATATGGAGCCGAATTCCCATCTCTTCCTTGTGTGGAGTAGGCATAGGCTTGTACTCGGCTACCAAGCACCAAGCTGCCTTACACTTTCGGGGCTTCCTGAGCTTGGTTCCGCCCTTAGAACCGCCCTAACCATCCCGTGTAGGTTGGTTCGTATGTGTCTCCCGAGGGTGTTCTGAGCGACTACCTCCTAGTGTGGGGGTGCTGAAGTGATGCAGAAGGATACGTCCGACTGCATAACTTCTGCTTCCTCTTGGTGCACCCTGGTAACAGCGGCTAGTGACTGGTCCCCGGACCTCTTACTAGCTGATGGCTAAAAGTCCCTCCGGTTCTGTCGGTTAAGGTGGGTGTACCCGGCAGACTATCTACACTCACCTGCGTCTTGTGGTCTGCGCAGTTGATCACCGTAGGCCAGGATGAAGGGGTCCTGGGGGGTTGAGCCGAGCGTTGCTGTGGATTTAGCTTCGTAAGGCAACACGCCCTCTTTGGCCTGGATTTCAGGCAAAACGGTAGCCTCGCCCGTAGCCGCGGGTTGGGGTAACGGCCAAGTGTCCCGTCAGAGGGCCACGGCTAGGGGTGTAGGGTCCGCTAAGGCGTCAGTCAAAGCGGTGGGATGGGCCATGCTGACGGGGTAAGCTTCGGTGACTACGGCGGTGGGACCATGTCGCTGACACCTTGGTTCAATTGTCCACAGAAGCGAGCTCCCCATGTCGCGATAAGTACCAGCCCTATGCTCCTATATCTACTCGGTACTCCTAGCGACTGAAAGCTGTTCCAAGCGAGTAGGCGCTCCCAATTGTGCGGGCTCCGTGGAGGGTGGGAAATCGAGTAGACGAATCTCTATACATTTGACTATGGATCGTGTCAGGTCAAAAAACCCATCTATTTATTTATTTATTTATTTGTTTGTTGATGTTTCACAGCATAAGTAATTAATTCGATAAAAATAACACTGATATAAATGGATAATGCCAATTACGAAACATATCCTTTATAAATTATGATGAGGATTTTTAGATCATAAAACATGTATAAAAGGTAATTTTACATTATATATAATAAGGTATGTGTTTGTGTATGTGTATGTGTCTGTGTGTGTGTGAGAGAGAGAGAGAGAGGGTATGTAATATGTGTGTGGATATGAGAGAGTTCAATTTCCTTGAATAAATGTTATTGATTTTTGTTTATTTTTGATGATCAATTATCTAATTTGATTGACCTTATCTTCGCAAAAACCTGTGATATAAATTGAGTCCGGTTCAGGTAAAAGACATCGGCCCCCGCAAAGTGTTTCTCGTACATATCAATGCTCCTATTTAGCGGTGAATTGGAGGCATAGTTGGTGCGCGCGCGCTCGTACCCAAGCAGCGCCGGTGTGTGGCGACGCGACCGCGCTGGGGCGATGCGCAGCAGCACTGACCTCACCAGCCACTCATTGTCCAGTCTGTTGTTGATGACGTCATGAAGAAGTTTCTGATCTGCCAGCATCCTCCTGCTCTCCAGGGAAGCCATAGAATGTCGAGTAAGGCCCTCATCATAGTCCACCAAAGACCCGTCATATCTAATCTGGAGTTGCCTCATGAACGCTTTCTGAACCGACTCAATTCTGATTTTATGCGACTGGTAGGATGGTGACCATACCGGCGACGCATATTCCAGCACACTGCGAACGTAGGCGAAATAAAGTAATTTAAAAGCAAGTGGTGAACGCAGCGGCCTCGTCACACGATTTACGAATCCCAGCATTTTAAAAGCTTTCGCTATAATATGTTCGTAATGAGGTATGAATAAAAGTTTAGAGTCCATTATAACCCCAAGATCCCTAACCTTGGAGACACGTTCAATGGGGTGGTCATTTAGAATATATTAGTGTGTTAGATTAGATGTTTTTCTACTAAACGTGATTAGTTGACACTTTTTGGGATTTAGATCTAAGCTGTTGAGACTACAGTACTCGCAAAGTCGGTCCAGATCTTCCTGCAATCTGTGGCAATCTGAGGAACTTGATACGGGCATAAATATCTTGGTGTCGTCGGCATACATAAGGCAACTGGCGGATCTAAAACAAGATGCTATATCACACAGACAGACATTGAATAGAAGTGGCCCCAGATGGGATCCTTGAGGAACGCCTGAGGGGATTGGAGCAAATCGCGAGCAATGGCAGCCAATTCGGACAGCTTGACTATCTTGATCTGAGCAGATCTCCATGTACACCGACTTGTTCCAGCTTAAAAAGGATGATGTCATGCCTCAGCCGATCGAAACACTTAGAGTAATCGGTCTATATAGTATCGACCTGGTAGCCCTTATCCATAAAACCGGTCACTGATCCTGCGAATTCTGCCAAATTTGATGTAGTAGATCTTTTACGCATAAAGCCATGCTGGGCCGGAGGAATACTACGCGCTAAAATGGGATACACCTGATCATGGACTATAAGTTCCAGCAGTTTACTAAAAACTGGCAGTATTGAGACCGGCCGATATTGTTCTGCTTTGGTTTTTGGACCACCTTTGTGTATGGGTACAATATAAGCCATTTTCCAACGTGTGGGGAAACACCTCTCGTCTAGTGACCTCCGGAACAGCATACACAAAGGGACGGCGAGTTGATCGGCACAATTTCTAATGAAAATCGGTGGGATCCGGTCGTGCCCTGCGCCCTTATTACTGTCAATTTTTTTGAGGTACTTAAGGACAAGATTGTTAGTTAATTCAATGGCACCCACACAGCTCAGATCATTTGTGCCGCCAGAAGGTGGTGAAGAGCGGTGGTTGGAGTCCACATACACAGACAAAAAATATTCTAGAAAGATCTCACAAGCCTCCTGAGCACTGTTAGCCGTTTTGGCGCCATACGAGATCTGCGCCGGGAAACCATGATCACGGCGCATGTCCTTAGCGAAGCGCCAAAACAGTTTGGGGTTGCGGACTAAAGCCTCATTGGTTTTTAGTACAAAATTATTCCAACATTGTCGCTGAAGCTTCTTGTGCCGCTTCCTCAGCAACGAAAAAGAGTCGTAGTCGAGAGGGTTACCAAATCTTTTCCATTTATTGTGAAATTTGTCTTTTTCTGCAACTATATTAATAAGCGATTTGGAATACCAGACCGGATAGCCCTCGGGATTTCCATAAGTATATGGAACATATTTATCTATAAGCGTATTCAAAATTTTGTAAAAAGTATCCATGGCTTCAGTAAGTGTACATTTGTTTAAAATAGTAGACCAATCTTTAGTGGCAAGTTCGTTGCGGATCGCTGTGTAATCAGCCTTTTTAAATCTATACATTTTAATGGGGTGAGAGCGTAACAATGGTATGCCAACGTTTGGGAGCTCGATGTCGAGTGCGGGATAATGAGGCATATCTTCGCGAGTGAAAGGGTCACTCGCACGCACCACAGAAGCATCAGTGTTACTAAAAATTAAGTCCAAGAGCCTGTTATTTCCATTCAGCACATTACTATATTGGGTCAGGTCAGACAGACAAATATCGTCAATAAACCGCTGCTGACTTTCTCTAATGGTACCATACGGAGTGAGACCATAACCAGCGGTACGCGGTCTCCATGATATGTCTGGTAAGTTAAAATCACCCAGCAGTAGGTAGTCATTATCCGGACAGCAGTGGCGAATGTATGCGGAAAGGTTGACCAAAAGTGCGTCATGTTTATCGCCAGAGCCTGGTAAATAGATACAAATAATATGTAGATCTTTATTAGCACGAACCGACGACTTGGGCACCACGACATGAACAATTTCCAGTTGAGCATACTCATGCGCATGTGTGGGTGGCGGCAGTACACGGGCGGCGGATAACTCACGCCGCGTGAGTAGCATTACCCCGCCGCCCGTGTAACTCGCCGGACGCGCCCCGACACCACCTCCCCGCTGACGCAACACCTCATTCGTCGGGCGGTCAGCACGGTGGACGTCATAACGAGGCTCGCTCACCTCAGAGTCTAACACTCCATCTATCAGATTAGTTTCGCAGATGCCGACCACATGATAATCGTTTCTGAGTAAACCCTGAACGAAAGCCGACGTCTTACCCCTGATACCGCGAGAATTCTGAAAATATATCCTTAGGCCTTTTCAACATGAGATACAATCAGAGCTATATTCTGCTTGCCTATTAGGCAACAATGTAACAATGTAATGTAATCTGGAACGCTTCCAGCGGTGAAAACCTCGAGCGTCTCCAAACAGGTGCGAGAATCTGCCTCGGCAGATCCTCAAGCCTTAACTGGGCGCACTGCCACCATCAGTGACCTACCGGTGCAAACCGGTAGTGCTTCCACTGTGGAGGTTAGCTGCAAAAAGCCCGAAAGCGAGTCGAGAGGCAGAGCCACGGGGCAACCCGGTGCGCGGAGCCATTCGACAAACATCGCCGAGCATTTCGCCAGCGCCTGGACGACGGTTGGTCGAAAGGGTAAACCACCCAAGCAATCTTTGCAAGGGAAGGGCCCATCGACTAAACGTCCAGATACGGTGCAAACCGGACCAGGGCGTAAGGCGAATCGTCGGTGGAAGAAAAAACAGCGTTTGGCTGCCACATCGGCCGCTGCCGGCGTAGATGGGGTTCCATCTGCCACGGTTGCGACCGAAAGCGGTCCCGCTGTTAATACAGCCGGAGCTGCGGGTAAGGTGACCGGCTCCCGTGGTGTCAAAGGGGCAACCCTAGACTCAAACGGGGCTAAACCTACCGTAGCGTTCTCTGGTGGTCCAACTTCTAATAAGAAGTTGAAATCTGCCAAGAGATCCGGCAAAAACGAGCGCGCGGCTGCTAAGAGGGCTCGACTAGAGGATAGTAATTCTCCTCGAGTGGAGCCTAAAAAGCAGTGCACGGAAGCGCGCGTCACCTATGCTCAGAAGGTGAAGTCTGACCAGTACATCGCCGTAACTGACGTCGCTACTGGTCATATTTCACAGGATCTGTCAACGATCATCCTCAACGAGATTGATGACAAAATCTTGAGGGAAGCGTTAGCGGATCCGAGCAAGGAAAACCCCAAATTCGGTGGCAAGCCTCGTTACGAGGACGGCCACCTTAAACTGTTCGTGGAGGACGAGTACTCCCTGAACTGGCTGCGGGAGTGTGTCTCCGGTGTGTCTACACCATCCAACGTACAGTTGGTGTTGAAACGCCAATCGGAGATGGTCCGCAGGGTTCGATGTGGGGTGCTCATACCCAACGAACGAGGCAAGTGGAAGTCTGCGCCCGACGTCGGCGTAGTCCTCCACTTTATAAAAAAGTGGGCACAGGTTGACCGATGGCTCCTCCAGAAAGTGGATAAGCAGCAGGACAACCTGTTTCTCATTACAGACGTCCCTGAAGATGTGGTGCCGACCCTGCTGGGAAGGGGCAGACAGCTCCTTTTTGGTAGTGGTTCGGTCTAACTTAAATTTCAGGGACCCGGTGGGAAATTTGTTAAGGAACCACCGGTGATAGCGCAGACCAGCTCTAAGCTGGTCATCACTGGGGTCTCATCAACAACAGCTATGCCCCAGAGTTCCACTCCAGAGCGGCAGCAAACAGGTCCCGATGTAGTCGGGGAAAGTTCTGCTGCTCAACCGCAGGACGGGCATGCGCACTGGGAGGCCATGCTGCTTGGTGAAGGCGATGAGCTAGAACCAGCAGTGGTGCCCTCTGAGGGCGAGGAGCTGTCCATGCAGCTGGAGGAGGAACTCGTCTTGGAGGTGGAGGAGGGGTTGACCAAAAATGGCGTCCCTCTCCCGCGATTGTAAAATCCTCCAAGCCAACCTCCAACACAGCCAAACTGCAACGGCCCAGTTAAGACGCTGGTTGGGGGCAAACAGCACTGCCGTGGCTCTGATCCAGGAGCCGTGGATCAACCGCGGTAGCATTCGAGGGCTCGCCAATTTGAGAGGTAAGCTTTTCGTTACAACTGATCACGATAACCCTAGAACGTGCATCATAACTACTAACAACATCCCAGCACAGCCATTAACAGAGTTCTGTTCCAGGGACCTGTGTGCCATAAGGCTGCAACTGCCCGACACAGCTAGGTGCCGCGAACTCGTGGTGGCCTCCGCCTACATGCCTGCGGAGGACAACCCGCCTCCACACGACCTGTGCCGGCTGGTGGACCACTGCGAGAAGTCGGGCCTCCAGCTCATCGTTGGGGCCGACTCGAACGCGCATCATCCACTGTGGGGCATGCCGGATATGAACAGCAGAGGTAAGACACTTGTTAAATACCTATTTACTACAAACCTTAATGTGCTTAACATAGGTTCTGAACCAACTTTTGTTACCAAGCGGAGCAGAACTATCGTTGATATTACCCTGCGGCAATATCCGACGACGTTGGGGGCTGGCATGTGTCCAACGAGGCGTCATGCTCTGATCATCGATGGATACGCTTCGAGATCAACGCAGCGTTCTCCCCAACTGTCCCTAAGAGAAACCCACGCAAGACTGACAGAACCAGGTACAGAGCTATCCTAGGTGAAAGACTTGCTTGGGCTGAGACTCTACCAGATCCGGAGGGACCCGAACAAATCGAACAACAGGTAACAGATTTTACTAATACTTCAATAGACTGCTACCATTCAACTTGCCCGCTTAGCACACCAGCGCCTACCAACATCAAGGGGCAGCCTTGGTGGGCTCCTGATCTAGATAGGATGCGTGCTAAGATCAGAAGACTGCTAAACAGGGCGATGAACACCAGTGCTGATGAGGATTGGGACAACTACAAAGATGCCAAATCCAAGTACAAGAAACGACTACGGTTCAAAAGCAGCAACTCATGGAGGAAATTCTGCAGCGACATTGAAACCGTTGATCAAGCAAATCGGGCCTGCCATTTGCCTTAGCAAATACTAGCTCAACAAGGCACCTCCAGGCTAGGGTCGCTTAAAAAACCCGATGGAACATATACCTCTTCCACCACAGAAACACACAGTCTCTTGTTGGAAACTCACTTCCCCGGAAGTAGAACTATTCAAGAGATTGTGTGGCCGGAAGAGGTTCACCATGAAGCTGTCGACCACTTAGACATAACTAATAATATTATCACTGCTGACAAGGTGAGATGGGCCATTAATAGCTTTAAACCTTTTAAATCAGCAGGACCAGATGGAATCTTCCCAGCACTTCTACAGTGGGGTGGGGAACCCGTCATCAATATAATGGTCCGAATCATGAAAGCATGTCTTAGATTCGGATACGTTCCCAAAAGGTGGAGAGTAGTAAACGTAATTTTCATACCGAAGCCAGGAAGGAGCGACTACACTAACGCCAAATCTTTCAGGTCGATTAGTCTCACCTCGTTCATGCTTAAGACTCTCGAACGTTTGTGCGAGAGACACCTGAGAGATGGAGCGTTAAAACATATACCCTTATACAAGAATCAGCATGCATATAGTTTGGGTAAGTCTACTGGATCGGCTCTCCATGCAGTTGTATCCACAATTGAAGAGGCGATTCAAAACAAATGCATCTGTCTTGGAACTTTTATTGATATAGAAGGTGCCTTTGACAAGACGCAGCATAGCAGTATAAATGCATCTCTAACAAGGCATGGAGTGTCAACAGCTGTAAACAACTGGGTCAGAAACATGCTTAATAAACGTATCGTGCGTCTAGCTGGTGAGTCCCTGTCGGCGGAGGTAGTGCGGGGATGCCCGCAGGGAGGAGTGCTCTCCCCGCTTCTGTGGAATCTGGTCATTAATGACCTGATTACCAAGCTTAACGCTAATGGATACTACACCGTAGGATACGCCGACGATTTGGTAATCCTCATCACAGGTAAATTTGCGAGCACAGTGTGCAACCTTAAACAAACAGCTCTTCGCATCGTGGAGCGCTGGTGTCTAGAATATGACCTGGCGGTTAACCCAACAAAAACGGAAATGGTCATGTTCACTAACAATAGGGCTCTTGGTAGGTATACCCTACCTAAGCTCTTTAGAACGGAACTCCAGCTAGCAACTGAGGTGAAGTACCTGGGCATAACCTTGGACAGCAAGCTCAACTGGAGTAGCCACATTGACAACAAACTAAAGAAGGCGAGTATTGCTTTCTGGCAGTGTCGGAGAATGGTGGGGAAAAAGTGGGGACTTTCTCCCAACATCATTCTTTGGCTGTACGTGACGGTGATCCGTCCTCTTGTCTGCTACGGAGCTGTGGTGTGGTGGACCAGGACCAAACTAACCACAATGGTAAGCAAACTCCAAAGCTTCCAAAGGCTGGCCTGCATGGCTATCACAGGTAGTATGAGAACTACTCCAACAGCAGCAATGGAGGCCATGCTGTGTCTTCCGCCACTCCAGCTGTATATTAAGCAGGAGGCCGCGTCATCTGCGTTGAGACTCAACACCTTAGGACTTTGGAGGAAAAACAGGACCTCACACACCGCCATCCTAGGGGAAGTTTACAAAAAAATTCCCATCTCTATGGCTTGCAGTGACAGAATCCCTAAACAATTTGTTTTTGACAAAAAATACAATATACAGTTACATGAAGACCATCGGGTTGAGGGGCTCGACGTTAAAGAGCTCAGAATTTTTACCGATGGTTCAAAAACTGAAGCAGGCACTGGTTCAGGCACCTTCTCGGAGGACCTAAACATCAAGATAGCCATTCCACTGGGTGCCCATAATACTGTCTTTCAAGCTGAATGCATGGGCATCATCTCGGCCGCTAATGCCATAGCATCGAGAAATGTAAGAGATTCCTCCATTCGAATACTCTCGGATAGCATGGCCGTCTTACAAACCCTAAATAGCAACACTATTAACTCAGGGCTAATCTAAGAGTGTCACAAACGACTAATGGAGGTATGTCAACATAACCGCGTAATCCTTCAATGGATAAAAGGACACAGCGGATCAAGAGGTAACGATGCAGCGGATGAGTTGGCGCGTAAAGGATCTAGCTTGACAGCGTATGGTCCCGAACCTATCATCCCTCTTCCCTTCAAGATGGTACGCACATTTCTGAGAGAGTCGACCAGGAATGATCATGCCACTCTTTGGACAAACCATGAGGAGTGCAGGCAGGCTAAGCTGGCCTTGCCATCCCCTAGCGCTAGGCTGGCTAAGACCTTGCTTCGACTTAGTAGGCCGCGCATGCGACTGGTGACTGCAGCACTTACTGGCCATGGATCTATATGTCCTAGGTGTTACCGACAGCCCCCTTTGCAGAGCCTGCTTGGAGGCAGAAGAAACGGCTGCTCACGTCCTCATGGAGTGCACAGGAGTAGCGGACTACAGGGCTAAACACCTCGGTCAATCGAGGTACCTTCCAGGGATAGTCGGTAACGTAAAGGGCCTGCTGGCATTCCTGGAGGAGTTGGGTTGGCTCGAATGATGTCGCATTCCCACCCACACGCAAAATAGGCGCTTTCTTCGTCGTCGAGTTGCGGAAACCAGCCCGTCTTACAATTGACAATTGTGTCTCCCGAACATGAGTGTAGACGGGGAAAACCAGAGGGGCTCGGGGTAGATCAGAGGGTGTCCTTCACCGTAAGGATGAACTTAATGCACTTAATGTATACTAACGGCCTCACTATAACAATTGGAAACGACCTGGTTATCTTGGCTATTTATAAATATCACACTCTCGTATCCACCCATAACCAGCATCGAAATTTTTCTAAACTCTGTTGATGCCTGTCTACAAAGTCTCAAAACCTACAAAACGCGACACTGGTCGGTTATCATGTAAACAGACAATTCTCATCAAAATTAATTACGAAAGTGCGTTAAAAATGGATAAATCATATTAAAAGTGATAGTAAAGGACCACACATAACCCCACCTGTGAGTACATACCACTGAACAACATCACCAAGGAGCGAGAAACACCAAAATCCCATATTTCTGCGTCGGACAAATCATAAACATAGCTACTATATAAGATAACAACGGTTTAAACATACAATAAACGGATTAAATTCACAACAACAAACATTTACAAAACACCAACTGCATCAGCTGATTGGTTGACGCAAGCTGCCGTCTGACATTACGTTTTGATATTGCATCGGTCCATTCCACAACACAATAACTTGTGTTGTTCCGAACTGCACTCGACTAACTATACACGACTATTCCGAATTGTTGTCAAGTGAATAAAAACTGCAAATCATATCGGAAAGCCTTCAACATCACAAGATTAGGCCTAATCATGTCAATAACATCCGATAAATACGTAACAATTAGAAAACAGTACAGATCACACTCCGACGCCAGTGATGTATGAACATCACCACTGTTCGAACATTCCAATCTGAGCCTACCAAACACTTCAATTAATGAAAGCTACAGCCACCCAGCAACTCAACATCTTGAAAAAATCACAAAAGATTTACTAAGTGCAGAGCAGGAAATAGAGAACCTCAATATAGAAAATGAAAGGCTAAAAGATGAGCTAGCTCGATGCCTTAAAATAATAGAAAGCTATATAGCATTTAAATTCACGGATACAGTAATGTGTCCATTGACCGACAGAAAGAGAAAAAAACCTTGTAAGAGATTGTCATTCAAACGCAAAGCTACCGACCCAAGCTTGACAAAAAACCTCAATAATGCAGATCCCATGCATGATGCTGAGAAAAATATAACATCAAAAACACAACCTCCTACTACCAATAAAATCATACAACCAGCAGTAGCCACACATATCTCCCTACAAAACAAACATAAACTGCACGACATACTTAATGTAATGTAATGTTTAATGTAATATATGTAGTATTGAGTTAATTTTGTAAGATAAATATCACTATCAACATTCCATTTATGGTTGGTCTAGGTGTAAGTAAGGCGCTTATTCAAACCAGTTAATAACGCTAGATAACTAGATATTAATTGAATAAATATTTATATATAAATATATATTCGGAGTGAATTATAATTAGTTATATATATATATATGAATTATTTACCTGATATTATCAATCAAAGTTTCTTTTCCTGCTCTTCAAACGACGATGTTGACGATTTTGTGAGTGCAGAAAGCAACATCTCCGCTTCGGAGGAACCCCTTTCTGCTAACATTAGGACTGTTTTCGGTGGTGTGGAGGATAACCTAAACATCGTGCATATCAATGCTCAAAGTATTCACTCCAGCTATCCGGACCTGCTCGAGGCTTTTAGTGACCAATGCGTGGACGGCATTCTTGTCTCTGAGTCGTTCCTAAAGCCATCGCTGTCATCTTCTTCATACTCCATTCCAGGATACAGGCTTTACAGGAACGACAGAGTCGGGAAAGCCGATGGGGGCGTCGCTATCTATCTGCGAGTGGAAATCCCGTGCAAGGTGATCAGCGCGTCCCCTAGCCAGTACTCCGAGTCTGCTGAACATCTCTTTCTCGAAATAACTCTTCACCATAGTAAGGTCCTCCTCGGTGTTCTTTATAGCCCCTCTCTTCGCATCGACTACTTCGACACATTAGAATCCCTCCTTAATGAACTCTCACCTCTGTATAACGATACCCTCATTCTAGGTGATTTCAACACCTGTCTCCTCAAAAACGACTCCCGTTCTACCAAACTCAAGTTTATAGTCAACTCTTTCAATCTGCATATTCTGCCTCTTGATGCCACGCATTTCCAACCTCACTGCTCTCCCTCTCTCCTCGATATTATGATCGTCTCTAACTTGGATAAGGTCGCTGTACATGGTCAACTCAACTCTCCTCATATAAGATCTATACCTATAAGACCTATAAGATCAGGCCTCTCAAGAGCAGGGCAAAATTTCTTAATATTCGTAACTTTAGGGATATTAACCTAGAGTCTCTTAGGTCGGATGCCTTGTCGATCGACTGGTCCCCTGTAATATCCAGCGAGACCATGGACGAGAAAATCAACAAGTTCAATATCATAGTCCTAGGTCTCTACGACAAGCATGCACCTATAAAAAAAGTGAGAGTGAAACACCTACCCGCCCCTTGGCTAACAGATACTATTAAGCGTCTAATGGCCAAGAGGAACAGAGCCAAGTGTAAATACCGTAAGAATCCGACAGATGACAATTTTCTTTCTTACAAATGTCTTCGCAACCGCTGCAACCGTCTCTGTCGTGATGCTAAACGTCGGCACATCCACGAGAGTATTGAAAGTTACACACCAGCTCAGGTGTGGAAGTTTCTAAAAACACTTGGCATAGGTAAGACTCAGGACTTTCATGCTGGTAATGTAGATCTCAACGGTCTCAACCAGTTCCTTTCTGCTCCACCTGTTGTGATGGATCCCATTGTCAAACAAGCCACTCTTCAGAGCCTGCGCTCTAAGTCCTTACCCGACACCACACCACTCAACTTGAGCAATGTTGGAATCTATGCGGTCAAGAAGGCGGTACTAGCAGTGAGCTCGAAAGCCGTAGGTGATGATAAAATCTGCCTTAAAATGCTTTTAACAATCCTGGATGAACTACTGCCAGCTATTACACATGTTATAAATTTTTCCCTATCGAATGGCATCTTCCCCACCATGTGGAAAAAAGCATTAGTCATCCCGCTCCCTAAAACTTCCAGTCCCACCTCTTTTAAAGAGTATCGACCTATTTCAATCCTACCCATCCTCTCCAAAGTCCTTGAATCCATTGTCCATACCCAGCTCTCTTCTTACCTTCTCTCAAACAATCTGCTGAACATGTACCAGTCAGGATTCAGACCGGGTCATAGCACCGTCACGGCTCTCATGAAAGTCACAGATGATATCCAGGTAGCCATGGACTGCAAACAACTTTCCGTGCTTGCTTTACTTGACTTCAGTAGTGCCTTCAACTGCGTAGATTTTGACATTCTCGTTGAGCTTCTCAGATCTCTGAACGTCTCCTCCTTCTCTGCTAGCTGGTTCGACTCTTATTTGAGGGATCGGCAACAGCGTATCAGGTCGGAAGAGATATCCACTGAATGGTGTGACCTCTCTACAGGCGTCCCTCAAGGTGGTATTCTTTCTCCTCTTCTATTCTCGATCTTTATCAACACCATCTCGGACGTCCTGTCCTCCTCATATCATCTTTACGCTGATGATCTCCAGATTTATCGCCACTTCTCTCTCAACGATGCACACTCTGCTGTGGAGGCACTCAACGCTGATCTTGAGGGAATAAGAAGTTGGGCTTCATCCTTCGGACTCCTGGTCAACCCGAGCAAGTCCCAGGCCATGATAATAGGTACTAGACATTCTCTTAACTTGTTGCAGCAAAATCCCATTCCATCTGTCACTTTTAATGGTACCACAATCGTATATAGCGATAAAGTTAAAAACCTGGGTCTAATCTTCGACAACCAGTTGT
Source organism: Argyresthia goedartella (assembly GCA_949825045.1). NCBI lineage: Eukaryota > Metazoa > Arthropoda > Insecta > Lepidoptera > Argyresthiidae > Argyresthia > Argyresthia goedartella. The sequence goes on along the minus strand of OX463832.1, from coordinate 4,673,958 downwards.
CCTGGTCATCGCATGTCAATGAGGTAAGTCGCCGAGTATTTTCTACCTTTCACTCTCTCAGGAGACTTCAGTACTTTTTGCCTCGACATACCAAAATCACTCTTGCTCAATCTCTCATTCTACCCCTCATCGATTACGCTGATGTCTGCTGGGTCAGTGCTAACGAAGAACTACTGAACAAACTCGAACGACTTCAAAATCTCGGGATTCGGTTTATCTTCGGGCTGCGCAAATACGACCATGTGTCACAACATCGCAGGGAGTTGAAGTGGCTGCCGATTCGTCTTCGTCGGGATTCACACATCCTCAATTTCCTCTACAACATTTTACGTAATCCACGCTACCCAACTTTCTTACGAGACAGTTTTCAATTTCTTTCTTCCAGCAGACCTCGGAGAACTCACGCAGTTTCCATGCTCACAACTCCACAGCATAACACCGCTTACTATGAGAACGGGTTTAGAGCCCGGGCCATTCGGTTGTGGAATGAACTCTCCTGCACCATCAGGGACAGTCCTAATCTGAATATCTTTAAAAGTCGTGTGAAGAAACATTACCTCTCCCTTTAGAGTTATAGGTAGTATGCATGTAAGTATAATAATAATAATAATAATAATATACCTTGGACACCATTTACACACATTGATCTAGCCCCAAACTAGGATTCCCTGTATCTTGGATACTAGACAACGATACACATACTTATATAGATAAATATTATACTTAGATAGATAAACAACCATGACTAGGGTACAAACATCCGTTCTCATCAAACAAATATTTGCCCCCACCGGGACTCGAACCCGGGACCCTTGGTTTCGTAGGCAGCGTCACTGCCGACTCGGCCATTCGGGTCGTCGTATTAGTATAGTGTATAAAATAGTATTTGTAGTATATAATAAGTATTTAGTATATTATTATAGTTATTATTTAATTTATTTTATTTATTATTTTATATATTGTACACATAGGTCTACCCCTGCTCAACCATCAACTTTTCCCTTGTTTGCCTGGTTTGCTGGTAGAGATCTCTTATTAGAGATAAGCTCGCCTTTGTACACTTTTTTTATGTAACTCTTGTTTTTTGTATGATTTGTGTGCAATAAAGAAATTGTGAAATTATGACATACAACAGTCACAAGACAAGATACAGGACAAGAACACCATTATTAGTGATGTAAAAGACAATACAGATATTGAAGAAACTGGATCACATGAACAGGATAGCGCCGAGAACACAGACAAATATAATGAAAAAGATAATACAACTTCACAAATAAGCCCAAACAGAACGGGTATTCAATCAGAAAATACACCGAACACTAAACATGGATCGACACAAGAACAGACTATCAGTAACACTCAGGATTACAGAAAAGACTCGCATGAGAGCGTAAACGACACAGCAAGGACAGCAACAACAAGACGAAGAATCTTAATAATCGGGGATCAACAAGCGAGAGGCATCAGAAACGCTCTCCAAGTACTAGTCGGATCAAACTACCTAGTCACAAGCTTCTGGAAACAAGGTGCAAGACTCAGGGACGTCACTACGGCAGAAAAAGCAGAAATCGCAACACTCACCAAGGACGACTACGTAGTGCTGATGGGCGGTACCAATGAAGCCGATGCATTCGAGTTTACATTGAGCCTAATAGTGTGGCTACAGTCAAACAAAGGTGTGAACTTCATTGTTTGCGAAATTCCCTAGTGTAACAAACTACAAGAACGCAAACTTAATTACGAACTTAGATTTATATGCGGTAAATATGACAATGTATCATTCTTAGACATTAATTTCAACCGATTTCTCACGAGAGGACAACTGTTCACAAGAATCATGAGTAGACTGTTGCTAAGAAAACTACTCCAACTTGACTACGCCACACAAAAAGCTGCATACATTCGCCCAGTCAACACTCAAACATATGACAAACAAATGGTAGATAAATATGTACAAACGGAAATAAATCAGAATGACCTTGCTCTAAATACAATTCATACAATAGACATTGCCACGAATACTGACATAACTAATCATAATAAAAATAATTATAATAATGTAATTGATGACAACGATGTAAATGATAATTTAATTAATACTAATAGTAATGTAATAAACAACGACTTGAATAGAATCAGCAGTAGTACTATAACATAATAATATAAAAATAATAATATTTTTCGTGTATAACCACATACATATTCTGCACCAAAACATAAATGGGTTAATTAACAAGTCGGATAATCTATATCGGATATATAATCGGATAACAAGGCTATAGATGTTATATGTGTCACCGAACATAATATGATGTCGGCAGACACAGCTCAATTAAAGATACCGAACTATGTCGTAGCAACACACTTCTGCAGAAAAAATAGAAATGGGGGGGTCTTGTATTTTAATGAGTACACATCATAAATTTAAGGAAATTAAAGAGATAAAAGAAATGCAGCATATCAAATCTGGTTGAATGTTGTGGTGTAGAAATAATAGAACATAACATTATCATTATATCTATGTACAGGGTACCTACTCAAAAAATGAGGAAGGATAATTTGGAGAGGTTTTTTGAAACATTAGGTAAAATTCTTAGACAGACATGTTATAGAAATAAGAAAGTTATAATAGCAGGGGACTTCAAAATTGACACTTTAACAAACTCTAATGCTACGAGAACTTTTGTACAGCTGCTATCAGCTTAGAACTAGCTAAGAACCAACTCGTCCAGACAGTGGCACATGCCTTGATAATTTTGCCCATAATGTGCAAAGAAGTGTGGGTGAAGTGATAGAACTCGCCATGTCAGACCACTCTGCACAGATTCTCAAATGCCCAGTCAAAAAAGTTGTCTTTTAAAGCACTATTTCGTCAAAAGACGAGACTATAGTGAAGAGAACATAAATAAATTCGTTACCTACATTACTCAATTAAGCTCTTCTGAGGAATTTGAATGTAATGATCCTAATGAAGCGTTTGACATATTTCACGATACATTTGTACTGTTTTATGATTTATATAGAACAGAAATATAGAATTTATAATTCTATATTTCTGACTCCCACATCTCCACTTGACATTTTGAAATATATAAAAAGCCTTAACAATACCAACAGTACTGGTAACTATGGTGTTAATACAAAAATTATCAAAAAAGTGAGCATTAAGATTGCTCCGATTTTATGTCATTTGACGACCTTATGCTTGGAACACGGAATCTTCCCTGATCGCCTTAAGACTTCCATAGTTAAACCGCTTTTCAAAAAAGACGACAGGGAAGATATGAACTGCTATAGGCCTATAGCACTAATACCAATATTCTCCAAAGTAATCGGGAAAGCCATTTATGACAGGCTTTACATTTATCTTGAAAAGCATAAAATATTGGTGGAAGAACAAAAGGGCTTTAGGAGACGTAAAAATATTAACATGGCGATATACGATTTTTTAAGCAAGATCATGACGAATATTGATAATGATATCCCAGTGACGTCTCTATATATGGACCTATTTAAGGCTTTTGATGCATTTAGTTTATTTAAAAGTATATGTGGACCACGATATACTTTTAAATAAACTAAATGCATATGGTGTTAGGGGTAACGCATATGACCTCATCATATCTTATTTAAGTAACAGAAAACAATTGACTCAAATTACACAAATCTGCAATAACTCAAAAATTTAATTGACATATTCTTCTGACACTAGAGACATAAAATGTGGAGTACCACAAGGAAGTGTATTGGGTCCACTGTTGTTCCTTATTTACATTAATGACATCCCAAAATGTGTAAATCATCCCATGGTACTCTTCGCTGATGATAGCACAGTAACATTTATTGGACATAATCTTAATACATACGAATGTGACATAAATAATTCTCTTATAAGTTTAATTGACTGGCTACAGAGCAACAATTTTTTAATTAATATTAGCTAAACCAAATTAATGAAATTCAGGAAGGGACAAAAAAATCAATTGACATTAAATATTAATTATGAGGGTAATCAAATTGAAGAAACAGAGACCACGAAATTCTTAGGGCTTCACATTGATAACAACATGTCATGGAATACACATATAGACATACTGAGTATTAAACTGAGTCAATTCTCGTATGCTTTATATATGCTGTCTAAACAGGTGAATAAGGACGCTGTGCTAACTGCATATCATGGGTCTGTCGAGTCTTCCTCTTACGATATGGCATAATGTTTTGGGAAACGCCACTAAAATAGATCAAATTTTTAAGGCTCAGAAGAAATATATATGGTCTATATGCAATATTAATAAAACAGAATCTTGTAAGAGCCATTTCATTAATCTTAAAATATTAACAGTAGCGTCACTTTACATATTTGAAACTGCAGTGTTTATCAAGTGTAATCTACATTTATTTAATTTTATGAAGAGTAAACGTAACCAGGATAAGCTGTGCTTCTACCCACGTAAATCTGCTTACTTTGATAAAAGCATATTCGGCATTTCCACCCGAATATATAATAAACTACCGGAGACATTAAGAGCGATGAATATTTAACATATTTGTATTAGTTAAGCACAACCGATTTTTAAAAGAGATCTAAAAATAAATCTGTGGGAGTTTCTACGCCCTTCTTATCCCACAGTGGTCCAATGTAGAGAAGAGGCAAAAAATGACGTTTGCTGAGTATATGTAAATATCTACAGTAATAAAGTACTTTGACTATTGACTATTGACCCATTTTACACAACATATGCCAGCGATATAGAACGCATGCAACGAAAGTTCCTTAAATTCCTGAACCACCCCTCTCATAACTCTCACGCCGACTACCCTACCTCATTTGACAGGCTAGGGCAGTCTAAAGGCTTTAGACTGACCTAGCCTGGCGACAGATATGTTATCCCTGGTTGTCCCATTTAAAAGAACACGGCACACCAAACTGTTTTTTGTACCGTTCGATCGCACGAACTGTCCTGCCATTGCCAAAAAAACCGACAAAGATACAGAACTCAAAAACATAGTTTAAGGGCTTAAATCAGGCGAGCCACCACGAACTTCAGGGTATAAAGACAATGAGATTATGCTTCAAGACGATTGCGTCCTAAAAGGTATGAGAGTAATGATTCCGTGAACATTACGCCCTAGCATATTAGAGAAACTACAAACAGGACATAGTAATAGTAATAATCCTTTATTGCACAGAAAACACAGTGGAAATTATAACAGAAACAGTATGCAAAGGTGAGCTTATTTCTAAAAAGAAATTTCTTACAGCTAACCTGTGAAGAAAAGAGAAAAATAAAATATAGAGAGGTAGTCCTAGTGTACAATTAAGAGTTAAAAGAAATAAATAAAATCAATATACTATCAAATAAATCACAATACACCCTACGTAATTACTATAAAATAAATTAATAGAACACAATAAATACATAGATATACATAAATACTATGAGATACCCACTATTCGGAAGAGAGGAGATGCTGTTTCAATTTTTTCTTGAAATTGAAACAGGATTTGCAGTCCCTAATAGCGCAAGGAAGTGCATTCCACAAACGTATTGCCCTTAACCTAAACGAGTGCTCGTAAGCAACAGTGTTGTGCTGAGGAATTGACAAAAGTGACACCGTGTGAGATCTCCGAGGTCTATCCCCAGAGAAAAGATACTCAAAACGTTCACGAAGATATGCAGGGTAGCGCGGATTTCTCAAAATATTGAAGAGGAAGGAGAGAATGTGCATATCACGACGAAGTCGGATCGGGAGCCAGCCTAATTCCCTACGATATTGGGACACGTGGTCGTACTTACGAAGTCCGAAGATAAACCGAATCCCGAGATTTTGGAGTCGCTCGAGTTTGTTCAGTTGATCTTCGTTCGCACTGGCCCAGCAAACATCGGCGTAGTCTATTAAAGGCAAAATATCACTCGAGAGTTTTAATGCCTAATTATGTACAGTTACATACACTAGTTTATCTACACACATATCATAAGCTCTCTTTGATGTGTTCAGGAACCGCATGTTTGACCGACATTGTGGCTCTGCAATTGTTTAACTTGTTCTGTAGTACCAACTTCTCGCAGGCGGGCGTCGGCGTTCGAAATTTGAATGTCAGTACCAACTTCACAAACAAACTAGGGACGGCACGCGGGTGGGTGTCGGCGTTCGAAATTTGAATGTCATTATATGTAGAAAAACTACACATAATGACCATAATGTGTAGTTTTCCAGATACGAAACGAGTTTTTACCAAGTAGTTTAACATAATGCTGATCCTAACGTGCGGTTTTTGAACGCAGTAAAGAGGGTTTATGATATAATAGACGCCAAACATCTTGAACAAAATGTGACGTGGTGGGGGAAAGTTTGCGCATGTACAATTACGTGCAAAAAAATCGGCGCATTTGAAATTCTCATTCCTACGTCTACAATTTAATTCCTTCTTTAGAGGTAGATCAATTTTGTATGTGTGTTCGGAAATGCTTCAAATGGAAATGCACATGCATGAGACAAGAAGTAGGTACATGTGCTGAGTCCAACTAGATTTAATGGTTTGTGGGTATGACTATCAAAATAAAACTATACTTAATTAGCGGTATTTGTCGGCTTTATTGGTAAATAACTAAACTTAGTCTTGAGGTAAATAAGATATGCCTTCCATCAAGTCGTAACCTTGTCCAGTAGAAGCAGAGCTTGTGCTAGGTCTTGGTTCTTCGTCACCGAAATTTTCATAATCAGAATCAATCTCGTCCTCATCATCATCATCATCATCATCCTCCGAGTCGCTGTCATCACCAACCAAAATAATAAATTGGTCTGTTACCAAATCTACAACATGATCACTCTTTATATATTCTGTTTCAATCTCTATAACTTTTTGGCATAATTTTTCCCATTCGCTTTTGCCCATATTAGCAACTTTCTCCTTTACCAGATCTATAACTTTGGTAATGTTCCATTTGACATTTCTGCTACCGACATATCCTTTAATGGCTGCCCAAGCCATTTCAATGGGATTGAGATCAGGATGGTATGGAGGTAAGCGAAGGACTGAATGGCCGTGTTCAGTTAAAATCTTATCAATGCTATATGATTTGTGTTGCTGTTTATGTAGTCTTATCAAGTTATACAGCTGTGGTTTTAACATACTTTCATCGAACTGAACGCTTTTTTCTTGCAACCATTTTTGCATGTCTGCTTTTCTTGAGTTTGTGGTTGGGGCGGGATCGGACTGCTTATTGTGGTAAGACGCGTTGTCAACTACTACGACTGAATTAGGTGGCAGATTCGGTAGTAGTTGACAACGAAGTCATTTTTCATAATTTGTGAAATTCATATTATCGTGATAGTCACCCGATTTTGTTCCGGCTTTAAACACTAAAAGGGCATTGGGTATAAAACCTGCTTCGGAACCTGCGTGTACAATGACTACCCGTTGCCCTTTAGAAATTGGTTTTTTTAAGCCCTTATTTGATCCATCAGCCCATGATATGGAACTAGCATGCGATGAGTCGACATAGGACTCGTCTGTGTAAATTATTGGTCTTCTTTCTTCCCTGTACTTGCGAATTTTTTGAAGATATTCGATTCGCAGTAATCGGATATTGTTCTTCTCGATCAATATTTTGCGATTGTTTTCTGTTTTCTTCCATCGAAAACCTAATCCATGTAAAATTCTTCGTAAACTGGTTACGGATCCGTTAAAATCTATGTCTTCCTTTAATTTTTTACGGAGTTTTACGGCTGTAGGTAATTCACCATCCGTTACGTGGAAATTATGTATGCACCTTTTGATGACTGAATGATCGAAACTGTCAATTTCGGTGACTTTTTTCTTCCCACTTCTTTTCTTCCCCGGAGTCCGGAACACCTTGAGCAAGTCGGAGTTTTTACAATCGCTGATTATTCTTCTTACCGTACTCACCGATGTTTTAGTTGCTTCCGATGTCTGTTTCACGGTTTCAATATCAGGTGTTCCTTCTCTCTTTAAAAAGCAATATACATCGTATACCATCTTTCTGGCTTGCCTTTTTAAAACTACGTTCGGCCGTCGAGGCATTTTTAGCCGTAATTTCACTGCACGCAAGTGTATTGGGTAGCGACGAGACGTGAACTCAAAGCGGGAAGCGATGGTCGACTGATCTACCAATAGCGTGGCTTGGCGCGGTCGATGCGATGCTCCCTCCGCACGCCGCGCCCCGCACCGCATACCCCGGCCCTTAGAATCGGTTTCTGCGCATGCAAGGTCATTTGTTCAAGTTGTTTGGCGTCATTTATACGTGTGTAGATAAAACACTTTAATTTTCATTTTAATACATACACATTTTTCATTTTAATGTTAATTTTCATAATGAGGGGCTGATAGCCTGATAATCTGCAAAATCTATGTGGATTCTTTACCAGGGGCCTAGGATCTTTCCAATGTTGAAGTGGGGCTTTAGCCGGTTCATTCATTACTAGTCGGCATGTTCTGCATGACTTCACTTTATTTTCAATGTCCTGGTCAATATTTTTGCAATAAATGAAGCTGCGTGCAAGTTGTTTCATTTTCTAGATTCCTATAATATGTTCTATTTGACGGTACTATTGTCAAGTATAGCGAGAAAGCCAAAAATCTTGGCGTTGTTTTTGACAATCTATTATCCTGGTCGCCCCATATTTGTGAGGTCAGCAGACGAGTCTTTGCATCCTTTCATTCTCTTCGGCGTTTGCAGTTCTTCCTGCCTAGGCAGACTAAAATCATGCTAGCTCAGACCCTTCTTCTGCCTTTAATAGACTACGCCGATGTTTGCTGGGCCAGTGCGAACGAAGATCAACTGAACAAACTCGAGCGACTCCAAAATCTCGGGATTCGGTTTATCTTCGGACTTCGTAAGTACGACCACGTGTCCCAATATCGTAGGGAATTAGGCTGGCTCCCGATCCGACTTCGTCGTGATATGCACATTCTCTCCTTTCTCTTCAATATTTTGAGAAATCCGCGCTACCCTGCATATCTTCGTGAACGTTTTGAGTATCTTTTCTCTGGGGATAGACCTCGGAGATCTCACACGGTGTCATTTTTGTCAATTCCTCAGCACAACACTGTTGCTTACGAGCACTCGTTTAGGTTAAGGGCAATACGTTTGTGGAATGCACTTCCTTGCGCTATTAGGGACTGCAAATCCTGTTTCAATTTCAAGAAAAAATTGAAACAGCATCTCCTCTCTTCCGAATAGTGGGTATCTCATAGTATTTATGTATATCTATGTATTTATTGAGTTCTATTAATTTATTTTATACTAATTACGTAGGGTGTATTGTGATTTATTTGATAGTATATTGATTTTATTTATTTCTTTTAACTCTTAATTGTACACTAGGACTACCTCTCTATATTTTATTTTTCTCTTTTCTTCACAGGTTAGCTGTAAGAAATTTCTTTTTAGAAATAAGCTCACCTTTGCATACTGTTTCTGTTATAATTTCCACTGTGTTTTCTGTGCAATAAAGGATTATTACTATTACTATGTCCTGTTTGTAGTTTCTCTAATATGCTAGGGCGTAATGTTCACGGAATCATTACTCTCATACCTTTTAGGACGCAATCGTCTTGAAGCATAATCTCATTGTCTTTATACCCTGAAGTTCGTGGTGGCTCGCCTGATTTAAGCCCTTAAACTATGTTTTTGAGTTCTGTATCTTTGTCGGTTTTTTTGGCAATGGCAGGACAGTTCGTGCGATCGAACGGTACAAAAAACAGTTTGGTGTGCCGTGTTCTTTTAAATGGGACAACCAGGGATAACATATCTGTCGCCAGGCTAGGTCAGTCTAAAGCCTTTAGACTGCCCTAGCCTGTCAAATGAGGTAGGGTAGTCGGCGTGAGAGTTATGAGAGGGGTGGTTCAGGAATTTAAGGAACTTTCGTTGCATGCGTTCTATATCGCTGGCATATGTTGTGTAAAATGGGTCAATAGTCAATAGTCAAAGTACTTTATTACTGTAGATATTTACATATACTCAGCAAACGTCATTTTTTGCCTCTTCTCTACATTGGACCACTGTGGGATAAGAAGGGCGTAGAAACTCCCACAGATTTATTTTTAGATCTCTTTTAAAAATCGGTTGTGCTTAACTAATACAAATATGAAAAATTTAATTGTTATGATTAATATGCAGGAATAAATAATTACAAAATTATTAACAGCAAGGTCTGTGTTGAGCCAGATTAACCCCATACAGTCCTGTCATTTAAGTAATCTTGAACATTGTAATATCCCTTTTTCGACAAAGCCGCTTTAACATGCTTTTTAAATTGCTCAAATGGCAATTTCAAAATCTCCAGAGGTATCTTATTGTAGTAGAGAATGCACTGACCCTTGAAAGAATTGCTAACCTTCGCGAGTCTAAAACGGGGCGCACATAGTCTGTGATTATTTCTTAGGTTAACATTACAGCTGTCGCAGTTTGGAAAATGTTGTAGGTTCTTGCGTACATACATTATATTTTCGAAAATAAATTGACTAGCTACTGTTAGTATGTCAATTTCTTTAAAAAGCTCTCTTAAGGAGTCTGTTCGTTTTAAATTATAAATTGCTCGAATAGCTCTTTTCTGTAAAATAAAAATAGTTTGAATATCCGCTGCTTTCCCCCACAACAAGATACCATAGGACATCACACTATGAAAGTAACTAAAATATACTAGCCTAGATGTAGCCACATCCGTGCTTTGTCTGATGTCCCTAACAGCGTAAGCCGCAGAACTTAATTTACCAGCCAATTTATCTATGTGGGGTCCCCACTGCAATTTGCTATCAATGGTTATTCCAAGAAACTTCGTATCATTTACCAATTCTAACGTGCTGTTGTCTAACACCAAACTGGTCTCAACTTGCCTGACATTTGGAAGTGAGAATTTGTTACACTTGGTTTTACCAGCGTTTAACAATAAATTATTAACTGTGAACCAATTCAAGGTTAAAGACAATACACCATTAACATCATCAAAATCTCCTTTTTGTCTTTCAATTTTGAAGACCATTGAAGTATCATCAGCAAACAACACTATGTCAGTTAATTTCTCCACCATGAAAGGCAGATCATTAATATATACCAGGAATAAGAAAGGGCCTAATATGGAACCTTGTGGAACGCCAATTTTAACACTAGGGTTCTAGATAGGACTGCATTACTCCAGAACACTACGCACGTAAGCAAAGTAAATAAGTTTGATGCAAGCAATGTCCGTAAATTCCTTGAATGTACGAAACACGAAACCCAAATTTCTATAAGCTTTTTTATTATGTGGTCTAAATGAGGAGAAACGTTACTTTGAATGACGCCTATATCTCTCTCAGTATTACTTTTACTTAATGTAATATTATTTACATGTACTCAAAAGGAAGTGGGTTGGTCTTTCTTGTAAAAGTAACGTGTTTACACTTAGATGTGTTAACGCCTATACGGTTCTTACTGTAATAAGCAATAAGCCTACCCAAATCATCTTGTAGGTGAAGCAAATCATCGTTGCTGCGGACATTGCAGCTTGCCGGCGTTTTGATATATAAGCTTCGGTCCATCGCAGTAAGTCTCCACGTGTATAAGTGGAGACGCCCTGCTTCACAACGGGGTACACTCGGCGCCACGAATAAAGAGCTCTCGGAGAAACTGGCGGGGATTACTGCGCATGTGTACAGTCGCGGCATAATTCCGAAGTGCGTTTTTAGGGTTAGTGTGAAGGAATGAGTGTTCAGGACTTTCTTTACTTCTATTTTTTCTCTGTTTGATATTTTGTTGATTGGGATATTAGCCGATGTAAATAATGGACTTTGTGTCAAATAAACTATAGGTACTCTCTATTGACAACATTTGTTAACGTCAAGGTTGAAACCTATATATAAATAACCCCCTAGCATAGAATGCCCCTAGTCACTAGGGCCTAGTGAATATAGATACTTGTAGTAATAGTCCTGCACACTCTTTTCTTCCCGCTGACTAATAATTTGTAACAATTAAACCACAATTAAGTTTTTCATCAGACTTCTTCATCAGTATTTCATCAGACTCTTTTTTGATATAACAGTTCACATCGTAAACCATTTTTCTAGCTTGCCTAGTCAGTACTTTATTTTTCGGCATTTTCGACCGGGGCGAAAGATAACGTTGGGTAATATTGTATGCGACTGTACTCAAGAAGCTTCGAGACGTGCTTTCGGTGCGGGCATCGGGAAGCGACTGATCAACGAATCAGGTGCCGGCGCTGACTACCGCCCCCGTCGCTCCTCACTTCCCCGCGCCAAACACTTGTGAAAAGTGACTACTGCGCATTCAAGGACAAAGCTCTTTAGTCGTGGCGCCGAGTATAAGTTATAACATTTTCGTGGACACAAACACAATCGTTATAACATTTTCCCGAACGTGTTTAAAATAGAAATTGGTCGGTAATGTTCTACGTACAATTTGGAGCCCTTCTTGTCCACAGGCACTATGTATGCATCTTTCCATTTAGAAGGGAAAACGCCCTCGTGAATCAGATATAATAGTAAGCGGTTTCACCAACGAGTCTACACATCTTATAATAAAGTTTGGTGGTTTGCAGTCAGTTCCGGCGCCCTTATTAGGATCTAGATTTTTATCAGGTGAAGTGTGCAGTTTTCAGTGATTTTAAAAGAGTTGATGGAGTTTTCGAACTTACTGGAAGGAAGGACTCTTTATCACTGCAGGCTTAGCATGCCACGCTCGGGAAAGGGCTTTGTCTATGCAAACATGTCAATTTCTCTATCGAGCCCGAGATGTCTCGACCGCGACCGAGCCTTGTCGGTTTTCGGCCGCGATAGACACTAAATGTCTGGTACCCATGGAGGAGCAGACCAGGCCTCGAGAGCGTAGATTCGGGAGGAAAAATACAAATCTAATTATGTTTCTTGTGCTCTTGCTGTCGGGTGTAGTTTAAACATTTTTGATTTTCGTTTGTTGAAGTAAGTACCTATACTATACTTAGTGCAAAGAACTATTTATCACTTGGGTAGTTGATAATATTCGGACTCTTGTGTTGTGAACCTATACTCAGTCGTGCAATGATTCACTAGCCCTTTCTTATCGGAGTAGTTTAAAAGTTGGAAATGTTATAATCTAACTGTCTGTTTACTATATAGGAAAATATTTACCTGTATTATTTATGTACCGTTTGTAGTATTGCACCATCCGATAGTATTGCTAATAAGAATCAAATTCTGGCAAGTAATGTCACTAAAGAAAATAGGTGATTATTAAATTAAACAAAGGAATAGGTATTTATTGCGCACGATCAATTTATTTACTTGAGCATTAAAACTGCTGATTCAGATCACATTTAAACTTCTACATTTTGTATGATTTTTCCTTCAATAATTAATTATTCTAAGCAATACTATGGGCACAGAGGAAGAAAGGACCAGAGACAAAGGTTCATAGAACCACGCCATCGTAGGTAACCTACTTCAAGCATACTGTGCATGTGTAAGTGAGCACTGGCCGCTGTGTCGCGTACGGGCCGCCAATGGATAAAACCGGTTTACGCTCGTTCGGCCAGTGTCCAAACGGAGGGCCTGCACAAACCACGTCTTATTTGTTGTCACCTACCTTATCTAATTGTTTGATGTAGAATAAACTGTAAATAGTTATTAAAGTGTAAGTGTACGTTAATGGTGTACTGTACTGTTTGTATGAATAATAACAGAAACAGAAAATACATTTGATATTTTAACTATCCCAAGGAGTCTACTAGGTAAGCAAATGAATTTAAAATGTTAAAGTAGGTAGCACAAACCGTGTTATTTAGTTAGGTAATTGTTATTAGTATTATTACCCTACAAGTATTTATGTTCCATGATGAGTAGTTGAGTTTATAAGTGGGTGGCCTCATGTGACGAACTGTATTAGATACCTAAGTATTTCAATGGCATACAGCACTAAGAATAAGATAATAAAATCGATCGGTCTATAAAAGCGTAACTGTTTGTTAATAATTATTTTTTTCTCTTTTGTCAACCCTACTAATATAGGTATGAATTTTGCAGGCTCCTTAGAACTTTTCTCTCTGTTCCTATTTATTCCTCTGTGCTATGGGCAAACAATAAAACAATGAAAAATTCAATCACTATATAGACTATACAATGTATAATATAAATACAATAACAAATAGACAACACTTTCAAAAAAGTCGGCCAACTATTTTGTTCTCGTCTTAGTAGTCGTACATTTTTGTGGGTATTGTTCATCAATTGCTAGTTTTTCTATCCATTTTATGCGATCTAATTTCTGTGGAAATGGAGAGTCGTACACAATAATGTCATCACCCCAATGTGACTACTCTTCAAAACATGGGTATAATTAATTAATCCAACCAGACATAAATACCTCGAGTCGAGAGAATTAATAACTCTCACTAAAAATCAAAGAAAAGAAGCTAAAGTGCTAACAAAAATGTAAAGAAAACAAATTGTATACAAAAATGTACTTATCTTCATGGCAAAACAAGACATCAAGTCGGAAAGAAGCAACCAAATGTCTAATACCTTTTAGGCGAAATCAAAATTGCAACAACTCCTAACTAATATAATTATTTAGTTAAAGCGATATTTTTGTACCTCTCGGTAGTAAGTTACGAGCGTTGTCTATCCTGGATTACACTCTTTTAATTCTAAGTTACACATATCCCCAGTTTATGAAATTTACGCTTGGAAACATCATAATGATAATGAAGTAGGTATATTAGCTCCTACATTGAATAAAAAGTGAAACCCAGAATAGAACACCTTATTTTTTTAAATCTGCATCTTAAACACTACGGATTCATTGCCTGCTAACTTAGAAATAAGTATAAGTATAATAAGTATTCTCAATAATAATTACTAATTCAGAAGAAATAAGTCAAACATTATTTTCTAGAAACATTATTAATCTAGTTCGTGTCATTTTGTCACGAACTGACAACTCAATTATCGCGTGTTAATGGCGCTGGTGTTGCGTGAGGTCCCCATAAAAACATCATCCATTTTTTAAGTCGGTAAATTCTGACGTCTACCTCATACTTCACGAACTTACTAGCGAGTGGCGCCCTCGGTAAAAATTTAGACCGGTAAAACGGTATTGAATATGATTGTCCTCTGGCTGTTTCAAAAGTAATTAAGTAGTGCAGTTAATGTTTTCTCCGTCCTCGTCACTGCGGACATCTGGAAAACAAACAGAAATCTGATTTGTGTCGTAAAATTCTTAGATAACATAAAGACACGTACATTGTGTCTGGCCCCATACTAGGATACGCTGTGTCGTAGGAACCACCTTCGGCTTTGCACCGTCTGTTAAAGGTAGGTAGGTTATGGTTGCCTTGGACCTCGCAATTATCTAATGGCGGGGTTTTGCACATCGCAGCTGGCCTGCGACGTAGCACCTCTCTCGGTTGGTACTGACGAATCGCTTTCGAGTTTTGCACATCGCAGCTGGCCTGCGACGTAGCACCTCTCTCGGTTGGTACTGACGAATCGCTTTCGAGTTTTGCACATCACAGCTGGCCTGCGACGTAGCACCTCTCTCGGTTGGTACTGACGAATCGCTTTCGAGTTTTGCACATCACAGCTGGCCTGCGACGTAAGCACCTCTCTCGGTTGGTACTGACGAATCGCTTTCGAGTTTTGCACATCACAGCTGGCCTGCGACGTAGCACCTCTCTCGGTTGGTACTGACGAATCGCTTTCGAGTTTTGCACATCACAGCTGGCCTGCGACGTAGCACCTCTCTCGGTTGGTACTGACGAATCGCTTTCGAGTTTTGCACATCACAGCTGGCCTGCGACGTAGCACCTCTTTCGGTTGGTACTGACGAATCGCTTTCGAGTTTTGCACATCACAGCTGGCCTGCGACGTAGCACCTCTCTCGGTTGGTACTGACGAATCGCTTTCGAGTTTTGCACATCACAGCTGGCCTGCGACGTAGCACCTCTCTCGGTTGGTACTGACGAATCGCTTTCGAGTTTTGCACATCACAGCTGGCCTGCGACGTAGCACCTCTCTCGGTTGGTACTGACGAATCGCTTTCGAGTTTTCTCGAGACTGACGCACAAGGTCATTGATTGTTGTATATGTCACCGTAAGATAGTCAAAACCGTTAGTTGATCAACTAACGGTTATTTTCTCGTGAGTTGGTCAACTATCGACAGATAGTAAGCTGTAGCGTACTGCTTACTATATGACGTGTTCGCTGATCAACTAACGGTTAAAACCGTTAAATATTAAACTGGTTTAAACTTGAATTGCAAACGAAATACCAGGGCAAACACTGCGGTAGCTTAGGTGAAGGCTAGAGGGGGCGAGCGCAACGAAGCCCCCGAATAGTCTTCGTGTTAGGTTGACATGTAAAAACAAAAGAAACGTAAATTTTAAACCCTCTCGGTCTGGTTTACTATCCGTCGATAGTTGACCAACTACCGCGTTAGTTTATCAACTTACGGTTTTGACTATCTTCCGAAGACAAATAGATAGCACCAGCACCCGTGCCCAACCCAGGGTGTGGTTATCGCGTCTAAATATAAGAATTTAATATTATAGTAGTTTATGTGACTGCTACATAATGCCTAATTATGTACAGTTACATACACTAGTTTATCTACACACATATCATAAGTTCTCTTTGATGTGTTCAGGAACCGCATGTTTGACCGGCATTGTGGCTCTGCAGTTGTTTAGCTTGTTCTTTAGTACCAACTTCACGCAGGCGGGCGTCGGCGTTCGAAATTTGAATGTCAGTACCAACTTCACAGACAAACTAGGGACGGCACGCGGGTGGGCGTCGGCGTTCGAAATTTGAATGTCATAAAGAAATGAGTTTTTACCAAGTAGTTTAACATTATGCTGATCGTAACGTGCGGTTTTTGTACGCAGTAAAGAGGGTTTATGATACGCGTGTAGACAAATAAATAAATAAGACATACCCTCCTGCGGGGCGCCCGGCACGTGCGGGAAGGCCTGCGTCACGCGGCCCACGGCGCGCGTGCGCTCGCCGGCGCGGCACAGCAGGCGCGCTCCGCCGCGCACGTGCTCCGGCGCGCGCGCGAACCGGAACAGTGCCGACGCTCGCGTGCCCGTGCGCACGCAGCCCGTGCCCGTCAGCACGCCCTGTGGGCCACCCACCACCCAGGACAATCACTATCAATTCATCATTTAAAAAACCCTCGCGTCACATTAATTAAACATTAGGTCTGAAATTTGGCGAGGAATAGTCCCCCCACAGGGCGTACTAAGCCTACGTCAGATGTATCCTGTATATCCCTTCATTCACACTAAAAACAAGGAAGAAGTAGGGAAGAGTATTTGAATCTCTCGCTACACTCAGGATTGTACGTAATAAGCCCGGTGTGGGGAGTCAGATAGATAGATCCTTTTTTTCACAGTTAGAAGAATAATAATAATAATAATACCTCGGACACCATTTACACACATTGACCTAGCCCCAAAATAGGATTCCCTGTATCTTGGGGTAAGAATAAAGAAGTAGGTGTAGTAGAATGTCTCGCTACACTCGGGATTGTACGAAGTACGCCCTGTGGCGAGACAGATAGTACATCTCTTTATTCTCAGTTCTCTCGCTACACTCGGGTTTGTACGTAAATACGCTGGACTAACTGAGATCTAGTGCCGTTAATACGCCCTGAAGGGAAAGTCAGATACATCTCATTATTCACAGTTCGAAGCCTATCGCAATAACATGACGCCGCCTCATACACCTCCAAATACACCTTCAAAACACATATGAAGTCGCACCTGATTCAAAAGCAAAAACGAAATAGAAATAAGGAATCCATGTTACGCGTGCATACGCAATGAAGGTTGGCAATTCGAGCAAGATTTCTATATATTTTTTATAAATAATGTGTTTTTGTGGTTAAAGAACAATGGAATTTTTCTTTCTACCTACTGTTTATTTTCTGTATTGCAAGTCAAAATAAATACAGAATTTACTTCTTGACAAACATTAGTCATCAATTAAAAAAAACTAGATGTGTTAATTTCCAGTATTTTTGACTATAAAGGAACTGTACAACATTACACAACCAATAACAGTAAACACTTGCAGATTTTATTACTAACTTTTTCATTTATTCAAGTTTAAAGTAGTAATTCTGGAAGATTTTTCAAAAAAGAGATGTGAAAATCTATTCTCGTTTAATTATGTAGATGATAAAGATATTATTAAAGCCTTTAAATCAATAAATGTTAAGAAAACTGCAGACCTCTGGGATATTTCTGTTCATGTTGTGAAGCCCCTAATAAATGTTATTGCACTTGATTTAGCTTTCATATTTAATGCATCTATTGATGCTGGCGTGTTTCCTGATTTAATGAAACACAGTAAAATAGTACCTTTGTTTAAATCGGGTAGTACATCTGACCCTTCTAACTTCAGACCGATATCGGTATTGCCCACATTTAGTAAAGTATTTGAAAAAGTAATTTTAAATCAACTTCTTACACATTTCAACACCAACAAAATGCTCCACTGTAAACAATTTGGGTTTACACAAGGCAAATCAACTACTGATGCCGGTATTGAGTTATTATCACATATATATGATGCCTGGGAGGAGTCGCATGATGCTCTAGGAGTATTTTGCGATTTGTCTAAGGCTTTTGATTGCGTTGACCATGGGACATTGATTAGGAAATTACATCACTATGGAATTAGGGATAACTCTTTAGATCTTCTCTCTTCTTATCTAAATAACAGGATACAGAGAGTTGACATTAATGGAAAACGATCTCCAGGGTCTGTTGTTACTATGGGTGTACCGCAGGGTTCCATACTCGGGCCATTCCTGTTTTTGGTTTATATTAATGACCTGCCACATCTTGTCAGAGATAATCATGAGATTGTACTGTTTGCAGATGACACTTCACTTTTGTTTAAAATGAAACGACGCAGTTTGAACTTTGACGATGTGAATAATGCAATCTCAAAGATAGTCAATTGGTTTAGTGCTAATAACCTTTTACTGAACAATAACAAAACTAAATGTATTCGGTTTATACTCCCCAATGTTAAACAAGTCTCGGCTAATGTTAATGTTAAAGCTAAAAAATTTGAAATTGTAGATAGCACGGTATTCCTAGGAATCACCTTAGATAATAAGCTTCAGTGGGGCCCACACATAGATAAGCTATCAAAAAAACTCAGTTCCGCAGTTTATGCAGTTAAAAAAATCCGTCTTTTTACGGACTTTGAAACAGCTAGACTAGTTTACTTCAGCTACTTCCATAGCATTATGTCTTACGGCATACTGCTGTGGGGGAACGCTGCAGACATTAACATAATATTTGTGCTGCAAAAGAGGCTTCGTGCAATCTACAATGTGGGTCCCAGAGAGTCACTGCGTTGTAAATTTAAGGAAATTAACATTATGACAGTGCCGTGTCAGTATATTTATGAAAACCTTATGTATGTCCATAAAAATATTGATAAATTTCCTAAGAATAGCGACAGGCACAATGTCAACACTAGAAATAGGAATAAACTAGCTATACCTACTACTAGGCTCCATAAGGTTAATGTATCTTTTAAAGGGCAATGTATTTGCTTTTACAACAAAATACCGACTGAGTTACAAGAATTGTCTGTAAATAAATTTAAAAATGTTGTTAAAAATCACTTATGTAAAAAAGGTTACTACAAAATATCAGATTATTTAGAAGACAAGAAAGCTTGGGAAGGTGTTTGCTCCAATTCTGTAAAAAATAACGTATAAAGCTGGAGTTTTCTTGTCGCCTCTTTGCCTCCAGCATCTAAAACATTGAGGTGACGGAATTCAAATTGAGTTCTATATTTCCCTGTACCTTATACCTAGTCGGTCCATAAGTTCTGTCACAAATATTTTGCCGCATAGTAAATAATACCAAGTTTTATTTTATTTAATACTATATATGGTTTGATAGCTCATTAAATACTGATATATTAGAACGATTATTGGATTTAAATGCTTAAAGCCATATTACACAAATGCTTAGAACGATTATTGGATTTAAATGCTTAAAGCCATATTACACAAATGCTAGTTTCTTCAGAGATTTTGCACTTTTTTACCCAATCAAAAATACGGACGTGATTCACTTTATCTTTTTTCCATGACTCTTAAAACCTTTCAAACTTACGTGAGATTTTAGTCAGAACCCTCCCTGAACTCGTTACCTTCATTTTGAAGCATAAGATAACTAAGTCTGGGTAAAACTAATTTTCATATTCACATTTTACGTAGTGTACTTGTTGCCCACAAGATCATTTTTATACGTTTTTCTGAAAACGTAAAAAGTACGTAAAGTTCTCTTTGGGAGCAGTTGGAACTGAAAGCTAACAGAAAATCAAATGCTAGTTGTTAAGCATGGTCTAAAATCGAGGTTTCAGAATAAATAAAAAAAAACTTGTTGGTTATCTGGAACACTGTTTTTTTATTAAATTTGTGGTAAGTGGTATTTTTGTCAGTTGCGGCGTGTTTTGGGTTCGCGATTGTCTCAAGTTATAAGATTTTTTGTCATATTGCGATAATCGTACAAAATGTATTGTATTGCAATTTGATTCGTATAAAATAAGCTTTTTAATCATGTATAATACGAATAAGAAAAAAGTTTATTGCTGAGTTTTATCTATCAAAAACCTTGTGACAGAACTTAAGGACCGACTAGGTACATGTGTTAGTTTAAGATTTGACATTCTCCAAATGTTACCTATGTGTTTCTTATAGAAATAAACTCTTTTTGAATTTTGAATTTTGAATTTCTCAGTACTGCTCACAGTGAGCGGCCGCTAACTAGCGAAATGTCTAATTTGTAGGGAGGCCATTGTGTGAGCCGCTCACAGGCTTAAGTCAGGGAAAAATTACACATTCACATAAGATAGAAGTGGGAGGAGTGGTTGTTGAATCTATCGCTACACTCGGGAACGATTCGCTCAGAAGTGTTATTGCTGCTGCGACAGGGGCCGACAAGACTCTAAATACACGACAACCGCGAACATTTATGTACAGATGCGGACGCTGTCAGTAACCACTAGTACTCTGTGGGAGAATCACAGAGTGGCTTTATAAGTGATTTTAAAAAACTGTTTCATATTGCCAGTACACATACATTCGTTACTATTTCAATCATATTTCAGCAATAAATAAAAGTTTAGTGACAAAATGATTACATTTTAATCAAATTACAACTTCCGCTGAAAACGCTCTAGCTAGTGTCGTGGCGTCGCTTTGTCGTCATGCATTTGTAAATAAGACCAAAGAGTTCCGTTCATCCGAGACAAGACAACAAAGAGTTTGAAATGGTTTAGGCATTCGTGATTGTGTTCAAAATAACATGGCGGTTGCTGTATTTCATTTTATTCTATCAAAAATATTATTCATCCGGCTTCTATTAGTTTTTCTTAATTTAGGACTTAGGCTTGGTTAGGTAAATACAATAGTTCGGCGATTTTTAGTGGCATTTATAATTCGAGTAGAAGACCTTGCGGATTGTCGCTACCCACAAGAGGCCGACAAACAGCAGTGGAGTCAATGTGAACTGAGCGTGATCAATAATTCACAAATGTACCGCCAAAGAGAACTTGGGCCCCGCGAGGAATGCGATTTCCCCTCACTCCCTCGCTGGCTCTCGCCCTCGACGCGGACGCGCGGGGAACCCAGTTTGCATCGGCGAGCTCACCTCAACCACGGCGGTCTGCCGCACGTTCCCGATGTGCACGGTGCACTGGAAGCCGGGGTACACGTACTCGGCGGAGTGCTTCTGGAGGTGGATCGTGGCCTGGAATCGACATCATTACCATATTACTAGCGGCCCTATTACTAGTGGGCTGTACACCTCGCTAACAGCTAACAGGGGGGACTGTGAACCAATTCATAGGTCAGTATTTTAGATTCAATCAAAATCAAGTAGTAAAGTAGACCAATAACTTTGTAAACTACATTTTGCGATTTAAAATACAATCTAATGACTTTTCACGGTCTGTATAGATCCTCTTTACTAATCCGTCTCCTACTTCGAGTAGTCCAAACTTGGTATATTTTGAAAAGATTTCTTGGATTTTTAGAGAACAGAAGGCCGAAAGGTAATGGTGTAGTATATCTTTAGAACCGGCTCATGAAGCCCTTTAATTTGATACCCCACACGATAGGTTACAGGAAAGTAAATAAAAAAATCCCATACAAAAAATTTATGACGTCATAACTCCAAAAGGGGAAAGTCGAGAAAAGCTCTCGACAAAAAAAAAAACATTTAATTCAAGGAACGCGTGTGCCAAGTTTTGTGAGGCTCGCTTGAGAACTGTGGCCCCTAGACCGGAACTGACACACACACACATAGAGACAGACGAAAGCAAAATCGGCCTAATGGAGGCCTTCGCTCGCTCGGTCAATAAAACTTAAAAACCTACCTCAAACCTTATGTTTACCCTAGTGCACCACAAGGATGAATATTTATGTGTGTAAGTACCAGTAAAATCATAATTACGTCAAAACCTAATTATGATTATATTGATTGAACAACAAATTGTACACTTAAAAATTGAATTGAGAAATTCACTAAGTAAATACTTGAGTATCACTAGTCCCGTTCTTTTTTGTGACATCTGCAGAGACAGAACTAAGGTCCGTGAAGTTAGCAGTACAAAGTCATAGAAAAAGGGGCTCCAAATCAAGGGATTTTGAGCTTATTTTGAGCTCCTAGAATACGAAGTTTTAGAATTTGAGCTCGAGCGGTTTTCGAAAAAAAACGCAATAAAACACCAGCAGTGCAAAGTCCGAGTAGAGAGGTGAAACTCGCAGCGTATTTGAGCCCCAGAATGTGCAATCAGAACTTCTTTAACTTACGTGAATTGCGAGGAAAAAAATAAAAACCATTTACACAACAAGATCACCTAGATAGACAAAATTGATATGTTTTTACACTTTTTATCAAAACCACTAAGTAAGCTAGAAATCTGAAATTTCGTATTCTGGAATCTCTAAGCCTTTTCTATATATACTTAATTAACATAAGTTTGCAATGAAGTTCTGATTGCATATTCTGGGAGCTCAAAATCATGCCCAAATACGCTGCGAGTTTCACCTCTCTACTCGGACTTAGCACAGCTGGTGTTTTATTGCGTTTTTTTTCGAATACCGCTTGAGCTCAAATTCTGAAACTTCGTATTCTGGGAGCTCAAAATAAGCTCAAAATCCCCTGAATTTGAGCCCCGTTTTCGATGACATTATATTGCTAACTTCACAGACCTACAGAACTATACTTACGTATTTGATTAGTGAAATTCTCAATTAAGAAATCGGAGGATAGGTTGCTGCGGTCCTGCTCAGCGATCAACCCTTCCCATCCTGACTTGGTTTGCTGGAAGAGATCTCTTACTAGAGATAAAATTGCCTTTGTACACTACTTTAACGTATATCTTGTTATTGGAATTACATATTGTGTGTGCAGTAAAGAAATTAGAAAGGAGAGTGCAGGGTGTAGAAGAGCATGGAAGGAACTCCGCCGACAAGGACGTAGCTCTTAAATAATGAATGAAATGAAAGAAATCATGAAACATTATGAAATTATGTTTTTCGAATGTATGTCTGTATGACCATTTCGTCAGCACGCGCCGCAGCCCACACAGCTCGACGGATTTTAACAAATGGGGTGTCGTTGGATTTCTAGAAACTATACGAGTGGCACAGGCCACATCCTTTACAATTGTAGTGAAGTCAATAGTTTGTATTTTAGAAATTTAGTTTACAAAGTTATGGCTACTTTCATACTCCATGTACATAACCAGGTGAACATCCAGAAGCAATGTATGTGTCTGTATGAAAATGTTTTTTTTTAATTTGTCAATTTCATTCATTCCAAACTGGTTGCTTAATAGGTCACTTTCTGTCCGAATACTTAAGATAGGTTTGTTAGGTCACAACATAGTGAACGAAACCAGGAGCCGAAGCGAATCGGAGCGGAGCGAGGGCACCCTTTGTTGTTTCACAGACCACATTGGTTGCTATAGGTATCTTTCTGTCTGAATACTCAAGTTGAGTTGTCTTAAAACCACGTGAGAAAATGCCAAAAACAGTGAGATTATCAATTTACTAAATAAATAACTCAAAACAAAGCCAAAATTTGCCACCGAATTGAAGGATATTTCAATTTAAAACAACCACCTCCAAACCCATCTATTTTTTGAGACTATTGCTAATTCTCAAATGGTGGATACATCGAAAACTGTAACGGATGGTCCTAATTAAACTGTTACGATGCGCCTCCGTCACTGTTCGAATATAAATATTAACTTCTGATTATAATACCTCACTCATGTCTAATGTCACCAATTGTTCAAATAAATACCATTTTTATTCATAAATAAGTAGAGTCCACTCAGGAGTTCAAACTATTTTAAACTCAGTGATATACTTTAAATCCCTCGCTAATCGCAGGATTCTACTTTAGAATCCCTCGTTCCGCTCTGTATTCAAAGAACGCTCTCGCCTTAAAAGTAGTTCTTTACTCCCTTGGTAAAAAAACTACTATTGTAGCAACCAGTCGCCGAGAGTCGCGTAGAAATCTCGCTACCGAGGAGGGTCCGACTTAAAAAGTTTCTCACCTGAAAGTACAGGCAACCACGCGGATTATTCGGATCCTCCAAATAAACTTTGTCCTTGCAAACGCACTCCATCTCGCTCGCACTCACTGCCTCTTCCACGTCGCTCTCCTCACTCATATAGATGTTCCCCGCCACATCAGTGTCTGTCTCTTTCTTCAGACTATTTTGTGCTATTTCGATGTCCTTGAGTAGGTTTTTCTCTTTTCTGCGCTCGTTTTTGGTGTTTTTCTTTTTTTCGGGCGATTGTTTGCTGGCGATGATGTCGAGCGCTCGGCTTTTGCATTTTCCTGAAAAAAATATTGAGCTGTTTATTTTGCCAACTTGCTCACTATCTGTATTAGATATTCAGCGTAGTTATCAATATGCGTATTGGTCATTTTTCGTTCGTAATTTTGACAATTGGCCATGTAAATAATATTCAAAGGTACCAAACTGAGAAAACCATTTCGAGAGGATTGTGTTCCTAACTAATTCCGTTATTCCCATAAAATAATATTACAGGATTACTGAAATATCCGTAAAACTTTATCTGTCCTCTACGGCGCAGTTTGCTCAAATTACCTTCGCCCTAAAATTCTGTAAAACTGTCAAGTATCAACAGTTTTCCTGTCAGTTGATAACGCAGATGTCAGTCGGAACGTAAACAAATATTGATATTTGTTCGGAATCAAACGGTGATCGATTCCGTGATCGATTTAGCTCGCGCCGTAGTGTAGTTTTTGAACGCACCCTTTATCTTTTGTCTATTAACGAGCTGGAACTCTCACTTTTGGGAGATCGAGAAAAATTATGTAACCTGTATGTGTATGTGGATTTTGCCGCGCGGTATGCGAGGGATTTCGAGGTTCCATCGAATTGCGCCGGGAATTGGGAAGAACTTCGTCTTCCAAACGCGAGATTTTGTTGGCCGACATTCGGCTCCGCGACCGGTCGAAGTGTATTGAACAATATTTCGGGTACAGCCTAATGGTTTTCCACGCCTCGTGTTAGTGAAGCGTCAAGGTGCCCACCAAGACGGTTAGCCGTGGATAGCAGTGTGAGATTTGTGTGTTTCGCTGGGAAATACTCACGCATAATAAGAATAAGGCACGGATATAAATTGACCTGACTGTGACCCCATATTATGCTTGGAGCAGTGGAGCTGGAATTATCTCAGGCACCCCTGACACTCGTCGTTCGACGAAAGCCAGATCATAGGTCTACGGAAGGCCCCATCAGTTAAGACAGCACGACGTACCGCCGTCGTTAGAGATCCTCACGGCACTTGAGTATGTTTCTAGCTTTCTTATGGGCCCACATCAAGACACTGCTAACAGGAATTCTCTAACAATATTATTGTTTTTAGTTTCATAATCGGAAACAACCAGCCTCAAGTACAACCGTTCCAAACTGTAAGCAAGTGACGTCACAAGGGGTATTAATTTAAAAAAAAAAAAAAATATTTAAATTAATAAATGTAGCCCATTAATGTCTGCACCGGGGCCCTCGGGGGCACAGGCCTTTACCCAGATACGAGTAAGATTAAGCCATATTCAACCACACTGGCTCAGTGCGGGTTGGTGGAGGGGATTAACGACCACTACCACGTAGCGATAGTACCCGGGACCTTCAGCCGAAACACTGAACGTCCGATACTATACTTAAGATAAATTAATTACCTCATAGGGTACTTAGTCAGGAATCGAACCTGCATCTCCTGTATTACAAACAAGCTTGAAACCCATTAGACCACGGAGATCCTTATTATATATTCAATTTAGTTTCTTAAAATAGGTTTAAACTTAATAGTAGTTTATGTGATCACTCGAGAGTTTTAATGCCTAATTATGTACAGTTACATACACTAGTTTAACTACACACATATCATAAGCTCTCTTTGATGTGTTCAGGAACCGCATGTTCGACCGGCATGGTGGCATGGATCATTGCTCTGCACTTGTTTAGCTTGTTCAGTAGTACCAACTTCACAGCCAAACTAGGGGCAGCACGCAGGCGGGCGTCGGCGTTCGAAATTTGAATGTCATAATTTGACAAATTTTGGTACATTATGGTCATAATGATCAATATTCAAATAAGAAATGAGTTTTTGCCAAGAAGTTTATCATTATGCTGGCGTAACGTGTGGTTTTTGGACGCAGTAAAGAGGGTATAAATACGTGTGTAGATAAAATAAATTAAAAAAGTACTACGTATTTTTTTAGCACATCCCATCGGGACAATTTGCGAAATTGTCATCTTGCTTGCTTGCGTACCTGGCGCGCAGTGCGGGTAGGCGGCCGCAGCAGTGCTGCGGTAGTGCTGCGGCACCGCTAGCAACACCATGCCCTGCCGCAGCCCCGCCAGCCGCCGGCCCAGCCCGAGCGAGGCGCTCTGCCCCGCGCGCACCAGGTCGGTCGGCGCGCGGTTCCGGTAGATCGACTTCACCGTGATGGGCACGAAGTCGCCGGTGATCAGTGGACCTGGGAGTGCAGAGCGGCTGCAATGAACATCTGGACAGAGTGTTGAATAAACGTGGCCACGGTTGATCCTGTGCCACCCCGAATGTGAAGAAGCGGGACTTTTGATTATTTCTATAATATCGACGGAATATAATATAATGGACGAATAATACTAGAGGACTGACCACCGCATACAAAAAAACGTTCCCTGCTAGAAAGCCAAAATCCTGTATTATTTCTAGATGTCGCTGTACCATGCAATAGATGCTGGGTGCTTAGGCTGGCGGCGTAGTATAATCCATCGTAATATCGACGCAAAATCAGAGATGGCGTAAGCGTAAGCTTTGTTTGTTCTTAGGAAATTAACGCTTATACCGCCATCTTTCCTAAATGAAGCGCGCCACCACGATACTACCTTTACTAGAAAGAACTTTTGAACTAGTAGATCTATCTAGCAATATAAATTTAAACTAAAAATCGAGTTACGCTTCAAAGTACTGCGGTTTTTTGTCCTCCAGTATTATTCGTCCATGATAATATGCATCAGTCTTCTTCAATAATGTTTCCCTTTCAGTTTGCAAACCAGGTAGCAACCCACGGGAAACGGAATGAAAGGCTTGTCACTACATGCTCAGTTAAGGGAAATATTAAACTGCACATCAAAAATACTGATTTGCACAGCAAATATCAGGGCAAAATGCTGCGGTAGCTTAGGCGAAGGGTAAAGAGGATGAGCGAAGCGAAGCCCCCTTTATCCTTCGTGTTAGGTTGAACATGCAAGGACAACAAAAAATTTTTAAAACATAAAAAGTGTTTTTGCTGATCCTTTTTTGCTGCGCAAATCAGTATTTTTGATGTGCGATTAAATACTAGCCTTCAGTTAATGTCTATTTGATCGGTATGAAATCCTAGCTTATATACTACGTTGGTAATGCAATTTATATACTATGTTGGTAATACAATCCTAGCTTATATACTATGTTGGTAATGCAATCCTAGCTTATATACTATGCTGGTAATGCAATCCTAGCTTATATACTATGCTGGTAATGCAATCCTAGCTTATATACTATGTTGGTAATGCAATCCTAGCTTATATACTACGTTGGTAATGCAAACCTAGCTTATATACTATGCTGGTAATGCAATCCTAGCTTATATATATACTATGTTGGTAATGCAATCCTAGCTTATATACTACGTTGGAAATGCAATCCTAGCTTATATACTATGCTGGTAATGCAATCCTAGGTTATATACTATGTTGGTAATGCAATCCTAGCTTATATACTATGTTGGTAATGCAATCCTAGCTTATATACTATGTTGGTAATGCAATACTAGCTTATATACTACATTGGTCATGCAATACTAGCTTAAATACTACGTTGGTAATGCAATCCTAGCTTATATACTATGTTGGGAATGCAATCCTAGCTTATATACTACGTTGGTAATGCAATCCTAGCTTATATACTACGTTGGTAATACAATCCTAGCTTATATACTATGTTGGGAATGCAATCCTAGCTTATATACTACGTTGGTAATGCAATCCTAACTTATATACTATGTTGGTAATGCAATCCTAGCTTATATACTATGTTGGTAATGCAATCCTAGCTTATATACTATGTTGGTAATGCAATCCTAGCTTATATACTATGTTGGTAATGCAATCCTAGCTTATACACAGTCAGGTCATAAGTTCTGTCACACAATAAAAACTTTTGAATTTACAACGCTGGCCACAAAAAAGTTTATTGAATTCGAATTTCGAATTTTTCATGAAAATAAAAATGTGTACTTTTTAGAATTTTCCTCATTTTTAAATATGGAGTGGACACTTAAAGAAGACCGTGTCGCAGTTATTGCGTTGCATCGTTGCGGTTACGCGCCAATTCAGATTTTCGACTTACTGAAAAATTTGAATATAACCAAAAGATTCGTTTATCGTACCATAAAACGATACAATGAAGACTCTAGCGTAGATGACAGGTCAAGAAGTGGTCGCCCTCGCTCTGTTAGGACTCCAGCAGTGATAAAAGCTGTGAAGGCGCGAATTCAAAGAAATCCCATACGTAAGCAGAAACTGTTGGCCCTTCAGATGGGGTTAAGCAGGACCACGGTGAAAAGGGTGTTAAATGAAGACTTAGGGCTTAGGGCATATCGAAGAAAAACAGGACATCGTTTGGACGGTCGTTTAATGGACCTGAGACTGAAGAGATGCCGCGCTTTGTTGAAGCGGTACGCGGGAAAAAAGCATCGGGAAATTCTTTTTTCGGATGAAAAAATTTTCACCGTGGAAGAGAGCTACAACAAAACAAAATGATAAGGTGTACGCACACAGCAGTGAAGAAGCGAGCAACCGTATTCCGCGTGTCCAACGAGGTCATTTTCCATCCTCGCTCATGGTTTGGTTGGGAGTCTCTTATTGGGGCTTAACTGAGGTACATTTTTGTGAGAAAGGCGTAAAAACGAATGCAGTTGTGTATCAAAATACAGTCCTCAAGAACCTTGTGGAACCTGTTTCTCATACCATGTTTAATAACAGGCACTGGGTATTCCAACAAGATTCTGCGCCAGCTCATAGAGCGAAAAGCACACAAGACTGGCTGGCGGCGCGTGAAATCGACTTCATCCGGCACGAAGACTGGCCCTCCTCCAGTCCAGATTTGAGTCCGTTAGATTACAAGATATGGCAACATTTGGAGGAAAAGGCCTGTTCAAAGCCTCATCCTGATTTGGAGTCACTAAAGGCATCCTTGATTAAGGCAGCCGCCGATATTGACATGGACCTCGTTCGTGCTGCGATAGACGACTGGCCGCGCAGAATAAAGGCCTGTATTCAAAATCGCGGGGGTCATTTTGAATAAACTTTATTACCATAAGAATCTATGTTTTATTAAGTTCATTTTGTTATATAAATGTTTACATAAATAATAAACATGTCTAAATTATTTCATATTGCACATGTGACAGAACTTATGACCTGACTATGTATACTATGTTGGTAATGCAATCCTAGCTTATATACTATGTTGGTAATGCAATCCTAGCTTATATACTATGTTGGTAATGCAATCCTAGCTTATTTACAAGTTAATAGTGAGGTACGTAGACATAGCACGTGATGAGATTTCATTTCATTTCATTTCATTTGAGATATTTCCGCATACCTGTGACGGGCAAACTGTTATTACTGATTTATGTATTTGTATATGTTCATATTTAAAAGTAGTTTATGACGTAAATTAACTTATTTAATCTTGAGCTATACCGGCAGTTTGATTATGTCCTGTCCATCTTAGGTTACTGGAAAAAATCTCTCGTTTGAGATAAACTTGCCTAAAAGGTACGTGGGCATGTATTTTCCATTTCACAGTGCGTAATTTATTGTTTTTTTGTGTAATAAGGTATAACGTGAGTAAGTTAATTATAATTCTCGGGATTTTATGATTGTATCTTCTCTGTTTCTAGTTCGTCGACAGGCCCGCTCGTCACTACTGATCTCGCTATGTCGGTGTGTTACCTATAAGCAGGAGGTCACACGTCAGTGTGTTACCGATGAACAGGTGGTCACTAAGATAAGATAATAAAGTTAAAGATATTTATTTGTTCGATTTTTGGTTACAATATAGATGGTATGCTATCTTAATGCTATGTGTCGCGAAAATCTGCCATGAATGGCGTACAAATATTATAAAACTACATAAGTGATTGAAATTAGAATTAAACTTCACATGCAAATAAAATAATTTGTTTACAAATTTAATTAGTCTGCATTAATAAACACATACACAGATAAACACTTATTTTTAAACCTATGTACATGACGTTCCTAATTATAAAATTATATAACTGTCGTCACTGCCATTTCACATTTTCAAAATAGTCAAAGAACTCTTTAATGTAGTAAAAGCAATGGTGCATTAGCCAGCTGTGCAATTTATTTTTAAATATATTAAGTGGGAGATTTTTTAATTCGGTCGGCAACGCATTAAAGACTTATAGCCATATTAACAACATTTTGCTGGACTACGGTAAATTTCGCTCCGGGTACAAATAGCCTATCCTCCATGATACTACTGACGTCACT
This sequence comes from Argyresthia goedartella, assembly GCA_949825045.1. NCBI lineage: Eukaryota > Metazoa > Arthropoda > Insecta > Lepidoptera > Argyresthiidae > Argyresthia > Argyresthia goedartella. The sequence goes on along the minus strand of OX463832.1, from coordinate 4,642,813 downwards.
GTGGGTTACCTATGAGCAGATGGTCCCCCTCGCGCAGTCTGCCGCGCGCCAGTAGGCCGCCGACGACGGGCCCGCTCGCCGCGTCCATGTGGAACACTTCGTCGATCTGGAACTCGCACGGCTCCTGCGCACATAAGCGTACAAGTGTATATGCAGTCACACACATTCTGGCGGCATACTAGGATAACTATAGCCTGTGGTAACCAAAACAGCGACATCAGTAACATGTAAACGTCTATTATATTACATCCCTATGTGTATATTATGTAATACGGGATGTTTGTTAGATCGATGCAAATACTTAAAATGAAGATAGTAAATGAAGATTCATACATCCATCCATTCCAAACGGCAAGAAAACTCGATCCAGCCCATTTACTTCGACGCGGATTTGTTGAGTAATAATGAGTTCTTTGTCATTAAAGTATTCATTGATATCATAGTACATTTGATGTTTTAAGATGTAAGCATGGACGATTAAAACTAGAGGACAAACAACCGTAGTACTTTGAAGAGTAATTAGATTTTTAGTTTCAATGTATATTGCTAGATAGAGCTACTAGTTCAAAAGTTCTTTCTAGTATAGGTAGTATCGTGGTGGCGCGCCTAATTTAGGAAAGATGGCGATATAAGCGTTAATTTCCTAAGAAGAAACAAGGCTCACGCTTACGCCATCTCCGATTTTACGTCGATATTACTATGGATTATACTACGCCGTCACCCTAAGCACCCAGCGTCTATTGCATGGTACAGCGACATCTAGAAATAATACAGGATTTTAGCTTTCTAGCAGGGAACGTTTTTTTTGTATGACGTTGTCAGTCCTCTAGTTTTATTCGTCCATGATGTTAGTAACCGTTTAAAAAAAATGTAAATCCAAAGTGTTTTTATAGCATTTGGTAATTAGGTTAAATATTTTTATGGCGACATAGAATATAGCACGAATTTAGGAGAAGGAAGTACTGTATTGTTTTTTATTACGTAAATTTCTTATGTGTATGTTTTTTTTTTCAAAACGCACATTTAACACTTTACAATAAATATCGATGGAAAAGTGAGAATGTCTAATTTTTTGAAGTAGGGTTTGCAGCTTTCCGTCTTTTTTATGTCAGCGATAGCCCTAATACATTTTTTCTGATGCTTAAATATTTTGTCCCTATAAGTAGAATTCTCAAAAAAAAACTTAGGATAGAATGCATATACGAAATATGCAGTAACAGATGCCTCTGTGGTCGCAATCTACGTTAATCTCCTAAGAGGGTAAACAATGCTGTTTATCTTAAAGCACAGTTTTTCTATGTGCAGTTTCCATCCGCAGTGTTGGTCAAGGTGCAGTCCGAGGAATTTTATTGTTTGTACTATTTCTACGTTATTGTTATCTAGTTCATGTTTAGTTTCGGTGGGTTTGCTTGTGGTTGATGAAATTGCATAATGTTAGTTTTTTATAGGTTAATTTTTAGATTGTTATTCTGAAGCTATTCGACAAGCTCACTCAATGTATTGTTTATATCTAGGTCGTAGTTTAGTGGCTCTGTACATTTTATGACCACGTAACAGTCATCCGCAAACAAAACTGTAGGATGTGGACCACTTTCTGGTAGGCCATTTATATAGGCTAGGAACAGGAGAGGCCCCAAGATACTTCCCTGTGGTACTTCGTATTCTAGAGCCCTATTGTCAGACGCGTGGTTTTGTTCTGGTCCCGTTTTATCTATACTATTGTTAATGCAAAACTGTTTTCTATTTGATAAGTATGAATTTAATAGATTTTGTGTTGTACCCCTAATACCAAAACTTTCGAGTTTTTCCAGCAATAGTTTGTGGTCTACGAAATCGAAAGCCTTAGTCATGTCAATGAAGATCACTGAGACATGTTGTCTAATGTTGATACTGTTATACACATGGTTTAAGAGGTCATATATCGCTAATATTGTGGACTTATTTTTCATTCGGTTCGTCTACAACACAAAATGTTGTGGGTTTATCTCCAGTTTTATGAGATGATGAGAGAGATGGGCATGACTTCATTGTTTAGGCATTCAATTCACAAATGTTGGGTGTATAGATTCTTTCGATTAATCGATGTTTTTAAGCGATATCCCTTCAATAACAGCTAATACCCGAATGCACAGACTCTTGCTCTCATAAAGCACCACTCAAATGTAATCCCGGCGCTGTCAGTTCCCAAGCGAGAGAGCGTGACAGCATCACTTTGAGCGTCCGTTAAATTTTGTGTCATCGGTTGTGCATTCGAGTATAAGACTCGACAGACACCCATCAAGCACCATGTCATATTTTCCATAATGTAAACGAAATTTTTAACTCTTACCGTTGCATAACAGAGCCTAACCGATAGGGCGATAAAAATCCGAGTTGTGATAGCGGCGATAATGCATTCTAACCTTATGCCGAGTTATAGAGTGCAATCCTTTGTAAAATCCATTGCACTGAGGGTGTCCCTGCGCTAGTGAAATTTGTTTCTCGATCGAACAAGTGTACACGATAGAGAAGGTAGATTATTCCTCGATTTCCAGTCAGTGAAACCGGCGACAAAAAATTAAACGGCGATCGCACAGGATCAATATATTCAGACGGCGGCTCCCGGCAAGCGCGGTTTTTATATGATCTGTCATCGGTCTTTTGGTGGGAGCGCTTACGGGAGCGGGAAGGTTAACAGTAAATCATAATAATAAAAATACCTTGGACACTATTTACACACATTGATCTAGCCCCAAACTAGGATTCCCTGTATCTTGGGGGCTAGACAACGATACACATACTTATGTAGATAAATATTATACTTAGATAGATAAACAACCATGACTAGGGCACAAACATCCATTCTCATCAAACACATATTTGCCACCACCGGGACTCGAACCCGGGACCATTGGCTTCGAAGGCAGGGTCACTGCCGAATCGGCCATTCGGGTCGTCAGTAAAAGTGGATAGTACGATGGTACCTTAGGGTTCCTTACTCGCATTTGACCGATTTTTATAATCTTTGAAAATGCTTATTGTCACATCCTCAGTGTCAGCGCTAGCGTGCACTCGCTTAGAGCCGCCCATGCTGCGAGGAACTCGGGAACTGATGCCCGATTTCACCAACAGTTAAGGGACACTTAACTCTTTTGCTTAGCTGTCTAGTGATTGTCTCGGTGGCCGACTCTTATATTTAGGGGGTCTCCAAGGAGCCTAGATGACTTTTACACTAAGGGCAAATCGAAACAACCGCTAGGTGGCCCCTGAAAGAAATAAAGATAGGGTTCGTTGGTGTGAAATCGGCCATGAGTCTAGTAACACAGCTAGCTGTCTGTCTGCCGTCGAGGTCTCACCTCCTCCAGCTGCGGCTCGAGCTCGGACGGCGGCGGCTGCAGCGCCAGCAGGTAGGCATGCAGTGCCGCCAGCCCCGAGCCGCGCACGCAGCTCACGGGGAACACGGGAACGGCCTCTAGCGCCGGCCTGGGGATGCAGTACAGTTTACTGTTTAGTGTACTGTTTATAAAAATATTGCACATCGCAAACGTGCATGCATCTACGATTTTTCAATGTTGTTAGTACCCCTGAGAGTAATTTGTATCGGGAAATATTAAACTGCACATAAAAAATACTGATTTGCACAGCAAATATCCCTTATAGTTGCTGCGGTAGCTTAAGTGAAGGGTAAAGAGGGTGAGCGAACCGAAGCCCCATTAACCTTCGTGTTAGCTTCAACATGTAAGAACAACATAAAAACACTTAAAACATAAACTTACGTACTCATTATAGTAGTTTATGTGACTGATACATAATGGAGGGCATTAAAACTCGAGATTGGGTTTATATCACTCGAGAGTTTTAATGCCTAATTATGTACAGTTACACTACACTAGTTTATCTACAAACATATCATAAGCTCTCTTTCTTGTGTTCAGAGGAACCGCATGTTTGACCGGCATTGTGGCATTGATCATTGCTCTGCAGTTGTTTAGCTTGTTCAGTAGTACCAACTTCACAGACAAAATAGGGGCGGCACGCAGGAGTTCGAAATTTGAATGTCATAATTGTCGAAATCTTGATACATTATGGTCATAATGAATCAATGAGTTTTTACCAAGTAGTTTAACATTCTGCTGATCGTAACGTGCGGTTTTTGGAAGCAGTAAATAGAGTTTATGATACATGTGTAGATAAAAGTGTTAATAAGCTCGTCTTTGCACATTATTCTTGGGTTAAAAAATGAAGTTTTATTTTCGAAATGGCCTACTCGGCTCTCACAAAAAAATAAAGAGAAACAAGTTAAGACATTTATCTACACACGTATCATAAACCCTCTTTACTGCGTTCAAAAACCGCACGTTACGATCAGTATTATGTTAAACTACTTGGTGAAAACTCGTTTCGTATCTGGAAAACTACACATTATGAACATTATGTGTAGTTTTTAGGGTTCCGTACCCGAAGGGTTCCAAACGGGACCCTATTACTAAGACTCCGCTGTCCGTCCGTCCGTCCGTCCTTCCGTCTGTCACCAGGCTGTATCTCAAGAACCTAGCTAGCTAGAGAGTTGAAATTTTCACAGATTATGTATTTATGTTGCCGCTATAACAACAAATACTAAAAAACAGGATAAAAGAAATATTTAAGGGGGCTCCCATACAACAATTCTTTCAATACCACATACAAACTTATGGATGCACCTGGTTACGTACATGGAGTGTGAAAGTAACCGCACCAATAACTTTGTAAACAATATTTTGCTGTGTAAAATCCAAACTATTCACTCCACACCATCGCTTCCATTGAACGGTGGTACGGAACCCTTCGTGCGCGATTTAGACTCGCACTTTGTGCCGGTCGAGTATGTTAGTCATATTTTCACGTAACGTTAAGATAAGCCGACGACCGTCACAGATAAGGTATATTTATATTCATCACGTAGTTTTGTAGTAAGTTGTATATAAGCTTAGTATATCCCATAATAATATAGTCTAGTATAGTCTGGTATTTGCGCGCATCTCAAGCCTTTTACTTTACTCCCGAAGATGTCGCTCTCCTTATAATTGCCTCCGGCAAAGTGGTGACCCGACTCCTGAACATCAGCAACCTTCGGTAATAGCAGCATGGACCCAGCCGCGAAGAAAACTCCGTGTGCTGCCACCTTAGAAGTGCAAGCAAGAAGCACTTCGTCCAAGATCGCCGAGCCCCGACTTCGGCAACCAAGAGACATCAAGCAAGCCATGACCGGACCAGATTTGAAAACGGACCAGAAGCCAAATAATTTCAACTGAAGATTTCCCGCATCGAACTCAAGACACCGCAAGAACAATGACCCGATAGTCAGCCGACTGCTGATTTATCAAAATGGAGCTCGCACCAGCAGAAACGAACGCGTCGGCAAATTCATTCACAACAAGCAGCTTTTCAAGTTCAAGACATAGGAAGCCGTTCCAGCCCCCAGAAGAGTATTGAAACATCATCGATATACCTAATTCAACTAATACTGAAATCATCCAGGAAGAACATCGCACGAAGAATAATCAAATCACTGAAGAGAGAGAGAGATATATATTTATATATAAACGATTGGTGTACAAGATGTGCCCTATGTTGCCAAATCCCAAGGTTTTTAGGCACACAAATTTCATCAATCGACAACTTAATATTCACTCAAGAGTGAAGAGCACGCACGTACACATGACGTACGAGATCATCGACTGCCTACAGCCAAGGTTACAGATTTAATGCTGACGCTGATTCAGCACAATCATCCTTGTGCAGGTACGGTCGCAATTATAAACCAACAGTGATTACAACTTCACCGACGTGCGATGTAAATTGACTCATCGATTCCTGAAAAAAAAATATGGGCGGCTGCAGCATCAGACGACTCTCCTGCGGATCTCTTCCAGTTATAGGTTAGGTTAGTCTACTAACCGCGAAGCCCCATTATCCTAGTGTTTTTATGTTTTCCAGTTTTAAGTTTATTTTATGTAGTGTGCGGCCAGACACAAGACTCGCCTGTAGGTAAATATTATGTTATTCTTTAAACTTATGTAGAATTCACATAACCGTAGTTCCTTTATTTTCCTAATTCGTGTAAGAGTTACCTTTAGATTAAGTTGAAATATGCTCTATTAGTCTCTAGTTTCATTAAACAATAACTTTCCTTAGATATAAAAATAGATTAAGTTAAAGTATGCACAATTAAGACCTGGTTTTATGTTTATTAAAATACTACTAGTTATTATTGCAGTTGATAAGTTTGTTATGGTATCTAACTTAGATTTTTTTCCATTGTTATAAGTACATTCATTTATTTTTTTCCCTAAAGGGGGGAGTATCTGTGCCGGTCGAGTATGTTAGTCATATTTTCACGTAATGTTAAGATAAGCCGACGACCGTCACAGATAAGGCATATTTATATTCATCACGTAGTTTTGTAGTAAGTTGTATATAAGCTTAGTATATCCCATAATAAAATAGTCTAGTATTTGCCTAGTCTGGTATTTGCGCGTATCTCAAGCCTTTTACTTTACTCCCGAAGATGTCGCTCTCCTTATAATTGCCTCTGGCAAATACTTGACCGGTTTTTCTACATATAATGACATTCAAATTTCGAACGCCGACGCCCGCCTGCGTGCCGCCCCTAGTTTGTCTGTGAAGTTGGTACTAACATTCAAATTTCGAACACCGGCGCCCGCAGTTGGTACTACAGAACAAGCTAAACAACTGCAGAGCCACAATGCCGGTCAAACACGCGGTTCCTGAACACATCAAAGAGAGCTTATGATATGTGTGTAGATAAACTAGTGTATGTAACTGTACATAATTAGGCATTAAAACTCTCGAATGATATTATGAAACTCGCCTTCGGCTCGTTTCCTAACCCACTCTCGAGTATTAATGCCCTCCATTATGTAGCAGTCACATAAACTACTATTCTGAGCAGGTTTTTTTCAAAGCCCAATAGACACCCCCTCTATTTATACACCATCTATCAGATTTTGAACAAAATAACTAGGTAAAAAGGGTTCGAAATAGTTTGTTTGCAGAGAAGTAAAGTTAGTCAGTCACCCGTCTATGGGCGCGCGCCGCTCGCCGCCGCGGATGTGACGTATGAGAGTCTGCGGGTGCACGCACGTGCGCGCCAGGTTCTCGTCCCTGATCAGCAGCGGCTTCTGCAACCGACACCGGCAACCGTTACTGGCAGTGATCATTCACTGGTTGACGGGTTGCCGTTACTGGGTTGGGGATATTCATTAACCGGCTATCGTTATTGAGAATATTAATTCATCGGTTATCGTTACTGGGAATAATAATTATATTGTCGTTAATATTGTAAACATTACATAAATTAATAAATAAATAAAAGTACAGTAATTGTATTAACTGTCATTGGCTTCATCCTATAAAGCTACTTACTATTCAGGCGTTTTTTTATTTTACTTTGCTGACGGCCTTTTCACAGACCCACAAAGACAGACCTCTTGACATGATGTAGGGCCTAATTCTCATGGTTCAATCATTTACTTGCTCGCACACACACTATTCGTCCAACTCCTTGCCTACTCCCTCACTCACTGACTGACTCACTCAGTGAGTCACTCACTCATGTAAGCAGCATGTGCCAGCAGCGCACGGCGGCGCTAGCTCGCTCTTCGTCAGCACTACGAGCAGCAGGCTCAGGTGCTCTTCTGTAATGCCCATGATGCCGGCGACAGCAGACACTCACTCACTCACCTTGCCAGCGTGTGCCAGCAGCGTGGCGAGCCCGCTCAGCGCTTCGTCGACGGCGCGCGGCGGCGCTAGTTCGCTCTTCGTCAGCACTACGAAGAAGGGAAGCTCCAGCGCTAGGAGCAGGCTCAGGTGCTCTTCTGTGATGCTCGTGATGCCGGCGACAGCTGACACCTGAAAGAACCATTTAATCACTTTTGATTTATACTTAAAAGGAAAAAACACACTTCGGCTCGAAATTTACTATACAAATGTGCAATCTGCCGTCATGATCCGCAATTTACTATACAAATGTGCAATCTGCCGTCATGATCCGCAATTTACTATACAAATGTGCAATCTGCCGTCATGATCCGCAATTTACTATACAAATGTGCAATCTGCCGTCATGATCCGCAATTTACTATACAAATGTGCAATCTGCCGTCATGATCCGCAATTTACTATACAAATGTGCAATCTGCCGTCATGATCCGCAATTTACTATACAAATGTGCAATCTGCCGTCATGATCCGCAATTTACTATACAAATGTGCAATCTGCCGTCATGCATGATCCGCAATGTTGAATGCAATCCGCAATGCCGTGCGAATAATATCAATAAACAGGTAAGAAAACTAACTCGTATGTTGAGTCTCTGTCAGAGCCAGTGTGGGAAACCTTTAACACTTCGTCTGTCTATCTGTCAAACAAGACCTTTTTACCAGAAAAGCGTTGAGGTATCAACTTGAAAATTAATATTAATTACTCGGGTCAGTGGTGTCTTAAAGCTGTGAAAAACACAAACTCCTCCTCAAAGTTGCTGAATTTGCTTGATACTCACAAGGGAATCAGAAAATAACATATAGGATATTCATATTATCCTAGAATCATGAAATTTGGCAAGAAGAAAAGACTGAAAGGAAATAATCCCAAAACCGTTGTAGTTCCTTGACAACTTTCGTTTCGTTTTTTTCGGCTACTATCGCTACTTGGTACTGGTAGTTGTGAAGCTGTGTTGGAGCTATGGGCAACTTAAAACTCTGAGAGTCAGGTTGGCTAATAGCCCAACACCCCTACGCCAACCCACACTGCGCCAGCGCGGTGGAATATGGCTCACCTGGCCTGTCTTGTCCTGACCAACATAACTCGGGTGTCCAGTCCCATTAGGTCTAACCTGATCTGTCCTGACCAACATAACTCGGGTGTCCAGTCCCATTAGGCCTAACCTGATCTGTCCTGACCAGCATAACTCGAGTGCCTATTTAGTTGCGCCTGACTTGACCTGACCTGACCAGCATAACTCAGTCCTATTCGGCCTAACCTGACCTGACCTAACCAGCATAACTCGAGTGTCTAGTTGTAGCCCTGGATTTTGAGACACGTGGCGACATCTATCGACGAGAGGCTGAGTGAAGAGGTCAGACTCAACACGTGGCTAAGCGTAGTAGCTAGCCTATCGATTACTTCACCGTTTTGCCGGTAGATCGCGTGAGTAGGTCCAGAATGAGTATTATGTCAAGCTTCTGAAACATTGGAGGCTGATGGATTGTCTATAAATAGGAGTCTTGTTATTTTCTTGTTTGACGTTAGTTGGAGTGACATTGTTTGTGCCGGGGTGAATTTGTGTTATTGAACAAACTTCGGTGAGTTGGCAGTTTATTGGAGATTTGTGCTGACTCGGCCCTGGCAGAGGCATGATAGTTTGACAGTTGAAATAGTTACTTTCAGCTCCCCCAACGATGAATCCCCAATTGCATTGAGCGCCGCCATTTCCTGACCAGGACCTTCTGTTGGAATGCGACTGGCTGGTGCTATTTTTATCAAGTTGGAAACCAGTATGTATTCACGCCTGTGGACCTCAGCGAGACGTTTCGCCAAGCGTTGGCACAGTGAGGCAGACTTTAATCGTGACCTTTGTTCGTCAGTCGGTAGACCGCAGACTGCCGGCTGCAAATAATTGTTTGTCGGAGGAACGAGCAGACCACAAGGACCACTGTGAGACGAGTTCCAGCCTGCCCTTTAAGGTAAATTCCTGAAGTACTTGTGTAAAGTGATCCGCCCCGTACGCCGCGTATTCGCTATCGCGGGCTAATCCTGAGCGACAGATTTGTGATATGAAAATGCCGTGTACGATCACCACTGATTCTTTCATATTAACTTTGTGACACACCGGGTGTCCAGTGCCTATGCGAGAGAAGTTTTGCGGTGACTCGCTTTATGATGTAGTATTTCCCTTTGTTATGATCTAGTTAGTAGACCGAGCGGAGTGACTAATGTAATAGTACCTAGTAACCTATGTCCAAAACCCAAGCCTTCCCTCCGGTCAGGCGTGAGTTTTGGATGTCGGTCGAAGCCCTGTGACATTTCCTATTATGATGTCCTTGTAGTTTTGTATGAAGATTACACGTATTTGATATTGAGTGTGGAAACTTGTAATCTAAAGTTTGTGTTTTGAAATGTGTGTGGCAGTAACTGAGAAAGGAATTCTTATTGTGTACTTGTGTAGGACCGTGCGTCATTGTCGTTTTCTCCGAATTCCAGAGGAATAACATCACCCATGGCACGCCAGGTTCACTTCAAACAAATCAGCGAGAACAGCCGCACACACACAGCTACATTGCATTCCGTATAAGCACGCGCCGCCACACGCACACATTGCCGAATCTCGCGCGTTTTTGTTTACAAACAAGTGTGATATTCTTATTTTGCAAGTTGGTTAAATATTGTGCGGTATACGGTTGCCTCAATAAGGATTCCACAAATAAGGATCTAGTATTTTTCAAAGTACCCCAAGATAAGGAAATGTGAGTATCCATACCTAATAGTACCTATATATTGTTTGTAAAGTAAGTTTTAGGTTTTGCATCGGTGAAAACACAAAAATGCTACTTACTTCACTAACTCTAATGGCTAATAATAATAACTTATTGGCATACGACCTTTTGTTTACAATAGGTAGGTATACATTAAAAGGTATGCATTATACATTACATTAAAAGGTATACATTACAATACGCGAAGTATACCCCTCGTTTTACCGTGCAGCGAGCGACGAGCGACGAGCGACGACGCAACAAATCTGCACCGCAACCCGCGGCGCTAAGCGACAACCCTAGCCGTTTGAGCAAGAGTAGGTATTTATCTTGCGAACAGGGGCCTAGTGAACTTACTATTTCTTATTTATACCATGGAGCAAGTATTAGAATAGAGTAACATAGTTCATATTGGAAGGCGTCGGCTTTAAAACTAGCATGAATCCAGATGGCGTTAGTGCGCGCTAACAGCATGCGTTTCCCTAAAAATCCGCCGGTGGTTTGGCGGTAGTAAAGCAAAGTCGAGTTTAAACCAAATAACGCCGGTAACTAGCAATAGATGGCGACACAAGCTTATATGCATGTGTGCGTACAATATGGCGGCATTGGTGATCAGCTGTTTTCTGTCAAATGTTTTGATTTTGACAAATCGACCGGACATCGCCCGTGCGACGTTGCCGATTATCTCACTCTGCGATGCGACGTTGCCAATTTACAACAAGGTACTATAATTTCTCTTTGCTATAGGCAATACTTTCACAGTATTGTGCAATACCACAGAGCAAGGCGATTAATGCGTTCAGAGATAATCCGCGCTAAGTGGAATTCAGTAACAGAAAGGTGCAGTCATATTTTAGGAGGTTGATAGGGACATAATTCTGAATAACTTTCACTATGAAACCGATTTGATCACAGCAATTTTAATTTCGACTTCTCGATACAGTGGCCCGGGCGATCACCTGTTTTGTATGAAGTTTAGAAAAATAAAGTTACTCTGGTCAAATCGGTTTCATAGTAAAAGTACTTCAAAATAATGCCAATATCAACCCCCTAATATCAACACCTTTCTGTTACCTCATGTATAAGGGCATGGATTTAATATCGCCAAAACTTATTACAAAATTTAAAACAATACGATTTGCTACAGTAGTTATTATTTTGTATCAGATTTACCTAATCACCTAAGTCCCGGTCCTTTTTGTAGACTTGCTTAATATTATAATTATTACTTATTAAAGAGTTTTGACTGCACTTTGGCAGGAAACATGCCATAGGCCAAGGAAATCAACATTATGGTCTTCTGCAATTAAACAAAAGTAGACAAACCGCATACATTTTGCGCAAATTTGAAAAATCGCGTAACTTCGAAATCCCGCTTAACGGGGTACAAATTACTTCTATTGTCTTTTTTTTGTCTCTACCATTTACTCGTATGTACAGGCCCCGCCATATAACTTTAGCGGTGACCTTGGCTAATTGAGAGAGGAGGGAAATATTGAAATAAAGAACGCGAAAATAAGAGACGCACTGCCAAGGTCAGCGCTAGAGTTACGCGGCGCGACCTGTATATTAGTCTGGTCTAGGCTCTAAAATACCTAGCCGTCGAAAAGGGGCTAGGTAACTGATATTTTAGAGTACAACCTGAGAACTTGTAGAACCTTTTAGAACCTGAGACTAGCAAGCGGGTGAGAGACTGTACGTCACGTGTAACTTCTTATAATTTACGAACTACTAGCTGTTGCTCGCGACTATAAAAAAACAAGTTAGGTTTGCTCAGTTATTTATATTTAAACATATCATAAAAAGTTATAAATACGGTACAGAAAATAGGAACACACAGTGAATATGTAAGGTACATAATGTCAATGTCAAGACATAAAGGTAATGAACCGGCATTCAACAAGCCGAGACATTGTCAACAGTAGGGACGTCATTCTGAACAACATTCGCTATGAAAACGATTTGATCTGAGCAACTTTTTTCACTTTCTGATCAAATCAGTTTTCATACAGTTTGTCAAAATAGTATTTTAGCCACTCAGGTTGTGATTACAATTCGAGTTGACTGATCAACCCTAACGTGTGTTCGTTCGAAAACAATTTCGAGGTAAAGGTACAGTATTCTGATCAGTCCACTCGCATTACCTACTTATTTTGTAATATTCTTAATTTCTGATGCGGCTTTGGCTTGCGGCAGCCTGACACACTCTTAGAGTTTTTCATTGATTTACAATAAAAATGTATTTTTACTGTAATCAGTTTTTTTATTATATATGTGATATGTTCCATGCACGATATAGTCAGCAGTGAAGGCGATTCGCAACGCAAATGTTTAACTATACCATGAAACACATTTAATTTAAGCTGCAGTTTATGTGATATCGCTGGGAAGAGCGCATTGAAAACCTTCAACGACTGGTCAACCAATTTTAAAATGTCAGCACTGGGTACCTTAAGTTTCAACGATTTGCAGACATCATATGATCTGTTTAATATTAATAATTGCTTTTGATCTTCTAGGCTAGCATCATCATTTAATAATGAACGTGAACACTCTTCACAATTTTTGAATTGTTTCAAGCATGAAAATACGAGGTAGCCCGCAAAATATGCTGTTGAGCATACTTCCAACGATGTGTCAGTAGATGGCCTAGTTTCTGGCGCTATAGCAGCTTTTTGAGATGATTCTTTCGGAGGTTGTTCTTTTTCATGAGTGCATGATGATGTCGTCGGTAGCGGTGATGAGCTACAAACATTTTCTGAGACAGCTTGATGGCTGAAAACATTGTCAGACACAGTTTCTGGATAAATGTTAACAAATTCGTCAACTTCGTCAGCGCAATTTTTGTCGGACGATAATTTCATTAAAGAATTTATTACACTGCTTTTAAAAATGTTTCTCAACATTTTCGCAGATGGATTTCTGTTTGAACCACCTTTTAGTCGCAATCTTGAAAAAAAATAATCTAAGTCGTCTTGATTTAATCTATTGGTCATTATGTATTTGTAAGTTTCTTCTAGGAATAATTGCTCGACAGCTATGCATGTTTGCACCACTCCGTCGAAACAGGGCGGCCTGCTGACACATTGTTGAATTTTCCCATTTTTACTTTTCTTTTGAGAGATTTTTTTGATGTTCTCAAATGTTTGTTTTCCCGTTTCTATGGCTTTTCTGGCATGAGATGCTGACAGTGAGAGTGCCCACCTGTATGGATTCGGGTCATATCGACTTTTGCTGTTAAGACTATCAAACATATTATTTACAATTTTGATGAATTCTGCAGTATTTTTGGCTGAATTGCTCATTAGCTGACCGGTCTGTTGAGCAGTTTTCATAGCGGCGGCGGCCACAGAATGACTAAATATTTGCGTGGCGTATCGCACTTTCATTCTGTCAGAACTGTTGGGATTTAAATGATTTTCTGTTAGTTTAGTAAGTGCCCTGCTTTTGCCCTGCCTGTCTAACTCATATGTCCCCACGATATCTCTGAATGATATTATATTTTCTTTTAGGATGTAGTCCCCATTCAATAAATTGTTTCTAATACTTTTTATTAGATGGGGCACATCAAACAGTGCATACATTTTCTTTCCGTTACAGAAAAAAAACGGGCATTTTGTTGTGACCCCTAGGGCCTTATAGACATTTAGTTGTGACCCCTAGGGCCTTATAGACATTGTGATTGGTTGACGCTTGGTCACGTGTTATTGCTTTTGGGAGCAAGCCCACATCAAAAACTTTTCTGAGCACAGCCTTTAAAAGTGTAAGTAAAGCTTCTGACTTCACATTGTTGTGCGACAAAAAATATGTCAATGGTACTTTCCAAGGCCTGGAAAGGCCTCTAACCATAAACACCAATACACATGTCGCCATTTTATTTGTGCGTCGGTGCTCAACTAGATCTTCAAAACCTTCTATGCGGTCAATTTTTTTGGAATATTCCAGATCTTTTTGGATTGCCATTTCGTCAAAACTTATTACACATGATTTCTCCTGAATGGTTGCATCACGGAATTTTGCCCTTGATCCTCTGAGCACATCGGGAGAAAGGCCTGGGAGGCAATTTGTCTTGGCTAACCATGCTCTAATTGTTGATGGAGAAGCCAGCACAACGCCTTGTCGTCGCAAATATTTATAAGTCGAAGGGGACTTATAAAAGAGTGACATGCAGAATTCCATTTCTTCTTTGGACCATTTTCGCGTGTCCCGTTCCTTCCTTGCTTGCATCAAGGAGAGCTTCTTCGACACCTCACTCCGAAACATACTTGAATTAAGTTCGCTTTGGGGGCCCCTCCGCCTACGTGATGGTGCCGATTTGGCCTGGAGTCTTCGCACTTGAGCCTTTAGTGCTTTAACACGACGATCCAAATTGTTCGCTATGGTCTTTAATTCTGTTACTTCCTTCGTGTCTTTCTCACTTTTTTCGAATAGACATTTCCTTGACATTCTCCTTCTCGGTTGCTCAAATAAACATCTTCTTGACATTCTGGGACTAGCTGTCGACGGTGTTGATGAAAGATCTGGCGTATTGGCATATATTATTTTTGTCCGTTTCATATAGAATTTCGTTGGTGTTTTCACCTTCAAATGGTCAGGAGATGATCCGGTCACGTCTGAAAAAGGGAAAGTGCTGTCAATCTAGTTTATAATAAAACATATTTGTTGTACCTACCCAACACACAAAGAAAAGTAATATTGTCTTTGTGTGTTGGGAAAATAGCATGAAAATAGTGCCCCACGCATCAGCACAATCAGAAATAGTGCCCCACGCATCAGCACAATCAGAAATAGTGCCCCACGCATCAGCACAATCAGAAAGTAGGTCAGTTTTGGCTTGAAGCATTTTATTACAAACCAAGAGACAACAGGTGAAACTAGATAAAAGCTGTTAAATAACTTTAGCATTACAAAACCCCTGCATAAATCCCATAGTTCTGTAACTTATACACCTTTCAGTTTGATCATCAGTTAAAATGATATGCTATCATCACAACAAATCTAATGTGCCCAAACTGGAAGGGTTTACTAGTAAGCATCCCAGGGTTACAGTGCCAACCACTTTTCCATATCTCCTTCAGTGCTAGTTCCAGTTGGAGGTTGTGTTCCGGAACTTCCAGCTGATGGTTGTGTTCCAGAAACCTCATATTTAAATTTGATTGGAACAGCGGGACCAAGCAAATTACTTCTGAGATTTCCTCTAGAAATGCTTGTCAGAGGAAAGTGAGCTGCACATATGAAGCGGCGGGTCAATTGCTCATTAGATAAGGAATCCAGTTGTGGGTTTCCTGTAAAAAAGTAGTAAATAAATATTATTTAGGTAAATAGATAAACTAAATTAAAGTTAATTACCTACCTATGTACTCAGCAACTGCTGTGGAAGACCACTTTAAAAAAACCTTGCAGCTAACATGACTTTTGGCATGACAAAAACATTAGAGATATCTGTTAGGCAGCATGGAAAAAGAGCCCTTGCAGTGGTCCTCCACAGCGATTGCTGTTGGTACATACAAAACCTAAATGAAACAATATTTTTGAACATTTTGGTACATGAATATGTAAGGTAGGATAATAACAAATAACCAAGTTAAAATAAATAATAGGAGGTGCTGTATTCCTGTCGGACCGAAAAATTTGAAGCTCACTGCCATTTTTTGACATTTTAATGAAATGTATAATGTATTTCGATGAAATCATTTGATTGGTACTGACAAAAGCATACATAATAAGGTGAATAGACAACATAAACATTGGCTGCTCTAGATTTCTGGAGATGAAGCCAGAATACTATCACATAATATTGATGCTTATGTGTTTCGGATGGCATGTTAAACTGTAGGTCCTGGCTAATATCGACTCGGTATGAGTAGTTAATAGTTGGTTTGGCCAATATGCCGATGCAACCCCTCCCCAACAACTAGTACGTAGCCAGCATGGTGGAGTATGACTTCATCTTAATCGTGTTTTGTAGTCAGAATAAATTTATTTCTATTCTATTCTATCCAGGCCAAGGCGTATGTCCCCCTATGTCAGTGGGCACATTAATGGGCTACATTTATTGTAGGTGTACATTATGTAGGTAGGTTTGCTTTTGACAATGCAATACAAAATATTTCATCAAAATACATTCACTGGTTCAAATTTTTTGGGTTAAACTGAAAATATAGCTAACATTGCTCCACTAGTGAAAGTTATTGGTATGTTTAGATTACCGAATTGTACTGCTATGGAAATTCAATGATTTAAATACTGTTCAAGTATGTACATTACCAGAGTTTAAAATCCAAAGTATCAGTCGGCCTTCATCATTCACGGGAAATCGGAACATTGACACATCCCGGCTTAAGTTCCCACAGTTTCTGTAGGAACACTTTGCGAAGGACATGTTCGGAGTCCAGGTAACAATCATCACAAAATTCATCAAAAATCGGGGTCCAAGTCAGGTTCGCCACAAGTCACGGGTAAGCACGAATATCAGAGTCCAGATCGAGGTTTGCCACAGGTCACAGGTAAGCTATATGAATTATCAGAGTCCAGGTTCATGCTATGATCGAAGAAAAGGCGCTAACGCAGGCAATTTGTAAACAAACGAAACCTCAACTCAAAACACTCTCGTCACGTCCCGATGACGTCACGTAAGTGCCGGCCGAAAAATCATTTAGGGTGACCATCTCAAAAAGACAAATTAGCACACACTGAACAAAATCTGCGAAACGTGATGCCGCCAGTGTGTGGATTTGTCACAAAAATACCTAAACTTATTCAGTGTCAACAAAAAAAATACAACATTAGAACAAATTTTACGTCGGACAGCGTCCGTAACGTGTTTCTTGGCCTCGCAATTGGCCACAATATTATTACCTGGTCACACTGCGTGTGTATGTTGTTGTGAACGTGACTATTTATACGTGCTCGTTACATTTCACGCAATGGTTTTGTGGATATCGATTGGGTGTTTTATGTCAAAAGTCACATCATCAATTTTAAAAGTCTAATTAATGATAACTCATATGCGATTGTAAAAAGAGAAAGTATTCATATTTTTGTTGCGAGTTTAACCATCTACTTTTAATTCCATGATTTGAACCACACTTTGAAACGAAACGCATATTGACAAAATTTTTAGAAAACAACGCCATCTAACGCTATATTACGGCGTCTTCACAAAAGCTAGAGTCCTTCGCTTTCTTGTCGAGCGGCGATATATCTAAAATCAATAAATGAAACACCGGGCGACATCTATGATACATTATAGGTACTATATTCAGATTACGGTATTTTGTATAAGTCTGCTTCTCTTTTCTAATACTTGCTCCATGTTTATACTATGCCCATGGCGTCTCACTGCGGTCCAAAAGGCCCGCCGTGAGCTTTGGGTTAACCGTACTACCCCGCCGGGTACATTCGAACTCAGACGAGACGACCCCACCTCACGGGGACCTTTGCGGACCAACTTTTTCTTCTGGATCAACTTTGATTTTTGGATCAACCTTGCGATTTCGTTAACCACGCGAGATAAGTTTAGTTCTAATATTTTTTAATAAACCGATCTGACCACCAGTTGTCACTTTTATTTCAACAACAACAAGGACTTCCCAATAAATAAAAATTAGGTAACATAGTCCCATCGAGCCTGACCTGACCTGTCCTGACCAGCATAGCTCGGGAGCCTATTCTCACTGAGCCTGACCTGACCTGTCCTGACCAGCATAGCTCGGGTGCTAAAATCGCGATGACTTAACCAAGTCCAAGTGTAGAAGGGTTAACAGTCAGTCTACCCTAACTTGGTTACAGGTCTATATAGTTAGTTATAATTTCCATTTTGAGCGACGCTGTTTGAATCCATCGCTGCTCTCGTGACTGCACTCACCAGCAGCATGCTGTAGTGCGGCCTGTAGCCCGTCAGTCCGTGCACCGTAGTCCGCTGGTACTTGCTGTGTCCCGCCAGGTCCAGGAAGGAGACCAGCTTGGCGCTGCGCTCGCCGATGCGCTCCGCGGTCATCAGCTCCGAGCAGCCGTAGTTCACCACGTTGCCCTGGCGACAGACAAAACAATAGTAATGATCAATGTTATAATGTTATATACAGTTAATTCAACCTCAAGCTAGTACAATACGATAAATAGTAGATTATGGGACTGCTACATAATGGAGGGCATTAATACTCGAGAGTAGGTTTATGAAACGAGCCGAAGGCGAGTTTCATAATAATATCACTCGAGAGTTTTGATGCCTAATTATGTACAGTTACATACAATAGTTTATCTACACACATATCATAAGCTCTCTTTGATGTGTTCAGGAACCGCATGTTTGACTGGCATCGATGCCACACGTTAGAACCGTACACCGCGGCAGTCGATACTGTGCTGGCAGATCATCGCGTCACAATTACCAGCCTCGTTGGTTTGCCGCCGCCCGGCAAGACCGATATACAGGCTGCTCCAAAAACGCAATATATGCAATCGGTAAACCGTATCGATTTAATTACTAAATTAAATGATACTAACTGGAACCAAACATACGACATTAAAACGGCTGATAAAATCCTTAAATTTATAAAAATAACGTTCCAAGAAGCCTTAGAATCATCCATAAAACTTAAGAAAAAACGTGAGTTTAGTAGAAATCGTGAACCCTGGATAAACAAAACTGTTCTACAACTTAGTGAAAAAAGGGATACTCTTTTTGGGCTCTGGAAGAAAAATACAACTAACCACGAACTTAGACTACAGTGTAATAAAACACGGAATAAAACTAATAAAATAATTGAATACTATAGAAATAAATATTACCAAAATAAAATAAGAGATAGTTATGGAAGCCCTAGGAATCTATGGAAGATAATTAATTCTATTGGTGGTAGAATATCCAAGAGCATAGTATAATAGATGCTTTTAGACCCGAAAACATATCAGATATTGAAATCGCAAACAGATTTGCTACAGAGTTCGATGAATCCGTCAAAAAAATTATTCCGCAGTGTAGAAATACTCTGTTGGACGATGCCAGTTGCAGCAAAGTGGTAAATGTCAGCATGCGATTCCATAAAGCCACACCACGAAGCATTCTGAAAATCACTCGGAACCTGAATAACAGGAAGGCGTCGGGCTTAGATTAGTGACAAAATCTCTGGTGCAATAGCGCATCTCATTAATACTAGCATAGAAACCGGTAAATATCCGGATGATCTAAAACTGGGTTGCGTTAGACCACTATTTAAAAAAGGTCAACGTGGCAATGTTGCCGATTACCGACCTATCACTTTATTGTCATCAGTCGACAAAATAGTTGAGAGGTTTGTTTGTGAGCAGATACATAACTTTTATCAAAAAGAAGAGATTATAAACCACAACCAATTCGGCTTTCAGCCTAAGAAAAGCACAACATCTCTGCTATCTAAATTTACAGATCACGTAAACGGTTCACTTAATGATAAGAAACTTGTCCTTGCACTTTTTATAGATTTTTCCCGAGCATTTGATACCCTAGACCATAATCTGCTCACAAATAAACTAGGTAACTGTGGCATCAGAGGCCCACTACAAGCCTGGTGTGCCGACTACCTCATAAACCGTCATTTTTGCGTTAAAATCGGGGAAAGCCTTAGTAAAAACAACCTCGTATCTCATGGCACAGCCCAGGGATCAGTATTAGGACCCCTTCATTTTATAACCTACGTCAATGATATGGTGAATGTACTCACATTCAGCACTCCCTATCAATTTGCGAACGACACATGTCTGATCATTGCCAGCAGTGACGTAGACACTGCACTTGAGAGCCTCCAGTTTGACTTTGACAACTTGTGTAGGTGGTGTCACGACGTAGGTTTGGTTTTAAATGCACAGAAAACCAAGCTTATGCACATTAAATCACCATATCTGAAGATTAAGCGGCCAGCTGATCTCATTGCGCATACGCATGATTGTATGCACAGTCCAAATGCCAGTAGATCTTGCCGATGCCCTTCCATCGATGTCGTTGGCAAGCACACTTACCTAGGTCTTGTCATCGATGCAAAGTTCAGCTGGGGACCTCATATACAGCGGGTATGCGACAAACTCAGGGCTCTCGCTGCATCATTTTATGTAGTAAGAAATAGAATACCTTTAAGACACGACTCATGCTGTATAATGCCTTAATTGACTCCATCGTATCGTATGGTTTATCTAGCTACGGACGAACTTATAAAACTTACCTCGATCAAATATTGTCATTACAAAATAAATTACTTAAATTGATTGTTCCATATAATATAAAATGCGCATACTCCGAAAATAATGAGCCAAACTTGTTTACTTATAGTGGCACACTTCCTATTCACACAAAGTTAAGTTTAACTTACTGAAAGAGGAATTCTTTAAAAACACCATTGTTCCCTCGATAGCTCTGTCCCTGTTGCTGATACCCCAGGTGTGATGATGTGGAATGAGAACGCCGTGGTTTTCTCAATATTTGACTTTTAATTATAACTTTACAAGGTAAGGTGCGTATCCTCGTATGTTTCGAATGCGCATAATCGAGCTACGTAGCTAACCCCGATGCTATTAGTCCATTGCGTGATGACGTGATCAGCGACCAATCAACGATGCGCCTGATGACGAGATGCGAAGCTAATTGCAGCATACGACGTCACAACAACCATACAACACACAATAGATCACCCCGTAGGCACACGTCGCAAAGCTCAAGGCAATCTCACCACTACCCGCGCTAATAACTATTACGGCGAGCGGACGACTGCCTATTTGATTCCGAGACTAATAAACTACTTACCCACAGATCTCAAACATTCAATAAATCACAATAACATAAAATGGAAATTCAAGAAACATTTCTCCCTTTCCATCCTTAACCCCTAATTATATAACTAGGTACCTAATTTTCTTGTATGTAATATTACCAACTTGCTAGTTACTTTGTAATCTAATCTAAATAATAGTCTAAATATTTACTTGTAATTATTTCTGCGTAACACGGAACCACGCACAAACCTACGTGGTTTTTGTGGTTCTTTCAAATGAACTTGTATTATATTTTGGTTTGTAATAAATAATAAAATAATAAAAAATAATAATGCGTAATGTTACAAATAAGGTTGGCTATTTATAGACGTAGGTAATTAGGGTTCAGGTGTGCATACACTACATTACCAAGTAGTTTAACATTATGCTGATCGTAACGTGCGGTTTTTGTACGCAGTAAAGAGGGTTTATGATACGTGTGTAGATAAAATCAGTTAACGATTCGGCCAACCTCGGAAATTGTCGTGAATCCCTCATCTCTCACATAGAGTTATCAATGTACAGTTATGACCTTTAATTATATTACTCGTTGTCTTATTGAATACAATACAAGAACGATATGAGCAACAAAACCTCCTTTGTAGCTCAAAACTAACACAACCTTTATATTGAAGTAAGTATGTATAATAACAATTTTACCTGAAAATAAAATTGTTATTATACAATACATACTTACCTGGCTTTAAGCCTAATATTGAGAGTAGCATACTTGACTTCCTTTCCGGTGCGACGAAATTAGCCCCAAACAGCTCACTTCCTGTTTAAAACTCCTAAAATACATGTCATATCCGTTTTGAACCTCAGCAACATTGCGCGCGTAAAGTTTCAGAAATGGCGGCAATTGTAGCCAGCGTTATTGCGCGCGCTCAATTTTCAGGTCATTGGCAACTCAATAAAGAGCTGATCGTGTCTAAGAATGTGTCACGATCATGCAATGCACAGTAATGTGCACAGCAGGCAGCGATTTACCTAGGCTTAAAGCCAGGTAAGTATGTATAATAACAATTTTATTTTCAGGTAAAATTGCTATATTATACCTGACGTTACCTGGCTTTAAGCCTAATATTGAATAGTGTTTGGTATCGACTGCTGAGTTAAAAAGGCCAATGTGATATGACTAGGAGTTCATTTATGGAAACCTTATATAAATTATGAAACAGAATGTGTATGCATCATCGTGTACGTGATGCAAAGATAGGCTGCGCAAATGCAACTCAAAAATAAGGCCAATAGATGGAAACAAACACAAACTTAAGAAAGGTCTGATGAAGTCATCTTTTGAAGCCAGCCGAGTTTCGGGCTGGCTAGGTTAGACTTGGTCAGTTAGTTTCTGGCTATCAAGACTCATCTGATCTATATGAATCTAAGAATATGCAAAGCTTTACCTCCAGTAGGTTTTCCCTTCAGTCAGCACTTACGTACAAGTTCACCGAGATTGGTGCTCGGTGGTTGGCTGCTAGCTCGCCATTCACCTCGACGACTACCAAGACAGCAGTTGTGAGGTCAGGATATCAGGTCGGTCGCCTGACCTACGAAACTCGGAGCTAGAGACATCGGAATCCCGAATTGAATACATGTGAAAATGAGTTATTATAATTTGTACCTTGCAGACAGGGCCAATCTGATTTTAACATAAAACATTGATGAAATTAGTGATAAGCAGTAGGTATAATCAAATTACAATTGCTGTATTTTGAATTGGGAGTGCGCCTCCTGGATGCATTACCATTGATTATGTACTTCCACATATGATTGGTCTTTACAAAAGACTGGCGAACAAGTCTGTAATCTGACTTTAATAATAAAGTTACTCAATTAATCTATGTACCTTTTCGTATCACTTCTGAGTAGAATAGCTAGATGTGGCTGATTCTATTACAGGAGCTAGTGTGGCTATCTGACTCAACTGAAGATGCTTCTACAGTGGGCAAGCATAGAGAAAGAGACAAGTTTACGCGTAATAAGCATATTTGTCTATAGTGATAAAGAAGTTTAGTATCCATCGTATTCAATTATCATTGATCAGATACCTCATACAAGTATCTGAACGCGTTTTCATTATTACCCGCAGCTGTGTAGATAACGTTACTGAAACCATGTTACCTAGGACTGAACCATAAAAGTCATACAAGTACATACTTCAGTGGAATAATTCGGCGTGGTCATAACATTCATTAAAATAATAATGTAAGTACACTCGGCGCCACGAATAAAGAGCTCTCGGAGAAACTGGCGGGGATTACTGCGCATGTGTACAGTCGCGGCATAATTCCGAAGTGCGTTTTTAGGGTTAGTGTGAAGGAATGAGTGTTCAGGACTTTCTTCACTTCTATTTTTTCTCTGTTTGATATTTTGTTGATTGGGATATTAGCCGATGTAAATAATGGACTTTGTGTCAAATAAACTATAGGTACTCTCTATTGACAACATTTGTTAACGTCAAGGTTGAAACCTATATATAAATAACCCCCTAGCATAGAATGCCCCTAGTCACTAGGGCCTAGTGAATATAGATACTTGTAGTAATAGTCCTGCACACTCTTTTCTTCCCGCTGACTAATAATTTGTAACAATTAAACCACAATTAAGTTTTTAACACAAAAAATATTATTCATCTGACAGTAATGATATTCCTTCCATTAAATTCTTTATAACTTCATTTAAATTTTGAATTGTGGCTTCTAACAAGTTTTGTAGTGTGATGGAAGAGGTGGCTGATGTGGTCTTCGCCAGTTTTAAATCAGCAACGATTTCATCAGACTCTTTTTTGATATAACAGTTCACATCGTAAACCATTTTTCTAGCTTGCCTAGTCAGTACTTTATTTTTCGGCATTTTCGACCGGGGCGAAAGATAACGTTGGGTAATATTGTATGCGACTGTACTCAAGAAGCTTCGAGACGTGCTTTCGGTGCGGGCATCGGGAAGCGACTGATCAACGAATCAGGTGCCGGCGCTGACTACCGCCCCCGTCGCTCCTCACTTCCCCGCGCCAAACACTTGTGAAAAGTGACTACTGCGCATTCAAGGACAAAGCTCTTTAGTCGTGGCGCCGAGTATAGATGGTTATAAAAGTTTTGCAATACTGTCATTAAGCTAGTTCACTGGTAGAAATACCAGGTTGGTGTCCTTACATAACATAGCGTCATGTCTTTTCCCATACGGGGCGGCAGAGGCACCTTGGCGCCCACGCTCAATATACTAATGTATATTTGCTCAGTCCGATATTCAATGCTCCATTGCTACTCACTTTATATGTAATTATTATTCCTCTACTATGTGGAGCACCTACACCACGGAACAGCTGTAGAAATATTAAGGAACACTGCTTGTGGGCTGTATGCCGTACCAGCCACATCCAAGACACATTACGCTTAAATTGCCACTATTTCGTCGATTTGGTTAAAGCTGCCTCTGCTGTTCGCTTGGTATATGTCGAAGTAAGGCGACTATTGAGAAACAACCAAATAAATAGTGGAGATGTAAAAAAAAAAAAACACAATCTCAAATTTATATTAGTGTCCTGAGAGACTCGAGGACTGTCATCAGCTCCTTTTGGCTAATATACAGAAAAATGAATTCTTACAGCCGCTTGCCTAGTGAATTATGAAGACCTGCGCGGTCCAGTGACACGTAGGTATTTGTGAGAAGTAATGTAGATAGCTTCTCTATATGGCTCCGACAATATCCTGGTGGATAACTGTCTGAATAATATTAGCAGACTTTATCTTTGGATAGTGAATCTGAAAGGTGACTGCTACAATGATAATTGTCTGAAGCAGTGAATCAGGCATATTTTAGACCATATCCTGCCGGATTGAGGAAAGTAGTCGGATTGAAAAACGACGGCTCTGTTTTTA
The DNA here is from genome assembly GCA_949825045.1 of Argyresthia goedartella. NCBI lineage: Eukaryota > Metazoa > Arthropoda > Insecta > Lepidoptera > Argyresthiidae > Argyresthia > Argyresthia goedartella. The sequence goes on along the minus strand of OX463832.1, from coordinate 4,617,638 downwards.
GATTGTAACGCATTGTTATATTAGGGGTTGGAGGAAATCAGCTAGGTAGGTACTCAAAGTTCTTTAACAATGTGGTTTAACTTATTAAAGGTAAGTCCAAGAGTAGTTTATGACTACTCTTTTACACTTTGAGTATCGTATTATATAGATAGCCGGTCCTCCAGCCACATACCTAATGTTTAGAACTCCCTTTTAATCCTTTAAAAGCAGCAGTGCTGAAATGGAAATTATTGATATCAAAGTAAAGAAAGTTACATAAAGTAATTTGTATAAATGGGAAATAAAATAGTGTTGATTTTATATTTCTTCGTCACTGGCTTAAAAAGGGTTAAGATATCACGAAAATGAGTAAATCGTAACAATAAAACTGTAGGAAAATAGTTTGCCTCCACTCTGTCCGCCTCGTTCTACCCACTTCATGCGATGTTTCTGTATGAAAATGTCGCTTTGAACCTTGTACAGATGGAAACGTTGCAGAGACTGAGCTAGATCTCAAGTTTCGTCGGGATACTAGAAATAGACGACAGCCAGCCATCAGATATCTACATCTTTGCGCAAGATGTTTAATTGAACCGTCTCGCATAGACTGAGTCATTTCATACTCACACGAGCGTTTAGTAGCGATGTCCCCTTACGCGCAGGCACTACCGGCATAACCGCGAACGGCTGACATAACTGCATGTCAATGTCGCTTTAAACCTTGCGCAGGTGGACTAAGTTGCAGAAACTGTATCAGCGGTATATTACCATCGAAGATTGATCAACAGGTCACTTCACGAGGGAATTTCAATTTCTCTGTAGCCAAGCTGCGCTGATTGGTGTACTTATGGCGCTCAGACTGGGCTGCGGCACCTACATTTGCCGCGTCGTCGTTCGCCTCCTGCCTCCCCTCCGCGCGCGCGCCAGCCTTGCGCAGGCTGGCGGCCCGGAGCGCTCGCCGTATGCCGGCTCCGGGCGGCGGGGGCTCGTCACCGCTGCGCGCGGGCGCGGGCTAACAGTTGCGGGGAGCCCTTTGCACAAGGGCTCGCCTCCTCTGTTTGCCTTGCTCTGGAGGTCAAACTCACGAAAAATCTCCAGGTTTCTCCTTCCTCGGACATAAAATCTGTAAAACTGGGATTAGTTATGGAATATCCACCGAGGGCGGAATCTTGCACGGGGTTACCATTACGCGATGGTCGTGAATGCATTGAGTATAGATTGAGTAGAGATCCACTCGTCCAACGTGAATAGTTCGCAATTGATAAGAATCGATTTTATTATATTCCCCTTCGGAAGACATCTCGTTGATTGTATTACATACCTTATCCCTGTATTCGGAATCTGCTTGGTGCTCAACCAGCCGAGACAAAATATCCCTTTTTGCGCCTCCTTTTGCTTGAACAAACCACGTCCCCGCCAAGTATGATTGCAATCGAAGGACTCGGCGCACTCGAGTTCAATGAACCCCAGCACAGAACAATAAAAGTTTATAACTCATGCGAACGGCAAATACCTAACCTGATTGGATTGGATTTACTTATGATTTTCTCGGCGTGAGATTCGGATGAGTGCAATGTTTGTATTTTCGACGGTAGTTACAATTAGCTACTTATTAATATGACTCCTATATCAAAGGGCGTGATATTCCTGTAAAATTCAGAATCAATATCATCATATTGCGAGATTGTGTGAGTTACTAAACATTGCATCATTCGATCTATTCACCATACGATAATGCATTGCCGAGATGTTACTAGCTGAATCTTCACTTGTCCTTGAATTCTTTCTTACACCCCCAATGTCTTCTCCTCCGGCTGCTCCTCCTCTCCGAAGACGTGGAAGCGGAACTGCTGTAGCGGTCACTCCTCGATGATTCACTACGCGGGGCTATTTACCGCGATTTTTATTAAACGGATTATTTTTTGCTGTTACACTGAACAATTAACACTATAACCGTAACAAAATTCCAAGGATATTTCGAAAAATAACTAGGAATATTTTTAATTTTGTTAAACGCGTGCGCACGGAAAGAAATCCAAAACGCCAATGACCTGAAAATTGAGCGCTGGCTACAATTGCCGCCATTTCTGAAACTTTACGCGCGCAATGTTGCTGAGGTTCAAAACGGATATGACATGTATTTTAGGAGTTTTAAAAAGGAAGTGAGCTGTTTGGGGCTAATTTCGTCGCACCGGAAAGGAAGTCAAGTATGCTACTCTCAATATTAGGCTAAAGCCAGGTAACGTATAATTGACTATTTTGACAACTTGCCTTCTTAATGTTAATAAAAACAGTGTGACGAATATGATACATTTATGTTTATGAACGCTAATTTCATTTCATTTCATAATTTCATTGAAAATATTCGATCATATCAAATTTTATCAAAATTAACTTACAAAAATCGGTTCGGCAGCAAGTACCGTACAAGCAACTTCTCTTGAGAAGAATTCTTTTTTTTAATGTTTCGATACCTAGAAAATCATTTGAGAATTATTACTGGAATATCTAGCGACGTTCCTACCTATTATTTTAAAAAACTGATGAAAGATTCGAAACCAGCACCCTCAAAAACCCACATCTACCCCTCAATACTTGGAATTACATACAAAATTAACGTTGCGTGTTCAAAAAAGTCAGTTTTTTACAAATAAAAAACGAACCGCTGGACCGATTTTTTCTAGACTCCTTTCAGATCTAAGTCATGACGTGGCGTATCGATTGATATGGTCATCAAAGCGATTCGGTCCAGTAGTTATTGAGAAAACGAATTCCATAATTTTGATCACGTACATACGTACGTACACACACACACACACACACACACACACACAGACATCACTCTAAAAATGATTGCAAATGATTCTCCAGGTCTTAAAACGTAAAGAAAACACAAAATTACCTATTTCAATTTTCAGACCTATTATAATAACTTCTCAAGAGAAGTTAATAGTTATGTATCATGGCTTCAACAAATTTAAAACGTGGCAAAAAAATTGTTGCACAATCTCGTGTTATTGTAAATAATGTATATAACTATTTTAGAAAAGAAGCTAATTTATTTAAAAAAAGAAGAAAGTAAATATCATCAAAACATTATGTTATGTTATTAATGTTGAAATTCATGTCGCTTCTGCATAATAAATCTCTTAGGTGCACCTGTTAGTAATGTCATCTTGGCAGGTGCTATACATTGTGTTTATGATACTTCAAATTGAATGCTACCTAAAAGAAATCGCGGTAATGTATTTCGTGTCATTTCGGTCTCCGGATTTAGGCGATGGTATCCGAGAAAAGCCAAATCTTTAACTGATTTTAATCGTATTGTACCAGGAGTTAGGCATGCTTGCAGGGTCTTTAATAGTAGTTAATGTTACTGCTACATAATGGAGGGCATTATTCGGCTCGCTTCATAATAATATCACTCGAGAGTTTTAATGCCTAATTATGTACAGTTACATACACCAGTTTATCTACACACATATCATAAGCTCTCTTTGATGTGTTCAGGAACCGCATGTTTGACCGGCATTGTGGCTCTGCAGTTGTTTAGCTTGTTCTGTAGCACCAACTTCACGCAGACGGGCGTCGGCGTTCGAAATTTAAATGTCAGTACCAACTTCACAGACAAACTAGGGGCGGCACGCAGGCGGGCGTCGGCGTTCGAAATTTCAATGTCATAATATGTAGAAAATTTACACAGTTCAAAATTCAGATAAGAAATGAGTTTTTACAAGGTATTTTAACATTATGCTGATCGTAATATGCGGTTTTTGTACGCAGTAAAGAGGGTTTATGATACGTGTGTAGATAAAAAAACTAAAAAAAATCTTTCGAAGTTAGTATTTCACGTGCAGCATGTTGTCTAGTGGGGCCGCCAGTCGGCGCTCACCTGCGCGTCGAAGCCGAGTATCTCGTGACTGAGCGAGGACGTGCGTCCGCTGCGCACCTCGTGCACGTGCCGGAACATGTTGAGACGTGCCGAGCCGCGCCCGTTGTCCAGCTCACCTGCAGATATCATATTATATCATTACATATGGCAACAAATATAATGATCACTAAAATATATTTTTCCTACCCAAAATGGATAAATGGACACCAAAAGTTGCAAAAAATATCAGGGCAAAATACTGCGGTAGCTTAGGTGAAGGGTAAAGGGGGTGAGCGAAGCGAAGCCCCCTTTATCCTTCGTGGTAGGTTGAACATGTAAGAACAACAAAAAATACTTAAACATAAACTTAAGTACACAAAACATAAAAAGAAGTTTGGTGATCATTTATCCAAACACAATTTGGTGGACATTTATCCATTCTGGCAGTCATTTCAAATTTATTGGTAGTAAAATAGGTGCGTTTTTGGTAATCGTTTAAACATAAGCCATCACATATTGTGCGAGAATGTGGCAGGTTCTGCGAGATGAAGGAGTGAAAGTGTTGTCTTGGAATTATTATTATTATTATTATTATTTGCATTGACATTTTATTTCAGTAGCCTTTACATACCTAATTATGTTTAATACTATTTGAATTTGACCTGAATTTAATGTTTAATGTAATTTAATATGTAGTATTTTCTACGAATTTGTACCATTTGTTCCCTATCTGTGAAAACGACTTACCTAAATTGATACTGACATTGTATAACTATTTGACTTTGTACAGTGCATCGGGTGTATACCTGTAATGTTGTATATCGTACTTGTATATTAAATAAATAAATAAATAAATAAATTACGTTTCGAGATCTCGAGAGCCCCTCAAGCGATTCCTTTAGGACCATTATGACGAGTTGCTTTTTTGTTCATAAGGGCAAGTTGCTTTTCTGACCACTTTCCCAATTCGACCACTTAATTGAAGGTTATTATTGCAACAAAATCCATTAGTTTTTTGGGGCACAAACCGATTCTCACTCACTGGCTTGTTAACCACAATCGCTAAACGCTCGCTGTCCCGCTCATTCGCTAGGTAACTTCGCTCGCTGTCTCGCTCACTCGCTAGTTAACTACGCTCGATAATTCGTACACTCACTTCGGTGACTGCGCTTTCCGTCTCGCTCACACGCTAGGTAACTACGCTCGATAATTCGTACACTCGCTAGGTGACTGCGCTTTCCGTCTCGCTCACTCGCTAGTTAACTACGCTCGATAATTCGTACACTCGCTAGGTGACTGCGCTTTCCGTCTCGCTCACACGCTAGGTAACTACGCTCGCTGTCTTGTTACTCGCTAGTTCTCCAGCCTCCCTCTGAGGGCGAAGCTCGGGATCTACAAGACATACGTGAGATCCCGCCTCACCTACGCGGCTCCGGCATGGTACGCCCTGTGCTCGGAGACGAACAAACGGAGACTCCGAGCCCAAGAGAACCTCTCTCTGCGTACCATCGTCGGCGCCCCCCGCTACGTGAGGAACGCGACAATCCAGAGGGACCTAAGATGGGAAACCGTGGACCAGTTTGTCCAGAGGCTGGCGAAGGGCATGTTCGCGCGTGCGGATGCATCACACCTTCCGCACATCGCCGAACTGGCGCCGCACCACGCGCGCCCGCCCGACCGCCGCCGCCTGCCACGCGACCTGGTTGCCTAGCCGGCGATCACCCACTGCACACCAGCGCCACAAGAAGACCACCGCCCGCAGGGGCCATCCGATGACCTGTCCACAGGAGTGGACAGAGGCGATTCTTCGGGAAGAGGTCCGTCGACCTGACCCCGACTCCCCACGCCCCAGAAGGGGTGCGTGAGATGACTATGATGATGATACTCGCTAGTTAACTGTGCTCGCTAGGTAAGTGCGCCCGCTGCCTCGCTCTGCCACCTCATCCGAGAGGGCTTGAACACCTAGATTAGTGTTTAAAATAATGTAATAGTAGTTTATGTGACTGCTGCATAATGGAGGGCATTAAAACTCGAGATATCACTCGAGAGTTTTAATGCCTAATTATGTACAGTTACATACACTAGTTTATCTACACACATATCATAAGCTCTCTTTGATGTGTTCAGGAACCGCATGTTTGACCGGCATTGTGGCTCTGCAGTTGTTTAGCTTGTTCTGTAGCACCAACTTCGGGCGTTCTAAATTTGAATGTCAGTACCAAATTCACAGACAAACTAGGGGCGGCACGCAGGCGGGCGTCGGCGTTCGAAATTTGAATGTCATTATGTGTAGAAAAACTACACATTATGGTCATAATGTGTAATTTTTCAGATAAGAAATGCGTTTTTACCAAGTAGTTTAACATTATGCTGATCGTAACGTGCGGTTTTTGTACGCAGTAAAGAAGGTTTATGATACGTGTGTAGATAAACAAATAAATATATGTAGTGACTGACAGGCTGTCAAAATTATTAGGCCGTCAAAACTTCCTAAGAAGTTAAGTCTTGCCTTGTTTGTTTTGCATTATTTTTAGTACCTTCTTGCCTTTACTATAGCTTGTCAAATTCGTACGTAGCACCCCCATGGTGTGCGGGCGACGGGGTACGAAGGATGCGGGGGCGGGAAGGAAGAGCGCGGGCGGCGGGGCGCGTAGTAGGAACCCGCCCCTCGCCCGCAGACCATGGGGGTGCTACGTACGAATTTGACATGCTATATAGTTCGAGCTGTGTAAGTACCTTGTGTAAGCACGCCGATCAGCGTGGACTTGCCAGCTTCGTTGGCGCCCATCACAGCGACACGTAGCTCGACGCTCTGCTGTGTCTCTGCCATCTGAAGCGGGAAAATCGGACGATTTACTTGTATGGTCACGCCGCACAATATTGTGATAGCAACCTAGTTTAAGTCACGCGTCATGCGAACTTACTTGTATGACATTTAACTACAGATTAGTACAGTCTTTATACATCGCCACAACTAGTAACATCAATAAGTAGTAATCCAGCAATAATTCTGGTTTAACTTATAACTTCAACAACTATTTCGAGTGTGTGGGATATTCTCGTAAACCACGTGTTAGACCATACAACACTCAGTGGCTCGAAGTAGCTCCACCGTCAGTAAAGCAAATACACATTTATATACGAACAGATACGAACACACAAACATATCTAGAACGCTAAAATCACAACCCTCCATTTACGATTTGCCGAGTTCGGGTGATTTTTAGGGTTTACCCAAAGAGTAAAACGGGACTCTATTACTAAGACTCCGCTGTCCGTCCGTCCGTCCGTCTGTCACCAGGCTGTATCTCATGAACCGTGATAGTTAGACAGTTGAAATTTTCACAGATGATGTATTTCTGTTGCCGCTATAACAACAAATACTAAAAAACAGAATAAAATAATTTATTTACCTGCAAACCACATACAAACTTATGAATGCACCAGGTAACGTTCATGTACTATTCACTCCACAACTTCCCTACCATTGTACGGTGGTACGGAACCCTTCGTGCGCGAGTTCGACTCGCACTTGATGTTTTACTGACGCCGCTGGGGCCTATGGGAACCCTTGACATCAGTTAGAGGCTAAGTCATATTTCTGCTAAATGGGGTGTGATGGGTTTGATCACGAGTCTATGACGATTACGATGATGATGGTGGTTATGATGATGATGAGGATGACGGGGAGCAGCCCACCTTCTTCAGGACAGCCTCGGCGACGGCTCTGTGCGGCGCCACACGCCGCGCCGTCGCGGTCACCGACGCGCCTGCAACAGTGACGCTCGATGTCGTGACCACGTGAGCGAGACAGCGGGCGCAGTTACCCAGCGAGTGAACGAGACAGCGAGCGTGGTACATACCTACCGCTGCGCTGCTACGCTCACTCATTAGGTTGTCCACTAGGCCACAGTCCGGCGCGCGGCGGACCGTACGATGCACTTTATGAAGAAACTATTACACCTATAGATTTGAGTTTTGACACGGGGATTTCAAGTCATGTTTAAATTCCACAAATATCACTGAAATATAATTTTACTCAAACAAAGCTAGTAATGTGCTCATTATTTTGACAACCTTCTTTGAGCAAAGTCGACATTGCCGCGCTACTTGGAGGAGCCAGAAAAGGTGCCGGCAATTTCCTGTGAAAATCCATTACTGTCGTGTTTTAGCGACCGGCAATTTTCTGTCAAATTCCACGATCGCAAATGGTAAAAAAAGGTAGCGCAAAAAGGCTTTATTCAGAATTTGGTTATGTGTGACAAAAAAAAGAGCGGGAGATCTTCTTGCCACTAAAAAAGGTACTGCAAAAAGGCTTTATTCAGAATTTGGTTATGTGTATCAAAAAAAAAACTCACTCTCAATTTTATAATAAGCTGGTTTTATTTAATTACTTGCATTATTTGAGTAAAGTACTATACAAGCCTTGGTCCGCAATGGCTGCACTGCTGGCCACACTATGAAGGCCTCGGGCTTAGCTTAGCTACGCTCTCGGCCTATAAGCCTAGTCACCATTGCAGCCTTAAATGTCCGCGCTATAAAAGCCTCGGCCTGCGGTCTCGGCATTTATTCCGGCTTGTCCATCAAAGGCTGCAAAGCTGATCGCGCTGTGTAGGCCTCGAGCTGTGCACTCACCCAGCGCCGTGGCCATGCGCCGCAGCGTGCGCAGCGAGGCCCGCAGCGCGCGCGGCCGCAGCCCGCGCACCGCGCCCGCGTCGCGCACGCCGAGCACGTAGCGCGCCGTGCCGCCGCCGCTGCCCAGCCGCCACTTCAGCTGCGCGGAACGTTCAACGTTGTATTTTAACGGGTGACCGGAATTCGTTAAAAACATACTAATTGCGGCGTCTCTTAGCTATCTTGGCTAACCATTTATTGTAGTTTTTGTTTAAGTTAAGTATAATACTGTAAAAATAATAAGTATTTTGTAAACAGGTGTAAATTTAGATGTAATTTGTGAAAACTTTTAAATGGTGTGTACCACCGTAACAGTAGGTTAGGCTATTTCTCCAACTAACTATCTATTTTTCTAACTTACTATTTCGGTAGCTAAAACTGTATGTTTTCCGAAAATAAATAAATAAAATAAAGACTATATTACTGAACTGGGCAAATAACGCTGAGCGACTAGAAATATCAAAAATAGCATCTAAAACCACCTAAATTCGTTGCCTGGTTTTCGTAGTTTTGAGATGTTAACTTCACTCCAAGGCTTCGCTCACCCACTTTATCTTTCACCTACTCTGCCCCACTACTTCGCCCAGACAGTTTTATTATGGGAAATATTAAACTGCACATCAAAAATACTAATTTGCACAGCAAATATCAGGGCAAAATGCTGCGGTAGCTTAAGTAAAGGGTAAAGGGGTGCGAAGCGAAGCCCCCTTTATCCTTCGTGTTAGGTTGAGCATGCAAGAAAAATAAAAACATACTTAAAAAATTAACTTGAGTACACTAAAAAGTGTTTTGCTGATCCTTTTTTGCTGAGCAAATCAGTATTTCATAATTCATAATTTCTTAATAATATAATTTCTTCCAGTAAGCGTTGGCTGTTATTCGACAATTTAGTATTTGTAAATTTTTCGCTACTCCTAAGCAGTTCGGCATGATTTCTTGCCCAATTCGATTTTTGTTCGTGTGATCTTTATTTCGTGTGAGCAGAAGACCTGGGTATCCAGCTTGCCGAACGCTGCAGCTGAAGCTCCGACCCTGCTGTTGGTCTCTGAATCAAGCTCGCACGTGGATGTTAAAGTCTCCCCAGGTGGGGAACTTATCGACCTGCTTCAGCTCGTCCTCGCCAAGTTTGATGTTCAGCGGCTCGTGACAGTCGCTGTCTAGGGACATCACCTCCGTCTTTTTGACGCTGATCTTCACGCCGAATTCACGGCAAGACTTGTCGAGATCGGACATGAGCTGTTGCAGGCTTTCTTGGGATTCTGTCCCAAAGCATAGGTCATCCGCTTAGATGATCTCAGTGACCAACGCGTGTGAGACTTTAGTGCGGGCTTTTAGTCTCGCCAGGTTGAAAAGACTGCCATCGGTGTGGAGCCACCTTCTGGAGAGGCTTGTATAACCTCGATATTGTAATATTTGTATCAGTTAAGCAAAACCAATTTTTAAAAGAGATCTAAAAATCAATCTTGTTATACTTGTAATACTTTATTGTACAAAACAGTGAAAAGAAAACAAATATAAAGGAAAGAACATGTACAAACGCCAGCTTATCTTTAACAAGAGATTTCTTCCAGCAAACCTAGAATGGAGAGGAAAAATAAACTAAAGTAGGACTATGTGCACAACAATAAAAATGTTAATAAAAATAATAATCTGTGGGAGTTTCCACGCCCTTCTTTTTCCACAGTGCACACTGAATCGTCAAGAAAATGCTAGCTGGACAAAAATCACCTCCTAATTTCCAAGAATTAGTGGTCACATGTCATTAACAACACCCCAGAGGGAACATTTCCAAGAATTGTTTGTTTCAAAGTACGGATGTCATTAAGTAATGACAGGGAAAAGGGTGAGTGTTAGATTTTGTATTTGATTAATTCTCGTCACTTGCAATTTTGCTACACGATCGAAAGGGTCTCATGAGTTATTTTGTGAAAAACCAAAAGTGTTGTGCTATGGATTTTGTTGCTGAAGGTATGTAGATTATGTTATCATATTCAAACCTCTCCTAAATGTCTGTTTTGTGTCCTTTTTAACTGTCTAAAGTTTAGTCTGAAAAAAAAGCGTAATTTTTTACCTTTTTAAAAGTTTAAAGGACCATATCTTTTTGTATCCACGTGTACCCGGGCAATTTTTTTTTATATTACTTAGACATAACCCTTAGCTTTAATTTAAGATAAAATTTCATTACGCGATCTCGGTACATCATTTTTATTTTTATTTTTTTTCAGAACACGTTCTCACTGTCTCGAAAATTGACTTTTTCGAGGAATGGGTGAAACACGATAAAGAAAACCGGAATTCACGGATTTTAGATCCTCGGATTTTTTGTCTACGAGGATTGACCTTTCAAATATCACCGAAGAGTCACGTCGAGAAATACACCTCAAAATCGCATCATATTCGAATAAGATAGTGGAAAAATGGGCCTCATCAGGACGTCATCAAGATCCTTTCTTAACTAATAATAAAAGTTGGTTAGAAGGTGCTGCTTTGAAGACGCTTCACACAAGACGAAGAAACGGTGTGTTGAAGAAGCTGTGAACAAGTGGACTGCTGAGGAGTTGGCGACTGCTGCTGAGGTCGCAAGCAGAGCGGAGGGGAAGAGAAGCATCGCAAAAGCAATAAAACGTGCAAGTGATGGTGAAACCTCTAAAGCTACTTCGTGCCCTGATAGTAGGCAGTTGTCTACCAATGAAGCTTGGGCTTATTACTTTGACTCCAAGGGGAATAGTCATACCTATAAGACGGCGAGGAAGTGGTCAATGAAGGCGGGACATAACACGTTTCCATCGTGGCATAGCATGCGTAAGTCAATTAATAGTTCTTTTCCTTCAGCGGAGCACATTCCTGTGGAAACGCGTGTCGATTGTAAGTTGCAACCTCTTTTGGATAAGACAACGGAGAGATTGCTTATGGCACAAAGTGAAGACATTAGGAGTGTGCTCCCTAGATCATCATTCACGTTGATAAGCAAGTGGGGTTGTGACAGTAGTTCTGGCCATAGCACTTACAAATAGAAATTTGAGGACTCCGAGGCCACTGATGAGTTCCTATTTGTGTATTCGTTTGTTCCTTTGAGGTTGTATGATGGCGACCTCATTATTTGGCAAACCCCCATCCATCTTCAACTATGTACCCATCAAATTCATCTTCTCAAGGAATCAACGGAGCTTACACAAATAGAAACAAACAAAATGCTGGAAGAGGTTTCTCAGTTGGTTCCAACATTGTTTTCAGTCGGAGACGTTCAAATTTCTGTGAAACACAATTTTATCTTAACTATGGTCGATGGGAAAGTATGTAACGCGTTAACGGACACACGTTCAGCACAAACGTGTTACATATGTAAAGCCACGCCGAAAACGATGAATGATGAAGTGAAAGGTTATGATGGTCAGCAAGGAAACTTTGGTTTTGGGTTGTCCACTCTGCATGCCTGGATTCGCAGTTTTGAGTGTTTGTTGCACATAAGTTATCGTCTGGACATCAAGAAATGGCAAGCCAGGGGTGAATACGATAAGTTAAGTGTAAAAAACCGCGCAGAGGCAATAAAGAAAATGTTCAAAATGGAAGGTTTGATTGTGGACCAACCAAAACCAGGGTTCGGAAATACAAATGATGGAAACACCGCGCGTAGATTTTTTGATAACGCGGATCTGAGTGCAGGGATTACAGGGTTAGATGCTAATCTCATTAAAAAGTTTAATATAATATTAAGAACATTATCATCTGGCTATGATATGGATTTGGTTAAATTTGAAAACCTTTGTGTGGAAACGCGGAAACTCTACTTAAGTCTGTATTCGTGGTACTTCATGCCTGCCACTGTGCATAAGATCCTTAAGATAATAAAGACCTCGTTACTTCCGATTGGGCAGTTCTCCGAAGAAGCCCAAGAAGCGAGAAACAAAGACATACGCCGTTTACGGCTACATAATACTCGCAAAACGTCACGTATTGCCACGAATACAGACTTGATCCACATTCTTTTGGCATCGTCTGACCCTTTAATCAACTCACTCAGAGACGTTCGTAGAAAAAAACCCAAACAGTTAATGCCCGCCTTCAGTGGCCATTTCGCCACCTACTTGTAATTTAATTAGAAATAATTTAGATTATACAGAATCCGACTCGTCTGAGGGTGAAGAAGAATGACTTTTGTATTGTTGTGTGTAAATAAATCGATTTAGTGTAGTTTTGCATCAAATTATTTAATGAAATAGGTTTTTATTATGATCCTTTTAATTTAAGTTACAGTTATAATTTTGTAAATATCGTTGATTTTGTGCATTGTAATTATTCAATTTATTTTTCTTTATTTATTTCCAAAAGGTGTGTATTTCTTTTGAATAAATATGTATTTTTTTTGTTATTTATTTTTTATATCCCCCTAAAATTGCGGGATAATCTCGAACCCTACTAGTAACAACAATTAACTGCTATTCAAGCTAAAATAAGCCATTAGAAATCAAAAAATAATTTTGTCCAGCTAGCATGTTCTAGACGAATCAGTGTGCAGTGGGGCAATGTAGAGAAGAGGCCAAAAATTACTATTACTAAGTATATATGTAAATATCTTCAGTAATAAAGACATTTGATTGATTGATTGAAGCGAGGCTCGGGCGGCAGGGAGTGTATAGTATATATCTGAGTGACTAGCTGCTGGAAGTGAGGCTCGGGCAGCAGGGAGTGTATAGGATATATGAGTGCCTAGGTGTTGGAAGTGAGGCTCGGGCAGTAGGGAGTGTATAGGATATATATGAGTGCCTAGGTGTTGGAAGTGAGGCTCGGGTAGCAGGGAGTGTATAGGATATATATGAGTGCCTAGGTGTTGAAAGTGAGGCTCGGGCAGCAGGGAGTATATAGGATATATGAGTGCCTAGGTGTTGGAAGTGAGGCTCGGGCAGCAGGGATTGTATAGGATATATATGAGTGCCTAGGTGTTGAAAGTGAGGCTCGGGCAGCAGGGAGTGTATAGGATATATATGAGTGCCTAGGTGTTGGAAGTGAGGCTCGGGCAGCAGGGAGTGTATAGGATATATATGAGTGCCTAGGTGTTGGAAGTGAGGCTCGGGCAGCAGGGAGTGTATAGGATATATATGAGTGCCTAGGTGTTGGAAGTGAGGCTCGGGCAGCAGGGATTGTATAGGATATATATGAGTGCCTAGGTGTTGAAAGTGAGGCTCGGGCAGCAGGGAGTGTATAGGATATATATGAGTGCCTAGGTGTTGGAAGTGAGGCTCGGGCAGCAGGGAGTGTATAGGATATATATATGAGTGCCTAGGTGTTGGAAGTGAGGCTCGGGCAGCAGGGAGTGTATAGGATATATATGAGTGCCTAGGTGTTGGAAGTGAAGCTCGGGCAGTAGGGAGTGTATAGGATATATATGAGTGCCTAGGTGTTGGAAGTGAGGCTCGGGCAGCAGGGAGTGTATAGGATATATATGAGTGCCTAGGTGTTGGAAGTGAGGCTCGGGCAGTAGTGAGTGTATAGGATATATATGAGTGCCTAGGTGTTGGAAGTGAGGCTCGGGCAGTAGGGAGTGTATAGGATATATATGAGTGCCTATGTTTTGGAAGTGAGGCTCGGGCAGCAGGGAGTGTATAGGATATATATGAGTGACTAGGTGTTGGAAGCAAGCTCGGGCAGCAGGGAGTGTATAAATAATAATATAATAATAATAATCATGTTTATTCAATAAAATTGCTACAGTTTTGTCATACATTGGTACAGACAATATAAGAGTCGTTACTCCCCAAAGTAGAGTTTCCCCTGTGTTTTGGGATAAGTAACATACGCTCCTCCCTACTTATATGCAACAATATTGTCTAACAAAAAAGAAAAATGTTCTGTAATTTAATTATGTACACTCGGCGCCACGAATAAAGAGCTCTCGGAGAAACTGGCGGGGATTACTGCGCATGTGTACAGTCGCGGCATAATTCCGAAGTGCGTTTTTAGGGTTAGTGTGAAGGAATGAGTGTTCAGGACTTTCTTCACTTCTATTTTTTCTCTGTTTGATATTTTGTTGATTGGGATATTAGCCGATGTAAATAATGGACTTTGTGTCAAATAAACTATAGGTACTCTCTATTGACAACATTTGTTAACGTCAAGGTTGAAACCTATATATAAATAACCCCCTAGCATAGAATGCCCCTAGTCACTAGGGCCTAGTGAATATAGATACTTGTAGTAATAGTCCTGCACACTCTTTTCTTCCCGCTGACTAATAATTTGTAACAATTAAACCACAATTAAGTTTTTCATCAGACTTCTTCATCAGTATTTCATCAGACTCTTTTTTGATATAACAGTTCACATCGTAAACCATTTTTCTAGCTTGCCTAGTCAGTACTTTATTTTTCGGCATTTTCGACCGGGGCGAAAGATAACGTTGGGTAATATTGTATGCGACTGTACTCAAGAAGCTTCGAGACGTGCTTTCGGTGCGGGCATCGGGAAGCGATTGATCAACGAATCAGGTGCCGGCGCTGACTACCGCCCCCGTCGCTCCTCACTTCCCCGCGCCAAACACTTGTGAAAAGTGACTACTGCGCATTCAAGGACAAAGCTCTTTAGTCGTGGCGCCGAGTAAACATACAGTTAAAATATTTGACTTAATTTAAATTTATAGTAACATTTAAAGTTATAAAGTTAAGGATCTTATATAATAGTTAAAAGTTAATTTGATAAAATGGGATTCATTTTTACATATGTGACACAAAACTTACTTGAAAAGGCATCTAATCGCTATTGGAGTGTTTGTAGTGTGAGTTATGAAAGAGAAGTTGATAAGTGTAATGCATGTATGTAGAGTGTAGTGTGTAATGAATGTTATAATGTATTTGATATACAATACCACCTACATGTTTACTAAGAAATTAATGAGAGATATTAACTTAGGATGGTTATAAATTTCTCTGTTGCATCATAATTATTTAACCTCAACCAATTGTAAATAGTTATTTTGAATTCATATGTATTTTTTGAGTAAATATCTTCAGATTGGCAGATTTTATTATACAAATGTGGGCCCAGAAATTTAAAAAATCGTTGCATAAAACTTGTTTTGCAAGAGATGGTTATGCATACTTTATCTTTGCGACGTTTTGATAGTGGTTTGTAATAAAGTGTTTGGTGTTGCTTTAGAAGGATACTCTGAATGAATAATTGTCTAACTGATAGGACTTCACAGTAATTATATAGTTCTTCCGTTGGAAATAATCTGGGTTTAAATGTACACACCTTTAGGATTGCACATTGAGCATGTTCTAAGGTAATAAGAATAGATTTATTTGCTCCTCCCCAGCATGATATGCAATAGCGTAAGAGGGATTCGCATAGAGCATAATAAATATTTTTAAGAACAGAGGCTTTAGTGATATGTCGTAGATTTTTAAATATATATATCAATTTTCGAACTTTAGCACTTAAAGTTACTATATGTGTATTAAAATTTAAATTTTCATCTAGAATTATGCCAAGATATTTTATAGTTGAGGTTCTCTCTAATGGTTTGCAAGTGCAAAGATTTACATCAGTACAACCATGTGAGGTAATTTTGAGGTTTTTAGGGGGTTGAGTGGAATTATTTATAGAAAAGGTTAAGTATTTAGTTTTGTCAGAGTTAAGGGTTAAAATATTTTTCTGAAGCCATTTAGAAATAATGTCGAATCCATGTTGTGCACTCTCGAAAGCTTCTGTCCATTTTTTACCACTAAAAAGCAAAACGGTGTCGTCGGCATAGGTAACTATATTACCGCCTGGGATTTTAAGGTTGCATAAGTCGTTAATATAGACTAGGAAAAGGGTGGGACCCAGTATGCTGCCTTGAGGAACCCCCCATTCGACTGGTTGGGTGCTGCTCATATGGTCACCTATTTTGACACTTTGCTTCCTCTCTGACAAATAACTTTTAAAAAGGTTAAGTTGTGTGCCCCTCACACCCAGGGTGTCGAGTTTATTCACAAGGAGTGCGGTCGAGACCGTATCGAAAGCATTGGCCAGATCGAGAAAGATCCCTATACATCTCTCGCCTCTATCCAAACACTCTGTTACAAAGTCTGTAACAAGATGGACTGCATCAGACGTGGACTTCCTGGAGCGAAAACCAAACTGTCTGTCAGATAAAATATTGTTTTTCTCGAGATAATTTAAAAATCGGATATTGATAACTCGTTCCAGGATTTTAGACAGTGATGGGAGAATCGAGATTGGCCTATAGCAGTCAACACGGTCGCGTTCGCCCCCCTTATGGATGGGTATGACCACTGATCTCTTTAGAGCGTCAGGGAAAATTCCCATTTCTAAACAAAGATTAAAAATGTGGCATAGATGAGGCGACGGCTGTGTGTCGTTCCGGCATGCTTGGTGCAAGGAACAGGCTGGGCCGGACGGCGGCGATGGCGGGAACGGCGGACATGTAATTTTTCAGGTTAGAACCTTGAACATAAACGGTGGAAAGGCTAAGTGACTGAAGCGACATAAACCATACTTTACAGGAGAGCCATTTAAAGTTTTTATTTTGGAAAAAACTTGTAACCATTCAGGGGCCAAAATGCTCCTGTGCTCCTTTAAAATCTTGTTCGGGATGTTGTCCCATCCTACAGAACACGCATTTTTTAGCTGCATAATAAGTCTACTGACTTCTTCACAGTATTTAACAAGATGAAAGAGTCTGATCTCCTATCAGACATAGCATCAATATCTTTGTGATTTGTGCATAGGTCATTATTTATATTCTCAGCTAGCTTTTTGCCGACATTTACAAAGTAATTATTGACTAGTTCAATTGAATCACTTACTTACTTTACTTACTTACTTTGAATCAGATGGTGAATCTTTTATTTTGAGTAGTTCGTTCGGTTTGTTTTTAGTTTTTGTGGTATAAGTGATTGATTTGATGGCTTTCCATAATTCTTTACTATTTTTGCCCGCTTTATCTATTAATGTTTTGTCATACAGTCTTTTTTGCTTCTTTAATAAGTTATTACAAAGGCTTCTATATCTATGATATGTTATTTTAATAATTTCATTTTCTGGTTTAGACATAGACTTTTTGTGTAGCTTGTCCCTATTTCGTAAGCACCGAAGAAGGCCCGGTGTTAACCATGGTTTTAAGATCCTCTTGCTACATGAAACCTTGTGAGTTGTTGTGTTACCGTCCAAGACAATTTGAATTAGTCTTATAAATTCATTCATAGCAGAGTTTGGATCCAGAAAATCATAAATATGAGTAAAATTGGTGCTATTTAGATCTTGTGCAAAAGCCTGGAAGTTTAGTCTACCATAAGAAGTAGGAAGCAACAGTCTCTTCTGATCCAAATTGAGACATAAAAAGGCAGCTTTGTGATCAGTGATAGAAGAGTTCAGTACTATTGTGCTAAATTCCCTTTTAGTTTTAACAAGAACATGATCAAGACATGTGCGGCTAGCATCTCTGGTTACAAAATTATGTCCAACAAGAAGCCCATGAGTAGCTATAAGATTTAAGTAGGCTTCAGCTTCTGTGTCGTTGTTTTCTGAAATAAGGTCAATATTTATGTCTCCAGCAACCACAATATTTTTAAATGAAGACAAATCCTGAAGAACCTCGCTCAGTGATGCAATAAAAGTATCAGTTTTTCTGTAAGATGGAGAGCGATAGATGGCAATTATAGCAGAGTCGTTACCATGTTTGATGATCAGGCAATTTCCTTCTTCAAAACGAGGTTCGTGTATGGTTAAACTTATGTTGTCTTTGTAGTAAATGACGACTCCGTCATTTTGATTACAGAAGGTCTTGTATGCACTTGATTTATAGCCTTCTAGAGTTGGGATGACGGGATTACACGACAGCCAGCATTCTGTTAAAATAATAATATCGCACTCTACTTTAAGTTCAGTCAGTAGAGCGATAAGTCCAGGCATATTGCATCCTATACTGCGTATATTTTGTGTTATTATTTTAAGGTTATTTATTGTACTAGGGACATATCTATGAAAATCTTCAGGGTCACAAAGGACGGACTTACAGGTAACATATGATCTAGGTCATTTATAATATCATTTAGGGGTTCGAATTTAAATCATAATTATTAGATTATCTATTTTAATAGGACTCATGATGATTAATAGCGTTAGTTTTGAAATTTTATGATTAAGAGAAACTTTTGCAACAATTTTAAATATGAGATTCATAAAAGTGAGTTTTTCAATGCACTGTTTTTTCGGTTGATTGGTCGCTGGGTTTAATAGTTTTGGTTTTGTTGAAGATGGTATGTAATAGTCTGTAGATTGTGAATGTTTTATATTTTGTGTGTGACATTTAAATGATGTGAGTGTGTGTGTTGATTTTGTGTAAGTTACAGAACTAGTTGCTGGTACAAATTTGCGATATATTACTAATATTACGTAGAAAACTGTTTTGCCTGCGATTTGGTATATTTTCTTGCTAGCAGTTGAAGATGTAGAGTCATTTCGTATCTCTGAGCTTTTGGATGTCCTTTTCGCACATAATGCGAAAAAAAGGCATATTTATATATATGTGTATAGTACATACCTGAGTGACTAGGTGCTGAAAGCGCGCCTCGGACGGCGATAGTAGCTGCAGCTTGTACTCCACATTGCCGAAGCGAGGCTCAGGCGGGAGCGATCCGTAGCACTCTTCGCTCGAATCCGATAGTTGGGACGCACTGGCGATAATGAAAAGGACTTTTTAGGAACACTCGTACAGTTGGCGCAAATGAACTACTACAGCTTGACCGCCGAAAACTCGACCCTAGCGATGGTCCGCGGGAGCCTTGTGTCTGCACATAACATTACATTCGCGTAACGGGAGGGTCGAGTTTACGGCAGTCAAGCCATACATCGCTTGTTTGACAGATGTAATTTCAAAATTGCAATCAAAGGAGTCGCCATACCTGTCAGTGATACAGATTCAAGCTAGACTATTAACAATGTACCCTTAAGACGCTAAAACTAATTAATTGTTGGCTTGAAATCCTGCAGCTGTTTACATAAGTTTTATATTTATCTCGACTTTACGATTTCTAATTTCATAGCTTGGCTGTTGAAGTTAGAATTTCATAGCTAGAGAGTGATAAGCTTTGTGTTAAGGGCTGGCTTGGTTGCAGAGATATGATACCTTACCACGAACTAAAGCCTGGCCTATTCTATAAGTGGGCCCATTTGCAAGGGTCACTAGGGTGCAATCGGAAACTATAAGAGATGGAAGTTTTTGTTTGTTAACCTGCTGGGACGCAGAGAACCTAAAAAGGAACTCTTATGACAGACGTCATCTAGAGTACTGTAGATTCTATTGTGGGCATTTATGGGCTAAAAACATAAAAATTTCCGCAATTGTTGTGTCATTATTTTTTCTTTTCCGGCCAGCAGAGATAGCGAAAGGGTTAATAAGGATGATTTTAATTAAATTAATATTTAAAAAAAATAACAAATTAAAAAAAAATCCTAGCCGGGATTGGAACGCGCTGATTATGAAAAGGAAGGTCTCTCTGTATTATTACACTATTTGATAGTGTTGATAGGATCGGATTCTGGGAAATAATGTCGAAATTTTTAGAATATGAACAAACCACATTTGAAACTGATTATACAATCCATCTGTATGCGACGAAATGTTTTAATTGTGCATTGTAATCGATTGGAGTGTTTGGACAATGAATCATTTTATTAAATTAAACCGGTCAAGTGCAAGTTGGGCTCGCACAGGAAGGGTTCCATACAATAGTACAAGGAAACACGAAAAAACCACATATCTTTAATTTTTAACCCGTCAAACGTCCTATGCGCTACATAAGCGCATAACTTTTTTGGGCGGCTAGCGTCCTGTGCGCTGCATAAGCGCATAGAAAGTATTGCAAACTTCGACGTTTTATGAATATTCACCAAGTTTCAGAATGTTCCCGGAAGTAGTCTTAGATTATGAGTAATTTAGTTGGCAACCGTGTGATATGATTGGAACTGACATTGAGACAGCCTATTTATCAAAATAAATAAAATACCAAGCCATGTCGCCATTTTGGGCAGGCGACCGGCCGCAGACTAACATTTTATGTTTGTCAATATTTATTTATTGTGAAGTAATTACTGTGTTTTGTAATAAAATAATACATCTTATCGCTGGAGAAATTAATAGTGGTGATGTGATAAATGGAAAATAGTGTAAGTTAGAAATATAATTAGAGGTGTCAGTGTAAAATAATGGATTCTGCAAACAATCGATGAAAAGCCTTATCAACTTTATTATCACATGTGAGTACTATACATCACAAGATAGGTAATTTCATAAACTTTATTATGGTACATAACATGTTAGGAAACTAATAAAATAACCTAACAAACTTATCAAATTCCTAACGCAAGTCGATTGAAAGTTTATTTTCGCCAGAACCTTGGACGCGTTAGGGTCCACGAGATTCGCTGTACAGGGACATTCCAGAGGTTAATAACAAACTCAAATTTTCAAACCTAGGAAACAAACTATTATAATTCATAATAATTAATATATGATAATTATACTAATAAAAAACAAACAATTTTTAAATGTTTTGTTGTTTTTTCATCTAAAAATCAATCTGTCGTAGGTTCTTCGCCCTTCTCCTCCCACAGTGGTCCAATGGGCAAAAAATACCTTTTAAATATATGTTTACCTGTCAACTTGGGTAAAACCTAAAAAGGAACTTTTTTGACAGAAGTCACCTAAAGTACTGAAGATTCTATTGTGGGCATTTGCGGGACAACAACATAAAATTTGCCTTAATTGTTATGTCATTATTTTTTCTTTTCTGTCGAGCAGAGTAGCGAAAGGGTTAATATTTCTACAAATTAAACAAATTTTTAATTTTCAATGGAACACAAATATAATTAAATCTGATACAAATAAACATATTAAATTTTTATGTCACCGTAAGATAGCCAAAACCGTTAGTCGATCAACTATCCACAGAGAGTAAACCAGAC
This sequence comes from Argyresthia goedartella, assembly GCA_949825045.1. Taxonomy (NCBI): domain Eukaryota; kingdom Metazoa; phylum Arthropoda; class Insecta; order Lepidoptera; family Argyresthiidae; genus Argyresthia; species Argyresthia goedartella. The sequence goes on along the minus strand of OX463832.1, from coordinate 4,596,151 downwards.
CGACAGGGTTTAGAATTTACGTTTCTTTTGTTCTTACATGTCAACCTAACACGAAGACTGGAGGGGGCTTCGCTGCGCTCGCCCCCTCTAGTCTTCACCTAAGCTACCGCAGTGTTTGCCCTGGTATTTCCACCCAGTTTACTATTTAACAGTTTAACCGTTAGTTTATTTATTTATAACCGGGAGTTTCACACAACCACATAACATTATGTTGGAATGAACACAAATCCCAATTCATTCGTTCATTCATTCACTCATAATCTTTCATCATTCAATAGGGAAGCATAGCCAAGGCTACACGTGTTTTAAAAGCCAAGACAGGCTACGTACGCCACATGGTGGCACAGCAACGGAGCTCTTTTATTTAAAACTGTAGGTGATAGCCATACAATTAACACTAGAAATAGAAATACGTTAGCACTACCATTATTTAGACTTAGTAAAGTAGGCACATCATCCAGGGGGCACTGTATTCGCTTCTACAAAAAAATACCACAGGAGTCATATAAATGATTCCTGAGGTATTTTTTTCTTCCTGAAAAGAGGTTCAAATACTATGTTAAAAATGAGCTGATAAGAAAGTCCTATTACAGTATTAAGGAATACTTAGATGACAAAACTGCATGGTCCATACCATCTCAGCGCACAGAAATTCGACGAGGGGCGATGGATCAAGTCTATCACTCGCCGGCGAATTTCCTTAGACCGATTTTATATAAAAAACTGTCAAGTGCGAGTCGAACTCGCGCAAGAATGGTTCCGTGCCACCGTACAATGGTAGGGATGGTGTGGAGTGAGTAGTTTGGATTTTACATAGCAAAATGTTGTTTACAAAGTTATTGGTGCGGCTACTTTCACTCCATGTACGTAATCAGGTGCATTCTTAAGTTTGTATGTGGTATTGAAAGAATGTTTGTATGGGAGCCCCCTTAAATATTTATTTTATTCTGATTTTTAGTATTTGTTGTTAGAGCGGCAACAGAAATACATCATCTGTGAAAATTTCAATTGTCTTACTATCACGGTTCATGAGATACAGCCTGGTGACAGACAGACAGACCGATGGACAACGGAGGCTTAGTAAAAGGGTCCCGTTTGACACCCTTCGGGTAAGCAACCCTAAAAATGACTTGTAGTTATATAAGTAAGTACAATTTTGACGTTGAATACCATAATTTATTTAATTATATTCAATAAAAAGTTGAATCTGAATTTGCTCTCAACAGCCGAAAGAGTCGCTGAGACCGAACGCGTTTATGGCCATCATTTTATTCCTGCATATTACACAGCTGCTACGACACTCTGCCTACCTGTCCTCATAGTCATCCTCGTCGTACGTCTCGCTGCAGTCGGCACTCAGCTCGCTGTAGCCCGCGAACTCGTCCTTACTGAGGCTGACTCGCTCCAGCTGATCGATGACGTTGTAAACCTGCAAACATAAAGTAGTTTATGTGACTGCTACATAATGGAGGGCATTAATACTCGAGAGTTTTAATGCCTAATTATGTACAGTTACATACACTAGTTTATCTACACACATATCATAAGCTCTCTTTGATGTGTTCAGGAACCGCATGTTCGACCGGCATTGTGGCATTGATCATAGCTCTGCAGTTGTTTAGTTTGTTCTGTAGTACCAACTTCACAGACAAACTAGGGGCGGCACGGAGGCGGGCGTCGGCGTTCGAAATTTGAATGTCATAATTTGAAAAATTTTGGTACATTATGGTCATAATGTATCGATATTCAGATAAGAAATGAGTTTTTACGAAGTAGTATAATATCATTATGCTGGTCGTAACGAGCGGTATTTGGACACAGTAAAGAGGGTTTATGATACGTGTGTAGATAAAATATATAATATATAACATAATGTAGCCAGGGTATACTAGTGTGGTAGTAAGCTATGTATGTGTCTGTATATAAATGATTATGTTTTATTTGCATCTGGGTGGGCACAAATGTGCCACTGCTACCCCATATGGGTAAACGCGTGACGTATTTTTATAAAAACATAGATACATACATACAAACATAGGATTAGTCGAACAGCCTCCCAGAAACTGTAATTAGTGCGCCATCAGTGACCAGCTTCAACAGTAGACTTGACAACTTCATAAAAGAAGTGCAATGAAATGTGGACTGATATGCTTGCATCAGCTGTGCATTATAAATTATAATAATAATAATAAAAAACTACGTGGTCTAACGGGTTTCACGCTTGCTTCTCACACAGGAGATGCTGGTTCGATTCCTGACAATGTACCAATGAGATAATTAATTTATCTTAAGTACATTACACGGACGTTTTAACGGTGATGGAAAAAATCGTGAGGAACCCTTCATTACTCCATAGCTGCGGCAATGGGCTAGCCCCCTGTCACGCAAAATAGAATATTTAATAACTGGCTCAAAGTGGGCACAATTCTGCCTCTGCCACCCCGTTTTGGAAAGGCGCTATGTAAATGTAATGTAATAATAATAATACATAATAGGAAAGTTGACACCGTACTAACAATACCGATCATAATCTCAACAACTGGAGCCATACCGAAGACACTAAACAATAGCACAAATATGCTAAATATGAAACCATATACACCTTCATCCTGCTGCAAAAAGCAGTGGTTTTCAATACATGTAGGATTGTTCTAAAATTTTTAGGAAACAAGCAGACGGGCGTCGGCGTTCGAAATTTGAATGCCATATGTCGAAATATTGATAAATTATGGTCAGAATGTATCAATATTCAGACAAGAAATGATTTTTTACCAAGTATGTAGTATATCTTTATGCTGGTCGTAACGTGCGGTTTTTGGACGCAGTAAAGAGGGTTTGTGATACGTGTGTAGATAAAATTATACAAATTAAATGAAGTTCAGTATATTGACATCCTTAGGTTGTATTGTATCTTATCTATGTTTCGGTGCGATGACAGTTGTAAATAGTACACCGAGATAACAACATAAAAAGCTGTTAAGTACTCTCAACTTGCTGGTTCTTGTTTTAACAACGAAAACGCAGATAATATTTAATTACGTATTTATTACGGCATACGTCGCCATTACAATCGAAAAGAAGTGAAGAATATAGAAACTCAATGCCAGAGGGCGCTGCGCACGCGGCTGCGTTCTGAAATGCGCTGCTGGCGCTAACAAAAGCCGACTTCAAGTTGAAGTCCTATTTCTTCCTCTCTGGTCCTGATGCGAATGTCGTCGATGTACACGAAAATTCTTCATCAAAACATTGGCTGAAGGGAAGCACAAAACAAAACTTCACCGTGTATATGTCACCGTAAGATAGTCAAAACCGTTAGTTGATAAACTAACTCATTACTTGATCAACAAAGACAGATAGTAAACCAGACCAACAGGGTATAGAATTTACGTTTCTTTTGTTCTTACATGTCAACCTAACACAAAGACTATTCGGGGGCTTCGCTGCGCTCGCTCTCTCTAGTCTTCACATAAGCTACCGCAGTGTTTGCCCTGGTATTTGGTTTGCAATTCAAGTTTAAACCAGTTAACTATTTAACGGTTTTAACTGTTATCAACAAACCCGTCATATCTTAAGCAGTACGCTACAGTTTACTATCTGTTGATAGTTGACCAACTAACGAGAAAAAAAAACGTTAGTTTATCAACTAACGGTTTTGACTATCTTACCGTGACATGTATATTCTTTCCGCCTTATTCATAAAAATTATCAAACCTAAGATAACTAAAATGTGCTTTGTCCTGTTCTCACAAACACAAATTTCAAAGTAACAGATTAAGACAAACTAATTATAAGGGCATTATAGTTATAACAGGTTTATTAGACGTCTATGAATAAGGCGGGTTGTTTTTGTTGATTTTTTTAAAAAGCTCCAAATCAATTTTAATAAAAATTATATGAGACCACCTCTGAAGTATGTCCCTACTATTCAAAACAAGAATTTGACGGACTAATCGCGTAACAAGCTTACAAAAAAAAAAACTATTTTTTTTAGGTTAAAATGGCGCCGATGCTGACAGCGCGCCAATGAGTGTGACTATATTGACGCGTTCTCAGTGGTATGATGTCGCCACCGCTTGGCGCGCTAAACGGAAACCAGCTTTTCACATCCGGAACACCAGATTGGCGGGATAACAGCGAAGCGACCGAGGAGGTTCCGTTTTTGAGGTTTTTGCCGAGAGTAGAAGTGTAGTTGAACGAGCGAGCGAAGCGTCTCCGTTTCGGCTTAGGCAGAAATGCTTTGGTATCCCGTTATTGTTATGTCTGGATTTCTGTCCGACTGCTCTAAGTTACAGGTCGCATTTCTCAACCGGTTCTCGTGAAATTTTGTGAGCAGGTCCGATAATTATATTGATTTCTTTTGTCGATTCGGTTTATGGAAATTTTAAAAATCGGTCATGTGCGGGTCTAACTCGCGCACGAAGGGTTCCGTACCACAATGGCAGGGTAGGAGTGAATAGTTTGGATTTTACATAGCAAAATGTTTACATCTCACAGAGCCAATGAATAGTATTTGAAGAACAGTGCTTTGTATAATAATTGGAATAGTATTGTAAAGAGTGGTAACTTAAAGAGAACGAACAAAGGAATCATAGTGAAGAGAATGGAGTTCTTACACTACATACAAATATTGCTCGCTAGTCGAGATGTCACTACCCCGTTGCGATGCGCGATTATGAATGACACTAATGAAATCACTCGAAATACATCAAGCAAAGGCTTATTTCTAAAGCTTACTACAGTATTAAAGAGTACATAGACGATAAAAATGCTTGGGACTGAATTGTTCTAATTAATTGTGAGCATCCTCACTGCCAGAGTTTCTTTTACTGGACACTTGGAGGCCTTTTACACCTCCAAAGATTAATTTAATTATACAACTCTTGACTGTGGGGACCATTTACATCTCCTATTATCATTGTATTATTGACTAAAGAGACTATACATCTCTGTTATTTATATTTTAATTATTTTATTATGACATTTGAGACTCTTTACATCTCTCAGAAACAATAATTAAGTACTTTTTTTTTTCTGATAATATGATAATAATACCAAATGTTCTGTAAAAAATGAAATGAAATGACATGTGAAAGTGCCCTTGTGGCCTATTTACAGAATAAACGTTTTGAGTTTTTTGAGTTTTTTGAGTTTTTATGGGAATCATTCGACGTATTCGAATGGAACACCTAAATCATTCGAACGGGCACTTCACAACAACGAACTGCGACTGACAGCGATCGACGCGCCTCCACTAATGTGTATTCGCCAGTCGACAAAATCATTCAAACAACAGGCCGACTGTCCGACTTGCGAGCAATATTCAACCAATTGGCTATAATATTAAGTTGCAGCCATTACATATTAGCGATGAGCGATTCGGAAATCATTCATCAAACCTAGTCCAACTCGATTATTCAATATGCTTTTCTTTCGGTTATTCGGCTGCAAGCAAGATTCAGTCCTTTGTTCGAAATTTTACAGCACAATACAAACTTCAGTGGTTGTGTCTGGTTTCGTTATTGGAATTGAAATAAGTGGTCATCATTCGATTATTCGGATTAGAGATCGTTAATTTTGTATTCGAATAATAATATTAGTAGTCGTCGGATCATTCTAGTCACAAAATTATTCACTATCGCGCATCGCTACTAGCCCGACACCCACTGTTTCCCCTCCAAAAAATTATAATTATATACGAAATAGTTAAAAACTAAAAAAAACCTTTAGAATAATAATACCAGTCTTTCTACTACCAGATGATGATGGTGAGAAAGTCGCCAGTATTTATGAATAGGTATTGTCACGACGAATCTGATGAGCGCAAACTCGATGGCTTTACAAAGTAAACATCCCAGGGTTCCCCCTCCCTCCTTCGAGTCCCAGCAGCAGACCAGCACGGTGGTACCGTATTATTGTATTGTCATCTGGACTTCACACACGTACTCAGTTACCAAACTGAGATGGCAGAAGTAGATTTGGGCGAAATTTCCATTCCTAGCTCTGTTACAAGACTAACCAATCATGCCCTCACTGTGGCTTGGAGGAAAGTAGCAAAATAAGATGGCGAGCACTAGGGATGGATAGCATTAAAGTAGATGGCTTGTCAAACTTAAAGTTTAGCGACATCCTAGAATTCATTAAGCGAACAAGAAGATTTGGGGAGAGACATCTGTTGATCCAACAGTAACCAGTGCCCAAACACTGGGAATTGGGTGAAATAGTCACGATAGAGAACCGATCACCCGCCTGTGCTTCAGCGGGCGTCCCACCTAAATTCAATCTCCAAATGTCTTTATTACTGTAGACATTTACATATACTTAGCAATTGTCATTTTTTGCCTCTTCCCTACATTGGACCACTGTGGGAGAAGAAGGGCGTAGAAACTCCCACAGTTTGATTTTTAGATCTCTTTTAAAGATTGCTTGTGCTTCACTAATACAAATTTTATAATATCATAATTAATAAGCAGGAATAAATAATTACAAAAATATTAACAGCAAGGTCTGCATTGAGCCAGATTAACCCCATACAGTCCCATTATTTAAGTAATCTTGTACATTGTAATATCCCTTTTTCATTTTTCATGGATTTTAAATTGCTCAAATGACAATTTCAAGATCTCCAGAGGCTGACCTCTCATCATCATCACCACAAGACGACCCAATAAGAGGGTGTTAAGATTAAAAGAATACCTGGCTGTCATCCGGCTCATGCGGCGCGCGGTATACATCGTCTGCGTCGAAGGGCTCCGCTTTCCTGCGACTCTTGCGCACGTACTCGGGGCTGTCGATGTCGCACTCCTGCAGTGGACAATCACAACAGCATACTAATAAAGGCATTTTTGGGGGCGTCCATTAAGCTCATGAGGCATTTTTGACGATATTCTGTCAATTTTACACTGTTTGTTTTTTCGGGAAAAAATGACGTGACGTTTGACACAACCCCCAACACCTCTCCACCACGTGGTAAATATGGGCGGAGGACACTAAACAAACTAAACAAATTGATATATTTTACCTAAAGTAGCAAAATAATTGTGTCGACCAAATTAATTGTTATCTTTCAATTACACTTGACACTGTATAAAAAGCTAGTATTTAATCGCACATCAAAAATACTGATTTGCACAGCAAAAAGGATTAACAAAAACACTTTCTATGTTTTATAGTAGTTTATGTGACTGTTACATAAAGGAGGGCATTAATACTCTCGAGTATTAATGGAGTGGGTTTATGAAACAAGCCGAAGGCGAGTTTCATAATAATATCACTCGCGAGCTTTAATGCCTAATTGTACAGTTACATACACTAGTTTATCAACACACATATCATAAGCTCTCTTAATGTGTTCAGGAACCGCATGTTCGACCGTCATGGTGGCATTGATAATTCCTTTTCACTTGTTTAGCTTGTTCAGTAGTACCAACTTCACAAACAAAGAAAGGGCGGTACGCAGGCGGGCGTCAGCGTTCGAAATTTTAATGTCATAATATGTAGAAAATTACACATTATGGTCATAATGTGTACTTTTTCAGATAAGAAATGAGTTTTTACCAAGTAGTTTAACATTATGCTGATCGTAACTTGCGGTTTTTGTACGCAGTAAAGAGGGTTTATGATACGTGTGTAGATAAAATATTTTATCTACACACGTATTGTACGCAGTAAAGAGGGTTTATGATACGTCTGTAGATAAAATATTTTATCTACACACGTATCATAAACCCTCTTACACATTATGACCATAATGTATAGTTTTTCTACATATTATGACATTCAAATTTCGAACACCAACTCCCGACTGCGTGCCGCCCCTAGTTTGTCTGTGAAGTTGGTACTGACATTCAAATTTCGAACGCCGACGCCCGCCTGCGTGAAGTTGGTGCTACAGAACAAGCTAAACAACTGCAGAGCCACAATGCCGGTCAAACATGCGGTTCCTGAACACATCAAAGAGAGCTTATGATATGTGCGTAGATAAACTACTATTATGTGTACTTAAGTTTAAGTATTTTTGTTGTTCTTACATGTTCAACCTTCGCTTCGCTCGCCCCCTTTACCCTTCACCTAAGCTACCGCAGCATTTTGCCCTGATATTTGCTGTGCAAATCAGTATTTTTGATGTGCAGTTTAATATTTCCCTAAAAAAATAACCTCAAAAAATGTTATTTTTTTGAGGTTATTTTTTTCATTTAGTGAAACTTTTTGCCGCCGGGAGTTTTTAGATTTATTCAACCCCGCTCAACACGCTTCCCCCTTTCCCCAAAACATGCCCCGATTTGCAGTTTGTTCAAAAAAACGATACTATTAGAGGTAAACAAAAACTGTCCATGAAAAATATAACCTACGATAAATTTCTACAACATTTGCTTGTAAATTAATTGACAGGCATCATAACTTTAGAAATGATGTCTGCCCAAACAGTAACATTCTTTATTATTTTTTGTATTCGCAGTTAATTTATCAAAAACGGCCGAAGCTGTGTCAAAATTGCCAAGAAGGAAAAAAAGGCTTAGTTGGAAGGGTAATGCTACTATTTGGCAAGCCTCGCACAAGCATATCGCAGGCTTCAGAAGTCTAGGACACATTTTCAGATGTGAGAGAACTTCACTAAATCTCACTACTCACTGCTTTCGCCCTCCTCCTCCAAAGTGTCCAAAACGGTTTAAGGGAAAGCCAGCGAGCCTCTCACACCGGAAAAATGTCCTAGTTGGCCCAATACCATTTAGGGAAATTCTCTCACGCTTGTGAAAAGCGTCCTAGACGAAGCAGACGAAGAAGAAATACTTTTATTGCACACATACAAATAAACACACCTTACCTAAATAAAAAAGACAAAAATAAAACACAATACGTTATTTGACTGCTAGTCAAAATAGAAATTTTTACGAACTGTCACAACGGTCATTTGTTAATAATGAGTTCAATGAAATACTAGCATGTGACGTCATAGTCAAATGCTGTCTTTTTGACAAAAAAAAATGAACTTATAAAAATACAACGGGTGGAAATATACAATTCTGATACTGTCAAACGTGTTGTTGAAATAGGTTCAGCCCACAATTGCCCAATATTATACTAGTGAAGCTTGCGATATGTTTGACCGAAACTTGTCAAATAGTAGCATAAACCCCAGTTGCTTACCTGTAGATTGTTAACATTCTTGCCCACATTAACACGTTTGTCGCCACTCCGGCTATTCTTATTGTTCAGCGTCGATTGCTCCGTCTCCGTCCACGATGAGTTCGGTAGCAACTCCTTGGCCGGAGACACTTTGCTCTTTTTTCTCCGGCTTTTTCGCGCACTGATCCGTCTTTTGGGCTTGCTGTCCGCATCTTTTGGGTCTGCGGGAAAATAGGTTGTGTTTTTGGTGCAATCTGACGTATTATGAACAAGCACTGACGAAAATTAATTGACTTGTGTATCTGGGTATTTGGTTAGAACAAGTATTAAGGGTATTTATTTACTATAAGCTATTTAGTGGTAGAACCTTTTTAGCTCAGGTGAAGGTACCAGGATCCCAGCGCCAATATGGGGACACAGCGTCAAATTGTGTCATGCTGTCGTAGAAGACCTCTCTATCCAGGATAAAAGTACCAGTCTTTCAGCACCAGAAATGAGACTCACCGTCAGATTGCTTCGGGCTGTCGTAGAAGACGCAGTACGGTACATATTCTGTGGTACAACCTCTCTAGCTCGGATGAAGGTACCAGGCTCCCAGCGCCAATAAGGGGACCCACCGTCAGATTGCTTCCCGCTGTCGTAGAATACCTAGTTACCTCTCTAGCCAGGATGAAAGTACCAGTATTTCAGCGCCAGAAAGTATTTCAGCGCCAGAAAGGAGACACAGCGTCAGATTGCTTCCGGCTGTCGTAGAAAACGCAGTACGGTACATATTCTGTGGTACAACCTCTCTAGCTCAGATGAAGATACCAGGCTCTCAGCGCCAGTTAGGAGACTCACCGTCAGATTGATTCGCGGTGTCGTAAAAACGCAGCACAGTATCTTTTCTGCGGTAGAAGCGCTCTAGCTCGGATGAAGGTACCAGGCTTCCAGCGCCAGTTAGGAGACTCACCGTCAGATTGATTCGCGGTGTTGTAAAAACGCAGCAAAGTAGCTTTTCTGCGGTAGAAGCGCTCTAGCTCGGATGAAGGTACCAGGCTTCCAGCGCCAATAAGAGGATTCACCGTCAAATTGCTTCATGCTGTCCTAGAAGACATAGTTACCTCTCTATCCAGAATCAAAGTACCAGTCTTTCAGCACCAGAAAGGAGACTCACCGTCAGATTGCTTCGCGCTGTCGTAGAAGACGCAGTACGGTACATATTCTGTGGTACAACCTAGCTCGGATGAAGGTACCAGGCTCCCAGGGCCAGTTAGGAGACTCACCGTCAGATTGATTCGCTGTGTCGTAAAAACGCAGTACTGTACTTTTCTGTGGTAGAAGCGCTCCAGCTCGGATGAATGTACCAGGCTCCCAGCGCCAGTAAGGAGACTCACCGTCAGATTTCTTGGGGCTCTCGTAAAAGCTTTCTATGTAACTTCCCTCCTTCACCAACAGCTCAGAACTCAGGTCCGGCTCGCATAGGAACGATGACTCCTCAGGAAGTGTCTCGTTCTTGCCTTGAGAGCGGCGCCCGCGACGCCTGCCTGGTGAGATGAACGAATTGATAAATCTAATCTTAAATTAACTCAGGTAATGCAGTCACACCTCCGAAACCTGAATTGAGAATTTCACTAATCAAATACTTTTCTATCACGTTCTTTTTAGGGTACGGAGTCTTAGTACTACTTAGTACTTAAGGTCCCGTTTATAACCTTTAGGTACGGTATCCGTCTGTCACCAGGCTGTATCTCATGAACCGTGATAGTTAGACTGTTCAAATTTTCACATGATGTATTTTTGTTGCCGCTACAACAACAAGTACTAAAAAACAGAATAAAATAAATATTTAAGGGGGCTCCCATGCAACAATTCTTTCATGACCACAAACTTATGAATACACCTGGTTACGTACATGGAGTGTGAAAGTAGCCGCACCAATAACTTTGTAAACAAGATTTTGCTATGTAAAATCCAAACTATTCACTCCACACCATCCCTACCATTGTACGGTGAAACTGAACCCTTCGTGCGCGAGTTAGACTCGCACTTGGCCAGTTTTTTTGAGACATCTGCCTAGACAGAACAATATTTAAGTATTTGATAAGCGAAATTCTGAATTCAGAAATCGGAGGACAGTCGCCTGGCATGACATCAGTATGGTTTGATCAGCAGGTGTTAATCCAAAATAACATGATATTTCAGTTTGTAAGGTCGATTTGATTGTCATTCATTGTGCTATCTGTCTCTAAAAAGTTGGTCCTATCAAGTCGTTTTTTGAAGTTGGAAGTTTGCCTCGCAGCGTTTGCCTCGCGATGCAGCCTCGGTCTGTAATCTTTTTGCACGAGGCCGCCGAGCTGAGCCACAGTCGAGCGCTCAGTTTAACGTAACGCACTGTTCTTTATCCATCACAAAAACGTTACACGACCGACTGAGGCAAAACAGGTTACACGACCGTCCAGAGTGCGCGCGGCAAACGTTCCGAGGCGCCTTTGAGCATCGACAAAAACCGACAACACATGGCTCGGGCCGAGGCACGCTCGGGGAGGCAGCGAACGCGTTTTCCTCGGGCGAGGCACGTCCAGACCGACCGAGGCTTTACCTCGCGCGCATGCCTCGCATGGGGCGAGGTTCAGTGTGGACCCTGCTATTGATCATCGCCGCGGCGCGGGCGGTCGTGTCTAAATGTATTCTCAGTTTGTCAGCGCGTGGCGCGTAATATTCTAGTTTTCATAATTGTACCGTGCGCCTTCAATAAATCATTGTAATAATAAAACTTCCAAATGTATGTGCCTGTATTTGACGACTCGAATGGCCGTGTCGGCAGTGCAGGGTCAATGCCGACACAGGAACCGCATGTTTGACCGGCATTGTGGCATTGAGTTGTTTAGCTTGTTCTGTAGTACCAACTTCACAGACAAAGTAGGGGCGGCACGCAGGCGGGCGTCGGCGTTCGACATTTGAATGTCATAATATGTAGAAAATGTACACATTATGGTCATCACGGCCCTTGTGGCAAGGGCAGACCACCGCATGGCGCGGTGACAGTCGTCCTTCGTAGAAAAGAAGGTAGCCCTATACCCTCGGGTCCAGGTGTCTCCGGCGATCCAGCTGGGAGCTCGGGCCTGGCTGGCATTGGACCTTCCTCCTGCCGTCCTCGCGCCTGGAGTGGAAGCGGACAGGACCACTTGCATGCACGCACGCATGCACGAGTTCGGCAATCGGGTGTCGCTAGGCGATATCTAACCTAACACCATCATTTAGGTTTCCGAGGTACTTTTCCAACCTTTTCATCGAACATCGACTGCATTTTTAGGGTTCCGTACCCGAAGGGTTCCAAACGGGACCCTATTACTAAGACTCCGCTGTCCGTCCGTCCGTCTGTCACCAGGCTGTATCTCAAGAACCTAGCTAGCTAGAAAGTTGAAATTTTCACAGATTATGTATTTCTGTTGCCGCTATAACAACAAATACTAAAAAACAGGATAAAATAAATATTTAAGGGGGCTCCCATACAACAATACCACATACAAACTTATGGATGCACCTGGTTACGTACATGGAGTGTGAAAGTAACCGCACCAATAACTTTGTAAACAATATTTTGCTGTGTAAAATCCAAACTATTCACTCCACACCATCGCTTCCATTGAACGGTGGTACGGAACCCTTCGTACGCGATTTAGACTCGCACTTGACCGGTTTTTAATCTTTCACTTTGTTTCTTTCAATTAAATATGTAGTATCGATAGAGGCATATATACGGTTTGTTTTTCACTTTTCTATTCGTATCAGCTGATGACCGCCCGGCTCAAAATGTATGAAGAAGAATAAAGTTGCTCTGATCAAATCGGTTTCATAGTGAAAGTTGTTCAGAATTATGTCCCCTACTCCCCAAAAATGTTTTTGTACTCCCAACAACCGTTATAGGTGGAAAGCTCAAGTTGTAACTTACAAACTTATGAATGTACCTGGTCACCTACACACTTGGAGCATGGAACAACTTTGTAAACTGCAGTTTGCTATATAAAATCCCACCTATTTCCTTTCACTATTTTTTTTAGGGTTCCGTACCCAACGGGTAAGAACGGAACCCTATTACTAAGACTTCGCTGTCCGTCCGTCCGTCCGTCTGTCACCAGACTGTATCTCAATAACCTAGCTAGCTAGAGAGTTGAAATTTTCACAGATTATGTATTTATGTTGCCGCTATAACAACAAATACTAAAAAACAGGATAAAATAAATATTTAAGGGGGCTCCCCATACAACAATACCACATACAAACTTATGGATGCACCTGGTTACGTACATGGAGTGTGAAAGTAACCGCACCAATAACTTTGTAAACAATATTTTGCTGTGTAAAATCCAAACTATTCACTCCACACCATCGCTTCCATTGAACGGTGGTACGGAACCCTTCGTGCGCGATTTAGACTCGCACTTGACCGGTTTTTATAGCCTGTTCACCCTCACAGTCTCCACGGATCCAGCAACTCCTTAATGAAAACTTTAGCTACGCACGTATCATAAATTCTCTAAAATCGACTTAGAAACCATAGGGCAATGACCTGCATTATGACCCATCGATGCGGATATGGCAATTTACAGAGAAACAAATACTTCAAAGCATCGATTAATCGATGCGTGTTGTAATTTTGTTAGACAAAATCATTATTTTTGACAATCAAAACTGGATTTACGATACGTTTAAATACTAATGAAAAACATACTTACACACAAAACATAAATACCGCTCGAAAAACATTACCCTCTTTTGACAGTTGCGTAAAAAACCACGACCGGTCAATATTTGTCTATGCCATAGATTTGAAGTGGAACTTTTAAGACATCGACATTCTACGAATCTGGGAGGATGAGGGTACACATACCTTTAGGGACGTCCCCTTTCTTCTTGACCGTGTCCAGCGTGTTGTCTGTGGAGCTCTGATCATCGGTCGGGTCGAACAGGCTGAAGAAGGAATCCATTGCGGTCTCTGAAATATTATAACTATCAGAAACTTGGTCTGATGGTAACAGGCTCGCCTGCTCAACCTTAAGACGCCGGGTATTGTCAAATGGCCATATTTAAAGAGCTATTTATTTCGATCCGGCAATTGTCTCCTGTTAAAGGATTACCGAATCCCGAAAAAATATATGTTATGAAGACCATGATACAACTATACAGGTTCGCCAAGTAGCTCAAGGACAAATTCACGATGATGATGATAATAATAATACCTTGGACACTATTTACACACATTAATCTAGCCCTAAACTAGGATTCCCTGTATCTTGGGTACTAGACAACGATACACATACTTATATAGATAAATATTACACTTAGATAGTTAAACAACCACGACTAGGGTACAAACATCTGTTCTCATCAAACAAGTATTTGCCCCCACCGGGACTCGAACCCGGGACCCTTGGCTTCGTAGGCAGGGTCACTGCCGACTCGGCCATTCGGGTCGTCACAGTCGCCTGTTGCCACACTTTTTTGACGTATCCTTTTATTTTGTAGTAGGTTTTTTTTAAGCCGTAAGGGTGCCACTCTGCTGGGCATAGACCTCCCCCTCTTGAGTCCATACGTCCCTGGACTGCGCCATCTCCGGCTAGCCCGGCAGGAACTTGTCAAGGTCATCCCGCCATCTCCGCTTGCCCCTGCGCCGGTAGCCGTCTTGTGGCACTTCAGTGGCGATTGTCGCCTACTTGTCTGGGTACATGGACTGGCCGGCCCAGTTCCACTTTAGCTTGGCGGTCTGTGCACCCACATCAGCGATGCCAGTTGCCAGAAGGAGCGCAGTGTGGTGTTCCCTACGCGGCCTGTCCTGCGAGCGCTTAGAATGCTGCGCTCCTCAGTTTGTACTTTTGAAGTTAGTTCTGAGTGCCGTAGGTTAGAATAGGATAGGCAGGATATACATATCGATGAACTTGCGCTTGGGGGTCAGCGGAACGTTTTCCTTGATTAGTTTCTTCGTGGACTAGAAGCTCTTCCAGGCGTTAGAAATACGTCTCTCGATTTCTTTATCCTGCCTGTTTTCGAAGGAGGCTATCTGGCCCAAGTAAATATACTCATCGACGTAATGTATTTCCAGCCCATCTAGCTCGGTCCTACATTTTTCGCTGTTAGTCATGGCCTGGGTTTTGAACGATTCATCTTTAGTCCAACCTCAAGGCTTGCATTGCTGAGTTCCTGTAAAATACGCCGGAGCTCTATTTATTTGAATTATATAAAGTATATAATTCAATTTAATCTGTGGCCCAAGTGGAACAAGCCCTGTCATGGCTGCATGTGTTATCAGTAAAAATAATGATTCACAGGTAGTAACACAGGCACGATGACGTAAAGTGATTTTTTTTTTGTTGAGCTTCTTGGCTATACCTGAATAGTTGTATCATGGTGAAGACATCCTAACATAAAGTTATGTCATATCAATGCGAAAACAAAAATAAAACTAAATCACAGATCATTTATATTGATGAACTAAATAGTTTTTTTCACCTAAAACTTGCTATTTCTTGGGATCTAAAAATAATTATTACAGTCATGAGATTATTCAGTGGTTTGAAATCAATACTTATAAAAATGAATCACTGTACCTTCAGCCTTACTCAATCTCATCTCTAAAAAAACATGAAAGTCTTACCCGGTTAGTGGGGGGATATTGTTACTAAATATGGCTTAATCAAATGAATCGATACACCCTTGAAACATTTGTGATTGTCGTGACGGTGACAACTCCTCTATTAGTTCAACTGAATGAACAATTTCGATTCTGTCCGATTGTTTTGGTAAAATCCCTACCCTAGTGTTTAAAAAGTGGATTTTATGAAGTTTTAGTTTATCTGTTAGCTTCTGATACGTGTATGTTATCTAAGGTTGTGATATCATGTAAAATTGCTATTTTGCTCCGAAGCGTTTATCAACAATCTTATCAGAAAGAGTCTCCTATTGAAGATAATAATAAATGCTTTTATTATGCTAATGTTTTGTTGACGACAACGATAAAACTGATGATGATAAGAACAATAATAAACAAAACAATAAATAACGTAATAAAAAAAAACTGCGGTACACTAAAAAAAAAACAAGCAGATAAGACTATACGTAATTATTGAGACACGATAAAATTAGTATAAAGGGTGTTTGGTAGATCGAAGCCAACTCTTAAGGAAGATGCTGAAATAATTTAAAACCATTTTGCCAGCGCAATATGGAGCGCAGTATTCTGTGGGTTATTGGACCGAGTCCTGAATACCGGAGGTGCGATCCAAAGCTAAAATAAAATTCGTAGCGGAAAAAAGCAGCCACATTGAAGTGGGACTGGGCCGGCCACGTCGCTCATATGTAACCACACCGATGGGCAAATTTAACATCTCTCTGATGATGTTATGATAAGTCAGAAGAAGAGAGAGAAGTCAGAGATTTCATTTTAATTATACTTTGAACTTTATCATATAAGCATAACCCATAAATAATGGAGTGTAGAAGAATCTGAATTCTTGTTGAAATTATTTTTAAATCTCGTGAGAATCAAACACAACTGCACAGTTTTTGGCATCCATACAGACAGCAAGTCAATGTCAAATATTTTTATTTGGCAAACATTAGCTCAATCCATATCGGTTGGTTGTTAACATGAGGATGAAATATATTTTAGATGTATAATACACCATGAGAGTGAAATAGACCAAATCCAAAATGTTGGGAAATCGCTTAATGAAGTGGTGTATCTCACACATTATTTCGAAATGATACATTAATTGTGAATTATGAATAAATTATATTAGCCTAATACATATTTACTTTTTATTATTCAAAATTATTTTTGATATTTAGCCACTTTCGTTCCTGTCAATAGTCAATGTAATGTATTGATGTGATAGTAGTAATTATGTGATAATTAATAATAATAATAATAATGTGACTAATACCATCAGGGTAATTCCATCGAAAAGTCTCAGTGAATGGAAAAAATAAATTACTATTCTTCATGGTAGAAATACTTTAGTATGGTGGCAACACTGTAGTACTTTTAGTTTTCACTATGGCTACATACTATTTTTGTTTGTGTTTTGGTAATACTGACGTTTGGAAGATGACGTCGTAATCAACAGCGGGTGACGCGTTTTGTGGTGTAGTTTTAATTACATTTAGGTACATTAGTATTTTGAATTATTGTTATGTTTTGCTACATATTACATTTTAATAATAATAATAATAATAAAAATATTTATTCATCAAAAAACTTGGACAGTAAAAAGTTACAATTAAAGGTACTTAGCTAAATAGATTGATACAAAGATAATGTGAACATCTGAGCCTGAGCTAGGTCTAAACCTGTATTTCAGGCTATTTAGAAACGAATTACGGATAAAAAGTCCGTAATGTATGTAATAATTGTATTCAACGGTAAATACTACAATGTCGGGTTGTAGGTCACAGTATTAGCAGATTTTTCGCTCTAATTTTAGTAAATCTTTTTTTCATGAAAAAATGATTATTTCCCTATCAACCAATCAATCAATCAAAAATATTTTATTCGAATTAAGATTTTTACAAATATTTTTTTATATTTCAAAGCAATCATGGATGGCACTTTCACTACCAGTGTACGCATTTTTGTAGTTTTCTTTTAAAAATATAAAGAATCATACATAAGTCATAATTACAATCTATTCCGCTGATTAGTAACAACAGTTGACCACACGTTTTTATCATCCAAGAAATCATTTATCGTATAGTAGGCCTTAGAACTTAACATATTTTTAATTTTAGTTTTAAATTAGGAATCGGACAGATTTACTGTATCATCTGTTATATTTTTATAATAGAAGCGAATACAGTTCCCCATGAATGAATTGTTTACCTTACACAGTCTAAATTTTGGGTGCGCTTTTTATTTTTATTTCTAATATTTATATTATGCATATCATTTCTTACGAAATAATGTTTCGTTCTTCCGGAAATACAAGGTGTTTAAAAATATGTACTGTTAAAAAAACTTAGGGAATCGCGACCAAGCAATTTATAAATGGAACGTATCGCCCTCTCCTGTAACACAAAGATGCTATTTATGTTAGCAGCTTGACCCCACAATAAAATTCCGTAGGACATAATGCTATGAAAATAACTGAAATAGAAGTCTGGCAGTAGCAACGTTTGTCAGTTGACAAATATTTCTAACTGCCTATGCCGCCGAGCTGAGCCTTGCGGATAAAGCATTTAAATGAAGGTCCCATTGTTACATATTCCAATTTTTCGTTATTTAAGACAATAGCTAAGTTGTTGTTCCTTACATTAGGCAATGAAAATTTAACACTTTTTGTTTCCTTGGGATTCAACATTAAATTATTTGTCATAAGCCAATCATGGATCTGGGAAATAACGTCATTTACTTCGTCAACATCTAGATTATGTCTACTAACTTTAAAAATTAGAGAATTATCGTCTGCAAATAACACTATCCTAGACAGGTTTTGTACCATAAAAGGCAGGTCAATTACATACACTTAAAATAAGAACGGTCCAAGAATTGAGCCCTGTGGCACGCCGATTTTGACTGTAGATCCCAGTGAATTCGTGTTTATTTGAACTCTTTGAATTCTATTCTCGAAACCTTTAGATAAGTCACAGTTCACCCCAATAGCATCCTGCGACTCCTCCCAAGCCCCGTACACGTGATGTAGGAGAGCGACTGCAGCGTCAGTGGTCGAACGCCCCTAAGTGAACCCGAACTGTTGATTATGGAGTAGATGGTTCAGGTTAAAATGAGAAAGCATTCGATTAATTATTATCCTTTAAAAAAATTAAATAAAGGTATAATTTTACTATGTTTCATTAAATCTGGAAATACACCCTGATAAACACAATAATTGAATAAAAATGCTTGGTAAGGTGCCAGAGTTTCGATTATGGAACTACACAACTTAAACGACATACGAAATAAATCTTCAGTATTTTTAGCTTTAATTCCTTAAAAGTTTTAATCACTGCCTGCGGGGTTATATGCCTAAACTCAAACGCAGTCGGGCACCTTCGCATTTAGCAGGTCATAATCATAATCATATTTTATTCGATCGCGAGCACAAGAAAGTGAGGAATTCAGCGGCTTTTCAATGGAATTAGTTTTAATGGAATGTTTGTGAAAAATGTTACAAATTCTTGAGCAATATTTTCATCTGCAGTAATGATACCATTAACGAATGTCTTTATTGAATATCGTATTTAATGAATGTCTATTGTCTTATAGTTATTCCCGTTTCGCAGTTTATTACCTTCCAAATCGTCTTTGCAACATTATCAGCCGAAAGTATTTTGTTTTTAATATAGTTGGCTTTTGCTACTGCACAAACCTTTTTAAAAGTTTTTGACAACAACCTACATGATGCCGAGATTGAAGTTTTCTAAAGAGTAATACTCTTGAAACTGCGTTAACGTTTTTGTAGTATCAGTCCCACTGTAGAGTCGGTCACGAAGCACGTAGGATCAGTCACGGTCTCTATCATGGTTTAACTTGCTTTTTTGTTATAGATGGTGGATATTTTTTTTCCGACTGCATGGTGCTGTATGTACTTTCACAGTAAGCCACAAAAAAACAGATGTATCGTTATGTCACTATTTGTCAAAGTGGAGTTGATGAAGACGGCGAAGTTAAACTTATAGCCTGAACGTAGTAAACAGTGGTGCTTCATTGTTTAGAGCAGACGAAAAAGATATATCTTACGTGCCTTTTGAGGATATTGTAGCGTTATTGCCCATCCCTAGTAGGTATTATCCTTAAGGGCAAAAGGATCTATTATAAGTTTCCTCAAAAACTAAATGGTTTTGAAAGTACCTGATTTGTTTCTTGAAAAAAATGTTAAGTTTGGATAAAAAAATTACTACCCATGATTAGAAGAGAGAGTTAGATTGTTATAAGATTCCAATTATATTATAATATACTTTATTTTATTTAAGTTGCAAACATTTTATTTGTCTTTTTGATTCTTACAATTTTAGCTAAAAATAACAATTTAGTACATTTATATATCTTTAAAATGGTTTTGAAGTTCCTATCTTGTGTTCCTGTAATATCAGTTTCCTAAGGTTTCCTTTTAACTAACCACAATTTTGCACTCCGAAGTGAAGGTAGTGTCAGTCATGTTTTATCTTTCCAATACATTTGATTATAATATACTAAGGTTCTTTATTTTACCTTTAATTTGTTTTACGTAAGTTCGACCCCAGAATCAAAAAAGAAGAAAAAAGAGAAAAGGACAGATCAAAAATATATGCAAAAAATTACTATACCCCCTCCCTCATCTCCGAAACTAGAGTCGAAAAGTATGAAAAAAAAATACAGAATATTGAACTTAAGCCAAAGATTACAGGAAAACCAACCCGGAATCGCCAATTTTTATGTTTACCTACCTGTAACCAACATACAAACTTATAAATGCACCTGGTTACGTACATGGTGTATGAAAGTAGCCGCACCAACAACTTTGTAAACAACATTTTGCTATGTAAGATTCAACATTTTGCTATTCGCTCCACACCATTCCTACCATTGTACAGTGGTATGGAACCCTTCGTAAGGGAGTCCGGCTCGCATTTAACCGGTTTTATTTACCAGGCGATAGAGCATTTGAACGCATGATTTGAAAACCCACCTCAGACCAGTTTGTAAACTTTGCAACTCTATAAAAACCTTTTATTTTCAAAAAATATTATCATGGAACTTTTTTTAAATCAGTATTGATTGAGAATTCTATTTTAAGTTAATAATTATGAATATGACACATTAAAAGTTTATGGCCTATTTTATATTGATTCTTTGGATAAGTTTATTATTGGATTTATTATATGTTGGAGTTTTCTTACAATAATAATTATTATTAGTCGTCCTTCTCAACTTCTCCTGTAGTGGTAGGCCACCTTTTTTGGTTGTAAAAAACTTATGTTGTAAAACCGCACCTCATCCATGGATGAGAGGTGTTTTTTCGCTCAACTATATATTGAGGCCTAAAGATTCACCAGTATTGGATTAGACCTGAGTTGGTTTTTACACTCAAAACACGCGTAGTGCCATAGAGAACACTATTCATCAAAAAGGTAGGTTTTTACAATCATCCATTAATTTTATTTTAAGTAATTTTACAGTTCAAACTTATTTTCGCGAATATTTGAGATCTGACACTACTTTCATTTTCACAGCGCGATATAAGTAAAGACCTACACAAAAAATTATTTAAGAAAATTAATTCTACTGCAAAGGAACTCAAAAGTAAGAAAAATATTATTTTTTCCACATTGTATGTAACCATAAGATTGACAAAACCGTTAGTTGATAAACTAACGTTTTTTTTTCTCGTTGGTTGGTCAACTATCGACAGATAGTAAACTGTAGCGTACTGCTTAGTATATGAAAAGTTAGTTGATAGACTAGCAGTTAAAACCGTTAAATAGTAAACTGATTTAAACTTGAATTGGAAACGAAATAGCAGGGCAAACACTGCGGTAGCTTAGGTGAAGACTAGAGGGGGCGAGCGACATAAACATTGAGGCAAATTTTATGTTAAACTATATGTACAGATTTATGTATGTATTGGTACTTATTTAGTAGTTTGGTATATATGAGTATGAATGTTATATACCATTTATAGATATTTAATTTACTTATATGTATTTTATTATAGATTAGATTTTGTGCACTCCCAACCCTTACATGATAAATTTTCCTTTCATGCCTTGGTTTTCTGGAAAAAAACTCTTTTTAGAAATAAGCTTTGTACATATTTTCTCTGAATGCATCTTTTTAAATAACTGTGTTCAATAAAGATTTATGAATTATTTTGTTCCCACCACTGTAGTAATCTTCACAATCCCACAATTGCCCACTATATAATCTTCAGTTCTCTAATATAATCTCTACTACTTCAGCAGTCAGTCTGTCAAATTTCGCACTGTCAAGAGCTAACGCGTGCGAGCAGGTTAATGCTGTTACTTTTTTTTATTTTTATTTGCCTACCCAATTAT
This sequence comes from Argyresthia goedartella, assembly GCA_949825045.1. Taxonomy (NCBI): domain Eukaryota; kingdom Metazoa; phylum Arthropoda; class Insecta; order Lepidoptera; family Argyresthiidae; genus Argyresthia; species Argyresthia goedartella. The sequence goes on along the minus strand of OX463832.1, from coordinate 4,574,020 downwards.
GAAAATTTGTCAAACGTAATTCTTTATTGCACACAAATAATAAAAAGATATACATTTAAAATAGTGTACCAAGATGAGCTCATCTCTTATCTTATAAGAGACCTCTTCCAGTAAACCATGCCAGGATCGCCAAACAGGGGTATCTATGTGTACAACAATACCTAATCATTATTTACCTGGTACTGTTTTGTAACTTAAATCAGCAAATCCTAATGTATGGGAAGTGCACTGTAGCCTGAAATACAGGTTTATACCTAGCTCAGGCTCAGATGGTCCAATTATTATGTACCTATCACAATTTTAGCTAAGTACCTAATAATGTAAGTTTTTCTGACCTTGTTTCTGTTAAATAAATAAATATTATAACATACATAAATATTACAAATAAATAACTTGTATATTGTATAAATAACTAACTATAGGAGTGCCTATACTATATAAAATAAACCACCATAACATAAATAAATATCAAATATGTAGGTCTTTTTTTATCTTTATTTAAAGTAGTTAGTAAATTTCATTAGTATGACTATGTCGCTCTATAAGAAAAAACTTATTAATTAAGGCTTAGGGTCCCGTTTTAACCTTTGGGTACGGAACCCTAAAAACAACACACAAAATAAAATGAGAGCAATAACAAATGTTACATACATACATAAATAACTACATATGTAAGCAAAATTAACAGAGAAGGCTACTGTGTACTTTAAACTATTTATTTGTTAAGTTTATAAAATATATTCAGTCTCATTGGCCGCCTAGAGTATCTCTCGACTCCTCTCATGTTAGCTAGACCACCCCTACAAATATATAAACTAATAAATACATGAATAATAATAATAATGAATAATTATTATTTCTGAGATTACAATTATGTTGATTGTTTAAATTATTTGTTGATTGTTTAAATTATGTCTCTGATCTCAGTGTGTCTGACGACATAGGCCTCCTCCAACTCTTTCCACTGTTTGCGGTCTTTGCTACTCTTAGCCAAAGGGGCCCAAAAGGTCCTTATAATCTCTCATTCCCATCGTCTCACTTTACAGCCACACCTTCTTGTGCCATCTCTTGGGTACCATACAGTCACTTTTTTGCTCTATTTTTCCCTCTGGCAGCTAAGCACATGACCGGTCTACCTCCATTTAAGTTGATTGATTCACAAAAGGTCTTTTAGTTTTGATCTGCCCCTGATGCCTATATTCCTGACTTTGTCCTTAAATTTAATTCCCAGCATACTCCTCTCCATGGCACTCTGGCATCTTGCCAGTTTGAGTCTATGTTGCTTAGTCAAAGCCCAGGTCTCACAGCCCCATGTAATGCAGGGGAGGATACAAGTATTGAAGGTTTTTTAATAATTTAATAATACATGCATACTAACTATAATTCTAAAGAGATAGAAAATGCTTCTTCACCCAACTTTTTAATAAATTGCGAGTAGGACTGTCCCTGTTGGTACAGGGGAGTGCATTCCATAACCCAGTGACACAGAGTCAAAACCTGTGCTCTTACAATGTAGTGTTATATTGTGAGGTTGTGAGCATGGAAACTGTGTGAATTCTATGAGGTTACCCCACTGATAAACAAAGACTAACATGAGCAATCATTTCCCATGTATTACAATATTAAATAATCTATTGTGCAACATACAATTAATTCCAATTATTATAGCGTAACATATGGTGGTAACACATCATGCACATGTTATCAATATGTCCATGAAGTGACACTGCCACATGTTGCATTTGCCAACATGGCATATTAAATAGCATAATGCAGAGTAGGTGTCTTCTTAATAGAACAGATACAGTAGGGGGAGGGTAGGCTCAAGTGACCATGGAATATGAAAGTAGATGCACCAATTACTTTGTAAACTACATTTTGCATTCTAAAATCCAACCTATTGACTTTTCTCTAAAATTATATAGCCTATGACACTCCTACAATTGAGACAAATCCAATGACACCACATTTATCGAAATCCGTCAAGCTGTTTGAAATTAAATGAAATAATGCTACAAACATACACTCGAAAAACATTACCCTGTTTTTGGTGCGGTTGAGGAAGCGAGAGACATATGCCAGGATAGTAGCAAGTGGATGTCTTTAGACTCTGCCTACCCGTCTTCCAGGGAAAAGTTGTGTATGTAAGTTATTAGCTTTTTTAGCAACCATATGTTTCCTAAGTCATTGGTAATATACCTCTGCCTTGGCAGATATTCACCCTAATGACAGGCGAAATAATGAAATATTGTTAAGGATCTACATTATTAGAAATATTAAAACTAGTTTTATTTGGCAAAATATTAGTTAATCTCAAACAATGAGTTGGAACACTGGTACAATGGTACAGACAAGCATTGCGAAACTGAATTAGAAAGGTAATATTTATTGTTGTGTAAACAAGTCTGCTTTATGAGATTCCAGTGTTATCCCTATGCCGTCCCCTTATCGACACTCTGACCAGAAACCACTAGGGAAATATGGAAAAGTCTAAAAATATCAAAAAGTACACGCTTACCTTTCGTCTGAGGTTTTATGGGTTCAAGGTCGTGCGCACAAAGCTAACAGTTGCCACCGCGGATGGCTGAGCGTCTGTGAGTCAACAACGCGTAACACAAACAAGGGAACGCTGCCAAATTATTTGTACTGACGTAAATTGGACGATAACTTATAGAATAACACAACACAGTTGAGTCAATATAACATTGAAAATAAAACACTTGTATGTGTATACTGGAGCAGTTTGTAGCATGTGATAAACCGGGCCTAAGTAGACTGCTACAATTTGAGCACAATTTATCTTCTAAGCAGGTCTAGCAAAATGAGCAACAGGACCCAATATTGTGTAATTATTTCTCTTCTCACTCATCATCACTCACAATCCATTTTTTTAACTTTCGCAATATTTCGCATTTTTGCTTGGGTTTTTTTATAAATGGCAATATTGCCGGCTTGTGTTGACGTTCCGAACCTGGCTCATTAAGTCGTTTCGAATAAAGCATAATAAAATATCTACAAGTTAAGACTAAATTAATACTTACTAGGCTATGTTTTATGCAACCAATATAAATATTTATATAACAAATATAATATTATTTTAGTAATATAGCATTTTCACATAAACTGATAGCGGGAAGTAACATTGTTTGTGATGTGGCATTGAGAGGTGCGTGGCTATTCGGAATAAACGAATAAAATAGGGTTGCCATACTAATTATTATAGAGCGTTTACAAAACCTGTTGTACACAAATCAATAGTCTGTAGTTTAATATAGTCTTACACAAAAGAGCCAGCAACTTTCGCAATTTCCAAACACGTTTATCTGGCACGGGCGAACGCTTCTATCCTGCCATCTGTGGGGCTATCAAATAATGGCTCGCGATTTTGAACCTTATTGCTGGGCAATAAAGTTCAAACCCTATGAAAAATAATCAATCATCTTTTGATGGCCCCCACAGATGACAGGCTATGAGAGTTTGGGTACCCGCCCCGGTTTGAGTCTAGTCCCCGCCGCCCCCTCCGCTTTGCCAAGCACTGCTGAGTTTCATTATTCTATCTAACCCTAACTTTTGCGTTTGCAAAGACTGTTGTGTGCGGAACACATACGTGTGCGAGTCCGACTCGTACATGGCCGGTTTTACCTCTGTGACATTTGGAATTGACTGAACATCAAAACAACAGAACGAAGTTAACCTAGAACCTAACTAAAAATATTACTTTTACTTACCAATCTTTGTACAAGAATGCGTCTCATAAGCCTACTGAAGCGATTAGCCCTCCAAAACAATAACATTGTATGCTATTCCACCCAAAGCGACGTCCCGCAAGCATTGCGCAGTCTGAAGGGAAAGTCTACAAGGAACACCGTTCAATATTACGTAGATAGTTTTCGTATTCGGTGTCACGGCGGCCGCGGGGGCGACGGCTGTGTGTCGTTCCGGCATGCTTGGTGCAAGGAACAGGCTGGGCCGGACGGCGGCGATGGCGGGAACGGCGGACATGTAATTTTTCAGGTTAGAACCTTGAACATAAACGGTGGAAAGGCTAAGTGACTGAAGCGACATAAACCATACTTTACAGGAGAGCCATTTAAAGTTTTTATTTTGGAAAAAACTTGTAACCATTCATCATAAAGCCGCGGTTGGAGTTTTTTTTCCTTGGCGCCCCCTTATCTACAAAAGGGGGCGCCAAGGAAAAAAAAAAGTGGGGGCTTCCGCCCCCTTATCGACACTCTGACCCAGTTTTCCTTTTTAAAGCTCGTAAAAAAGCATGATGATCTAAAGGTACCTGATTGGTGAAAGGCTAAATAGTTTAAATGAAAGAGAAAATGAAATCAAAATCAACTTTATCCATACAAAAACATAAATTAAAAACTTTGCCATCACTCTTTGCATAGTCTAATCAAATCATCATATAATTTTTTGGGGATTGGCAAGCGGGCATTGTTTTTTTTTTTTCTGGCTTTGATTTTGATCCTATCGCTATCATATCGGATCCATAGAATATTTTATTGTTATTTTTTTACTGAACAACAACATAGCGGCTTTTGTTTATATGCCATGTCAGCTTTGCGGATAATCTGCTAAAGACTTTAGCTGTTACACCATACATTTTAAAAACAGTTTCATTGTTTTTGTTTTAAGCACCAGTCTCTCCTTATTTTATTGGTAATATTTTTGGCTTATATGCCAAACGAGTAGGAAACTATAATCGGTACTTTTTGCTGAAGCGACACAAAATATAGTTTCTGGGATAAGGCGTTTTGGGCTGAAACGCCATTGATCTGTGATAAAGGATTCAAGCTATATGACTTATCTACCAAAAACAAAATGTATATTTCAACTATTTTAGCTTGACCGACATTGCACTAATAAAGTTGTGCAAGAACGAAATGCTGATGTGGCAGCTTAGTGGAAACTAGAGTTAGGAACAAATGGTTTATCCCACATTTCAACGCTTTTAGCTTGACCGACATTGCACTAATAAAGTTGTGCAAGAACGAAATGCTGATGTGGCAGCTTAGTGGAAACTAGTTAGGAACAAATGGTTTATCCTACATCGGACCACCAAACTGGAGTGAGGCTAAATGGCTTGACAGCCATTTCATCCAAAACTTAAGTTTTCTAGCAAGTTTCAAAAGACAAAATAAAAAAAAACGAGATTTTGATGTCACATCAGTCCCAAGTTTTCCAAACGCCCTACAATTATTTTTTTGCTGATACGCCAAAAACTTGCTCCGATCGAGCTGAGATTGGGTGCATTTGATGCGTCTTGCGACACTGATTCTAATAATGTACATAACTCCATTTTGCCCTATGTGTCGCTTCAGTCACTTAGCCTTTCCACCGTCGATATTGTATGCCCTATTAATCATACTTCACTTTACGATCTCCTCCCTGAAATTCCCTCAACCTGTCAATCTAAACTTTCTTCACACCTTTTCTCACCCATCATCTTTTAATTTACTTAACAAATTTATATCTACCAGCAATATTAAATTTTAGTCTCAGCTTAAAAAAGTGCTCTTTTTATTAACTGTTCCTCATGAATTCCTATTGTGCAGGTCGAAATGATTGTGGCAACACATGATAGAAGCCATAACCAAAAAACTTAACTTAAGGGATTCATCATTATGTGAATGTGGCCTGGCTGACGGTACTCCTGATCATTTGTTCTTTGAATGTTCTAATAATCATACTTCCCTTTCCCTCCAAAATTCCCTTGTCCTGTCAATCTAAACTTCCTTCTCACCTTATCTCACCCATCCTCTGTTAATTTACTTAACAAAGTTATATCGGTTTGGGTGTTATCGGTTTTATCGTCCTTCCTGAATTAAATTGTAATGAGGTGTATATTGGGTAGCTGGTAGTCACTTTTCTTAATGAAGTGCTTTTCTTTTTGTGAGGAAACACATAGTTTTTTTTTTTTAAATAAATAATGACAATTGGAAAATTTATGTGTATGTAACATAAAAAATATTGAAATAGTGGTTTAAAAATAGCCTGTGGTATAAAACGTCGTGTAAAATCGATGCAATGGAATTTAAAAATAACTACACCATTTGTGTTGTTTTTTGTTCGGTTTAGGAATAGAAAATCCGAATCAGGGCACCCCACTCTCTAGGCAGTCCTTCCTAGGCAGTCTTGTGGCTAGACTCTAGTTTTTTTTATGAGTCGGAGAGGCGCAGGGTACTGCGCACTGCTGCTGCGGCTTCGCCGACCAGCCTCGGCCGCTCTGTCTCCCTTGGTGAGCCGCAGTGCGGGGGCTTCGCCGCAGCTCCGTTGCAGCCGGAGCTAAGGCGGTTACGAAATAATAACGCAATATAGGTCATTTTCGTAGTGAAAATTATGTTAAAATTTCCTCAAAATGTAACAACCTTTGAAAACTATATGGGGGGTATGGGGGGACTCCCCCTTCCCCCTTCCAACCCTTCCCCATCCCCAATTAAGGAGAAACGATTCTAAACCTTTACCTTTATATCTACTAACAATATTAGATTACAGTCTCAGCTTAAAGTTTATGTTATTAACTGTTCCATGTGATTTCCTATTGTACAGGTCTCATCACGTGACATTGGCGAACTTATTGTGGCAACACACGAAAGAAGGCATAACGAAAAAACTTAACTTAAGTGTTGAATGGGTGTAATCCCTTCTAATGGATAGTGAGCACTAAATCTGTGCTCACCAGGCTCTTCCCCGGCCCCACTCCTAGGTACTCTAAATGGAATCATTTACTGTCGATTTCATCATTAATTTATATCCTCCTGATTCCCCCACAGCACATACAATAAGATTCTTAGTACCTACCTTTTTGATTCCTTAGAAACTACTTATTATATTATGTGAATCTGTTAACTCTTGAGAAATAAATCATTAAAATCATTAAATCATATCACCTTTCCGCCATGAACACATTTTTCAAAAAGCGAATAAAATGGACCTGGGCCAGCCCGGATGGTAGGACTACATACTTAGCTCACACAAGTCGAACATAACCAATGTTTCCGTTGTAACACTTCAAAACCAGTAGCAACCATCGGCTGGTGAGAGCCGCATTCAGGTATAGCCCGCCCAAATAAAGTATTGTCATACTGTAAAATGTGTACTGTCGTTAGTAAACTGCATCAATTAATTTAACCGGATCAAATCAAATCATTTATGGCAAGTAGGCAAATAATGCACTTTTACAAGTCAAACACTTACTTAAGTCTCATAATACCTTAGATAATAAGCTTCAGTGGGGCCCACACATAGATAAGCTATCAAAAAAACTCAGTTCCGCAGTTTATGCAGTTAAAAAAATCCGTCTTTTTACGGACGTGGAAACAGCTAGACTAGTTTACTTCAGCTACGTCCATAGCATTATGTCTTACGGCATACTGCTGTGGGGGAACGCTGCAGACATTAACATAATATTTGTGCTGCAAAAGAGGGCTGTTCGTGCAATCTACAATGTGGGTCCCAGAGAGTCACTGCGTTGTAAATTTAAGGAAATTAACATTATGACAGTGCCGTGTCAGTATATTTATGAAAACCTAATGTACGTCCACAAAAATATTGATAAATTTCCTAAGAATAGCGACAGGCACAATGTCAACACTAGAAATAGGAATAAACTAGCTATACCTACTACTAGGCTCCATAAGGTTAATGTATCTTTTAAAGGGCAATGTATTCGCTTTTACAACAAAATACCGACTGAGTTACAAGAATTGTCTGTAAATAAATTTAAAAATGTTGTTAAAAATCACTTATGTAAAAAAGGTTACTACAAAATATCAGATTATGTAGAAGACAAGAAAGCTTGGGAAGGTGTTTGCTCCAATTCTGTAAAAATAACGTATAAAGCTGGAGGTTTCTAGTCGCCTCTTTGCCTCCAGCATCTAAAACATTGAGGTGACGGAATTCAAATTGAGTTCTATATTTCCCTGTACCTTAAACATGTGTTAGTTTAAGATTTGACATTCTCCAAATGTTACCTATGTGTTTCTTATGGAAATAAACTCTTTTTGATTTTGATTTTGATATACTTGGAAAAAATATTTAATAAATCAAATATGATCAACTAAACTAATGAGTACATAACTGATTTGAGTTTGAAAAAGGAAATTTCTCCTTCAAGTGGTGATTCACGGCTGAATCTCGCATAGGAAAAAGAAACCAGAGAAGATAGCACCAAGAAATTCTACGGATTTAAAGACAATCTTTAAAAAAAGTTGGTAATCATATTCCGTATTTCCTTCTCTAACTTGATGCACGCATCTTGCATCCTCGTATTCATAGACCTTACTAGCCTAAGCTGTAGCACCACTCCCAACCCAACAGGCTTTGGGCAACATTGGGTCGCTCCACAGCTTCGACTCAGCCAATCTTCGGGGCAACGAGTTTACAGACGGTACCTGAACACTGGAGCGTTCGATTTTTGTCTGGGTTCGATTTTTGTTCGAGCGGGCCCAGGGCTACCCCAGCCACAGATGATCGATCTAACTGTTCCGCGGAATCTGCGTCTCAACGCAGTTCAAGTCCAACAAAGTCTGCGTAATGAACATCGAGTGGTGATAAGTGCAGAATCAGTCACAAGAAGACTTGCTGAACGAAACCTGACACCAAGAAGGTCACCTGACAAAACATCCAAACCAACTAGCATTCCGCTGACTATTCTCTCCTACATGCGGCGCCTGAAGAGACGTAACATATTAGAGCTGCACAGCCTTTGAGGCACAATTAAAGAGTAATCCCAATTCGGTAAATAATCTGCTCATAGTCAATGACTGATCACACGATAAACTACATAGTCGGTCCTTAAGTTCTGTCACAAGGTTTTTGATAGATAAAACTCAGCAATAAAATTTTTCTTATTCGTATTATACATGATTAAAAAGCTTATTTTATACGAATCAAATTGCAATACAATACATTTTGTACGATTATCGCAATATGATAAAAAAACCTTATAACTTGAGACAATCGCGAACCCAAAACACGCCGCAACTGACAAAAATACCACTTACCACAAATTTAATAAAAAATAGTGTTCCAGATAACCAACAAGGCTTTTTATTTATTCTGAAACCTCGATTTTAGACCATGCTTAACAACTAGCATTTGATTTTCTGTTAGCTTTCAGTTCCAACTGCTCCCAAAGAGAACTTTACGTACTTTTTACGTTTTCAGAAAAACGTATAAAAATGATCTTGTGGGCAACAAGTACACTACGTAAAATGTGAATATGAAAATTAGTTTTACCCAGACTTAGTTATCTTATGCTTCAAAATGAAGGTGTTGGGTTCAGGGAGGGTTCTGACTAAAATCTCACGTAAGTTTGAAAGGTTTTAAGAGTCATGGAAAAAAGATAAAGTGAATCACGTCCGTATTTTTGATTGGGTAAAAAAGTGCAAAATCTCTGAAGAAACTAGCATTTGTGTAATATGGCTTCAAGCATTTAAATCCAATAATCGTTCTAATTTATCAGTATTTAATGAGCTATCAAACCAAATATAGTATTAAATAAAATAAAACTTGGTATTATTTACTATGCGGCAAAATATTTGTGACAGAACTTATGGACCGACTGTGTATAAATAAACAAAAAAAATCCTTTGTTATAATAGTAGTTTATGTGACTGCTGCATAATGGAGGGCATTAAAACTCGAGAGTGGGTTCTCTCTCGCCTTCGGCTCGTTTCATAATAATATCACTCGAGAGTTTTAATGCCTAATTATGTACAGTTACATACACTAGTTTATATATGACACCGGAAAATAATACGATCCGCAAGCACATATCATAAGCTCTCTTTGATGTGTTCAGGAACCGCATGTTTGACCGGCATTGTGGTTCTGCAATTGTTTAGCTTGTTCTTTAGTACCAACTTCACGCAGACGGGCGTCGGCGTTCGAAATCTGAATGTCAGTACCAACTTCACAGACAAACTAGGGACGGCACGCGGGTGGGCGTCGGCGTTCGAAATTTGAATGTCATTATATGTAGAAAAACTACACATAATGACCATAATGTGTAGTTTTCCAGATACGAAACGAGTTTTTACCAAGTAGTTTAACATAATGCTGATCGTAACGTGCGGTTTTTGAACGCAGTAAAGAGGGTTTATGATACGTGTGTAGATAAAGTATATTAAACATCGAACAAAGAAACTGATGGGGGCAGGCTATGTCTGTGCGTAATTCGTTATTTCTTAATTGTACTGCACAAAACAGACGTACATAATTTATAATTGACTCTTTTGTCGAGAGCTTTTCTCGATTTTCCCCTGGGGGGGGGAGTTATGACGTCATTAATTTTCTGTATGGGATTTGTTTTTATTTTTTTCTGACGCCTATCGTGTGGTGTATCAAATTAAAGGGCTTCATGAGCCGGTTCTAAAAATATACTACACCATTACCTTTCGGCCGCCTGTTTTCTAAAAATCCAAGAAATATTTTCAAAACATACCAAGTTTGGACTCCTCGAAGTAGGAGACGGATTAGTATAGAGGATCTATACAGACCATGAGATTGAGTGAAATAGACTGTAACTATTTTCGTGAACAGTCAATAGATTGTATTTTAAATCGCAAAATGTAGTTTACAAAGTTATTGGTGCTACTTTACTACTTTGGTATACAGTCCCAAATGTTAGCGCGGTCTACAGGGCCATTAGTGGATACACTGTGTTCAAAGGCGAGCTTATCTCTAACAAAATATTTCTTCCAACAATCCATCAATGGAAAGGGGAAAGCATATGAGTATAGTTGATAGATGATGAGGTGGGTGCTCAGTCCTCTATCGCGACTATTTCACCCAAAGGTATAATAGTTGAGCAGTGGTAGACCTGGCGGTTACCACAACGTCTTATGCCGTTTCAGTTTAGGAACCTAAACATTTTTTTTATTTTTTTTTATTTAGCCATTAAGGTGTCCCACTGCTGGGCAAAGGCCTCCCCTTCTTTCGTCCACACTTCCCTGGTCTGTGCCACTCCGGCCACCCCGGTAAAAACTTGTCGAGGTCGTCCCGCCATCTCCGTTTAGGCCTGCCTCTACGCCGGTATCCGTCCTGTGGCACCCAGTGCGATTTTCGCCCATCTATCTGGGTGCATGCGACTTACGTGGCCGGCCCAGTTCCACTTTAGCTTAGCGGTCTGTGCACCCACATCAGCGATGCCAGTTAAGGAGCGCAGTGTGGTGTTCCTTATTCGGTCCGTCCTACGAACACTTAGGATGCTGCGCTCCATTGCTCGCTGGCAAACCTTGAGTTTTAAACTGATTCACGAAATTACCATGACTACTTTAAATCAAGTCTTGTTATTTGGTAAATTAAGCCCATTATCTGTTTGTCGCATATTGGAATGGAAACGGTTTCCATGTCTCATGGTGATGTTCTTGATTTGAACCTAATCTGAATCACTATAAAGGTTGTGGTAGGTTCTCTCTTCCACAATATGCAGACTAAAAGTGTTGCAAGCGCACGTTTACACCCATTCCTTATTTAACAAATGACAGAGTAGCAACAAAAGCAAGAACAACAGGCAAACATGTTTCCCGTTGGACTCCAGCTTATAAATGAAACGCGTGCTACCCCGTGCCCCGTGCCCCGTGCCCCGTGCCCCGTGGCGCGCGGCGTGCGGCAGTAAGTAGTACGTTACTGCCGCACGACGAAACTGCGATGGTTGACGTAATGTTTAGACGACCCGAATGGCCGAGTCGGCAGTGACCCTGCCTACGAAGCCAAGGGTCCCGGGTTCGCGTCCCGGTGGGCAAATATTTGTTTAATGAGAACGGATGTTTGTACCCTAGTCATGGTTGTTTATCTATCTAAGTATAATATTTATCTATATAAGTATCTGTATCGTTGTCTAGTACCGAAGATACAGGGAATCCTAGTTTGGGGCTAGATCAATGTGTGTAAATAGTGTCCAAGTTATTATTGTTTCTATACAGTAAACAGACAATGTACAACCTATCTTTTGTACAGAAGCGCCAACATGTCTTTCTCCTAATTCCAGGCGACGCACTCCGTGCGGAGTCTGAACCACCTGAGCACAGTAGTGCAAGCCAAGCATGGCGAGAAGGGTTACAACCGGGACTGCAGCGGCAAGAGTGCCCCGCACACCATCCTGCCGGTGCCGCTAGGCAGCATTGTCAAGGTATTTACTCAAACAAAGCTAGTAATGTGCTCATTCTTTGGACAACCTTCTTTGAGCAAAGTCGACATTGCCGCGATACTTGGAGCCAGAAAAGGTGCCGGCAATTTCCTGTGAAAATCCATTACTGTCGTGTTTTAGCGACCTGCAATTTCCTGTCAAATTCCACGTTTGTTTCGAAAATGGTAAAAAAAGGTAGCGCAAAAAGGCTTTATTCAGAATTTGGTTATGTGTGACAAAAAAAAAGAGCGGGAGATCTTCTTGTCACTAAAAAAGGTACTGCAAAAAGGCTTTATTCAGAATTTGGTTATGTGTGACAAAAAAAACTCACTCAATTTTATAATAGGCTGGTCTTATTTAACTACTCGCATTATTTGAGTAAAGTACTATACAAGCCTTGGTCCGCAATGACTGCACTGCTGGCCACACTATGAAGGCCTCGAGCTTAGCTTAGCTACGCTCTCGGCCTATAAGCTTGGTCACCTATGCACCCTTTGATGTCCGCGCTATAAAAGCCTCGACCTTCGGTCTCGGCATTTATTCCGGCTTGTCCATCAAAGGCTGCAAAGCTGATGGCGCTGTGTAGGCCTTGAGCTGCGCTGTGCTGTGCTTTCGGCCACCAACAGTGCGAACAGCAACGCAGTCATTACAGACCGCGACAGTTGCCATATAAAAATAGTTGGAATGCTTTGCCCACAACAAGATACCATAGGATATGACACTATAAAGTAACTATAATAGTCTAACCTACCTGTAGCTACATGTGTGTATTGTCTGATGTCCCTAACAGCGTAAACCGCAGCACTTAATCTACCAGCTAATTTATCTATGTGTGGCCCCACTATAACTACTCTAAATAAACTATAACTCATAATACCGCGACCTCCGTGGCGCAGCGGTTGTGGCTCTGCCTACCATGCGAGAGGTCCCGGGTTCGATGCCCGGCTGGGAAAAAAAAAAACAGGTCTTAGATGTATATATGTGTGTGACGTCGATGTTTCTAATACCCACGACACAGGGTATCCTAGTGTGGGGCCGGAGCAATGTATATGCTTGTATGCCTGTATCTATAAGAGCTACCTGATTATTACAGGAGGGAGGCGGACGCGTGATCGGCGACTTGTCTGCCGAGGGGCACATGTTCGTGGCGGCGCGCGGCGGCGCCGGCGGTCGCGGGAACAGGTTCTTCCTCACCGACACCGAACAGGTGAGAGGCTAAAGCGTCCCGGAGACGATCAATCTTGCTTGACAAGCATGCTTGATATCAATCTTGCTTGACAAGCATGCTTGATATCAATCTTGCTTGACAAGCATGCTTGATATCAATCTTGCTTGACAAGCATGCTTGATATCAATCTTGCTTGACAAGCATGCTTGATATCAATCTTGCTTGACAAGCATGCTTGATATCAATCTTGCTTGACAAGCATGCTTGATATCAATCTTGCTTGACAAGCATGCTTGATATCAATCTTGCTTGACAAGCATGCTTGATATCAATCTTGCTTGACAAGCATGCTTGATATCAATCTTGCTTGACAAGCATGCTTGATATCAATTGTGATTGAATGGGACGCTTGAGCGGCCCATCAAGCCGCTCGACGCAGTCGCCTACCGATCTGCATCAAGTGCGCACGTCACAGTTGCCTACCGATCTGCATCAAGTGCGCACGTCACAGTTGCCTACCGATCTGCATCAGGTGCGCACGTCACAGTTGCCTACCTATCTGCATCAAGTGCGCACGTCACAGTTGCCTACCGATTTGCATCAAGTGCGCACGTCACAGTTGCCTACCGATCTGCATCAAGTGCGCACGTCACAGTTGCCTACCGATCTGCATCAAGTGCGCACGTCACAGTTGCCTACCGATCTGCATCAAGTGCGCACGTCACAGTTGCCTACCGATCTGCATCAAGTGCGCACGTCACAGTTGCCTACCGATCTGCATCAAGTGCGCACGTCACAGTTGCCTACCGATCTGCATCAAGTGCGCACGTCACAGTTGCCTACCGATCTGCATCAAGTGCGTACGTCACAGTTGCCTACCGATCTGCATCAGGTGCGCACGTCACAGTTGCCTACCGATCTGCATCAAGTGCGCACGTCACAGTTGCCTACCGATCTGCATCAAGTGCGCACGTCACAGTTGCCTACCGATCTGCATCAAGTGCGCACGTCACAGTTGCCTACCGATCTGCATCAAGTGCGCACGTCACAGTTGCCTACCGATTTGCATCAAGTGCGCACGTCACAGTTGCCTACCGATCTGCATCAAGTGCGCACGTCACAGTTGCCTACCGATCTGCATCAAGTGCGCACGTCACAGTTGCCTACCGACCTACCTTGCCATAACTAGAGCGTTGTCTATTAAACAAAAAGAAAAAATAAAGAGACGATGGTGTAAGGAGTGGTATAAATTGAGATATCGATTCGCTCATGAACAGTTGCAAAAAACTCTTCATGAAACTGAGCCGGACGATTATAAAAACTTTCTTCGAATGGACAATGATTCTTTTGAAACATTGTTGGAGTTGATCCGACTCAAAATTGAAAGCAAGATACCAATATGCGACAAGCTATTCCCGCTGGTCAAATGCATTTATTTTCCATGAAAAAATAACTATAACAATCGAATTAGGGAAATTGCTAGTTTCCTATACTTAAGTACTAAAAAGTAAATATATGAACGAAACTCGTCAAGCCGCTTGACGGGCCGCAAGACGCGCCGTCAATAAAAAAATCTGTCAATCTCCGTCATGCAGCAGAATGCTTGATGGGTAGCGTGAACCCTACGCGGTAAACGGTCAATTTTGCTTGAATCAAGCTTGCTTGTCAAGCAAAATTGATCGTCTCCGGGACGCTAAGGCTAAGGCGCGAAACCCACTGCACAGAGACAAGAAACGAAGACGAAGTAGACAAAAATCCGCCCGTGTATTCATCTCTGTTTCCGCGTCGTGCCTCTGTCGAGCGTGTAAGAGTGCTTTCATATTATCAATAATAATCATAACTTGGACACTATTTACACACATTGATCTAGCCCCAAACTAGGATTCCCTGTATCTTGGGTACTAGACAACGATACACATACTTATATAGATGTATATTATACTTAGATAGATAAACAACCATGACTAGGGTACAAACATCCGTTCTCATTAAACAAATATTTGCCCAACGGGACGCGAACCCGGGACCCTTGGCTTCGTAGGCAGGGTCACTGCCGACTCGGCCATTCGGGTCGTCTAAACATTACGTCAACCATCGCAGTTTCGTCGTGCGGCAGTAACGTACTACTTACTGCCGCACGCCGCGCGCCACGGGGCACGGGGCACGGGGTAGCACGCGTTTCATTTATAAGCTGGAGTCCAACGGGAAACATGTTTGCCTGTTGTTCTTGCTTTTGTTGCTACTCTGTCATTTGTTAAATAAGGAATGGGTGTAAACGTGCGCTTGCAACACTTTTAGTCTGCATATTGTGGAAGAGTTGTAAGACTAAGTTAGTAGAGAAGACGATAACCCATCTGTTTACCCACTTCTAAAGTATGACCCTACGAATCCAAAGAAGAATTATCACAATCAAATCATAATAGCATTATGCGTAACAAACATACATTAAGAAAAAACTGCCAAGTGCGAGTCGCACTCGACAACGAAAGGTTCCCTACCAGTATCTATAAAAACGGCAAATAATCAGGTTTGTTGTATGGGAGCCCCCCTTAATTATTTTTTTAAAAGTGAATATATAACTTAATATTCTGTGAATATTTCAAGTGTTTACCTGTTGCCGTTATCAATATCGAGCAAAGACGCGCGAAAAAATCACGTTTGTTGTATGGGAGCCCCCTTAAATATTTATTTTATTCTGTTTTAAGGGTTCCGTACCCGAAGGGTGCCAAACGGGACCCTATTGACCCCTAAGGCTTCGCTGTCCGTCCGTCCGTCTGTCACCAGGCTGTATCTCATGAACCGTGATAGTAAGACATGAAATCTTTACACATGATGTATTTCTGTTGCCGCTACAACAACAAATACTAAAAAAAACAGAATAAAATAAATATTTAAGGGGGCTCCCATACAACAATTCTTTCAATACCACATACAAACTTATGAGTGCACCTGGTTACGTATATGGAGTGTGAAAGTAGCCGCACCAATAACTTTGTAAACAACATTTTGCTATGTAAAATCCAAATTATTTACTCCACACAATCCCTACCATTGTATTGATGGTACGGAACCCTTCGTGCGCGTGTTAGACTCGCTCTTGACCTTTTTTTTTGTATTTGTTATAGCGGAAACATAAAGACATCATCTGTGATCATAAGAATTCAACTGCTAACTATCACGGTTCATGAGATACAGCCTGGTGACAGACGGACAGACAGATGGACGGACAGCGGAGTCTTATTAATAGGGTCCCTCCGTACCCTTGGGTACGGAACCCTAAAAAAACAGTTGCATGGAGAACTGCCTCCTTTTTGAAGTCGGTTAAAACGCCCTTTGAATAGCTCAGAGAGACCAACTGTCAGAAAACTCCTCATTAATCCCGTCATAACCGTATATGTGTCGCAATTGGTTGGTTAAATCAGACACTTAACTCTCTAGACCGTTAGTTAAATACCGACGTTTAACTAAGTCACTAGCATTTTGATTTAAATAAAGCATCGTCGAAAACGTTTAACAATCCGTCTTACAGAAAGCCGGCGTGTTGGCAAACAAGATGGCGTCACGACAACAGCTGATTTGCACAGCTTATATCAGGGCAAAACATTGCGGTAGCTTAGGTGAAGGATAAAGGGGGTGAGCGAAGCGGAGCATTCTTTATCCTTTGTGTTAGGTTGAACATGTGAGAACAACAAAAACTTCTTAAAACATAAACTTAAGTACACATAAAAAATATTTATACTGTTATGTCTTGTTGCCTGGGAACGTTTAGACAACTCGTTAAACGTTTTGTTCACTCACTTGTCTGACGGAATTTTAGTGACTTGACTAAACGTCGGTATTTAATTAACGGTCTAAGAGTTAGTTAAGTGTCTGATTTAACCAACCAACTGCGACACATATATTGAGAAGTAAAAGCGACGGGTGTAATCATGTGACATTTTCTTAATGCGAACATAATAAGCAATATTTTTCTTGGCAGATGTCAAAAATGTATGGGTTTTGTGCTGTCAGGATCGCATTCTCTCAGCGGGCCTTAAAGGCCGGGCCTTTACTAAGTAAACCTTTAGAAGTTACTACTAGCCATGGCCCCGGTATCGACGACCCGAATGGCCGAGTCGGTAGTGACCCTGGCTTCGAAGCCAAGGATCCCGGGTTCGAGTCCCGGTGGGGGCAAATATTTGTTTAATGAGAACGGATGTTTGTACCCTAGTCATGGTTGTTTATCTATCTAAGCATAATATTTATGTGTATTGTTGTTTAGTACCCAAGATACAGGGAATCCTAGTTTGGGGCTAGATCAATGTGTGTAAATAGTGTCCAAGGTTCGATTCGATGGATCGGCACGTCCAATAATCCGGCACCCTCCGCCCACGCCTTCCCCTCACCCCTCTGTACCTGTGCGCTTGGTCGCTGCGTCGTCGACTAGCAGTCTAACCTCAAAACTTATCACGTGCACGTCCTAACGTATTTTTTTATTCAAGTGAGAATGGTTAATAGTTAAAAATGTGAAATAAATGCAAACACAAGACTGAATAATAAATATATAGTATAATCCAGTAATCCGAATATTCCAATAATCCGGCACCCTCCGGTTTTGAATATTGGTTTTTTTTAAGTGAGAATGGTTAATAGTTAAAAATGTGAAATAAACGCAAACACAAGACTGAATAATAAATATATAGTATAATCCAGTAATCCGAACATTCCAATAATCCGGCACCCTCCGCCCACGCCTTCCCCTCACCCCTCTGTACCTGTGCGCTTGGTCGCTGCGTCGTCGACTAGCAGTCTAACCTCAAAACTTATCACGTGCACGTCCTAACGTATTTTTTTATTCAAGTGAGAATGGTTAATAGTTAAAAATGTGAAATAAATGCAAACACAAGACTGAATAATAAATATATAGTATAATCCAGTAATCCGAATATTCCAATAATCCGGCACCCTCCGGTTTTGAATATTGGTTTTTTTAAGTGAGAATGGTTAATAGTTAAAAATGTGAAATAAACGCAAACACAAGACTGAATAATAAATATATAGTATAATCCAGTAATCCGAACATTCCAATAATCCGGCACCCTCCGCCCACGCCTTCCCCTCACCCCTCTGTACCTGTGCGCTTGGTCGCTGCGTCGTCGACTAGCAGTCTAACCTCAAAACTTATCACGTGCACGTCCTAACGTATTTTTTTATTCAATTGAGAATGGTTAATAGTTAAAAATGTGAAATAAATGCAAACACAAGACTGAATAATAAATATATAGTATAATCCAGTAATCCGAATATTCCAATAATCCGGCACCCTCCGGTTTTGAATATTGGTTTTTTTTAAGTGAGAATGGTTAATAGTTAAAAATGTGAAATAAACGCAAACACAAGACTGAATAATAAATATATAGTATAATCCAGTAATACGAACATTCCAATAATCCGGCACCCTCCGCCCACGCCTTCCCCTCACCCCTCTGTACCTGTGCGCTTGGTCGCTGCGTCGTCGACTAGCAGTCTAACCTCAAAACTTATCACGTGCACGTCCTAACGTATTTTTTTATTCAAGTGAGAATGGTTAATAGTTAAAAATGTGAAACAAATGCAAACACAAGACTGAATAATAAATATATAGTATAATCCAGAAATCCGAATATTCCAATAATCCGGCACCCTCCGGTTTTGAATATTGGTTTTTTTTAAGTGAGAATGGTTAATAGTTAAAAATGTGAAATAAACGCAAACACAAGACTGAATAATAAATATATAGTATAATCCAGTAATCCGAACATTCCAATAATCTGGCACCCTCCGGTTTTGAATATTTGTTTTTTTCAAGTGAGAATGGTTAATAGTTAAAAATGTGAAATAAATGCAAACACAAGACCGAATAATAAATATATAGTATAATCCAGTAATCCGAACATTCCAATAATCCGGCACCCTCCGCCCACGCCTTCCCCTCACCCCTCTGTACCTGTGCGCTTGGTCGCTGCGTCGTCGACTAGCAGTCTAACCTCAAAACTTATCACGGGCACGTGCTAACGTATTTTTTTATTCAAGTGAGAATGGTTAATAGTTAAAAATTTGAAATAAATGCAAACACAAGACTGAATAATAAATATATAGTATAATCCAGTAATCCGAATATTCCAATAATCCGGCACCCTCCGGTTTTGAATATTGGTTTTTTTTTAAGTGAGAATGGTTAATAGTTAAAAATGTGAAATAAACGCAAACACAAGACTGAATAATAAATATATAGTATAATCCAGTAATCCGAACATTCCAATAATCTGGCACCCTCCGGTTTTGAATATTTGTTTTTTTCAAGTGAGAATGGTTAATAGTTAAAAATGTGAAATAAATGCAAACACAAGACCGAATAATAAATATATAGTATAATCCAGTAATCCGAACATTCCAATAATCCGGCACCCTCCGGTTTTGAATATTTGTTTTTTTCAAGTGAGAATGGTTAATAGTTAAAAATGTGAAATAAACGCAAACACAAGACTGAATAATAAATATATAGTATAATCCAGTAATCCGAACATTCCAATAATCTGGCACCCTCCGGTTTTGAATATTTGTTTTTTTCAAGTGATAATGGTTAATAGTTAAAAATGTGAAATAAATGCAAACATAAGACCGAATAATAAATATATAGTATAGTAATCCGAACATTCCAATAATCCGGCACCCTCCGGTTTTGAATATTTGTTTTTTTCAAGTGAGAATGGTTAATAGTTAAAAATGTGAAATAAATGCAAACACAAGACCGAATAATAAATATATAGTATAATCCAGTAATCCGAACATTCCAATAATCCGGCACCCTCCGGTTTTGAATATTTGTTTTTTTCAAGTGAGAATGGTTAATAGTTAAAAATGTAAAATAAATGCAAACACAAGACCGAGTAATAAATATATAATATAATCCAGTAATCCGAACATTCCAATAATCCGGCACCCTCCGGTTTTGAATAGTGCCGGATTAGTGAGATTGTACTGTATTATTATAAAAAAGGTATATGCTGAAGGCTTACCCATTTGGACGGTATACATATGTGATGGCGAAGGGAAAAAACACTGGTTCAATCATTTATAATCGTTATACATCATTCATTATCTAGCTGAGATTGTATACTGTCGATAAATTGTGAACTGAACATACTGCCTACAATGTAACATATTAATTTTAGACCTAAGCCGCTACAAAGCAGCGGTGCACTATTTTGCACATTCAGACTATTGTTTATTTATATTAATTTAAGGCAACAAATATAATGATCACTATATTTTCTACACTATATATATCAAAATATTTTCTCCTACCCAAAATGGATAAATGAACAGCAAAAGTTGCAAAAAATACAGGGGGTGAGCGAAGCGAAGCCCCCTTTATCCTTCGTGTTAGGTTGAACATGTAAGAACAACAAAAAATTCTTAAAACATAAACTTAAGTACACAAAACATAAAAAGAAGTCTGGTGATCATTTATCCAAACACAATTTGGTGGACATTTATCCATTCTGGCAGTCATTTCGAATTTATTGTTAGTAAAATAGATGGTTTTTGGTAATCGCTTAAACATAAGCCTTAATTTAACTAGCTAGTGAAATAGCGTAGTGGCGTGTGGCTCACTCCTTGTTGTATCCGGGTGAAGGCATGTGGCCCTCGGTGGGGACAGTAATGGCTACATTTTATTGGCTTATGTTTAAACGATCACCAAAAACGCCCCTATTTTACTACCAATAAATTCGAAACAACCGCCAGAATTAGTAAATGATCACCAAATTGTGTTTCGATAAATGATCACCAAACTTTTTTTTGTGTTTTGTGTACTTAAGTTTATGTTTTAATTTAAGTATTGTTTGTTGTTCTTACATGTTTTCAAATTCTAAATGTTTTTATTACTGTAGATATTTACATATACTTAACAATCGTCATATTTTGCCTCTTCTCTACATTGGACCACTGAGGGAGTAGAAGAGCGTATAGGAACACCCACAGATTGATTTTTAGATCTCTTTTAAAATTGCTTGTGCTTAACTAATACACATTTTATAATATCATTATATCATAATTAATAAGCAAGAATGAATAATTACAAAATTATTAACATCAAGGTCTGCCTAACACGAAGGGTAAAGGGGGCTTCGCTTCGCTCACCCCCTTTACCCTCCACCTAAGCTACCGCAGTATTTTGCCCTGATATTTTCTGCAACTTTTGGTGATCATTATATTTGTTGCCCATTTTATGATAGCGTATTATAATCTGCAATGTCCCCCGCGCAGGCGCCGGACATAGCGGAGGTGGGGGCGGAGGGCGAGTCGGGCGCCTACAGCGTGGAGGTGCGCTCCATGGCACACGTCGGGTTGATCGGGTCAGTGAACTGTCATCAACTCATCACAAACCTTCAAGATCCGAAGCCAAGTTGCATTCGCTAAGTCATCCGGCGCTACGACGCTAACAAAATGAATGTATATTTGACGTTTGGTGCGCAAAGTCTGACTACATTAGACTAGTTAGTTAGACTACATTTCAGACAGTTGAGTTGGACACAAAACAGATATTTAGGAGAGGTTTTAGCATAATCTACATACGTTCCAGAATGAAATCCTTAGCACAATTTTGGTTTTCACAAAATAACTCATGGGACCCTTTCGATTGTTTAGCAAAATTGCAAGTGACGTGTATTAAGGGAAATATTAAACTACACATCAATAATACTGAATTTCACAGCAAATATCAGGGCAAAATACTGCGGTAGCTTAGGTGAAGGGTAAGGGGGGTGAGCGAAGATTCCTTTATTTTTCGTATTAGGTTGAACTATAAAATACTTAAAACATTAAAAGTATTTTTGTTGATCCTTTTTTGCTGTGAAAATCAGCATTTTTGCTGTTCGATTAAATACTAGCCTTAATCAAATAATAATTCGTAACACTCACCCTTTTACCTGTCATCATTACTTAATGACTTCAGCACTTTGACACAAACAATTATTGAAAATGGTCCCTCTGGGGGGCTGTTAATGACATGTGACCACTAATTCTTGGAAATTAGGAGGTGATTTGTCCAGCTACTTCGCGGAGCAGGAACAATTTCGGTCATTAACCTGTAATTTCCTGTTTTTGTCGCCCCCGCGTAAATATATTAACGTTGCGCTCGCTCAGACGGCGGTCATTGCACCTGTGCGAGCGTGACTTGAATATATTTACGCGGGAGCGACAGAGACAGGATATAACAGGTAAATGACCGAAATTATTCCTGCTGCGCGATCGTACTTTAGCATGTTCTAGACGATTCAGTAGCGTAGCGAGTGATACGTTAGCGAATGCAACTTAGCTAGGGGGCATATACTAGGAGATATAATGTCACCACCATGTCGCGCAACGCTGCAACGTTGCAAGGTGTCCCGAAACATGCGCCGTGACATTTTACGTGTTGTTTTACAAGCGCACGTCCTGCGTGCACTTGTGTCTTCTGCCTCGGGACATTAACTTGATTGTTGAGGGGCATGCTCCTCAACAATGTTGCTCCATTTGTCCCTAGTGTATCTAAGGCTTAATGCTCAGTTCACATCGATCCACTGCTGGCGATAAGCCTTTGTTCTAAAGAGTTTCCACTTCTAGTGATAACTGATAGGTTATTTGGACCCCTAGCTATTTTTTTCGCGCCATAGCATTGCAGGAGTAAAAACAATTTACGAAAAAAAGGTTACTATTCCAACAAAAGCAGAATACCTGAAGCTGCCATGACAAAGTGCTGCGTACCGCGTTCTACCACTCTACAATTGACCTGATACCGCAATGTGTATACCATGACAAAGTGCTGCGTACCGCGTTCTACCACTCTACAATTGACCTGATACCGCAATGTGTATACCATGACAAAGTGCTGCGTACCGCGTTCTACCACTCTACAATTGACCTGATACCGCAATGTGTATACCATGACAAAGTGCTGCGTACCGCGTTCTACCACTCTACAATTGACCTGATACCGCAATGTGTATACCATGACAAAGTGCTGCGTACCGCGTTCTACCACTCTACAATTGACCTGATACCGCAATGTGTATACCAAATATACTTTTTCGTTGTGTACGTAATTTCAACTCTTTGTGACATTAGTAATTCATTCAATACGACATTATTATTCAATACAATTTAATCCATATAACTATTTATTCACTAATCCGCAATACAATTTTATTATCTCCATCTTATTTTTTATTTTATTTTTTCCGTATTGACATTTTATTTATTTTATTTACACGTTTAGTGTTAGGTTGTTAATTTTAGTACACTTGCCACCTGGTGACATTGACATGTCTAAATTCAATTATACTCTGGGTCCTAGACTGAAAACCAGCGTCACAGGTTTTCCTGTGACACTACGCTGAGTCTGAGCCCTTTTGCTGTCGCAGCATGTGCACATAGCAGTCAAACAACTCACAACTTAATGTGGGTTTCTTTAAAAATTGGACATGAATTGGAAAATATATATAATTTTTTAATGTTATTGTAGATTTTGTTTGTGATTTTAATTGTGTTATTTTTATTTTTATTGTGTTTTATTCTTATTTTCTCATGTGTTTATGCTGATACAGTAAATAAATGGCATTCTATTCTATTCTATTCTAAAAAAAATAACGTTCTTTTTTGTTCCAACAACTACACACATTAAAATTATGCTCACTTACTCGTTTGTTCACCGCCCATTATTACTATTCTCGGATGCCCGCGCCTCGCGGCGGCGCGTTGAGTGACTTGAGTGCATGGGTGACCGAACGCGAAATTTAGGATTTACAAAGTTGCGTAAAATGCTGATTTTAAAAATCAAACATTGTTTTTTTACTTTTTTTATAAATCATTTTTGCTTTTGGCTAGGGGTCAAACATAATTCTGTATATATGTATATGTCACTGGAAGATAGCCAAAACCGTAAGTCGATAAACTAACGCGGTAGTTGATCAACTATCGACAGATAGTAAACCAGACCGACAGGGTTAAGAATTTACGTTTTTTTTGTTCTTACATGTCAACCTAACACGAAGACTATTCGTCTCTAGCCTTCACCTAAGCTACCGCAGTGTTTGCTCTGGTATTTCGTTTGCAATTCAAGATTAAACCAGTTTACTATTTAACGGTTTTAACCGTTAGTTGATCAACTAAGGCGTCATATACTAAGCAGTACGCTACAGTTTACTATCTGTAGATAGTTGATCGATTTACGAGAAAAAAACCGTTGGTTGATCAACTAACGTTATTGACTATCTTACGATGACATATTCATAACTCATAATTTCTTTATTGCACACAAATAATGATATTAACAAGATATACATTACTTTACTTACTTACATATATATAGTACTTTCATATTTTATTTTATTTTATTTATTTTATTTTATTAACATTGGAAAACCAACAGCTATCTTTAAATTAACAATAGGAATCTTATATAAAAACAAAAAAGCCAATTATAGGTTTTCGCCGACAAAAAGACACAATAAACAAATAAAACAGTTAAAGCACTCTTAAATAACAGAATTAGTTCGCATTATACATAGCCCTATACGTTGTAACACGACATGCAGTAACAAGTCACGTTAAAAGAAAAAAAAAATAACAGAAAGTCGAAATACTTAGCCATTCTAGTCATAGAAAAAGTCTCGGTACAGTGATCTCTTCGCTGGATTAACACCAGTGCTAAACAGGTCAAGATCAATATCTCCACGCAGATTGTTGAATCTCTGACAAGCACGCCAGAGGAACGTATTTTGTCTGTAGTTAGTGTTTGACTTAGGGAGCGAGAATAGCGCATTATGACGCAATAGCCTACGGGGCGCTGTAAATGATAATTGAGCAAGTAAATCTGAGCAATCAATGACATTAGAGGTAATTTTGAGAAGGAATACCATATATTTACTTTATACGCTTATTTTGCCTCAACGTGTACAAAGCTCATCACATTTATCGGCGCTGCATTCGAGTAGGTAATATGCAAAATGGCACCGAACTTGATGAGTTGACGACCGCTGTGACAGGCGAGAGGTCTCGGGTCCACGAAGAGGAAAAAATACCAGGTGTTGGATGTTCCCACGCCTCAGGGTATTCCAGTGTGGTGCCAGAAGCAATGTATGTGCCTGTATATAAATATGTATGTTTACGTTGAATATTCCAGTTTTCCCAACGCCGGCAAGAGTACGCTGCTGCGCGCCATCTCGCGGGCGCGGCCGAAGGTGGCGCCGTACGCGTTCACCACGCTGCGGCCGCATATAGGTAACGTTCGCTCTGCCTGCCTATTGCATCGGTGTTAGTTCACCTTTCATGGACTTTGACAGAATACAATTTTGCTGCCCCATAAAAAGTCTACTCTGTGATCCCAGTGTTAGCGTTCCTGTGACAGAGTCTAGTATATATTGGTAAACGTGTACAAAGCCGAGCTTATCTCTAAAAAGAGAGTTCTTCAGCCAACCTAGGATGGACATCTGTGGATCAATTCTGTATTCTTGACACTTCCCGCCTCCTTTCAAATAATAATAATAATGCCTTGGACACTATTTACACACATCGATCTAGCCCCAAACTAGGATTCCCTGTATCTTGGGTACTAGACAACGATACACATACTCTTATATAGATAAATATTATACTTAGATAGATAAACAACCATGACTAGGGTGCAAACATCCGTTCTCATTAAATATTTGCCCCCACCGGGACTCGAACCCGGGACCCTAGGCCTCGTAGGCAGGGTCACTGCCGACTCGGCCATTCGGCCATCTCCAACCGCGCCCGCTGTCCTGGCTAGCCTGTCCACACTCCTCCGCACTTTCGTATGTGCAGCACATAATCAGTGTTGTTTTGTAAATTCCCACCAAGCAGCTATCCTAGTGTGGGGCAAGCAATGTATGTGCGCGTACTGTTGTGTCACACAGGTATGGTGCCCTACGACGACTACGAGCAGGTCGCGGTGGCGGACCTGCCCGGCCTGATCCCGGGCTCGCACCTCAACCACGGACTCGGTAAACTGAGCTTCTTTACAGGTCCAGCTAAACTAGTCACTAGGGGGACAAAATGGGGGACATTTTGTCCCCTAGTGTCAACGCTCGATCTACATGACGCTGCAACGTTGCGCAGTGTCCCAGAACGTGCCCCGTGACTTTTTAATATTTTAAAATGGCTTGCGTTTAAACGATTACCAAATAATTCGAATATTTACTACCAATAAATTCGAAATGACTGCCAGAATTAGTAAATGATAACCAAATTGTTTTTGGATAAATGATCACCAAATTTCTTTTTAAGTTTTGTGTACTTAAGTTTATGTTTAAGTATTTTTTGTTGTTCTTGCATGTTCAACCTAACACGAAGGATAAAGGGGCTTCGCTTCGCTCACCCCCTTTACCCTTCACCTAAGCTACCGCAGTATTTTACCCTGATATTTTCTGCAACTTTTGGTGATGATTTACCCATTTTGGGTAGGAAAGAAATATTTTGGTGATCATTATATTTGTGGCCTATTAAAATGCCGCGAGGCGTGTTTGGTGACGCTACAGCGACATGTTCGGGACGAAGAAATCCCCAGGTCTCGGATGTTTATATGTGTGTCACCTCGCTGTTTCTGGTTCCCACGACACGGTATCCTAGTGTGGGGCCAGAAGCAATGGATCTGCCTGTAAGTAAATATGTATTTATTTATTTATTTTGTCGCTATATGAAGCCTTTTCCTAGTTGAGCCGGTTTATAAAACCTCCATTTCGCGTGACAGCGAGGCTCAGTCTTTTGTATGGGAAGTACAGCCTTCTGGCATAGATGGCGTTCGTAGCGGACTCAAAACCTCAATTTATTGCGACTAGGCAAAAATAATGCACTTTTACAAATCATGCACCTAATTTTCATATTCCCATATAATTCCCATGCTCCTATACACGGACAAATATTAAAAAAGCAAATACGGAGAGCTCCGTGGTCTAATTGGTTTCAAGGTAGCTTCCCACACAGGAGATGCTGGTTCGACTCATGACCGTGTACCATTGAGATAATAAATTTATCTTAAGTCCAGTATTGGACGTCCAGCGCTGGTTACTGGATTGAGTAATTCACTTAGTTAATACCTAAGTATCGCTCTGTCCCGCATTGAGCCAGCGTGGTGGGGTATGGCTTAATCTTGCTCGTATCCGGGCGAACGCCTTTGACCCTCGGTGGGGACACTAATGATAAATAATAAAAATAAATAAATAACTATCGCGAAACGCTAACAAAATGTTTGACATTTTTTTAGCATTTACGAAAAAATGCAGCCAAATCTCTGTATTTTGTATTAGTTCCAATTAGCCCCCTTTTACCGGTATCCATAATCTGGCTGGTGTAATCCATTTTCTTTGTTGAACAACAAATTTATATGATTTCCATTGTTCGAGTTAACATAAAGTTAACCTTAAGTTACTCAGTATACAAGAGTCACTGCCAGTTCGATGAGCATACTTATGAATCCTGCTCAGGAATACCAAACTCGAGTAGAGACAGTGGGGGCAGCTCGTCACATAGAATGTTACCCGCAGGTATCCAGTTCCTGCAGCACGCGGAGCGGTGCTCGGGGCTGCTCTACATACTGGACGGAGACTCCGAAGACCCCACGGAACAGTACCAGGTACTACACTCTGTGCCAGATGACCGTGCGATAGAGTGCATTGACCCACTTGTACCAATGCACTCCATCATTAGCTAACGATAGCAACAAAATGTATCATACTATCGCTAAACAGGACTTATCCTGCGTATCGTGGTACCTTGACGTCGGAATTTGACATTTTTTTTTGGCTTATGGTTAAACGATCACCAAAAACGTACCTATTTTACTACCAATAAATTCGAAACGACCGCCAGAATTAGTAAACGACCACCTAATTGTGTTTGGATAAATGATCATTCTTTTAATGTTTTGTGTACTTAAGTTTATGTTTTAAGTATTTTTTGTTGTTCTTACATGTTCAACCTAACACCAAGGGTAAAGGGTTAAAGGGAGGTAAAGGGATCATTTACCCATTTTGGTTAAGAAAAAAATATTTTGGTGGTCATTTAAATTGTTCTCTTTTTTTTCAGGTCCTGATAGTCTATTCTGGGGAACTCGATAAACAAATATATTTTTATGCCAATTCCTTTTCCTTTCATATTTATTAGAACTCGATCTTATATCATCTTAAATTATAATTTTTAACCGTCTTAAAAAAATAGGAGGTTCTTAACACCTCGGAATCTGTTATGGTGATGATGATATTTTTAATCGAGTTTCAGCGATTTCTCAATTTGGAAAAAAAAAGTTATTAAAAGGGTTTACCTGCCAATTGGTCTCATTGATATCAGGTCAGGTTATGATCGGATCCTGGAGAATTTACGGGAACTCTTCAACTATTATAAGCAGACCTATAGGTAGCGACTTTTATATTGTTGTTATATGATGAAGCCACAGATGGCTTCTTCTTTGGCCACCGTAACTACTCGATGCTACCTATAGGCTTTTAATGGGTCGGGATGCGTTTGCTTAAATTATTGCTAATTATCATATAGGGTTTAATTGAAGACTGTTTTTTTTATTAAGTTTTACCCTTTGTTTAAATTATTATTACTACGAGTATAAGAATATGTTCAATAATGAGAATAACAAACCGGCGTTATGCACACAAAGTGTATTGCTATACGTGTCGCAGTTAGCTGGTTAAATCAGACACTTAACTAACACCCTAGACTAGACCGTTAATTAAAGACCGACGTTTAATCAAGTCGCTAAAGTTTCGTCAGACAAGTGAGTGAACGAAACGTTTAACGAGTTGTATAAACGTTCCTAGGCAACAAGATATGTACTATATAGATACACTTAAGTACACATAAAAATATGCTATGTGTACTTAAGTTTGTTTTAAGTATTTTTTACCCTTTACCCTTTACCCCCTTTACCCTTCACCTAAGCTACCGCAATGTTTTGTCCTGATAAAAGCTGTGCAAATCAGTAGTGAAAAGATAGACTCTACGTAATCAGCTGTTGTCGTGACGCCATCTTGTTTTACGTTATTTAACCAACACAAGTAGTACCCGTAAGACAAATTGTTAAACGTTTTCGACGATGCTTTATTTACATCAAAATGCTGGTGGCTTGGTTAAACGTCGGTCTTTAATTAACGGTCTAGGGTGCTGTGTCTGATTTAACCAACCAACTGCGACCGACATACACATTTTTAAACATCAAAATTCATAAGAGGCATATCGTAGGTCAAAAAATGTAGGTATTTCGCGCGGCCGCGACCCGACACGCACACATTCGCTTCGTTTGATGGGCCAAACCAGTTAATTTACTTGACTTCAGCTTAGTTTTCCTTTACTCGATTACTATAGGTATATGAAAGTAGTCGTCGTTACGTTCCTCTGTATCAATTTATACGGTGTTTCTTTACTTGCTTTGACGTCTTGAAATTAACTAATTGTTCTGTCGAGGTATATCGCCATTTCCTATAGTCAGATTTGGTTTTTACTCTCCGTTTTCTTTTATTCGATTTCGAATTGGTGTGCGACTATTTGACTCGATTCCTAGCTCAATTTCAGTACTCTTCGTCCACAGATACTAAACCAGGAGTTGTCCCGGTACAGTCCCGCGCTAGCGCAGCGCCCCGCGCACCTCGTGCTCAACAAGATAGACCTGCAGAAAGGGACGGAGAATCTAGCAAGACTGAGGAGTGAGCAGTACAGCGTCATAGGCGTCTCCGCCAAGACCGGGGAAGGGATACAAGAGGTTTGTTCGAATAAGTTAGGACGCGCACGGGAGACTTTGTCTCACGGTGACAAAACAGGTTCGTCACTCTCTCTCATGTCAGGGTGCGCGCGCACGAAGGGTGACAGTGAGACAACTTGTAAGGAATAGAGATATACGGGTAACATTTAATTAGCTGACCAATTTTGGGGAACCATTGCACTCATGGTTATGATTTATGAACAACTGCGCCAACAGTGAACAGCTTCAAAAATAGACTTGACACCTTTATAAACAAGTGCAGTAAAATGTGGACTGATATGCTCGCGTCAGCTTTATGCTGCCTCTGCATTATACCTACATAATAAAATAATAATAAATTTGCCCCAGAAACATGGTCACAAACGCAAAAAAAAATCCCATGACTTGTAATCATCCAGGTCTATATATATTGAGGATCAACAAAAAAATAACATTTGCGACTATACAAGGTGACATTTAATTAGCTGACCATATTTTGGGGAATGATAGGATCATTGTGAACTACTTTCCCAAAGAAACATATGGTTGCAAATGAAATAGTTATTTGTGTCTCAAGGGAGCAAAATGATGTATTTACAGCGAGGGCGGTATATTGAACCCAGAGTGAAGCGAAGGATTCTAAATCGTGAGCATAACGAAATATTCAAGCGTTAACGCCCATGACGAAAATAATTTAGCTCCTGAGTGACACAATACAACTTTTCACACCGACTATGAGGATAATTAAAATAAAATGCTCTAAAAATAATGAAATAACTATACTTTGAATTATACGTTAAACTTTCACCACTTTTACAGTAATCGAACAACGAAAACAAAACTATTTTTTTATAATAATAATAAGGGGGGGCACAACAGTTCACGGACAGGAGGACGATACAGTTTACGGCCGCTTCCCGGAGGTCGCCGGGGCACACCTGGAGCCGGTGCTGGGTGTCGCAGCATACGAACCAGCGGTGGCGAGAAGCTGAACAGGCGGGCTCTCGCTGGGGCTGAACCCGAAAATGTTACAGCCGAATCATCTCCATCTCCATCATCACCACAAAGTCTTTTCTCTTATGAGAGCGTATCATCACGGCATAGCTTCTCGAGACAGACTTCGCCCATCTCACCCCCATCTTCACCAACAATATCCAACCGGACAGATGTTGTGCAGGGGGCACTCGCCGATATTCCTGCACCCACTGTTGCCAGGACCAGCACGAGAATAAAGTGGACGGAAGATATGAACCGCTCCATATGGCGTGCATATCTCATAGCATCTAATCTGGAACAGAATACCAGATCTTACCTACCAGAAATGCACCGCATATTTACAACTGAATTCCCACAAATTAATGCCTCTAGACAAAGGGTCGGAGACCAAAGAAGAGCAATCCTCAGAACTAAATTACTAACACAAAACGTCCTGGATGAAATTAGAATAGAAGTAGCTACGTCTCGTGATAACCAGCCTCAAACAAACCAAAACTCACAATCAAACAGTCAACTTTTCACACAAATCTTAAACACAACAAATACTCCACGACAAAGAATGACCTGGAGCAATGACATCAACGAGACTATAATACGCATTTACTACAAGATAACCAGGCTTGAGTCCAACAAAACTGCCTACAGACCAACACTACACGCCGCTGTGATAGCTGCACATCCTCACCTAGCACACTTCTCTGAACAGAGAATCTCTGACCAACTCAGAGCCATCATTAATAATAAATACATTACCGACAATAGATTACAGCATATACGGGATGAAGTGGCCATGGAAATAGAATCAGGTACCGAAGTACAAGTTAATTCACTACCAACTCAATCACAGATGCACACACACCTTTCATCACCATCACAAAATGACACCCATCATCAGTTATCGAATCCGGAAAGAGAGGAAGACCAAAGTGACGCCAATACCACACACCCACACAATCAACGCAACAATTTTGTAGTACTACCTGAAGAACAAATTGGACAGTTGGACGAATTATTCACCAAGACACTAGCATATTTAAAAGACGTCGACCCTACATCAAGGCCATATATACCCAAACAGAAACCAAGTAGACAATTTGCTATTCTAGTACACACCATTAACGTAAAGATACTACCAAAACACATTAGTACTGAAACCGATTTTAATACATTACAAACAATAATTTACTGCGCAGCACATACTGCCATCACTTACAATGGTGGAAAAATACGAGGACCCAACGAATCGCAATACCCCAATAAAAATAGGATACCAGCGTGGCAAATAAGATTAGAAAAGAGAATAGCTGACCTTAGAGCAGATATAAGTAGGTTAACACATTATACACAAGGTAACACCAGCTCCAATGTCCAACAACAAGTTGAACGAATCAAGCTACAATATAGGGTACACTCCCAATACGAACCAGATAACACAGACCCTTCTCAATTTTTAGACACTCTAAAACAAAAGCTGAATGCATTAGCAGGTCGTCTACGCCGTTACAAACTGACAACTCTTAGAAAAACACAAAACAAGACTTTCTACACAAATGAAAAACAGTTTTATAGATCTTTGCTCACCGAAAACTCAAACCGCCCCACACAATCACAAGAAGCACCTACACCAGAAGCATTACATGACTTCTGGTCAAACATATGGTCAAAGCCAGTAACACACAATAATAGCAAATGGATCTCAGATGACCAGCATGCTCTCAAGAATGTTCCAGGAATGGAATTTGATGGTATCACTATAGATACTCTGATTTCAGTAATAGCTAAGACACATAACTGGAAGGCCACCGGTTCTGATAAAATTCATAATTACTGGTACAAAAAACTCACAATCACCCACCCAATATTATTATTACAGATAAACAATTTTATACAAAATCCGGAGCACATGTCATATTACATTACACAAGGAACTACCTATATGCTACCTAAAGACCTCACAGATACCATAAACCCATCTAAATATCGACCCATAACTTGTCTCCAAAACATATACAAAATAATAACAGCATGTCTTAGTCAACTCATATACAAACACGTAAACACCAACCAGTTACTAGCTGAATAACAAAAAGGATGCCGCAAATTCAGTCAGGGATGCAAGGAGCATCTTATCATCGATGCGGTCGCATCTAAACAAGCTCTTCGTAAAAAAAGAAACATTAACACTATGTTTATTGACTATAAGAAGGCTTTTGACTCTGTACCGCACACATGGCTTATCTACGTATTACAACACTATAAAGTTCACCCCACTATCATCTCATATCTATCAACAACCATGCAGACCTGGAACACTATTCTTAAGTTATACAATGATAACAATACAATACAGACTGACAAAATCATCATTCGCAGAGGAATCTTCCAGGGCGATTCACTGAGTCCCCTCTGGTTTTGCCTGGCACTCAATCCACTATCAAATCTACTCAATAACACAAAAAAAGGATTCCAAATAAAGTTTGATGACACACACCACACATTATCACATTTACTATATATGGACGATATAAAACTTTATGGAAGTAACTTAACAGAAATACATAAACTTGCAGATCTAACACAACAGTTTTCTAATGACATACAGATGGAGTTCGGAATAGATAAGTGCAAAATACAATCAGTTCATAGAGGAAAAGTTGAGAGCAATACATACATATTAGAGAACGGAGATCAAATAGATCCAGTGGATAACGAGATAGGATATAAATACTTAGGTTACTATCAAACGCAACAGATACATCAAAGGGAGACAAAAAAAACAATCACACAGAAGTTTAGGAAACGGATACATAGCATACTTAAAACACAGTTGAACGCTCGAAATACCGTCAAAGCATTAAACACATACGCCATCCCAATCCTCACATATTCATTCGGTATAATCAACTGGTCCCAATCAGACTTAATAAAACACCAACGCACCATCAACACTCTTATGACTAAATACAGAAAACACCATCCTCGCTCTTGCATACAAAGACTCACACTACCTAAAATTGAAGGAGGAAGGGGAATAATAGACTTAAAAAATTTACACAACAAACAAATCACCACACTAAGAAGGTTATTTCACGCTAAATCATCGCACTCAACCCTGCACAATGCCGTCGCTCAGTCCGACTTTAAACATACTCCACTTAACCTACAAGACCATCAAGCTCAGATAAATGAAACTATCATCAAACCGCAACAGAAAATCGACATCTGGACACGAAAATCCCTCCACGGCAGACACCGCTTAGACTTAGCCAACCCTAACGTCGACAAAACTGCGTCGAACGCGTGGCTTAAGAAAGGCGAGCTGTTCCCGGAAACGGAGGGATTTATGTTAGCCATACAGGACCAGGTTATAGATACTCGTAACTACAGAAAACATATCATACACGACCGCACAATGGCAAGCGACATGTGCAGACAGTGCCAAAATAGTTCAGAAACAATACAGCATATCACAGGAGCCTGCAGATCACTCGCACAATCAGATTATAAACATTGCCACGACCAAGTTGCAGCCATCATACACCAACACCTCGCATTCAGATACAAATTGATTGCACAAAAAACAGCCTACTATAAATACACACCTCAAACAGTTTTAGAATCAACAGACTTTAAACTCTACTGGGACAGAACTATAATTACAGACAAAACTATTCATTTCAACAGGCCTGACATAACTCTCCACGATAAACAAAACAAAACAGTATTTCTCATAGATATAGCCATACCAAATACACACAACCTTACCACAACGTTTACAGAAAAAAACACAAAATACACAGACCTTGCCATTGAAATTAAAACACAATGGCAGGTACAATCTGTCAAAACCATCCCAATAGTCATCTCATCCACAGGAGTCATCCCATACACATTACACACTAGTCTCAAAACACTAAATATACCCAGATCCACACACATACTTCTTCAAAAAGCAACAATACTAAATACATGTAGAATTGTACGGAAATTCATGGGCAAGGACCGTGATCTTTAGTAGATAAGCACTTGGCGTAAGCCCGTGTATCAGAACCTCTTTATTACAAGAGTGAAATGAAAAATTCATAAAAATATAATAATAATAATAATAATAATAATAAAAATCGTTTATTGATAAATAAGCTGACAACTTTTCACAGTGTCTCTAGGCCCCACACTAGGATACCCTGTGTCGTGGGGACTAGTCTCTTCCCCTTAATGTACTTTAAGTTATCTTATAATTATAAATTTAAATGAAGTTAAAAACAATAAATTGCAAGCACAGCACGGCTGATAAATAAAAATAGCTAGTACCTATCCATTTATAATGGCGGATTGTGAAGGATTAGGGAAATGTCACCACAGATAAAATATTCCAATGCATCTTTTACCAATGTGTAAAAATAATCGAATCGATTATTACAATGGTATCGGGCATAGGCGTACCCAGGTAGGGGCAGGTAGAACCCTAGAAGATAAAATAAACGTCAACGTTTTTTGTTTCTTTCATATAACGTTGATAAAGTTGAAACTTGAAACATGTTCGTTTTTAATCGATAACGATTTAATTACAGTCGATTATTTTATTAAGATCTGTGTTCAATTGGCACATTACGTAAATGCTGCATGCCAATGAATAAATTCAAAAAGTAGCTTAAACAGAAAAGTAGCATTTTGCTCCCTCTCGTCGTGGCGCAAAACTTACTTTTCCGAATGAAAGGTGTGAACAATATTTTTCGTCCCTCAGTACATTGACCCGATCAGCTGATTACAAGTTACAATTAGAGATCCAATATTTTTTTTCCGTTTACGACCATATCTTTACGACGGGAAAGTTGTTCATAATAATGGGTAATATCATTCCCCAAAATATGGTCGGCTAATTAAATGTCACCCTGTATGTTCCTAATTCATACTTCTGCTAATTAAAAGTCACCATGTTTAAGCCAGCTTTGTCACTGTCATGGTGACAAAAAAATTACAAGCGCTGTCACTCGCCGTTGGTTGGACAAATCCGAAAAAAAGTCACGTCGTCGCTTCATGCGCGCGCCTCCGCACATACAGATCGGTTAACTAAAGCAAGCACTTTCACAGTACAACTAGTGCAATTTTGCTATACAGCTGTTTAAAAATGAATGATTTAATTCTAACCTCGTAATAGGTAAATAATCACCATAACGCGCGTCGATAGACACGTGACACGAATGGAATAGTTATTTGGGTCACAAGGGAGCAAAATGATGTATTTATGGCGGGGGAGGTACATTGAATCCAGAGTGAAGGGAAGGATTCTACGATAGAATCCTGAGCGTAGCAAGGGATTCTAAGTTAGAATCCTGAGAGTAACGAAGGATTCAAGCGTTAACGCCCATGACGAAAATAATTTTGCTCCTGAGTGACACATACAACTTTTCACACCGACTATGAGGAAAATTTAAATTAAATGCTCTAAAATAATTAAATAACTATACTTTGAATTATACTTTCACCACTTTTACAATATATCGAACAACGTAAACAAAAACTTTTTTATAATGGTGCATTGTGAAGGATTAGGGAAAAGTCACCACAGATAAAATATTCCTGTGTACTTTTACTAATGTGTAAAAATAATCGAATCGAATATTACAATGGTTTCGGATATCAATATTCACTATATCACAATAACAGTCATCGATAGTTTTGATTTCAGTAAAACAAATAATTTATTGACATTTTTTTAATGTCACGAAAAATTCAAAAATTTTCATAAAACATTGTTAAAGTTAAAACTTGAACCATGTTCGTTTTTAATCGACTACGTCATCGTTGTCGATTGTAATGTAATTTCATAATTACATTCGATTATTTTAATCTGTATTCAATAGGTACATCGCGTAAATGCTACATGACAATGAATAAATTAAAAAAGTAGCTTGAACAGAGAACTAGCATTTTGCTCCCTCTCGTCGTGGAGCAAAACTTACTTTTCCGAATGAAAGGTGTGAAAAAATATTACTCTAATAAATATAAATATAAGCAGTAGCCAAAGCAAAACAACTGTCTCCTTCATACTCATAGCTTTGACCCCGCGCGAGAGAGAGACGGACAGACTATTCTTGATGCCCAGCGTCACGCCGCGCGCTTATTCACAGACGCTACTCAAACGCAACGCGTAAACGTGCCAGCTGTATCCATGGATATGACCCATGGCAGGGCAACGAAACTGTCACGTGACACAAAGTCACGCGTGCGTGCCCTACGTTCAGACTGACGACCCGAATGGCCGAGTCGGCAGTGAGCCTGCCTACGAAGCCAAAGGTCCCGGGTTCGAGTCCCGGTGGGGGCAAATATTTGTATGATGGGAACGGATGTTTGTACCCTAGTCATGGTTGTTTGTCTATCTAAGCATAATATTTATCTATATAAGTATGTGTATCGTTGTCTAGTACCCAAGATACAGGGAATCCTAGTTTGGGGCTAGATCAATGTGTGTAAATAGTGTCCAAGGTATTTATTTTAGACTTATAATTTTATTATCTTATTTTTTTAATGCCATTTTTTTTTTATTATGATTGAATTTGAATTTGTATATTAATAATTATAGCTAGAGAAAGTTTGTATAAAAATATATATATATTTTTTTATATTATCTTGGAATAACCATTGATAGCAAATTGCAGTGGGGACCCCACATAGATAAATTGGCTGCTAAATTAGGCCGTTTTAGACTCGCGAAGGTTAGCAATTCTTTCAAGGGTCAGTGCATTCTCGACTACAATAGGATACCTCTGGAGATTTTGAAATTGCCATTTGAGCAATTTAAAAAGCATGTTAAAGCGACTTTCTCGAAAAAGGGATATTACAATGTTCAAGATTACTTAAATGATGGGTCTGTATGGGGTTAATCTGGCTCAACACAGACCTTGCTGTTAATAGTTTTGTAATTATTTATTCCTGCTTATTAATCATAATTATTTTTTTCTTATTTGTATTAGTTAAGCACAACCTATTTTTAAAAGAGATCTAAAAATCAATCTGTGGGAGTTTCTACGCCCTTCTTCTCCCACAGTGGTCCAATGTAGAGAAGAGGCAAAAAATGACGTTTGCTAAGTATATGTAAATATCTACAGTAATAA
The DNA here is from genome assembly GCA_949825045.1 of Argyresthia goedartella. Classification (NCBI taxonomy): domain Eukaryota; kingdom Metazoa; phylum Arthropoda; class Insecta; order Lepidoptera; family Argyresthiidae; genus Argyresthia; species Argyresthia goedartella. The sequence goes on along the minus strand of OX463832.1, from coordinate 4,535,831 downwards.
AGTACTTTGACTTTGACTTCCGTTTGAGAAAGAGCCGCAGTTATGTTATGTTACGTACATACGTATGTTTATTGTTGTGGCTTATATTTGTCTTACTCCGCAGGTTCTGAAACTCATACGGCAACTGTACGACGAGGGCCTCACTGAAGAAAAGCAAAACGAAGACTGCCAGTTGTAACAAGAAGGAGGCGGTGTCCCACATGCACACCAAGCTACTCGACAGAAACTAAACCGTTTGGTAACTGGCAACCATCAAGGATCGTCCGTTTATCTCGTGAGGGGTATTTGAGAATTGCGCCCGCAACATCGACGCCCCACTGCGGCGAAGCGTAGATCGACGATTGTCATTACGTCGAGTCTTCGTCACGGGCACGCTTTTATTTTATTTATTTTATTATCACTTTATTTCAGATTAATATCGATATATACATTACATTATTACTATTGACACTTACATTATTTAAATTATAGTTATATTTTATTTTATGTGTACCATACAATGGTGCCTCAAAAACGGGCTGTCCGTCCTGGCACTTAACACCATCAGGATGCTGCTGGGACTGTCGCGGGTTCTGCGCATCAAAGAAGCCACACGATTTCGAATGATTGCCGCGAAACCGTCAACCCTGGCTTCTGCGAACATTCCCGACGCACTACAGTATCGCGGCAACCCCAAAAACATCCTGAAATAGTAGATTTTACAACAAGTGCACAAAACGAACCGTTTTTATCCGAGACTTTTAGCAGCCCGAGCCGAAGGCGAGGGCTGATAGTAATGTCGAGGATAAAAATGGTTTTTGTGGACGAGTTATAAACTCTGCTTTTCACTTCGATTGCGAGAAAATAAAACAGTAATTTGAGAAAATTCAATACGAAAAGTTCACGGCTTCTTTCCCGCTACTTTACTTTTTTTAATTTTCCTGCATAATTTTCGGGCAAAGAAAAAAAATATACAGCCTATTCTTAAATTATTTTGGAATAATGTTTTTTTTTTGTGGTAAACACGTTTTGATATTTAGTTTCTTTTTCGTATTATCTTATTATAAATCAAAAATGCAAATAGGGATGGAAATATTATAAATTAGCAAGTTTTATCCATGTACAATTAATTGTTTTTGGCTGTATGGGTTAAATGGTCACTGCCTTAGTGTAGACACATTTAAAAAGCTACTTTTATGCACAAGAGCATAAAATTCAACTTTATGTCGCCTAGATCCTGCATAAAGTAGTACTTTTTCGAGCATGAGAAGTGAAAACATTATTATATTGTACTCTGAGGGCGCCGAGGGCCCGCTGCGTATAACTAACCCATAGGCCACACGTATACAAAGATTGGCAAAATGCCTTGAAAAGGGTAATCTTTACCTCTCTAGTACATCGGTTAAATCTACGGGATAGCAAATTACAGCGGACCGCCAACTGACGGACTTTTATCTGAGGTATACACTCGAGTAAAATGTACGTGCCTGGTGAATAGAAAAATCGTATTCTAGGTTAGTAAGGTTGTTTTTTGCTTGACACCTGCAGCTAGAATGGATGGTTTAGGCATACTATCCTTTTCACTTGAATTTTAAATAAAAAGGCAGACTTTTACTACTAACAAGTCCTGTATTCCTGGTACATTTTACTACTAACAAGTCCTGTATTCCTGGTACATTTTACTACTAACAAGTCCTGTATTCCTGGTACATTTTCATCAAAGAAATATTTCCCTGGTCTCGGCAAGATAAAAATCTATTGATGATTGAGACTCAAGATGATGGAGCTGAAAGGTGAGAAGCGGAATAATATCCCCATAAACGATGTTCTGTCCCGCCACCCCCCTGGTGAGATTTCGTGAGATTTGGCTCGAGTTCTGGTGGCGGATTTATGACATTGCATTTTATTTTAATTTATTTTACAATTTGCAATTTTCAATAAAATTTGTAGACTTAATTATCTGTTATTTTACGTTACACGGCCATGTTAAGTGGGGACCTGGCTGACAGGCAATACCTTGCCGTGCTTGACTACGTAACTTGAACGTGTTGTACTTAAAGACACAAAATAAACATAAACAAAGCTTCACTCCTTTTCCCTTTGTAGGGTTCCGTATCCGAAGAGTGAATAACGGGACCCTATTACTAAGCTGTGTGCTATTCGTCTGCCTTTCCGTAAGTCAGCGGGCTGTATCTCATAAACCGTAATAGTAAGAGTTATATTTTTTACAGAATGTGTATTTCTAATGCCGCTACAGCAACAAAGGTTTGCTGGAAGAAATCTCTTTTTAGAGATAAGTTTTCTCTTAACGTATCTTTTTAAATAACTCTGTTCAATAAAGAATTATGAATTATGAAATAGTGAACTTACAGGAGACTTTATAAATTAAAAGCGGTCCCCATACAAGAGACGAGTTTCAATATGCCCTGCCCCTGCGAATCCTCGTCATTCGCATATAATCGGTAATTTCGCGTCATTTATTATTCGTATCTGTGGCGCAATCGGTTTGACGTCGGATTCGCGAACTGTAGGGTAGGGGTGCTAGGTTCGATACCTAATTAGGGCATAAACTTTTTTGTTTTTTGTCCTTTTCTTTGTCCTTATGTTGTCCTACTATAATACGGAACCCTTCGTGTGCGAGTGCGACCCGCATTAAGTTGTGTTTAAACTGTATTTAGCGGCTGTCAAAGGTCTGTTGCAAGTCGCCATTAGTTAGGTTTATGTTTTTGTAAATACATAGTGATGTTAGTGTGTATGAATATAGTTGTAAATAAATGTACTTTGTTGAATATGAATACAATTATATTTCAATCAAACTTGTCGTAATTTTCCTTCCTTATTCAACCACCGCGTTGACCATCCATTAAGGCCTGTTTCACAATGTCCGGATATCCTTTGTGGTGATAGATAAATGAGTAGTTCCTGTTTGTCCCCAAATCTGTACCCCACAAAGTAATTTTAAATTCCTGTCTGTCCCTGAATTGGTATTTCGTGATTTTACATACATTTATGATTTTTCTGTCAAAAGGGCGTATCCGGTCGTTGTGAAGTAGGCATTAAGACTTATAATAGGGCTCGGATAAGTACTTTTACCACACTTTATCCCGATAAATATAGTTTAAATTAGGTAAGGTAGGTAAATACAACAAAGCCAGATTAAGAAGGGCTCTATGTTTAACTGTTTACCAAATTGAGCAAAAAGTTGCATCCCAAAATAAATTTTCATTCCAAAAAAATACTAAATGTTCCCTAAAATTGTGCACATTAGTTTATACTTAAAATTGGGTTGCATCGCTCCGCTCCGCTTCGCTTCAGCTCCAGGACTATTAAGTATTCTGTGCTCCAGGTTATATGTAATAAAATAATAATAATAATAAACGTTACAATAGAAAATAATAATACCTGTTAATAAAATTAAAATCTAAATTCAATTAAAAATGTAAAAAATTTAGAACCATTTCCTCTGTCTGAGACACAGAGTCACACTCAGAACCAAACACCCTCACATACACTACCACAGTAGGGGAAGATGGACTCGCCGCCGCCGCTTGTGCACCTAGGCTACCCACTCGCGCCCAGTGCGCCAGCAGCGGCGAGTCCCACCAGCTCAGCACCCGCTCGTGCGAGACCTGGCGCCGTGCCACGCGCGCCCGCCTGACCGTCGCCGCCTACCCCGAGACCTGGTTGCCGAGCCGGCAGCACCCCTGGATTGAGGCCACACCCCCCACCTGAAGAAGACCTCAGCCACCCAATGACCTGGCCGTGGTCACGGCCAGCGGAAGACTCCGCGGAAGGGGGCCATTGCCCCGGTACCACCTTCGACTAATAATAGAAGAAGACTAGTCATCCCGAACTTCTTATGATATGTGGAGACTTCAATGTAAATTTATTAGAAACTTACTCCCTTAGTACGAGACTAACTAACTTATTTAATTCTCACAACTTAAAGCCACTTTTTATGGAACCTACTCGAATAACTGAAACTTCAGCAAATTGTATAGACAATATATTTGCTTATCCAAATGAAAAAATTGTACTTAAAAAAATTATAAGTAATTTAAAGTCAGACCATTTAGGTCAATACATTAGACTAGAAATTCAACTTAAAAAAAGTTCTACAAGAAAGATACAATACATACCTGTGACTGCACATCGGTTTGAAAGGTTTAAATTGAATTGGGATAGTATACCTAATGAGTCATACTGTATTTTTTTGCAAACTCAGCAATGCGTTCAATGCAGTATTTACTACCAGATCGATTGTGGTCTCAGACAAACTTGACTTTAGTAAGTGGGCCACAGTAGGTAGGTATACTTAAAAGTAGACAAAATTTATATGAATTATATAGTGAAAGACAATGGAATCATAGTGAAGAGTTCATGGATAAAGTAAAAAAAGTACTTAAAAATCTTTAGATAAGTTTGTCAAATTGCATAATCAAATAATATCAGATCTAAAATAAGAAAAAGTGATAACAAAATTAAATAAACTTGGGATATAATTAAAAGTGAGACTGGAAAGGTCAGTATTAAAAACAATGAATATGAATTAAAAATTAATGATATTACTTTCAAAAATGATATTGATGTAGGTAGCTAAAGCGTTTGAATTTTTTTTTACTGACATCCCAATCTCTACTGCCAAGTCTTTAGACTCTTCCAAAGTAGTCGCTGAATCTTTGCTAAAAGACTATGTACCTAGATGTGAAAATCAATTCTCGTTTAATTATGTAGATGATAAAGATATTATTAAAGCCTTTAAATCAATAAATGTTAAGAAAACTGCAGACCTCTGGGATATTTCTGTTCATGTTGTGAAGCCCCTAATAAATGTTATTGCACTTGATTTAGCTTTCATATTTAATGCATCTATTGAATCTGGCGTGTTTCCTGATTTAATGAAACACAGTAAAATAGTACCTTTGTTTAAATCGGGTAGTAAATCTGACCCTTCTAACTTCAGACCGATATCGGTATTGCCCACATTTAGTAAAGTATTTGAAAAAGTAATTTTAAATCAACTTCTTACACATTTCAACACCAACAAAATGCTCCACTGTAAACAATTTGGGTTTACACAAGGCAAATCAACTACTGATGCCGGTATTGAGTTAATATCACATATATATGATGCCTGGGAGGAGTCGCATGATGCTCTAGGAGTATTTTGCGATTTGTCTAAGGCTTTTGATTGCGTTGACCATGGGACATTGATCAGGAAATTACATCACTATGGAATTAGGGATAACTCTGTAGATCTTCTCTCTTCTTATCTAAATAACAGGATACAGAGAGTTGACATTAATGGAAAACGATCTCCAGGGTCTGTTGTTACTATGGGTGTACCGCAGGGTTCCATACTCGGGCCATTCCTGTTTTTGGTTTATATTAATGACCTGCCACATCTTGTCAGAGATAATCATGAGATTGTACTGTTTGCAGATGACACTTCACTTTTGTTTAAAATGAAACAACGCAGTTTGAACTTTGACGATGTGAATAATGCAATCTCAAAGGTCAATTGGTTTAGTGCTAATAATCTTTTACTGAACAATAACAAAACTAAATGTATTCGGTTTATACTCCCAAATGTTAAACAAGTCCCGGCTAATGTTAATGTTAAAGGTGAAAATTTAGAAATTGTAGATAGCACGGTATTCCTAGGAATCACCTTAGATAATAAACTTCAGTGGGGCCCACACATAGATAAGCTATCAAAAAAACTCTGTTCCGCTGTTTATGCAGTTAAAAAATCCGTCTTTTTACGGACGTGGAAACAGCTAGACTAGTTTACTTCAGCTACTTCCATAGCATTATGTCTTACGGCATACTGCTGTGGGGGAACGCTGCAGACATTAACATAATATTTGTGCTGCAAAAGAGGGTTGTTCGTGCAATCTACAATGTGGGTCCCAGAGAGTCACTGCGTTGTAAATTTAAGGAAATTAACATTATGACAGTGCCGTGTCAGTATATTTATGAAAACCCAATGTACGTCCACAAAAATATTGATAAATTTCCTAAGAATAGCGACAGGCACAATGTCAACACTAGAAATAGGAATAAACTAGCTATACCTACTACTAGGCTCCATAAGGTTAATGTATCTTTTAAAGGGCAATGTATTCGATTTTACAACAAAATACCGACTGAGTTACAAGAATTGTCGGAAAATGAATTTAAAAATGTTGTTAAAAATCACTAATGTAAAAAAGCTTACTACAAAATATCAGATTATGTAGAAGACAAGAAAGCTTAGGAAGGTGTTTGCTCCAATTCTGTAAAAAATAACGTATAAAGCTGGAGGTTTCTAGTCGCCTCTTTGCCTCCAGCATCTAAAACATTGAGGTGACGGAATTCAAATTGAGTTCTATATTTCCCTGTACCTTATACATGTGTTAGTTTAAGATTTGACATTCTTCAAATGTTACTTATGTGTTTCTTATGGAAAGAAACTCTTTTTGAATTTTGAACAAAAATTCGTACTTCGGTAGAAAGCTAAAATTGCCGCCCAGATACAGACAGCGTTAGCCCTATTTGCTGCTTGCTTAGACAGAGACGACTGCCTGTTTTTTGTACGTTGTAATGTGCTAGGTAGGACAACAGTTGCGCAATCTGAATGTTCTGGGTTCAAATCCAAGTATATAGCCCTAAACCGGCTTTTTAAAAAATTTTGACAAAACTTCTCCGATAAAATTTGTATCAATTTTAACAAGTAAAAATACATCAAATGAAATACACGGTCAAGTGCGATTCTTGCTCGCAAACGAAGAGTTCCTTACCACCGCACAATGGAAGGGATGGTATGGAGTGAATAGTTTTTTTTTCCTTTATTTTAATGCAAATACAATACAGCAAAATGTTAATAACAAAGATATTGGTTTTTCATGCTCCGTGTATGTAATCAGGTAATTTCTAAGTTTGTATGTGGCATCGAAGAAATTGTTCTCCGTCTATTTAGACCATACATTTCTCTATAGTTTACCTGTAATATTTAGGTATTGACAGGACAAGGACATTGGGAGTCCTTGTTTGAGGGACCGAGGTTTTGACAACTGCTCTAATTCTGATTAAACTATGGCTCTGGGGCTTTCCTGGTCCAGAGGATCTCACTCGCTGTGCAGCGCGGTAATGCTACCAGTGTAATGGGATTGTTTGCGTTGTGTGTTTGTATAATTGTTACTTTTTAAGGTAACCCTAAAAATACCGTACACGTGTTAGAAAGTTAATTATAAAAGTTGATCGCAATACTATTTGCAGTAACTACATTAAATAAAAAAAATAAAAAAACTTTGGCTCAATAAATAAAACCTTATAAACAACAGGTATTTGTCCGCACTGGGGAACGAACCACGATCAACCGCTTGAAAGTCTGAAGATGAACCGCTCGGCCATCCACCTTGCTGATAAGAACGGCGAACGTTCTTTCGTTCGGCGATGAAAGCATTGAAATTGTGGTGAAGACTGAAATTACAATTTAGTGATGAAAAATACTATGAGCGACATCTAGATTGTTAGCAATGAACTATTTTTCGATGTACGGTGCTTTGTATGGCGTTGGACACTCTTATTTATAATAATACTCTATGGTACCACAACCCCGCACCCTGGAGTAGGTGTGAGAGGAAAACCGAACGAGTCCCACCGTCCAGCCAACGTGGGAAGAATGTAGTTCGAGCTGCCGCGTACGCGCGCCATCAACGAGGCGCGGCGTTTCCTAATGATCACGGCAAACCCCTTGCCTCCGCAAACATGCGACACTATAAAGTTGTGACCTAACTAACCTAACTTTAGTATTCGGACAGAAAATGCTCTATAGCAACCAATAGGCTTCTGTGAATTACGACGACCCGAATGGCCGAGTCGGCAGTGACCCTGGCTTCGAAGCCAAGGGTCCCGGGTTCGAGTCCCGGTGGGGGCACATATTTGTTTGATGAGAACGGATGTTTGTACCCTAGTCATGGTTATTTATCTATCTAAGTATAATATTTTTCTATATAAGTATGTGTATCGTTGTCTAGTACCCAAGATACAGGGAATCCTAGTTTGGGGCTAGATCAATGTGTGTAAATAGTGTCCAAGGTATTTTGATTTTATTATTTATTTTACACGGGAGGTCCGTCGCGCGGACGGATATCGTGTCTGCCTCCACTTTTATCGTTGGAATCAGATCAGGGAGGATTACCCGCCGAATTTAAGCATATCGTTGTAACGGCCGACCCTCAAAACAGGGTTGGGTTCTACCATAGTATTATAGTATATGTGGTTCTACTATGTATATTCACCACATATGTAAATAGTATTTAGCGGCAGTATAAAGCTGTGTTACAAGTTGGCCATCATTAATTAAAACAATAATATATATATAAAAGCATTTTATTACAAACATTAGTGACTTAACTTCTGCAATAGTATTTACAATTGCACTCTTAAAATTATGTGTTTACTTAGTTATAGCTTATTTTGCTTAGATACCTATTTAAGGCAAGCTGAGAGCTGCAGTTTTACACATGTAAACGATTACTTTATCACTTTCCGCATATAAACCGCATAAGGTTTCCGCGGAGACTCATATGTGGAAAAATTAGTAATAAGTTTTGTTTTAGATAAATAAATAAAATTTAAAAAAATACTAAGAAGCCTTCAGCGCTAAATATAAAACAGTAAACTCATGTTTATCTTACAATAATATTGTTTGTTCATTTAATTCCTTTTAATAAGAGATCACGTGACTATAGGTATCATAAAAACATCTACACTAAAAATACACAAAGCATCCAATAACACAGTTAGAAATGATACTTCCGGATCTGGAGGCCAGTTGCTCACGTGCGAAGGAAATACTTGGTTCCTACCGACCTTCCCGTTCCTACCGGGTAGTGCTAAGCTGCAACAGATCATTCTTGCGACGTTAACCGGTTCACGATACAGATCCTGACCAAATTGTGATCTTTCAAGTGCACTTGGAACTGGCAACATTTGCCTCAAAAGAGGTTATAGCGCCAAATTAAAAGGCTTGTGTTTAAACGATTACCAAAAAATTCGTAAATTTACTGCCAGTAAATTCGAAATGACTGCCAAAATGGATGGATGTCCACCAAATTGTGTTTGGATAAATGATCACCAAACTTCTTTTTACGTTATGTGTACTTAAGTTTATGTTTTGAGTATTTTTTGTTGTTCTTACATGTTCAACCTAACACGAAGGATAAAGGGGGCTTCGCTTCGGTCACCCCCTTTACCCTTCACCTAAGCTACCGCAGTACTTTGCCCTGATATTTTCTGCAACTTTTGGTGGTCATTTAGCCATTTTGGTGGTCATTATATTTGTTGCCAAATTAAAGAAGAAGAAATGATACTTCAGACAAGATTTAGATATCTTATTGAGGACCGACAGACATTCCTTTCCCTATCACCTAAATAGGTTTTTTTTTTTTTAAATATGGGACATGTTTAATCTAAGGCCAAAAAGATAGGTACAGATGTAGTGAATAATCCTTTCCTTTCGTATTTTCTCGGAAATGTTCGTTTTCTCTTACTTTCGTCGTCGTCTTTGTCATTTGACATTGATAAATAAAGTATGCGATTTATTTGATACCTACACGTAATTTAATAATACAGTAATTCATAGACACATCGGCACCATTCGGGTGTTATCGTTGTTCCGAGTCTTGCCGATAGGAAAGGATTATTCACTACATCTGTATCTATTTATTAGATATCCTAAATAGGTATCATTGGAAAGGGAAAGGAATGATATCGACTACACAAAAACGATAAATACCGGTCCCCCATCCATTGAGGGGGCACTGTTAAAAGACTCGTGCAAGTCGCCCTAAATCTTGCATGAATTACAATTTAAAAAACGTGCGAATTTTGTAACTCTTGAGTATATTTACCGCCTATTTCATAGCTTGCGGACGATCACTATCTGACAAGATGGATTGTATGTTTTATCCGTGAAGTCATGATTTATCTTTCAGATAATACTTACCCATAACCCGTGAAACTGGCCTTTTGAAGAGTAAAACCTCTTTGGAGTTTTATATTTGTTGAAGTGTAAAACCTCGTTGATGTTTTATCTTTTTCTAATTGATCATCTGTGTCACATTTGAAAATGTTATTTTGATTGTAGTATTCGTTTGTTATTTTTTGTAAAAAAACTGTCATTCCATACCTGTCTGTGGCGCTAGCAACAACAAAAATCCGGGTAACCTTGTTTTCGATGTGAAGTTCAGTTACACAAAATAAACTTCTATACTATCTATAACTAGTGCTCCTCATTCTTGCGCCACCTCAAGATGGCCCTTAATGTAATAAAATAACACAGCGTTCTACGATTCGGGATTTAAAAATAAGCACTTTAAATAAGACCGAAGTATAAACTTTACGAACGGTTTTCAGTGGGATCGTTTGTGTAAAGAAGAACAGTTATTAGTTGAGACCGAACGAAGCTAAAAAGCTCTGCAAAACCGAAACGGCTCTTTTGGAAAACCAAAAGAGCCGTTTCGGCCAAAAACCGCCCGAATCTTCCTGTGAGGGCAAAGCACCATGGCTCACAGTAAAGTCTTAGACAGATAACTGTAAACAAAAAGGGGTTGTTTTCAGTCCGTATACCACACGAGCTGATGCCCGCTCAATATGTGGGGACCCGGACATAGCAGGGAGGTCTGACTCCTGGGCATGGGTAATTTCATTTTTCCCCTCCAACAAAAAATGTGAGGACAAAGCTCTAACAGGTCATTATGTAAAGTAGGTTTACTTTAACTTTACCGCTCGCCGCTTTTTTTTTAATTTTATTTATTTAATTTATTTTAATTTTTAATTGTAATTTAATTTTCCTATAATTTCTATATACTCTTCATGATACACCTCTGTGCGAAATGTTAAGTTATAAGGGCATCTCGATCAGTTACAGCAACTTAAACCGAGAAGTGACGAGCGGTAAAGTTAAAGAATTCGTAGTATACATAATCACAGGCCTTGGCAGCCGAAAAATTCGGTGTCGGCTAAAAATTCCAGTTTCGCTCGGTCACTAGTGATTCGTCGGTGGGCATCAACAACGACAGTACTCCTTGTGCTTGTGCCTGGTCTCGTCCTCCAGCAGCAGCTGCCTGCGCTGCGCGTGCACATCCGCCATGAGGCGTGCGTCGCGGGCGCAGTCGTCAACGATGCGCTGGAACAGCTCCTCTGGTGAAAACACATGGCGTGTCACGAATTTATCATACGGGCCAGTAGAAGCACAGTGGCGCCAATGCTTGGCAATTAATTCGACACTTAATTTTGGGTGACCTGCGATAGAAGCACTCAGGACAGAGAGAGTGTGTTCCTGGCGATGTTTTCCATCACCGTTGGAACGGATAATCACAGATTCTTAATATTATACTAATACCTATGGATAGAACACGTAGAACAAAATGTGCGACCGGCGTAATCAGAGGTGCTATGAAAGCATCTTTAGTTCGGGGCTTATACCGCTTGGAGCAGCACTTTTGCTATATTGCTAATACCACGAGATGGCGCTAGGAGAAAAAAATTCAAGAGAACATAACAATCTATTTCTCTTTGACACTTATATTTTTAATTTAATAGATTAAATACATATTTGCAATTCTATAACATTATTTTCAACACACCTGCTCGTAAACTGGTTATTTGTAGCAAGGCACACAGGGCCACAATAGCACATATTACACCCTCGTACTTTTTACTTTGCATTTTTTTTTTCAATCTCAGGTGCGAGTTTTAATGCCTACAAACAATGCATATTTTTGTGAATATGTTAGCATTAAATATAATATTATGATGAAACAATCATCTTTTTAGCATTATTTCATAAAAATACATTTTTTCGCTACATTTTACCCATAATTTGCATATTCAAAGCCTTACTTTTATAGGCTGTTTAGCGGTGTTGCCTGTGCCTTCATCAACAACTGCGCGCGCCAGCGCGTGAAAAAAGGAAACAGCGCGCCAATTTGCACAAATCTTTGGTAGCGTTTTTGTTGATTAGCAATTTATTTCCTCGCAAGTGAGTTGAAAAACGTTGTATGATACTTGTGTGCATTAATGATTACACCTTGGCTATCACCGTCTCGTGTGCAGTAATCAACTTTCCATACTTGTATCATAATGTACTATTAATTATCATTATCATTTATATTTTTACATTCTAAGATTACCGCCTAGCGCCATCTAGACTTGACTGAAACCATGGCGTTTAAATTACAATCGTTGCTCCCAGTCCCGTCTCTACATTGATGATTGCGGAGGGTTGCCAAATCTAATGTGTATGACCACCTTGTGGTATATTGAACTCAAGATAAATAACCAAGCTTCCAGACATTCGGTCACATAGTGCGTGAATGCCTTATGCGGGCTTACCCAGGAGATCTTACCAAAGCTTACCAAGCTCACCAAATGACGCCACCTACTGGTTCAGAAATTTGGATATATGGCCTTGACGACCCGAATGGCCGAGTGGGCAGTGACCCTGCCTTCGAAGCCAAGGGTCCCGGCTTCGAGTCCCGGTGGGGACAAATGTTTGTTTGATGAGAACGGATGTTTGTACCATAGTCATGGTTGTTTATCTATCTAAGAATAATATTTATCTATAGAAGTATGTGTATCGTTGTCTAGTACCCAAGATACAGGGAATCCTAGTTTGGGGCTAGATCAATGTGTGTAAATAGTGGCCAAGGTATTATTATGACGTGCCTACACAAAGGCATACTTATGAACAAATAAATTACTCATATCTCATTAGCGCATGATCAGCGTCGAAATTCGAACCTGCTTGAAAAGCGAGCGTGAAGCCTCTAAAACGCGGATAACTTTAAGGCCCAGTACTTCGAACGCCAGTCGATACTAATATCTAAATAACTTTTAATAAAATCGGCCAAGTGCGTGTCGGCCTCGCAGACGAAGGGTTCCGTAACATCGTCCAAGAAAACTCAACCACTAAAAATAATAAAACAAAAAGAGATTAATATTATTGTCCGAACGTGGATTCAAACATAAAATTTCGGAACCGATATCAAACTAATTGCGCCCCCACAATGAGATAAGTCGCGAAATCTGCGATCATATTTAAACCGTGTTATGGTTTGGATGGGTGATGTTAAAACACGTCCCTTGCATGGGGACCTCCTTTGACGTTTAACCAAGTCACTAAAATTCCGTCAGACAAGTGATTGAACGCAACGTTTAACGAGTTGTCTAAACGTTCCTATGCAACACGAAATATACAATATATATACATAGTCAGGTCATAAGTTCTGTCACATGTGCAATATGAAATAATTTAGACATGTTTATTATTTATGTAAACATTTATATAGCAAAATGAACTTAATAAAACATAGATTCTTATGGTAATAAAGTTTATTCAAAATGACCCCCGCGATTTTGAATACAGCCTTTATTCTGCGCGGCCAGTCGTCTATCGCAGCACGAACGAGGTCCATGTCAATATCGGCGGCTGCCTTAATCAAGGATGCCTTGAGCGACTCCAAATCAGGATGAGGCTTTGAGCAGGCCTTTTCCTCCAAGTGTTGCCATATCTTGTAATCTAACGGACTCAAATCTGGACTGGAGGAGGGCCAGTCTTCGTGCCGGATGAAGTCGATTTCACGCGCCGCCAGCCAATCTTATGTGCTTTTCGCTCTATGAGCTGGCGCAGAATCTTGTTGGAATACCCAGTGCCTGTTATTAAACATGGTATGAGAAACAGGTTCCTCAAGGTTCTTGAGGACTGTATTTTGATACACAACTGCATTCGTTTTTACGCCTTTCTCAAAAAATGTACCTCAGTTAAGCCCCAATAAGAGACTCCCAACCAAACCATGAGCGAGGATGGAAAATGACCTCGTTGGACACGCGGAATACGGTTGCTCGCTTCTTTACTGCTGTGTGCGTACACCTTATCATTTTGTTTGTTGCAGCTCTCTTCCACGGTGAAAATTTTTTCATCCGAAAAAAGAATTTCCCGATGCTTTTTTCCCGCGTACCGCTGCAACAAAGCGCGGCATCTCTTCAGTCTCAGGTCCATTAAACGAGCGTCCAAACGATGTCCTGTTTTTCTTCGATATGCCCTAAGCCCTAAGTCTTCATTTAACACCCTTTTCACCGTGGTCCTGCTTAACCCCATCTGAAGGGCCAACAGTTTCTGCTTACGTATGGGATTTCTTTGAATTCGCGCCTTCACAGCTTTTATCACTGCTGGAGTCCTAACAGAGCGAGGGCGACCACTTCTTGACCTGTCATCTACACTAGAGTCTTCAGTGTATCGTTTTATGATACGATAAACGAATCTTTTGGTTATATTCAAATTTTTCAGTAAGTCGAAAATCTGAATTGGCGCGTAACCGCAACGATGCAACGCAATAACTGAGACACGGTCTTCTTTAAGTGTCCACTCCATATTTAAAAATGAGGAAAATTCTAAAAAGTACACATTTTTATTTTCATGAAAAATTCGAAATTCGAATTCAATAAACTTTTTTGTGGCCAGCGTTCTAAATTCAAAAGTTTTTATTGTGTGACAGAACTTATGACCTGACTGTGTATATATTTTTTATGTGTACTTAAGTTTATGTTTTAAGTATTTTTGTTATTCTTACATGTTCAACCTAACACGAAGGATAAAGGGGGCCTTCACCTAAGCTACCGCAATGTTTTGCCCTGATATAAACTGTGCAAATCAGCTGTAGTCGTGACGCCATCTTGTTTTCCAGCACGCTGGCTTTCGGTAAGACAGATTGTTAAACGTTTTCGACAATGCTTTATTTAAATCAAAATGCTAGTGACTTGGTTAAACGTCGGCATTTAATTAACGGTCTAGAGAGTTAGTTAAGTGTCTGATTTAACCAACCAACTGCGACATAGCGACAACAATACATATTCTGTGAAAATGTCAACAGTCTACATATAACGGTTAATGAGATACAGTCCGCAGACGGACGGACAGACGGACAGCAGAGGCTTAGTAATAGGGTCCCTTTTGGCACCCTTCGGGTACGGAACCCTAAAATGTAGAGGGCAAGACACTTAAAAGATTATAAAGTTATTATATCAAGTTATATTTAGTTATTAGTAGATTCCATGGTCTAGTGGGTTTCACGCTTGCTTCTCACGCAGGAGATGCAGGTTTGAATCCCTGTGCTGGCTGACCATGTACCAATGAGATATTTTTTTTCTTAAGTACATTATCTGACGTTCCGTTTTTCGGATGACACATTAAGCTGTAGGTCCCGGCTACATGCGATACTTGGTAGCAGTAGTCGTAAAAACCCTTCATCGACCCGCACTGAGCCAGCGTGGTGGAGTATGGCTCAATCTTACTCGTGTCCGGGTAGAGGCCCGAGCCCCTCGATGGGAACATTAATGGACTAATTAAGTACTTAATGTGTCTGACGACCTCTGTGGCGCAACGGTTGTGGCTCTGCCTACCATGCGAGAGGTCCCGGTTTCGATCCCCGACTGGGGGTGAAAGAAAAAAAAAAGACCCAGGTCTTGGTTGTTTATACGTGTGTGACGTCGCTGTTTCTGGTTCCCACGACACAGGCTATCCTAGTGTGGGGCCAGAAGCAATGTAGGTGCCTGTATGTAAATGTTATGTTATGTTAATAATAATAATAATAATAATAATGATACCCTGGACACTATTTACACACATTGATCTAGCCCCAAACTAGGATTCCCTGTATCTTGGGTAATAGACAACGATACACATACTTATATAGATAAATATTATACTTAGATAGATAAACAACCATAACTAGGGTACAAACATCCGTTCTCATCAAACAAATATTTGCCCCCACCGGGACTCGAACCCGGGACCCTTGGCTTCGTAGGCGGGGTCACTGCCGACTCGGCGATTCGGGTCGTCACGTTATGTCAAATGTTTCTGTTTAAATACATTTGTGTAATAAATAATTGTGAAGTGGAATGTCTCCTCACCCACGTTCTCCCCGGTCTTGCTGGAGGTGAGGTAGTGTCCGCTGAGGCCCTGCGCGTAAGTCGCCACAACGTCCTCCGGCACCTCACGTGTGACGTCACCGCAGTCTAGGAGGTCCTTCTTCGTGCCGCACAGGTACACTTTGCACTCCTGGGTAATATAAGCACTTGTTATTCACCGAGCGAGCGAAGCGTCTCCGTTTCGGCTTGGGCAAACATGCTTTCGTACGTCTGGATTTCTGTTCGGCTGCTCCCTCTCCTCTACGGGTCGCATTTCTCAACCGATTCTCGTGATTTTTTTTGAGCAGGTTAGTAATTATATAGTTATTTTGGGCAATAAATATAATGACCACCAAAATTTTTTTTTCCTACCCAAAATGGTTAAATTACCACCAAAAGTTGCAAAATGTAGTTTACAAAGTTATCGGTGCGGATAATTTCATACTCCAATATGTAACCAGTGGGCTTAGCATGCCAAGCTCAAGAAAGGTCCTTATCTTCTCCTTCTGTCAAGCTCGAGATCTCTCGACTCGACGCTAGCTACCGCGACCGAGATGGAGACGACCGAGCTTTGTCTACATCCGGTAGCATGGCGGCATTGCCGAGATGATTTCGGCCGAGATAGACACTCATTTTGGAATATGCGACCGAGACGTGTCTGGTACTCATGGAGGTGCAGATAAGGCCTCAGAGAGCAGAGATTCTAGAGGAAAAATACAAATTTTGTTATGTTTCTTGTGTTCTTGCTGTCCTCGGTGTACAGTTTTGACATTTTAGATTTTCGTTTGTTGTTATAAGTATGCAATTCTTAGTACATAGAAATATTTATCACTTAGGTAGTTAATAATATTTGGAATCTTGTGTTGTGTTAGTAATTTATTGTTAACCAGTTCCTTTGTAAACAGAACTTGTGTGCATAATCATGCCAAGAGGTTGGCGCCATCCTCTACTGTTCAGTAAACCGGTAACAAAATTTACAGTGTTGCCAGACAAAAATACAACACTTATATAAATGTAAATAACTAGTTTTTGGTAAACAAGTCTGCGTTATATTGGCTATCTCGAGTCCCGACTGCCACGCTCGCATTTTAGACATGGCAAGTACTCCTAAGTCTCTCTCTCGACGCCGTGTCAAAACGTGCATGCTAAGCGAACTGGGCGTTACGCACCTGAAAGGATCCGCAAATTTACCATGACCGTCTTAAAACAAGTCTTGGTGTTCGGTAAAAAAAAGCTTATTATGGCGTATTGAAATGGAAACGGTTGCCACGGTGATCTTCTTGTTGTGAGCCTAATCTGAACCCCTAAAAGGTTGTGGTAACCGTCCTGGTGCATGTTCTAAGTTCAGCTTTCCACCACCAGACTCGCGGGGTCTGCAGCCTCACACAGCCACTAGTTCGTAAATGTATTATCACACCAGCTACCAGATGGGTAGGAGGTTAAACACAAGACTACCAGTAGCTGGTAAAAATTTGGTACCCAGTGCAGTAGGTCCAAATAAAGTTGAAAGAGTGAGGACAGGCAATATCAAGGTGATGAAAGATAACTATGATAGAGGGACCCGAGGCCAGGAGACTCGGTCCTGATGAGGACTGGAAGAGTATGGGTGAGGGCCAAATTGTGAGTCGAGCGGATGGTGAGCGTTCATATTGGTTGAAATGCGACAATGGTGGCAGTTACAGGCGCAATCATTCAGACATTATGAAGGTACATGCATTCTCTACTACAACAAGATACCTCTGGAGATCTTTAAATTGCCATTTGAGCAATATAAAAACCATGTTAAAGGACTTTGTCGAAAAAGGGATATTACAATGTTCAAGATTACTTAAATGATGGGACTGTATGGGGTTAATCTGGCTCAATACAGACCTTGCTGTTAATAGTTTTGTAATTATTTATTCCTACTTATTAATTAATTATGATATTATAAAATTTGTATTAGTTAAGCACAAGCAATCTTTAAAAGAGATCTAAAAATCAATCAGTGGGAGTTTCTACGCCCTTCTTCTCCCACAGTGGTCCAATGTAGAGAAGTGGCAAAAAATGACGATTGCTAAGTATATGTAAATATCTACAGTAATAAAGACATTTGGAATTTGAATTTGTACCGAACACGGTAGCGGGTCCGGTTGCTCTGCAAAGAAATAGGCGATGTGATGATATTGATGTTGATGACAGAGGCACGGATGAGGGATGTGAGACGCGGACAGCAAGCAGTTCATCAGAGCCGCCTCTGCCACTAGCACCAACATCTTCGCCCGCCCCGCCCCGCCCCGCCCCGCCCCCAACCTCGGGAGTTACTGCAAGGCGTGGAAGGATAGTACGCCCAGTTGATAGATACGGGTTTACTTAAGTTAAGATGCTATTTTTTTATTATGCAGTTATACTAATTTTGTTGTTTATTGTTGTATCTAACACAACGACAACTAATGTTATTGTTAAAACTACAATAGAATTTATGTTTTTGTGTATGGAGGAGGTAAAGGTTAAGTTAAAATGCTCAAGAAGCCTGCGTACGGGAAAGACGAATTATTATTGTAACAAGCATTACCAGTATTTAGAGTTACATATTTTGATACATTACTTAGGCAGAAAGGGGAAGATGTTATAGGTATAGATACTCCTTGGTCCTGATCTATAAATTTAGTGTACAAGGATACTATTTTTAGACTGAATAAATAGTTTCCATATTCACCATCTTGCAAAATGCACTCGATGCACTTGCTCCACGCCCAATTTACAAATGGCAACAAATATAATGATCACCAAAATATTTTTTTCCTACCCAAAATGGATAAATGAACACCAAAAGTTGCAAAAAATATCAGGGAAAAATACTGCGGTAGCTTAGGTGAAGGGTAAAGGGCATGAGCGAAGCGAAGCCCCCTTTATACTTCGTGTTAGTTTGAACATGTAAGAACAACAAAAAATACTTAAAACATAAACTTAAGCACACAAAACATAAAAAGAAGTTTGGTGATCATTTATCCAAACACAATTTGGTAGACATTTATCCATTCTGGCAGTCATTTCGAATTTATTGGTAGTAAAATAGGTGCGTTTTTGGTAATCGTTTAAACACAAACCTTTGCAAATTACTGAGAAACCACACCTGACACCATGTAATGTTTAGTAGTGGGTCATCAATGATACGATGTTGTTGACGTCTAGATAACAACTGCTTTATTCAGTCGACAAAAAGTATCCATGTACAATCGAACCAACTGAATCATGACCCACTTGCCTGATGATTCGTTTGAAACTTTCAAACTTGTAAGATCTATCAAAATGTCAGTGTCTAATCAAATGATTACAAGTTCGTTACCAAGGAAATAAACCTTCAAGCTAATTTCGACCTACTTGCATTTAAGGGGTTTAGCAAAATAAGCTTATGGTGGGTCATGATTCAGATGGTTCGATAGTACATTATAGATCAGGACCAATACCCATAACACTATTGTCAATGTAAATTGTGTAGAGATAGATGCGCTGAGCCTGACCAAGTTCTATGATTCTACAGTTCTCTGAACTTGTACACACCTGTTGAACTAACTATATCTCAGCTGATACACCTACTTGCTAGCAGAATTGTTGATAAACCTTATCACTGCAAGTAATTCAGCACCCCATATAAAAAGTTTCACTATCCCTTCTAAGGTCATGCACAACATAGGTAGCATAATGATAGCAACAGGAAGACTAATTAGAATAAATATTGAATAGTGTACTGATAAGAATACTTAAGTTTCTTCATTTTATAACACAATTTTAGTTTGCAACAAATATAATGACCTCCAAATTTTTTTTTTCCTACCCAAAATGGCTAAATGACCACCAAAAGTTGCAGAAAATATCAGGGCAAAATACTGCGGTAGCTTAGGTGAAGGGTAAAGGGGGTGAGCGAAGCGGAGCCCCCTTTATCCTTCGTGTAAGGATGAACATGTAAGAACAACAAAAAATACTTAAAACATAAACTTAAGTACACAAAACATAAAAAGAAGTTTGGTGATCATTTATCCAAACACAATTTGGTGGACGAATATATTGGTAGAAAATTTTCGAATTTTTTGGTAATCGTTTAAACACAAGCCATTTTAATTTAGTTAGGTAATAGAATAACAATAACCTACTTAGTAGCTATTATGTAAAAAGTCCGTTTTATTAAATTTTACCTACCTACTCACTTAACTAGTAGTCTGACTGATTTGTTATTATAGAATAAGTATGTACATTAAGGTTTATTTAGTTATTGGGTAAATTAGTTTTCAGAACTGACAGCGAACTGGAGATTGAGAAAATCGATATCTCTAATAATAGTCTTAAGAGCCAGTTGAGCCAGCTGATGCATGTGCGGGAAGAGATCACTTCAGAGCACTTGACGAGTGCTACCGTACTCACGAGTCGAGCCTTCAGAGAATATCAGCGCTTGAACAACAATTACTAGAAGCGAATCAAACTATCCAACAGCTGATGGTTATCCAACCATAAACTGCTCGGACAAAATCATGTGGAGTCACATGATTTTGTCCGAGCAGTTCATGCACAACACCCAAACACAATAGCCAAAATCAATAATAACCAACCTAACAAATACTAATAAGAAAAATACTCGGCTGTTGAAAACAAGAAAATATAATAAAAAAACCAGAAAAATAAATAAAGCAAAGTCAAGATCCAAAACCGGCTACAGAAGCTCAACAGTTGCCAGACACCAGAAATTAAGAAATTTGAAGATTCAGAAATTTCAAGATTGCTACAGGAAAGAACAGAAGAATATAGTCACTGACCTAGAGCTGAAAATATCGCGACTTGAGACGGAACTTCAAAATGTGGCTACTGCATACTCACTATCAGAAGCAAAACAAATAATGCAACTAGATAAAATAATAGCAGACAGCAACAGAGAGTACTTGAGCTTTCGCAATAAACACGACGCCTTCACGAGAACTGCCCGATATCTGAGGTCGAGCCCAACACCGCTCCCTTCGAGATTACCACCGGAGAGCTCACCGCCATTGGCGGAGTTAGAGGCTGAAAATGTGGGTTTACAGTCAGACCTCCAAAATGCGCGAGTAGAAATCCAGCATCTACTTCCGGGCAAACGCACTACAATGTTATGCCAAAGAACAGAGTGAGTTAGGCGAACTCAGAGCCGCGACGTCTGAGTTAGTTCACCTACAACACCAGAATGCGGAACTGGTGGGCTTTCTAATTGAGGACGAGGAGAATGAGACCAGCAAGGAGGACGAGCCCACATCACTAACTCTGGTCTTGACCCCCCTCAACAAACAGTGTCGCCGTCGTCGACGAGGAGGCACCTCGCAGCTCAACAGCGCGAGCGCCGCGCCGCTATCTTACGCGCGTGTCGCGCTGTCTGCTGAGGCGTGGGTCATGCCGCACGCTGCCCCAAGGGCCGCTCGCCGTTACGCGCGTTGCAGATGCATCGCACCGCACTCCTACACGTGTATCCCGCCACTCACCTCCACTCATGTACCGCCAACTACCAAAATAAGTGCTTAGAGAAAAACACGACAAATTAGGTGCAGGAATTGGACCTCTACTACATTACCGGCTTAACCAAAAAGAAACGAACATATGCTGTCCAAATAGTTAATTTGTGGATCTTATAAATATAATTAGTCGTGGTATCTATGATAAGTACAGCACTATTGTAATTATGGTGGGAAATCATTCAAACATTAGTCGGAACAATTTGAATAAAATTGTTGAAACTCTTCAGGACTTACATAGTAGATGTACATGCAAATGTATAATATGCAATTTTCTATATGCCACAAACAATTTTTAAAAGAGATCCAATAATCAATCTGTGGGAGTTTCTGTTTCTCCCACAGTGGTCCAATGTATAGAAGAGGCAAAAATGACGTTTGCTAAATATATGTAAATATCCACAGTAATAAATAAATTTGACTGACTTTGAATGACTAAATTTGACTTTGACTCTGTGGCGCTTCGGTTGTGGCTCTGCCCACCATGCGTGAGGCCATCTCGAGTTCAAATCCCGGCTGGGTCGAACAAAAAGATATCCCCAGGTTTTCGATGTTTATCCTTGTGTGACGACAGAAGCAATGTTCCTGTCTTCATGATAAACATTTAAACAAAAACATTTATAAACATAAGGGCACATACATTGCTTCTGACCCCACACTAAGATACCCTGTGTCGTGGGAAACCAGAAACAGCGACGTCACACACGTATAAACATCCAAGACCCGGGGATTTTGTTTTTCTTTATCCCCAGCCGGGGCTCAAACCCGGGACCTCTCGCATTGTAGGCAGAGCCACAGAGCCTCTGCCTGTCCTTCTGTGAAAGAGTGATTCTGTATGTGTACCTCCTCGACAGTCCTGAGCTCCTGCAGCCAGTGCCGGAGCCGCGCCCACGAGGCCTGGCTGCCTGGCTCGTAGCACACGATCGCCGCGTGCGCACCCCGGTAGTACATGCGAGTCATCGCCTCGTACCTGCCGGATAGGGGACATCCGTTCATTCCGATCGACATCCTCCGCCTCCCTAAAAACCTCACCTGATTAATGGACGCCCCCTTAACCCTCGGCACTGTTATAGGAGTGAACAGCAGAAGCTGTTCAGCAACCACTTGTTGCTCAAGCTGCCGCCTTTACGTAGAGACATAAAGCTATCTGTATAGATTTCCATTTACCTAGTCCAATTTTGAGACATTTCTAGCTCCTTCATTATTCTTTATTGCACACAGTTGTTTAAATAGGTACAAGATAGCTCTTTCCCCGTTGATGGATGAACCAAAACTACTTGGAAATTTAATGTAGAAAAATAATTGGTAACACAAGAAGCATATTAGCACTACTGCATGTTTTACTGGATGAGTCAAGTATTTTTTTTTAAAACCATGCAGATGCCTGCAGATGTTGCAATCATTTATGTTTTAAGATCAAGTTACTTGAAACAAGAGAGACTTATATTTGGCATTTAAAGGTTCAACTTCAATTCCATCCCACCCAGCCTGACTACCTAGTGATAGGGGGTAAATGAGACAAGACATTGAGCATAGTAGGTACCTATCGTTGTCTCACTCACTCGCTATGTAAGCTTGCTGTCTCGCTCACACATGCACACAACATTTTGTCAAACTTACACCTTCACATGGATCTGAACAATAAAGTTTGGCAAAGAAGAAGATTGAAGCTCACACTGCTGGCTGTGAGTTGTGTCTTACCTCTCACTCCCGGCTGTGTCCCAGATACCAATGTTGTAGTCCTTCTCATTTGACTGAATTGTCTTAGCACAAAATGCTGCTCCAATTGTCTGTGACAAAAGAATAATATACCCTTGATCAAAAACATTATACAAACATACATATTTTGCCATTTCTTTCTCAACCTCAAAGCCCACGACATATAAAAGATAGTAGTATTCCTAAAAGTAGAATACCTACTCAAGTTCTATAAAAAAATAATAAAAAATACAATCCAGGTAAAATTTAAAAAAAAATACTAAATAATATTACAGATATAAGATAATTAAGAACTAACTTTTCATGTAAATATGTAATAAAATAACTAGTAATTAAGTTACGTAAATCAATCATTTGCATACCTATTTAAGGTTATATTGTGTGAAACTGAAATTACATATTCAAGACCAAATGTAAACCTTGATGAAAATCTGTCGGAAGTACAAATGACGACAATAAAAAAATTAAAATTGTTGTTTTATACATAAGATCAAAACTGTGCTGGTGTGCTGTATGGTCCTCAGTTGAGAATAAACCTTACATCTGAACACATATTTTATTAATCACTGATACTTTATTGGCTAACGAGGATAAAAGTGCCTAAGAACATTATATAGAACAGTATAATAGTGTTTTGTAGAGTGTGGAAATCTAGATAGGCATTGGAATGTGAAAATGACCATCGGCAAGGTTGGGACATTCAATGCATCGTCGGGTAATTGAATTGAATTCCATGTACATGGAATGTTTGGAGATGAATTTTAAGGTTGACAAAGTCATTGACGAACTGTAGCTGCCAACTCTTATTGCGGTGATGGGCGAGGAAGCATATGAATTGCTGAGTAATCTGGTCAGCCCAACAAAACCATCTACTATGAACTATAGTGACAGTGACAGTGTGTTACATAATAATCACCTCCATCTAATCTGCGGTCTCAGGTGACACACATGGGGCCCAGATACAAGGCAGGGTCCAGTCACCGGTGACCTACACGGCAGAGAAAGTGCTAAAGTAATTGATCAGTGTATCAATAAGGCCTTCGCACCCCCTTATCTACACTCCACTTGAGCGGGGCAAAGTAATTAGCTAATTGTCTTTTTACTTCAAGCTGTTTTAATCCACCATTGTTGAGTAAAGGTCTCTTCATTTATTTCTGTCTTGGGCCAAACTGATCCACTCATAAACTGTTGATTCTATGAAAATGAAAAATACAAACATCTGGTGGTAGATACTAGTGTTGTTGATAGTGTGATAATGTTCATGTCCTAGGTACAAAGGAATAACCTTCGAAATGACGACGAATCGTTGACTAAAAGATAAGGAATAGATGAATAAGTAAACATACATTTTGGTAAGGCGTGCCTGAGTTAAATCTGCAATTCACGAATCTGAGCACTAAACTCGTCTTCCCAACATATTCGCTGCCCAAAAGCACGATTTTAAAATCACATCGACTCATTCTCACTGAATCAAACTCAAAAACAACACTGCTTAGTTATAAGCTAAGAATTAATACACTGAAGTTTTCTGTCTGCGAGCATTAGGTTGCGTCGATGTTGAATTAGTTTGTGGCCGTATCTCGCGTAGGCAAATGGAATCTCACAAAATAAAATACAAACAAAAGTTTACTTTACGGAGGGTCTGGTTGAGTGAGGTTGATGCACAGAACAAACAAAATACAAATGTTCGATGGATGCATTTCCATTTTCCTTCTGTTGTTGATCATGTCATGGCTGATTGATGGATGACAGCTGACAGCAGATAAAAAAGGACTTCTGAGATTTTCCGATAGATGGCATCATCCCATGGGGTACTTTCTGAGCAAATTTTATCGAAAGTTAAAATTTATCGATAGTTTATTAACGTTTCCGTCCGTCCGTATGTGTATCTGTCCATCTGTCAAGCAAGACTCGAGACTTTTCTTTTTTCCCAAGAACATGTGGAGGTACACGTCGCGCCACATATATAAGTGCACGCGTTATAAGTGCTGGTCAATGCGCAGTAAGCCGCAGTAATTCCCATCAACGAAAAGTGACCTCCCCAACGCTCATAACGTGTGGCGTGACGTATAAATCAAGTTGAAAAGACATGCATGTTTTTTTATCCAATAGATGGCGCTGAAGACACCTTTTTTTCCTTTAGCGAATGATAAATGTGGTAAATATAGGTAGATGACACCTTAATCAACAAAAAAATTAAAC
Organism: Argyresthia goedartella; assembly: GCA_949825045.1. Classification (NCBI taxonomy): domain Eukaryota; kingdom Metazoa; phylum Arthropoda; class Insecta; order Lepidoptera; family Argyresthiidae; genus Argyresthia; species Argyresthia goedartella. Next base: position 4,510,458 of record OX463832.1, on the reverse strand, counting down.
AGTCAAGTGCAAGTTATACGACTCGCGCACGAACGGTTCCGTACTAACACACAATATTTTTTTGTTTCTTACATCTTTAATTATTCTTTGTGTTAATTTACTAAGTTATTGGTGCGACAACCTTTCATCTTCTAACTTACATACTTACGTCTTTTTTGCCTTTATTTTTCCTTTTTTTATTATTAATCCCAGGTTTATGAAGCAAAAAAAAATGAGAACCTCGCAATAAGTCCTTCCATTAGACATATCACACGATACGGTTTGGAAATATTTTTATTAATTTATCATTTGCGCCCCATTTTTGCCCTATTTAAACAATAAATTTTTATTTTTTTACTGAAATATATATAAGACCCATGTTATGTATTTATTTGAAAATTTTAGAATTTAGTGACATTTGGTGATAATGGTAGAGAGGTCGTTAGTAGCCTATTTTATTGAATATATTTCTAACCAAGCATTTCAGGAATATGAAAAAGTATATTTGATGGCACACTGTACAATTATATTTAATGTCACTCTGAAGACCCAAATGGCCAAGTCGGCAGTGACCCTGCCTACGATCCAAGGGTTCGAGCCCCTGTGGAGGCAAATATGAAAAAAAAAAAAAAACTCAAAACGTTTATTCTGTAAATAGGCCACAAGGGCACTTTCACATGTCATTTCATTTCATTTTTTACAGAACATTTGGTATTATTATTTGTATCATATTATCAGAAAAAAAAGTACTTAATTATTGTTTCTGAGAGATGTAAAAAGTCTCAAATGTCATAATAAAATAATTAAAATATAAATAACAGAGATGTATAGTCTCTTTAGTGAATAATACAATGATGATAGGAGATGTAAATGGTCCCCACAGTCAAGAGTTGTATAATTAAATTAATCTTTGGAGGTGTAAAAGGCCTCCAAGTGTCCAGTAAAAGAAACTCTGGCAGTGAGGATGCTCACAATTAATTAGAACAATTCAGTCCCAAGCATTTTTATCGTCTATGTACTCTTTAATACTGTAGTAAGCTTTAGAAATAAGCCTTTGCTTGATGTATTTCTTGAACTTATTAATTGATAGATCTGTCGAAGTGCTTGGGAGTTTATTGTAAAATCTTACACAATTACCCTTGAACGAGTTTTTTATTTTATGGAGCCGAGTAGTGGGCACTGCAAGTTTGTCCTTGTTTCTAGTATTAAAGTTATGTATATCACAGTTTCTTCGAAAGTTAACAATGTTCTTATGGACATACATAATATTCTCGTAAATATATTGACTATGGACTGTCAATATATTTACTTCTTTAAACTTATTTCTAAGAGAATCTCTATTATTCATTTTATAAATCGCACGAACAGCCCGCTTCTGCAGCACAAAAATAGTATTTATGTCAGCAGCACTGCCCCAGAGCAGAATACCGTAGGACATAATACTATGAAAATAACTAAAATAAACTAATCTGGCTGTTTTTAAATCTGTCAAGTGACGGATTTTCCTGCATGCAAAAGCTGCAGAGCTCAGTCTGTTCTATAGCTTATCAATATGTGGACCCCATTGGAGTTTGGAATCCAACGTTATACCTAGAAACACTGTGCTGGTTACCAATTCCAATTCCTCATTTTTAATTGTTATACATGTCTGATTATTTTTAACGTTAGTAGTAAGAAACTTAACACATTTAGTCTTTTTCTCATTTAATAGCAAATTATTAACATTAAACCAATTTACCACTCTTGATATGGTATTGTTCACGTGATCATCATTAGCGTGTTGGTTTCGCTTTGTTTTAAAAATAAGTGAGGTGTCATCAGCAAACAGTACCATATCATGACAGTCCCTTCCTAGATAGGGTAAGTCGTTTATATAGATGAGGAATAGGAAGGGTCCCAATATTGAGCCCTGTGGCACGCCCAAAGAAACCAATGATCCTGGTGATCGTTCTCCGTTTACGTCTACCCTTTGTATTCTTCCGTTCAAATAAGATTTTAACAAATTCAATGACGTGTCTCTAACTCCATAATGATGTAATTTCCTGATCAATGTTTCATGACAAACGCAATCAAAAGCCTTAGATAAGTCACAAAAAATGCCTAGGGCATCTTGTGACTCTTCCCAGGCATCAAAAATACTTTCAATGAACTGAATTCCGGCATCTGTTGTTGAACGACCGCGAGTGAATCCAAACTGTTTGTTATGCATTAGCTCATTTGATTCAAAATGATGTAATAGCTGTGATAAGATTAATTTCTCAAAAATTTTACTAAAAGTTGGTAGTATTGATATAGGTCTGAAATTGGTGGGGTCTTGAGTACTACCTGCTTTGAAGAGGGGAATTATCTTACTTTGTTTCATTAAATCAGGAAATTCACCGCAGTCTATACAATTGTTGAAAATGACCGCTAGGTCAGGTGCAATTAATTCGATCAGGGATTTAACGACGTGAACAGTGAGTCCCCAAAGATTATTCGTTTTCTTAACATTTATCAATTTAAATGCCTTTACGACATCTGAACTTGTGACGTGCTTAAAATTCAAGTATGAAGCACACTCTGAGACATTATCTTTTAATATTGCAACAGCAGACAAAGGTGACGAATTTAAATACTTAGTCGTGGAAGCCGGTGCATTAGTAAAAAACGACTCAAATTCAGTTGCAACTTCTAAGCTAGAACTCGTAAGCTGTCCATTGATTTTTAGTTCGTAATCGTGACTCGCTTTTTTACTACGACCGGCCTCCTCATTAATTATTTTCCAAGTCGTTTTTATAACATCGGAACTATTCTTAATTTTACTACTCAGAAAATTACGTTTAGCTGTATGACAGTCTAATTTAAATTGTTTGGAGAACTGTTTGACTTGTTCTTTAAATTCGTCACTCATGTTGAACCGTCGTTCCTCATACAATGCATACAATGCTTGCCTGCGTTTATGCAACTCTGCAGTAGCCCACGTACTAAAGTCGTTTGAACCACTAACCACTACCGATTTTGAAGTGAATATCGCGCTGTACTGTTTCATAAAGGTTTCAAAGAATAAGTTATACATTATATTAGGAGACTGTTCAGCAGCCAAAAACGGTAGTTCCTGGGCTAAAGAGTATCTCATTCTTTCTAACCGGTCAGCAGTTATTGGCACAAACGAAATTTTCTTTTTAATGACAGGTTCTCTAATAGAATCAAATTGAAATAATTGACCTAAATGATCTGAATCCAATTCACTGATAACACTTTTACTGATTGGAATAACATCAGTAAAAATGTTGTCAATGCATGTAGCATTAGTAGCAGTCACTCTTGTTGGCTCCATAAATAAATGGCTAAGCCTAAATGATGAGAAAAGATTTATCAATCTAACGCTGAGAGTAGTTCTTTCTAACAGATTAACATTAAAGTCACCACATATAATTAATCGTTTCGTACTGTGTGATGAAATAGTTAGGACGGATTCCATTATTTTCTCGAACATTTCAAAGTCGCTCAAGGGTGGCCTATAGACACATATAACGATGAACTGTTCTAATTCCACAGCTGCAAGTTCTATAGTTCGTTCAACAGATAAGGAAACAATGTCCTTACGTTCCTTGAATTTCATATGATTGTTTAGTATGATTAATGCCCCACCATGTATTGAATTAAGTCTGGTGAACGAACTACCAACCTGGTGATCTTTAAAGCTAAACATAATTTCATTAATAGTTAACCAGTGCTCTGTTATGCACAAAATGTCAATTTTATTACAATTTAAAAATAACTCTATTTGTAGATCTTTGCCTCTAATACATTGAATATTCTGATGAACCAGGCTTATATACTTAGCATGTGAGCTTCCCTTATTCTTAGGGTTTTCTAATATACTAGAACATATGTTGCCAGAGCCTGGGTCCTCTGTTGTCTTATGAACTAATTTAAATGCATCCTGTTATTCTGGTCTGATACCAGATTCATATTAGGCTGCTCAGTAAAAGCTAAAAAAAGAGTTAGAAGCCAAATTTTTGGCTGTAATGTCATATAAATATAATAGTGACATAGCTATTTGTCGTTTACAATAATTTGAAAGGCAAAATGTACCTTTAGTCATAGTAAAATAATTACTAACATAATTGTTAGTGTCAATAATATCAAACTTATTATTATATGAACATAAATTGTACATAGTTATATTCATATTATGTCTATATACATTTTCATTTTGTGTCAATTGGTTGCAGTAGGGAAATGTGAACAATATAATTTTTTTCACACTAAGACCATTCAATGTTTCATAAAATTTTATTAAATTATTTTTGTTCACATCTCCCCTATTGCCCATGAAAATTATCAGTGTGGCACTGGCTGTGATAGTGCTGTCATTCAAAATTTGATTTATAATATTATCTACAGTGCTAAAAGGTGAGCAATTACTAATAACACTATGTCCCTTAGAGTATGAGTGGAGTGCTGAGCCCATGCCACTTCCAATCTCATCACAGTACATTATAATATCAGGTGTTGTGGTCATATCAGACTTGGCAGAACTATTATCAGTAACACCTTGTGTTGGTAAACTGTCACACAAGCCCGGAGAGTTGCCTGCTGTCAAACAACCACCTTTCTGCTCACAGTGACAAGTATGGTTGTTGGTCAGCGACTCAAACCGCTCACAATTATGGTACATTTCTTGAATTAAATCATCCATAGCCAATGAGTATTCATTTATAACTTTCTCAGAGTTCGTAGTATGTGTTTGATGAGAAAGGATGTTTGTACCCTGGTCATGGTTGTTTATCTATTTAAGTATACTATATGTTTATCTATTCAGTATTCAGTATTTATTGTGTCATATTAATAGGTACATTTCACTTATAAATTATTATCTATATAAGTATATTTATCGATATAAATATCGATATCTATATTTCGTTGTCTAGTACCCAAGATACAGGGAATCCTAGTTTGGGGCTAGATCAATGTGTGTAAATAGTGTACAAGGTATTATTTATTTATTTAATTTTAAAAACTCTTTTATTTAATTACTGATTTCCCAAACTCCCCCCCCCCCCCCTCTTTAAAACAAACTTACAAACATTTATTTACAGGTACATCTGCTACTTCTGGCCCCATACTGTGTCGTGGGTACCTGAAACAGCGACGTCACACACATATAAACAACCAAGACACAAGCAAGCAAGACCTGTGTTTTTTTTCATCACCCCCAGCCGGGGATCGAACCCGAGACCTCTCGCATGGTAGGCAGAGCCACAAACGCTGCGCCACAGAGGTCGTCAACATATATTTTCTTTAATTTTCCTATAGCATTTAAGTGAAAACCGCTGTTGGTTTCTTCAAAAAAATGTATCGGCAGTTCCGGAGATTGGGGTGTGGGGAATGGTCTTTTTTGTCTTTATTCCTAGACATGTCATACGATACATTTTTAAAAACCTTCAATTGTTATTTTCTGATTAGCCCCCCAATATTGCCTCCCAAATTCAAAATTAATTTGCTTACGTAACACGTTGCTCGTTCGTAAGGGACAGAGCTATGCGCTATACAGGGTTATTTTTGAACCCCTAGCCAAAGAAAAGTGAAAATAACTTATGGAAAGAACCACAGAAGTGCATCACTTTCAGATGAACGAAACTCTTTACTTGCTCTGTGGCAGCACCGTATAAGCCCCGCAAAATAATAATAACCGTAGCTTCAAAGAGTGTGACGTCTCAGTTCCGTTGAGTATAGTTAGCAGAAAAATTCAAAGTATATATAAGTAGGGAGGCAGTTGCTCACCATCGAAGGAAATACTTGGTTCCTACAGCCCTTCACGTCCTCCCGGGGAGTGCTAAGGTGCAACAAAATATTCTCAAGACAATAATTTCCAGGTTCTCGATAGAGAAGCTGACCAAACTGTGATCTTTCAAATACAATTGACACTGTCAACTAATCTCAAAAGAGGTTAGCTCGCCAAATTAAAAGAAGAAGCAGAAGGTGTCTCAGTAGGTCCAATATTTTTGTAAGCGGTATTTCTGCTTGAAACGGGAGGAAACTATGAAAAAGCTGAATATTATGCTTGAATAATTGTATTGATACCTCCACGTGTCCTTGAGAAAAAGGGTCTCGAATCTCGCTGGACAGATAGAAAGATAGACAGACGGACGATGGACAACAAAGTCTTCCTTTTTTCCTTTCGAGATACAGAACCTTATTTATATTATTTACTTGTATTTCTGCACAAAGGTATAGGTAAAAAGATAATTGGTACGAAATATGTGTAAAAGTGACGTATTTCTTCAAAATTAAAGTCTCATATCATACCTCTAAAACGGTAAATATAATGGAATATATATCGTCGTAATCGTGATACAAAAAAAATAGACTATTTTATTGAAATTGCAATCGTAGCGGAAGTTAGAGGTTAAGGTTCGCCTCTAACCTCTAAAGACTAGCTTTCGTCAGTTTAAAACACTTAATGAAAGAAAAATGTTTCTTCTTTTTCTTGTTAATATTATAGATCGGATTTTTTTAAATTAATTATAAAAATCGGATTTTTGCGAACTCTGTCTGGGGATAAAAAACCTGGTCAAGGCGCTGAATAACTTTATATAGAGCAATACTAAATATAGTATACCCTTTCAAATTGGCCGCATCGCTAATTGCCGAACTTATTTTAAAATCGAACTTATTAGAAGTTATATTTTAAATATAACTATAAATTAACAGTCATAGAGAGCTTATGATATGTAGAGATAAAGCAGTGTTTGTAACTGTACATAATTAGGCATTAAAGTACTCATGTGTTGTTATTATGAAACACTCGTATATTAAAGCCTCTAATTATGGAATTCACATTAACTACTATTATTTTTTATTATTATGAAATAATCTTCCACTAAAGTAAGTACACGTAGTCGGGTTAAAATAAATAAAATAAAACCATTATAATTATGTATTAATTTTTTCATTAGTTTGCATGTTTTTTGTAACTGTGAACCTGAAGACATGGCTAAATGTGACAAACTTAGCTCGCATCAATGTGGACAAAGCGTTGTGTTCCCTTGTAAATTGAATAAAAACTCTCAGGAGTTTACTTACAGACCCATTACAATCAACCGTATGGGACAGTTTTCGGAAAGCATTGGTAAGCAACTTAATTACTTACCGTTGGTTGGGAGTCCAGATGACCTTTGCAATTCCTTGTTCAAAGTGATTGAGAAACAGTTTAATGATATATTTAAATTAAAAACATGTAGAGGTAGCATCAAGGCGCGATTTGATGACTGGGCTACAACTGGTATTTATAAAAGCAGGAACAAATTCTATGATTTATCTTCACAAAGATGTACAAATGCCCATGATACTAAATTTTTAGAGTACATAAAATAATATTCAAAGACATTCAAATCTGTGTACCATACAGCAAAGTCCCTTTACCTGAGTAGGAAAATTAAGCAAGCTGAAGACAAAATTAAAACAACATGGAAAATAATCAATACCGAAACTGGCAAAATTTTACCTCGGGACCGGAAATTTGTTCCAAATATAGACGATAAATTATTTTGTAAAGACCGCGAAGCAGCCAAACCATTTGAAGATTTCTTTAACAAAATACCAATCGTTACTACTCCGATTAATAATCGCAGTAAGGGTCGGCAATGTCGTAGGTAGAGTCAGTATAACCATGTCTATTCCAATTCGGTCAACTCCTGTCGCATTGGTCTTGATAGACGCCAGTATTTTTGCAACAGTGAGTGCAGTGACGGGGTTCAGAAAAAAACTAGTAGCATTGTCGTGTCGGTTAAATTCAAAGTAAGTCAAGTCCGAAATGGTCACCTTAGTCGTTCCTGGTACATTCATGAAACGGTCATTAATGGCGTCGGCATTACCAAAGTGTGCGGGTAACTCAATATTTCGTCTATCCGGTAGAACAGTGTGTTTAAGGTTTTTCCACAGGCGCTTCGGATCTCTAGTGCAGCTGTTGATTTTTTGTTCAAAAAAAGCACGTTTTTCATTGTGTAGGGCGGTGATGACTAGGTGTTTGAGGTCTAAGTAGTAGTTTTTATGCACATACAATTTAGACTCTTTGTACCTTTTATGTGCCCTATCACGAAGTCGCATCATTAAGCGAACGTTGCTTGTAAGCCACGGTTTAAGAGACTCCCGCACAACTTTAGTCCTGACCGGCGCATGTCTGTCAAAAAGTCCAGTAATTTGGTCATTGAACTGTCTTAGCATGTCGTCAACGTTATCTAGTTTATTAATATTGTCCCAGTCTATTGAACACAAGTCTTCGTCAAAACTGTCACGGTCTATGTCCTTAATTGGACGGAAAGTTATAGTCCTAGGGATGGGCTTTTGTTTTTTGACGTGAAGGTCAACAGTAACAAAACAATGATTACCTAGGTCCGGTATATGATGCACTTCGATACTACGTACCCGCGCATCCGTGCAAACAAGGTCAATCGTCGTTTCGCTATGGTCGGTAAAGTGGGTAGGTTTGTCAACAATTTGTCTCAACTTCAATGAAGTTAAGAATTGCGTCAGACATCTAAATTTGCTGTCGTTGCAGTCAGTATAGTTAATGTTAAAGTCCCCTACCAGTATAATATTGTCGTAGTCAGTCATAGAAGTCAGTGAGTCGGTAATCGCATCAAAAAAAATGTCAGTACTCACCCATCGGGGGCGATAAGCCGTGCCAACTATAAGCTTCTTTCCAGCTACGTTGACTCGGAACCACATCTGCTCCACGGGAGGGGCGGGGGGGTGCACGCAGAGCCGCGCACTGACACCTCGCTTCACGTAGAAGCCCACGCCGCCCCCGCAGTGCCGGAAGCCAGGCGGGCGCGGTACATGGCGCAGTCGGTAGCCGGGCACGACGGGCGCGCGTCCTTCCTCACCTTCACGAAGCCAAGTTTCATTTATGGCTACTAAGTCGGCCGACAAATTAGTCATGGTGACAGTAAGCTCGCCATGACCTGTCCCTAGAGAACCGGCATTAAACAGACCAACCCGGAATTTTTTTTGTTTTAGACATAGTTATAATAATACAAATTACCCACACTTGTATATAATATATATAATATTTTAAATACTATACTGTGTAGTATATTTATGAATATACATTCAAATATATAGATATATGACAATTGAATAAACACAACGCAAACACCATCGGCACCAACCAGCACATTGACACACCGCGACCACGGCGCACACACAACATTTAATCCTAGATTTAAACAAATTATTAGGCCATAAGGAAAATTACTTTTAGGCAGACAATGAAAGGCTAACTTAGTCCGTTTTAAAAATATTAACAATATCTATCTCCTTTCGGATACGGTATCCGGGCTGCCCCTCCGCGCGTCGCACCTGCACCCGCCCATCCCTGGTCCACACCCATCTCCAGGCGTGAATGCGAGCTTGCTCCTTAGCCTTGGCAAATAGCTGCCTGTTCAGCTTGGTGAGCCGTTCGTTGACGTAGAAACGTCGCGGTACTCCACTGAGACCCATATCAGCGGTGGTTGCTCCACGACGCACGCGCGCCTCACGTAGCAGTGCGTCACGCATAGCCCTCCGGGCTAGCCGCACCACCAGAGGCCGCGGCCTGTGGTCGTCGGCACCGGCTCCGAGTGGGCCTACCCGCACCGCGCTGACCACGTCGCGCTCGTCCATCGGCACACCCAGCTTCACCGCGATGAGCGACACCAGGTGTACAGGGTTCTCGCCGCCGGGTTTTAGGGAAATTAGGGGCAGTGCCCAGACATTTGACGAGGTGGTGAATAAATTTAATGAGGAATTTGGAAGCACAGACTTTGCAGAGAAGTTCTACAATGCCAAGCAAGAGAAAAGAAGTTTGTTGGACTACTTCCATTATTTAGGGGACCTAGCGAGGAAGGCTAGAGTTACCAAAGATGACATTTTTATAACGCAATTTTTAAGAGGATTACAAAACCATCTTAGAAATAAATTAATGTTGAGCCATTTTGTAGATAAGAAGGCGCTAAGGGCAGTATTGGTACAGATGGAGAAATTAAGTCCGGGAAGTGATGATAATGTGAATGTGTTTAGGAACCCGGCAACTTTTGGACCGAATTTGGCCCATAACAATAGAGGGGGGGGGAGACAGGCCGAATGTTTCGCCGTCGTTAAGTGGTCAGGAACCACATATTAGACCTAGTACTAATAATTACAATTTGTGGCCTAGGTAAGCGGATTTTGCAACACGTCGTCGCTAGAGGCCGATAGCGGTGACCAGGCTGACCTGTGGAATGAGGGCCTCAGACGAGCTCAGCAGCGTAGCACAGAAGCGAAACGACCAATGGGGAAGATCGTCGCAGTCGAGGCGGATCAGCAGGTCAGACCATTAGTTTTATTGAATTCTTCTAGTGTAAACGTGGTAGCTCTTTTAGATACAGGCGCTACGGCTTCATGCATCACATCACCCAGCCGTTGCAGATCAAGTGGGTGCGAGATGTATGCAAGAAGAGAAGAGACGGGTTAAGGCGGTAAATGGAAGTTTATTGCAAATTGTAGGGAAATGTGTTATAGATTTTAGTTTGGACAATTTTAACTTTTCACAGGAATTTTTAGTAATAACTGATTTAAATTGTAGCATTATTTTAGGGGTGGATTTTTTAATAAAGAACGGTATGAATATTGATTTTGTTCATTTGTGTATGTGTTTTTTCCAGGGAAAATACCGTTTTTCAATAATTTCCATACGAAACAAAACACGACACCGGTAAAACGAAATGTCATGCGCGTAGGGATTCTTTCAAAACAAAAGATAGGGTCGGAATTTCTAGACGGTTCTAAAAGGAAACAAGTGAACTTCGGGGAAACCACGGTTATCGAGGATCGTGACGTGATCAATTCTATCGACTTTCAGGAGTTAAGAAAGGGCGATTACGTTTATTTCTCGGGGTTATCGGATTCGTGCGAATTTGCGTTTGGGGTAGAAAATAAACGGTTTATCGTAAATGAGGATTTATGTGAGAATGATAAGCAGGTATTATTGACGTTGTTGGATTCCTAAATGCGGATAGATTTGCGTTTGCAACTGACCAGTTAGGTAGGTGGGAGATAGTGTCGGTCGATATTAAGACTTATGATGAAGAGCCAGTTCATTGTCACCCGTATCGCGTTTCACCGGTGCAACGAGATATTATTGAGGAGCAGGTCGCGGAGATTTTGAAACTAGGTGTTATTAGGGAATCCACTAGTTTTTATGCTGCGCCCGTTGTGTTAATTAAAAAGCCCGATGATTCATGGAGGTTTTGTGTAGATTATCGGAAATTAAATAAGAAAATTTGTAGGGATAATTATCCTATTCCGCGGATAGAAGACATTGTCGATAGTTTGGCCGGGGCCAAGTATTTTGCGGAGTTAGATCTCAATTCAGGTTATTGGCAGACGGTTATTACGGAAGGTAGGCATAAAACGGGTTTCGTCACGACCACGGGTCTTTATGAATTTAATGTTGTTCCGTTCGGTTTGGCAACGAGTCAAGCGGTTTTCCAACGGATGATGGATAAAGTTTTAGCGGATTTACGATTTAAAGGGGTTATGGTTTACGTAGACAATGTAATTGTGTATGGTATAACTTGACCTTCAAGCCATCCAAATGTAAATTCGGTTTTTGCGAGATTGAGATGCTAGGTTATCTAATTTCGAATGAAGGAGTAAAACCTAGTGAGAAAAAGCTGAAGGCTATGCAACAGGTTCCAATTCCCACATCTACGAAGGATGTGAAACAATTATTAGGTTTATTTTCTTATTATAGAAAATTTATATCGAATTTTGCGAGAATATCGTTACCTCTCACTAAATTATTGAAAAAGGGGGTAAAGTTTCAATGGAATGAAGAATTGCAGAATTCGTTCGATTATATTAAGAAGGTTATGTGTAGTGCGCCAATACTTTCCTATTATTCGGGGGATCAGTCGGTTACTACGAGAGTTTATGTGGATGCGTCTAACGAGGCGGTGCAGTATTGATGCAGGGCGTTGAAAAAATGAGTCCGGTTGCCTATGCGTCTAGGAAGTTAACGGATGCGGAGAAAAAATATAGTACGACGGAGAAAGAGTGTCTGGGGTTAGTATGGGCGTTAAGGCACTATAGGCATTATCTTTGGGGATCGTATTTTCAGGTGGTTACAGACCATAGCGCGTTATGTTGGTTACAGTCGAAAAAATGTCTGGTAGGTTAGCGCGATGAGCGTTAGCGATACAAGAATGGGATTTCGAGATAGTTCATTGCTCGGGGAAAAGCAATGTAGTGGCAGATTTTTTGAGTAGGAATCCGCTAATGGAAGAAGGGAAACGGGAAACAGAAGGACCTCAGTCTTCTTCTCGTTCTGAACCTGATGATGATGGTTTGGAAGTTATTAGTATTAATGTAGAGTCGTTACAGGCGGATCAAGAGAACGATTCATTTTGTAGTAGATGGTTAACGCGGTTGAGCGAACGTCCGGAGACGTGGCGTAGCGGTTTTTGTTTGAGAAATAATTTATTATATAAAAGCGTACGTAGAGATGGAGAAATTAGGGAGGTATTAGTATTGCCTAGGTCTTTGTTTCAAAATGTAATGAACTAATTACATGATGAGGCGTGGACAGGAGGTCATTTGGGTCTCGCAAAGACGTTGAAGAGGTTTCAGTCGAAATATTTCATGCCGAAAGCCGATAAGGAGATAGAGCGTTATATAGCTTCGTGCGTGCCGTGTCAAGAAAGGAAATTAGTTAAAAGCGTAGCAGATTTGATGCCGATTAGGGTCTCGGATATTTTTTAGAAGGTAGGAATCGACGTGTTAGGAGCGTTTCCACGTTCGTCGAGAGATAACCGTTTTATTATAGTCGCGGTAGAGTATGCGTCGCGGTTTGCGATATGTAAGGCGTTACCTAGGGTTACATCGGAAGATGTAGTGCGGTTTTTAGTTGAGGAAGTTTTCTGTAGGTTCGGGCCGATTAGGGAAATTATTTCAGATAGAGGAACAGTTTTTACGGCGGGAATTGTAAAACAAACGGTAGAGCACTTTGGGGCTAAAATGATACATACAAGTTCATTTCACCCACAGAGTAACGGTTTGGTAGAGCGAATGAATAGAACGTTAACTTCGATGTTATCAAAATATTTAGGTAGTAATCAAAGGCAATGGTGCTCGGTTTTACCTTTGGTAGTACATGCGTATAACACTAGCGTGCAGGCGTCAACGAAAGTGTCGCCGTGTAATATTTTATTTGGTAGGGAACCGTGCTCAGTGGTGGATCGATCATTAGGATTTAACGCAGTTGGTTTAGACGAAACGATAGATGAAACGGTAAATCGTATGGGTAGGCTGCTGACTAAGGCGTTAGGAAATATTGCGAACGCACAGCGTGTACAAAAGCGGTATTACGATATGAGATCAAAACCCAGATCGTTCCGGGTGAATGACTTAGTTTTATACGTACCAAGGCGGATAACGGGATGGTGTATGAAGTTGGCACGTCTGTATCAAGGACCATACAAGGTCATTGAGATCGTTGGGAGGTCTAATGTGCTGATTCGTCGTCTGAACTCACGGTCACGGGGCGTTATTGTTAACACAAATCGCTTAAAACGCTTTGTGCTTCGTTGAGGAGTTCGTCTGATATTAAATAATTATACATTAGGCGTATAATATAATTTTATCCCGGTTGATGGTTTGTGGTTTGTGTATGCGGTAGTGTTATGAATTGTTTATTAACCGGTGTTTCTTTTCATGTTGCTGCTGAACTATGATGTCTGATGAGGACCGTTCACCAAAGACCCAAGAAATATCTGTAACATACTAGATTTCCGTGGTAGATTACCTTTATATGAGAAACTTTTATAAACGACAGTTCGAATAATTGTTTGAACCGATCGCCTGGTTTTATCTTTGAGAGCAGTATGACGAGGCAATAGCTATTCGTCATAGGGTTCTGTTTTGGTTCCTGCGTTCTTAAAGTATAGAGTTGGGATGATTTGGTAAGGGGAGAGTATGGGTTGTTCATAAAGTTGGTAACGAAGGTTTCTCAATGAAAGTAATTTCTGATGTGGGATAACTCGGGTATTCGATACACATTCGAGATTCTTTGTAGTGTCTTAACTTGGGTAATTTGTTGCAACTCACGGCGATTATCTTATAATGTTAATAGTAAAAGATAGTTTACTGAATTCCAATGGATTAGTTGAGATGTTTGTAAGTTGTAGTATCGGTTTTAAAGCTAGTTGATTTCATCGTATTATTGGAACGTATTTTAATGAACTCATTCTTAAGCTGTGGCTTAGTAATACGGTTCTATAGATTAATCCTGTTAATATGGTTGACGTTTCCTATATTTGAAAATGATAATTTTTTTTCTTTGATCTTTGCCTGCGTTAATTTTTGAAATATTTCCATTCGGTGGAAAGAGTTCACAATGTGTTCACAATCTTTAAGCAAAGATCGAGTTGTGTTAATTTTAGGAACGGAGGTATTGTTATTATTATTATTATTTATTTCATATCAGACACAAGAGATCCATAGTTGTACAGCAACAAAATTATAATAAATAAATGAATATTACATTAACAATTAATAAATAGTCCATTATTACAATATCTACAAAATAAATAAAACTAAATCAAATGTCAAATTATAAAATGTCAAATTAAATTCAAATTATATTATAGTATAGTTGTCTGATAAATTTTTCGCTAGTTTTTATTGTCAGAAAGTTTGTCGAATGATAACCATTCGAGAAGCTAAATCTTAGCTAGATTCAGCTGTTTGCTTTCGTATTGTAAAAGAGAGTTTTCTAGCGTTAGGTAGGTTAGTGTTAAGCCGCGAATAATTGTATGATGGGATCATAGGGTGTTATAATTTAAGTTTTTAAGGTGCTTAGCCTACACCTTAAGTGTAGTTAGGTTTTATTATTTAATGTTTAATTAAGTAGGTTAAATGGGATGGTTGGACAGATAAGGATTATGGTACTCGATGTTATTTAAAATTATGCTTGCGGCATATTTACTGTTTTTTAGATTTCAAGCATAGCAAGCTCACTTAATGTTAACATTTAATGTTTTTTAGATTTTAGACTTTGAGATAGGGTTGTCATTTTCTCGAACTTGTCTTCTTTATCGTAGTAATAGAATCCAGAAAGTTGATGTGAATGGAGATAGGTCATCTGGATCTCTCATCTCAATGGGTGTCCCCCTAGGTTCAATATTGGGCCCATTTTTTTTGGTATATATTAACGATCCTGCCTTTTTTTAAACTTATGTGACATGGTTTTGTTTCCTGATGATAATTCACTTATTTTTAAGATTTGATTTGACCCAGAACAATTTTGACAGTGTTAACAATGCAATCACGCTAGTTATTAAATGGTTTACTACCAATAATTTAGTGTTAAATTCTAAAAAAACAAATGTGTAAAATTCTCGCTACCCAATGTTAGAAGGGATCCCACTTTAAGTATTTTAATGAATGACGAGCTTTTAGACCTGGTACAGTCGACTAAATTCTTGGGTATTAGTCTAGATTCACAATTGCAGTGGGGTTCTCATATATCGTATATAGCTAGAAGATTGAGCTCTGCAGCTTTTGCTGTACGAAAAGTTAGACAGTTTACTGATGAAGCCACTGCAAGATTAGTATATTTGTGTTGTGGGGTAAAACCGCAGATATACAATCGGTATTTGTGCTACAGAAGAGAGCAATTCGTTCCATATATAATATGAAATGCCGCGATTCTCTCCGGGAACCATTATAGTTATAGTTTATCACGGGCCACTTCTCCGCAACTCAACGTCTTAAATTTGCGCCTATTTTGCGAGACGTGGGTTGGGGGCACTACGAACCCAGCTCCTGTAGGAAGCCTAGTAGACCCTTGATGTTGCCGACGACTTCCTGGAGCGACCTCGGCGTACCAAGGTGTGTTGCCCGGTAGATGGCCACGCTGGAACATTCCAACAGGACGTGGGTAGCTGTCTCCTCGACCTCCATGCAGGCTCTTCACAGAGGGCTGTCCGTGAAACCTAGAGTGTGTAAGTGTTTGTTTAACAAAGCGTGTCCAGCTATCGCTCCGGTTACCAAGCGAAGCTGTGCCTCTTGAGCTTCAGAAGCTTTCCGGGAACGGTTTAAGGAGATCAATATTCTTACAGTGGCTTGTCAATACATATATGAAAACGTTCGGAAACATATTAACACCTTTGTCAAAAATTGCGATGTACATAATTTCAACAATAGAAATGAAAATAAACTGAATATAAACATTTATGAGGAACTGTATATGCTTTTATAAAATAAGTTACCAGAGGGAATTGATCAATTGCCCATGCAAAGGTTTAAAACATTTATTAAGGCTTATCTCTTAAAGAAAGCCTATTACACTATTAATGACTATGTTAAAGACAAAACTGCATGGCCGCAATACCCCAAGCTCCATGATAATGATAATAATAATTAACCTAACTTTTACAAATACAATAAATTATTTAGGTGTACAAACGTGCTATGTAGGGTGACTCATAACAATTTATTAGTTTTAACGTAGAAAACAAGTATGTTACCAAGAAACCAGAGATTATGGTCATGCTCACTAAAATGACTTTTCTTGCGGTGGCTCTGTGTGGCGGGTTGCTCCTTCCCTAAAATATGGCGAGTGGGTGATGGCTGGTGCACAAGTCATACTCGTGAACGGGGACTGGTATTAAATATATTTTTAACTAGGCATTT
This sequence comes from Argyresthia goedartella, assembly GCA_949825045.1. NCBI lineage: Eukaryota > Metazoa > Arthropoda > Insecta > Lepidoptera > Argyresthiidae > Argyresthia > Argyresthia goedartella. The sequence continues at coordinate 4,493,778 of OX463832.1, read as the reverse complement.
CAGGAATATGAAAAAGTATATTTGATGGCACACTGTTCATTATATTTGATGTCACTCTGACGACCCGAATGGCTGAGTCGGCAGTGACCCTGCCTACGAATCCAAGGGGTCGAGCCCCTGTGGAGGCAAATATTTGTTTGATGAGAACGGATGTTGTGAACGAATGTGTGGCGGGTTGCTCCCTTCCCTCAAATATGGCGAGGGTGGTGATGGCTGGTGCACAAGTCATACTCGTGAACGGGGACTGGACTGGTCCGGTCTGGTTTCAAATAAGTTATGTTCATTACAGCTTCGCTTTGGTCTTTTTTTTTTTGTTAGATTTTTATTTTGAGACATCTTATTGGCACTAATGGATATTATTTTATAATATTGTCATTATATTAGATAACTTTTATATAAAAATTGTGTTATAAAAAATATGACTAAAATTTAAAAAATGACATCCCCATAGAGTTTCTTGCTGCTATCTTCTCTGACAGGCGTATTTCCGAAGCACTGGTAGAGTTAATGGAGTTTCTTTTTCCTGTGCGAGATTCTGCCATGAATCACCACTTGAAGGGGAAATTTCCTTTTTCAAACTCAAACCATAATCACAGTTATATACAGATTTATTTTTTCCATATATATGAGACTTAAGTTAGTCTTTGACTTGTAAAAGTGCATTATTTTGCCTACTTGCAATAAATGATTTGAGTTTTGAGTTTTTGAGTCATAAAATTCAGAATCTAAATATTCAACAGATTTATATGACATTTCATGATCTTCATGATCAGATTGTACTGGTTCAATTCTGGACATATCAGACTCATTGTCAGTTGTAAGACTGGATGTTTTACTATCGCTATAATTAGTTGCTCAATTTGTCTATCAATTACCAGTCCCCTGCATCTATATTCCTCTTCTAGTTTTTTTGTATGCTCACAGCAATTATTCCATGTATCAGCAGTTATATCCTCAAAACAGTTTTGTACAAGCTGCAGGAGCGTGATATTATCTAAACAAACAATCAAGTTCTTTGTGGCAACCTTTCCTTTTACTATGCCCCATATCATTTCTATCGGATTCAGGTCACAATAATATGGCGGCAGTCGTAGTATTTTGTGACCATACTCCTGTACCAAATATCAATCTCGTGTACTGGGTCAGGTTTATTTTGTTTTACCAAAAACAACAACATACTTTTGGTGGCTTTGGTAGGGTAGGCAACATTATATGATGTAAGCCATTCTGCAATTTCATTTTTTCTATTAACCTACCTTGGAGGTTTGTTAATTTGGCTAGAATGATATCTAGCACTGTCCACGACTGTACAGGTGGGTACATTTAGATTGGGTAATAATTTATTCAAATCCCATTTTTTTTTAATTAACTTTGTTCTTGGCATCATGAAAATCAGCTTTTTTTTCTTTGTCGTTATAAATGAACCAAGCATTCGGGACAAACCCAGTCTTGCCACCACAATGAAAAATTATGTTTTTTTTCCTGTAGCTACAGATTTAGATAGCTCATTTTCGCTTTACAAACATTTTGCATGATTGAGCGAAGAATGAATAAGACTTTCATCAAGGTATAGAACAGGCATACCACTCTCCTTTATATATTTGACTTCATGTAGGCACCTGTCCCTCCATGTTCTTTATCATGTCGCTCCATAAGTACTGTCCTTTGGTTATTTTATATTTATTTTTCTATATTTTCTACATTTTTTTATACTTATAATATAACCTAATTTGTGTAAGAGTAAACGAAGAGATTCTCTGCCACCAACATTTTTTATGGATTCTGTAAGTGCTGCAAGCAGCCGTTTCAAACTCGGTACTTCTTTTGGCACAGCATGAAATCAATGTATTTTATGCCTAATTGCACATAAATCAAAATCATCCAGATTGATTTTATTTTTGGTAGGTATATGTTTATTTTTCTTAGGCGAAGAAAATACAGCTGACGTCCCACCTTCGTTTTGTATTTTCATTAGGGAAGATCTGGATATGCCTAAAATACAAAGAAATATTTAACTTATTTATACAAACAATACTAAACGAAAGTGAAAAATAAAAAAATATATATAACTAAACTAAATAAAAAATGTCCTTCGGTTTGTATATATAGGTAGTTTAGGCTTTATAATTTATATCACACTTATAAATAGTTACAAATTACGCAATTCACATTGCACATAATATATGACAGTCATGTTGACAACAAGGCTGGTGATGTTATTTAGAGGAATAGAGTCCAATCCTTCAGATTTTCTATCCGAAAAATATTTAGATAGATTGTGAACTTTTCTTACGCCACTGTTTTCTGCATTTTCACTCACAAACACAAGAAACATACCATGCACAATCGACGCTCCACTTTGACAGCAATCGACAGATGACATGAATTACTTTTTAAAGAAACTGTTGCAAGTTGAAGAAAATAGTTTCATAGGTTTTCAACATGACGATTTTTTTGTATTCTTGGTTTGACTTTACAAATATAACTGTGGACTGCCTATTTGCAGTCGACGTAGTAGATAGTATTACTATTCTACTACATACAATTTGAGTTAAAAAAGGATATTTATGCTTTAGTTGTTTTTAAAAATATCCTTCGTTGGCCGCCCGCCTGCCGCGCCGGCGTGTACCCAGCAGCCTGCATGAGAAAATCTGCGCATCTATAAACAAATCATAGTTGACTATGGAATTTCCAACTATCTGATATTGTAAACCAAGTTTTAAGCGTTTCCATATAATTCCATTATTCCCATACATTTTGCTTCCCTCAAGTGTCACTGAGCAGTAAAATGTCGCCGAGCAGTAAAGCTGGAATACAAAACGGCCAAAGAATAAAAAGGACTCTTCAACGCTAGGGTTTGAACAAAATTTGCTCAGAAAGTATCCCAGTGTTAGTGTCAAAGCTGGCAACAGTGTTGACAAGTTCACAGAGTTAACACAGAGCATTATTTAGAGACCGACGAGACTAAGTGTTACCAGATCAGCGATTTTCTCGCTAGAAATAACGACTTTGCCTAAGCCACAAAAATAGCTCAAGCGACAAAAGTAAGTAAAGTTTTGCGACTCTTGTGAGGACTTTTCGAGAAAAATCAAAACAGTTTTAGACAATTGATCTTATACATACCGATGTCTTTTTACATCTATACTTTCATTGTTATTTGTATTTGTATTTAGTGTTTATGTATTTATTATTTAACGATATCAGATAATTTATCAGGTGATTACATGAATTCAATTACAATGAATGTAAATAATAATAATAATAATAATAATAATACCTTGGACACTATTTACACACATAAATAAATAAATAAATAAATAATAATATCATCATGACAACTGCTAGCAGCTGGTGCCTGCACGTGTTTGTGTAGTTGTCAGGCATGTATGTATGGCTTCAGGATCAATAATTTTACACTACGTATTCGGGGAATGGCCTGTGTCCCTCTGTGACCATAATAAAAGGGTTAATTTATCATTATACTAGGCCACATTCCAGCAGATCCTTTGGTACACTGTGTCAAGAAACTATTAAACCTATAGAAAGGTTGGAGTACAGTGATTTATGTTATTGTTCAGTTCTCATAAGTATCATTGAAAACTTATTTTCTAAATAAACTCAAAAATAAATTAAATATAAATTATATCAACAGCAATTATTGCGAAACTTTATAAGGGAAAAACCTGATTTGAATGCTTGGATAGATTGGTTTTTAAATTTTATTTAAAAAAAAGTAAGAAAGCACGGTTGGATAAAAATTACATTTTTGTGTTAAACCTTAAAGATATACCTTTATTATTTATTACTTTTTTTTCTAATTTTCTAATTAATAATTTGGAATCTGGGTAATTTCAAAATAGAATTTTCTTGCTGCTCGTTAAATGCACTAGTTTGGCATGTTTATAGTAACTTGATTATTTGTTTATATTTAAAATAGAGCTAGTACCCCCGACGGATTTTCTTATTTTTTTTATTAAGTTCATATCATAAATTCTTTGAGTCAGGGGTTTCAAAATTATTTTATCCTTTTTCAACTAGGTTTTTATTTTCATTTCAATAAATAAGTAGGTCAGGTTAGGTTATATGGAATATCCCTCCACATTACATCATTAGCTTAATTCACGAGTATTGTTTTTTTTCAGATTTTTAGTTTAAAATTTTTCGTACTTCGTCTTGAATTTATTAGGTTAATTAAAATAAGTAGTAGGCTAAGGTTTTTGGATATCTCTCCATATTTTCTTACTTTTAGGTTTTTCGTACAGGTGTTATCTTTTTTTTCAAGTTCTATTATTGTTCTTGTTTATTTGTTAATGCTATTTGCTAGATTGCATATTTGTAGTTTGTCAAGTTGCACAAAGTATCAACAAAAATGGGTCTAGGTCGGAAAATTAAAAAAGCTAGCGCCATATATAAAAAACGTAATAATCGGAGTTCAACCAGCCATAATGATCATGTTTAGAAACGGGTCCATGTTGATAAAGATCATGAAAAGGAAAGAAAACGTCTAGCCAATGATTGTCGCATGGCATTACTAAGAAGATAAGAGAGCGTTGATAAACATCAAGCGAGAATTTCTGCCAGCGCATCTCGCATGGCTTCATTCAGAAGTCAAGAGAGCGCTGAAAGGCGTGAAGAAAGACTTCATAAACAAAACATATTGCGTTCTGACCGGCGGCTCAATGAGACCATGTGTGAACGACAAACAAGTCTCCAAAACCAGCAAACATATAATACAAATTACAGGGAAAAGCTACGTTAATTTGAAGTGAGTATCTTCAAATATGCGGACGTTATTTGTATTGTTTGTAGGAAAAGGTGCTACCAAATACAAACAACTGCAGTTGATAGTCAGTTGCCAATAGTAGCAAATGTGTTACCCGAGGAATTAAAAGGAGAAGCGGCGCGTATTACTATGTGTAACAGGTGTGCTAACAAGGTTCGGAGAGGAAGAATGCCAACACAAGCATATTGGAATAGCTTTTTTTCTTTTCTTTAATATTTTGTAGCTAATATAAACTATATCACTGGAGTGCCCCCTAGAAGAAAGTTCTATCGAGTTTCTTTAATATTTAGTAGCTAATATAAACAATATCACTGCAGTGCCCCCTAGTCAATTCCTAGCGTAACCCTTACTAATCAACCACAAACCCATTACAAAAAAAAAACCGCAAAAACCGCAATCAAACGAATAGTTTTAGTTTTGCATAAACAAATTTTTACCGCAGCGTCCCCTAGTGAGTTGTCATCGTAACACCTATCTTAGAACATGCACCAATCAAACCCGAAACCATCACTGAAAACCGCATCGAAATCGGACTAGCAGTTTTTGAGAAAAATGGCAACATTTGTTTGCACACACATCCTCTCACCCCAAACGCATATACCATCTCCATTCCGTCGTGGGTAAAAAATACTGTTTTCCCTAAAACTCGTCAAGCCCCTAATATTGGCCGTGTAAGGCCCAATACTCACCCGCTACTACATTTCTTCATTTGATTGATGTTTAGTCAGAAAATTGACCATTTAGTTAAAAATTGTGACTCTCATATGAAGGTTTTAAAATAACGATCGAGCAAAAAGCGCTGGAAATTACTCCAAAAAACAAAAACTGATTAATTCCACGCCTCAACCGAACGGGCGTGGAATATGGTAGGGTTGGTTTTCACCAGGGGTACTGACCTTTGACGCCGTGGACCGGAATTCGAAAGCTCAATTCGAGGCAGGAACACGGGATAAGGAGCACACGGGGGGTGAGGGGAGAGGAGTCGAATCTTACTCTCGTCGTAGCCCGATGCTGTCGCCGTCGTGTTGCTTGCCGACACAAAGGGTCGCTGTCCGAATGCGACGAATTGATCCACGAATCACATTAACCTTCCACAACACGAAGCACTCACTCCGATGACGTGAATCTACTTATTACCGACGATTTGTTCCGTGCTTATTATAATTAACATTCCGACCAGGCCCGACACCTGTGTTAGACAATTATTACTACTAAAATACAGCCAAGGCCCGAACGCCATGTGCCGACATTTTTTCTCCATCAAAAAAGTAACCTCTAACTCGTCATCTCGTTTCTATACAAGTGACAGCTGCTAGTTCCGTTTCCGATCACTCGCAGTCCGAGTCGCGCAACAAAAAGAGGTGCGTTCCGAAGCATAAATATTAAACAGTCACCCGCCCGGACAGGCCCGAACCTGTCCCTAATCAATAGGAAGGCGAGAAAGTGTTGCGACCGCTCTCTTGAGGACCGAGTCCCCCACCTTGACTTCTGCTGATCGAGGCGTGCCATCCCGACCCGTGTACAATTTGACGATCCGTCCTCGTCTCGATGGCAGGTTCGCATCCTTAATCAGCACCAAATCACCGACTTGAGGGGGGCTCGTCCGGTCAGTCCACTTAAGGCGCTGCTGCAAGATGTGCAAGTACTCAAGGGACCACCGTTTCCAAAAATCTTGAGCCATCTGCTGCAACATCTGCCACCTAGTTAACCGACTTAACTTAACATCACCGAATGGGTATTCTGGCAGGGCGTTAAGGGGCTGACCTATCAGGAAGTGACCCGGACAACGCTTCCAAATCATTTGGATCCGAACTGAGCGAGCACAACGGACGCGAGTTCAGTGTCATCTCAATTTTACAGAACAGCGTCGCAAGCTCTTCAAAGCGTAGAGAGGTCTCACCGATGATCCTCGTCAGGTGCGACTTAGCCGATTTAACCGCAGCCTCAAAAATTCCTCCCCAATGAGGACATCCCGGCGGACTGAAAACCCATTCAATCCCTCGTCGGGAGCAAGCCGTACCGATGGCGTCCTGGTTACCGTTCAGGAATTGAGTGACCTCTTGCAGATATCGCCTGGCTCCGACAAAATTTGTGCCGTTGTCCGAACGGATTAATGTCGGGAGGCCCCTTCGTGAGACGAACCGATCCAGACATGCGATAAATGCCTCCGTAGTGAGGTCACTGACCACCTCCAAGTGGACTGCCTTCGTGGCCAAGCACACGAAGACGCACAGGTATGTCTTCACTAATCTGGCGTTCCGTAGCTGTGAAGACTTGACCATGAATGGTCCCGCGAAATCCGCTCCGACACCCGCAAAGGGCCGGATTTCGTTAACCCTATCCGAGGGCAAATCGCCCTTATGGGGCTGCATCGTAGCCGCCTTAGCCCGATAACAAGGCAGGCACCGAAATACGACGCTACGCACTAAGCGTCTTCCCGATAGAATCCAGAACTCGCGCTGGAGAAACGCCATCAAGGCGTGTCATCCGATATGCCCATTCCGAATGTGTCGATCCTGTATCAACAGTTCGACCAACTTCCCTTTCCTAGGGAGTAACAACGGGTGGCGAGCCGCATAAGGCAGGTTGGCATTCCGCAGCCGACCTCCTACCCTCAGCAATCCTTGAGGGTCAATAAACGGGTTGAGCCGAGCCACAGCTCCCTTCAGTTGGACGCGTCCGCGTCTCAGAATGTCCAATTCGGACTTAAAGTGCACCGTCTGCACGTTCCGTACCAATGCGAACAACGCATGGTTCCGTTCCCGTGGTGTCAGGACCTGTGTCCGCACCCGTTGCGCCTCAGAATTGCGACAATTCCGCGCAAATCGGAAGATCCAGGCGGTCACGTTGACCAGCTTGTCGAGCGAGCTGTACCGTTCCAGCAGGCTGAACTCCTCTTCCGGCTCTGGTTGCGTCGTACAGACACCGACTGTCAAGGCGCCGTTCGCCGAGGTAACGCGTGGACTCATTGGCCAATCCGATTCGGCTTGAGTCAACCATTTTGGACCCCACCACAAGGGATGTCCAACCAACTCCGGAGCGTGACACCCACGAAACGCACAGTCTGCTGGGTTCATTTCCCCTGGAACATGTCTCCAGATTAAGGGAACCTCCGAATTCAAAATCTGCGAAACCCGATTCGCCACAAAAATCTCCAGCTTGTGAACTGAAGCCTTCAGCCAGCATAACACGATCTGGCTGTCCGTCCAAGCGTAGACCGTATCTTCTAACGCTATTGACCCACGAAGAACCGTCATCGTGTGGTTGAGCAGATGAGTCAGGAGAGCCGCTCCCGAAAGCTCTAATTTGGGAATGGTCAGGCGAGTGCGCAACGGCGCAACCTTGTTCTTGGCCATGACCAACCGCACATCAACCTCCCCCGAGGAGTCGACCGTACGCAGATACACCGCAGCTCCGTAGCCCTTCTCCGAGGCATCGCAAAACCCATGCAGGGTGGCGGTGTATCGTTTGGTGGGGACCAACCTCCGAACGAGTCCCACTCTGAGCTCAATGACCCGCCGATCGGGTCGTCCCATTTCAGCTCAGCAGACCACAATTGCTGCATAAAACACTTGAGCTGAAATGTTACCGGGGTGATCCACCCGTTTGGATCAAATGTCCTAGCCACCGTTGAAAGGACGTTCCGTTTCGTCCAGACCTTCGGGGAGTCCAACTCGACCCGATACGAAAACATGTCTGACACCGGCTGGTACTGGACGCCTAATACCGACAACATATTTGGATTTTCCAAATTTTCAAAAATTTTCTCCGCGCGACGCTCGATGTCGCCCAAGCATTCCATCGCTTGGTCAGCATCCGCGCAGAGCTGTTTCACTGCAGCCACCGAGGCTTCATCCGTAAGCCCGAGAGCTTCAGCCTCCGCAGCCAGCCGACACACCTTCCCGACGCGTGTCATTGCGTCCTCCACACGCTTGAGCAGGACATCGTCCATGTCTGGTCGCTCCACATACTTATGAGTATGGGCGAGCCATCTCATTTCCTCACGGACACCATGCCGCAGTACCGTCAAGGGCGAAGGTGCCATGTTTACCGATTTAATAGATTCTGGTCTTATACTTCACTACTGAACTGAGTATAGCCAGAGACCAGCACTTGCCCGTCAGCGCTGGGCACAGAAATTAAAACTAAGTTGTCAAAACTAAGGCAACCACTAAAACAATTAAATCCTAAAAAATATTTAATATGGTCGCCCTGTGGACATACACCTTATAACTATACACTCTAAATCAATTAGAGAATGCCACCATAAGGCACAATAAAAAATAACACACAAAAATTTATTATAAGAAAAAGGCTATTTTTATTATAATGAAGGTAGCTGTGAACCTTCTAGAAGTGGCCCCTCCGATATGACCCACACTTCTACTGAGGTCAGCAAAATCAGCTTAATACCCCTTAAATAGCCTGACCCTGCTCTGTAATCCGAAATAACACTGCAATGCTATGGAACCCGACTGCAATACTATAGTCCGACCGAATGACTGTTTCTTATGCACACCGAGTAGTTTCCGACTACAAATTTATAATAATTGTTAACTAAATCGTCAATTATACGCCTTGCCGACCACGCCGAAGAATCTTGGGAACGCCACATCGAGTCCGTAGGCGATCACGTCCCCTCCGTGCATCGCTTATGCCGACAGCTGTCGGCCACCCCGGCTCCTGTTCGACCGCTGCTGGGCAGCGACGGCTTCCCGAGATTCAGAGCAAAAGACCGAGCTGAAATTTTCGCCGAATGCCTGGAGAGGCAGTTCAAGCCGAACCCCACCGACGACGCCGAACACGTAGCAGAAGTGGAGGAACACCTGCGGCACTACTTCGCGACGCCGATAGCTCCTGAAGAGGACCCCATCTTCTTCTCGCCCGGCCAAGTCCTGCGAACGATCAGGCGCACCAAGCCCAGGAAAGCCCCGGGCGCAGACCAAATCACCAACATGGCGCTGCGCAACTTGCCGCTACCGACTGTGGCGGCTATGACGCGCCTGTTTAACGGCATCATGTGCACGGGGCACTTCCCTACTACATGGAAGGAAGGCCTGGTCATAATGCTCCCCAAGCCGGGCAAGAATGTCAAGAAGCCCGAGAGCTATCGGCCCATCACCCTTCTGAGCACCATGTCAAAGGTGTTCGAGAAGCTGCTGCTAGGAAGACTGCTGCCACACATCCAAGCTCGCCCGGAACAGTTCGGCTTCAGGCCAGAGCATTCGACGACGCTCCAGCTCACCAGGGTACTGAACGACATGACGGTCTGTCGGAATAAGAAAGAATACACCGTCGCAGTACTCCTGGACATGGAGAAGGCGTTCGACAGAGTATGGCACGAGGGGTTGCTGTACAAGCTGTCGACGTCCCCAGCTCCACGACGAATCACCCGCGTCGTGGCCTCGTTCCTACGGAGTCGCCACTACAGAGTGGTGGTGGAAGACGCCGTGTCAGAAGCCCGCCCCATCGAAGCCGGCGTCCCACAAGGTTCCTGTCTTTCACCCGCCTGCTACTCCCGATACACGGATGACATCCCAGTTGGCCCTGGTGTACAGCTGGCCCTCTTCGCTGACGACGCAGCATACTATGCGTCGTCCTACAAAGCACCCCACGCCGCCGTCAAAATGCAACGCACGCTGGACACCCTGCCTAAATGGCTGGCCAAATGGAGGCTCTCCGTCAACGTCGGGAAGACGCAGGCGATGATCACCGGCCAGAGCAACCTGCCACCACCACTCCAACTCCAAGGGAAGGACATTGGGTGGCTGCACCAAGTGAAGTATCTGGGGGTCACCATAGACCGCCGGCTCACGATGAAGACCCACGTCGACAACGTCGTAAACCAGGTCCGGGCTGCACGGGCAAAACTTCGTGCACTCCTGGACTCCGACCTCCCCCTGCGGTCGAAGCTCGGGATCTATAAAACGTACATCAGGTCCCGCCTCACGTATGCCTCGCCGGCATGGTACCCCCTCTGCTTGGAGTCCAACAAGAAGAGACTCCGGGCCCAAGAAAACCTCTCCTTGCGTACCATTGTCGGCGCGCCTCGCTACGTGAGAAACGCAACGATCGCAAGGGACCTAGGATTGGAGACACTGGACAAGTTCGTCCAGAGGCTGGCAACGAACATGTTCGCACGAGCGGACGGCTCTCAACACCCGCTCGTGCGAGACCTGGCGCCATACCACGCGCGCCCGCCTGACCGTCGCCGCCTACCCCGAGACCTGGTTGCCGAGCCGGCAGCACCCCTGGATTGAGGCCACACAACCCAAAGAAGAACACCTCAGCCACCCAATGACCTGGCCGTAGTCACGGCCAGCGGAAGACTCCGCGGAAGGGGGCCATTGCCCCGGGACCGCAACCCCGCACCCTGGAAGGGGTGTGAGAAGATCACCAAGCCGTCAATTATACGTTCACTAACCGAAAATGAACTTTAATTGTGGTATACCGACCACAAGACTCACTCACAAACTGATTGCCGACCAATCTGAGATACCCTTTTCTCCCAACTACAATGTGGCAAAAAAACAACCCTACAACCGTCCTTGAATCGATTTCCCACTAGGAAACCGCGCCTGCTACCAAAATGATAAATTCCACGCCTCAACCGAACAGGCGTGGAATCTTGGTAGGGTTGGTTTTCACCAGGGGTACTGACCTTTGACGCCGTGGACCGGAATTCGAAAGCTCAATTCGAGGCAGGAATACGGGATAAGGAGCACACGGGGGGTGAGGGGAGAGGAGTCGAATCTTACTCTCGTCGTAGCCCGATGCTGTCGCCGTCGTGTTGCTTGCCGACACAAAGGGTCGCTGTCCGAATGCGACGAATTGATCCACGAATCACATTAACCTTCCACAACACGAAGCACTCACTCCGATGACGTGAATCTACTTATTACCGACGATTTGTTCCGTGCTTATTATAATTAACATTCCGACCAGGCCCGACACCTGTGTTAGACAATTATTACTACTAAAATACAGCCAAGGCCCGAACGCCATGTGCCGACATTTTTTCTCCATCAAAAAAGTAACCTCTAACTCGTCATCTCGTTTCTATACAAGTGACAGCTGCTAGTTCCGTTTCCGATCACTCGCGGTCCGAGTCGCGCAACAAAAAGAGGTGCGTTCCGAAGCATAAATATTAAACAAAAACACAAATATACAGGATGTTTGGTAGATCAATGCAAAGACTTAACGTGAAGCTAGTAAAGACTATTATTTATAGATATTGGCAAAAATTCCCAGAATGTCACAGTTAATCGTTAATAATTGTGAAATTAAACAATAATTGGTTTATTTTAAAATTATTTCTATTAGGGAAAAATTACCTCTGTGAGGGACATAGGTTTTATCTATTTTTAGCAAGAATAAAATAAGTTCAATTAATAAAAAACCTTTATATCAGTCTGTCTTCTAAAAATACTATTCTCTCCCTCAATCTGGTTTGTAGGTCCTTTTTTCAACAATGTGTAACTGATACCTCAAATGACAGAACAAAAACCAAGCATGTTTTGGCAATGACCGTATACTGGTGACGGGCGTTTTATTAGAGCCAGACCCAGTAGTCCGTCAGTCGGGTTAGGGGGCCAAGTTGGGTTAAAGTCTTTACTTTAACCCAAGGTACAAAAAAAAGATCTTGCTAATGAGCACTAAATCCAGTACCCCATCGCGCCGGGCTGGTTGAGTACTGGAAATCATATTAAAATAGCAGTCCCTATAGTCCGCAGACTCATTAAATTGACATTGTTGAACGATTCTTTTTAAATTAACCATTATCGTGAAACATGTCAGCAATTGAATAAACATTCCCAGAACATATGTCACCAGTAAATTATCAAAATGATTTTCTATCTCCGGGATTGCCAATTTTTAGTCAAAATGAGACTGAGTGACAAAGATTAAATAATACTTGTAAACTCGTACAGGTAAAAATAGTGTGATCATTATGCGTAGGAGCATATTAATAGGGCTCTAAGCGATTATAATAGTCGATTCACTCACTCACTCTCTCTCACTTACTCTCACTCATTCTAACTCTCTCTTATTCACACTCACTCAGGATTCTATCGGAGTTTTTTGTGACCTGTCAAAGGCGTTTGCTTGTGTTGATCATAATACGCTATTAATTAAATTAAATCATTACGGAGTTAGAAATAAAGCGTTGGATCTACTAAGATCATACCTAAGCAATATAATTCAAAAGGCAGAAGTTAATGACGTGAAATCTGATGGATCGAATGTTAAAATTGGCGTTCCACAAGGTTCCATATTAGGCCCTTTCTTATTCCTGGTATATATTAACGATCTGCCTTTCATGGTGGAGAAATTAACTGACATAGTGTTGTTTGCTGATGATACTTCAATGGTCTTCAAAATTGAAAGACAAAAAGGAGATTTTGATGATGTTAATGGTGTATTGTCTTTAACCTTGAATTAGTTCACAGTTAATAATTTATTGTTAAACGCTGGTAAAACCAAGTGTATCAAATTCTCACTTCCAAATGTCAGGCAAGTTGAGACCAGTTTAGTGTTAGACAACAGCACGTTAGAATTAGTAAATGATACGAAGTTTCTTGGAATAACCATAGATAGGGACTCCACATAGATAAATTGGCTGGTAAATTAAGTTCTGCGGCTTACGCTGTTAGGAACATCAAACAAAGCACGGGTGTGGCTACATCTAGGCTAGTATATTTTAGTTACTTTCATAGTGTGATGTCCTATGGTATCTTGATGTGGGGGGAAAGCAGCGGATATTCAAATTATTTTTATTTTACTTCTCCCACAGTGGTCATATGTAGAGAAGAGGCAAAAAATGACGTTTGCTAAGTATATGTAAATATCTACAGTAATAAAGTACTTTGACTTTGACTCTCACAATGAGAGTCAAAGCTACATGCAAAGTGATTGAGAGTGAGTGAGAGTCTCACTCACTCTCAATCACTTTGCATGTAGAGTCTAGCTAGCGACACGGATTTTCCGGAGTTGACAACACAGAAGCCATCTTTAGCCATTTTTGTTAGATTTTGTTTGTTTATTTGTTGTTGTCTGTCTGTCACGCCAGAGTTTCTTTCGTTAATCCACAGACTAGTTAATCTGAGGTTGTTGTTTGTTGCGGCCGTGTGTGATGAACTCTTAAATAATTAAAGTTTTGAGTCGGATAGGTATTCATCATCAGTAAGGAAGGTATGTACGTGATGATGGTTTTCTCTCCGCTTTAGACCTCTGTCCAGTCATTCTATTGTGTAAAAGTTGGAACCCTAAGTTGATCATCATCAGTTCATTACTTTTCCATGAAAACTTTGTTTTTCTTACGGCATAATTGCAGCCTCAAAGCGAAAGTCTTTTCCTTTCGCCTTCTTATCTACACTCCAACCGAACACTATCTTGTGTGAGCTAAGTAATAAAATAGATTTACTAAAAAATAACATGTTATTTACACATTCTCAGAATTTGCGTTGATGTTTATGAGGTGAGGCGGCCCGCCTGCTGAATCACAGGTTGGTGATTGGTCCTCTATTTTGACTATTTCACCCAAGAGAATTTACTTTATTTTAGATGTCCAAAATGTCTGGCTACGAAGAGCCGGTCCCGAACCCGCAAGACTTTCTTGATGTTGTATTGGAGGACGAGGATGAAGATGAAATTGACGGGGATGATGTTGAAGATGATTATTTTGATTTAGAGGTATTTCTATGTAAATACATACATTATATTTTATGTATAGGCACATACATTGCTTCTGACCCCACGCTAGGATACTCTGAGTTGTGAGAACCAGAAACATTGCCATCACACACATTAAACATCCAAGACCAAGAGGGTATTTTTTTGGCATAACTGGTTTTTTATGTCTGTCTCACAGTTGCCCAGGTTTCCTTGGAGACCTTTTACCCACTGGTCTGTGACTTTGTTTTGAACAACATAATGAACTTTGTTATAGTTCAGGCTGTGTTTCCCGAGCGAACTGTCCTGGGTTCGAATCCTGCCTAGGGAGAATAAGAAAAGGCCACCCTATTTCTTGGATGTGTATGTGATGTTGCTGTTTCTGGATCCCATGACGCAGGGTATCCTAGTGTGGGGCCTGAAGCAAGGTGTGTGCCTGTATTATGTAAATGTTTGTCATAATGGGAAATGGATCTAAAAGGTGCAGGCTGCGCCAAGTTGCTTTGGATCTCACCTCTCTGCGTCTCTCTATGTGACATCGCTTCCTCGCAAAGGGGTGAGAGCGAGAGAGGTGGGAGCTCGCTCAGAGCCACAACTTGGTGCGAACTGTACATTTATTCATATTGCGACTACTAATTGTGATTGGACTTTTTGCAGGAAATGGAAATATATTCTGCCCTTGACGACGGAGGGCTGATGCCGTCGCGGCCACTTCTGAGTCTTGTCCCGTTGCAGTCATTGTTGCAGGTATCACCTTGGCATTATTAATATTATAAATACGTACGACCTTAAGTTTAAATAAGTTATTAAACATAAACAAAACATAGGTTTATGCTTTGTTTTTGCAGAGGTGTTTTTCTTTTCTTTTTTTCTTCTTAATTAATGGCGGTCTAACATCTAGGTTAATTTCGCCTATGTCACGTGTTTTTTTTAGATTTCACTGTATTTGGATAAATGGAAATACAGTGAAATTAGGTGTTATTAGTAAGGGGTTTTCTGACAGCTCAGTTATCAAAGCAGCTCGCCAGATGGCGTCGATTTGTTGGGGATCTACTACAGAGTACAATCATTTGTAATAATAATAATAAAGTTTTTATTCCAGAAATAAAGAGAATTTCTATATAAAAGTATAAAACATTAAAAACACATGACATAATAGTAGTTTATGTGAATAGTACATAATGGAGGGCATTAAAACTCGAGAGTGGGTTCATGAAACGAGCCGAAGGCGAGTTTCATAATAATATCACTCGAGAGTTTTAATGCCTAATTATGTACAGTTACATACACTAGTTTATCTACACACATATCATAAGCTCTCTTTGATGTGTTCAGGAACCGCATGTTCGACCGGCATGGTAGCATTGATAATTGTACTGCACTTGTTTAGCTTGTTCAGTAGTACCAACTTCATAGAAAAACTAGGGGCGGCACGCAGGCGGGCATCGGCGTTCGAAATTTGAATGTCATAATTTGTCGTAAAATTATACATTATGGTCATAACGTATCAATATTCAGATAAGAAATGAGTTTTTACCAAGTAGTATAACATTATGCTGGTCGTAACGTGCGGTTTTTGGACGCAGTAAAGAGGGTTTATGATACGTGTGCAGATAAACATGTTAATAACTATTGCTAGCTCGTGTGATTGTAGTTGGTTGGACCCACTGTTTGTGGAACGGGCTCGCGAGCCGAGATCGCACGGCGCGCGCACACGACGGTGTTGGTGGAGAAATAAGAAATAAATTCATTTGCAAAGACGAGGGTAAAAAGGTTCTAATATCATTATACAAATAGAATGCCTTTAGTCAACTATTAAATTGTAGCATGAATTAGAAATTTTTGAGGTTTGTATTCATTAAAACATAAAGAACAAGGAGACGCGCAGGCACGTGACGCACGAGCCCCGCCCAGCCGGGCAGGCGTGCCGACACCAGCATCTCCGATGCGCTGCAGCTGCGCGGCAGGCGGTTCATGGCTCTCCAGGCATTATTGTACTGCACCCGGAGTCGACTGTACTCCTGTGCCTTTGTGTAGTTGCACCACAGTGCGGCCGTGTACAGCGTGGTGCGGTACGCAGTGAAGAGCAGCCGCTTCAACTCCTCGCTGCAGCGGGAGAAGCAGCGGGAGACGCGCCGGGCGAGCATGTTGCCTTTGACGCATAGTGCGCGTCTCCTTGACGCTCTATGTCTTTATAATCTTTCAGATCAGAGTCGATGATGTGACCGAGGTATTTAGTCTCTTCTACCCTTTGAAGTGTTTGCTGATTGAGAAGAGGAGGAATTGTGGTCGGGATATTTTTGGAGTTGAACTCCATAAATACAGATTTAGTCGCGTTGTAGACTATGTTCGTCTCTTGCGCATATTATTTATTTATTTCCAGCTCTGTGGATTACTAACAGTTTACAAAGCCTGATAATAGCTACATTCAAATTAAAAAAGCCAATAACAGGTTATCACTTGTAGCAATAGAATATAAATAATTAATAACTAGTCAAGGTAAAAATCGAAGACAGTTCTTATGCGCCATCACTGCAAATATACTAAGTAGATATAAACCAAATTGAATACCTAAGAATTAGAGTTAGTCTAAAATTACAGACAGAGCTCAACACTAATAATGCTACAGAGTAAAAAAAAATATTAAAAAATAACAAAAGAACCTGTTGTTAATGTGCCGCCTGAGCCGCCATGCTGCTGCTGCCAAATAAGTCAATATCGATTTCATGCGCGTGTTCATTGATAGACTTGCCTGATCTCCAAATAAATGAATGTTGTTGGTAATTAGTGGAAACCTTGCCGAGAGCAATAGCAATAGCGGTAAGGCGTTTTCACCTTAGCATTATGCTGAGTCAGCGCGTCAGAGGCGAATCGCGATAACGGTTTTGGTATGCGGTTGAACTTGTTGAATGTATGCGTCTCCATCAGCTGCGAATAAACGTTTTCTATCTTTCTTTCTATTTATTCAGTAAAAAGTATAGGTAAAGTAGAATTTCTTCTATTTAAATTTGTAAATAACAAGGATGTTCAATACTCTGGACTGGGGTATAGGATGAGAAGCTGTACTTCCCACGAGTAAATGACACAAGTTCGGTTTTGAAAAAATGGGTCTGCATTGTAGTTAAATTTACTACACAAATCTCTAACATACCTACTCTAAACGCATCTACAGGTGGGAATAACGGCTTTTTTATAAAGTGCAAATAACAACTGAGTTATTTTAGAAGAACCGTTATTGAAAATGGCTTTTCGATTTTACGTTATTGGCAATGGAAATTAAATTCTAACGTTGTAGCTTATAAAGTGTTGCTGTTATGTAATAATGTGTGACATTGCTGTTAGCTATTGTTATTAGTAACATTATTACGATCAAGTAAACTTCTGTCTACGTTGTTTACTTAAATGTTTTTTTTTCGTCGTTAATTTATACGATATTGAAGTTTTACAATATTTACAAATCGCTTCTTTGGCAACGTAACTTTATCATTATTACACATACATATACATTATCATAATAGTTCCACGTTGTAGAAACATACATTTCTCAACATTGGCATGTTGAGAAATGTTTATTTACAAATCACTGCACTTAATTAAATATTTTTACACTTTGTACTTATATACAACTAGCTGATGACCGCAACTTCATCTGCGTGTTCCTAGGAATTATCACTAACCGAGATAACGTTACCCTCCTTCTGGTGCAGTCGAATAAAAAGTAAACTATATGTTAATCTAGCTCATAAACTACTTCTGTGCTAAATTTCATTCAAATACGTTCAGCCGTTTTAGCGTGATTGAGGCACAAACACACAAACATCTAAACATCCTAACATCGCTACTTTCATATTTATAACATTAGTTAGATGTCTATTCATCTCATCTCTAAAGGAGATCTAAAAAAGTATTTCACTTCCACTCTTTTACGAGAAAACAGTAATAAATATAGGTATGCGAAGGCGCAGCCATGAAAATTACGAAACGGGAATAAGCGATGCACTAAAACAAAAACAAAACAAACAAAGCTGTAGCACTCGGGCGCGTAATTGCCGAACCGTGCCGCGCCGGGCGACACGCGATCAAGCCATGTCAATAATATCACGCTACTCAATCAACACCGAAGCGGCAACGTATCGTGTGAAAACTGAAATGACAACTTCGCGCGCCAGCTGTTTCTTACGAAAGCTGCGCTATTTGATAGTCGTCTTTATAAATGATCAATAGCGTTGCGTTTTTGTAATAACGACCACCTCTGACCGCAGTGTGCTAAAACCTAAAAAAAATATTCTCAAACATGCAATGAAATGTCGTCATTACGTGCGTTATAATAGACAACTCAAGAGAACTGTAAAGAAATTTCATACAAAATTGCAGACCTAGGCTGGCAAGTATTTTTTTTATATTATGCTCAAAGCAAAAGACATCAACGGGCGCACGTAACTTACAATTAGTAGTATTTTTAAACTTGAATCTGTTTTTTGTGTGGTGTATTTTTTATTCCATTGCATATGTTTGAGAAAAGCACAATACATGCCTCTGGCCGTGAAGAGGGCTTGCCGGCTTCGTATCACTATCCGTCTACACCTACTCAGCCGGCAAGCCCTTCTTTCCCGGCGTCTGCAGTAACGTACTATTCCCGTAAACCGAGGAAATACTAAATAACATAACTCTACAGCTTTTTGGAACCTTTGTTTTTTTAATCAACTGTCAGAAAACTCCTTATTATGCCCATGCTTAGCCAGTTATTTAAGGCAACAAATATAATGATCACCAAAATATTTTTTTCCTACCCAAAATGGATAAATGAACACCAAAAGTTGCAAAAAATATCAGGGCAAAATACTGCGGCAGCTTAGGTGAAGGGTAAAGGGGGTGAGCGAAGCGAAGCCCCCTTTATCCTTCGTGTTAGGTTGAACATGTAAGAACAACTAAAAATACTTAAAACATAAACTTAAGCACACAAAACATAAAAAGAAGTTTGGTGATCATTTATCCAAACACAATTTGGTGGTCATTCATCCATTCTGGCAGTCATTTCGAATTTATTGGTAGTAAAATAGGTGCGTTTTTGGTAATCGTTTAAACAAAAGCCGTTATTTAATACTCCACTTTTCGTGACAGGGAGCTAGCCTATCGCCGCAGCAATTGAAGGTTTCCTCACGAAGTGTTCCATCACCGTTGGAACGTCCGTATACTTAAGATACATTACTTATCTCATCAGTCCACGGCCACCAGCGCATCTCCTCTAGATTTTTCCCAAATTATTTCTAATCGTTTGCGTTTTTGTTACAGGATCCCACAAAGTTGTCAGGAAATTTCGGGTAAAGATCGTGTACAATAACTAGCCTTTTACCTGCAAGCCTTTTTAGTTTGTACGTACAATATTTTGTATTTTTATTTTTTAGTGTTCGTACCAAAATGGTGCCGAACTAAGCCTCCGCTGTCCGTCAGTCGGTCCGTCCGTCGGCGCGTCTGTCAGCGGGCTGTAGCTCATGCACCGTGGATAGGTTTGGCGACCTCTGTGGCGCAGCGGTTGTGGCTCTGCCCACCATGCGAGAGGTCCCGGGTTCGATCCCCGGCTGGGGGCAAAAAAAATAATAACCCCATGTCTTGGATGTTTATATGTGTGTGACGTCGCTGTTTCTGGTTCCCACGACACAGGGTATGTGGGGCCAGAAGCAATGTATGTGTGTGTATGTAAATGTTTGTGTTTGTTTAAATGTAAATGTTTATAGGTAGAGAGTTGAAAACTTGACACAAGTTGTATTTCTGTTGCCGCTGCAAATAATGGACTTCACAAGATTTTATAAATTAAATGCGGTGCCCATACAAGAGACGTGATACAATATCCCTGCGATCCCCGGTATCGAAAACTAGTTCGGTCATGTTTTTATTTGTTTTATTGCTTTTTAGTCCTTAAATGTTGAACGATCGATGGTACGGAACCCTTCGGATGCGTCCCGCACTTGACCGTTTTTTTTTTAAACAGAAATCTAGATGACGGCGGCGATTTCGGTAACGGCAACGCAGACGCGACACTAACTTCTGATGCAGATCCCGGCAATGAAAGGTTAGTATGATAAAAGTTTAAAAATCATCCATTCACGCATCATTCTTGCAGCGCAATATTTAGACGGTTATAATATCTATATATCTATTTTCAGAACCATTAGGAGAATTTTATTTAAAAAAAAACGTGGTTTCGCTAATACCTATACCCAAGGCGCTCAGTGGGATGGATTTAGAATCTGCGGGCATACGTTTTTATCATATCATTATATTATTTATCTACACACGTATCATAAACCCTCTTTACTGCGTCCAAAAACCGCACGTTACGACCAGCATAATGTTATGCCACTTGGTAAAAACTCATTTCTTATCGGAATATTGATACATTATGTCCATAATGTATCAATTTTCGACAAATTATGACATTAAAATTTCTGTTTTTTTTTTCAAATTTTTGCCGACGCCCGCCTGCGTGCCGCCCCTAGTTTGTCTGTAAAGTTGGTACTACTGAACAAGCTAAACAAGTGCAGAGCAATTATCAATGCCACCATGCCGGTCGAACATGCGGTTCCTGAACACATCAAAGAGAGCTTATGATATGTGTGTAGATAAACTAGTGTATGTAACTGTACATAATTAGGCATTATCTATCAGTCACATAAACTACTGTTATGAGAATCGATTGAATTGAGGCGATCAGGTGTTCTCAGAGAACTTTTTGTTGTAAATGTTATATATTCATTTAAAAAAAATGCATGGATCATTAATTTTCTGTTTAAGTAGTACTTAGCAGAATTCAAGCTGGTTTTTTGTGGGCTTAATTTACGGGTGTTTGTGTATACAGTGGTATACTCAAACACCCGTAAATTAACTTGACCTTGACTTGCCTGTTATCGCAATAAATGAAGCTGAACTTAGGTACTTTTTCTAATATTTCACTACAAAAATGATGTTTTTTTTAATACTACGTGGACACATAGTTATAAAATACGTAAAAATATGTCTATTATGAATTTTTCACAAGGTGAAGTCTTGAAACAAAGCAAAATTTAATACAATAGTTTGAAAAAAGATGTGTCTTTGATAGTTATAATTAAATAATAATAAAATAAATATATTTCTCTAGATGGCGTTGGTTGGGATAACCCTTCTAAACTTAATAGATGATTTTCAGAATCTTTATGACAATGCCATTTTTATAAATATAGAATAGAGATAGATATCATTTTAGATGTTATCTTATTTTATTCAGATTGTCTAGCGACAGTGAAGATGACGATGTTGCCCGACAGAGCATGCTGCGAGTCAGTACCCCGGTGTGAGTATGATAATCTTGTTATAGCAATGCCTCGCAGATTTATTAAAGTATCTCATTTCATATATCTTTGTCTCTAAAATGTAATTTAAACAGTAGGGTCCCCAGATAGAGATAGAGAGATGTCACATTTTTTCATATACCTATAGATCCAAGAAATATTTATCGGCCTCGCCAGATTTCTCTTTCACTCAACCTTACCTGGAAACCTGGGGCTGGGCTGGGGCTTGTATCTAGGACCATATTATTAATTGACACTCTGTCACCTCATATTGGTACAGGAGACTGCAATGTCATATTCACAGTTATCCTGTCGCGGCCTTTCCTCCTGCGCCTCCCGTCAGCGCGGCGCGAGGCTGCGGGCGCGTCCCTCGCCGGGGCCGCGGCCGGCGTGTCAACCAGGGGGGTCGCGGGCTGCCGCTGCTCCAAAAGTTTCAGTCTGACGCCGACCTGCCGCGCGAGCTGACGCGGGAGCTCTCGCGCCTGCAGGCGGCGCGGGGCTCGAGGGAGGTGGCGAGCGAAGCCAGAGACACATGTAAGAATGAAGAGCAAGAGTTCAACGGCTGCGAGGGCTTCACGTGGCGCCCGATGGAAGGGTGGCAAGGGCGCAAGGAGCAGTATCAGCCCCGGAGGCCCCCTGGCCCGACGGCCACCTACGCCAGCCCGTACGACGCGCTCCGTGCCTACTGGGACGACGACATCGTGTCGCACATAGCCACGGAGACGAACCACTACGCGGAGAGCATAGCGAGCACGAACGCAAAATTTTGCCGGGAGTGGGTGAAGACCAACCTCGACGAAATATGGTGTTTGTTCGCGTTCTGGATGATGCTCGGCATTATAAACATGCCGAGCGTCAAGTCGTGTTTCTCATCGGCCGCGCTGCTCTACACCAGCGGGTTCCGGAAGCTCTTCACCGAAAACCGGTACTGGCAGCTGAACAGAGCGTTCCACCTGTCCCGGGCCCGCTCCGACGACCCTCTCGCTCCGATGGGACCGGTGCTGGAACATCTGCAGCGAGCCTTCCAAGACCGGTATGAACCCGAGCAGAACATTTGCATCGATGAGTCTGTGACACTTTGGAAGGGCCATGTTTCTTTCAAGCAGTATTTTAAGACGAAGGCTCGGTTCGGCATGAAAACGTACGAATTGTGTGAAAGCAGCACTGGATACATGCATTCGTTTTTTGTTTATATCGGCCGGCGAACAACCTCTTCTCCGCTTCCGTCGAGCGTCTCCACGGTCCTCAAACTGATGAGGCCTCGTCTGGACCTGGGCCACGTCCTCTACATGGACAACTGGTTCAACTCCCCTCAGCTGGCGCGCTACTTGAAGCGGAGGCGTACCGATTGCGTCGGGACCCTCCGCGCCAACCGCAAGAACGTGCCGGGGATCATCCAAGTGGCGACGCTGGCCGAGGGCGAGTTCGTCGCTCGCCAGTCCGGCGACGTCGTCGTGATGGCGCTGGCGGACCGCAAGCGGACAGGCCTCATATCCACGTGCCACGGCACGGAACAGGTCCAGACGTCTTCGAAGCCGGGCCGACCCTCCCATTACAGGTTGGCTATCGTCGCCGACTACAACTCGGGCATGGGCGGAGTCGACCTCATGGACCAGATGCTCGACGCATATCTGCTCGAGCGGAAGCAATGCCGCAATTGGGTGAAGAAATTGTTCAAGCGGTTCCTTAATGTGTCTATTCAGAACGCTAGGATCTTGCTGGAGAAAAGTAGCGGGAGGAAATTCGATTCGCTGGAATTCCGCCTGTCGTTGGTGCAAAGCATTTTGGATCGGCACAGGCCGAATGTCCCCATGCCTAGGAAGCGGGCTGCACCGCGGCCAAACGGTCGCGCGAGCTGCCCCGGCTCTGGCGTTGGCTCTGGCTCTAGCGAGAAGCCCGCGCGGCTCACAGAGCGGCACTTCTGTGAGCGCATACCGGTGACCGACGAAGACAGAGCCAGGATCAAGTATCCCAAGAACTTGGGGCGGGCGTACTGCGAGTGGTGTAAGTGGTGCGGCCGGCATGCCAAAACGTACTACGAATGTCCGGATTGTAACGTGCCGCTTTGTGGGGGGGATAAAAAGTGCTTTAAACTGTACCACACTCTGGAAGTGCCGCGAGCGGAACATAAAACTTCTAAATAAACTGTAATTAAATATTAGTGTATCTCTAAATAGGCAAAAAATATAATGATCACCAAAAAAATTTTCCTACCTAAAATGGATAAATGAACACCAAAAGTTGCAAAAAAAAATCTGGGCAAAATACTGCGGCAGCTTAGGTGAAGGGTAAAGGGGGTGAGCGAAGCGGAACCCCCTTTATCCTTCGTGTTAGGTTGAACATGTAAGATCAACAAAAAATACTTAAAACATAAACTTAAGTACACAAAACATAAAAAGAAGTTTGGTGATCATTTATCCAAACACAATTTGGTGGACATTCATCCATTCTGGCAATTATTTCGAATTTATTGGTAGTAAAATAGGTGCGTTTTTGGTAATCGTTTAAACACAAGACCTTTAAATATAGTCAATTCTGTCAAGTGCCAGTCGGACTCGCATGCTCTTCTACCATCGCGCAAGATACGCTCGTGTACAAGAAAAAACGCAAAATAAAACATGTCTCTTGTATGGCGAAGCGCTTTAATTTTCAACTGACTTCAAGAAGGGGGAGTTTCTCAATTCGTCTGTTTTTATGTGTTTGTTGCGCGATTACTCCGTCAATTATGAACCGATTTTGATGATTCTTGTTTTGATTGGTAGGTCATACTTCAGAGGTGGTCCCCTACAAATTTTATCAAAATTGATTCAGCGCTTTTTGAAAAAATCAACAAATTAAAAAAATATATATACACAGATGACGTTTTGGTTTGTGGTTGCGTGCAGAGTTTGGATGAGGACTTTTCATGTACACAGACTTCATTCACATCACGACCGGAGAGGAAGAAATAGGGCTTGAACTTGAAGTCGGTTTTTAAAACTTACAAAAGAGAATATCATACTGCAACAAATAATGATCACCAAAACTTTTTTTTCCTACCCAAAATGGATAAATGAATACCAAAAGTTGCAAAAAAAAACTGGGCAAAATACTGCGGCAGCTTAGGTGAAGGGTAAAGGGGGTGAGCGAAGCGGTACCCCCTTTATCCTTCGTGTTAGGTTGAACATGTAAGAACAACAAAAAATACTTAAAACATAAACTTAAGTACACAAACCATAAAAAGAAGTTTGGTGATCATTTATCCAAACACAATTTGGTGGACATTTATCCATTCTGGCAGTCATTTCGAATTTATTGGTAGTAAAATAGGTGCGTTTTTGGTAATCGTTTAAACACAAGCCATATCATACTGGTATGTGCAAATTGGAATGATAAGAAGAGAAACGCTCTGCCTACCAAGCGTGAGGTTCCGGGTTCGATCCCCGATCCGGGGTCGCTGTTTCTGGTTCCAGATTATCCTAGTGTGGGATCAGAAGCAATGTAAGAGCCTGTATATTTGAGCCTATTTGATGTATATATTGATAAATGATGGTAAAGCGAACCTTAATATCTACAATGTTGATCATATATCTATACATATACATATCCACCAATTCTCACTCTTATGAACATTCGCTTTCCATAGAAAGTCTCTCTCGTTCTCTCTCCACAAACATGGAATCTTTTGAACACCAACTAGCTGACATCAACTGGGAAAAATCATAATTAAAGACTCAAACCTCAACGAAAACTATAATACATTCCATAATATTTTAACAGATATACTGAATAAATGTATTCCAAAGAAAAAAATGAAAATACAGTTTAAAAAGAAAAAGCTTTAGTTAACTACAGGTATAAAAACTTCTTTCCATAATAAAATACTGTTACAACTACACAATTTACTAATATTCCTGAACACAATAAAAAAATACGAAAAAAATCTTAAAATAACAGTAAATGCCTCAAAAAAAACTACAGTTTATATCTCAAATGAAATCATCTAGTTATTAACAAAGTCAAAACCATGTGGAAAATAATTAACGAACGCACAAACAAAAACAAATTAAAAGAAAACGAGACTAACTGTTAATAATACTGAACTATCAGACCCTAAAATAATCTCAATAGTAGTATTTGTATTTTATTTATGGTCAATCGAAGTGAGAAATTTGTCGCAAACGGTTTGATTAGTTCGCACGCGATTTCAATTGTTTTTTTTCTTCAAAGTTAACGAAAATATCGACCTGCAAATGCTGTGGAGTAACGGTAAGACATTGATTATCACGTATTTGAAGTAATTCAATCGTCTCATTGTATATTTACAGAGATAAGTTGCACTTTTGTTATGATGCATTAATGCATCATTGTGCTAAAATAGTATATTTTATTACTTTATTTCTAATATGATTCTGTTTCTGTTCCAGGCTCGATATGAGTTCGAAGCCTTCACGTTTACGTTCGAGGCTTGTAGATTTGACGACTGAAGTATTGGAAAACATTTTGGGCCAGTGGCAAGATAGTGAGGATGGCTTAGACTATTCAGATGACGATGATGTAGCTGATCCATCGTATATTTTGAATGATCAGAATTTACATCCAGACTCGGATGAGGAACCAGTTACAAACCCAGTAGATCAAGACAATGACATATTGCCACCGAACTCTGAGACCAGTCCCAGCACTACGGTTCGTCCATGTGAGACAACGCCTGCTGTTCCAGGACCTAGCACCAGCACCGCAACCACTTCAAGAAGGACACGTATTCCTAAGACAAATGCCATATGGAAAACAAAAATTGGAGCTGAACAAAGAGCAAAGGTAATGTAGTGGTCCGACTTGCCAGGGAGGTACCTACCAACCAAAACTTTAGACTGTTTTTTGACAATTACTACACAACCATACCCTTGATTGAATTCTTATCACGCCGAGGAACTTTAGCTTAGGGCACCGTAAGGAGAAACCGCATTCCTAACTGCAAACTCCCAGAAGAAAAACAGCTAAAAAAACAGCCTAGGGGGACATCAGTCGAACAGGTCACAAGCTATAACGGTATTGATATGTCCCTGGTAGCCTGAAGAGATAATAAAATTGTCCACCTAGTATCCAACTTTGCTGGCCAAAACCCCACATCTGTCGTAAGTAGATTTGACAAGTCGCAAAAGAAACACATTACTGTGGAACGGCCTTTTATCTTCGCAGAATATAATCGTCACGTGGGTGGTGTGGACCTGATGGATTTCGTTATGGGCCATTATAAAATTAAGCTTCACAGCAAACATTGGTTTCTTCGACTCTTCTACCATTTACTTGACATGACAATGTGGAATGCTTGGCTGTTACAGAGGAGAATTCATACTGAGACGAAAAATGCTGACAGGGTGCCAAATTCTGCTGATTTCCGACTAGAAATTGCTGAGACTTTAGTCAAATATCAAAGAACAAACCGGCTGAAGCGCACTAGCAACGTAGTAACACTCATCCAGGACAAAAATAAGAAATGACCATGTCAGTATATCCCACCAAGAGAGGTCAGATTGGATCAGTTAGGGCACTGGCCTGTATGGACTGAAAAAAGGCTGAGATGCAAACTGCCAGGATGTACCGGAACAGCCCAAACAGAATGTGAAAAGTGTGGCGTGGCGTTGTGTTTCAAAAAGAGTAATAACTGTTTGAAATCTTTTCATACTTCCTAATTTTTTATATGTTTTAACACCATGATGCACTTCTGCATCATCATGTTTTTTTTTTCAAAAATAAATACATTTTCTAACATATATTTTTTTCGTTATTTTTCCCATTGCGATATACCTCATCTTAACATATTGCTAACTAGCTGACCCGTGCCCACTTCGTTGGGCATAATGTTAATAATCCTTGTTTAGTACAGAGTGATATGTTTTAATTTCTAACTGCCAAAAGGAGGGTTATACGTAGGTATAGTTTGTATTTGCATGCTAATACAAAATTCGAAAGTAACTGTTCGAAAGAAAAACAATTTTCTGCGGGATTTGCGATAAACGAATTCCATGAGGACCAAGTCGCGGGAAAAGTTAGTTTGGTTATGGTAATTTTAATTGTTCAAAACTTCTCTGTAAACTATATTGGATGTAATGTTATCATTTGGTAGCAAAATATATTGTCTATCAGGAGTTCCAACCCGAGATAAGCCAACATATAACTTCCCATGGGAAAAACACGGCTTTCTCAGGTCAATGCCCACCAGAGAGAATGTTTGACCTTGGGACTTGTTAATAGTGAGGGCAAAAGAGATCTTCACTGGAAACTGTAGCCTTTTAAACGGTATGGGTAAATCAGTGGGAATCATGGGTATCCGCGGCATATAAGCCAGTTGTCCCACTGCTGGGCCTGTGAGAATGGTCGCCACGATTATTTGTCCCGTAACTCTTTTGTAAGCAGCCTTGTCGCATTACACATGTTGGGTGAGCTCAAGTTTCTAAATAGAATGATAGGAATGCCAAATTTTAACACAAGTTCGTGAGGAGGTAAGCCAGAAGGGTTCAAAGAATTTAAAAATTCTTGGGGATAGTGCACTGTATCCTCAATATTACACACCGTATCAATAGACTTATAATGTTTGACCTGACCGGGAATTTTCTCTAAAATGAGTTTATTTATTTCATTCACTGTATCGTTTCTGGGTGACACTATTGCCCTAGAACAAAGCCAATGATAATCTCTCTCCAATAAATTTTCAAGACCGGGATATATTGCGTCAATAAGATGTTCCAACCTGTGCAATATGTGGCCTAATGTCTCGTCAAGTTTAATGTCATTGCTGTTGGTGTTAGGAGAGACAATTTTTCCTTCGCCAAGATTGAGTAGTTGACGCGGAAAGTCGTCATTGTCGTTGTCGCTCAAATGGGCTCTCATGTTTTTTCGTAAATTGAGAGATGCAACCGAACTCCATAAGTGAGATTATTTTAAGCATGCTCTGATGACATCGGCGCGTGTTCCTTCTGTTACTACAGGCAGTGTGCCGAAAATCGCCCGCGAAAACAAAAGTAACGCCACCCACTACAGCATCAGAGTTTCTGAGGTCCTTGAGCGTTCGGTTTACTGCTTCAACATGAGCTCTATGACGCATGGTACATTCGTCCCATATAATTAAAGATGTTTCTTGTAAAAGTTTCCCGAGTGGCCCATTTTTACGTATGGAACAAACTGACTGTTGCTCTAGTGAGACTGTCAGAGGTAGCTTAAAGGTGGAGTGTGCTGTTTTCCCATCATTTAACAGAGTAGCGGCAATCAAGGGCGTCGCCAAGGGGGGGCAGGGAGGGGCAGCTGCCCCCCCCCCCTAGAGATCCTAAAAAAGTTGCCAAATATAATGCAACCAAAGTCCTAAGTCTTTGAGTTGATTTATTGAACAATCATTCCCGTACGTCGAAACACGAATGAATTCACCAATTTCATTCCTAATATTCCGTACGCTCAACAACGCTCTGCACAACTCTATCGTTGAAGCGTGGGAGGGGGAGTGGTTAAACAACATGCGGCCGCGCGGCGCCTCGCGCCGCCCAGTAGCGCAGTAATCCCCGCCAGTTTCTCCGAGAGCTCTTTATTCGTGGCGCCGAGTGTATCATCATTATAGGGTAAAGTGAAATCCTGATTCTGCTGTCATATTCTATGTCTTATGTCGTCACATAAATCGTCTTTGAAGTTTTCCCTCAAACTGAGTGGTTCAGATGGGTAACAAAATAACAATATCACCACAAACAGCTCCCTCAACTTCAAAGGACATTGAGAAATGGAGGCTTCTCGTAGAGTGTTTTCCCACTGGTTATCGTCTTCTAACAAACCTCTCTCACGGCAAGCAGCTTGGTATGCTTCTTTGACAACTCCGTTCACAGTTCTTAAGTCCTGAAATGAGCTGGGGCCACGAACGTGGTGAAGCAAAACTCGAAGAAAGAAACACTCCGATTGAGAAGGGTGCACACTATATACTCTTCCCAAAGCAGGATTTTTTTTATTCCAGGATGACCAGCGACATCTTCTCCGCGTTTTCTTCGGGAAAATTTGTGATTAGCCCAGGTATAACAGTGGGGAACTTCATGGTAAAGTAATGTTTTTGCGAAGTTGTCGGAATTGCACAATTCAAAGAAAGCAGTCAGAGTTGTTTTTGGTGGATTTTCAACAATTTAAATTTGCACATTAGCTGGTGAAAGTATACTCTTTGGCCGTTTTCTAAATGTATGGCCAACTGCAGAACAGTAGGGTGTCTGTCATGGAGAGGAAATCCAACAGCCTCCAGACCGCTTCCGATGTACTTATGTACCTTCCGTTTACATAATTCTCAACTTCATTATGAGTTTTTTTTTTAAGTATTTTTATTTTCATAGGCTTAACTTAATTACATTCATGCAACAATCACAAAAACCCTCAGGATTTATCAGTGATTGGGAGTTCGGAACTTATATAATTTTTATTTGTAAATTAAAAATAATAGGTAATCATTCCAGGCAAGTAAGCTGCCCATATCCATAACTATTCCTAACATTAGGTGGTGTTCGTGGTCGGTCCGCACACACAACATGAGTATGAGTACCTACTTAAGTTTTTGGCCGTCGAGACCACAGGGGTGAGGGGTACGCAGGGTAGGGCCTTCGTCAAGGACATTGGGCGACGTTTGAGGGACCGAGGATTTGAGCACCACTCCGGATCGTTCCTGTCACAATGTTAAATACCAGCCTTTCTAAACTTTGGACACGAAACACGAAATAAATAAAATCATAATAGTATAATTTTAGAACATATTTACCAGTTTTTCATTCTATTTAGAATGAATGAGAACATCACTAGCAAACTGTAGGTGGCAACATTATTTCGAGAATTGACGTTTGAAGCTGTCAGCGCCCTCCCTATGTTGATCAATTAGACTATAGTTACTGTGACTGTTACATAATGCCTAATTATGTACAGTTACATACACTAGTTTCATACTCACATACATACAAACACACACATATCATTAGCTCTCTTTGATGTGTTCAGGAACCGAATGTTCGAAGGGCGTGGTTGTGGCATTGATCATTGCTCTGCACAAAACTATATGGATGTGGAAAGAGCCCAAAGGTCTATCATATAGGTTATGTACAGTCTACCCCGTAGGTTTACTACACAACCTTATACGAGACTAGTCACTTCCTATCAGTCAGAAAACTATGTATCCTTAACTTAATCCTGTCATGCCAGAAATCTTTGGAGTAAGACCAGTCCATAAATACTAAAAGAAGAAACGACTAAGTTGCCCCACCGCAAACAGTTCGCACAGTCTTCGCTGAATGACAATATGCTTGTCAATCAGCATATATTTATAACAAAGTTAACAGACTTATAAGCATATACCACCTACAGCTATACACTTTCAAAGAGGCTCTAGCTAAATGGCTAAATACACTTAACCACGAGGAAGTCGAAAACCTTCTTCAAAGGAACATAGATGCTTCCTAAACCCCCTTACTTACTACATACTCACATGCACCTATCCATGTGGATATTATCCGATCCCAAGGTTTGTACAACCGCAGGGCATAGGTATCTTATGTGGATGTTTATACATATACCACCACCCATATACAAAACACACGCACATAACATAACCTTATTTGTTAATATATAAGAAAAGTGAAAATGTTTACCCTTTAACTGTACGCTAGAATCCTAAGAGAAGTTACGAGTCATTCCCAACTCAGGTATCGAAATTGCTTACTGGGAAGCCTGGTTGTTTGTTACGTTACAGTTTCTATGAAATAAAACAACTTTTTATTTTATTTAATATTTTTATTTATTACTTCTTTAGCATGTTTAGTAGTACCAACTTCACAGACAAATTAAGGGCGGCATGCAGGCGGGCGTCGGCGTTCGAAATTTGAATGTCATAATTTGTCGAAAATTGATACATTATGGTTCATAATGTATCAATATTAAGATGAGGAATGAGTTTTTACTAAGTAGTATAACATTATGCTGGTCGTAACGTGCTGTTTTTGGACGCAGTAAAGATGGTTTATGATAAAGAATCTTAAAAATTAGAATACCTGTGGTACCGACGACTTTCCTCCTAATTCTATTTAAACACTGTGCCGACCTATTAACCCTACCCCTGTATTTGTTAATCAACCATTACTTCGAAGAAGGCACATTTCGATCCCTCTTAAAAAAAGCACTCATCACACCAATCGATAAGAAAAGCTCAAAAACAAACCCAGATAATTACCGTCCCATTGCAGTTCTCCCCACATCAGCCAAAATATTGGAAAAAGCTATTCATGATTGAATTTACTCCTTTTGAGAAAAGTTCAAATATTTCATGACCCCTAAAATGGTTTCTGGAAAAATCGATCAACTAGCCTTGCAGTCTACAGATTCACACAGGAAATCCTAATTGATATGACGAAAGCATACGATAAAGTACAATTTGTTATGCTTTTGGAAAAACTAGGTACATGGTGTAGGAATAAAAGGTAAAACGTACGACTGGCTTACTTCTTATTTACCTAACAGAGAGCAATATATCCAGATAAAATATTTTACCCAGACGTCAAAAGAAATCATCAATTACCGATCCGATAGCAAAACAACTCACGCCTCTATTCCTCAAGGTAGTGTAATCGGATGCCTTCTCTTTCTTATTTATATTAATCATCTACCAAAAATACTCGATGATCCTTGTATCCTATTTCTGACGACATTTCTCTGGTTTACTCACACAAAAACAATGAACACGTAAATGAAAAACTCAAGACATGCCTTGACAAAATAACTGACTGGATGACTGACCACAACCTTAAAATAAATTCCCATAAAACTAATCTAATTAGCCACACCAAAAAAAACCCTTACACATCAACATTAGCTACAACAACATTTAGACAAGTCATAAAAGAAGCTACACTGCTAGGTATTGTTTTAGATTCTCACTTAAATTGGAAGTCCCATGTCCTAATAATCAAAGTAAAACTATCTAATTCCCATACGGACTGAGAGAAGTAAGGAAGTCCATAAAAATCGAAACTGCTCTTTCAACTACGCATTTTTCATACTACGCATATGCACAGCTCAACTACGGCGTCATACTGTGGGGCAACAGCACTGACGCGCCACAACTATTTATGTTACAGAAAAAATGAGATATCAGGATTATAGCCAAGATCCGACCTACAGATAGCTGCAAACCGTACTTCAAGCAATATTACATCATCACTCTCACTGCTATTTACATCTTGGAAATAATAGAGCTTGTAAGAAAATACATGAAACATACAGAACCAAAGCCACCCTAAATAACTTATTCTTTCTCAGACATCAAAATAAATTACTGCTACCAAAAATCCACAAAACAATACAATCATCCAACACAAATATTATATATAGATATTTATAGCAAACTCCCAGATAGCTACAAAAATATCACTGCACACCCTCTCACATGCACACACACATATACAAAAACACAGACACTGTATAAATTAAGTAGGTATATAAATATAATAATTGTCTGATCTCACCGCCGTTATAAAATTACAATTTTATCCTATTAATAAATTTTTATTTTGATCAATAGTAAGTAAGTATCTACAGTTTTATTATTAACTTGAATTGGAGCACGACCTATAGAAAATCCTTATATTTTAACAGGACATATTCTGTAGTAGTTTATGTGACTGATACATTATAGAGAGCATTAAAACTCGAGAGTGGATTTTTTTAATGCATAATTAATAATTATGCAGTTACATACACTAGTTTATCTACACACTTAGAAAAAGCTCTCTTTGATGTGTACAGGAACCGCATGTTCGACCGGCGTTCGACCACAGAATACTTAATAGTACGTTCAACTTCACAGACAAACTAGGGGCGTCGGCGTTCGAAATTTGAATTTCATAATATGTCGATATATTGATACATCATGGTCATAATGATATCAATATATATCATAATGATATCAATATTCAGATAAGAAATGAGTTTTTACCAAAATAATATGCTGGTCGTAATGTGCGGTTTTTGGACGCAGTAGGTAAAGAGGGTTTATGATACAAACAATTTTATATATAAATATATTTTTCATTTTTTATTTTTAACCCTATTTTGGAAAAATATTAAAAAAAATGTATTAATGAGATTTTTTTGTTTTGAAAACTTAAGAAAAAATAATTATTCTGTTAATTTGTACTAAACTCTAATTTTATGTTAGATGTAAGTTAGTATTAAGTTTTGCAGTGCCCTTACAGGGTTGATTGTTGTTGGGACCGTATATTGTAACCACCACCACAATGACGCATTAAACGCTTTGAGTTTTGAGTCTTTTTAAGATTTTAACTTGGTGAATTATTCAAATTGCGTGCCACTACAGCAACAAACGAATGAAACGAAACGAAACAGAACTACAAATTCTGTGATAATTTCAACTCTCTACCTATTTCGGTTCATGGGATACAGCCCGCTAACGGACAGACGGGCAGCGGAGGCTTAGGGTCCCGTTTGGCACCCTTCGGGTAGGGAACCCTAATAAAAGTAGGTACCTAGCTTTCATTGTGAAACCAATTCGATCAGCGCAACTTTATTTTTGACATATCTGTACACTTTGGAGGGCGGTTAGCTGATTTGTATGTAGAAGTAAAACTAAGTTGATCCGTTCAAATCGGTTACTTAGTGAAACTTGTTCAGAATGATGCCCCAAACAACGCCTTAAAATGTGAGTAAAGTCAAAGTCAAAGTACTTTATTACTGTAGATATTTACATATACTTAGCAAACGTCACTTTTTGCCTCTTTACATTGGAGCACTGTGGGAGAAGAAGGGCGTAGAAACACCCACAGATTGATTTTTTTATCTCTTAAAAATTGGTTGTGCTTAGCTAATACGAATATGAAAAATTTAATCATTATTTATTTATTTATTTATTTATTTATATAAGGCACATCAACAATACAAACACAATACAAACATGATTAATAAGCAGGAATAAATAATTACAAAATTATTTTGCAAGGTCTGTGTTGAGCCAGATTAACCCCAAACAGTCCTATCATTTAAGTAATCTTGAACATTGTAATATCTCTTTTTCGACAAAGTGGCTTTAACGTGCTTTTTAAATTGCTCAAATGGAAATTTCAAAATCTCCAGAGGTATCTTATTGTAGTAGAGAATGCACTGACCCTTGAAAGAATTGCTAACCTACGCGAGTCTAAAACCGAGTACTTGGGTGGGTCCAGATATGTTCTTTTGTTAGTACCGTACCTCCGTTTCGTATCAGCGTCGCGATCCAGAATCTCTGGAGGCGAAGTAAAATAGGCCGTATCTCTGTAACGTCGCTCCCTTCGCTGCGATCATCGCCTGTTCATTTATGTGTTAAGTGTGCGATCACATCCAGACTGTCGCGCGCGCACCGTATAGTATCGTATCGCCTTTGAACGGGGCGAAAAAAAACTGAGCCGAGATATCGTCTGCGATACGCGCGTACTACCATACCGTACCGAACGGGCGTCCAAGCTAGTGTTCTTGGATCGCGACGCTGCTACGAAACGGAGGTTCGTTACGGACAAAATAACATGTCTGGACCCAGCTTCGTTCTGTCCCCTTTAGAAAAATATACCTTGTGAGCAGAATGCTGCCTTCTCAAAATTCATCTCTCAAAATGCACCTTTTTCAAAATGAACCCTTATCAGAACGCACCTTTCTTAAAATGCACCCTTTTCAAAAATACGCCCTTAACGCTGATTGATATACCGTCCTGGACTTGATCCCGCAGGCATGGCTGTTGATAATGTGTTGGTTGTCGAATGCAGCTGACTGAACGCTCATTGCCGACTGTAACCAGTAACGCAATAGCGTTCTAGGATCAAGTGCTTATAATAGAGTTATTTTGAATGGAAATCAATTTAAGAATGTTTATCTACACACATATCATAAACCCTCTTTACTGCGTCCAAAAACCATACGTTACGACCAGCATAATGATAAACTTCTTGGTAAAAACTTCTGTTTTTGAATACTGATATATTATAATGTACCAAAAGTTGTAAAATTACGACATTCAAATTTCGAACGCCGACGCCCACCTGCGTGCTGCCCCTAGTTTGTCTGTGAAGTTGGTACTACTGAACAAGCTAAACAACTGCAGAGCAATGATCATTGCAACAATGCCGGTCATAGGTAGCAGTCACATAATAGTAGTTTATGTGACTGATACATAATGTCTAATTATGTACAGTTACATACACTAGTTCATCTACACATATATCATAAGCTCTCTTTGATGTGTTCAGGAACCGCATGTTTGACCGGCATTGTGGCATTGAGTTGTTTAGCTTGTTCTGTAGTACCAACTTCACAGACAAAGTAGGGGCGGCACGCAGGCGGGTGTCGGCATTCGAAATTTGAATGTAATAACATGTAGAAAATTTACACATTATGGTCATAATGTTCAATATTCAGATAAGAAATGAGTTTTTACAAAGTAGTTTAACATTATGCTGATCGTAACGTGCGGTTTTTGGACGCAGTAAAGAGGGTTTATGATATGAGGTGTAGATAAACTACTTATATGTCACCGTAAGCCGTTGCCCTGGTATTTCGTTTGCAATTCAAGTTTAAACCAGTTTACTATTTAACGGTTTTAACCGTTATTTTATCAACTAACGCGTCATAAAGTAAGCAGTTTGCTACAGTTTACAAAATAGTTGACCACTTAACGAGAAAAAAACGTTATTTTATCAACTTAAGGTTTTGGAAACTTACGGGGACATATATAAACTTTTTATTATGAAGTACTTAATTGAAAGTAAATTTAGGTTCAAAGGTTTATCTAAATAAAAAATAATAATTATTATGTTATATTTATTAACCCGTCAAACGTCCTATGCGCTACATAAGCGCATAACTTTTTTGGGCGGCTAGCGTCCTGTGCGCTGCATAAGCGCATAGAAAGTATTGCAAACTTCGACGTTTTATGAATATTCACCAAGTTTCAGAACGTTCCCGGAAGTAGTCATAGATTATGAGTAGTTTAGTTGGCAACAGTGTGAAATGAATAGAACTGACTTTGAGACAGCCAATCAGATCAAAAAAAATAAAATAGCAAATCATGTCGCCATTTTCTACATTTCGTGTTCGGTTCGCTCGTGAGTGTCTGTTTACGGGAATAAAATAATGTCTAGACGCATGAAACGGTAAGTGTTGTATTATGTATTATATACCTGATAACTAAGAATTTAGTGGAGAATATGTTTCAAGTATTCGTTTTAGCCATTTCGCAGAATATGTATGTGAAAAAACCCTCCAAACTTTATGCGTCGGAATTATTCTACCACACGGCTGGCAGCCATTGTAGCTTTGATGAATATTCTGATGTTAGTTTGCTAAAAGAAATACATCAGGTTTTTCGTTATTTCACCAGGATTTAGTTTTTCATGTTTTTTTTAACGTAATTTATCGTAAAAGTAGTAAAATTGCAATTCCAACCAAAGACGTGAAATTTTTCGGTGCAAGTAGGGTCAGCAACGAAATTACTTATTTTTGTTGACGCATTATCTCGAGAAGGGTGAGTTGCACGATGAAAATGTATATGACCTAAAGTGATGGCAAAAAGCAACACTACGTGATAGCGGAATATTTTTTTTTATTTTTTTTTTGAGTACTTACATTATAAAATATTTTTTTACTACTTTGTTTTACACCGGTATCGCGTAGTGTTGCTTACTGCCATCATTTTAGGTCATATACATTTTCATCGTGAACCTCACCCTTCTCGAGATAATAATAATAATAATTTATTTCAGATAAGTATCCATAGTTACACGGTACAATGAAAATATAATGCGTCATAATTATTTTTTTTTTGTTTATATATATATTTTTTTATTATTTACACTCCAACCGGTATTTGTCCCACAAATGGTGTCAAGGGTAATACAATCAAACGTGAGAAAGAATTATTTCTGTATTTTATTTTTCTTCTAGATCTTTATCGGTGCGGTCGCGATCCCGGTCCCGGTCCCGATCGGCGACGCCTGTGCCCCAGCGACCAAGCGACAGCCAGCTGCGG
Organism: Argyresthia goedartella; assembly: GCA_949825045.1. NCBI lineage: Eukaryota > Metazoa > Arthropoda > Insecta > Lepidoptera > Argyresthiidae > Argyresthia > Argyresthia goedartella. Next base: position 4,455,944 of record OX463832.1, on the reverse strand, counting down.
GCCAGGCGTTGCTTGAATCTGGTGTCATCTGCACTCGCCTCAAGCAGACAGCCTGAGTCAGACGACCCGAAAGCCTGGAGACCGGTGATCCCGTGAGTGATTTTTTTATGTAAAATTATTATTTCTAAATAAGTCAATGCCAGTAAAATTGTGCTACCTATATTATTTTTTTATTAGTATTCAAATGTTTTTATATCTTTCAGCGCGCCGCCACCTCCACGACGCCCAACGCTGGAGGGCATAAATGTGACACCCCCAGGGACAGTGCGAGTCGCGGGAAGTGAGATCCCGCTGGTTGCCACTCCCGGGGGTACCGTGCGGCTCAAACAGTCGATTTCGTAAGTGGCCAGCATCCTATTACCAGAGCTACCGCCACTTTTTATATTATTTTATATGATATAGATATGTTGCTAATTGTAAATTATTTTTTCAGTCATGAACGAAAACTAGAGATCCCGGTGGTTGCGACTCCCGGGGGTACCATACGGCTACAGCAGCGCAAGGACTTGAAGAAGTCGATTTTGTAAGTGGCCAGCATCCTATAATTTGAGCTACCGCCGATTTTTGTATTACGGATATATTTATAGATAGCTAATTTTTATTTTTTTTGCAGCCTTCGTCCTGAGGAAATCATTGAAGAGTGCGGGCTGGACGCTGAGGAGGGGGAAGCGGCTATAGCGGATCACTACGATCATGTAAGGAAATGGGTGGATGGGTTGCCTTCGTTGCCGAGATCGCCCGAGAGCACGACACCTTCTCGCAGCATGCTTGGGCCAGCGAAAGAACCTGCTGATCTGTCGTTGATTGCCGGTATTCGTGCTCATGCTGATCAGTCGAGACCTGGAACTAGCTTTAGTTTTAGTGTTCAGGCTGATGAGCAGATACCCGATACTAGCAGTCACTATGGGTTAGCAGTGTCTTCCATTGTGCCGATGGATGCTGTTCCGTCTTCTTCAGGGATAGCAGCTGCTGTGGTATCGATCAATAACGGCAGTGATCTCGATTCAGATTTCGACGACCAGTTCGATGTTGACGCGATCATTGCCGATCATGATCCCACGAGTAGGGCTATTCCTGACGACAGCGAGTTAGATCCGCAAACCCGCAATCTGGTAGCTATGGTTGAGAGTGAAATGGATGAAGCCATTGAACGTCTGGTGGGCCCATCTGATGGTTTTACTTGGCAGACAGACTTTGCCACTTTCAGGGGTGTGCAGGAATTATTTTCCGGCCCACTCCCTGGAGCTGTCAAAGACTACAATACGCCCTATGATGCCTTTTGTGATATCTGGAGCGAAGACATCATTGGTCTTATGGTTGAGGAAACCAATAGATATGCTGAACAGACGCTCAACGCACAACGTGAAGCAGGAAATTTGAAGCAGTCGTCTCGTTTGGATCGATGGACTGACACCAATGCAAACGAGATGCGTTTGCTTCTTGCAATGTATATGTTGATGGGTTATGTACAACACACATCTCAGCACGAGTATTGGAAAACGACCGGCATTCTACAAATGCCCTACTTCAGGCAGGTGATGTCTTACAACCGCTTCATTTTGCTGAACAAGTTCCTTCACTTTTCGGACAATGTTGGTATTAGTCAACATTTGCCGGGAATCGGAGGGGCTATGCTCTCTGCAAGGTTGCGGAAGATAGCACCACTCATCGTGCACCTCAATGAAAAATTCTCAAGTCTTTACAAACTCGACCAAGATGTCGCTATCGACGAGTCTTTGACCTTATTCAAAGGCCGCTTGTCCTGGGTCCAAGCGATAAGGTCAAAGGCTGCGCGATTCGGAGTAAAATCATTCGAGCTGTGCGAATCAAGGACTGGGTACATGTATAGATTCCAAATCTATACGGGCAAGAACTCGAATCCCGATCGCGACGTCGCGAATCTTGGTGCAGACTTGGCTGGTAAGAGTACCCAAGTGGTACTCGATTTATTGAAAGGTCTGGAACATCGGGGTCACTGCGTCACGATGGACAATTATTATAATTCTCCAGCGTTGGCGAGGTACCTTAAAAGTAAAGGATTTGATTGTGTGGGGACGTTGCGTCCTAATCGCAAGAATGTACCGGAAGCGATCGCGAAGGCTCCGAAGAAGCTTGATAAGGGGGCGATTATTGCTCGCCATTCTGGTGACGTGACATGTCTTGCATGGCAAGACACCAAAAAGGTGAACCTGATCTCCACTTATCACAATTCGGAGACCGTCGTAGGTCGGAAGAGTGGTAAGGAATTGGTGAAGCCCTGTGTTGTACAGGACTACAACAATACAATGGGAGGTATTGATCTGAAAGATCAAAAACTCTCAATGTATTTGTTGGAAAGAAAGAGATGCCTGAAATGGTATATGAAGATTTTTAAAAGGTTGCTCAACGTATCTGTACACAACGCATTAGTTCTGATGTCGGACTCGAGGAAACGTCATGATTTGCCTCCGATGACGCATCGCAATTTCCGCATAGATCTGGCTGAAACGTTGGTGAAGGTTCACAGCCAATCTCCACCAGCGGTCGGCTTAGATCAGTTGTTGGAATTTGGGGTGCGTCTGAATACCACTATCATGCACGAACCTATGCATGTCTCGCAACAGGAACGAAAGCGTCGCCATATCTGTCACCGGCAAGGTTTGCGTCGGACGGTGCCTACAAAATGCGTCACCTGCGGAGAGTTTCTCTGCTTTGCACCCAAGCCTTGCTGGAAAATTTGGCATTCTCTTCGAGAATTGCCTGGCCGCAATGTACATGTCAGGTTAACGAAGCGAAAATAATTAATTTTATTTTCGCTTCCCTAATATGCCATTGTACAAGAGGAGAGGAGGTCTATACTCAACAGTGGGGGCGGGAGGCTGGATAGACAGATAGTACAGGTGCTTGATATATGTAGATTAGATGAATAAAAGGTTTTTTACTAGCGGGATTTGAATGTGCCTGGCTGGTATTTCTAGCAATTAGCATATAACGTACTCACACAATCTTCTTTCAATAAACAGGGCAATTATCGGGGACACCGTATTGTAAAAACAGATATTTATCTTATGGTGAAAGTTGTACCAGGCGGAATTCATGGCGGTCATTAGTACAGTATTCATGTAAGATGTTCGTCCGATCTCATAAAAATATACAAGTGCCATTTTTCCTTTTTCTTTCATACATTTCTCTCAGAACCATATTGGGCAACCTAACCATCTAGTTTCTTGCAGATGCTATAGTTCGCCAGGTCTCCTCAACAAGTGTTTTTTTCTCTTGTATATTATGTTTTTCTGTAATTTGAAAATGTGTCAACACAAAATTTGTGTAGTATCTTGTGAAAACGTGTTTTACTGTAATTTGAAAATGTGCAACGAAATACTGTAATGTCTCTACAATTGTGTAGGTACTAATTTCAATATAATTTTTTAATATAAGTTAATAATTTGACCCAAACATCAATATTGTCACTTTCACAAATGGGTTATTTTTTGTAAAACCATATGTGTTTTTATTGTATGGATAATACATGATATATAGTTAGCCAGGTCTCCTCAACAAGTGCTTTTTTCTCTTGTATATTATGTTTTACTGTAATTTGAAAATGTGTCAACACAAAATTTGTGTAGTATCTTGTAAAAACGTGTTTTACTGTAATTTGAAAATGTGCAACGAAATACTGTAATGTCTCTACAATTGTGTAGGTACTAATTTCAATATAATTTTTCATTATAAGTTAATAATTTGACCCAAACATCAATATTGTCACTTTCACAAATGGGTTATTTTTTTGTAAAACCATATGTGTTTTTATTGTATGGATAATACATGATATATAGTTAGCCAGGTCTCCTCAACAAGTGCTTTTTTCTCTTGTATATTATGTTTTACTGTAATTTGAAAATGTGTCAACACAAAATTTGTGTAGTATCTTGTAAAAACGTGTTTTACTGTAATTTGAAAATGTGCAACGAAATACTGTAATGTCTCTACAATTGTGTAGGTACTAATTTCAATATAATTTTTCATTATAAGTTAATAATTTGACCCAAACATCAATATTGTCACTTTCACAAATGTTTTTTTTTTTATTGTATGGATAATACATGATATGAGTTTGAATTACAATACCTATTTACAATTTGTAAACTAGACTATATACACACATATTGATTGTACCTATTGTATTTTTTGTAATTTCAAAATGTCTGTTTTTATTAAAAATATTTTTTCTTATACATATATTTTATCGTTTTTTTTCAAATCCCGCAGCTCAAGTGCCTAATAAGTGGGTTCGAATCCCACCAGAGTAATCCTCACAAAACAACAGGCAAGTACATAATCAAATATGTTGGTTCGAATCCCACTAGAATATTGCTAAAGCATTTTTATTAGTAATATGTTGAAGTGAGTTTGTTTTATGTTAAGTATAAAATCAAATAAATCGAGTGTCCCTCTGCCAAACTTATCAAATAGTGTAGTTAGTCAGCCGTAACAGCCTAACTTCGAAGCCGCATATTGGCAGCGAGGCCGAGACTGCATTTATCAAATTCTAAATCCAACAAATCACACCACGGGAAAGCGATGTTATAGCGAGTGGTGCCATCTCTCGGCGCTCGACCTATTTATCACTATTTATTTATAAGCAACTTTTCCGCCCAGGAGGTATGGTGGGGGGCTTGTAATAATATAATGAGAGTGTAGATAGATAGAATAAAATCACCTGTTTGTTTACTGTTTTCCCATGTAATTTTATTTTCTGCCATAACATTCAGTTTTCATTATGATACTGATATTACTGAATTTGTAGTCTACCAGACTCGCCAGACCAAAATGCGCAACAATTACCCATTTATTCATAAATCTGTTCTTTTGGGCAATAATATAAATATCTATACAAAAATACGAACGCGTTTCAACTTGTCGTGCGAACGGTACCTCGCTGTTGAATAGCGCGGGTGGACAGGCGACCGGCCGCAGACTTACATTTTATGTTTGTCAATATTGATTTATTGTGAAGTAATTACTGTGTTTTGTAATAAAATAATACATCTTATCGCTGGAGAAATTAATAGTGGTGATGTGAAAAATGGATAATAGTGTAAGTTTTGTGTGAGTGGCCCGAAAGAACGAAATATAATTAGAGGTGTCGGTGTCAAATAATGGATTCTGCAAACAATCGATGAAAAGCCTTACCAACTTTATTATCACATGTGAGTACTATACATCACAAGATAGGTAATTTCATTAGCTTTATTATGGTACATAACATGTTAGGAAACTAATAAAATAACCTAACAAACTTATCAAATTCCTAACGCAAGTCGATTGAAAATTTATTTTCGCCAGAACCATGGACGCTATAGGGTACACGAGATTCGCTGTACGGGGACATTCCAGAGGTTAAACTGTTTTATTTATCATTGCGTATTACCTGCTCATGTGTCTTGTTTGGGTCGAACTAGTAATTGAAAGCGGTTCGAACTTTTTCCATCTGATATCCACCTGCGCCGGAATGATAGCATTATTTTTATATTCCTTCGTAACGAACGAAGCAACTATCCCTGTAATACAAACTCCTTGCTGCCCCCTTGGGCCTTCGCGCTCGCCCCGCGCGCCATTGTGTGGGGGAGGCGTAAGAGACCATAGACATCTATGTGGCAGTATCGCTTTCATTTATCATCTAACTATGCGAAACAAGGAAAGGTAGACTAACGCATAACTCTGTTCCTTACCTAAGTGTCGTGTGGGGATTGTTTTGTTTTTGTTACAAAAGTAGCATTTATGCCTTTTTATTTTCCGATAAGCTCCATACTTATAGAGCATGCATAGCTCTGTCCCTCACTTTCCTTTCCTAAAATATCGTAAAATATCGTAGAATAGAAAGGCCCATTTAAGGAAAAAATAACATCGTTGCCCTCGCAACCATTATCATGAGTTGCAACTCGCCCCGTACATAATGGTAGGGATGGTGGGGAGTGAACAGTTTGGATTTCTACTACTTTCTTGCTCTATGTACGTAACCAGATGCATTCATAAGTTTGTATGTGGTGTTGAAATAATTGGTGTATGCGAGCCCCTTAAATATTTATTTTATTCCGTTTTTTAGTATTTGTTGTTATAGCGTCAACAAAATACATCATCTGTGAAAATTTCATCTGTCTAACTATGACGGTTCATAAGATACAGCCTGGTGACAGACAGACAGACGGACAGCGGAGTCTTATTATAGTAATAGGGTCCTGTTTTACCCTTTGGGTACGAAACCCTAAAAAGGAGCCGACACAAACGAAAGTGTACCAATAGAGTACACACACATTGTAGACCAAACTACCTAAGAAGCTAGGTGTGCGTGCCTCCAGAAAGCCCAAAGAACGGAGGAGCATGGCACAAACACCAGGTTTTAGAACACTCGGACAGCCAAGTGCCTGAATTAGAGCCTCAATAGAAGCTGCGCTATAAGCTAAAACTGTGGGCTTGCTGGGGAAAATCCCGCCAGCAACCCCAAGCTGGATTTCCAAGAACACTTGCTATTCCTTAGAATGGTGCTGCTCAAGTTTTAAAGCATAATTGCAGCACTCCGCTGCCAAATTTACAACTTTGAAGACTGAAGATTAAACGAGATACAAGCCAATATCCGTAGGGTTGCTGGCGTCCGCCGGCCTACAGCAACCCCATACAAATCTTGAGAACTACTGAATGCAGACTTTTCGTTAATATCTCAAATTGAAAATAACAGTTAGAGCTTCAAGCTCCAAATCGTTCATTACCGTCTGTTCAATACTTTTTGAATAATAAGCCATAAAGGCCTGGATTTGCTGACGTCCACGCCTACAGCAAGCCCTGGCCGATATTAAGAATTAATTTCGGTGATATCTCAAACTGACGGTCACAAATAGAGCATTAGGCTCCGAATCATCTGAAAAGCTAGGCGCTGCGGTTAATACGCAATCAGCAAAAGCAGTTTTACTCGCCAAATTTTCAAATCTTTACATACCTATTCCCACAATACGCTAGTTGCACGACGTTGCCGGTTCGTGCATCTAGGCGTTCTTTCAGTACATACAAGAATAAGTATTGCAGTAATAGATGTAAGACTCATTTTCCTCTGTGATTAACATGACTATTCCATAATTATTATAGACCGGGGCCACAGAGTACATACCTTCCCCACTCAGGTTCCTCCTGCATTATTTTTGTTCTCAGAACAAGTATTGAAGCAGCTTTTGTTTTGTTTGTTTTTAATTTTTAATTAAATTTCTAGCTCAAGCCTTCAAGCAAAACACAGCAGACACAACAGCACACAGGAGCGCGGAGTAGTCATATTTTAAGGGGTTGCTAGGGACAACTTTCATTATGAAACCGATTTGATCTGAGCAACTTTAATTTTTACTTCTCTGTACAGTTTTGGCCGGGTGATCATGTTTTGTATGGAGAAGAGTATATAACAAGGTACTCTGTGGGAGAAGAGTTCCTCCGATCAAAGCGGTTTCATAGTCAAAGTCTTGTCTTGTCTGTTTCTCCCCCCCCCCCCCCCCCCCCCACTACCACCACAACACAACAACTGACCTGTCAAAATTTTGTAATCTGTGATTGTTGGACGTAGAAGAAGCCGTGATTTCGACACAGTTCTCTCTATTCTATTTTATTTAAGTAAATTAATGAAAGAAATGATCACTAAACTACTATCAAAATGAGTGATATATGTGCGTTTTGTCTGTCTAATAACAGAAACCTTTATTCCATCCGAGACGAGCATTGGCTTTCATTTTATTCACTCTTAGACGTCGACAATGCTCAGGTGAAAATGCTATGCTTAAAATATACCCTGCCTGTCTAGTTAATACGCTCCCACAACGTTTTCCGGTTACCAGTTGGTCGCTAGTACTTTCGTCACAGGGGTGGAAGCGTGGGCAAGCATTAACATGGAGAAGCCTCGTCGTCTTAAGACGTTTTGATGGTATCTCTCTGGTTTTGCATTATTACAGTTTTTACCGTCCGGTCATCATCAATCATCATCATCAGCCTATCAGGTAACCCAGTGCTGAGTAAGACCTCCTCACAATCACACCTTTCAACTCCTATGCACCCTGCATCCATTGTTTTGCTGGTGTCCAGTATTGTTGTACCATATTACAATGTACAGGTGATGGAAGGTGGAGTAGATCTGAGTAGTAGAACAAGAAGGGAAAAGGAGTGACATTAATGACATAACAAATATTGCGGGGAAAACATGGACTTTGACCTGACATATTTTATCCTTCCAACTGTGTATCATTTTCTTCCAGTACATAAAGTACCTTCAAACCGAAGCCTTGCTGAAGCTATGCTGGGAGTGTCAGGCGCGTCTTGAAGGCTTCACCAAGTTTGTGAGGAGTGCTCAACAATGCATCGGCATTCTGAGGGATTACTGGGCTTGCCCAACAGAGGTGACTATATCATACAATACTAGAAACCTGATTATATGCAAATAGTCATCAATGAAAAACTCAGTATCTGCATCTTCTGCATTCGGCGAAAGTTCTACAGCATTTGCATTTCCATTGCAGATATAGGTAGCCATATCCTTTGTGTCACTGGAAACAGGTCACCTAGTGCCCTCTTAGTGGTGTAATAGTGTTAAGAACAATTTGTATCACATAGATAATGCTCTGACCTTCCTCGCATGCCCTTTACATTTTTGATGTGTCCAAAACTTAAATAAAACCATTTGTCTACTGACTAGGAAATTATTAAGCTCTTACATCATATATTTAGCCCATTGTAACCTGTTATTGCTATGTAAAGACTAGGAGGGAGCGATTGCTAACAGAGTGGCTAGCAAACTGAACAGAAGCAGAATATTTGAACCAGTACTTGTGAAAATATACTGATTGTACATATCATTTAGAAATAAAATATTGGCTTGTCTTGGCTTAGTCACTCTGAAGGAAAGAGCACACTAATTTAAATAATGTAGATCAAAGATTTTTCATCTCCAGAAATTCCTTACTACCTCTACCTCTAAATTACAGTAAAAATGTCAGCCGTAGATACCTGCTAGCTTGCTGTATCATTCACTTTATTGGTAAATACACTCAGCGTCTCCCTTACACACCCACTCAACACGTCTTCTGCAGTTGTCGAGGTAGTAATCTCAACTTAAAAGAAGACTTAATATTGGTTAACAACACTTCTATCAACCTCCTCCGTAAATAATGATTGACTACTATGAATATGGCATGACTCACAGAGTTTGTTCTCAAAAATATGGAGCGTGAAAGCCAAGTAGATTTGATCTACACCGACTTTGAGAAAGCCTTTGACCATCCGTAGATCACATCAGACTCCTGAAAAAGATGCAGATTCTGGGTATCTACTGGGACCTTCTTCAGTGGGTAAAATCTAACTTAACCAATCGCTTTCAGGCGGTTGCAGAGGTAGGTATTAAGTTGGACTTTGGACAGATAACTTCGGGTGTTCCTCAAGGATCACAACTGGGACCTGTTTTCTATGATGCGTTCCTCTTCGATATTTACACCTGTTTTGAACAATCTGAATATCTTTTATATGCAGATTACAAAAAAAATAAAAAAAAACAAAAGCCTTTCCGAATGTAAAAAACGCTTATCAGGCTATTATAAATTCATAAGAATCAGCGTCAAAGTTGGTAAATGTCAGGTAATCACATTCGCCCATTACTTCTTATTATTATACTTTTCAAATGTCCAATCTGTCTTCACTACCACCTGCTCTTAGACAACAGATAAAGATAAAAATGTTTATTTGCTAAGATAAGGGTACAGTAGGCAATAGTATAATATTAAGGAACACCTTATCAGCTATTAATTTTAACATACAAATATTGAGTTTGATACAAAAGCAACAATGATACATTTACATTATAATAATTGTATTAATAATGCAAACTTACCAGTACCACTCCTGCACCAAACTTAGTTTGGTATAAATATAATAGTGATTTATTCTACATCAACTATCATTTAATTACATTTATGATTAAGGAATTCATCTATAGAGTAAAAACATTTGAGTATTTATATTTTTATTCATATCAACCTTGGGTTTGCTGGAAGAGATCTCTATTTAGAGATAAGCATGCCTTTGTAGATGTCCTTTCTGTCTTATTATATCTTATGTCGTTTTATATGCAATAAATATATACGAAATATACGAGTATTCACCATTTAAACAGATTCGTCTTAAACCTATATAGTGGTAGTTGTTTTATGTGCTCAGGTATCTTATTAAATATTTCAATACACATAGCAGAACAATTTTTCATATATAGCGATGTTCGTGGAATTTGGTTTTATACTAATCTAGTCGAGTTTATTGTATTTCTCGGGTACTTTTCCTGAGCCATTATAAATAATTGTGGGTTAGTTTTTTAAATTTTTCCTATTTAATGGCTGTATAAACACGGTAATGGCAATATATTTAACTTGATGAACATAGATTTACAAGATTCAAATGGGGCCATACCGCAAATGGCATGTACACATGTCCATACCGTTTCCCAAAGAGTTTCACGAGACCATATCGTAAAACAGACTCCACATAACCATGATACGCAATAAAGGCAGTATGTTTACACCATCTTTTGCGAAGTCTGCTTAATACAAAAATACTTTATTTTTATTTTTTTCTACATACTTTGTCAGGGTGAGATTTCCAATTTAAATGTCGATATCTATATTAATAACTAAAAATGTCACACTATTAGCCTCCTCTAGAATTTTTCCATTATAATTTATATTTAAAGTCATGTCTGTTTGTATTTGTATTTTGTATTGTATTTGTAACCTCTGTTGATCTATGGACATTTGGGCTACTAGTGCTCTCTACATTGCAAAGCATAAAATTGGTATGCACATGTTTACTCAGGTTCCAATACAATAGGAATTGCAATTTTAACTGTCGTGAAGTCTTTACACAAGTCACTTGATCTAGAGTAGCATTTGGTTTTAGAACCGATTGTACACAAAATTCACTTCATAATAGTATTCATTCCTCTACCACTTTCGTCAGCCAGTACTCTTGGTTTCATCATGTTGCCGTACTCCTTTTTCGGTCAGTGTCGATAAGACCCCCCTTATCTATACTCCAACCCCATTTTCCTATCCTTAGGGCTTTTCTGGCATGTCTCCTTTGTTAGTGGCGGTCCAGTATCAGCAGCATCCGTGATCGTGTTCAGAAAAATCTGTATGGACTTATCCTTTCTACATGACGTGCTTCGTGACGGCTTGGCTGTACAAAATTGGTGAACATTACATATGGCCTTCTACACACACACGCAAACAACGTACTAGACTAACTATACTCCTCCACACTCTGGATCTCTGCATCATACTAACTACGGCAAAAACACTATTTCCACTATTTCTGTCGAATTAATTAACGAAATCGATGATTGTAGATTATGTTTGGAAAAAACTACAGAAAAGTACGAATGTGACACACGGCGACTCCAGTCAGATATGCATATTTTAAACTCATCATTACAAAGTATTACACGTAAATATGAGTCAGCACAATACGAAATTAAGGAACATGTGTCGGCTATGAATAGTTTGTTGGAGACGTGTAAGTATAATTATGACACTTTCATATCTTTGACCGACAATCACATCTGTGATTGTAAACAAGCTCCAGCGGACTGTTCCGTGCCGACCGTGTGTCCCGCCGAGCAGCCGGCCGAACAGCTGATACTGACCCAGGCGCCGCCGTCAGTCGACTTGAGTACTAATAGTGTTATCAATAACGCCTCCTTCTCTCGGACAAAGGATAGGTATATAATGTACAGCGATGAACTTGGAAAAAATATGGGTTTACAACTTAAAGTGGATTTACACTATCAGTTCTACCGCATCCGTTCGCACGCCAACGCATGGTGTAAACAGTCAACGCGCCGCCCTCAGAACGTATCGGCGACCGGATCGGTCGCCGCGCTAGGTGGCGGCGGCCGATTCGACGTCGCGTCGGTCGCCGATCCGTTCTGAGGGCGGCCGGATGCTAACTCGTTTACTTACTCATAGGGTAAATGAGCCTAATATCATAGTTTTTAGTTTCGTCGTTCATTTTTATTAGTATAGAGGTGGTTCGATGTACTGTCTGCCTTTCTCTTTTTATCCAGCATAATAAGAGTATAGTTAATATTAATAAACCCTCCATAAATACCATACAAAAATGACCCGCGATGTTGAACCTTATTGTTTTGTAATAAAGTTTAATACCTATGAAAAAATTGTCCGGCTCCCGGTTGCCGTTCGCTTGCATTGTCAAAACTTTTCTTGTTAAATGACTTAACAACGTTTATTTTTATGGAATCTCTAGACCCCACTCTAGGATTCCCTGCGTCGTGGTGACTAGTCTCTTTCGCTTGTGTAGGTACTCATAAGTTATACCTATGTATAAGTTCAAATTAAGTTATAATAGTTTATCGGACTGATACATAATGAAGGGCATCAAAATTCGAGTGTGGGTTTAAATTACAACATCATACGAGCTTTTTAATGTCTAGTTATGTACAGTTACATACACTGCTTTATCTACACATATCATAAGAAAGACTTTTCACTGAGAGTGCGAATTCACCTTGGTGTTGTGAGTTTTAGGGCTACGTGAATGTGTAGGGTGTCAAAAGATGCGTATCGGCAACAGCCACAAGATATTAAAACATACATACCAAACTTTTTGGTAGAGGGCACCACTGTTTGTTTGTAGCATAATTGTGTTCTGTGGTTTATAACAAGCGACATGTTACATTGTCAACGAAGTCTGTGACTAAAACCAGTTTCTTGCTTTCGTGGATTTGAGAAATTGTAGTACCTGAACCCTTTTATTTAGGTTTCTATGAGGATGTATTAGATAGGTTGAACTAAGAGCTCGAAAATGTTAGATCATCGTCATATCTCTGATTAACGAAACTCTTTTCTTAAACTTGCTTTATTTATTTACTCTGATTCAACTGTAACCTCAAATGAACGATACTCTTTGCTTTGTAACAAAACTAAGGGTTTGCTACAAACATTACTTTGACAGGTTTGATTCTCATCATCCAGTATTACTAATGGAAAGGCCCGTATTAATAAAGGTACTGCGCTCATCTCTCAGTAAATGACAGAATTGAAATGGCATCATTGTGACATGACATGATAGCTGAGACAACAGAGCTGAGGACTGTTTATTTTAGTGGCTCTGTGAGCTGTAGACCTCGAGAGCAATACAGGAAATTTGCATTTTTTTTTTCAAATTATTTTCCACCCCCTCACATCCCCGAGCCCTTGAAGTTTATAGGATGAACAAATGAAATTACTATAAATACAAATATTCCGACTGCATTTTCTATCAATACCACATACAAACTTATGAATGCACCTGGTTACGTACATGAAGTATGAAAGAAGCCGCACCAGTAACTTTGTAAACTACATTTTGCGATCTGAAATCCAACCTATTATTATTTCACTAAAGTTGAATAGCCTTTGTCGTTTTTACAATCTCCACAAATCCAACTTGGGCTGTAGCGATTTCTTAAGAAGTTTCAACCCGCCATATCTCGTCCATTTTGTAAATTTTACAAAAACTGAATCAAAAATAAAAACTATTTAATTATCGACCCTGCTCACAAAAATTCACGAGAATTGTGATGAAACATGTTATATGGTACAGTACTAGGCAGGTAACCTATCTGAGTAATTTGCAATATATGATAATAATTTCAAAGTGAAAAAGTTTGATGTGTGCGCTTTTACCCTACGTGGCGGCGGTACTTCAAAGGAATGTTTGTCGGTAATACACTGCAATCAGCCGGGGCGCAAGTGTTGCCAACTCAGTAGATTTTCCACTAGACATGGTGGTTTAGACTTTCATTTTAGCGGTCAAAAAGTAGTTTTAGTGGCTAGTGGGTTTTCTGTTGGATTAGGTTGACTTAGTTACTCGTAAGGTACTACATTCAACTACTGGCATCATTTTCATAATTATTATAGTTAGAAAAGATCGCACTTATAAAAAAGTGGATATTTTTTTGTTATGTTGGCAACACAACATAACTTACGTGGTTTTCGTGGATTCCCCGAAACAAGTTCGATTATAGAGTTTATTTGTATGGGTACTAGGTCGAGTTGAATTTATTGAAAGGTTTGTGTATTGATTGCCTTGGTTTTATGACACCTATGCGTGTAAGTGACCGCTTTTTTAGTTTAGGTACAAATTGCATACTTTTTATAATTAGTTTTCAATATCGTTCATTTTGATACCTACTCCACTTGATATGATTAGAAGTTTTTTTTTCTTTGCCACACAATAAAGCATATACAGAATCTGCTATACAGTATAGCAGATTCTGAACAGTATAGCCTATACTGTTCTTATGATGTCGTTTTTATACCATCCTATGACACTTAGGATAACTTTGATTCTAGCGATACCTACTTAAATATCTAGGTACGTCAAAATCGGTTTAGTAGTTTAGTAAAAATCGTGGGTGTTAAAGAATCTCACTCAGATTTAAGTGTACATACGTATAAGTACATATAAATACGACATATAGGTACTCCTACATATACCTACCCGTACCCCATTAAACACCCAGTACATACATGTACGTACCCCATTTCAGGGTACTTACAAGTATGTACGAACCCTGAAAACATTATGGAAAACCGGTCAAGTGCGAGTCTAACTCGCGCACGAAGGATTTCGTACCCCCGTACAATGGTAGGGATGGTGTGGATTGAATTGTTTGTAATAACTGTGCCTCTACCACTTCATATACGGGAAAAGCCATGACGCTATTTGTGTTTTGTACGCGAATACAGCGAAGCCAAAAGAAGGGTTATGTGTTTGACCGGTATTTATGAATGTTCATTTGTTCCACCGGAACATCTAAACTACTTATCAGAATTTGACAAATAAGTGAACGCTATGTGACTTCACATCACACTAAAATTAATATGGCGGCCTCTAGAGGGCATAATGTATTTTAGATAGCAAAATGTTGTTTACAAAGTTATTACTTTCATACTCTATGTGCGTAACCAGATTCATTTATAAGTTTGTATGTGGTTAACAGTTAAAAAAAACCTTGGCAACTGGGGGGGGGGGGGGGGGCTAATGAATGAGAATGAGCCTTAAGGATATACAACCGGGCACCGAGCAGAAGGATTTTCGTACAGTAGAAGGACTAGGACCCAGTAAGCCGCAGCCAACGCATCGGCCGCCGGATCAGCCGCCGCAGAAAGCAACGGTCACCCGAGCTGTCGCCGCAGAACGCAACGGCGGCCGATGCGACGTCGAATCGGTCGCCGCTGCGATGTCAAGAGTAGTGTAAAGACCCATCGGGTGGCTGATCCGGCGGCCGTTACTAGGTAGTACCGCTGTGTGAATGATCCTTTAGTCAGCGCGTGGGCCAGGCAATATTAAATAACTGTATGCCTGGCGCCACATATTCACAAATATTAAACAAAGTGTTGTCATCGCAGTTTTTAGAACCAACCACCCTAATTATTTTAATTGGTAGAAGGGAAAATGTATCTAAAAAACTAATTACTAAATACTTTTCCAAATTAAATTCTTTACAAAATGTAGATAGAATAATCTTGTTTGCGTTTCCCTTCAGCCAATCTTTGTCACAACATGAAAATCATATAAGACATGATTATAATACATTTATACACACATTGACATGTCGTCATACTGAAAAATTTCATTTCATAGACACCAATATTTGTATTGGAAAATATTTTTATTTGACTAAGGATAGGTATTACCTATCTCTATTTTATACAAAACAGATATCACAGTCACTATCTTATTTTATTTTGAACTCAGTCAAGTTTTCGACTAATGAAACGCCTGCTTCTAGTGAGCAGTGTATTAATAATGACATGTACTCCTTGGAATCTGTTCCAAGCTCTTTAAATTAACCCATAGGACAACAGAGAGTAACTCTGGCAGTAATATTAATATTTGTATAAATATACCTTCATCTTGCCCATTAAATCAAGTTACTAGTAATGAAAAATGTAAAAGAAAGAATATTTTAAACGTGGTTCATCAAAATATACAGGGCATGTTAAGTAAAGAACTGGAAATTGAGTTATTCATGAACTGTAATAATATTGATATTTTATGTATAACAGAGCACTTTTTAAAGAGTTATCAGTTCATGTTCAACTTTAATAACCAACACGTTGCTAGTTCGTTCAACAGAAAAACAGCTGATCGCGGTGGCTCCTTAATACTTGTAAATAATAGTTTTAAATATAAGGAACGAGTTGACATAGTGAGCCTGTCTGTTGAGCGTACCATGGAAATAGCCTGTATTGAACTTGAACAACTTATTGTAATGAGCGTATACAGACCACCAGATTCATCCTTTGATTTATTCGAAAAGAAAATGGATGAAGTGTTGATTAAAATCAGCGATAAAAACAATTTTTTTATAATTTGTGGTGATTTTAATGTTAATCTGTTAGAGGATAATAATATTTGTACTAGATTAAAATCTTTATTTTTATGTCACAACATGAACTATCTGTTTTTGGAGCCTACTAGAATTACTGCAACATCTGCTACCTGCATTGACAATATATTTACTAACATTACGCCAATTTTCAAATCGGTCATCAATAAATTAACCTCTGATCACTCTGGTCAGATAGGTATATTCAATATTAAAATAAAAAAGGACCAAAAAGAGGATATTACATGTATGCCCGTTAGTGACAGTCGGCTTGAACACTACAGGAATAATATTTTAGATAAACTATGGGAAATACCATACAGTGACGATCCAAATTTGTTGTACAACTCAGTATTTAACCTTGTCAAAAATGAATATGATACGGTATTTAAATCAAAAACTATAAAAGTTAATAACAAAGCTTTGTTTAGTGATTGGGCGACAGTTGGAATTCATAGGAGCAGACGAAGATTATATGAACTCTATGAAGATAAATCATATAACAAAAATACGGCCTTTCTAGATTATGTTCGTAGTTATTCAAAAATGTTTAAACGCGTTTGTGCCGTAGCTAAATCTAATTTCATTAAAAACAAAATTGAATCTAGTAGCAATGTAATGAAAACGACTTGGCAAATTATAAACAGAGAGACTGGAAAGGCCAAAGCTACACATAATAACTTCAAGCTTAAGATAGATAATCAATTGCTAAGTACAGACCTAGAAGTAGCAAAAGCTTTCGAAAATTTCTTTACGGACATTCCAGTTTCAACAACCAAGTCTTTAAATTCATCTCCCGCTGCTGCTGAATCTATACTTAAACAAAACTTTGAGGAATGTAAAACAGATTTTAAATTTAGGCACGTAAATAATGAAGACATTGTAAAAGCGTTTAAATCCCTGGAAATGAAAAAGACAGCTGACGCCCATGGTCTATCAGTAAAAATTATTAGTTCCATTGTAGATTGTATTGCACCTCACCTTTGTTGTATATTTAATCAATGTATAGATAATGGTGTGTTTCCTGACTTGATGAAACTAAGTAAAGTTATACCTTTATTCAAAGCTGGTAGTACAATAGACCCCACCAATTTTAGACCCATATCGATACTACCAACGCTTAGCAAAATATTTGAAAAACTCATACTTAATCAATTGCAAAGTCATTTTATCTCAATAATTTAATTCATATTGCTCAGTTTGGTTTCACAAAGGGTCGTTCAACAGCCGATGCTGGTGTTGAACTAATCGACAATATTTTTGATACCTGGGAAGACGCAATGGATGCAATAGGTGTCTTCTGCGATCTATCCAAGGCTTTTTATTGCGTCCATCATGACACTCTTGTCAGGAAGTTACGCCATTATGGTGTAAAAGATCAGGCACTTGGCCTTCTGGAGTCATATCTAACAGATAGGGTTCAGATGGTCGATGTTAATGGGAAAAGATCACCTGGGTCTTCAATAAGTATGGGCGTACCGCAAGGTTCAATTCTTGGTCCTTTCTTGTTTTTAGTATATATTAATGATTTACCTTACCTTGTTAAAGCAAAACATGGGTTAGTATTGTTTGCCGATGATACTTCTTTGATATTTAAAGTTAAAAGACAGCAATCAAATTATGACGAGGTAAACAATGCTATCTCTAGTATAGTGAACTGGTTTAATGTTAACAATCTATTACTTAATGAAAAGAAAACTAAATGTATTAAATTCGTGTTACCCAATGTGAACCCGGTAACTACAGACATATTTATAAAAGGACAGAGATTGGACCTTGTGCAGTCGACTGTCTTTTTGGGCATTACTTTAGACGCCAAACTACAATGGGATCCTCATATAAATAAATTATCGAACAGACTGAGTTCGGCAGCGTTCGCAGTTAAAAAATTAGAGCTCTTACCGACGTAGACACCGCTAGACTAGTCTACTTTAGTTACTTTCATAGTCTAATGACCTATGGTATTTTATTGTGGGGTCACGCTGCGAATGCTAATAGTATATTTATTCTGCAGAAACGGGCTGTTCGTGCAATTTATAGATTAGGGCCTAGAGTGTCACTGAGGGAAAAGTTTAAAGAAATCAATATTCTGACATTTGTGTCTCAATATATCTATGACAATCTTGTGTATGTAAAAAGAAATATAACTAATTTTCAGAAGTACAGTGATATACACAATTTTAATACTAGAAATAAAGACAAGTTGGTTGCTTATGTACAAGCCGACTACATAAAATTAGTAATTCTTTTAAAGGCAATTGTATACGCTATTACAATAAGGTCCCTACTGATATTAAAAACTTACCTTTAGACAAGTTTAAAATAATAATAAAACAGAAATTGTATAAAAAAGGTTACTATAGGATATCTGATTACTTAGAGGACAGATGTCCATGGGAATAGATTGTTTGAGTAACAGGCTGTTTCGATATATAATTAGCATTCATTTTGTAATTTGACAATATTTTATTTAAAAAAGGAAACGCAAAAGATGCGACGACTGTGGAGTTTCTTCGGTGAGCTCTTCTCCACAGATTCCGCCATTGTGTTAGTGAACTCACCCAAAAAAATGTAATGACGGGTCTAAGTGATGTAACAACATCCTATGGAAATAAATGATTTTTTATTTTGATTTTGATTTTGATTTCCACCTATAACAGATTATTTGATTCACTAGACATATTAAAACTATCAATACCAGTATTTATGAACAAGGTGGTAGGACTATTAAAGGATGACAATATATATAGGTACTTGATAATTTGATGTTTGGTGGCTAAGAATATACATTCCTTAGCCACCAAACATCAAATTAGGTCTTGTTAGTCTTAATAAAACATTAAATTAAACTTGTGCATTTTGGATTACTTTATTTTGTTACTAACGGGTAATAGTGGTAGTACTTTAATAGGTGTACTAAGCTTAATTTATTCCTATTTTGTTATTCTTAAAAAAAAAACAAATTTAACACGCCTGCTCGGGCATGAACACCTTCCATACACTTGACTTTATAGGATGTGAATTCTAATACCATAAGGTACAAAATCGCGATGCATTAAAAAAATACGCGTTCGAACAGGTTTGTGAAATTACTAGTATTTTCTGCAATACGGTATGTGACTGGTAGTCAAAATAAGCAACTGTCAAAACGGTAATTTTGTTTAAGAGTTCTTTGAAATGATAGGATGTGACGTCATAGTCAAATCTCTATCTCTTTTACTTATCCAACTGCTGGAAATATACAATTCTGATATTGTCAAACCTTTTTGTTCAAATAGTTTCAGCTACTGACACGTTCCTAGATTTATTGGACTACCTTGTCAAATACTTTATTGAGGAGGACCTACTATTGGCATATACAGTCTGTTACCGGCATGTGGGCATTTATTAAAACTGATAATAACATGCTCCGTTAACAATCGTTTGCACGTATTAGTAAATCATAATTATGTTTATTAACTCCACAATTAAACTTTCTAATTTTGCAGCTTAAATGTAGTAGACGTATTGCCTAATAGTCGTAACTCATGTCGTTGAATTACTTGGTACAAGGCATGTCGTGGTACGGGGGACAACTAGTGCAAAAATCAAAGTATATCTGTCAACTGTCGTGTTGATAGTAACTTGTCAAATTACCGTGCTTTACATTGCGGGCAATTAAAATTTTGTTAGAAAGTTAAGAAACTCTGAAATTTAATTTATTAATTAAATTAATGTTATGGTTACGTTACAGACACACGTTATTTTAACGTCCTTAATTAAAAGCCCAGCTGCTGGTAACACACTGTATAATACTGTTTCTTCTAGAAATCTGCAATTAATGTAATGATAATGCTGTTAGTCTTCTTACAATACAATACTAATATTTTATTTTACAAAAAGAAATGTACAAAGAGGGCTTAATTTAGGAACAATGGAATATTTTAGGTATAACAACACAACGGAATTTACAGAGTATTTCTTATATCTTCGTTCACTGTTAACGTGTCTCATTACAGTCGCTACCATCATCACTGTCGAAGTTGTACCAAACTCAGCCAGAGCTGATAGACGTCGCCCCGGCGCAGCAGCTCGCTGCAGAGACTTCGCTTCAGGGTGAGGACAAGCCAAGCGATTGCGGGGAGAGAGTGAAGATTGAGTTTGATCTGTCTCAGGTGAGCATCTGTTGTCTATCTTTAACAAAGTTGTACCGAACACAACCAGAGCTGACAGACTTCCGGCTACTCTGCTTGAGGTTCAGGACAAGCCAAGCGATGTCGGTGAGAGAGTGAGGATTGAGTTTGATATGTCTCAAGTGAGCGTCTGGGGCGAGTAGCCTTATCTCTGGAATTTGAAATGTTAACTGTCAAACTTACGTTTTTTATTATTTTATTATATGTTGCCTGTTTTGTGTCCCACTGATGGCCAAAGGCCTCCCCTTTCTTAGACCGCTCGTCCCTATCCTGTGATGCCGCCGCCAAGTCTGGCAGGAGCTTGTCTAGATCATCGCGCCATCTACGTCTCTGCCCACCCCTACGCCGGTGTCCGTCGCTTGGAACCCATTTGGCGTCAAGTTTCGCCCACTTCCGAGGGTGCATGCGGCATGCATGCGGGGGTGTCCGGACCAGTCCCAGATTAGGCTGGCGGTCTTTAAACTTGCGATTTAATTCATTCAAATCCAACAAATAATAGATGCAATCGTGATCAAAATGTGCTCTGAAGGCGTCTTCCATCCTTTAAAATGTGCTCTGAAGGCGTCTTCCATCCTTCAAAATGGTATCTGAAGGCGTCTTCCATCCTTCAAAATGGTATCTGAAGGCGTCTTCCATCCTTCAAAATGGTATCTGAAGGCGTCTTCCATCCTTCAAAATGTGCTCTGAAGGCGTCTACTATCCTTCAAAGTGTGCTCTAAAGGCCTCAACCATCCTTCAAAATGTGGTCTGAAGGCGTCAACCATCCTTCAAAATGTGCTCTGAAGGTGTCTACCATCCTTCAAAATGTGCTCTGAAGGCGTCAACCATCCTTCAAAATGTGCTCTGAAGGCGTCTACCATCCTTCAAAATGTGCTCTGAAGGCGACTATCATCCTTCAAAATGTGCTCTGAAGGCGTCTACCATCCTTCAAAATGTGCTCTGAAGGCGTCTACCATCCTTTAAAATGTGCTCTGAAGGCGTCTTCCATCCTTCAAAATGGTATCTGAAGGCGTCTTCCATCCTTCAAAATGGTATCTGAAGGCGTCTTCCATCCTTCAAAATGGTATCTGAAGGCGTCTTCCATCCTTCAAAATGTGCGCTGAAGGCGTCTACTATCCTTCAAAGTGTGCTCTAAAGGCCTCAACCATCCTTCAAAATGTGGTCTGAAGGCGTCAACCATCCTTCAAAATGTGCTCTGAAGGCGTCTACCATTCTTCAAAATGTGCTCTGAAGGCGTCTACCATCCTTCAAAATGTGCTCTGAAGGCGTCTACCATCCTTCAAAATGTTAATAGTGAAGGATGGTAGTCCCCTTCAGAGATCAAGCTACAGGGGTCTTATTTCATAAACTTTGAAAGTTGTTATCACAATTGTGATTACAATTTTGTAATGGAATTTAGTCTTTCTGGTTATGGGTCAAATAGCTGGCGCTGTGAAAGAGGGGTCTTTCTACCAAAAATATTTTTAAACATTTTTTTAATCACTATATCCTATTACCTACTTACCAGTAATGTATCTAAGAAAATCAATAAGCAATCTTAAGAAAACAAGGAATCTTTTCTTCATACAGCCTACCCGCTAAGTAGCATTTAAAGTATAGTATGACTGTAAATCCAGTTTTTGCTTGGCAAAAAAACTGGTTTTGGCTGACTGAATTACTGAATAGCGGCAACAAATTAGAGCGACTAGACATTCTGGCTTCGTCTGAAAAAATTACTGAATTGCGCGATTAGAAATCTAAAAACAGCAACTTGGAAACCTTAATTCGAATAGCATAAAATTAAAAAAAGAGGCTTCGCTTCGCCCACCCCCTTTATCCATCACCTACCCTTACCCACTAATTCGCCCAGACAGTCTTTGTTTAACCAATAAGCGGTGGTTAAACCTTATTTCGTAATTTAGTCGTGCAAAGCAGTAATTCAGCATTTTTTTCTCTCATTTCAGGAAATTCATGGTCATTTGCTCAGTTCGTTTTTTATTCGGTCGTTTTACCAATTCCCATGTCATAGGTATAGATCACAGATCACCCCCAATAGATACCGCATGATGAGACATTTGCACTGGACCGAACTCACCGAATTCGGAGGAAGGAAGGGCTTGCGGGGAACAAACAAGCGGGCGTGTGATTGGTTAATTCAAGGTCGCGCTAGAAAGCACCGAAGATCTAGTGATGCGACATCGAAATTACTGAAATAGCCACTTATCGGTACATACGGTGTCAGTCAGTGACATTGAATCAATTCCGACATAAGACCTACAATTTTCTGAACCACAATTAAAGTCACAGATTTAACATTATATTTATATATAATAGTATAAGTTATGTTAAAAAAATCAAATAAATTATATGCTAGAAAGTAAAAAAAAAAAACGTTTTTATTCAGCAATTTATTTACATAATTATATCAAAAACACACTTAAAATAACTGTGTAGATAATATTTTGAGGGTACAAAGATACATATTAGTAGCTATTCTCAACTTACCTAATATGAGTTCTGAGTACCTCATGGTAGGCAGAGCCACAATCGCTGCTCCATAAAGGTATTAATAAAACAAACGAATACAGTTATTTCGCATTAATCTAACACTTTCAAACAAAGATAATTTACTTGGCGAAATCCCAACATCATTTATATAAAAAGATCGATAAAAACTTGAGCGCGAAACACTACACAACACTAGTGATATCGCATGATTTTGCTAAAAAAAGACAAGTAATTCTCATCACCGCAGGTGAGAAAGAGACATTTTCAAAAGACATCAACGGGTAGTGCAAGTTCTATTAATTATTGAATATTATGAACCGTTGTATCTTGAACTTTGCTTCACTGGCAAAATAAAATTATTTTTTGAGGATTTTACTTACCAGTGGAATGTTATACCATCTCTTTGGAAGTTTGAAGTCTTGGTAGACTTCCCACACCACTTTACACTACAAAACGGCATTAAAATGTTTGTTTTTTTCGAAAATTATTTTTTTAAGGTTAGATTTTTGACAATACGCACAGGTCTGACACTTGGTCGCGACTGAAGAAGCGCATTCAAGCTTTGTTTCGTATAATACCTATTGAGCTAATGCGTGGTGCGCGTCGCTTGCCTTGTATACGGTATCTATTGGGGGTGATCTGTGGTATAGATATACATTGGGGGTTTACAAGTTCATTGATACGTGACTACTTATATTAATATTCGAAAACGACAAAAGCGCATAAGTACATTCACAGAGGCACCATAATGCTAACCACATAAACATTTCATTTGCAGCCTCTCGAAAGCTCGCCAGACAAGCACTCAATAAAGCTAGAACATGAAGTCATAGACAAGGAGACGCTTTTCCAAGACCTGGCCGAGGGCCCGGGCTTCCAGGACGCTGACGATGTGGAGAATATCGAAGGTATTGAGCTGGTGAAGCTGCCTGAGAGGAGGTCCAAGAAGACTGCCAAGAAAAAAGTCAAAGTTGCTAAAAGTGTGAGTGTTGCGATGATATTCAGTTAGTTTGTTCGTATGGCCAAAGTCGTCGGGTCTTTCTTGGCTTTAGATGCAGTTTTGAGGTCTCCAGCCATTTAGATATGGTGTAAGTTATCTCTCACATCATAATCACGACATCCCCTCATGGCCTCCTCTAATATTTGTCTGTTCAGCCCCGCACGCGCAAGACGGAGTACGACACGATATGGATGTCGGGCGAGCAGGCGAGAAAGTGGCACGAGGGCGAGCAGGCGAGCAAGTGGCACGAGGATGAGCAGGCGACCAAGTGGCACGAAAGCGAGCAGAAGGAGCTGGCGGCGCGTGCGGACTGCCCCAGCGAGGTCAGGACACTTGGAAATTATTTTTAACAAGATTTCTATGGTTCCAACAAAGACTGTAGGCAGTCTAACGCCCGAGCCCAATATCCAATCCTGATCCATTTTTGTCTATCTAAGATAGACGATTCAATCCGTTTTGTAGCTGGCCTGTGCCAATAAGCGATCTATGGATTGAATTTGCAATCTGTGAACGCGATCCATCTGCGGGAGGAAGGATCGCAGATTAAAGATTGCCCTCCGTTCGGAAATGATAGTTTGTGCGTCCCAATAACTTATCTTTGAAGTTTGACAGTTCTATCGATCGGCGTAAACAATCGAAATTCTTAATCCTAGGAATTCGGTGGATTACCGATTGTTGTTTCAAAGATTGTGAGTGTTTCTACAAAATAATGGCATTATTAATGCTTTCAAGTGATAGTGATAGTGATTTGGAAAATCTAGCTGATCTTTCGGATTGGAGTGATGAAGAAAATGTAAGCCGAAGGCCCTTACGGATGTTGCGAAGAGTCAACCACATGCAGACTCTCGATGATGCGGACTTCTCTTTTAGGTTTAAGTTAAACAAGCCTGCTGTTGAGTCGCTATTGACTGAAATAATGCCAATGTTGCGGTAAGGTAATGTCATCGTCAAGGTAAGGCAATTAGGTAGGGCATATAGTTGGATGTCGATAAAATCTTTGTATTTGCTTGTTTTTTTATTACCTAATGCCTTTGTCTTTGCAGAAATCATGGAGTGCCACCGCTGCAGCAACTTTTATTGGCGCTGCGCTTCTATGCACTCGGCACAATGCTAATATCTGTGGCTGACTTTGTTGGAGTATCCAAGTCGACAGCAAGCAGAATCGTGCGAGATGTGTCAGATGCAATTGCAAGACTTTATGAAAAATATGTTTATGTTCATCAAAGATCTGCAGAGACATTTTATGGCAGTGATTCCTAACCTTTTCAATGTCCCTACCCCTGTAAACAAGTATGGGAATTCAGTTTACCCCTACCTAATTTAAAATAATTAAAGCCACAAACTCGAACAAAAATATGTTTATTATGTAAGAAATTGCACGTTTAGGTAACTAGTAATATATAAATCTCTTACTTAACTAGTGTGAAGGTTGAAATTGCTTTGCATTCGCAAGTTTAACAATATTAGGTTCGGTGTCACATCTCAACGCGCATCTCATGTCATGCTCCACATTCAGACGGTTTCTAGCTTTTGTTTTTAATGTAACAAGAGTTGAGAAACCAGTTTCACATCTGCAAATGGAATAAACATTTTTAAAGCTCTGTCAGCTATAATAGGGTATTCTGCAGCTGCTTTTCGCCAAAATGAGCTGAGTTTATAATTCTGGAAATCAACTTTTAATAAATTATCCTCCCGTAGTCCAAGAAACTCTACTTTCGCTGACACATCTTCGTCCTTGAAAATTGCCGCTCGCCGTCAGCCGCACTGATGAGAGCGCCGTGCGGCCGTGGTAGCGTACTCTCGCCGTCAGCCGCACTGATGAGAGCGCCGTGCGGCCGTGCGGCCGTGGTAGCGTACTCTCGCCGTCAGCCGCACTGATGAGAGCGCCGTGCGGCCGTGCGGCCGTGGTAGCGTACTCTCGCCGTCAGCCGCACTGATGAGAGCGCCGTGCGGCCGTGGTAGCGTACTCTCGCCGTCAGCCGCACTGATGAGAGCGCCGTGCGGCCGTGCGGCCGTGGTAGCGTACTCTCGCCGTCAGCCGCACTGATGAGAGCGCCGTGCGGCCGTGCGGCCGTGGTAGCGTACTCTCGCCGTCAGCCGCACTGATGAGAGCGCCGTGCGGCCGTGCGGCCGTGGTAGCGTACTCTCGCCGTCAGCCGCACTGATGAGAGCGCCGTGCGGCCGTGCGGCCGTGGTAGCGTACTCTCGCCGTCAGCCGCACTGATGAGAGCGCCGTGCGGCCGTGCGGCCGTGGTAGCGTACTCTCGCCGTCAGCCGCACTGATGAGAGCGCCGTGCGGCCGTGGTAGCGTACTCTCGCCGTCAGCCGCACTGATGAGAGCGCCGTGCGGCCGTGCGGCCGTGGTAGCGTACTCTCGCCGTCAGCCGCACTGATGAGAGCGCCGTGCGGCCGTGCGGCCGTGGTAGCGTACTATTATTTTGTTTATTATTTTAATACTTTTTCGTACCATCCCGTTGTTACCCCCCTAGAAATTCCGTTCTACCCCTGCGGGGGGGGGGGGGGGGGGTAATTACCCCCCCCCCCCCCCCAGGTTAGGAAACACTGTTTTATGGTATTGCGGGATTTCCTCGTGTACTTGGAGCTGTTGATGGTACACATATTCGTATACAGTGTCCATGTAAGTAACATCAATTTTTAGACTGCATTCGGAGTCTCCTCTTTTGTCTGATTTTTACATTAATGTTATTCATGATAAACTGAGACTGTTCACATTTATACTGTAACTTACTCAGGTAGCAGTAACTAATCACAGGGCTATTTTCACCCACTGGGCCAACACTGCTAAATACTTAGAATTATACTAGGCCATGTTTTATTTATTTTAAGGTCAGTTAATTGGTGAGGAATTCAGGAACAGAAAAAGCTATTTATCTGTGAATGTTCAATGCGTTTGTGATGCAGATCTGAGGCTCATGACATGAATGTTGTGGCTCGTTGGCCAGGTTCCACCCATGATGCAACAATCTTTAACAATTCAATTTTAAGAGGTGTGACTAAATTTTGATCTAAGTAATATTTTCATTTAAATTAATAAAAGATGACAAAAATAATTCTCTTTTGTAGCTCAAGGTGAAGCAGGACAATTTGGAAACCGCTGGTTGCTCGGTGACAGTGCCTATCCAAACAGACCATATTTGCTGACGCCACTTTTAAATCCTGTTACGGAAGCAGATCAGAGATACAATGAAGCTCATATAAAAACAAGAAATACAATCGAACGGTACAATATTTTTATTTAATTTTTCCTGGCTTCCTACACCTGTACCTACCTATTCTATTTTATCAAAACATACTTACATTTTTGTTTTATTTCAGAACTATAGGAGTACGGAAACGTCGCTTTCCTGTTGTCGCACTCGGGACATAGAGGGTGAAGGAGCGAAATGAAAAGGCCGAAATTGATACGTGCGTTGTATTGGACGGTTGCAAGGCAAAGAGACAGAAATTCCTTATGTCTACCAATTTATAGCACAGTTAGTAGGCGGTTTAGACTACTAGCGCCATCTATCATAAAATGCTTCAAGCTTATACATGTCTAACGTGTGATCAGTCAGATCAAGGTCAATTTGTAATGCAAATAATATACAATGAAATCTATAGATGGCGCTTTTCCAAATAACAGTAATAAATTATACAGGTATACTCTATACAGGTACATATGTTAAGTTTTGGACTCAACATATCCTGCCCCCATTGAAATGGAATATTTCAATAATAATGAAAGGGATGGAACTATATAGATTTATAGGTACTGACTAGGAGAACTAATATACTATGTTTATGTACTAATTTCATTTTCAAGGGGAGCAGAACTAGCTAGTGTCCATGCTAGTGTCAACAACTAATATTTTAATATGAAGGTACAATACTTACAATGAATTGAACTGATAAGTTAACAATGAATGAAACTGTTTATGCCTACTCTGCTTATTATGGAATGAAACGACAGTAGGGACATGTTTTATTATAACTTCTTATATAACAGTGGCAATTAGGTATGTAATTAATGGTAAGTATGGTAAGTATTAAATAATAATGAAACCTTAGTATAAATTGTTAGTTAGCTTAACTAAAAGTAGGTAATACTGAAAGGTAGGTTTTAAATTAACTAAGTTTTAGCTTCAATCAACGTTCGATAGCGGTAGCGGACATATGTTGTTAAACGCGCGTTTGATCGTTCCTTTCGCGGTTTTTATGATAGCGACGCGAGCGATGCCGTCGCTCCCAGGCTGCGTTGCGACGATCTTCCCCATCTTCCACTGGCAGGGTGGTAAGCGCATATGTCGCACTCGGGACATAGAGGGTGAAGGAGCGAAATGAAAAGGCCGAAATTGATACGTGCGTTGTATTGGACGGTTGCAAGGCAAAGAGACAGAAATTCCTTATGTCTACCAATTTATAGCACAGTTAGTAGGCGGTTTAGACTACTAGCGCCATCTATCATAAAATGCTTCAAGCTTATACATGTCTAACGTGTGATCAGTCAGATCAAGGTCAATTTGTAATGCAAATAATATACAATGAAATCTATAGATGGCGCTTTTCCAAATAACAGTAATAAATTATACAGGTATACTCTATACAGGTACATATGTTAAGTTTTGGACTCAACATATCCTGCCCCCATTGAAATGGAATATTTCAATAATAATGAAAGGGATGGAACTATATAGATTTATAGGTACTGACTAGGAGAACTAATATACTATGTTTATGTACTAATTTCATTTTCAAGGGGAGCAGAACTAGCTAGTGTCCATGCTAGTGTCAACAACTAATATTTTAATATGAAGGTACAATACTTACAATGAATTGAACTGATAAGTTAACAATGAATGAAACTGTTTATGCCTACTCTGCTTATTATGGAATGAAACGACAGTAGGGACATGTTTTATTATAACTTCTTATATAACAGTGGCAATTAGGTATGTAATTAATGGTAAGTATGGTAAGTATTAAATAATAATGAAACCTTAGTATAAATTGTTAGTTAGCTTAACTAAAAGTAGGTAATACTGAAAGGTAGGTTTTAAATTAACTAAGTTTTAGCTTCAATCAACGTTCGATAGCGGTAGCGGACATATGTTGTTAAACGCGCGTTTGATCGTTCCTTTCGCGGTTTTTATGATAGCGACGCGAGCGATGCCGTCGCTCCCAGGCTGCGTTGCGACGATCTTCCCCATCTTCCACTGGCAGGGTGGTAAGCGCATATGTCGCACTCGGGACATAGAGGGTGAAGGAGCGAAATGAAAAGGCCGAAATTGATACGTGCGTTGTATTGGACGGTTGCAAGGCAAAGAGACAGAAATTCCTTATGTCTACCAATTTATAGCACAGTTAGTAGGCGGTTTAGACTACTAGCGCCATCTATCATAAAATGCTTCAAGCTTATACATGTCTAACGTGTGATCAGTCAGATCAAGGTCAATTTGTAATGCAAATAATATACAATGAAATCTATAGATGGCGCTTTTCCAAATAACAGTAATAAATTATACAGGTATACTCTATACAGGTACATATGTTAAGTTTTGGACTCAACATATCCTGCCCCCATTGAAATGGAATATTTCAATAATAATGAAAGGGATGGAACTATATAGATTTATAGGTACTGACTAGGAGAACTAATATACTATGTTTATGTACTAATTTCATTTTCAAGGGGAGCAGAACTAGCTAGTGTCCATGCTAGTGTCAACAACTAATATTTTAATATGAAGGTACAATACTTACAATGAATTGAACTGATAAGTTAACAATGAATGAAACTGTTTATGCCTACTCTGCTTATTATGGAATGAAACGACAGTAGGGACATGTTTTATTATAACTTCTTATATAACAGTGGCAATTAGGTATGTAATTAATGGTAAGTATGGTAAGTATTAAATAATAATGAAACCTTAGTATAAATTGTTAGTTAGCTTAACTAAAAGTAGGTAATACTGAAAGGTAGGTTTTAAATTAACTAAGTTTTAGCTTCAATCAACGTTCGATAGCGGTAGCGGACATATGTTGTTAAACGCGCGTTTGATCGTTCCTTTCGCGGTTTTTATGATAGCGACGCGAGCGATGCCGTCGCTCCCAGGCTGCGTTGCGACGATCTTCCCCATCTTCCACTGGCAGGGTGGTAAGCGTTCTTCTCGTACCAGGACGACGACCCCTGCGGCGAGGCCCGGACCACGGGCGCTCCTCCACTTTGTCCGCTCCTGCAGCGTGTTGATATAGTCGCGTGACCATCTTCTCCAAAAGTTTTGTGTGATCTGTTGAAGTTGTTGAAAGTGTGTTAGCCTATTTTGAGGCACATCGGTATAGTCCTGTTCTGGTAGCGATGTCAGTGATCTGCCGACCAAAAAGTGAGCTGGCGTTAGGATAGGTATAGGTTCAGAATTAGAAATGGGACACAAGGGACGGGAATTTAATATTGCTTCTATTTGAACTATAATGGTAACAAATTCTTCATATGTCAACAAAGCCTGACTCAAAACTCGTTTCATATGATACTTGCAGCTTTTGACGGCTGCCTCCCACAGACCTCCCATATGGGGAGCGTAAACAGGAATAAAGTTCCACCTTATACCCTCGTCTGCGCATTGAGATGATAATTCGCTCGATTTTTCCTTTAAGAAGGTAAACAATTCTTTAATTTCATTGTTCGCGCCATGGAATGTAGTGGCATTGTCACTCACCAATTCTGCTGGTTTACCTCTTCGTGCTATGAACCTACGAAGCGCTGCCATGAATGCGGCCGACTCGAGTCCTGTAATTAATTCCAGGTGAACGGCCTTTGTTACTAGGCAAATAAATACCGCGATATAGCATTTATTTACCTTGTAACCACGTCCTCTCCTGTCCCGTATATTAAAGGGCCCAGCATAATCCAACCCAGTGCTACTAAATGGGGGCGCTGGGTTTAACCTTGATGCAGGTAAGTTACCCATAACTGGTGTAGTCGTTTTAGGTTTAGCTCTAAAGCATGTGACGCATTTATTTACTATTTTTCTAGCCATCATTTTTCCCTTTGTGGGCCAGAAACGGTCGCGAATGGTGGCTAGTAATAATTGGGGTCCTGCATGGAACAATCTTACATGTTCGCCTTGCATAATAAGGTTGGTAAGAATGTGTTCATGATGAAGTAATAAAGGGTGTTTTTTATTATATGAGTATTGTGAGTGAGTT
The DNA here is from genome assembly GCA_949825045.1 of Argyresthia goedartella. Classification (NCBI taxonomy): domain Eukaryota; kingdom Metazoa; phylum Arthropoda; class Insecta; order Lepidoptera; family Argyresthiidae; genus Argyresthia; species Argyresthia goedartella. The sequence goes on along the minus strand of OX463832.1, from coordinate 4,424,632 downwards.
ATCCTCCCGCCCACGCGAATTAATCCGTCAACAATAAATGGCTGTAACGATAATAATTTAGATGTATTTGGCAATGGGTTATTTTTTAATAGGAGATTATATTCCTGTGGGTAGGATTCGATTTGAGACTGTTTAATTAATGTGTGTAAGGAATTACTAATTTCTTTTACCGATAATGGACCTACTAATCTATTATCCGGCTGGGACGTACGTACCTTGCACTTCAGGTTATGTATAAAACGCAATACATAACCAAGTACACGTACTATCTTCGTGTCACTAGACCATTTGTGAAATAGGTACTGGAAGGTGGGGTTTGCATAAGTTTGAGTAGGGAAACTACTAGTTGTTGTAGTATCTTCAAGCCTTGAGTCATGGTTCGACAACAATGGCTCCCTACGCACCGGCCAAGTACTATTTTGTTGACTCAACCATGATGGCCCACACCACCACATACGCGTATTTCCTAGTTTACTTGGATCCACTCCTCGTGACAAAAGGTCAGCTGGGTTGTCTTCTGACGACACCCATCTCCAGTCTGTTTTGTTTGTGATTGCAAGTATTTGTGCAACTCTGTTGTTTACAAAACAGTTAGGTTTTAAGCTATCGTTTTTTAGCCATGCTAGTACGATGCTTGAATCTGACCATAGGTAAATGTTTTTTATATCACATTTAAGAGCCTTTTTTACCCTATCTATGTGAGTTGCGAGTAGTAGGGCTGCGCAAAGTTCTAATCTGGGTATAGTTTGACTTTTTATTGGCGCGACCCTTGACTTGGTATACAGTAGGTGAACTTGGATATTACCTACTTCATCCATAGATCTAAGATAGATAACGGCACCATATGCCTTGTTAGAGCTGTCAGAAAATCCATGGATTTCAATTTTTATACAATTTGAAAGGAGTGTAAATCTTGGTATTCTTAATTGTTGCAAAAATGAGATCTCGGAATAGAATTTCTTCCATTCTTCTGTTAGTTCTGGTGACAGTTGCGCATCCCAATCTGTCTTGGTTTTGAAAAGTTGCTGAATAAATATTTTTGCCTTCACTATCACGGCACCTATTAACCCTAATGGATCAAAAATAGATGAAATAATTGATAGCACCTTCCTTTTTGTTAATGGGTTAGTACTTTGGTCCTTTTTTATCGTGTACATAAACTGGTCAGAATTATCGCACCATGCCAAACCTAGTACCTTATGGATTTTGTCCCCTAATTCGGTAGGTAGGTCGGTAGGTTTAGTGGTTTGATGCGTGTTTTCCGATTTACCTACACCTACCCTATTCAAGATAGTTTCTGAATTGGATTTCCATTTTCGTAAAATGAAATTTGCCTTTCGCAGAATGTCATCCACTTGTTTTGCTACTGTTGCTACCTGCTGCTCATCAGTTCCCCCATAGAGTAAGTCGTCCATGTAGAACTGTGACGTAATGGTTTCCGCAGCTATTGGGAATGTATTTTGGTTTTCATATGCTAATTGCAACAAACATCTTGTTGCTATGTGTGGTGCAGCCTTAAGACCGAAACTTAAGGTTGTTAGTGCATAAACTTGTAACTTCTGATTGGTGTTTTCACGCCAGAAAATGCATTGCAGCTGGTGTTGTTCAGGAGACAAATAAATTTTTCTATACATTTTCTCTATATCTGCATTTATAACATATTTGTAAGTTCTAAAACGTAACAATATGTCTATCAAATCGTCCTGTTGTATCGCGCCCTTATATTGGAGGTCATTTAGTGACAAACCGCTATCTGTTTTACACGATGCGTCAAAAACTACACGTATGGGGGTGGTGGGTGATTCTCGTGTCACGGCGTGATGTGGTAAAAAGTTGTAGGTATTTTCATAATTATTATTTATTTTAATCATATGGCCGCTTTGTTCGAATTCTTGCATAAATTCTACGTATTTTTGTTTGAAATAAGGGTTCCGTTGAAACTTTGATTCTAATGCTTTGAACCTCCTGTAAGCAATATGTCTAGATTTACCTAACTCGCGGGATGGTAACTTGAGTGGGATTTCAACGACGAAATTACCGTCAGAGTTGCGTGTATGAGTTTTTAAAAAAATCTCCTCGCATTGTGTCTCATCACCCGGTAAACAAGGTACGGAACCTTCTTCTATTTCCCAAAATCTTTGTAACTGATTTTCAATTACAAAGTTGCATCGCACTGATTTTGTTTCTAATATGCTATTTACCGAACCCGAAATCACCCATCCCAAGCGTGTACGTTGTAATGTTGGTAACCCTACCCCGAGCTTATGTTGACCGATACACATTAAGTTATAAAATTGTTCGGCACCTATAATTAAATCTACTTCGCCCGGCGAACAATAGCCGCTGTCGGCTAGCTGATAACGCGATGGGATTCGTAAACAATTTTTTTCTGGTAATATTACGTTCAAACTACAAATAGTAGGCACAATAAAACAGGTCATATTTGTTTGGTAGGTATTGTCCAATGAATTCAAGTTAATGTCACAATAATGTTGTACGTTTGACACACTATTATTGAAACCGATTACTTGCATATTAAATGATTTCCTATCAAGTTGCAATTTATTGCACGCATCTTCCGTAATGAAATTAGACTGAGAGCCCGAGTCTAAAAGGGCTCTTAGCCGTTGTGGCTGGTTGTGTTTATCTAAGATAAATACTTGTGCTGTGGATAATAAAACTGGTTTTGGTTGGGGGTGAACAGACTGAGAGTAAGTGTTATTTTGTATGCTACTGGTTTGAGTTGTGTTTACTAGTTGGTTGTTATTAGTACTTGGTTGATTTGGAGGTTGTTCCTTGGTAAACGTTGTGGTTGTTGTTTGATTGGTATCATCTGATCTGTGTAAAAGCGTGTGGTGCTTGCGTTTACACAGACGGCAGGTACTAGCCCTGCAGTTAGAAAATATATGTGTACTGGAAAGACAATTGAAACATAAACGAAGTTTGTTTACGGTACGTATCCTAGCGCCCACATCTAGCGTTTGGAACTTTTGGCACTGGGCTATAAAATGTGATCCCGAACATACGGGACATTGGTTAGGTTTAGAATTAAATTTGGATTGTACCTTGGTAGGATCGGACGTGGTTACCATGGTCTTCCTTGAAGGCGTCGCGGCTGGATTGCCGCTTCCGCCGGCGTCGGTTCGCTCAGCTGATCCTGTAGTTTCAAGCAGGTCAGCGCGGTCCCTCAAGAAAGCCTTGAATTCCTGTAACGTTGGCAATTTCCTAGAATTATTTTTTTCTTCCCATTTAAATTTTAATTTGGTATCTAGTTTATTCTGCAAGATATAAATGATTATCAAATCCCAATTTTCTACGGGCACGTTCAAAGAGCGGAGGGTCCTAACATGCTTGGAAATATTATCATGGAGATTTCTCAATGATGATGCGGTTGTTGATACTGTATTAATATCAAAAAGAGCCTGTAAATGATTGAAAACTAGAACTCGTGGGTTATTGTAGCGTTCGCACAATAATTGCCACGCCAGCGTGTAGCTTTCACTGGTATAATCGAGCGAACTTATGACCTCTAACGCGCTGCCCTGTAAACAACTGCGAAGATATTTAAACTTTATTATTGGTTGCATTTTACTCTGATTAACTAACGCGTCAAAAGTGTCTCGAAACTCCAACCACTGCCTTACGTCCCCACTGAAGGTGGGTAAGCTGATTTCTGGATATTTAATCGACTCACTGTCCACAAGAGGCGGTGGAGGCGGAGGCGGTTGCCCCTCATGCTTTGGCTTGGTGTCTTTGGTTGCTACCAACACCTTAGCCTTTGCAGATAGCCTGTAAAAGACTTGATCAAAGGTCTCCCTCTCCGACATCTCGGTGTCAAGATCCTCATCCTGACTCATAGTATCTATACAATCCTGTGTCCTGCAAAAATCCTCATAAAGATCGGGTAATTTCTCCATTCGCAACTTAATATCGATAACTGATTCTGCCGTTAATGCTGCTGGGTTAATGGAGTCTATATATTTTTTGAAAAGAGTCAATTTTCTCTTCGCTACACCTCGTTTGGACTTAAGGTCCTTCAAATTACTGGAAACGTCCATTATAAAAAGATAAAGATAAAGGAAACGAGAGGTTATTTCGAATATCTATCTAACTAAGATTAACTAAGCGATTAGCAATATTAAATGGGAATATAATGGAATGGGTGGGAATTGCCAGCTCACTTGCCCTTTTGATGACGATGCACGTGCCCACTAGGCTCTGGATGCCTTTTGATGATGCAGCACGTGTCGACACGCACTCTGGATATCTTCCGCCTTCTCGGAGTAAGTACCACGGTGCCACACACACGTGGCAGTGGTTTGGTATGGCCGTCGTTCAATGTTGCGTAGACAAGTTTCGTTATCTCGCTAGCTCTCAGGCCACCTTTCACCCTTCTTCTTTGTTTCTGAGCTTATGCCTGTCGATCTTGACCGATGAGGTGGCTTAGTCTACCACGTTACGAATTAAACGCTAAGTTGAAGGTAGACACCGGGCGATCTTCGGGGCGCGGTTGCGCAATTCGTAGCAAGTATCGTTGCCGCTGAATTTTACTAGCGCGGATCCCTTCCAGGCTAATTAATACGAAGACTCAAGCGTGTACTATTAGGGGTCACCATATGTCGCACTCGGGACATAGAGGGTGAAGGAGCGAAATGAAAAGGCCGAAATTGATACGTGCGTTGTATTGGACGGTTGCAAGGCAAAGAGACAGAAATTCCTTATGTCTACCAATTTATAGCACAGTTAGTAGGCGGTTTAGACTACTAGCGCCATCTATCATAAAATGCTTCAAGCTTATACATGTCTAACGTGTGATCAGTCAGATCAAGGTCAATTTGTAATGCAAATAATATACAATGAAATCTATAGATGGCGCTTTTCCAAATAACAGTAATAAATTATACAGGTATACTCTATACAGGTACATATGTTAAGTTTTGGACTCAACACCTGTAATTGGACTAACTCTTCGCCTGTCACTGCCACACATCTTCACAGTGACAGTAGCCACAGCAGTGAGTGCTACACAACATCTGTAGAAATGGAAACCTCCCCGAAGTCCCCCCAGAGGTTGAGCTGCCAGCAGATGGCTGATAATGAACCTATAGCTATTCAAGATGTTGCTAATAGGGATGACCTCATCAATAACTACTTTACAATAAGAGCTTTTCCTATTGGATCAAATGAAGTGTATATTCTAGAATAAGTGTTGCATAAAATAAAGAATTTCATTTTCATATCACTCAAATAAAGGTATTATTTTATTATTTATTACACTATTTTAACACTGTATTATGATTAAAAGTAGTACAGTACAGTAGGCGGCAGTCAGTGCCATAGTTAGAAAAATGAAAAGTAAAATTTATGAGAAGTTAATAACTAATATTTTCTCCGGTTATGTTCCTCTGTTTAAAACTAAGTATGTACTTTTTAAAAATGAAAAAAGAAATGGTAAAGAGTAATGCAGCAATGTTCTTTCATTTATTACTCTCCTTCTTTTCCCTATTATCTTTTATTTTTTTATTTCTAAATTAAGTTTTTCTATTAGTAATTTTAACCTTTCATTTTCTAACTGAATGCAGTCAAACTTGCTTTTTACCAATTCCTTTTTTTAGTTTATAGTACTCTGCTATTGAATCATCTCTGGCAGTCTTGCTAGAGTCTTTGACTCGTTTCTTACCTGTGAAAGGAAATGTTGAGAATCAATAAAATATGTCGATAAAGCGATAAAATATAAAAAATAAATACAAAAAAAAGTCTATTACCAGACCCAGGGGTTTTGAACAGGACAGCTTTTGATCTAATGGGTGTCCTCACCTCACTACAAGGCCCCGAACCCATGGGAATAGTTGAGGCTGCGTTCACCCGGGGAGGGTTGATTTCCCTCACCTCACTACAAGGCTTCGAACCCATGGGCATATCTGGGCTTGGCATTGAATCGACCTCAAACTCAATGTTAATCCCATCACCACTACCACCACCATCATCACCATCACCAAAATTAATGTAATTCACTGAATCCACTGGTAGTGGTACACTGTCACCCCCAAAAGGTACATCAAAGCCACTGGCAGTACTCCCCAGCAGACCCGATACACAGTCTAGGATATCATCTGGGGGAATATAGTCGCCCCGACCACCTCCGGTCTGAAAAACAAAATTTTTGTTGAACAATACTAACTCAGATATTAACACAGAATAACTAATATTACTTGACAAAAAATATTGAAGATGTGATGTATCAATGAAATGACTCAATGGAATTTTCAATTAACCTGTAAGTTATTCATTCGTATTTAGGTACAACGTTTTCGGGCATTCTTCTTTAAATTCTCCCATTTCAGGCGCAGCTGCTGAGGGGTCCTTGGAAAAGTGGTGACTGTAGCATTGAAAACCGTTGCTATCCGATTCCACTCTTCATTTTTTTATTTATTATTCGTAGCATGTTTGGTAGGTGGTTTTGTTGGTAATTATTTTGCTTTGCCGCACCAACTCCAGCAAAGTCTTCGTCTCTTCCTTTGACAGTGGCCTTCCTTTAATCTAGAATGAAATGTTCATTAACATTGTTGCAAACAGAGGGAATGAAGATAGAAAGAAAGAGACGTGTTCTCTCAAGTAGTTATCAATATCATTGCACAAAATAATACTTGCAAAACTTACCAATTCTGGCTCCATTGCGATGTAGGTAGAATAGGTATTTTGCACTAATAACCAGTAACTAAAGTCCTCTACAATCAAACGGCTGGTAATTTTAAATTATGAAGCTGAGAGAAAGCTGAATAAATGTAACGAAAGCACAACAAAAGTTTTGAAACTATTGTTTAGTGGTCTGTTGTTCCCCGATGCTCTGTCAACATCTGTGCCGGTCGACTATGTTAGTCATATTTTCACGTAATGTTAAGATAAGTTGACGACCGTCACAGATAAGGTATATTTATATTCATCACGCACTATGTCTTATGCACGTCATTAATAACATGTACCAACCTAGTATATAAGCTAGGATTCCCTATAATAAATTAGTAGTATAGTCTCGTATTTGCGCGCATCTCAAGCCTTTTACTTTACTCCCGAAGATGTCGCTCTCCTTATAATTGCCTCTGGCAAAACATCTGTGTTCCATCAACATTCCAATGTCAACGTTCCATTTTACACCAGACAAACTGTTGGACTTTCAAAATAAAAATATAATAATATTGAAATAATTCGTTTTATAGAATACAAAAACATCTTTTATCTCAAAAAGATAATTTTAAATTGTTATAATCCAAAACAATATACTTTTGTCTCATAATTTTATCCCGTAACATGTTCAAAAACATTGCTAGATTTCGAAGAACGGAACGGTCAAGAGGGACAGATTACCGAGCAATCCAAATACAAAAACGGATTGCATCTGTCTTTTTTGGTATTGGGACGCGGATAGGAGATCGATCTACGGATAGAGAACAATCTCAGATTGATTTCAATCTTGGATTAGGGATACATTATTAGGCTCGGGCGTAAGATGTTGATCTTAAGGAAAGACCTCAAAAAGGCTAACCGCCTTATTCATAAACGTCTAATAAACCTATTTTAACTATAATGCCGTTATAATTGGTTTGTCTTTGTCTGTCACTTTGAAATTTGTGTTTGTGAGAAAAGGACAAAACACATTTTAGCTATCATAGGTTTGATAAGTTTTATGAATAAGGCGGTAAGTATTTACTTAATCTTAGAGGGAAAACTTAGCAATACTGGTAGGTGTGGTGACAGGTCACTGCAAACTGAATAGACTCCTATCATTATTGAGGCTCGTACAGGACCCACCATGCCCTCACTGTGGCTTGGAAGAAAGTAGCCAGCACTTCTTGGGAGAATGCGTAATGTATTCAAACATAAGATGGCGAACACTAGGGATGGATAACATTAAAGCAGATGATTTGTCAAACTTAAAGTTTAGCGACATCTAGAATTCGTTAAACGAACAAGAAGATTTGGGGAGGGACATCTGTCGAACCAGCAGTAACCAGTGCCCAAACACGGGGAATAGTCGCGATAGAGGGCCGACCTCCCGCCTGTGGTTCAGCGGGTGTCCCACCTCATAATCCTCATCATCAATCATCATCATGGTTACAACATTTTTATTTGAAGAAAATCTAGTGTTATTTTTGCATGCGCTGACATAGTATTGAATATTAACATTTTAATTTTGTGAGTTTTCTGATCTTTTCTGAAATTACGAAACTTTAACATATATTTAAATATGTATTACGTAGATTGACTTCACACATACAGGGTACAGTCCGCGCCAATTTTAAGGGGGTATAGGCTAAGGGGGGTGAGAGAGAGAGAGAGAGAGAGATATGACAGCTTGCTCAGACCCAAAGAACCTTGGTGCAAACGTTGTGTCGTAACAACAGCTCGAATAAGAATTCACGGCTATCACTGATATCTATATTGTTATAATCAGCACACCTAGATATTTCCATTAATCTCAAAACGCCTTTTTCAGTCCGCCGGCACGTACATCTGCGACATGTGTCAACAACGATTCCACGATCAGCCGGCACTACAGCAGCACATAGAATGGCACCACACACTTTACAAGTGTCGAGTGTGCGAATATGAGACTCGCGAGTTGGTTGACATACAGGCACATAAGAGGCACATACTAGCCGTTGATGAAAGTGGGGGGAAGAAGAAATGTGCCAATGAATGCAAGAAGTGTAAAATTACTTTTGAGTGAGTATTAAAAGAGCATGTATTTTTTTGGAATAAATTATTTTTGCCGCCCCAGATGTCAAACGTACAGTATCGTTTGACATCTGGTACACAAACAAAAGTATCTAGTTAAGAAGCTATTTCTTTTAAAGGATAGGGATTTTATATGTATAGTTCGCGACAGAATGGGATTGCCAAAAGAGAAGGAGTGCGGAGGGTTCCGTCCCGACCGCCTCTCTACAAACCCCACACCGCACACTCCACACCCGCAGACTCCACACTCGCACACCCCACACCCGCATACTCCACACCCACACACCCCACACCCGCATACTCTACACCCGCATACTCCACACTCGCACACTCCACACCCGCAGACTCCACACTCGCACACTCCACACCCGCAGACTCCACACTCGCACACCCCACACCCGTATACTCCACACCCACACACCCCACACCCGCATACTCCACACCCGCATACTCCACACTCGCACACCCCACACCCGCATACTCCACACCCGCACACCCACTGGCCATATAGGGATACTACGTATCAGACGGCTAACTTCCGTACAAAAAAAAACATGTAGAAAAAATAATAAAAAGGTTTAGTGTTGTATGAGGCTTGATTTTTTCTAACTAATATCATATAATAATCAAAGGCTTGGATACTTCGGATAACAGCCAATTCTTTATTTCTTTATTTCACCTACCTACTCTGCCTTTTCATTTTGAGCCTGTCCACCCCGCGAGAAAGTTCACGCGCGAATATGGACGGCTGTTTTAATTTCCTAATAAGCTAAAGCTGAGTTGACTGAGTGAGATTAAATGAAACTGCTCTTGTACATAATCAGTTAAGTTTTTTTTTAAATATTTATATAATATGCTTTTTTGCATAGGCGGAAATTCTCGCCCTGAAAGCCTATATATATCCTTGCCTTTTTATATGTTATAAATAAAATTGCACCAATTCATTTATTGAAACCGAAAAGTCAATTCCACAGAATGGTTTACCATCAACTTGATTATTCTAGTAATCAACAGTGATTTGAAAGCGCAGATGAAGCTGTGGCATGTCGGGTCGTTATTAGGGTTCCGTACCCAACGAGTAAGAACGGAACCCTATTACTAAGACTTCGCTGTCCGTCCGTCTGTCACCAGGCTGTATCTCAAGAACCTAGCTAGCTAGAGAGTTGAAATTTTCACAGATTATGTATTTCTGTTGCCGCTATAACAACAAATACTAAAAAACAGGATAAAAGAAATATTTAAGGGGGCTCCCATACAACAATACCACATACAAACTTATGGATGCACCTGGTTACGTATATGGAGTGTGAAAGTAACCGCACCAATAACTTTGTAAACAATATTTTGCTGTGTAAAATCCAAACTATTCATTCCACACCATCGCTTCCATTGAACGGTGGTACGGAACCCTTCGTGCGCGATTTAGACTCGCACTTGACCGTTTTTTTTTCTATAATTGTAAGCCCGGACTTGTCCAAACAAGATCTCAATAGGGTCTGAATTGAAATATCTTGGTATCTTTATTTCGATGCGTTCGTTCTTGATAATCTGCCACAGCCTCATATAACTTTTCAAAGTTACAATCCAGTTTTCGATAGAGGGCACGGACTTGGGCTTTCCTTTAGCATCCAAGAACTTAATTTTTCTTAATCTTTCTATCGCCTCCATCCAGAACTCATGATGAAGCGACTTTTTGGTGACAGCAGCTCGCAGGGGCTTCCCTGTGGTTTTGTTAGAAAAAATCGCCGCTCCGTTCACGGAGTCGAATGATTGGTCGTTTTTTTTACCGTTTCCGCCGTATTTATTATTTTATCTACACACGTATCATAAACCCTCTTTACTGCGTCCAAAAACCGCACGTTATAATCAGCATAATGTTAAACTACTTTGTAAAAACTCATTTCTTATCTGAAAAATTACACATTATGACCATAATGTGTAATTTTTCTACATATTATGACATTCAAATCTCGAACGTCGACGCCCGCCTCCGTGCTGCCCCTAGTTTGTCTGTGAAGTTGGTACTACAGAACAAGCTAAACAACTGCATAGCCACAATGCCGGTCAAACATGCGGTTCCTGAACACATCAAAGAGAGCTTATGATATGTGTGTAGATAAACTAGTGTATGTAACTGTACATAATTAGGCATTAAAACTCTCGAGTGATATTATTATGAAACTCGCTTTCGGCTCGTTTCATAAACCCACTCTCGAGTTTTAATGCCCTCCATTATGTATCAGTCACATAAACTACCTACTAATTTCACACACGGTGAGCTGAAAAGAAGAAATATTTATAAAATAAACATCACAATTATTGACAGGTGTCATTGATTAATCATAAATATATAAATAATAAAAAAGAATAAATACACATCTTCATCTTCTTTATCTTGTCCGGGATTATATGTTGGTCATTAACTTATGGAGCATTTTGGATTCTGTATGATTGTTATCTGTTTCATAAACAATAACATACATACATACATTTGGTCACGCCTATTTCCCGGAAGAGGGGTAGGCAGAGACCCAAGACTTCCACCTGCTACGATCCTGGCATAGATCTCTCGCTTCCTCAACATTCATAAGTCTCTTCATGCAAGCTCGCCGGTTACGGGTACTTCGTATTTGCTCCATCACTAACAAATCGCAGATTTGGTCTTTATAGGACCTTCTTGGGCGTCCCCGTCCGACGGCTCTTTTCACACCCGCTGCATAAATCTGTTTCGTCAATCTTCTTTCATTCATCCTTTCAACGTGACCAAACCATCTAAGCTGGCCTTTCCCTATCCTTGTCACTATATCTTCTCTCAATCCACAGCGTTCCCTTATAACTTCATTCTTCAATCTATCTTTCAATGTCACTCCACATATACTCCTCAAAGACCTCATTTCGACAATAACAATATGTTGCCATTTTGACTACTTTCCTTCTATTTCAATAGCTTTAGTGAGGAAGTTATTTCTCAAACCCTTAATAAGGTGTGGCGGGTCATTAACAACGCTTAGGTTTCGAGTTGTCAATCTTTCGAGCTAGCGTTACATCAAGCTAAATATTGTTCGTGGCAACGGTATTTCTATGAAATGAAGCATCGAGGGTTCGTCTTCGAGTTGATGTAGGTAACCTGACCCCACTTATTGTGACCGTGTCATCTGAAATTAGAAAAAGTTATGCTATAATGTCATACCGGGAACCAAACTTAATGAATTTTCATTATATTTGTGCCGGTCGACTATGTTAGTCATATTTCCACGTAATGTTAAGATAAGTTGACGACCGTCACAGATAAGGTATATTTCTATTCATCACGTAGTTTTGTAAGTTGTATATAAGCTTAGTATTTACTATAATAAATTAGTCTAGTATTTGCGCGCATCTCAAGCCTTTTACTTTACTCCCGAAGATGTCGCTCTCCTTATAATTGCCTCTGGCAAAATATTAATCAATTCTTTACAATGTGTAAATATTGCAGTCCCGCAATACTATGACGTGAAAAAATTTGGCTAGGGGTCCAAATGAACCCTGTATATTCAACTAGCCTGGTTCTTGGTTTGACAGTATTTGTTCTCTATTTGTTTATTTGTTTATTTGGGAACTCTCGCTTGGTCTCCTCCCTGAAGCTGTTTAGAGCCGACGGAAAGGCCGATCCTTCTCCACATATTACTTCGATTGGTTTCAAACTGCATTCAACCACAGCAGTTGTGACTTGCCTCATAATATTTTTCAATTCCAATCCGGACGTAGCCCCTTCACAATAGTAGAAAGCCGCTGGTTGTTGCCACTTATAAACGGCTCCTCTTAACATGAAAACAAGCGCATGGCCAGCAAACTGGTTTTATCTTTCACTCAACTCGACATAGCCTTTAAAGTAACCATTTTTCACTAAGCAAGTTATTTAAATTTAAAGAAATAAAATGGAGAGACAAGTAATTTTGTACAAACTTGGACACCCAATTTTAGACTGTGCGGCTAACCACCACAGACTACAAATGAATTGGAAAACTGACTCGCATTTTTAGCCAATCACATGCAAGGGCTTTCTGGAGATCTTGAAATTGCCATTTGAGCAATTTAAAAACCATGTTAAAGCGACTTTGTCGAGGAAGGGACTTAACACAGACCTTGCTGTTAATAATTTTGTAATTATTTATTCGTGCTTATTAATCATAATTATCATTTTTTTCATATTTGTAATAGTTAAGCACAACCAATTTTTAAAAGACATCTAAAAATCAATCTGTGGGAGTTTCTACGCCCTTCTTCTCCCATAGTAGTCCAATGTAGAGAAGTGGCAAAAAATGACGATTGCTAAGTATATGTAAATATCTACAGTAATAAAGACATTTGGAATTTGGAAAATTTATTAAAACTGCATTTGACACTAATCCAATAGGGCGCCTATACAATATTTTCGTTCTGTGAAGATGGACGGGCGTGCGTACACCCCACACTCGCACACCCGCACACCAAACACCCGCACACGCCACACCCGCACACCCCACACCACAATGGTCCCGTTTACTTTTTTTGCTTACATCTCGAAAAAGACGAAGCCGAATCATGGGAAATGTACTATTGTAATACATAATGGAAGCTGATAAAATTATTTACAACTCTTTTTAGGGTTCCGTACCCGAAGGGTTTCAAACGGGACCCTATTACTAAGACTCCGCTGTCCGTCCGTCCGTCCGTCCGTCCGTCTGTCACCAGGCTGTATCTCAAGAACCTAGCTAGCTAGAGAGTTGAAATTTTCACAGGTTATGTATTTATGTTGCCGCTATAACAAATACTAAAAAACAGGATAAAATAAATATTTAAGGGGGCTCCCATACAACAATTCTTTCAATACCACATACAATCTTATGGATGCACCTGGTTACGTACATGGAGTGTGAAAGTAACCGCACCAATAACTTTGTAAACAATATTTTGCTGTGTAAAATCCAAACTATTCACTCCACACCATCGCTTCCATTGAACGGTGGTACGGAACCCTTCGTGCGCGATTTAGACTCGCACTTGACCGGTTTTTTCACACTATTTGTTCAATCTAGTTTTGCAATGCATTTGCTCGAAATATTTGACCTAATACCGAAATACCGACCAAAAATATTTAAGAAATAATAATAATTATATCGTCTTTACAACTAGTTTAACTAACAAATAGTTTTTATCTACACACGTATCATAAACCTACTGACCTACCTACCGACCCTCTTTACTGCGCCCAAAAACCGCACGTTATGACTAATATAATGATATAATACTTGGTAAAAACTCATTTTTTATCTGAATAATTGATACATTATGACTATAACGTATCAATATTTCGACATATTATGACATTCAATTTTCGAACGCCGCCGTAACTGTACATAATTAGGTATTAAAACTCGAGTGTGGATTTCTGAAGCGAGCCGAAGTATCAGTCACATAGGTAGGTATTGCTCCTGATGTAAACACTCTTATTTTATCACCCTCTTTGAGAATTTGCGTTACTTAAGTTTTGATAAGATTAATACGACACAAGTTATGAATAAGAGGACTATTTATTTACATACCATTTATAACAATAACATTTATAATCAGAAGCATTTATAACAAAGTACACATTTTCTGAAAATACTGTCGCACTTCATGAAAATTTCCAAAGGTTGACATAGTTGTATGCCTTTACATAATTTTCATGGGATTTTTTAGTAATTTTTTAGTAAACCATGCATCACATTTTTTTGCCTTTGTTAAAATATTCTCTGGAGTTAATTTTTCATTTTCACTTTAAATTTTCTTGAGAAATCCCATTTTTTTAAATAATATCAGCATATGAATTTTTAAACAAAGAAATGCTGCATTTTTATTAAACGGCATTTATCGCGTTCTTTTCCCTACTTGCAATATTTTTTTTTGGTCGGTGTTTCGAAATCGTATTTACTGGTTGAAACTGACAAATAGTACATAATAAATTTCTCTGAGCTAAAAACGCTATTTAAAAAATCACCACATACTTATTTCTTTATTACAATTTCTTTATTATCTTTGGTGATTGGAGCTGTCAATCAGAACGCAGTGAAAGTGAGTTTCTCTGTACTGGCAATACAAATTTAAATGTTACTTTGCCTCTCAAGGGAGCAAAGTGCTACTTTGCTCTGTTTACCGAGAATAAATTAATAACAGAGGACAATCTTACACAAATCGAACTAGGCAATAGTTAGCTCAATAAGACTTGTGTTATGGGTAAAGACGACGATATATTTGATAGAGATAAATACTTATGTGAATACATAGAAAACATGCAAGACTCAGAAACAAATATTCATGCACATCCCACAAATATTTGCCCTTACCGAGATTCGAAACCAGGACCGTCAGTTTCGTAGACCAGCCGTCACATGTTAAAGGTAGATGAGCTCTTTCCGAACAGATGTGATGAATATACTTTTGGCTAAGATCCTGATTCAGTAGAAGCTGGTAAGAGCCTGAGCTGGAGGATTGAAGCTCGAAGAGATGCCATTCACGACGCTAGTTTCGCTCCTCGTTTCTCGACTCGATGCGTACGCGTATCTGATATAATACCGAAATATATGACCATAATGTATCAATTTTCGACATAATTTGTCGATTTCACATTTCGATTGACATGAAAATTTCGAACGCCGACACCCGCCTGCCGCGCCTGCTTTCCGCCCCTAGTTTGTCTGTGAAGTTGGTACTACTGAACAAGCTAAACAACTGCAGAGCAATGATCAATGCCACAATGCCGGTCGAGCATGCGGTTCCTGAACACATCAAAGAGAGCTTATGATATGTGTGTAGATAAACTAGTGTATGCAACTGTACATAAATAGGCATTAAAACTCTCGAGTGATATTATTATGAAACTCGTTCTCGAGTTTTAATGCCCTCCATTATATATCAGTCACATAAACTGCTATTATGTAATTTATGATATGTTCTATCTTTTATTCTTTTGTTTTTATGTCATAATATTGGTTTCAGACGTGTTTTCTTTGATTTACTATTTTTGCTTCTGAAGTTATCGAAGTTTTATACATTTTGTTTCAGGACTGCCTCGCTGTTGCGCAAGCACCGCTCCAAGTGCAATCTCTTCAAGTGTGACTTTTGCGAGAAAGCATTCGTTCATCGCACCTCGAAATACTCGCACATGGATCTGTGAGTACCAGCATACGTTTGGACCTTTCATATCACTACTTCATTTTACTTTTGGACGACCCGAATGGCCGCGTCGGCAGTGACGCTGCCTACGAAAACAAGGGTCCCGGGTTCGAGTCCCGGTGGGAGCAAATGTTTGTTTGATGAGAACGGATGTTTGTATCCTAGTCATGGTTGTTTATCTATCTAAGTATAATATTTATCTATATAAGTATGTGTATCGTTGTCTAGTACCCAAGGTACAGGGAATTCTAGTTTGGGGCTAGATCAATGTGTGTAAATGGTGTCCAAGGGTTTTATTATACATAAGCCCACGCTTTTGTCCCGCAAGAGGGGTAGGCAGAGAGTAAAGACCTCCACTTGCTACGATCCTGGCATACACAGAACTTCTTTGGCCAAGATACAATTCTTCCTCTAGGGTTGCCACCTATACAGTACAATGAGCAGGGATACCAACATATACTCCTTAACTAGATATGCTCTAAAAATAAAGGCCAAATTGTTGCTGCTCAATATGACGTAACTGAAAAACTTATATTTACCTGAAATGTGTGTCATTTATTGATTTCTCACATTCATTCATGTTTCCCCATTTACACTATACACTCAGTACTCAATTCTTATAACAGACGTGCATTACACTATACATCTTCTCTTCACATGCTATACACTCACACACCACAAAAATTACCTATTTAGGTAATTATTTTTGCTAAAGACCAAAATAATTTGTAAACTACTAATATGTACTAGGTAACTACTATCTCTTGTTCCTTTAAAATTATTCTTAACCTACAATATCTTATTTTACTAGAAATGATGGGAAAAGCAACCTGTAGCGAGTCTTACCATTATGATGATAAAATTAGCTTGTCTTACCATTATGATGATAAAATTAGCTTGTCTTACCATTATGATGATAAAATTAGCGTGTCTTACCATTATGATGATAAAATTAGCATGTCTTACCATTATGATGATAAAATTAGCGTGTCTTACCATTATGATGATAACATTAGCGTGTCTTACCATTATGGTGATAAAATTAACATGTCTTACCATTATGATGATAAAATTAGCTTGTGTTTATGATATGTGTGAGGATAAACAATGTTAATTACTTACTTACCCATGTATACCTTTTTGTTCCTCAATATTTTTTTAAATTATTATTATGATTATCGCTTCTTCAACATACATAAGTCTCCTTATATACTTTGTGTTTGTGTTTTCTAATAAAAATCCAATTTGGTCGTTTTAGAACTTTCTCGGGCGTCACCGTCCGACGTCAGTAGTTATATTACTATGCTCTAAACTCAAATTATCCATTACTCTCTACCAACTCGCTATTGTTTGTATCGGTACAAACGCGAAGATCGTATGCAAAACGTTCACTTTGCTTGGAATTGATATAGATTCACACGTCAACTGGAAACAACACACCCAAAAAGTCTCTCAAAGATATCTCAGTTCTCTTAAGCACTTAAAGAAGTTAAAAAATCCACTTACCTGAAAACTGCTCTCGCTGTATACTATGCATACACTTTCGCTTGGCTCAGCTACGGCATAATTTTATGGGGAAACAGCACAGGAGCCCCAGCAATACTCATCTTACAGAAAAAACTAATACGGATCCTTTCTATTTCTATTTCATTCTTTCTTACTAACTTAACTTAATATTCTGACTTTACCATGCTTATACGAAATGTGAAAATTTGTACTACTAATGAGAATCTTTACCATAAACGCAGAGACATCCCCGTAAACTATTCATCAAGACATAAAGACCGACTCATCCAACCCTGCACTTCTACTCTAAAGATGCACTCATCTAGTCCTTATGTTATGAGTATCAAAATTACCCACCCTACTTAAAGCTGAAACCAATACCGTGAAGTTCCTTAAAACATTAAAAACTATACTAATTAATAAAACATATTAAAGTATAAATGAATATTCTATAGACACATCATTTATGATAAATAAAAAACTTAAAATTACACTAAACAGATATATATATATATGTATAAATAACACTAAATTATAAATATATGCATGTACATCACAATTACACACACACACATACACATAAACATATCTCAATAATTAATATTTTATATTAGTCATTAGTATTATGCCTCTCTAACTGTTGCAATGCCCTATGGGCGGGGTCCATAAATTGTACCTTAATTTAAGAACAAATGTTTGTGTACTTTATGGAAGCAATAAACTTAATTTCTGGCTGGCCTGGCGTTCTCTGAGTGTACTAGACGCGCGTTCAAAACACGTCGGTTACAACAGTAACATATACAAGCACTAGACATACTTTCCCCAAGTCGACGTATGTGCCTTAACGTTTCCCCCACCCGCAGCCATCACAAGCCGCTGCCGCAGGTGGAGTGCAAGCTGTGCGGCAAGCCGTTCAAGAACAAGTACGCGATCAAGTCCCACCTGCAGAAACACCGCAAGGAGGCGAGGGGCGGCAACTACACGTGCTCTATATGCGAGGTAGCTCATTCATCAAGTGCTCTATGTGCGAGGTAGCTCATTCATCAACTACACGTGCTCTATATGCGAGGTAGCTCATTCATCAACTACAATTGCTCTATATGCTAGGTAGCTCATTCATCAACTACACGTGCTCTATATGCGAGGTAGCTCATTCATCAAGTGCTCTATGTGCGAGGTAGCTCATTCATCAACTACACGTGCTCTATATGCGAGGTAGCTCATTCATCAACTACAATTGCTCTATATGCTAGGTAGCTCATTCATCAACTACACGTGCTCTATATGCGAGGTAGCTCATTCATCAAGTGCTCTATGTGCGAGGTAGCTCATTCATCAACTACACGTGCTCTATATGCGAGGTAGCTCATTCATCAACTACACGTGCTCTATATGCTAGGTAGCTCATTCATCAACTACACGTGCTCTATATGCGAGGTACCTCATTCATCAACTACACGTGCTCTATATGCTAGGTAGCTCATTCATCAACTACACGTGCTCTATATGCGAGGTACCTCATTCATCAACTACACGTGCTCTATATGCGAGGTAGCTCATTCATCAACTACACGTACTCTATATGCGAGGTAGCTCATTCATCAACTACACGTGCTCTATATGCGAGGTACCTCATTCATCAACTACACGTGCTCTATATGCGAGGTAGCTCATCCATCAACTACACGTGCTCTATATGCGAGGTAGCTCATTCATCAACTACACGTGTTCTATATGCGAGGTAGCTCATTTATCAACTACACGTGCTCTATATGCTAGGTAGCTCATTTATCAACTACACGTGCTCTATATGCGAGGTACCTCATTCATCAACTACACCTGCTCTATATGCGAGGTAGCTCATTCATCAACTACACGTGCTCTATATGCGAGGTAGCTCATTCATCAACTACACGTGCTCTATATGCGAGGTAGCTCATTCATCAACTACACGTGCTCTATATGCGAGGTAGCTCATTCATCAACTACACGTGCACTCTATGCGAGGTAGCTCATTCATCAACTACACGTGCACTATATGCGAGGTAGCTCATTCATCAACTACACGTGCACTCTATGCGAGGTAGCTCATTCATCAACTACACGTGCTCTATATGCGAGGTAGCTCATTTATTAACTACACATGCTCTATATGCGAGGTAGCTCATTTATCAACTACACTGGCACTACATACGAGGTAGCTCATTTATCAGCTACACGTGCACTCTATGCGATCGAAATTTCCCTTCCAAGTGGTGATTCATGGCTGAATCTCGCACAGGAAAACGAAACTCCATCAACTCTACCAGTGCTTCGGAAATACGCCCGTCAGAGAAGACAGCACCAAGAAACTACGGGGATGTCACTTTTAGGGTTCCGTACCCGAAGGGTGCCAAACGGGACCCTATTACTTAGCCTCCGCTGTCCGTCCGTCCATTCGTCCGTCTGTTACCAGGCTGTATCTCATGAACCGTGATAGTTAGACAGTTGAATTTTAACAGATGATGTATTTCTGCTGCCACTATAATAACAAATGCTAAAAAACAGAACAAAATAAATATTTAAGGGGGCTCCCATACAAACGTTTTTTTCTTCTCGTATTTGCTCGATATTGATAACGGCAACAGGTATACGCTTGAAATATTCACAGAATATTAAGTAATATATTCAATTTAAAAATAAATTAAAATATAACAGATATTTAAGGGTATTACATATAACACGCGTATTTTTTTTGCCTTTTTAATAGATAATGGTACGGAACCCTTGGCCGGTTTTTTCAATTTATCATATCAATTTCTATCGATTTGTCTTGTATCTATGCTGTTGTAGGGATGTGTGTGTGTGTAGTTTTTAATCTTTGAAATAGAAAGGTATTCAAAATGTTTTATTTACCGTATGTAGGCATAAGCATTGTTATAAATAACATATGAGACACGATATGTAATAACAGAAGGTATATTTCGTCATTCAGAATCAGAACACAGTTTTGCATTTGTGTTTATCATTGCAGCGTTGTTCAGAATTTAGAGTCGGCGGAATCATTACAGATAGTATCAGGTCTTTTTGCATTGTATTGGAAGTTTCAAAGTACGGTCAGTCAAGTTAGTTTTTGCATATGTTTTGTAATTGTAAAAATTTCAAGTATTTTTTTTATTTTTAAGAGGGGGATGAGTGTACGGACATGCTTATGTCAGCAATATGTTACAGTGTAGCGAGTGCGCTCAGCTTTCAATTCAGTCGTTCCGCCGTAGCGTTCTAAGAAACTTGTCTCCACTTGTGTTTTCCCATGTGTACCGTGTATGTAAACTGAACTGCAATAAAAGGGTCTTTAATCAAGACTAAGTGAATATTGATGACACTCCTATGCTGTGCGCGTTGCAGGTCGACTACAAGACGGCGATTGCGTTCCGGCAACACTTCTACAAGACCGTCCGGATCGACGGCCGCGAGGAGTTCAGGTACCGAACATGAAATCCGCTGTCTCCATGGCTGCGGCGATGGGCTAGCTCCCCGTCGCGGGACATGGAGTATTGAATAACTGGCTAAATGTGGGCACAATTGTGCCCCTGCCACTCCGTATGAGAAAAGGCGTGACGCTATGTAATGATGTTACTGAACGTAGCGTAGGTCGGGTTTGCGACACCCCTTTATCAACTGAGCCATCGTTTTGGAGTGTGGCTCAATGTTGCAAAGCATCCCTTTAGGTTCGTTGCGACCACTTCCCATTTTGTCAGCTTTTGATTTTTGTGCCAATTCGATAAGTTACCATTTTGACAAGATCCCATTTTACGACCTCCAATATTGACAAGTACCCGTTACACCACCTCCCATATTGACAACTTCCCATTTTACCACCTCCCACATTGACAAGTTAAAATTTTACCACCTCCCTTTTTGACAAGTTGCCATTTTACCACCTTCCCAATATTGACAAGTTACCAATTTAGTACCTTCCATATTTACAAGTACGCATTTTACCACCCCCCATTTTCATAAGTTTCTATTTTACCTCCCTTTTTGACTAGTTCCCATTTTACCACCTTCCATATTGAGAAGTTACCAATTTAGTACCTCCCATTTCGACAAGTTCCAATTTTCCCACCTCCCAAAATTACAAGTTCACATTTTACCAGCTCCCATTTTGACAAGTTCCCATTTTACTACCATCCATATTTACAAGTTCACATTTTACCACCTCCCATTTTAACAAGTTTCTATTTCACCACCTCCCTTTTCATCTGAAAATCAAAGGCCCACTTAACCTTTCTCGATTTGAAACGTAAAAGTTTTTTTTTTTTTCGTTTATTCAAAATCATAAAGTTACAATTTAATAAGTTTTTCCACTCTCAACGACCTTCTGGTCTATCTGGAGTGGTGTAAGTGTAAGTTCGTGGCGGCCATGTGATCATGTGACAACATTGGCCCCTGCCCAGCCACCGCCCTGCTCCTGTCCTGCTGGTGGTGTGCCGAAGCCTTAGCCCTGTCGTAATGGGAAGTGGTCTGGACCGAACTTATCTGTAAGTCTGTTTTGTGTAACGCAATCAAGTAATGACGTAATGACTCTAATTACCTAAGGCTATATTTAAACGATCACTAAAAACGCACCTATTTTATTACCAATAAATTCGAAACGACCGCCAGAATTAGTAAACGATCACCAAATAAATTATCACCTCATCATCAATTTGGACGACCTCTGTGGCGCAGCGGTTGTGGCTCTGCCTACCATGCGAGAGGTCCCGGGTTCGATCACCGGCAGGGGGTAAAGAAAAAAAAAAGAAAAAAAGAAAAAGAAAACAATCCCCAGGTCTTGGATGTTTATGTGTGTGACGTCGCTGTTTCTGGGTATCCTAGTGTGGGGCCAGAAGCAATGTGTATGTATGTATGTGCCTGTATGTAGATGTTTATGTTTTGACTTCTTTTTATGTTTTGTGTACTTAAGTTTATTTTTTCAGTATTTTTTGTTGTTCTTACATGTTCAACCTAACACGAAGGATAAAGGGGGCTCCGATTCGCTGACCCACTTTACCCTTCACCTAAGCTACCGCAGTATTTTGTCCAGAAATTTTTGCAAATTTCGGTGATCATTTACCCATTTTGGGTAGGAAAAAAATATTTTGGTGATCATTATATTTGTTGCCCTTACCTAAAGGTAATAATCATCAAGAGCTGCGTGGTCTAGAGGACTTCACGCCTGCTTCTCACGCAGTATGTACAGATTCGAATCCCGGCGCTGACCATGTACCGATGAGATCAGTAATTTATCTTAAGTACAATTTAGGGACGTTCTAACGCTGACCGAAGACGTCTCCACAGCTGTGGCAATGGGCTAGCCCTCTGTCACGCAAAACGGAGTATTGAATAACTCCGTATGGGTCCTGGCGTGACGGTATGTGAATGTAATGTGTAATAAATAATGATGTCTCTGTTCGGCAGGAACGAGTGCACGCATTGCGAGATAAAGTTCTCGTCTCCGAAGCGCCTGCAGGAACACATTAGCAATGTGCACGCGAAGAAGGCTACCTACAGGTACAGACAGCGCGATTATTTTAACTCCACCGCGCGACTCCTCTCGGCTTGTTGTTGTCTTTTTTAAATCGTCTTCTTCTTCTTCTTTTCGAGTCGACGGTCATCTCAGATACGGGCGGCCCAAAAGGCCGCAACCGCAATAGCTCGCTCGGTAGCCTTATACAGCTCCTCGTCCGTGCAGGTTGTCGGGCACGCAGGGCACCCAGTCATGTGCGCAATCGTCTGTCTCGGGTATCCACAGACGCACGCCGTGTCTAGTTCCGAGATGATGCCCCACCTCGCCAGGTTAGCTCTGGACCTCCCCACTCCAGCTCTGAGACGGTTGAGAGATTTCCAGATCGGCCAGCTGAGCTTCAGCTAGTTTCTCTTTCACGCAGTTGCTTGGGTCTGTAGGGTTCAGTCGCGACTGCCACTTGGCGAGGCGTGTAGTTTGAGCTGGTTGACTTAGCGGCTGCACTGAGTGAAGGAAGCTTTTTCTGGAACGCAGCCTGGGCCTGGCTGGTACATGATTGAACAGGGGATACCGTCTGTCATGTGTCTGCTTTGACCTTTCAACCGAGCTAGAGACAGATCTCCGAACCTCCGGGGAGGCTATTCCTGCTAGCTGGTACAGCTTGTCGGTTAGTGTGGGTTTCAAACAGCCCGTTATGAATCGACATGACTCGTTCAATGCCACGTCGACCAGCTTTGCGTGCGTTGAACGTTCCCACACAGGGCAGGCGTACTCAGCCGCAGAGTAGCACAGCGCCAGAGCTGTGGTGCGCAGGACGGTTGGCTTTGCTCCCCAGGATGTCGTGGTCAGCCTCTTGAGCAGGTTGTTGCGTGTGCAAACTTTTTGTTGGGTTTTTTAAATCGTAATAGTAGTTTATCTACACACGTATCATAAAACCTATTTACTGCGTCCAAAAACCGCACGTTACGATCAGCATAATGTTAAACTACTTGGTAAAAACTCATTTCTTATCTGAATTATTTTTCTACATATTATGACATTCAAATTTCGAACGCCGACGCCCGCCTGCGTGAAGTTGGTACTACAGAACAAGCTAAACAACTGCAGAGCCACAATGCCGGTCAAACATGCGGTTCCTGAACACATCAAAGAGAGCTTATGATATGTGTGTAGATAAACTAGTGTATGTAACTGTACATAATTAGGCATTTAAACTCTCGAGTGATATTATTACCCACTCTCGAGTATTAATGCCCTCCATTATGTAGCAGTCACATAAACTACTATTATGTGACTGCTAATTTAATGCTGCTGTTTTAATGCCTAATTATGTACAGTAACATACACTAGTTTATCTTCACACATATCATAAGCTCTCTTTGATGTGTTCAGGAACCGCATGTTTGACCAGCATTGTGGCTCTGCAGTTGTTTAGCTTGTTCTGTAGCACCAACTTCACGCAGACGGGCGTCGGCGTTCGAAATTTGAATGATTTGATGAACGTAGCGCAGGTGCGAGCTACATTCTACTTTATTGCCGCGAAGCGAGAGTAACTATTTATTCAAGTGTTTTCGAGGAGTGATCTTTCTGTACGTAGTATTCTGTGGTTCTACTATAGATCGCTCGTTTCGTTCTGAATTCCTATTAGCGCCCTCGCCGTAAAAATAGTATTTTGCTCCCTTGATAGACAATCTACTATTGTAGATTCAGTTTTTGGAAATTTTACAAAGTGGCCGATCTATAGGCTTACAAAGTAATTGGTGCGGCTGCCTTCATACTCCATGTACGTAACCAGGTGCATTCATAAGTTTGTATGTGGTTTGAAAGAAAATGCAGGTGGGGGTTATTTGTTTTTATTATGATTCCACTTGTTTATCCGATAATCTTCAAGGGGTGGGGCATATCTCATTCGAACTGTAATAACGGATTGTGAACGTCTCATTCAATAAATTTCTAATGTGGGGTGATGTTCACTGCTTTTGTGATCCTGCCTACCATCCGAGAAGTCCCGGATTCGATCCCAGGCTGGGGATAAAGAAAGCAAAACCCCTGGTCTTGGATGTTTATATGTGTGTTTTTGACGACCGGTTTAGCTTAGCGGGTAGTGACGCTGCCTGCGAAGCTGACGGTTCCGGGTTGGAATCCCGGTAAGGGCAAATGACGAACCGCATGGACGAGTCGGCAGTAATCCTGCCTGCGAAGCCAAGGGTCCCGGGTTCGAGTCCCGGTGGGGGCAAATGTTTGTTTGATGAGAACGGATGTTTGTACCCTAGTCGTGGTTGTTTATCTATCTAAGTATAATATTTATCTATATACCCAAGATACAGGGAATCCTAGTTTGGGGCTAGATTATTGTGTGTAAGTAGTGGCCAAGGTATTATTATTATTAAATATTTGAGTGATGAGCATGAATATTTGTTTCTCAGTCTTGGATATTTTCTATATATTTGCATAAGTATTTATCTCTATTAAATATATCGTCGTCTAGTACCCATAACACAAGCCGTGTTGAGCTTACTATGGACCTAGTTCGATTTGTGTAATATTGTCCTCCAAAGTTTATGTTTACGAAATACGGTATTTGACTGCTAGTCAAAATATATACTTTTTTGGAACTGTCAAAACGTTAATTTTGTTTACGAGCCTTATTAAATACTTGCATGTGACGTCATAGTCAAATGTTGACTTTTTAAGTCAAATTTGAGTTTATAAAATACAACTGTTGGAAATATACAATTCTGATATTGTCAAACATTTTTGTTGAAATACGTTCAGCTTGAGACACGTTTCTAGATTTATTGGACTACCTTGTCAAATACCATATTCACGCTGACGTCACTTCCGGCTCATCCCGTTCCGTGTGCGTCTACCACTCCACCTGACTCCACGACTGTGCTCGTACGGCCAGTGTCAGTTAGGGCAGCGGCTCAGTGATGGGACACGTCGTGAAGATCCTTCACGCCTCCATATCTGCGGCGATGCGCTAGCCACCTATCACGCGAAAATAGATTATAGAATAACCACCAGTAAGGGGAATGGCGTCACGCACAGGAAACCGGATCAATTGGCACAAGAAGGACTCGCCTTTGTACATGTTTTTTATTAGCGAAGGGCTCCACTTCGACAAGATAGGAGGCCTATTTTTCTTTCGTCTGTCTCTATGTCTCGTGTCTGTCAGTTCCGGTCTAGGGCCCACAGTTTTCAAGCGAACCTCACAAAACTTGGCACACGTATTCCTTGAATTAAAAGATTTTTTTTTCGAGAGGTTTTCTCGATTTACCCCTTGGGGGGAGTTATGACGTCATGAATTTTTTGTATGGTTTTTTTCTTCTTCTGAAACCTATCGTGTGGGATATCAAAATAAAGGGCTTCTTGAGCCGGTTTTAAAAACATACTACACCATTACCTTTCGGCCGCCTGTTTTCTAAAAATCCAAGAATATTTTCAAAACATACCAAATTTGTAGGAGACCGTTTAGTAAAGAGGATCTTTACAGACTATGAGAGTGAGTGAAATAAACTATAACTATTTCCGTGAAAAGTCAATAGATTGTATTTAAATCGCAAGATGTAGTTTACAAAGTTATTGGTGCGGCTACTTTACTACTTGATTTTGATTGAATCTAAAATACTTACCTATAAATGGGTTCACAGTCCCCCCCTGTTAGCGAGGTCTACTGCCCACAGGGCCACTTCAAAGTCAAAGTCAAAGTACTTTATTACTTAAACGTAGTTTACAAAGTTATTGGTGCGGCTACTTTACTACTTGATTTTGATTGAATCTAAAATACTTACCTATAAATGGGTTCACAGTCCCCCCTGTTAGCGAGGTCTACTGCCCACAGGGTCACTTCAAAGTCAAAGTCAAAGTACTTTATTACTTAAACGTAATTTTTTGCCTCTTCTCTACATTGGACCACTGTGGGAGAAGCAGAGCGTAGAAACTCCCACAGATTGATTTTTAGATCTCTTTTAAAAATAGGCTTAACTATTACCAATATGAAAAATTCAATTAATATGATTAATAAGCAGGAATAAATAATTACAAAATTATTAACAGCAAGGTCTGTGTTGAGCCAGATTAACCCCATGTAGGTAATCCCCACTAGTTATTGTAAGTTATCTGTATGTCTGTTTTGTGCAGTACAATGAATAAAACTGCGAAGGAGGTGGCTGATAACCAGCAGTAGGCGGGAACCAGGTGCAGATGATCATATGTTTTAGTTTACCGCCGATGCAAAACGAGGGTTGCTATAAGTTTGAAGCGACTGTCTGTGGCACGGTAGCTCTTAACCATTTGTAAGGCTCTGACCACTATATTGCCACCATATTTTCAACCTTATGGCTTGGAAGTAAACTCTTAAACCAATGAAAAATTATTTATCTTATGCCTTATAAAGGGTTAAATGGGTGGACTAGTTGAAAGGTCAACATTTCGGGGGATTTTATTAATATTTAATTTCTGCTTGTGTTCAGATGCGACAAGTGCCACAAGTCATACATGCAACAGAAGGCGTTGGAGGCGCACATAGCGAACAAGCACCAGACCAGCAAGCCTGCGCGGGATAAAATATGTGACGTGTGCGGGAAACGGTTCACCGTGAGTGCGCTCCACTTAACTTACTTACTAACTAGCTCCGGGTTAGCGCATGGCGCAAGCAAGCAAGGTGCACATAGCGAACAAACACCAGACCAGCAAGCCTGCGCGGGACAAGATATGTGACGTGTGCGGGAAACGGTTCACCGTGAGTGCGCTCCACTTAACTTACTTACTAACTAGCTCCGGGTTAGCGCATGGCGCAAGCAAGCAAGGTGCACATAGCGAACAAGCACCAGACCAGCAAGCCTGCGCGGGACAAGATATGTGACGTGTGCGGGAAACGGTTCACCGTGAGTGCGCTCCACTTAACTTACTTACTAACTAGCTCCGGGTTAGCGCATGGCGCAAGCAAGCAAGGTGCACATAGCGAACAAGCACCAGACCAGCAAGCCTGCGCGGGACAAGATATGTGACGTGTGCGGGAAACGGTTCACCGTGAGTGCGCTCCACTTAACTTACTTACTAACTAGCTCCGGGTTAGCGCATGGCGCAAGCAAGCAAGGTGCACATAGCGAACAAGCACCAGACCAGCAAGCCTGCGCGGGACAAGATATGTGACGTGTGCGGGAAACGGTTCACCGTGAGTGCGCTCCACTTAACTTACTTACTAACTAGCTCCGGGTTAGCGCATGGCGCAAGCAAGCAAGGTGCACATAGCGAACAAGCACCAGACCAGCAAGCCTGCGCGGGACAAGATATGTAACGTGTGCGGGAAACGGTTCACCGTGAGTGCTCCGGGTTAGCGCATGGCGCAAGCAAGGAAAGGCGTATTATTGATTATCTGAAATATAGAGCTGAAAATAATAAATAAATCTGACTTCAAAAATACAATGAGCAATTATGGTGTATATTTATTTTTATAATGTTAACATTGTCACCTCAAAACTGGTATTATATAAGAGCAAATTTGTAAAAAAATATTATATTAAGTTTTAGTTGACCTCCAGTTGGATCTATTTAAAAAAAATACAATCTATTGAGTAGTTTGGGTTTAAAATTGAAATAACTGTAATAATAAAATTAATTATCCATTCCCCCCGGCAGTCGACGACGATCCTGCGCAACCACATGCGCTCTCACACCGGGGAGAAGCCCTACAAGTGCACCCTGTGCGGCGCAGCCTTCGCGCACACCGGCAGTCTGTACACGCACAACAAGTTGCTGCACAAGAAGAGGAAGATGCAGCACGCACACGTCGACATGCAGATGTAAGTATTGTGTGTATATGTGTGTGTAGGCAGTCTGTACACGCACAACAAGTTGCTGCACAAGAAGAGGAAGATGCAGCACGCACACGTCGACATGCAGATGTATGTATTGTGTGTATATGTGTGTGTAGGCAGTCTGTACACGCACAACAAGTTGCTGCACAAGAAGAGGAAGATGCAGCACGCACACGTCGACATGCAGATGTATGTATTGTGTGTATATGTGTGTGTAGGCAGTCTGTACACGCACAACAAGTTGCTGCACAAGAAGAGGAAGATGCAGCACGCACACGTCGACATGCAGATGTATGTATTGTGTGTATATGTGTGTGTAGGCAGTCTGTACACGCACAACAAGTTGCTGCACAAGAAGAGGAAGATGCAGCACGCACACGTCGACATGCAGATGTATGTATTGTGTGTATATGTGTGTGTAGGCAGTCTGTACACGCACAACAAGTTGCTGCACAAGAAGAGGAAGATGCAGCACGCACACGTCGACATGCAGATGTATGTATTGTGTGTATATGTGTGTGTAGGCAGTCTGTACACGCACAACAAGTTGCTGCACAAGAAGAGGAAGATGCAGCACGCACACGTCGACATGCAGATGTATGTATTGTGTGTATATGTGTGTGTAGGCAGTCTGTACACGCACAACAAGTTGCTGCACAAGAAGAGGAAGATGCAGCACGCACACGTCGACATGCAGATGTAAGTATTGTGTGTATATGTGTGTGTAGGCAGTCTGTACACGCACAACAAGTTGCTGCACAAGAAGAGGAAGATGCAGCACGCACACGTCGACATGCAGATGTATGTATTGTGTGTATATGTGTGTGTAGGCAGTCTGTACACGCACAACAAGTTGCTGCACAAGAAGAGGAAGATGCAGCACGCACACGTCGACATGCAGATGTATGTATTGTGTGTATATGTGTGTGTAGGCAGTCTGTACACGCACAACAAGTTGCTGCACAAGAAGAGGAAGATGCAGCACGCACACGTCGACATGCAGATGTATGTATTGTGTGTATATGTGTGTGTAGGCAGTCTGTACACGCACAACAAGTTGCTGCACAGGAAGAGGAAGATGCAGCACGCACACGTCGACATGCAGATGTAAGTATTGTGTGTATATGTGTGTGTAGGCAGTCTGTACACGCACAACAAGTTGCTGCACAAGAAGAGGAAGATGCAGCACGCACACGTCGACATGCAGATGTAAGTATTGTGTGTATATGTGTGTGTAGGCAGTCTGTACACGCACAACAAGTTGCTGCACAAGAAGAGGAAGA
This sequence comes from Argyresthia goedartella, assembly GCA_949825045.1. Taxonomy (NCBI): domain Eukaryota; kingdom Metazoa; phylum Arthropoda; class Insecta; order Lepidoptera; family Argyresthiidae; genus Argyresthia; species Argyresthia goedartella. The sequence goes on along the minus strand of OX463832.1, from coordinate 4,394,624 downwards.
TGCAGCACGCACACGTCGACATGCAGATGTAAGTATTGTGTGTATATGTGTGTGTAGGCAGTCTGTACACGCACAACAAGTTGCTGCACAAGAAGAGGAAGATGCAGCACGCACACGTCGACATGCAGATGTAAGTATTGTGTGTATATGTGTGTGTAGGCAGTCTGTACACGCACAACAAGTTGCTGCACAGGAAGAGGAAGATGCAGCACGCACACGTCGACATGCAGATGTAAGTATTGTGTGTATATGTGTGTGTAGGCAGTCTGTACACGCACAACAAGTTGCTGCACAAGAAGAGGAAGATGCAGCACGCACACGTCGACATGCAGATGTATGTATTGTGTGTATATGTGTGTGTAGGCAGTCTGTACACGCACAACAAGTTGCTGCACAAGAAGAGGAAGATGCAGCACGCACACGTCGACATGCAGATGTAAGTATTGTGTGTATATGTGTGTGTAGGCAGTCTGTACACGCACAACAAGTTGCTGCACAAGAAGAGGAAGATGCAGCACGCACACGTCGACATGCAGATGTAAGTATTGTGTGTATATGTGTGTGTAGGCAGTCTGTACACGCACAACAAGTTGCTGCACAAGAAGAGGAAGATGCAGCACGCACACGTCGACATGCAGATGTATGTATTGTGTGTATATGTGTGTGTAGGCAGTCTGTACACGCACAACAAGTTGCTGCACAAGAAGAGGAAGATGCAGCACGCACACGTCGACATGCAGATGTAAGTATTGTGTGTATATGTGTGTGTAGGCAGTCTGTACACGCACAACAAGTTGCTGCACAAGAAGAGGAAGATGCAGCACGCACACGTCGACATGCAGATGTAAGTATTGTGTGTATATGTGTGTGTAGGCAGTCTGTACACGCACAACAAGTTGCTGCACAGGAAGAGGAAGATGCAGCACGCACACGTCGACATGCAGATGTAAGTATTGTGTGTATATGTGTGTGTAGGCAGTCTGTACACGCACAACAAGTTGCTGCACAAGAAGAGGAAGATGCAGCACGCACACGTCGACATGCAGATGTATGTATTGTGTGTATATGTGTGTGTAGGCAGTCTGTACACGCACAACAAGTTGCTGCACAAGAAGAGGAAGATGCAGCACGCACACGTCGACATGCAGATGTAAGTATTGTGTGTATATGTGTGTGTAGGCAGTCTGTACACGCACAACAAGTTGCTGCACAAGAAGAGGAAGATGCAGCACGCACACGTCGACATGCAGATGTAAGTATTGTGTGTATATGTGTGTGTAGGCAGTCTGTACACGCACAACAAGTTGCTGCACAAGAAGAGGAAGATGCAGCACGCACACGTCGACATGCAGATGTATGTATTGTGTGTATATGTGTGTGTAGGCAGTCTGTACACGCACAACAAGTTGCTGCACAAGAAGAGGAAGATGCAGCACGCACACGTCGACATGCAGATGTATGTATTGTGTGTATATGTGTGTGTAGGCAGTCTGTACACGCACAACAAGTTGCTGCACAAGAAGAGGAAGATGCAGCACGCACACGTCGACATGCAGATGTAAGTATTGTGTGTATATGTGTGTGTAGGCAGTCTGTACACGCACAACAAGTTGCTGCACAGGAAGAGGAAGATGCAGCACGCACACGTCGACATGCAGATGTAAGTATTGTGTGTATATGTGTGTGTAGGCAGTCTGTACACGCACAACAAGTTGCTGCACAAGAAGAGGAAGATGCAGCACGCACACGTCGACATGCAGATGTATGTATTGTGTGTATATGTGTGTGTAGGCAGTCTGTACACGCACAACAAGTTGCTGCACAAGAAGAGGAAGATGCAGCACGCACACGTCGACATGCAGATGTAAGTATTGTGTGTATATGTGTGTGTAGGCAGTCTGTACACGCACAACAAGTTGCTGCACAAGAAGAGGAAGATGCAGCACGCACACGTCGACATGCAGATGTATGTATTGTGTGTATATGTGTGTGTAGGCAGTCTGTACACGCACAACAAGTTGCTGCACAAGAAGAGGAAGATGCAGCACGCACACGTCGACATGCAGATGTATGTATTGTGTGTATATGTGTGTGTAGGCAGTCTGTACACGCACAACAAGTTGCTGCACAAGAAGAGGAAGATGCAGCACGCACACGTCGACATGCAGATGTAAGTATTGTGTGTATATGTGTGTGTAGGCAGTCTGTACACGCACAACAAGCTGTTGCACAAGAAGAGGAAGTTGCAGCACGCACACGTAGATATTCAGATGTATGTATTGTGTTTGTGTGTGTGTTTTAGATTGCTTACATATTGCAATTCGCACAGGGTGGCAGGCTTCACTTCGAATGATTTCCAACAGGGAATCATCATTGCTTGTTGCTCCTGTTTGATGGTAGTCTGTTATTTGTTAAATAATAAATAGGACGTGCGCTTGCAAAACTTGTTAGAGAACCTCTCAGGGCGGCCGTCACTCAAATACCTGGTGTGTGTCCGGCTGTGATGATGACCTCCTCCCCAGCTAGATACCGTACGCACGCGTCTCGGTAATTCCCAATTTTTCGTTGAAGGAGGTTGTCTGCGTCTCCTTACCGACAGCAAGTAACACAATATTCCACTTAATTCTTAATGCACGGACCTCCCAGCGAGGTTTCGAACGCACGTGCGACCGTTCAGTTTTCGTGCGCTGAGGTCGGTTACCACGATCCAAATTATGTCCATATCCAATCGAGGGTTCGCGAGCTATTCCATGGCTTACAATTACGCGGATTGAATGCTGCACTTCGGCCGACTGCGGCGCTGGTTTTCAGCAAGCAAACTCGCGGTTGGATGGCGGCATCCCTATCCAGCTATCAGCTCAAAACGAAGGAAGAATTCACAAACATCCCGGCGTAGCACTAATATTGTTAAATCCGCTGCGACCTACGCGTGAGGCCGTTCATCAGCTAACAAAACTCACGGTTGGAAGACCGATTTCTCTCAAACTCCCGGATTCCAACGCAGGAAAGCCCTCGCGAATATTTCATGGCAAAACAATAGCCTCCACGATCTCCATATTTTTTCGTCTCACTTGTCTCACTGATGGACGGAAGCTACATTTTTTCGTCTCACTTGTCTCACTGATGGACGGAAGCTACATTTTTTCGTCTCACTTGTCTCACTGATGGACGGAAGCTACATTTTTTCGTCTCACTTGTCTCACTGATGGACGGAAGCTACATTTTTTATTTATCACAAACCCAAACGTAGGGTGCGTTTCGATTTACACTAGTCGTGACTAAACCGCAAATAGGCCCGTTTATATATTAACGATCTGCCTTTCATGGTGGATAAATTGACTGACATAGTGTTGTTTGCTGATGATACTTCTCTGGTCTTCAAAATTCAAAGACAAAAATATTATTTTGATGATGTTGATGGTGTATTGTGTTTAAATTTGAATTGGTTCACAGTTAATAACATACTGGTGAACTCTGGTAAAACCAAGTATATCAAATATTCAATTCCAAATGTCAGGCAAGTTGAGACCAGTTTAGTGTTAGACAGCAACACGTTAGAATTAGTAAATGATACGAAGTTTCTTGGAATAACCATTGATAGCGAATTGCAATGGGAACCCCACATAGATAAATTAGCTGGTAAATTAAGTCCTCCGGCTTACGCCGTTAGGAACATCAGACAAAACAGATGTGGCTACATCTAGGCTAGTATATTTTAGTTACTTTCATAGTGTGATGTCCTATGGTATCTTGTTGTGGGGGAAAGATATATAAGGTTGCCGTACATGGTCAACTCAGTGCCCCCTTCTCCTACCATGATTTAATTTACCCACAGATATCGAGAGATAGGTTGAGGGGCGTGGCACGTTCGAACAAATGTAGCTCCGACAGGTTAGATATTAAAAATTCTCGGTAGTCACCGGGCACCGCAGTGACGAATTCATTTCCGTTGTTTTTAGAAAATGCCGACCTGTGCAATACTCACGTGCAAAAATAGAAGCGAGATTGTGAACTCCAAGAGCGCCGGTGTCGCATATCACTTGTAAGTCTCATTCCAACTATTATTTCTTCTTAAAACACAAGAAATAAACATTATTACGAAAATAAATCATTCGCGGAAAATTCGTCACGAATTGACATTAAAGTGACAATATCATGTTGTTCTCGCTAAGTTTACTATACATTGCATGTTTTGTATCTTAATTTCACTACTTATTGCCAAGCTAACACGCAATGAATATTTCACACTTATCTAAGTACGAAAGCAAAGTTGCATCGTGATACGGAGGCGAACTGTTACACGCACACAGAGACGACATATAGTGATGGAGATACTGATAGGAGAATTATGTTTTTGAATCGATAGATTTTATCACTCCGCAATTACTAATATAGTTAATGTATTAATATAGTTATTTCATTGCTCATAATACGTAAGTTTATTGTTAGTTATTCCAATGATTGCCAAACAGGCATACCAGACTGTCTATACCAGTGTCTATAAATTATAATCGATCGATGATACACGCTGTCCTTGCATTGTCCCAACACTAGCTCGACTAGCTAGTATACCTGCGGTAGTGTGGGTGTGTTCGGACGATAGGTGCATGACATTGCACTGACCAATAAAAGCGGAGGGATTGATGTACGAGTGGTGTAAATGTATGCGTGTTCTTAGTTTTCGGCGACATTGGTTCCGATACAAGCTTAGCGCCAATGGCCTATCTCTCGATATCTGTGAATTTACCTATCCTACAAAATTAGGCCGCCCAAGCGTAAAGCTAAGTTTCTTGAACTTCGTAGTTTCAAGGGTATTGATGTCACTTCCCTTAAATCCGACGCCTCTTCCATAGATTGGTCGCTTGTTCTGGGTAGTGAGTCCGTTGATGATAAGGTTCAGAACTTTAACACAATTGTCCTGAGCTTGTTTGACAAACATGCTCCTGTTAAGAAGGTTAAAGTTAAATATCTCCCCGCTCCATGGCTTACTGATACCATCAAGGGTCTGATGACTAAAAGAAACCGTTCCAAGACTAAATACAATAAATATAGTTAAAAAAAAACTAAAAACACGCTTTTAAAGCACTTCGAACTAAAAAGTTAAAAATAATTTTTAATATAACCTTAAAACAATAATGAATAAAAAATACTATTATTATTGTGAAAAAAAAAGCGTCGGGCGCTCGATATACGAAAGATGTGGAACAAAGCGCCTGACGCTTTTCTTTTTCACAATAATAATAGTATTTTTTATTCATTATTGTTTTAAGGTTATATTAAAAATTATTTTTAACTTTTTAGTTCGAAGTGCTTTAAAAGCGTGTTTTTAGTTTTTTTAAACTATATTTATTTTTCATTTTTTAGTTCGAGTTTAGTTCGATTCACTTGCTCTCACACAGAGGTTGTGTGAGAAATTAATTAATCCTGGCGATCCTAATCAGGATAATGAGATAAACTTATGAAATTATTACATTGTCGCTGATTCTTGTTAAGTGTACAAAGTTTGAATTGAATCTGACTGACTTAAAGTGGGTCAAAATCGAGTCTAAAGGAGTCGGTTACATACAAACAAACAAACATACAGGTGAAGCTAATAAAAGTGTGATAAAAAGGATCCGACCGACGAAAATCTCTTAGCATACAAGTCTTCGTCATCGCTGCTCCCGTTTGTGTCGAGATGCCAAACGCCGTCATGTATTTGAATGTATCGAGAGCTACGCCCCTGCACAAGTTTGGAAATTTCTGAAGACCCTTGGCATTGGTAAGTCCCAGGACCTGGCTGTTGGTAACATCGACCTTAACGGTCTCAATAAATTTTTTGCTGTCCCCCCCCCCGTCCAGATGGATCCATCTGTCAAGGATGCCACACTCCGTAACTTGCTTTCCAGGACTGTCTCCTGCCACTCTCCTTTCCATCTACGTCATGTTGGAATCGCTGCAGTCAGGAAAGCAGTGCTAGCAATCTCATCAAAAGCCGTGGGCAATGACAAAATCTGCTCTCAAATGCTAACAAGTGTTCTTGGGGAATTGCTGCCGGTTATCACTCACATAATTAATGCTTCCCTCTCTGACTGTCACTTCCCTAGTCAGTGGAAACGTGCTCTCGTGATCCCTCTGCCTAAAATATCCAACCCTACTTCCTACAAAGAATTTCGTCCTATTTCTATCCTGCCTATCCTTTCCAAAGTCCTTGAATCCATTGTACACACTCAACTATCCACCATCTTTCCTCCATGAATCTCCTTAATCCTTTCCAATCGGGCTTTAAGCCGGGTCACAGCACTACCACGGCTCTACTCAAAGTGACAGATGACATCCAACTTGCGATGGATCAGAAGAGGATGTCTGTGCTGGCACTGCTTGACTTCAGCAGCGCTTTCAACTGCGTGGATTTTGATATCCTGCTTGCGATCCTCCATTCACTTAATGTCTCCTCTCATGCCGCCCTATGGTTTGACTCCTACCTCAGAGATCGACAACAACGCATCAAGAATAGAATAGAAGAGAATAGAAATATATTTATTTGACAAATAAACACAAGGATATACAGAAAGAAAAAGAAACCATAGTACAGTTCGGGGTTGAGGTTTTTAGATGCCAAAATGGTTTGAGCTCAGCATGTGTTACGTGTAGCAGTGAGCTGCACGTAACGCTGGTTTTCAGGCTCACACCATTTCCTAAAACTAGAAACTTAAAACTAAACTCTGTTTAGTTTTAAGTTTCTAGTTTTCCTCCTCTGTCTCAAGTCTGTCCTCAAGTCTGAAGAGACATCCACCGATTGGTGCGATCTATTCACTGGGGTTCCTCAGGGTGGCATCCTTTCACCCCTTCTGTTCTCAGTTTTTTCAACTTCAAATCAAATTTCAACTCAATCTCTGATGTACTTACTTCTTCATATCATCTTTACGCAGATGACCTCCAAATATACCGGCATTTCTCTCCGCGTGATGTGACTCCGGCTGTGGAGGCTCTGAATGTTAACTAACCTCGAGAATATTAGGAAGTGGGCCCTCTCCTATGGGCTTCTGGTTAACCCGAGCAAGTCGCAGGCCTTGATCTTGGGAACCCGATGCTCTCTTAACCTGTTACAACAACTTCAAATCGCTCCTCTAATATTTGACGGAACCGTAATCCGAGTTGTATTCGATAACATGCTGTCTTGGTCGCCCCGTGTCTCCGAGGTCAGCAGACAAGTCTTTGCATCGTTTCACTCTCTTCGGAGATTACAATACTTCCTTCCACAGCATACTAAAGTCACTCTAGCCCAGTCCCTTCTACTTCCTTTAATTGACTATGCCGATGCTTGCTGGGTGAGTGCGGACCAAATAACAACTGAATAAACTCGAACGACTTCAGAACCTCGGGATTCGGTTCGTCTTCGGGCTGCGCAAGTATAACCACGTCTCGCAGTATCGCAAGGAACTGGGTTGGCTCCCATTCGTCTTCGCCTTGATTTCCACATATTGGCTTTACTGTTCAACATCTTGAGAAACCCCAGATATCCTTCCTACCTTCGTGAACGTTTTGAGTTCCTTTTCTCCAGAGGCAAGGAGCGGAGATCTCACACGGTGTCTCTTCTATCTATTCCGCAGCATAACACCGTCGCCTACGAGCTCTCGTTCAGGCTGAGGACCATTCGGCTGTGGAACGCACTTCCCTGCACTATTAGGGACAGTCCCACTCTCTTCTCCTTTAAGAATCGCTTGAAAGAGCACTTACTTTCTCTTTCATCATAGGTATTGTATATATATATATATGTAATTGTATTTATCTGTTTATTATTATTATTTGTTTATTTTTATTTTGTCTACTATTTATTTTATTACATGTATTTTTATAGTAAGTATTATATTTTATTGGTATTTGGTAATTTTATAATTGCACTAGACTACCCTTTTCAGTTTATATGTATCCTATCCTGTTAGGTTTACTGGAAGAAATCTCTGTTGAGAGATAAGCTCGCCTTTGCCTTTTAATTTATTGTAAAATGTTTTGTTGTAATGTTCTGTGCAATAATGAATTGTGAATAAACAAACTTTTTTTATTTTACAGACAAGAGCTATTCGAGCAATTTAAAATTTAAAACGCACAGACTCCTTAAGAGAGCTTTTTAAAGAAATTGCCATACTAACTGTAGCTAGTCATTTTATTTTCAAAAATATAATGTATGCGACACCTAGTAACAATAAAAATTATAGTATCTCAAATTTGTTTGTAAAATAAGTAATATGGTACATACCCTAAAATTTACTATAATAATAATAAAAATTGTTGGAAAATTACTATGATAAAATTGTTGTTCGTTAAATGAAAGTCGTAATTTTTACGTAAAGTATTTTGTATTTAAATCTACGCTAAGCTTAAACTTTTTGGTGGACTTTCAATAAAGAGGTTAAATGTATTATCTATTATGTAATCTATGATAAAGGAGTTCCGGTCTGTGACTACAAACGCCATCTAGTTATAGTAAGCTGAGCTGTTTCTCTGCGTTTTTCCTTATTTCCTTTTTACTCAAACCTCCTCCGGACTTAGGAGAAAAAATGTAAATAGAAAATATCCAGACTGTTCGGGCCATTTTAGAGACTTAACGTACAGCGATTCATTTTAATAAGTATAGATTTTTTATTACTTTGCTTCTGGCCCCACACTAGGATACCCTGTACCGTGGGAACCAGAAACAGCGACGTCACACACATACAAATATCCAAGAACTGGGGATTATTCTCTTTCTTGCTCCCCATCCACCTTAGAGTTCGTCAAGTTATAACGTATTGTGTGATAGCCATACAATTAACACTAGAAATAGAAATACGTTAGCACTACCATTATTTAGACTTAGTAAAGTAGGCGCATGATTCATGGGGCACTGTATTTGCTTCTACAATAAAATACCACAAGAATCATTGACCCTTCCTGAAAAGTGGTTCAAAAACTGTTAAAAATGAGCTGATAAGAAAGTCCTATTATAGTATTAAGGAATACTTAAGGAATAGATGACAAAACTGCATGGTCCATACCATCACAGCGCACAGAAATTCGTCGAGGGGCGATGGATCAAGTCTATCACTCGCCGGCGAATTTCCTTAGACCGAAACCAGTAGCAACTGTTGTGAAGTCACTTTTATAAAAAGAAGGTATGGTGGAGTTTCTTGCCGTTTCTTCTTAACCCCGAGGCCCACCTTCCGAAACGGTGTAGTCTTTTTTTTAATACAAAAAATTTACTTTTAGTTTTAAGGAAGTATAATTTTGACGTTGAATAAGATAATTTATTTATTTATATTCGATAAATACCGCCAGGTACCAGTGTACGGAGTGCAGCAAGGAGTTCGTGTCCGAAGCGAGGTGGCGCAGCCACTACGACTTCTTCCACCTCAAGAAGTCGAAGTACGCCTGCGAGATCTGTAACAAGGTGAGTTCACGGTGTGTCGAACACATACACAACTCACATAGGTACTCCCATTCATTCGAAGAAAGAGACTGGCAATGGCAGCGCATTGATTGGTTGATTGCTATTTATTTATTTGCAAATGCAAACACACACACACAAAACATAGAACATAATTTACAATTACAAATATTACAATGGTAGGGATGGTGTGGAGTGAATAGTTTTCCGTAATACCGTACAACGGTAGGGATGGTGTGGAGTGAATAGTTTTCCGTACTACCGTACAATGGTAGGGGTGGTGTGGAGTGAATAGTTTTCCGTACCACCTTACAATGGAAGGGATAGTGTGGAGTGAATAGTTTTCCGTACTACCGTACAATGGTAGGGATGGTGTGGAGTGAATAGTTTTCCGTACTACCGTACGATGGTAGGGATGGTGTGGAGTGAATAGTTTTCCGTACCACCTTACAATGGAAGGGATGGTGTGGAGTGAATAGTTTTCCGTACTACCGTACAATGGTAGGGATGGTGTGGAGTGAATAGTTTTCCGTACTACCGTACAACGGTAGGGATGGTGTGGAGTGAATAGTTTTCCGTGCCACCGTACAATGGTAGGGATGGTGTGGAGTTAATAGTTTTCCGTGCCACCGTACAATGGTAGGGATGGTGTGGAGTTAATAGTTTTCCGTACCACCGTACAATGGTAGGGATGGTGTGGAGTGAATAGTTTTCCGTACCACCGTACAATGGTAGGGATGGTGTGGAGTGAATATTTTTCCGTAACACCGTACAATGGTAGGGATGGTGTGGAGTGAATAGTTTAGATTTTACAAAGCAAAATATAGATTATAATGTTATTGGCTACTGTCATACTCCATGTACGTAACCAGATGCATTTGTAAGTTTATATGTGATTTAGAGATAAATTGTGAATTACGGGTAGGTTTTCCTTTTTATTTTCATATTGTGGGGGAGTGGTCATTTTTTTAAGTTATCAAAACTAAAATGAAAAAAAAAATATTGCAATGTTTATAAAGAGCCCTTTTCTACGATACCCTACATGACTTAAAGCGGTGTTTTTTTTCGTTTTGTCATTTTACCGCCTCCACTTTTTTGTAGGCAATATTTTTTTCACATTAATCTTGAATTATGTTGCGGTTATCAGGATAAGTATTGCTGCAGAAGATTTCAAGCCTCAATCTCCTATTGTTCCTGGGAAAAGTGCGTGTGACAGACGGACGGACGGATGGACACGCGAGTGATCCTGGTTTCTTTTTTACCTTTTGAGGTACGGAACCCCAAAAATAACGTACATATTAAACATTCAGACACAAATCAAAACACCCTCATAAACAGTTAAATTAAATTACACACAAATTTAGATAAGATGAACATAGATATAGGTACCTATATCGCCCTAGAACTAATAATAACTTGGACACTATTTACACACATTGACCTAGCCCCAAACTAGGATTCCCTGTATCTTGGGTACTAGACAACGATGTAAATACTTATAAAATTAATTATTGAATTTTGAAAAGGCAAATATATAAAATGTATCGTGTTAAAAGTATTTTAGATTCTATTCGATTGTAGGCGCACTGTGCTTAATAACTAACTTGAATGATCATGTTTTATTAGTAATTAATTGTATTTAGGTTAAGCAGATATTTTCAATTTAAATAGAATAATATTTTTAGAATTATTGTAAATGATTCTGGGAAATAAACTTATTATTATTATTTACTTTACTTTATACTTTATTGCACAAAAACAGAAGGTAAAGATACATCAAAATGGAAACTAGGTTTACAAAAGCGAGATTATCTCTAAAAAGAGATTTCTTCCAGCAAACCTAGGATGGACAGGATACATGAAAGAAGTAATAAACTACTTTCTAATATGTACATAAATACATAATATCAATACAAATAGACAAAATTATACTACAAAATACATGTCAAAGCAATATACTTACTTAAGTCTAGAATGGAAGAGAAAGATAGTGTTCTTTAAGCGAATTTTAAAACTTGAAAGTGACGGGCTGTCTGATGGCGCTAGGAAGTTTGTCTCAGAGCCTGATAGCTCGTAGTCTGAACACATCTTCATATGCGGCTGTGTTGTGTTGCGGGCACACAGGCACACGCGCTTTTCTCAGGGACAATAGGAGATTGAGTCTCGAAATCTTCTGCAACAATACTTATCCTGATAACCGCAACATAATTCAAGTTTAATGTGTAAAAAATGTTGCCTACAAAAAATGAAGCAGAGACCGAGCGTGAGATCTCCGAGGCCTATCCGAAGACAGACATTCGGTAGGCAGACGGTAGCACTGTCGTTGCCAGAGCCTTTCTTGAATTGAACGAAGAGCTGAGCTCGACGCTATAACAGTAGCCCATGAATATCTCTACCGAGAGGCACTGGCCTTTACAGTCGGCCCCAAGTTTCTTCGTCTCTGAGCATGCTGGGACCTCTCTGACTCGTATAGGGTAAGGTGGGGTGAGAGAACTACTCTAGGAAATTGGCGCGAACGGTGCCCAACACGACTGAGATTGAGCCATACTCCACCACGCTGGCTCAGTGAGGAGTGATTGTAGGGTCTCTTGATAGGCACATACACCTTGATTTGATAACTTGATAATGATTATTTAGTAAAATGGCCGATTTACGAAAATTGATTTTATTGCGCTAATGCACACAAGCGCACTCCACCTTGTTGTATAGTGACACTGAGTTGTTAGGTAAATTTGCAGAATGTGCACATTGTGCGATTGCTAAATCATACAGTGATGGAGGGGTGTTATGACTCATCTAATCCAATCGAAACTTATTTATCACTGGAGATATTTACATATATGTTAAGTAAACGTTATTTTGCCTTTTCTCTTTGTTGAACCACTGTGGGATGTAGAGGAAAGAAACTCCCACAGATTGTTTTCTCGATATATTTTAATAATTATTTTTATTTAAATTTACCCATAAATCCAGAAAGCTATTGCCCATTTGAGGCGCTGTGACTAGCTATATGAAGTGACAGTCTTTCTGTCTTTTTTTTTAGTGTAATGGTAACGATGAATCCCGATACAGCGATCGGTTTTCATGTATAGGTATTTTTATCTACACACGTATCATAAACCCTCTTTATTGCGTCTAAAAACCGCACGTTAAGACCAGCATAATGTAAAATTATTTGGTAAAAACTCATTGCTTATCTGAAAATTTGTACATTATGACCATAATGTACAAAAAATTGTCAAATTATGACATTTAAATTTCGAACGCCGACGCCCGCCTGCGTGCCGCCCCTAGTATGTCTGTGAAGTTGGTACTACTGAACAAGCTAAACAACTGCAGAGCAATGATCAATGCCACAATGCCGGTCAAACATGCGATTCCTGAACACATCAAAGAGAGCTTAAGATATGTGTGTAGATAAACTAGTGTATGTAACTGTACATAATTAGGCATTAAAACTTCGGCTCGTTTCATAAACCCACTCTCGAGTATTAATGCCCTCCATTATGTAGCAGTCACATAAACTACTATTACATAATTACTTGCTTGCTGAATCAAATATAGAATGTGTATCAAAGAATGAGATGTAGCTCCATTATAATTACGAAAAACTCATAAAATAGTAGTTTATGTGACTGCTGCATAATGGAGGGCATTACAACTCGAGAGTAGGTTAATGAAACGAGCCGAAAGCGAGTTTCATAATAATATCACTCGAGAGTTTTAATGCCTAATTATGTACAGTTACATACACTAGTTTATCTACACACATATCATAAGCTCTCTTTGATGTGTTCAGGAACCGCATGTTTGACCGGCATTGTGGTTCTGCAATTGTTTAGATTGTTCTTTAGTACCAACTTCACGCAGACGGGCGTCGGTGTTCGAAATTTGAATGTCAGTACCAACTTCACAGACAAACTAGGGTCATTATATGTAGAAAACGAAACGAGTTTTTACCAAGTAGTTTAACATAATGCTGATCGTAACGTGCGGTTTTTGAACGCAGTAAAGAGGGTTTATGATACGTGTGTAGATAAAAATATTTACCGGTTCATTTTCCCGAAGCACGACATTAGACCATAGAAAAACCGTCACTTACGTAAGAAGCCCCTTGTAAGGTACTTCCTTTGTACGGTGAAAACGAATGCAAGTTACGGGATGAATTAGGGAGGACTTAAGCTGGGAGTGCCCTAGTTAGGGACACTCCCAGCTTCTACGTGGAACTAACGGGTGCCACAGACTGACACACAGACAGACGGACGCTTCAAACTTGTAACATAAGAGTTTCGTCGAGGGTTAAAAATGTATTATTCCGACGAACGGAGGACAAACAACAATTTCTGTGTTGTGTTCTGATGCTTTAACTCATCTTGTCTCGCGGCTCGATGTGTGCATATCTTATATAGACACGGTGACTGCCATACAAATGATAGCTTCCGAGATGATTTAAGGTATCTGTATCTATCCCTTTTTTGAGCTCGGTTAAAAGGAGATAATAATAATAATAGCTTGGACACTATTTACACACATTGATCTAGCCCCAAACTAGGATTCCCTGTATCTTGGGTATTAGACAACAATACACATACTTATATAGATAATTATACTTAGATAGATAAACAACCATGACTAGGGTACAAACATCCGTTCTCATCAAACAAATATTTGCCCCCACCGGGACTCGAACCCGGGACCCTTGGCTTCGTAGGCAGCGTCACTGCCGACTCGGCCGTTCGGGTCGTCAATCGCTTGCAGCTATCACTTTGCCTGCTTTGGTTAAAACATCTTATTTGTTAACGCAGATATTCATCTCGGCGTGGAACCTCAAGAACCACAAGACGATGCTCCACGGCATCAACCGCACGCGCAGCTTCCCGTGCAACATATGCGGGAAGGAGTTCTTTGTGAGTTGCGCATAAACAGGCACATACATTGCTTCTGGCCCCCACGCTAGGATACCCTGTGTCGTGGGGACCAGAAACAGCGACGTCACAAACATATAAACAGCCAAGACCAGGGGTTTATTTTCTTGAACCCCAGCCGGGGATCGAACCCGGGACCGCTAGCTTGGGAGGCTGACCCTCGCACCGCAGACGCAGAGATCGCCCCACACATGTAAACACAGGCCAAAGAGCCCTCATAGCCCAACTAATTTTATATTTATTAATTTATTTAAAGGAAAAATAACAGCACATTAATATTAGATAGGCACAATAATGTAACACAGAAGGCCAATTAAAGGTTTTCACGTTTAGATACAGAGTATAGATACAGAGTATAGATACAGAGTATAGATACACAAAGAGTTTGAACTGGACAGGATACGATACAACACAATAGATACAAAGACTAGGCAGCAATACAAATAGAGAAGGAAGGTAAAAAAAAAGAATTGAATGAGACAATTCTAAATAATTAACTAGCTACTTAGAATGTTGCCACGCAGGGAAGAGATCTCCGCTAAGCCGCCGCCTCACGGTTTCTACACTAGAGCTACGTTATGTTTGTTTACTCCGCTAAGCCGCCGCCTCACGGTTTCTACACTAGAGCTACGTTATGTTTGTTTACTCCGCTAAGCCGCCGCCTCACGGCTTCTGCACTAGAGCTACGTTATGTTTGTTTACTCCGCTAAGCCGCCGCCTCACGGCTTCTACACTAGAGCTACGTTATGTTTGTTTACTCCGCTAAGCCGCCGCCTCACGGCTTCTGCACTAGAGCTACGTTATGTTTGTTTACTCCGCTAAGCCGCCACCTCACGGTTTCTACACTAGAGCTACGTTATGTTTGTTTACTCCGCTAAGCCGCCGCCTCACGGCTTCTACACTAGAGCTACGTTATGTTTGTTTACTCCGCTAAGCCGCCGCCTCACGGCTTCTACACTAGAGCTATCTCCGCTAAGCCGCCGCCTCACGGTTTCTACACTAGAGCTACGTTATGTTTGTTTACTCCGCTAAGCCGCCGCCTCACGGTTTCTACACTAGAGCTACGTTATGTTTGTTTACTCCGCTAAGCCGCCGCCTCACGGCTTCTGCACTAGAGCTACGTTATGTTTGTTTACTCCGCTAAGCCGCCACCTCACGGTTTCTACACTAGAGCTACGTTATGTTTGTTTACTCCGCTAAGCCGCCACCTCACGGTTTCTACACTAGAGCTACGTTATGTTTGTTTAATATCATATTGAAGTTATTGCCTACTCGCCAAAGAAAGGAATTCTGCCTGTAGTTTGTTCCGACTATAGAAGTATTTATGAGAGGGTTAAATCTTAATCGTTTTTGGGGAGCGTTTAAACAAATTTTGCTAAGCAGTTCGGGACAATTAATATTGTTGTTAGTTATTTTTCCCCTAATCTTCCCTTATTTCTTGCCACAGAGAATCGACGCACTCAAATCGCATAAGCTGATCCACTCCGAGGAGCGGACCTTCATGTGCCCTGTGTGCGGCAAGACATTCAAGCAACAAGCAGCGCTCTACACGCACAACAAGCTCGTGCACAAAGGTAAGATACAAGCAGCGCTCTACACGCACAACAAGCTCATGCACAAAGGTAAGGTACAAGCAGCGCTCTACACGCACAACAAGCTCATGCACAAAGGTAAGGTACAAGCAGCGCTCTACACGCACAACAAACTCGTGCCCAAAGGTAAGGTACAAGCAGCGCTCTACACGCACAACAAGCTCGTGCACAAAGGTAAGATACAAGCAGCGCTCTACACACACAACAAGCTCATGCACAAAGGTAAGGTACAAGCAGCGCTCTACACGCACAACAAGCTCGTGCACAAAGGTAAGGGACAAGCAGCGCTCTACACGCACAACAAGCTCGTGCACAAAGGTAAGGACAAGCAGCGCTCTACACGCACAACAAGCTCGTGCACAAAGGTGAGGGACAAGCAGCGCTCTACACGCACAACAAGCTCGTGCACAAAGGTGAGGGACAAGCAGCGCTCTACACGCACAACAAGCTCGTGCACAAAGGTGAGGGACAAGCAGCGCTCTACACGCACAACATGCTCGTGCACAAAGGTGAGGGACAAGCAGCGCTCTACACGCACAACATGCTCGTGCACAAAGGTAAGGTACAAGCAGCGCTCTACACGCACAACAAACTCGTGCCCAAAGGTAAGGTACAAGCAGCGCTCTACACGCACAACAAGCTCGTGCACAAAGGTAAGATACAAGCAGCGCTCTACACACACAACAAGCTCATGCACAAAGGTAAGGTACAAGCAGCGCTCTACACGCACAACAAGCTCGTGCACAAAGGTAAGGGACAAGCAGCGCTCTACACGCACAACAAGCTCGTGCACAAAGGTAAGGACAAGCAGCGCTCTACACGCACAACAAGCTCGTGCACAAAGGTGAGGGACAAGCAGCGCTCTACACGCACAACAAGCTCGTGCACAAAGGTGAGGGACAAGCAGCGCTCTACACGCACAACATGCTCGTGCACAAAGGTGAGGGACAAGCAGCGCTCTACACGCACAACATGCTCGTGCACAAAGGTGAGGGACAAGCAGCGCTCTACACGCACAACAAGCTCGTGCACAAAGGTGAGGGACAAGCAGCGCTCTACACGCACAACAAGCTCGTGCACAAAGGTAAGGTACAAGCAGCGCTCTACACGCACAACAAGCTCGTGCACAAAGGTGAGGGACAAGCAGCGCTCTACACGCACAACAAGCTCGTGCACAAAGGTGAGGGACAAGCAGCGCTCTACACGCTCAACAATCTCGTGCACAAAGGTAAGGGACAAGCAGCGCTCTACACGCACAACAAGCTCGTGCACAAAGGTAAGGGACAAGCAGCGCTCTACACGCACATCATGCTCGTGCACAAAGGTAAGGACAAGCAGCGCTCTACACGCACAACAAGCTCGTGCACAAAGGTGAGGGACAAGCAGCGCTCTACACGCACAACATGCTCGTGCACAAAGGTAAGGTACAAGCAGCGCTCTACACGCACAACAAGCTCGTGCACAAAGGTAAGGGACAAGCAGCGCTCTACACGCACAACAAGCTCGTGCACAAAGGTAAGGGACAAGCAGCGCTCTACACGCACAACAAGCTCGTGCACAAAGGTGAGGGACAAGCAGCGCTCTACACGCACAACAAGCTCGTGCACAAAGGTGAGGGACAAGCAGCGCTCTACACGCACAACATGCTCGTGCACAAAGGTGAGGGACAAGCAGCGCTCTACACGCACAACAAGCTCGTGCACAAAGGTGAGGGACAAGCAGCGCTCTACACGCACAACAAGCTCGTGCACAAAGGTGAGGGACAAGCAGCGCTCTACACGCACAACAAGCTCGTGCACAAAGGTGAGGGACAAGCAGCGCTCTACACGCTCAACAATCTCGTGCACAAAGGTAAGGGACAAGCAGCGCTCTACACGCACAACAAGCTCGTGCACAAAGGTAAGGGACAAGCAGCGCTCTACACGCACAACAAGCTCGTGCACAAAGGTGAGGGACAAGCAGCGCTCTACACGCACAACAAGCTCGTGCACAAAGGTGAGGGACAAGCAGCGCTCTACACGCACAACAAGCTCGTGCACAAAGGTGAGGGACAAGCAGCGCTCTACACGCACAACAAGCTCGTGAAAAAATAAAAGATAAAGATTGTGGCCTAAATTGTGCTATAACGCCTTAAAAGCAGTTCTTTACTCCCTTGGTAAGCAATCTACTCTACATAGAATGGCGAGCTAAATCGGGCACAATTGTGCCTCTTCCAACACTTTTGGGGAAAAGTGACGCCATGTTTATTTTATTTAATCATTATACTCGTACAGTACGTTTACTTTAGCTTTGCCGCTCGACACTTGTCGGTATTAGTCGCTAAAGGTGATCAATATGTCTTGGAATCTTGATCAATATGTCTTGGAATCTTGAAATTTGGCACAGAGGTGTATCATGAAGAGTATATAATAATAAACCATTTGACAACAGTTAATTGATATATAAAAAAGAAAAGGCCGAGAAGTGTCGGCCGTAAAGTTAAAATAATTGTACTTAAGGCTCAGATATACTAGGAGACAAATCTCCCCCAACAGACGACCTGGGGCCTAATGGCGGTACGCAATGACAGTTAAATGACAGTTAAATGACAATTACATGACGATTACGTTCAACTTTAGATATATCTGACGATTTTGTAATCCCATTCCCTTTGTTGATGAACTAAATTATTATGCTTACCAATTAACTTAATTTTTATCATAATTGCCTCAAAAATATTCTCCAAACGCTAATATTGGATATCTAAAGTTGACCGTAATCAAAATTTAAAAATTCAAAAAGAGTTTATTTCCATAAGAAACACATAGGTTACATTTGGAGAATGTCAAATCTTAAACTAACACATGTACATACAAGGTATAGGAAGATATAGAACTCAATTTGAATTCCGTCATCTCAATGTTTTAGATGCTGGAGGCAAAGAGGCGACTAGAAACCTCCAGCTTTATACGTTATTTTTTACAGAATTGGAGCAAACCCCTTCCCAAGCTTTCTTGTCTTCTACATAATCTGATATTTTGTAGTAAGCCTTTTTACATAAGTGATTTTATACAACATTCGTCATGGTTGTCATGACGCTGTTATTGTTTACCGGAATTGGGACCCTGTGGTGTTGCGCTTTCCAAGGTTCGAATCCCAGCTGAGAATGAAGATAATAACCCCCAGGTCTTGGATGTTTACATGTTTTTTAACGGCGCTGTTTCTGTTTGCCACGACACAGGGTATCCTAGTGTGGGGCCAGAAGCCATGTATGTGCCTGTGTGTAAATGTTGTTTCGCCGCAACGTTGCACAGTGTCCCGAGACATGAATAGCCAGCCATATACGGATGCACGCGGCAGATACCCGTCGGATGTATCTCGGATCGGACCTGGTCCGTGACTAGCCAGGCATACAAGCACGGATGTACCCGACATGCCATACATGGGCAGCTCTGCCGGTTACATCCGGTTACATCCGAGCGCGTAAGCCTGGCTAATGTCGCCGGGCATGTTGCGGGATATTGAAACCTTGCAACGTCATGTTAGGAAAATTAGTGCCCCTAAAGTGGAGACATTAATAAAAGTTGAATTCGACATCTGTCAATAGTAAGGACACAGCTTTGCGCCAGCCTCCCTTCCTTTTGTAAGCGATCAAGGAGTAGGAGACACATAGCTCTGTCCTTCCTTACTGTTGATAGATGTCAAATGCTCTATAGTTTAGCCCCTTACAGATCGGTTAACTAAAGCTGGCACATTCACAGTACTCACACTAATGAAATTTCACTATACAGTTGTTAAAAAAATAATGAATTTATTGTTACCTCGAAATAGGTAAACCATCACAATAACACGCGTCGATTGACACGTGACTCGAAAGCAAAAAGATTACTCTATATTTTAAAGCAGTAGCAAAAGCAAAACAACAACTGTCTCCTTCAAACTCATAGCTTTGACCGCGCGCGAGAGAGACGGACAGACTATTCTTGATGCCCAGGCAGTGCAACGTCACGCCGCCTCGCGCTTATTCACAGACACTACTCAAACGCAACGCGTTAATGTGTCGAACGTGCCCGTGCCAGCTTTAGTTAACCGAGCTGTTCTATTAGTCTTGCGTCGGTCATGTACGAAGAACAATTAGGAAAGGTTACTGTGCAATGAACGAAAGGAATCGTTTCCCTACGCTAATCGGACAGTTAGTCGGTCTATTCGGACATCGCTCCGAGAGAGTGGCGGGCGGCAGCGGTGTGCGGTGCGACCCTTAACAGAAAGGAATCTTATCAACCAGTCCATGGTCTCACTCTTTCGGTCAATTGACTGGTGTACGTATTAGGCAATGATCGCCTTCCTTGGCAATTATAGATTGTAAGGTAATGCAATAGAGATCAGTTTTTGCTTATTTCGTAATGAGAAAATGAAAGAAAGAAAGAAGAAAGAAGTTTATTTGTAACAGGAAACAAAAATAGGAGTCAATATTGACCAACTAGGTACATAAGAATATTTCCTGTCACAAGCCGGCCTCAACTCAGCATATGCTGAATGCGAACAATCAGCGCTGGTCTTCCGTTGTGACCGACGGGTGACAACACGCACAACAATGTGCACTTTGTGAAAACATTTATAAACACAGTCAGAAGGAAAAACATATTTTAAAAGAGAAACATAGTTATACATGAATATTCAGAGTTTTTAGTAGGTAATAGGTTAATTAAAGATATAAAATAAATCTTTATAAATATAAAACAGTATTAATATTAAAGGTCACAATTTCATATGATAGAGTTATTATATTGCTCTAGTGTCATTTCGTATAGACTCTTCGAATTTTTGATGCTCAAAACTGAATTATCTCAACGTGCATTTAAATCCGTATAAACAACGCAGGTTCCTGATTGGTGGAGGGATATTATTCCGACACTTGGTCGCAGCATAGCGGAAGCTCCCTCTAAAGGCAGCAGAGCTGTGCCGCTCTGTAGCGAGCTGCGTCGAGCATTGGCGGGACACATGTTGCCTCGACTTAAATGAAAGTTTCTCAAAAAGATAACTTGGCTCTTTATATTTTATCACCCCGAACAAAAGACACGCCAAGTGAAGCTTTTGATGATGTTGCAATTTTAAAATTGTATGTTTATTTAGGTATGGGGTCACGTGACACCTTAACGGAATATCAAAATTTAAACGCGCGCAAGCATTCTGTACGCGTTGCACTAACTTTTTAGTTTTTGCTAAAAGTCGCGGACCAATAACCGTATCCATGTAATTCAGTTTAGAAAGAACCAGTGACTCAGTCAATTGTATTCGCAACGTTAACCCCAAATACGGCCTCATCTTGTACAGAATCTTCAACCTATAAAAACAGTCTCGCACACAATGGCTCACATGCGTTTCAAAACGTAAGCCACTGTCCATGATAAGTCCTAGGTTTCTGGCTTCGTACAATCTTTCGACAGGCTCTCCCATGAGCTCAAGACATGTCGTTGGGTTTATATTATCTTTATATATTAAATGCAATCCATAGTGTCGCACTCGGGACATAGAGGGTGAAGGAGCGAAATGAAAAGGCCGAAATTGATACGTGCGTTGTATTGGACGGTTGCAAGGCAAAGAGACAGAAATTCCTTATGTCTACCAATTTATAGCACAGTTAGTAGGCGGTTTAGACTACTAGCGCCATCTATCATAAAATGCTTCAAGCTTATACATGTCTAACGTGTGATCAGTCAGATCAAGGTCAATTTGTAATGCAAATAATATACAATGAAATCTATAGATGGCGCTTTTCCAAATAACAGTAATAAATTATACAGGTATACTCTATACAGGTACATATGTTAAGTTTTGGACTCAACATATCCTGCCCCCATTGAAATGGAATATTTCAATAATAATGAAAGGGATGGAACTATATAGATTTATAGGTACTGACTAGGAGAACTAATATACTATGTTTATGTACTAATTTCATTTTCAAGGGGAGCAGAACTAGCTAGTGTCCATGCTAGTGTCAACAACTAATATTTTAATATGAAGGTACAATACTTACAATGAATTGAACTGATAAGTTAACAATGAATGAAACTGTTTATGCCTACTCTGCTTATTATGGAATGAAACGACAGTAGGGACATGTTTTATTATAACTTCTTATATAACAGTGGCAATTAGGTATGTAATTAATGGTAAGTATGGTAAGTATTAAATAATAATGAAACCTTAGTATAAATTGTTAGTTAGCTTAACTAAAAGTAGGTAATACTGAAAGGTAGGTTTTAAATTAACTAAGTTTTAGCTTCAATCAACGTTCGATAGCGGTAGCGGACATATGTTGTTAAACGCGCGTTTGATCGTTCCTTTCGCGGTTTTTATGATAGCGACGCGAGCGATGCCGTCGCTCCCAGGCTGCGTTGCGACGATCTTCCCCATCTTCCACTGGCAGGGTGGTAAGCGTTCTTCTCGTACCAGGACGACGACCCCTGCGGCGAGGCCCGGACCACGGGCGCTCCTCCACTTTGTCCGCTCCTGCAGCGTGTTGATATAGTCGCGTGACCATCTTCTCCAAAAGTTTTGTGTGATCTGTTGAAGTTGTTGAAAGTGTGTTAGCCTATTTTGAGGCACATCGGTATAGTCCTGTTCTGGTAGCGATGTCAGTGATCTGCCGACCAAAAAGTGAGCTGGCGTTAGGATAGGTATAGGTTCAGAATTAGAAATGGGACACAAGGGACGGGAATTTAATATTGCTTCTATTTGAACTATAATGGTAACAAATTCTTCATATGTCAACAAAGCCTGACTCAAAACTCGTTTCATATGATACTTGCAGCCTTTGACGGCTGCCTCCCACAGACCTCCCATATGGGGAGCGTAAACAGGAATAAAGTTCCACCTTATACCCTCGTCTGCGCATTGAGATGATAATTCGCTCGATTTTTCCTTTAAGAAGGTAAACAATTCTTTAATTTCATTGTTCGCGCCATGGAATGTAGTGGCATTGTCACTCACCAATTCTGCTGGTTTACCTCTTCGTGCTATGAACCTACGAAGCGCTGCCATGAATGCGGCCGACTCGAGTCCTGTAATTAATTCCAGGTGAACGGCCTTTGTTACTAGGCAAATAAATACCGCGATATAGCATTTATTTACCTTGTAACCACGTCCTCTCCTGTCCCGCATATTAAAGGGCCCAGCATAATCCAACCCAGTGCTACTAAATGGGGGCGCTGGGTTTAACCTTGATGCAGGTAAGTTACCCATAACTGGTGTAGTCGTTTTAGGTTTAGCTCTAAAGCATGTGACGCATTTATTTACTATTTTTCTAGCCATCATTTTTCCCTTTGTGGGCCAGAAACGGTCGCGAATGGTGGCTAGTAATAATTGGGGTCCTGCATGGAACAATCTTACATGTTCGCCTTGCATAATAAGGTTGGTAAGAATGTGTTCATGATGAAGTAATAAAGGGTGTTTTTTATTATATGAGTATTGTGAGTGAGTTATCCTCCCGCCCACGCGAATTAATCCGTCAACAATAAATGGCTGTAACGATAATAATTTAGATGTATTTGGCAATGGGTTATTTTTTAATAGGAGATTATATTCCTGTGGGTAGGATTCGATTTGAGACTGTTTAATTAATGTGTGTAAGGAATTACTAATTTCTTTTACCGATAATGGACCTACTAATCTATTATCCGGCTGGGACGTACGTACCTTGCACTTCAGGTTATGTATAAAACGCAATACATAACCAAGTACACGTACTATCTTCGTGTCACTAGACCATTTGTGAAATAGGTACTGGAAGGTGGGGTTTGCATAAGTTTGAGTAGGGAAACTACTAGTTGTTGTAGTATCTTCAAGCCTTGAGTCATGGTTCGACAACAATGGCTCACTACGCACCGGCCAAGTACTATTTTGTTGACTCAACCATGATGGCCCACACCACCACATACGCGTATTTCCTAGTTTACTTGGATCCACTCCTCGTGACAAAAGGTCAGCTGGGTTGTCTTCTGACGACACCCATCTCCAGTCTGTTTTGTTTGTGATTGCAAGTATTTGTGCAACTCTGTTGTTTACAAAACAGTTAGGTTTTAAGCTATCGTTTTTTAGCCATGCTAGTACGATGCTTGAATCTGACCATAGGTAAATGTTTTTTATATCACATTTAAGAGCCTTTTTTACCCTATCTATGTGAGTTGCGAGTAGTAGGGCTGCGCAAAGTTCTAATCTGGGTATAGTTTGACCTTTTATTGGCGCGACCCTTGACTTGGTATACAGTAGGTGAACTAGGATATTACCTACTTCATCCATAGATCTAAGATAGATAACGGCACCATATGCCTTGTTAGAGCTGTCAGAAAATCCATGGATTTCAATTTTTATACAATTTGAAAGGAGTGTAAATCTTGGTATTCTTAATTGTTGCAAAAATGAGATCTCGGAATAGAATTTCTTCCATTCTTCTGTTAGTTCTGGTGACAGTTGCGCATCCCAATCTGTCTTGGTTTTGAAAAGTTGCTGAATAAATATTTTTGCCTTCACTATCACGGCACCTATTAACCCTAATGGATCAAAAATAGATGAAATAATTGATAGCACTTTTCTTTTTGTTAATGGGTTAGTACTTTGGTCCTTTTTTATCGTGTACATAAACTGGTCAGAATTATCGCACCATGCCAAACCTAGTACCTTATGGATTTTGTCCCCTAATTCGGTAGGTAGGTCGGTAGGTTTAGTGGTTTGATGCGTGTTTTCCGATTTACCTACACCTACCCTATTCAAGATAGTTTCTGAATTGGATTTCCATTTTCGTAAAATGAAATTTGCCTTTCGCAGAATGTCATCCACTTGTTTTGCTACTGTTGCTACCTGCTGCTCATCAGTTCCCCCATAGAGTAAGTCGTCCATGTAGAACTGTGACGTAATGGTTTCCGCAGCTATTGGGAATGTATTTTGGTTTTCATATGCTAATTGCAACAAACATCTTGTTGCTATGTGTGGTGCAGCCTTAAGACCGAAACTTAAGGTTGTTAGTGCATAAACTTGTAACTTCTGATTGGTGTTTTCACGCCAGAAAATGTATTGCAGCTGGTGTTGTTCAGGAGACAAATAAATTTTTCTATACATTTTCTCTATATCTGCATTTATAACATATTTGTAAGTTCTAAAATGTAACAATATGTCTATCAAATCGTCCTGTTGTATCGCGCCCTTATATTGGAGGTCATTTAGTGACAAACCGCTATCTGTTTTACACGATGCGTCAAAAACTACACGTATGGGGGTGGTGGGTGATTCTCGTGTCACGGCGTGATGTGGTAAAAAGTTGTAGGTATTTTCATAATTATTATTTATTTTAATCATATGGCCGCTTTGTTCGAATTCTTGCATAAATTCTACGTATTTTTGTTTGAAATAAGGGTTCCGTTGAAACTTTGATTCTAATGCTTTGAACCTCCTGTAAGCAATATGTCTAGATTTACCTAACTCGCGGGATGGTAACTTGAGTGGGATTTCAACGACGAAATTACCGTCAGAGTTGCGTGTATGAGTTTTTAAAAAAATCTCCTCGCATTGTGTCTCATCACCCGGTAAACAAGGTACGGAACCTTCTTCTATTTCCCAAAATCTTTGTAACTGATTTTCAATTACAAAGTTGCATCGCACTGATTTTGTTTCTAATATGCTATTTACCGAACCCGAAATCACCCATCCCAAGCGTGTACGTTGTAATGTTGGTAACCCTACCCCGAGCTTATGTTGACCGATACACATTAAGTTATAAAATTGTTCGGCACCTATAATTAAATCTACTTCGCCCGGCGAACAATAGCCGCTGTCGGCTAGCTGATAACGCGATGGGATTCGTAAACAATTTTTTTCTGGTAATATTACGTTCAAACTACAAATAGTAGGCACAATAAAACAGGTCATATTTGTTTGGTAGGTATTGTCCAATGAATTCAAGTTAATGTCACAATAATGTTGTACGTTTGACACACTATTATTGAAACCGATTACTTGCATATTAAATGATTTCCTATCAAGTTGCAATTTATTGCACGCATCTTCCGTAATGAAATTAGACTGAGAGCCCGAGTCTAAAAGGGCTCTTAGCCGTTGTGGCTGGTTGTGTTTATCTAAGATAAATACTTGTGCTGTGGATAATAAAACTGGTTTTGGTTGGGGGTGAACAGACTGAGAGTAAGTGTTATTTTGTATGCTACTGGTTTGAGTTGTGTTTACTAGTTGGTTGTTATTAGTACTTGGTTGATTTGGAGGTTGTTCCTTGGTAAACGTTGTGGTTGTTGTTTGATTGGTATCATCTGATCTGTGTAAAAGCGTGTGGTGCTTGCGTTTACACAGACGGCAGGTACTAGCCCTGCAGTTAGAAAATATATGTGTACTGGAAAGACAATTGAAACATAAACGAAGTTTGTTTACGGTACGTATCCTAGCGCCCACATCTAGCGTTTGGAACTTTTGGCACTGGGTTATAAAATGTGATCCCGAACATACGGGACATTGGTTAGGTTTAGAATTAAATTTGGATTGTACCTTGGTAGGATCGGACGTGGTTACCATGGTCTTCCTTGAAGGCGTCGCGGCTGGATTGCCGCTTCCGCCGGCGTCGGTTCGCTCAGCTGATCCTGTAGTTTCAAGCAGGTCAGCGCGGTCCCTCAAGAAAGCCTTGAATTCCTGTAACGTTGGCAATTTCCTAGAATTATTTTTTTCTTCCCATTTAAATTTTAATTTGGTATCTAGTTTATTCTGCAAGATATAAATGATTATCAAATCCCAATTTTCTACGGGCACGTTCAAAGAGCGGAGGGTCCTAACATGCTTGGAAATATTATCATGGAGATTTCTCAATGATGATGCGGTTGTTGATACTGTATTAATATCAAAAAGAGCCTGTAAATGATTGAAAACTAGAACTCGTGGGTTATTGTAGCGTTCGCACAATAATTGCCACGCCAGCGTGTAGCTTTCACTGGTATAATCGAGCGAACTTATGACCTCTAACGCGCTGCCCTGTAAACAACTGCGAAGATATTTAAACTTTATTATTGGTTGCATTTTACTCTGATTAACTAACGCGTCAAAAGTGTCTCGAAACTCCAACCACTGCCTTACGTCCCCACTGAAGGTGGGTAAGCTGATTTCTGGATATTTAATCGACTCACTGTCCACAAGAGGCGGTGGAGGCGGAGGCGGTTGCCCCTCATGCTTTGGCTTGGTGTCTTTGGTTGCTACCAACACCTTAGCCTTTGCAGATAGCCTGTAAAAGACTTGATCAAAGGTCTCCCTCTCCGACATCTCGGTGTCAAGATCCTCATCCTGACTCATAGTATCTATACAATCCTGTGTCCTGCAAAAATCCTCATAAAGATCGGGTAATTTCTCCATTCGCAACTTAATATCGATAACTGATTCTGCCGTTAATGCTGCTGGGTTAATGGAGTCTATATATTTTTTGAAAAGAGTCAATTTTCTCTTCGCTACACCTCGTTTGGACTTAAGGTCCTTCAAATTACTGGAAACGTCCATTATAAAAAGATAAAGATAAAGGAAACGAGAGGTTATTTCGAATATCTATCTAACTAAGATTAACTAAGCGATTAGCAATATTAAATGGGAATATAATGGAATGGGTGGGAATTGCCAGCTCACTTGCCCTTTTGATGACGATGCACGTGCCCACTAGGCTCTGGATGCCTTTTGATGATGCAGCACGTGTTGACACGCACTCTGGATATCTTCCGCCTTCTCGGAGTAAGTACCACGGTGCCACACACACGTGGCAGTGGTTTGGTATGGCCGTCGTTCAATGTTGCGTAGACAAGTTTCGTTATCTCGCTAGCTCTCAGGCCACCTTTCACCCTTCTTCTTTGTTTCTGAGCTTATGCCTGTCGATCTTGACCGATGAGGTGGCTTAGTCTACCACGTTACGAATTAAACGCTAAGTTGAAGGTAGACACCGGGCGATCTTCGGGGCGCGGTTGCGCAATTCGTAGCAAGTATCGTTGCCGCTGAATTTTACTAGCGCGGATCCCTTCCAGGCTAATTAATACGAAGACTCAAGCGTGTACTATTCGGGGTCACCATATGTCGCACTCGGGACATAGAGGGTGAAGGAGCGAAATGAAAAGGCCGAAATTGATACGTGCGTTGTATTGGACGGTTGCAAGGCAAAGAGACAGAAATTCCTTATGTCTACCAATTTATAGCACAGTTAGTAGGCGGTTTAGACTACTAGCGCCATCTATCATAAAATGCTTCAAGCTTATACATGTCTAACGTGTGATCAGTCAGATCAAGGTCAATTTGTAATGCAAATAATATACAATGAAATCTATAGATGGCGCTTTTCCAAATAACAGTAATAAATTATACAGGTATACTCTATACAGGTACATATGTTAAGTTTTGGACTCAACACATAGCTTAGTTTCGTTTGGGTTTGTGATAGGCAATATTTAATGTATTTAGTCCTAAGCCTGTTTAAGTATGAAAGGAAGTCAAATATTATTTAACTTTTTATTTCTGCAATGCAAACAGACACATAAATATGTTAATGTTATGAGAGTATCATATTCCTCAAGTTTCTGCTCGGCACGAAAGGAAAGGTTGACCTAATAGCTCAATTTTTTATTCTTAAGATTCAACGTCCTAATCATAATCTCTGATGACCCAGCAGGCACAAGACTATGTTCTATATCAATACACGAAGCTCCTATCCAACGTTTTCATTCATCTTCACCCCAACCAAACAATCGATACATATTTTATTCTACTATCCAGGTATCAAGAGGCCTCCGGCCAAGTCTTCAACGAAACGCGTGAAGAAGTCTTCAGTGGGGCCACAGATGGAGTTGGAAGCGAAGTTCGTTTAGTCCATGCCTGCGAAAACGGATGGTTAAAATTATCATCGGATCTATGGATCCCTAAGTTCGGCACCTATCCAGGAGCCCTATTTTTGAATCGCTCGCACGACTTATGTCACGCGAGCGCTCTTTTCTACTGTTTTTCCTACGAAATCCGAAATTTCGTGTTTTTCAGTCATTCGCCTGCAACGAGTGGTCAGCACCACTAGTCGCGCAAGTCGAATAGTAGAATAACCGTCAAATACGTCAAAGCTAATGTCAACAGTGTCAACACAATTTGAAGTGTCAGAGTTTGCTGTTTTCGCGCGTTTTTTCAAATTGGAATCAAAAACATCAAATATGTGACATTTGCGACGGATTGAACAGCCCGATTTGTTTCATATTATTGCTAGGATTTAGCAGGCAGCTTAATTGAACAGACACAGTCATACAGCCTATAATATGAGAGCATTTAACATTCCGTTTCCTATGCGATATTTACCGGTTTTTACTTTTTCTGCGTGAAATTTTGATTTGATAAAAATCAAAATTTCCGTATTTATTGGCCGTACCGGTGACGAACGATTCAAAAATGCAGAAAATCAACGTCATGCGAGTTGTAAGTCGAACGTGACATATGTCTCATGTGATATATTATGTCATGCGAGTGATTAAAAAATAGAGCCCCAGGGAATATAGCCCGAAGCGCTATAGAAATGGGCCAAGTGCAGGCGCTTTAACCCCTGGACATGAAGAAACGCCTTAGAATGTATAAATAGTACTTTTTTTAATTACTGATATAATAAGTGACGTTGGTTACAGTTTTAACAGGATAAAAAGAAAGACTCACATTAGAATTGTATATAATTCATACATGTAGTCCGATATCAGAACCTTATAAAAATATCATGTAACTAATGTAATGTAGATATATTGATTGTAAAACATAGGAAAGCAATCTGTATTATATGGTATACAAAACTGCAGTATTTTAAGCAATAAGAATCATAATTTATTTTTGTACATAATTTTTTACGTAGTAAATTTAAAAAGACTGCATCAGTTCTGTTTTATTTGACATCTAAGGGCGAGTCGTGACATAGCGTAACTGTTCCTGCTTATTTGACATCTAAGGGCGAGTCGTGACATAGCGTAACTGTTCCTGCTTATTTGACATCTAAGGGCGAGTCGTGACATAGCGTAACTGTTCCTGCTTATTAATCTTAATTATTAATATTTGTAATATTTGTATTAGTTAAGCACAACCAATTTTTAAAAGAGATCTAAAAATCATTCTGTGGGAGTTTCTACGCCCTTCTCTCCCACAGTGATAAAATGTAGAGAAGAGGCAAAAAATTACGTTTTCTGAGTTTATGTAAATATCTACAGTAATAAAGAACTTTGACTTCGACTTTGTCAGAAAAGTACAACTTTGAGAAATACTCAACAAATTGACAAGCAATATGGCGCAAATGAGCTGCAATTAAAATATTAGATAGTTTACTTAAAGGTATGATTCCGTACTTTCGTAATCTCGTCAAGCATGCGTCACCACTGGTATGCCTATACAGGGTGATTTCGGGGTCGTGATCCCAACCATTTTTTTCTGACTCAATAAATGATTGCGATGCTACCTGTATTTATTTTAATTGAAACAAAGATGATTCGTTATTTACGTATTTTTATTTAAAAATTATTATTGACTCAAAATGCGTGGTCACCCTACTTTTAATATTACACCTTTTTAGAAAACAAACTCTCTGATAGAATACTTAATAATTGACATAAGTTTTCTTGGGAAATAGTAGGTATGATCTCGAATTATCGCAGTTTTTTTTTGCTGACTAAAATAAGTCGCTGGTGTACTGTTAGTCCTATCGTGATCCTTAGGAGAAAGTAAGTTAAATGCTTGCTCCACGACCCCGTAATCACCCTGTATATTAGGTCCTTACATATGAAATTGACGTTTTGTATGGAGATATTGAAGTTAACTCAATTTTCAGTACAAACATTTTTGTATTTTTTTAGGAATGACAGATCCTAATTTTATAAACTTTGTGTGTATGAATGAGACAATATTTAGCTAACAGAAATTTTATATAATTTTTGAAAAGAGTCAGCATTAAAAAAATATTACGAATATTATCATGAAAATGGATGACATTTAGGAGGCACTGATTTTGAAGATAACATTTTAGTTATCAAACTGAAAATTAAAAGAAAATTTAATAAGTAGATGTAAAATATTGAAATTAATTTTAAAACAATAAAAAAAAACTGGAAATAGCTATTGAAATTCTCGAATTATGAACTCCTGAATCTGTAAGAAAAATTCGCCAATTTCATAGGTAAGCACCCAATATACAGTCTGTTACCGGCATGTGGGCATTTATTAAAACTGATAATAACATGCTCTGTTAACAATCGTTTGCACGTATTAGTAAATCATAATTATGTTAATTAACTCCACAATTAAACTTTCTAAATTTGCAGCTTAAATGGGGTCGGTCTCTAACGGTCTTGAACACAATATGACTACATGTGATGTTTGACTAGAACTTAAAGTTAATATAACTTTATGGGTCTAGAACTTAAATCTACCAAAGCATAAATTGACTAGAGCTGAAACAACCTACAATAGATTTTGCCTACAGTTGTCTTTTGTTTTCGAATGTACAGTCGGTACAAAATGATCATACAAGGTAACATAAGCAAAATTTAATTTTTTGAGCAAATCAAAATTTACAGACACTTCTGGTGAACATACAACATACCTAACCTAATAATAATGTAACATAACATGTGGCGCTTGGCCGTTTTTTACTTCAACATTCGTTTAATGTCCATAATAGCTTTCAAGAAATCCAATGTAGTGATTTCTTCAGTATTTAAATTATTCAACTCAGCGCCATATCTTTTGTTGAAAAGAATATCTTTCTTCTTTTTATTTTCGTGTTTAAAAAAGCACCAGCCATAGCGATGCCTTGATATTGGGCTTCCTTCTTCAGCTTAAAAATAAATTTTATGAGGGTGGGGTTTCTGTTTAAGCGTACTCCTAGACGGCGATGCCACTCTTCTAGCATATTCGTAGTCCTGTGCCTTTCCTTGCAACAGGATATCAATGATATATTCTTTAGCCATTGCTTTTGGAAATAAGTAACAAAGGCATTCATTTCTTCGCTTTAAGGTCCGTGCTCAACTATTTTCTCCCAGCCTTGATGGATAAGGTTAGCTGGTAAGAAAGGCAAGTTGAGGGTTAGTGCTATTATGCCCTTCCCCTCTTGTGTTGCAGTCAAACCTTTTTTTTTCTGCATTGTCACACACCGCCTTACAGAAATGGAAATAGCATCCTGAAACGTTTCCATGTGGGTAAACCGTTTTAAAGGCCATTTTCATCAATTATCTGGGCCAATTCGTAGTCGCACTTGTAAGTCTTGATATTTACCTTCAGAACATCTCTCACGATTGTCAAGAAAGCAGTATATGTGCTTGTGCTCTTATTTGGCAATAACGCATAAATTGCTGGTCTTACATTGCTTGAATAATTACAACTGTTAAGATCCACATGTAAAGTAAACAGTTGACAAAAGGGCTGCGGCACCACCTTAAGTTAAATGTCCCGTCCCCAAATACCATTTTATTTTCTTTGGCGTTTAGCTGCATTACTTTTTGTGAGGATCTTTGGCAAAATATCAACATTTTGTTGTCGGAATCTATTTCATACTCGCTTACGAGAAAATTTTTAGCAATCATTTCCGGTAACATGACATCAATGCATTTTGAAAATTCAGTTTTCACCACATCCAAGTACTTCAATCGCGTTCTACGTAGATTTTCTCGCACTGTTTCAAATTGTTGAAATTGCACTTGGCAAGTAGGGTTACCTTCAATAAATTCCGTCATGGCTTTTTCATAAATTTTTTTCAGGGAAGACATGTGTTGACATACCAGAGTTTTAGCATTTTCGAGGACATATTATCTATACATTTCGTCAATGTTCTGCTCGCACGCATGTAGAGATGGTCTCTTGCGGGATATTACTTCATCATTTTCGTTAATGGTAACAGATGCACTGCACTCATTTCGCTTCGAGCATCTCCAAAATGTGTTGCCGGTTTTATTTGTAGATACAAAATTGTACCGGAACCCATCGCGCCAAAAAATTGTTCTGTTACTTAGAAATATCTTATTTATATCCATTTTCCAAATAACCGAAATTGTCGTGAAACGGCCACACAAACTGTTTGACGTAAATCATATACTCTTTGTGTTTGACATACAGCGTATAACGACCCAAATGCGCAATATCCAAATTGACTCGCAGCTGGAAAAAGCTTAACTGCGCAGCGAGTCAATTTGACTACGGCTAGCACGAGTTTAGATTTCGATCTTCATGTAATATCTGTGGTCGGTTTTTGTTTTTTTAATTTCTATAAAAGCGGCCAATGATTGAAGGAATGGAATAATCTAGTCCGTACATTGAAATACATTCACACAGAGCCAGAAAAAAATAGTAAACATTCATGACTTTGCACGATTTCACTGCAGTTCGCCGGGTCAATTACGAGGCAGATTATCGGTGATTTGCTTGTGATTTGTGTAGTTTTTGAGTAAAAAACTGATTGTAAGTACTATTCATAGCCTGTTACTTAGATATTACCGTGTTTTCATCGAAAATATCAATGCCGGTGAAGGAAATACGTCGAGAAAAAACTCAAAATAATAAAAATTGCGTTTTACTTTACGGGGTTGCTTTCATAACAGTCTAATGTACTTAATATTGTGTAAATACGATAGAAACACGACAATATAGGGCCAAAACATGTGAATAATCATTATTTTCGATTTTTATTTTCTGCACGATTGGTTGTTTGAACCCTATCGTAATAGCGTAAGGAACATATTTGCTTGACCTCGACTAAACGTCCACTCGATAAAGCGCAGCGTTGACTTGCGCTTGAAAACTGGTAATGATTTTGTGTCTATCAGTTATAATTATTTCTTTCTAGAAATAAGTGGTTGTTGTCGGCGTTATAAACACAAAGTAGTAGTTTCGTTAAATTAACGCAGAAATTTATGGTTTCATTGTTATCTTGATATTATTGTAGGTACTTTTGTTAATTTTACCTGTTATTGTTTAGTGATATGGTAGGGGAACGCGGCCGCGCAAGAGGCGCAAGAGGCGGCCCTGTTTTAGGCCGAGGACGGGCACGAGGCCGAGGCCGTGGTGCGGAACGGCGAGGCCAATCAACACCACGTAATTTGTTCGAGGGCAGTAGTTCAGGGTACGTATTTATCGTGCTAATTTATTACGAACTGTGTGTAGCTCAATGTTTTCTTTGTGTTCATATCAATATCATTGTTTTAGGGCATCAACAGTACGTGACGAACCGGCACGAG
This sequence comes from Argyresthia goedartella, assembly GCA_949825045.1. NCBI lineage: Eukaryota > Metazoa > Arthropoda > Insecta > Lepidoptera > Argyresthiidae > Argyresthia > Argyresthia goedartella. Next base: position 4,360,462 of record OX463832.1, on the reverse strand, counting down.
GCCGAGGCCGTGGTGCAGTACCGCGAGGCCATGCACCACCTCGAAACTTTTTGGAGGGCAGTAGTTCAGGGTACGTATTTATCCTGCTAATTTATTACGAACTGTATGTAGCTCAATGTTGTTTTTGTGTTCATATCAATATCATTGTTTTAGGGCATCAACGTCATGTGAAGATCCCAGGGCAGTGGAGCAGGAGTACCGGACTCAGACTGCTATAACGCGCAAGCGTATACAAGGCTTGCCGGCAGCTCAGCAGGCAGAGCTAAAAAAAAGAAAAATGCTAAAGGAATGCGGTCTAGTAGCTCTGCCTGCAACAAAGACCAGCCACAAGCAGATCATGAGGTTAATTAATACTTTTAAAAGTACACCATACAATATTATTCAACACTCATTCAAATTTGTATATATTTAAAATTAAATATTGTTTTCAGTATACTGGGATCTCCTGGTTCACTGCCCTTGGCACCTGGAGTGCCAGCGGACTTGCCACCCTCGCAGCCTCCGCCGTGGATTCGTCCTATTTCAACCCCCTCAAGGGCGAGCGTAGCACCTGACTGTGAGGTTCCGAGCCCTCAAATCTTCATCTCGTGTAAGTATTTTACTCATTAAAATTTTAATAGCAATGTAATTACACTTTACCGCAATTTCACTGGCGGAATATTCATTTCCATAGAAATGATGTTCAAAGCTTTTCTTGTTACAGGCGCTGATCAAGAATCGGAGTTCATGCCTAATGATGAATCCAGCCACGAGCAGATCATGAGGTTAATTTACTATATAAATACATATTATTCTAAACTCATTCGAATTTAATTAAATTTAAAAATAAATATATTATTCAGGACACTGGGATCTCCTGGTACACTTCCGTTGGCGCCTGAAGTGCCAGCAGAAATGCCAGGTCACAGCTCGCAGCTTCCACCATTGATGCGTCCCACTAGTACGCCCTCAAGGGCGAGCGAAGCGTCTGACTGTGAGGTTCCGAGCCCCCAAATCTTCATCACGTGTAAGTATTTTCCTCATTTTTTTATAGGAATGTAAGTTACACATAACCGCACTATCACTGGCGGAACATTCAATTCCATGGAAATGGTGTTCAAAGCTTTTCTTGTTACAGGCGCTGATCAAGAATCGGACTCAGATGCAGATATAGCTGAGGACCATGGGGCAGGTAGCGACCCGGACACGTCAGAGCCGCCGCTGGTAGCCGGTGAATTCGGTGTTCAAATGATTGCACAGGCAGAGGCCAATGCTGTCGCAGAGTTGCCGTCAGAGATCTCAGAAAGTCTGCAAGTTATAGACACGGCGAACGACGCTTCTATTCGTAGGCTACTTCCCGCCGAGCGTTTTCATTTTGATTGGACGCACGATCTGTCTGCATTCCAGGGGGTTAGGGAAACATTTACAGGTATTCCAGGACCGACATTCCATTTTATGGAAATGGAACCTGTAGATGTTTTCTTAAAATTCTGGGATGCAGATATGATTGACAAAATCGTGACAGAAACAAACCGGTACGCCGCCAGTTCCCAAACTAGCGGCTCTGCGTTCTCACGCTCAGCGAGGTGGAAGCCTACGAATAGAGCGGAAATGTATGTCTTTTTCGCCCTAATGATTCACCAGAGCCTCTTCCCCCTCACAGTGGAGAGGGATTATTGGAAAAGTCCTAGTCCGGTAACAGCAATGGCCAATTGGAAAACGGTCATTTCGTATGACCGTTGGCTGTTGCTGAAAAAATATCTGCACTTCACTGATAACACCACAGTTCCCCAATCCCTCTCCACTGAGGCGCGACGGCTTTGGAAGATTCAGCCTGTGCTGGATCATTTGAACACCCAATTTCAGGCTTTATACCTGCCTAACCAAAATGTGGCTCTGGATGAGTCCCTTTTAAAATGGCACGGACATCTCACTTTTATCCAGAAAATAGCCACAAAAGCGGCCAAGGCAGGTATAAAGAGCTACGAGCTCTGCGAGTCCGGGACGGGCTACCTTTGGAAATTTGTAATCTATGCAGGAAAAGATAGTAAGAGTGGTGTCGTGGGTGACCCAGATCCGGCTACGTCATTTCAGGAGGAAGCGACAACGGTAGCCCCACAGGGCGTCACCGCTAAAATAGTGTATGATCTGGCCAGTGGACTTTTCAATAAAGGGCACACTATCGTGATGGACAATTTCTATAACAGTCCATTGCTGGCGCGGTGTTTGAAGTTAAACGGGATGGACTGTTATGGAACCCTCAGGATCAATCGCGATAGTGTGCCTGATAGTTTAAAGTCCATCACAAAGTCATCGCTAGCCACTGGCCATATCATACACTCAAATAGCGGTGATGTCAGCGTGATAGTGTGGAGAGATGTTGGCTTAGTCAACATGCTCTCCACCTATCATTCACCCACTGTGGGGCTAGCCGAGAAGTACGGCACGTCGAAGTATAAGCCGCAAGTAGTCCTTGACTACAACAATACAATGGGGGGAGTGGACATGAAGGACGCCCTTCTGGCCGGGTTCCCGCTCGAGAGGAAGCGGAACAAGATCTGGTACAAGAAATTGTTCAGGAGGTTGTTGAATGCCTCGATCCTCAATGCTTATGTCATCTACAGATGGAAGGATATAAGCATTGAGCATCGAGAGTTTAGACGACGCATCGCTGACAGCCTGCTGAATAAATTCTTGGCCAGGGATGTTCCATCCATCTCGAACGCGGTGCAAATGGTCAGGCAGGTGCCGGGTCAAAAGGGAGGGGCACCTAGGCCCATATTGGCCAATAATCATTATGCGGTCAAAATACCACCGACCGAGCAACACCCGAATGGTCGACGTATGTATTGTGAATGGTGCAGGGCATCGGGAAAACGAAACAACAAAACATCACATAAATGTGATATGTGCAACGTGCCGTTGTGCGTCGATTGCATGAAGCCCTATCACACCACCGTGTGATTAAAAAAAGTCCAGTCTTGGATGTTTACATGTTTGTGCCCTTTTTTTCTCCATTTCTAAGACCGTGTAATGAAAAAAAAGTCCAGGTCTTGGATGTTTACATGTTTGTGCCCTTCTTTGCTCCATCCCTAAGCCCGTGTAATTAAAAAATACTCCAGGTCTTGGATGTTTACATGTTTGTGCCCTTCTTTGCTCCATCCCTAACCCCTTGTGATGATAAAAAGTCCAGGTCTTGGATGTTTACATGTTTGTGCCCTTCTTTGCTCCATCTCTAACGACTCTCGCGCGCTGAACTTATATTGACGTTGACTAAGTAATCTGCATGATTTTATGGTCATTTTTTTTTTACTGACCTGAACTGATATCGCTGTTTCTGGTTCCCACGACACTACGACGTACGTCCTAGTGTGGGGCGAGAAGCAATGTATGTGCCTGTATGTAAATATTTGTTTTATTCGGTGTATCTGTTCAAAAGTGCTTTATTGCGAAAGCTCTTAAAATACGTTATAATTTAATACATTATTCAAGAAATAATATTATTATTATTATTATTATTATTCCCATATGGGATAAGGTAGACTAAAACTGTAACGACGTAGGTACCTATGAGCAATATATAATTTAATAATATTGAATAATATTATGAAAACATAATATTATTATTATTTTCCTATAAGGTAGACTTAAACTGTAAATTTAAAACCTATCTGCAATATTTAACTATAATATAAAATATTATGTACACATACATGTATGTATACAAAATATTATTATTATTATTTTTCCCGTATGGGAAAAGGCGTGACTCCGCGTGACATAACGTCACGTCGCTATGTTGTAATTATTTAAAAGAAAACGATACGTATATGACAGAAGTGTCTGTAATATATTATGTGTAATAACTACAATGATAATATACTTATTTTCATATAAAAATGTTGCATTTTATTGTCATCATTCTAATTTACAATTACAAAAACACAAACTGAGAAAAGCAATTTGAGTACAAGACACGCGCGGCTAAAGCCGATAGCAAGGGCGCCTCAGTGTGCGCTGCTCTTTTTTTTCAAGCGTGCGAAATTACGTTTTCGAGTTGGCTTTGAAATTAAACTTTGTTCCACCGATTTTACCTGATTTCCTAATTGATTAGTGATAATTAAAGCTAAGGAATTTTGCTTTAATTCTTTTACAAAACATTTAACTACTCTCTTTCAAAAAAAAGAAATAATCCTATTTGAATACTTTAGAGACGCATTAATCATACTACAGTACATTATTTACCTAACAATTAATTGATAACAGTTACAAAAAACTCTCTGGCTAAGCAAAACTGTTGTTATTTTAGTCGTGTGATAAGTCTAAAGGGGTTAAATTAAGGTTTAACCTCTCCTTTCCCGGGAGTTCGAGACGTCAAAAACGACAAATACCGGAGTGTTTTTGAGCGTGCGGGCTGCGCGGCACTTGACTAATATATCAAGTGATTCTGTTGGAATGGTAACACTTAGAATTATGGGAGTTGTATATCTGAGTAGCTAATGAAACCCTCTTTTACACAATGTGTAGAAAATGTCACTGTGACCTTAGTTTATTTTTGTACTGGCATGAGAAACACAGACTTCTATGAAAATGCTCCCTCTCGACACAAATCTAGCCGACATCAGAAAATTATCAACAACATGTACATTTTGTTTGATACCTACGTAATCTACACAAAATAACCTTTTCAAAACAATAAAAACATTAGGGTGTTCTTATAGAAACTTTCGAATATTTCAGCATTTCAAATTTTCATAAAATACGGAAAGTAAACTGACGCATCGCGCGAATTATGCAAATCTTGTGAAATTATTTGTGAAGAGACTAGACTACCTAGCGTTATATTTCTTAGTTCCTAGGATAGGTAATTTATTCAATAAGAGAAAAACAAGTGGTATTTGCCACTAAATCATAAATGATAAGTGTGAGGACGCCATATCTCGCAAGGAAAGTATAAAATAGGTAGAAATCAACACTTTGTACTATTATTGAATTTATAGGCAATAGGTGATACTTATCATTCTAGAATTAGTGGTTCTAAGTAGAAGACAAACTAGGCTTTCTAACAGTGTATCGTACTATGTACCTTTTCATACAAAAATAATTCAAAATCATGCATGTTATTTGGTGTCACGGTGTGTTGTTTCTGGGCTTTCTCAAGGTCACGGCAGGTGTACGATATGCGTTTATACAGAGTGTGCAAAGATGGAACGAAGAAAATGTTTCGCCGTGATTTGATTCTAGGTAAAATAGCTAAACTGGTGTTTCGTTCGTGTAGGTATGGTGTAAGCTTGAGTTAACTAGTATTTAGTTGTTATGTGTATATGAAGTGTTTCCACGCGGCTCCGTTCACGCGCAAGTACAGATACCTACTGTTCTTACAAAGTGTAATATTGTGTAATATTGTGTTAACTAGTGTTATGCGAGATCAGATATGTACTTTTGACAATTTAGTGTAAGATTACACAAATTTGTAAAAAATAAACAATTATTTGAAATGTGTAATTAGTAATTAGCTACCACCTACCTAATGTGTAATTGTGTAATTAGGTTTTGGAAAAATAAAAAAGAACAAAAATTTATATAGTTATATATTCACATTCTTTATTGCCCTGTGCATAAAAATGTACTTAAAAGAAATTTTATAACAACAGGCGAGCTTATCTCTAAAAAGATATTTCTTCCAGCAAAATTTATATAGTTATATATTCATATTCTTTATTGCCCTGTGCATAAAAATGTACTTAAAAGAAATTTTATAACAACAGGCGAGCTTATCTCTAAAAAGATATTTCTTCCAGCAAACCTGGGCGAGACATAATTGTTTAAAAAACAGGACAGTACTAATGCACAATGAAACTGTATACATTATATTTACACACACACGAGTACACAATTATGGAAAAGTAGTAAACAGTAAGTAAGTAGGTAAACAATTCTATACAAGTTCTTAGATAGTTGTTTGACTGATATTTGTAACTTTTACCGTATAAAAAATGGAATAAAGTACACAATTACGGAAAAATGAAAAAGAATTTTGTTGCAACTGTTAAAGTAAACAATTTCTATACAAGTTATAAGATAGTTAGGTAGTTGGCCACAAATAGAAATTGTTATTTACACAAACGCATAAATATTAGACACATAAAAATTCCACACAAAAAGATAGAAACATTGCAACTGTTAAAGTAAACAATTTCTATACAAGTTATAAGATAGTTAGGTAGTTGGCCACAAATAGAAATTGTTATTTACACAAACACATAAACATTAGACACATACACACATAAAAATTACACACAAAAAGATAGAAACATCCGGATCGCTAACGCTATGAAGGAGGAGAATTACAATCACACACTGATGGCTGATTTAGATGTGTCTAGCAAGACATAAATGCCCACAGGAGTCATTGAGCGATTTTATCTCAGCAGGGACGTGTGCCCTTTTGCGATTCATCGTCCCAATGACATCAGTAGCACGGGATTTGAGGTACCTCGTCAAGGGCATTTGGTTATATCAATTGTCCATGAAAGCGATTGCGACTCATCAACTTCCTGAAGGCAGGCATTCCCAACACACCAGTCTTCCACCAGTTTGATGCTGCAACGTGGAAGTTATATGATATGGCATATTTTAGTAGTTTTAGTTACCCACTCAAGCAAGCGATACACCCGACCGAAACCGGTCCAAAGCGAGGTGTGCGTAGTTTTAAAACCCCTATTACAGAGACATATTAACCAGCCATCAGTACACAGTCAGATATCAGTCAGTAGGCATGCCGGCAGCGCCTTGATGTCGACGGCTGCGGGGAGGAGTCGCCCTCGCTCCCGCTCCGGCCCAGAGAAGCTGGTTGCTTCACCATCTATAACATAAATAAAATAGGCAAATTAAATATAAACAAAATACCAGACTGGCAGTCAGTGACATTTGCAGTATAATTATTTGTGTCCTTTTAGTATAAAACTTCACATTTCCCAGGTAAATATTTAATTATACTTGGTAAAACTATATTCAGACCGTTTAGGCTGCTGAATGGAACAAATTAATGGATATGTATATATATAAATATAAAAGGAAACGAAGCAAAAACGATGCGAGTGAAATTTCAATTATTTACCTTCATCCGACCGGAGCGGGAGCGCACATACACCAGCTTCTCATCGGATAGAATGCGCACCGGCGGCGACCGACGCGCAAGCTGGGCATGATAGTCATGATCCATTCTGAAAAAAGTAGCTAAGGCATTAGGATCAAAACGTACACTCTGTGCACTTTTACAAATTTGTGTAATTTTGCATTTTTTTGTCATTTTACACTAAATTGTCAAAAGTACATATCTGAACTTGCAGGCAAACGAATCCGCCTAAAAAGACAAGTTAACACAATATGACACAAATTTGTTATTTTTTTATTTTATTTTTATTTTTATTTTTTTTATTTTGATATTTTCACTTAGGCATCGTGTAGGGTGTCTTACGAGCATAATTTTATGTCATATGCATGTTTTCCCTAGGACCAATATTTATAGAGATATCGATATTACAAACATAATATGACGTATATCTCGAAATCGGTGAGGTGCACGAGGAAAATGTTTATAACCAAAAGTGATAGCAAAAAGCAGCACTACACGATTCCGAAGCAAAAAATAACAGTCAAAAAATATATTTTTTAACACAATTTTTCTAAGTCGCTGGATGCTGGATTTTTCCATTGATAAAAAAAAGGGGCTTCCGCCCCCTTATCGACACTGAACTCCAATCATAAACCCGCGGAACCTTTGATATGGAAACCCCAATCATCACATCACCCCGAAACCTATGATATGGAGTTTCACCGAATATGACTGAAAACACCCGCACCCTGTAGTGAGATTCTGTCTGTGTGTGAGTAAAATGGCGTCGCGGAATGCTTATGTGTGCGTGTGAAGCATGTGAATTGGATGCCTGATCACGTTTCTGACGGAAAATCAGCAAATTGGTACATTATTTTGATAAAGAAACCTATAAAAATGGATTCCTTATAAGATTTCCAATAAGATATGTGTATTTTTTATTGAAATCTAACTGTATTTCTCATTGGAATTACAAATAGCATTGGGGGGAATCCGTCTGGTTGCATGACGTATCATGTAAATTTGCCGATTTTCTGGACATATTGATGAATTTTACTATGATTTGTGGTTTGTTTATCGCAAATAGAGTTGTAAATATGAATAAAACAAATACTTACCTCAATTCACCAAAAAAACCACACTTTTCTCTCAATAAAATTTCACCACCACATACGTTGGGAGCGTCCGGAAGAAAGTGATTTTCAAAACGCGATTGAATTATTTTTTTCTACGGAAAAGCATAAACTAGCACACAGACCATAAAGTTTGTCTAATTGGGTGTCCACACATGATCGAACCGTAAAAATTGGTCCAACCGTTGGATAAAAAATACCGGTTTCAAAAATATTAGTCATCCCGCTGCTTATGCTGACAGCGGTACATAGAGTGATCGGGGCCGCGCTGCTTATGCTGACGGCGGGAAAGGAGAGGTTAAAGACGCAAGGTCAGCGCGACAAAAGTCGACATTTTGCGTTGCGCAGTCCTGACGCCAAAGCAGGCGGCGCTGCGCGCTGGAGTCGATAGTTAGACTTGGGTAACTCGAGAGTAAGATATAATATGACACACATATCGCTTGACGTCCATTATATCATAGTTACATCCCAGCGATATGAATCATATCTTACTCCCCAAACAAATCTCGCTCTCTCTGCCCAGGCTACACTAAACACAGTTGTGTGAGAACAAACCAACAAAACCAGACGTGTTCCAGTTTTAAAATGTCACTATTAGGCAAACAGCAACCTTATCACCTTAACATTTGGTCTACATTTGGTCCACATCTTGTTGGCAAATACACAATTGACCAAACCAACCACACGTATTTCAGTCTTAAATGTCACTTTTAGGCGAATAACAACCTTATCACCATAATCCTTGGTCCAAATTTGAGCCGGATATCTAGTAGTAGCGATAGCGAAGGCGAACACACACTAACCGCACCGAACGGATCGACGGCGCCGAAGGAATCTACCACGCTGCTCTCGCGCGATGCTCTGTCGCACTCGCACGCCACGCATGACCGGATAAGCATGGATAGGTGTGCGTTCATCTGTACACCAGAGCGAGATTCGCGGAAACGAACACGTGGGTTTTTTCGGCTATCATCGGTTGGATTAAGATGAGCGAGAAAGAGTATGTGTTTGTCATACTATAATAGGCATAATGTTTCCAAAAGTTTGCTTATTGATTTGAATCTTATCGCATTGCAATAAGCTCGAAAAGCAATAAAAAATCTATGGGAGCAATAAAGAGCAAAGCAGGAGAAAAGCAATAAAAAAAATAAATAAAGAAGCTATTTAGGCCTCAGTTCGCTGCCAAGGCAAAAGTGATCAAGGGATCGAAGCGGGCAATAAAAAGTGGTCTCTAGGTAAGTTGGTTAAGGCATAGTTCAAATGGTGAAATTAAAATGCAACTGTTGCAATTCGTTTGTTATATATTTTGTATTGAGTAGGTTATTTTTCGAGACTCTTCCAACTCATCAACTCATTAAACAAATATAAGAGCCTTGTGAGATAAAATAGTAAGAAAAAATAAGTGGGAGTTGGAGCGTTATGAGAAGCCATAGATTTGAATGACTGAGATATGATAGAGATTAATGTGTCACCGAATCAATAGATATGAGATATGATTACTCCTGATAAAGACACACTTTGCGCAAGTCTAGTATAAGTGGCCTATATACTATATACTATAGAGGCCGTATGTTCCTACTATCAAAAGAGGTTTTATTATTATATATTGTGCAATGTTTGAATCTCAATTTTATTATTAATTATTTAAATTACATACAGGTGAGTTCGGGACCAAGGTTTTCCAGTCATTTAGTTCAAAAACTTATACTTAATAGAAACATTATCTTCTATACCTGACTGTCCAGGCAGTTTGTGTTCATGTCACTATGCAATGTGGACAAAATACACACTAGTCAATTTGTCTTTTGGTAGATTTAAGTTCTAGACCCAAAAAGTTATAGTATCTTTAGGTTCTAGTCAAACATCACATGTAGTCATATTGTGTTCAAGACCGTTAGAGACCGACCCCTTAAATGTAGTAGACGTATTGCCTAATAGTCGTAACTCATGTCGTTGAATTACTTGGTACAAGGCATGTCGTGGTACGGGGTCGAACCGCGACAACTAGTGCAAAAATCAAACTATAAATCTGTCAACTGTCGTGTTGATAGTAACTTGTCAAATTACCGTGCTTTACATTGCGGGCAATTAAAATTTTGTTAGAAAGTTAAGAAACTCTGAAATTTAATTTATTAATTAAATTAATGTTATGGTTACGTTACAGACACACGTTATTTTAACGTCCTTAATTAAATGCCCAGCTGCTGGTAACACACTGTATATAAGAGGAAATTTGGATTCTACCCCTACCTTTATCCATCCGCTTTTATATAGGTATGCTTGGATTTAACTCACTAGCAACGCCACGCCGTCCATGTAAACTTTTTTATCTAAATCCAACGCGCACCAATTCCGGTCTTCGTGCGCCGCTACATCGAATTTGCCATACCTATAATGAGAGGTTGCTATCGATAGACATATTTAGGAGCAAAAAAACATCTTTTAAAAAAGAACTCACAAATCATGTGGGTTTGAGTTTAAGGTAGATTAAGTATTTTAAAATTATCAAAAAAATATTTGTATCACATTATTTTTATAAATGTATGTTTTAGTGATGAACGTATAAGGTAGTAAGCTTACAATGTATTTTGTGTTTGTTATTTATGTTTTTTAAAGTTTATTACTGTTGTTTGTCCAAATAAAGTAAAGTAAAGTAAAGTAAAGTAGAGGTGAGACGTAACACCGAACAGCTTCTGACTGTGTGTCGATTGCTGCGAGGCGACAGTGACTGCGCAACGCTTGTCAGTGCCGTATGCGCTCTATACGTGCCTGACAACTACCTACGCGCTCGTAGGCACAAGCTGCTAGCGGGCGGCTCGCACCGCACGGTGGCGCGCCGGCAGTCTTCGCTGGTCCGGGCGCGGGACAGGCTCAATGCACTCTTGGCTGCAGCACCATTGAAAGATCTGTTTGGTGATGCATGGAGGGATATTGTGCGAGAATGTGGAATAAGTGTGAAACTGTGAGAAGAATGCATGATAGTGTTGTCATGTAATTATTTTCACGAATGATTAATGGATATAATGTTGATTGAATAATCGAATATAATTGACCTGAATAATAATTTCGTGTGGTGTTTAATGTAATCTATTTTATATTAATATTTAGTTTGGATACTTTGTATGACGACATTTTTTTTTCTGTCATGTACGAATTAAGTTTAATAAAAATAAACAAAAATAAAAATGCAGCAGCATTGCTGAGGAGAACCTTCACTCTGTCCCCGCTACAGACCATAAATGTACATTATTGTACGGGGACTAGTCCTACACAGCAGTGTTGGAGTTCCAACTCATACCTTAAAGGTGCAATGCAATAGCCGATGACCGCCACACGACATTGCGTGAGCGTGTGAGCGCAGTTATCTAGCTAGTGAGTGAGACAGCGAGCTTGGTGCCCCTACCTACCGGTATGTGCATGGCTATGAACTTGCATCATAACATAACTTAAACATTGTCAAACATTGTCATTGCTTCTGGCCACACACTACCCTGTCATAGGAACCAGAATCAGCAATGTGACAAATAAACAACTAAGACCTGGGGAAGTATTATCTGCTTTCCCAGCCAGGATTCGAAGCCTGGATGGATTTGAGGAGGAAGCTTGACAGCTACACCACAGACTAAAACTAGAACATCACATATATAAAAATATACATCTATTCAGTTACATCTTTGATAAAGTCTTGGTCCATTTTCTCAAACTTTGTCTTCATGTCATCTGTCACCTCAAGTGATGTTAAATCTTCCACAGCAATTTCTTCCTCCTTTCGGATTAAAATATCTACAACATTCTCACATGCTAAAAGTGCCGTAGGATCTTTTTCCCACTTGTGGTATTCTCTCAGTACGTAATACACACCATTCTTTCTTAGAGTCTCGCGACTGTTGCGTTTTGTGCATAACCTGTTTAAAGTTTCCAGAATCATTTTCCGGATATCAACATCCAAGTCTCTTGTCTTCTCTTTCGGTAAGTATTGTAGAGCTATAGGGAGTTCGTCCATTTCTTCGTCAGCATAGTCTTCATTGCCCATAATAGGTAACAAGATATATGTCAATAAATCAAGGTCTGGGCATAGTAGAAAATCATGATGTTCGGTTGAAAAAGATATGTTTCTTATTGTCCCAATTGCTCCCCCTCTTCTTATGTTTGATGCCTCATAATTGCAAAATGGTAGCAACTTTATCAGAGGTACGTGTGGATTCTCTTCTGTAAACCATTTCTGTATTCTATTGCTTCGACTCAGATTACTGAACATAGGTGCTAAGTAGTGCAATTTAGAACCTTTTTTGTTAAATTCTACTTGAAGAAAAATATTGAGGACATCATTCAAATGTGGAATAAATGTGTCCAAGGTGTCTTCTAACTCGTCTTCTAGCCTGGTCAGGTTAGATAGTATCATGCAAGCGGCATCAGCATCTTTTTTGTTGGGGTTTATGACATAACCTAAAAGCATTTCTATAATGTTTTTGTTGTAGCTGGGTTTGTATTTGATGAGCTTCTGCGCGCCTTCTGGGCTGGCTGTAATATTGATGAGCGCGAGAAGGGCATTCTTGGCTATTTCCTCTACTTTATCGTCGGTTAAATCAATGATAGATTGCGTTACTTGCTCGTTCTTCAGCAATGTGTTTACGCCATCCGCACTGCCTGAGAGTCCGACTAGATGGTCAATGGCGATGTGTTTTAAGTCGATCCGAGCCTCTGGTTTTAGGAACTGCAGTAATTCTTGAAGGGGATCTGGTGCATCCATGGTAGAATTGAGAATGTTTTAATATTTGTAAATGCTCAATTTGATTGCTCACCTACCTGTTTTTAAGAACTGTCACTGTCAGTCAGTCACATTGATTGAATGACAGTAGCAGATGCTTTTCTAGACAATATTGCAAGTTTATCTCTGTATTTTTTAGATCCGTCGACGTACATAATATAATTACGTCCATTGTACATTCATAGACGTAAGTTTGTACTTTTAATAAACATTGATTGTCAGATCCGGGGTCCGGTACTTTTAGTGGATAGCACAATAAAGATAAAACTTGTTTTTATAACTGCAAAGATCTGAAGATATTTATAGATAGGTATATAACAAAATTGTGCAAGACATCAAATAATTAAGTAACCCTTTCGCTTGTCTACTGGCCGGAAAGGAAAAAATAATGACAGAACTGCCCCGCAAATGCCCACAATAGAATCTTCAGTATTCTAGATGACTTCTGTCAAAGTTCCTTTTTAGGTTCTCAGCGTCTCAGCAGGGTAAATGGCCTTCGTATACACCCCACAGAACAATACTACGGTTTTCATAGAGTATCGCCGATGAACATCTCCGTCTAACTTGTTCGCGGAAATAGTCGCGTGCATCTCCGAAGCCTTCGCCTAAGTTAGCTGTTACTGTTACTGACAATCGATGCTGCGCTTTCAAAGTGAGAGGTCGCGGGTTCGAATCCCGGCTGAGAAGAAAAGAAAAATCCCCACTACTTGGATGTTTATCCTAGTGTTAGACCAGAAGCAATGTATGTGCATCTATGTAAATGTAATGTAATATGTCAACTGCACAGAACAAAAATAATCCCTGGCTAGGTCAACAGTCCGGTAATATCCGGTTGTATACAACTTACTGGGTTCAGCACAGCGGAAGCGGAAGCTAGCCAAACAATAATTTGTAAAAAATAGAAATTGTTTTTATTTACTAATATTATAAACGCGAAAGTTTGTGAGTATGGATGTTTGTTACTCTTTTACGCAAAAGAGTAAAGATAAAGATAAAAGATAAAGATAAAGAATCATTTATTCAGGAACATAGGTAATATGTAGATCTTAATCAATGACATTGAGTGATGGGTCTCTATGCTCTGCCATGGGAGGGCATATGAATATTATTTACATTATAAGTATTAATTACATTATAAACAATAAAAATTAGCGTAGAATTACTAATTACCTACATATATGACTATATTAGGTATCTGGCAAATAATACATTGTCGCCATCTTTATAAAACATCACTGAGGTATTCATCGACACTGTAAGAGTAACAAACTGCAAACTGCAAGAGTAACAAACATCCATACATATCTCGAATAAAACAAACTAACTAGATCATTTGTAAAACTTTTTTTTTATTTAAATACTGCTTTATTATGTACTTATAATAAGCTGTAGCTTATAACTAGTATACCTTAGAAAATAAAAGATAGCAACATATTGCAGAATACTGCGTGTTTTTTTATAGTAGAACACGCAGTGGACCGCTAATAATCCTACAAATATTACAAAGGCGAAAGTTTGTGAGTATGTATGTATGTATGGATGTTTGTTACTCTTTTACGCAAAAACTACCTAATGGATTTTAATGAAATTTTACAATAATGTAGCTTAATATACATCACAAGTTATCAAATTCAATAAATTTACAGCGCATTTAATTGATACCTTACTTCAAATACGACTAAGTGCCGTAACAAATTGATCCTTATAAAACTAAATACTTTTATCGCTTCTGGTATTGAAAATAGATAAGCTTTGTCTCGCGCCATAACATTTGGACCAATATTTTAATAGTTACGACGATGTGATTTTGTTTTTGCGGGGCGATGTGAGTTTATTTTGAAGCGTCGAGCACACTCGTTACCATCCTTCACTGGAAGCCATTCAGGGCATTTTCGACACCCCGACGTTAACTTCGTTGTGGATAAAGCTAGGAGCCTGATTTTTTATGGCAGAGAGCTCAACATACCTAGGTATATCCGCAAATTATCAATTTGAACCAGTAGATATAAAACTACGGCAAGTCAAAGTTCTTTAATTCTGTCACTGACTCACTGACTGACTCACTCACCGATCATAAACATTCTAAGGAACTTCTAGCAGACCTACAAGCTTGAAATTTTCAACCTTAATTCCTATTATGGCCTTTAAATAAAAGTACCTCAGCAGTTCGTACACCCAGACTACTTCGCGCCCGCACGGCATATCCGCTAATTGTTTTCATCATTATAAAATACGAATATAAATAACACATATACAAAGACAATTTTAATGAATCGTTCATACGTAGCCGTCAACACAAACACAACCTTTCACCATTTACTATTGGATACAAACTAGGGGCTTTCTTTAATTGCCAAGGCGGCGCGATCAAAGGTGACTTTAACAAAGTGAATAAACTATAACTACGGAATTGCTTCTTCAATAACAATAAATTACAATGTAATGGCAGTGTAACGTAAGGGGCCACACCCACTAAGACAACGAGACGTGCGTGACATGCATCTGAAAAAAGGCCACGTTTGTACGGCAAGCTCTTCCCAATCGGGATTGAAGGCTTGGGTAACCAAAAGGTCAGGCCGTGCAAAGGTGGCCTTTTTACCGATAGTCAGGTAGGTGGGCACTGTGCCTCGTTCGGGCGCCGAGTACCGCATAGTCTAATAACGAGTTAGGATCAATGTTGCGTGCTTTGCTTCAGTCGCCATGAATCTGTAACAAAAAATACAATTTAAATTAAGCAATTATTTTCTTAATCAATGAGCAATTCAATTAAGGCTAATTATTGGCACATCAAAAATACTGATTTGCACAGCAAAAAAGGAGCGACAAAAACACTTTTTATGTTTTAAATAGTTTTTGTAGTTCTTACATATTCAACCTAACACGAAGGATAAAGGGGGGTTTGCTCCGCTCACCCCCTTTACCCTTCGCCCACGAACGTGTTACGGTAAGCAAATATATTTAGATTTAGGGGGGGGGGGGGGGGGGCAGTTTAAAAAAAGAAAATCATAAATTAAAAATAAAGTTTTTCGAACTTTGTCGTCGTTTCGTGTGAGGTGTCCAATGAAAGGGCTTGTTGCGAGGATTTCAAATATATATTTTTCCTAACTTTTATAGAAGTTTATGTGACTGCTACATAATGCCTAATTATGTACAGTTACATACACTAGATTATCTACACACATATCATAAGCTCTCTTTGATGTGTTTGACCGGCATTGTGGCTCTGCAGTTGTTTAACTTGTTCTGTAGTACCAACTTCATGCAGGCGGGCGTCGGTATTCGAAATTTAAATGTCAGTACCAACTTCACAGAAAAACTAGGGGCGGCACGCAGTCGGGCGTCGGCGTTCGAAATTTAAATGTCATAATATGTAGAAAAACTACACATTATGGTCATAATGTGTAATTTTTCAGATAACTAATGAGTTTTTACCAAGTAGTTTAACATTATGCTGATCGTAACGTGTGGTTTTTGTACGCATTAAAGAGGGTTTATGATACGTGTGTAGATAAAATACTTAGTTAACAAACCGGTCAAGGAGAGTTCCGTACCGGGTGTGGAGTGTTTAGATTTTACATAGCAAAATGTTGTTTACAAAGTAATTGGTGCGCTGTAAACGCTAATTACTTAATATAATAATACTTAAACGTAATTAATTGCTCTTAGTTTTAGTTGATAATGTCACAGCAAACTTTAGCTTGCTGCGACATTATCAACTTCTGTCAATTCAATATCACGTGAAACTTCTGTCAATTCAATAACACATTCTGTAAAATAGATAGGGTAACTAAAAGTCTACACAAGTTAATCTCGCAAGCTTTAATATCATAATAAATTGTGTGATGTAATAAATTAATGAGTTTGATTCAATAAAACGTTTATTTTCTTATTTTTAGAGCATTTAAACATTTCAATAAAAGCTTTTTTTATGTTTTTTACTTTTAATTTATTTTCTTTTGACGTGATAACGTCTTATAAATCGATGAACGCCGGCTGCACGCACGAAAAAGCATGACTCATTGTCACGTTCCGCCTGAGCGGAGCGTGCAAGTGAGAGCGCGGAACAAGCGATAGAGAGCACGATCGGCCTAAGCGTTCACTTTATGACGTTATCATGTAAAATTATCGTCCGTAAACGAACTTTAAAGATAACCCTTTTTTGTTATCGCTGTTATTGTATCTAAATGTATATTTCTTCAATAAATAGACCTTCTACAGTCTTCACAAAATAATAGGCCCGGTGAAAGCGTCCGAGTTGCTGACGTAATAAGGTTGAATTTAGTTTGGGCCACCGGGACTGTAGTGATTTGACTCTTAAAACTTTAGAAGGGGCTCCGAAGAGCAATTGTTAGAGATATTAGATATAGAGGGCTTCCCTGGCACAGGTATTTCATACTTAAAAGGGGATCCCAGCAAGTGTATTTTTAGAAGTAAGCATTGTTTGGATGAATAAATATTTTGTATTTGTATTTGTATTACATAATGGAATCGGATGATAATTGAAAAAATGGTATTCCGTGACACCACAATGCTGCGAGGGATTAGGGAAACTCTGAAGGAAAACTTAAAAAAAACGAATCTACGACCAGAGTAGCTAGTTGTCAAGACGAATCAAAAGAGCTCAAACTCGATAGGGTTGCGTCGTTTTGTTACACGACCCGAATGGCCGAGTCGGCAGTGACCCTGCCTAAGAAGCCAAGGGTCCCGGGTTCGAGTACCGGTGCGGGCAAATATTTGTTTGATGGGAACTGATGTTTGTACCCTAGTCATTGGTTGTTTATCTATCTATAAGTATATAATTTATCTATATAAGTATGTGTATCGTTGTCTAGTACCCAAGATACAGGGAATCCTAGTTTGTGGCTAGATGAATGTGTGTAAATAGTGTCCAAGGTATTATTATTATTATAACATAGTTCCCATGACCACCTTCTGGCTCAATCATCATATCAGCTGATTTTCATAACATGGAGCTCCATGTCATGAAAATATTATATTGGACCAAAGGACATGTCAAACGCGCCCAAACTCGAAAGGGTTGCGTCGTTCTGTTACAGATTTCCGATGGCCACCTTCCGGCTCCATCATCAGATCAGCTCCATCTCATGAAAATATTGTAAAGAACCAAAGGACATGTCAAGAAGAATAAAACGCGCCCAAACTCGATAGGGTTGCGTCGTTTTATTACAGAGTCCCCATGGCCAACTTGCGGCTCCATCATCAGATCAGCTCCATGTTATTACAGAGTCCCCATGGCCAACTTGCGGCTCCATCATCAGATCAGCTCCATGTTATCAAAATATTGTATTGCCATCCGATTTACATATGCATGCAAAATTTCATCTCAATCGGAAATCGGCAAGTGCCAAATTTGACCCGAACATACAACATACATGCATACAACATACATCTTCTGCTTTATCGGTCCCTCAATGCTGAGTATCGTGACCGCCATGCATACAGGGCCGTCTTTAACCTATATGAGGCCCTGGGCACATTCGGATAGTGGGGCCCCTATGACTTCTACAAAGCCCTATTTTTGACCGACTTCACAAAAGGAAGAGGTTTACAATTCGACGCGACATTTTTTTTTTATGAATGTTCCCCTGTTCGACATTTTTTCTATTATATACACTATTTATTTTCACACCGATAATACACGCAAAACAAACTTTTAGTTTACACAACAATAACGGGAAACCACAGAGAAGAACAACTTCACACACAAAAAAAATAGGTACTATTTCCTAGCGTCACCTAGGAGTTGCCCACAGAAAACAATTACTTGACGAGAAGAACGACAACTTCACACAAAAAAATGATTCTATTTACTGGCGCCACCTAGGAGTTGCCCAAAGCAGACTTTTGGCGATCTTTTTAAATTTATTTTCATGTGAATTGGCCTGTCTTTATTGCTTTGGATGAGATATTGAAATAAATCGAGAATAATAACATTTTTTTTTCGGGAATAACATACGTTGTCGGTTGGGCGAGGGGGCCCCATCGATCGCGAGGCCCTCGGCACGTGCCCAGAGTGCCCATATGGATAAGAGGGGCCTGCATGCATGCTCTACTCCATTGATACAACATTACTGCAACACTCATTGCAAGTTAAATAAAAGCTTTTAAAAACCTTGGCAATTCCGGGTAATCTTCTTCCTGTAATCTTTGGGTTAAGTTCTATATTCTGTATTTTTTTCATAATTTTAGACTCTGTAGTTTGAAATTGGGGGTGGGGGGGTAATTTATTGCACTTTTAGTTGAAGTTTTACTTGAAGTTATCAAAACTAAAATTAAAAAATATATTTTTGAAGTTTATAAAGAGCTTTTTCAATGATACCCTACATGACTTATTACGGTGTTTTTTTTTTCGTTTAGTCATTTTACCCCCTCCACTTTTTTGTAGGCAATATTTTTTTCATTTCAGAGTCGAATTATGTTGCGGTCATGGAAAAGTATTTTTGCAGAAGATTTCAAGACTCTATTTCTTAAGTTCCTGAGAAAAGTGTCTGTGACAGACGGACGGACGGACGGACGGACACTCGAGTGAACCTTCAAGGGTTCCTTTTACCTTTTGAGGTACGGAACACTAAAAAATAGGAAAAACCGGCCAAGTGCGTGTCGGACCTCGCAAATTTAGGGTTCCGTACCAAATGTAAAATATAATCCAAAAAATGAGGGAAATTCAAAGAAAAAATCTTAATATCAATATATCGGTATTTGCTAGTAAAATATACGCAATCATAGATATTCTCACCAAATTTTAAGGTCAAATGCCAACGGGAAGTAAAAAAATAATTCGGTGCAAAATTTTGTAAAGCTAAAAAGCTGACTTTGATGGCTTTTCACTCCTTTGTGTTCCAATATGTTTTTAAACAAAAAATACACTATTTATCTATTAACTCAATCGGACTTGAGCACAATGATATTAATGTTTCTTGCATGGGGATCAGGTATCATTCATTTTCCTGCGTGTTAAGATGGCAAAATGTTGTTCACAAAGTTATTGGTGCCTTCATAGGTCATGTATGTAACCAGATGTATTTATAACTTTGTATGTGTTATTGAAAGAAATTGTGCCTCCCCTATTTAAACCGTACATTTCTTATTATATTTCATGTAACATTTAAGTAAAGACCTAAACTCTGATTTTTTATTCCGTAGAATTCTGACATTTCAGAGATTGGACATAGTTTATAATAATGAGAAAGTCAATGTCGTTAAGTCAGTAAAGTTTTTAGGGGTTCATATTGATGAAAATCTTAACTGGAAGGAGGAGGTGGAAGTGATTGTAAAATCCATTAGTTCCGCTTGTTTTGCTATGAAGACCTTAAGGGATGAGGTCTCTCAAGACCACCTCAGAGCAGTGTATTTTGCATTAGTAGAATCTAAGTTAAGATACAGTATTAAATTTTGGGGTAACAGCTACCAACGCAATATTCTTAGTGCTTTTAGGATGCAAAAGAGAGCAATCAGAATATTAGCTAGAGTTCCTCAGTGGATCTCATGTAAAGAATACTTTTTGAAGTTTCGTGTATTAACTGTCCCTAGTCTCTAAATACTTATACTGCTGACTACCCTGAGTAAACACCTGAGTGACCTAGAAGGTCCGGTAGAGAAACATTTAAGAAACATTTCCAGGAGGCAGGACATTAAACTTCAGATAATTCAACCTCGCCTGAACATTGCCAAGCAAAATGTTCTTTATCAATCCATGAAATTGTATAATTCATTACCGAAAAATTTGAAAATAATTGATAAAACGAAGATGTTTGAAGGAAAAATTAAAAAATATTTGATGGAAAATCTTTTTATGACATTAATGACTTTTATGCTGAACCTAATTGTTAGAAAAGTTGAACTGTATATAATTTATCAACGACACGATATGTCAGTCTGCGCGCGCGCGTCACAGCGAGCGGTTAGGCTGTTACGTTTCGCGACCAACACATGTCGTCGTCGAATTTAGTGAAATGTGCAAATTGTAACATCGTTGTGGATGAACTCCTAGCGTTCATGCAAAACAAACATGACGTTATGGATGAGGTGAGCCTTATCCAAATCTGCGTGTCTTCTTTCTCGCCGGAAGAGATCGTAGCGTCCAAGACGCTTTTATTTGAATCGCTGCCAACGGACAAGCGAAAAATATTACGTAGAAGAGACAAGAAGCAACACCGTGACCTGCAGGACATGATATGCCTTCTGAAAGACACGGATCCCGAAGTAATACCGCTCTTTGTTGCTCATAATTTGCAAAGGCTTCCGCCAGTAACTTTCGATCATGTGGATGTGACCAAAATTCTTAAGGATCTTGTCATCTTGCGAGCAGAACTCAATCTCGTGAAAGAAAACTATGTTACTTCAAGCCAGCTCAGGGAAGTGAGGGAGGATCTACAATATATGAAAACCGCCTCACTTGTGAATACGGATTTTAACGTAAATATGCGACGAGGTGCTTATCTAGACAGTGGGCCCATGGGTATGTCACACAATAATGTGTCAATAGAAGATGGAAGTACAAGGGTAGAGCCGTGCTGGAGACCTATATCTTCTCTGGCAGCTGCATGATACGGGGAAAATCTGCAACCAAAGCTACCTACAACAAAATCTGCGGATATTTGTCCTATACCCTCAACTAGCTCGCCTATCCACAAGCCGGCACAAAATCGCACGGAGAAAGAGACAGCAGGCGGCCACGAAAGCGAGAGCAATGAGACACCTGCTCAATCCACTTTGACTACGCCACAGTTGAGCGCGGATCGAACGGCGACAGAGATAGCCAACGGAGGCGACCGCGGGTGCAGTGAGACAGATGCTAGAAACATCACGTCTCCTTATACAAGCGGGAAGTCAGCTGACTGTGAAGTGAATAGGGTAAACAAAAACATGACCCTTGCTGAAGTAGTTAAGGCCCAGGCCAGTGTTAGTACTAGGGCCACAGTAGTTAAGGTTGGAACCTCAAATGACCAAGAAGAGAACTGGACCCTAATAGCAAGAAGAAAAAAGTCCAAGTCAAAAAATCGCTTTGTGGGCCAGATGGGTCAAGCAGATGTAGACCCGGGGGGGCTTTTCAAAGCGGCGGATCCCAAAGTAGCACTCTTCATTACAAACGTGCACTTGGAAACAAAAGCCAAAAATATTGCTGACTACATATTTACAAAAACGCAAGAGAGAGTGTACTTGAGGCAAATCGTAACGGAGGAAGGTACGGACCATAATGCATTTAAAATGTATGTTTCTAAAAATAAACTTCATTTATACAAAGATGTTAACTTATGGCCAAAACGAATTTTCTTCCGCCGTTTTGTAAATTTTAAGTACTCTTTTTTAGACAGAGCACATAACTCTGATGACCCGAAGCCGAAAACTTAGATCATGTGTAGTACACCTGCAAGCAAATTAAGTCAACTTGTTAGCTTTAACTGCCAATCGTTAAAACCTTCTATGTTCAGCATCAGAACGATATGTGATAAAGCGGATGTTGTCGCACTTCAGGAGACATGGTTGATGCCGTACGATATTCCACTACTGGGAAGCATACATGAAGATTTCGAATACACAGGAAAATCAGCTGTCGACTTAGCTACCTACAGCACGGGGAGACCGTATGGGGGCGTGGCCTTGCTGTGGCGCAAACATGCATTCTCGTCAGTGTCGGTGATTAACTGCAATAGTAATAGAATAGTGGCTATTAGAGCGAAGGTATGTGATCGTGAAATAGTTATAATGAGTGTGTACATGCCAACGGATAATATTGATAACTTAACAGAGTTTACGGACTGTCTAGCTGAGGTAAACTCCTTAATTGAAAATAATGAAGCTGAGTCGGTTTTCGTCCTTGGAGATTTTAATGCACATCCGGGTGAACTATTTTGGACAGAACTGATGCGGTTCTCGTGTGATCAACAATGGGTGTGTGCAGATACTGAAAAGTTGGGTATGAATTCTGGATCTTATACTAACATCAGTGATGCGCATGGCTGTACAAGATGGCTCGATCATTGCATTGTAACTTCTGCTGCATGGTCAAGTGTCAAAAATGCAAATATTTTATATGATGTGACCTGGTCAGATCATAAGCCACTTTTATTAGAATGTTATTTAAACATTATTATTCCTAAAATAATTAATAATGATGCAACGTGTAACAAAATTGTTTGGGGCCAAAGAGAGGCTGACCAGATAAAGCAGTTTAGTAGTGCTTGTAATAAAAAATTTAGAGATATAGATTTTCCACGCGATTTTCAAGAGTGTTGTTCTGGTCTGTGTAAAAATTTAAAACATAAACTTATATTGGATGATATGTATAAAAATAT
This sequence comes from Argyresthia goedartella, assembly GCA_949825045.1. Classification (NCBI taxonomy): domain Eukaryota; kingdom Metazoa; phylum Arthropoda; class Insecta; order Lepidoptera; family Argyresthiidae; genus Argyresthia; species Argyresthia goedartella. The sequence goes on along the minus strand of OX463832.1, from coordinate 4,337,149 downwards.
TGTTTGCATTTTAGAAAAAGCATCCATTGAAAGCTACAAGGGAGTTGAAATCAAAAGGGCGCAGAGAAATAGAATTGTTGTAGGCTGGAACCGTCATGTACAAGAATTTCACAGGCAGGCCCGGCTCAAATTTCAGCTCTGGACCCTTCAGGGTAAACCGCGTTGTGGCAGGACGTACGAAGAAATGTGTAGCAGTCGCTACATATTTAAAGCTAAATTAAAATGGTGTATAAAAAACCAAGAGCAAGTCCAAATGGACATCATAGCCACACACCGTAGTACTAATGACTTTAGCTCTTTTTGGCGAGCAACTAATAAGTTAAATTTGAAGCCTGGCCTGCCAGTGAGTGTTGACGGTATCAGTAAGCCCAGCGACATTGCCAATATTTTCAAGGACCACTTTAAAGTAATTTCACCACTCAGGCCGCAATCGCAACAGGTGTGCGATGCTGAGACCGAGTCAAACCATGATGTTGACAGTGAAATAAGTAGGATAACAGCTAAAGAGGTGAGGAGTGCTATCCGGGGTACGAAAAGAGGCAAATCGCCAGGTCACGATGGACTCAGCATCGAACACCTGGTGCATGCGGGTTTTCATATGCCGAGGGTGCTAGCTTTATTTCATTCTATGTGTATTGTTCATTCATACTTACCAGACGATATGATGAAAACGATTTTAGTGCCGATAGTAAAAAATAGAACTGGCGATATATCGAACAAATCAAACTATAGACCTATATCCTTGGCTACTGTGATAGCAAAGGTTTTTGATTGTTTATTGGATGCGCGCCTAAATGAAACTATTAAAATTGGGGATGCTCAATTTGGTTTCCAGCAGGGCCTCTCTACCGAAACTGCTATTTTAGCCCTAAAGAGTACGGTAAGATATTATACTGATAGAGGCACTCCGATCTATGCTTGCTTTCTCGACCTATCGAAAGCTTTTGATATGGTTTCATATGATATCTTGTGGACTAAGCTAAAAGAAGCTGGAATGCCACCTGAACTACTATCTGTTTTTCGATACTGGTACAATCATCAGATAAACTATGTTAAATGGTCGGATCAAGTGTCAGATAGCTATAGACTACAGTGTGGTGTGCGTCTAAGCGTCGCCAAGATTATTTAATCTGTACATAAATGGCCTCATCGAGGGGCTCAGCAGTATGCATGTTGGTTGCTATATTGATGGCGTTTGTCTAAATAATCTGAGCTATGCCGATGACATGGTGCTGCTGAGCCCGTCGGTGAGTGCCCTGAGAAAACTATTGGCTATATGCGAAAACTATGCAGATAGCCATGGTCAAATTTACAATGTTAAGAAGAGTGAATATCTGGTTTTTAAAGCAGACTCAAGAACACTTGATGATGTTCCACAAATAAGTCTTAAGGGGTGTTGCCTAAATCGGGTAATCGAATTTAAGTATTTGGGGCACGTTGTAAACGAATATTTACAAGATGAGTTTGATATAGAGAGGGAGCGTAGGGCGTTGACAGTCAGAAGTAATATGCTGGCTCGTAGATTTGCTCGGTGCTCAACACTGGTAAAGATAACTCTTTTTAGAGCATATTGTCAATCTTTTTACACCAGCAGTCTGTGGGTCAGATATTCACAGAAGACCTTGACGACCCTGCCTACGAAGCCAAGAGTCCCGGGTTCGAGTCCCGGTGGGGGCAAATATTTGTTTGATGAGAACGGATGTTTGTACCCTAGTCATGGTTGTTTATCTATCTAAGTATAATATTTATCTATCTATGTATGTGTATCGTTGTCTAGTACCCAAGATACAGGGAATCCTAGTTTGGGGCTAGCTAGATCAATGTGTGTAAATAGTGTCCAAGGTATTACCTACAGCGCCCTACGCGTCCAATATAATAACTCCTTTAGGATGCTGTTGCGGCTGCCGCGCTTCTGCAGTGCTTCAGCAATGTTTGCAGACGCGCGCACTGATGGCTTCCAAGCGATCATGAGAAAAAGAGCTGCGTCATTGCTGAGCAGAATGCGCGTCAGTAGCAACGGCATTCTAAAGGTGTTTTCTGAGAGATGGGATGGCCCATTCACCCACCATTTTGTAAAAATGATAATTTAGTTGTAATTATGTATGTATATGGATCCTGTTATCTGAGCTAAATAAATGTTATAATAATAATGATATGACAACATGTGACATTAATTTAAATTATTGATTTATTTTGAAAATTAAATTTAGTAATAATATTAGATATTAAGTGATTTCAGACACAACGTATATTTTTAATGAATTAATAAATAAAAAAAAATAAAAAATCATAAGGTTCATTATTATTTTATTCATTTTGATTATTTATTATAAGCACAAAATCGAAACCCGATACGTGATGCAAACGTAAACAAGGTACTACCGTTGACGTGAGAGTAATATTTGTTCTGTGGCTATCGACGTTTAGCTGTCAGTGTTGCGCTCCATTGGACACTACTTGACACTTAACACTTCATAGCCCCACAGCGAATAATTTAAAAGTGTGCACTCAAAAGACCTGCTTTGTCAGATGGATGCAGAATTATTTAACATTTGGAACGTGATTCTACGCTACGAAGTGTATGGCGAACAAATGATATTGGTAGATTTCAGCAAAGATATACCAATGAGCTCATGTGTTCTCGGTGTTTGCTGCTATTTTTTGTTATTATCTTGTTACATTAGTTGAGTTTCTGTTATTCTGTTAAGTTTTTTCTTGTTGACTTTTCGTGTTGTGATTGTTGTTGTACTAGTAGTTTTTTACTGTTTGTGATGAAAAGGGACGTCATCATCACTCGCGGTAAATCCCCTTTTAATTACGAGCGCCGCACTTAATAAAATGGATACATTCACTAACAAATAAAATATATAGACTCGTATTGAAATTGAAAAATGTGCCCGGCCAAAAAGGTTTGTAATCTCTGACATGTCAAAAAATGATATAGCTGTCAGAATTCTACGGAATAAAAAATCAGAGTCTATGTTACATTTTTATTTTTGGATCAGCGAGCGCCTGGTTTTGGAGATAAGTGGGGGGTAATGGCCTTTTTTCCTGGGAAAAAACATATTTTTGAGATCATCGCAACAAGCCCTATCATTTGAATCGTCACATGATAGAGTTTGAAAAAACTTTTTTTTAATTTACTGAGTTGTCCCCAATTAAAAATTATTTTGTTTTACCTAAAAAGTAATAATAATAATAATACCTTGGACACCATTGATCTAGCCCCAAACTCGGATTCCCTGTATCTAGGGTACTAGACAACGATACACATACTTATATAGATAAATATTATACTTAGATAGATAAACAACCATGACTAGGGTACAAATATCCGTTCTCATCAAACAAATATTTGCCCCCACCGGGACTCGAACCCGGGACCCTTGGCTTCGTAGGCAGCGTCACTGCCGAATCGGCCATTCGGGTCGTCTTTGGGTGACAGAAATACAAATTACAACTTAATCGGTTTAGAATTCGGTCGTTGAATATTAATTTTACACACCTAGGACACGAGTCATCGTAAGGGCTCCGTTTTTCCTTTTTAAGGTACGGAACCCTTGAAAAAACCCCGTTGTCTGCAAATGTTGCCACCATTAGTTTTCGATCACCTACAGTCTGCCAACCTGCATCTAGGGGTGGGTCGTCTTAGTTTTTAGGGTTCCGTACACAAAGGGTTAAAACGGGACCCTATTACTAAGACTCCGCTGTCTGTCTGTCCGTCTGTCACCAGGCTGTATCTCATGAACCGTGATAGTTAGACAGTTGCAATTTTCACAGATGTTCTTTTTCTGTTGCCAATATAACAACAAATACTAAAAAACAGAATAAAATAAATATTTAAGGAGGCTCCCATACAACAATTCTTTCAATACCACATACAAACGAGTTACGTTCGATCAAGTACGAGAAAGCGCGCGAAATCTCGCAACATCCAGCGCGGTTGCGAGCTAGGTGCCGGTCGACTAATCTCGCAACATCCAGCGCGGTTGCGAGCTAGGTGCCGGTGGACTAATCTCGCAACATCCAGCGCGGTTGCGAGCTAGGTGCCGGTCGACTAATCTCGCAACATCCAGCGCGGTTGAGAGCTAGGTGCCGGTCGACTAATCTCGCAACATCCAGCGCGGTTGCGAGCTAGGTGCCGGTCGACTAATCTCGCAACATCCAGCGCGGTTGCGAGCTAGGTGCCGGTCGACTAATCTCGCAACATCCAGCGCGGTTGCGAGCTAGGTGCCGGTCGACTAATCTCGCAACATCCAGCGCGGTTGCGAGCTAGGTGCCGGTCGACTAATCTCGCAACATCCAGCGCGGTTGCGAGCTAGGTGCCGGTCGACTAATCAATCAACCATCAATCACGCGCTATGCAATTTTTAACGTAATGTCATAAAGTCCGCTGGCGCTAGTAGTAGCGTCGTTCTGTTTTGTTATATATAACATAACATTGACGACCCGAATGGCCGAGTCGGCAGTGACCCTGCCTACGAAGCCAAGGGTCCCGGGTTCGAGTCCCGGTGGGGGCAAATATTTGTTTGACGAGAACGGATGTTTGTACTCTAGTCATGGTTGTTTATATATCTAAGTATAATATTTATCTATATAAGTATGTGTATTGTTTTCTAGTACCCAAGATACAGGGAATCCTAGTTTGGGGCTAGATCAATGTGTGTCAATAGTGTCCAAGGTATTATAGCTCTGTCTGATTCGACTTACAGCACGCGCTATTCATTACAAGTAAATAGCGTGCTATTTTTAACGGCTATACGTTATATTAACCACCACTACTACTTGCGTCTTCGTTGTTCAGTGCAACTCACCGCGTCCGCGATGTCCGTCCAGTCCAGCGCCTTCATCAGGTTGTCGTTCTTCGACGGCTGCTTGTCCCAGTTCCAGTAGACCAGCTCACGGAAACCGCCCACCACCTGAAATGTATCGTTTGATTTACAAAAACACATAAACAAACAAACTATCTATATACTATATACTATATACAGATAGTAAACCGGACCGACAGGGTTTAGAATTTACCGTTTCGTTTATTTTAACATATCAACCTAACACGAAGACTATTCGGGGCCTGTCTGCGCTCGCCCCCTCTAGCCTTCACCTAAGCTACCGCAGTGTTTGCCCTGGTATTTCTTTTGCAATTCAAGTTTAAACCAGTTTACTATTTAACGGTTTTAACAGTTAGTTTCTCAACTAACGCGTCATATAGTAAGCAGTACGCTACAGTTTATTATCTGTCGATAGATGACCAACTAACAAGAAAAAAACGTCAGTTTATTAACTAACGGTTTTGACAATCTTACGGTGACATATACATTACTTCTGGCCCCACACTAGGATACACTGTATCGTGGGAACCAGAAACACATACACACATGTAAACATACACGAGCTGGTTTCTTCTCTTTACCCCCCAGCCGGGGATCGAACCCGGGACCTCTCGCATGGTAGGCAGAGCCACAAGCGCAGCGCCACAGAGGTCGCATAAATAAGCTCAGAGCTCCGCGGTCTAGTGGGTTCAGCGCTCGCCTCTCACGCAGATGCGGGTTCGAATCCGCTGCTGACCATGTACCATCTAAAGTTGATGGAAAACATTTATTGTAGCTATGAATAAATAAATACTTGCTTGCTGTGCAAAGTATATTTTCCAACTTATAGTAAAACACTGTCAAAATATATTCAAAATATATATGACAGTGACTGGCTTGACACAATGTTCCAAGTATGTAGTTGTAACAAAAACTTCGTGAGAAAACTTTAAATCTACGTAGCTGTGGCGATAGCCCCTGCCACGCAAAATGGAGTATTGAATAACTGGTCACACGTGGGCACAATGTGCCTCTCCACCCCGTCTGGGAAGACTCTCGCCCATGTTTCAGTTACAAACTAACACAGTGCAGCGTTTATTTCTGATATGAGCTGGCGGATACGTGACTGGTGTGTGTTAGCGCAAGACTTCAGGACTATGTACAGCTGGGTTGCTATAAGGGCATTTACAGGATCAGCTCTACGCACTCCGTCCGCAAGCTGACGCATGGTGTGACGAGCCAAGAGGAGGGGCAAGAGAGGATAGCTTATTCGAAGGGGCGGAGGTAAGAGGGAGCGCAGCGAGTCAATTGAGAGAGGATATAGCATACTATAAGTGTTGTAGGTGGGAGGGAGACCGCGTCCAGGAACGGCCGTCGCGGACCGGCGGCCGTAGCTAACGAAAGGGCCGCCGCACAGTGGTCTAGGATTTGTTCCTCCATACTCATAGGAACATAATGTCTGGAATAATTATAAAAAATATGTAATGTCTCCGGTATACCTCCCTATATGTCATATCAAAACATGGACTGGATTAGTTGCTCCACAAGTGAGAAAAATAATGTCGATATTTTTTTTGTATGGGAGAAAACACTTGAAGTACATTATTTAGGAACTGATTACAACTGATGGGCTGGTGCTCACATGATCTATTGTACATGGCATGCTGAACATAACGTCATCTAATCCATGCACTTTTCGGTGCAGCTTTGGATGTAGTTAACTTTTGAAAATTTGAATATTTAGTATGAGCGTATTCGTTTATGTTCAACATAATGAGATGTAGTTCATAGGTAGAATGCAGCAAACATGAATACTAGGTACTTGTGTTTATGTAGGTGCATCATCAATAACTTTGGGGATGTCGTTTATTAATAGCCCGTTGTAATAACTTTGGGGATATTGCTAGTTAATAGCCCGTGTTTGGCTTTTATGAATAATAATGAAGTTAAATAAATTACATTAAATGACTAACCAGATCGTTATAGTAATGGTTTAGTTTCAAGCTTATTATTGAATTATTGAAAAATAATATAATATATAATAATATATATATATTGAATCCAAAGAAAGCAGTGCCCATATATTCCGCAGATAAAGCTTTAGGTATTTTGACCTCTTTGAAGCTATCAAAGTGGCAATATCTGACGTTGAGAGCTAGTGCCCAATTATTTGGTATATCTATACATATTTAAATTACCTCTATTATTGTTAATAAAGATCATTAGCAGCCTGTTGACTAATGACAGCTTTATTGTTGTTGATGTATTTTGCCTTATTTTTTTTTACTTTTTAACAAACTATTATTAATTATTATATTAACCATGTTGTAATTTCCGTATCAAAAGAATAAAAGTAAAATAACTTATAAACTTTGTTTTTGTTATTATTTGCATTTCTATTATTTTTATGGTATTTTCACTCTCAAAGAGATCGGCTGGTATCTCATTATGTCCAAGATTATAATGATAAATCTGATACTAAAAATTACAAATTTCAAAAGTTAACTACTTCCAAAGCTGCACCGAAAAGTGCATGAATTATATGACATTATGTTCAGCATGCCATGTATAATAGATCGTGTGAGCATCAGTCCATCAGTTGTAATTAGTACCGAAATAATGTACTTTAAGTGTTTTCTCCCATACAAAAAAATAATCAACATTATTTTTCTCACTTGTGGAGCAACTAATCCACTCCATGTTTTGATATGACATATAGGGAGGTATACCGGAGACATTACATATTTTTTATAATTATTCCAGACATTAAGTTCCTATGAGTATGGAGGCCGAATCCTAGACCACTGTGCGCCGTCCGTCCGCTGTTCGTTGGCAAGAGTAGTGTAGATGTCGCAGTTAGTTGGTTAAATCAGAAACTTAACTAACTCTCTAGGCCGTTGATTAAATGCCGACGTTTAATCAAGTCACTAAAATTCCGTCAGACAAGTGAGTGAACGAAACGTTTAATGAATGGTCAAAACGTTGCTAGGTTAAGTTTATGTTTTAAGTATTTTTGTTGTTCTTACATGTTCAACGTCACACGAAGGATAAAGGGGGCTTCGCTTCACTCACCTACTTTACCCTTCACCTAAACTACCGCAATGTTTTGCCATGATATAAGCAGTGCAAATCAGCTGTTGTCGTGAAGCCATCTTGTTTTCCAATACCCCGGCTTGCGGTAAGACAGATTGTTAAACGTTTTCGACTTGGTTAAACGTTGGCATTTAATTAACGGTCTAGACAGTTAGTTAAGTGTCTGATTTAACCCACCAACTGCGACATAGATACCTATCCGGCGGCCGTTCCGAGGTAGAACCTCTGTGCGTGCGTAGTATGAGCAGAATGTGACGCCTCCAGTACCGCAGGAACCACTCATTAACCGCTTGCCGCACGCACTGCGTCAGTGTGGAGGAATTTGGCTCAATCTTACTCGTATCCAAGCGTGCCCCTCTGCGCCTGGCCCCACCTTTATTTATGTTATTTTGATAAGTTTATTGCACACAATCACACAATAATAATAGTTTATGTGACTGATACATAATGAACCTCTGGACTCGCCTTCGGCTCGTTTCATAGACCCACTCTCGAGTTTTAATGCCTAATTATGTACAGTTACATGCACTAGTTTTTCGACACACATATCATAAGCTGTCTTTGATGTGTTCAGGAAACGCATGTTCGACCGGCATTGTGACATTGATAATTGCTCTGCAGTTTAGCTTTTAGTACCAACTTCACAGACAAACTAGGAGCGGCACGCAGGCGGGCGGCGGCGATCGAAATTTGAATGTCATAATTTGTCGAAAATAAGATAAGAAATGAGTTTTTACCAAGTAGTAATAACATTATGCTGGTCGTAACGTGCGGTTTTTAGACGCAGTAAAGAGGGTTTATCTACACACGTATCATAAACCCTCTTTACTGCGTTCAAAAACCGCACGTTACGATCAGCATTATGTTAAACTACTTGGTAAAAACTCGTTTCGTATCTGGAAAACTACACATAATGGTCATTATGTGTAGTTTTTCTACATATAATGACATTCAAATTTCGAACGCCGACGCCCACCCGCGTGCCGTCCCTAGTTTGTCTGTGAAGTTGGTACTGACATTCAAATTTCGAACGCCGCCGACGCCCGCCTGCGAGAAGTTGGTACTAAAGAACAAGCTAAACAATTGCAGAACCACCATGCCGGTCAAACATGCGGTTCCTGAACACATCAAAGAGAGCTTATGATACGTGTGTAGATAAACTAGTGTATGTAACTGTACGTAATTAGGCATTATGCAGCAGTCACATAAACTACTATTATGATACGTGTGTAGATAAAATATTTTAATATTTTATGTTTAGGGTTCCTTAGCCGAAGGGTTTCAAACGGGACCCTATTACTATGCCTCCGCTGCCGATCTGTCCTTCTGTCCGTCAGCAAGCTGTATCTCATGAACCGTAATTAGGTTCGGACATATTTTTGTTTTATTATTGTTAGTGGTTAAGTTTTCTTGTACGACGATACGGAACGGAACCCGTCGTGTGCGAGTCCGACACGCGCTTGACCGAATTTTAAGTATCGTCATGGTGTCCCACTGCTGGGCAGCGCCTCCGCCACTTCAGTCTCTACGTCCCTGGACTTTGGTGCCTCTGGCCACCCCCCGGCAGAAACTTGGCAAGGTCATTTTACCATACCTATGCCATAACTACCCCATAGTTTACACAATTGTATGATAACACTACATTTCTAGCCATGGTTGGTACTGACCAAATTAATAACAGTATGCAACTTTTTAAATTAAAAATAAAAATAATAATAATATTAGCCATTGATGTCCCCACCGAGGGGCACAGGCCTCTACCCGGATACGATTAAGATTAAGCCATACTCCACCACGCTGGCTCAGTGCGGGTGTTACGACCACTACCACGTATAGCAATAGTAGCCGGGACCTACAGTAAGCTGTACGTATCATCCGAAACACGGAGCGTACGATAATGTACTGAAAATAAATTAACTCAGTTCAGTTCAGTTCAATCAAAGATTTTATTCATAATATAACAAAAACTGAGACTTAATGAACGTCATAACATAATCAGGCAAGGATAATATGACATTAAGTAGGTGCCTAATTATTAGTACATAAGGTGCAACGAACTGGTTTAATGCCAGATGTCGGTGTCTTGTAAAAAGTCATTAATTTTGTAGTAGGCTTTAGTGCACAAAGTGTGCCGTATTAGTAGTTTATGTGACTGCTACATAATGGAGGGCATTAATACACGAGAGTGGGATTATGAAACGAGCCGAAGGCGAATTTAATAATAATATCACTCGAGAGTTTTAATGCCTAATTATGTACAGTTACATACACTAGTTTATCTATACACATATCTTAAGCTCTCTTTGATGTGTTCAGGAACCGCATGTTTGACCGGCATTGTAGCTCTGCAGTTGTTTCGCTTGTTCTGTAGTACCAACTTCACGCAGGCGGGCGTCGGCGGCGTTCGAAATTTGAATGTCAGTATCAACTTCACAGACAAACTAGGGGCGGCACGCAGGCGGGCGTCGGCGTTCGAAATTTGAATGTCATAATACGTAGAAAAATTACACATTATAGTCATAATGTGTAATTTTTCAGATAAGAAATGAGTTTTTACCAAGTAGTTTAACATTATGCTGATCGTAACGTGCGGTTTTTCTACGCAGTAAAGAGGGTTTATGACACATGTGTAGATAAACATTTTTAAATCGAAAATTATCTGATTGGTACATGGTCAGGTATCGAGCCTGCATCTCCCGTATGAGAAGCTAGCGTGAAACCCACATAAAAATTAAGATTTATTTAGGCAATGTTTTTATGTGATTTAGATTAAATTGCATTAGATTGGAATAAGTAATTAAACTATAGGCTCTGTGAGCTGCAGACCTCTTGAGTGACACTTTCTTAAGTAACACATATAAACCTATGAATGCACCTGGTTACATACATGCAGTATGAAAGTAGCCGCACCAATAACTTTGTGAACTACATTTTGCGGTCTTAAACCCAACCTATAGACTTTTCACTTAAATGATATACTCTCACGGTCTCTGGAAATCCAACGCCACCTCATTTGTTAAAATCCGTCGTGCTGTTTGGACTGAAGCAGTTTTTTGAGTTTTAAAACTCCATTTTGAAAAATTTTCAAATAAATAAATCAACAAAAAAATAAATGAGGAGGCTACATAGGGACAGGAGGGGACGACTTCGTAAAAAAGAATGTAACCGAATGGATATCTATCATCGAGAAACTCACAACAATCTGCAAAAACTCACCTCAAGCCGCTTACACTGCCCTAACTAAAGCAGCTCAGTTTAAATGGTCCTTCCTACTACGTGTCTTAAAAAATTCAGAAGAACTTTTTGAACCCTTAACTAACACATTACACGACAAATTCATACCAACACTAATCGGAGGCGAAATCACAAAACTTGAAACCCAGCTATTTACCCTCCCAGTCCACAAAGGCGGACTTGCCCTTTCTGACCCCTTCAACACACCAAACCGTGCATACCAAATCTCAAAACAGGGATCTACAATACTTTCAACAGCCCTAACCGAGATAAAAGACATAAACCTTGCTGAACACTACAATTCTTTGCGTGACGCAAGAAAGGAAGGAAACAAGGAAAAAGAAACATACGAGAACGAAACTCTAGAAAGCATTCTAACAAAATTACCATCCAAAAAGAAAAGAGCAATAGAAAGATCAATAGCGACAAAAATGAAAACAAAAACATCAACATGGCTTTCAGTAATACCGACAAGAAAAGACAACTTCGACTTATCACCCCACGAATTTAGAGATGCCCTGGCCATAAGATACCACCGCACACCAATCTCCATGCCTGCGACTTGCGACGGCTGCGGCAATGACAACTTCAACGTGGACCACGCCTTGTGCTGCAAAACAGGTGGCCTTATCACACGCAGACATAACGAAATAAGGGATCTTTTCTGTGAATTGTGCCAGCAAGCCTGGGGAAACGTCACGAAAGAGCCAGTCATCTCCGAAGGCGATACTGGGCTGCGCGGAGACTTTGCTTGTCGGGGGGTATGGATTGCCCAGAGGGAGGCGTTATTTGATATCCGTGTCATAGACACCGACGCTCCCTCCCACGCATCACGCCCCGTAGCGGCTGTCCTTCGTTCAGCTGAAGAAGAAAAGAAAAGGAAGTACTGCGACCCATGCGAGACGCGCCACACCACCTTCACCCCTTTAGTAACCTCTGTCGACGGAGTTTTTGCTCCACAAATGATATCATTCACTAAACACCTCGCCGAAACGCTGGCGGACCGCTGGAACCGGACCCCTGCCACATTAATGGGCTGGCTACGAGCAAGAATTCAAACCGCCATCATCAGGGCTAGCAGCATGTGCATCCGCGGTACCCGCCATAGGTGGAATCGCACAGGCCTATATGAGGATGGAGCGGCAGTCCCACACGTCTTGAACTAGAATGAATATCTTATTTATATTCTCTGTACTTATTTTCATGAATCTTTTGTTTATACTAATAAATAAATCTACGTAATACAAAAAAAAAAAAAAAAAACAAAAAAAAAAATAATAATTACCGAACCTGGTCACAAAAATTCACCATATTCAGTTGAGAAATGCAGCCTGTAGAGGAGAAACGAAAGCATTTTTGCCCAATCCTAAAACGGAGACGCTTTGCTCGCTGGGTCAATCACAGATTTGTTTATTTTTAATAATTATTCACTGCCTTTGGCTGCTTAGGTCTCCTCCAACGACTTCCAGCGGTGTCTGTCTCTGGCTATTCTTCTCCAAAGAGGACCAGCAATTTCTTTGATGTCATCCGCCCATCTTAAGACTGGACTGCCTCTCTTTTGCAGTCCTTATCTGGACTGCCATTCTGTTATTTTTTGTATGCTGTTGTTTGTTTTCTTGGTCACATCTCCGATTTTAGTTTTGCTTCTTATTTTGGTAAGTTTTTATCTTGTGTCCTTCCTTCTGAGGGAACATATGTTTAGCACATTGTTCAATTCAACGTAATTTAACATTGTTTGTTGTTATTTTAATTATTTTCTTGCTTGTATCACATTTACTGCTTACAACATGACGCCACCGCATCACTGTATACGATCCTCGTAAGAGTTGCGGGCCTACTTATTCATAAATACAGGCTACCTGTGAGCCTAGCTTTGATAGTGGTCAACAAAACTATCTCCTTGTTATGTATATTTTACTATTAATAAAGATTATTATTATTATTATCTTTCAAGGACCAGTATTTGTTCCAGCCGCATGGAATATGATTGTCTATTTCTTTTGACATCATATCAGTTGTTGCGATGATTTGTCCTCAATACACAAACTCCTGCACATATTCGAACTTGGTTCCATCTATTTCAATAGTGAACTCTGTTTTGTTAGTCATTAGTTTTGGTTCATTTTGAGTCCTACTTCTTTGCTTTCGTTGCTTAGGGCTTGTATCATGCATTGCAGTGTCTTTTTTTTCCATTAAGATCAGGTCATCAGCGAATCTTAGATGTTAAGGCCATATTTGCCCCAGTTTTATTTTATGAATATGTGTTCCAGCACCGCCGTGAAAGTTTTCGGGGACAGTGGGTCCCCTTGTCTCACACCTCTGTTTATAGGGAATGGTTCACCTTTGGTCTTTAGCTTTATGCAGCTTTTGCTCTTGCTGTAGATATTTTTCAGTATATTGATATAGTTGTTGTTCACTCCTTGCTCTCTAAGGCTTTCCCAAATATTGTTGTGATTCAACCTGTCAAAAGCTTTGGAATAGTCGATAAAAGCTATATACAATGGTTTCTGGTATTCATTATATTTTTCCATGACTTGTTTAATAGTGTGGGTGTGGTCAATTGTGTTGTAATTATTTCTGAAGCCCGCTTGTTCAATTGGTTAATTTTCTTCTAGTATGGTTGTTACTCTTGCCAAGATCAGCTTGACGAAGACCTTGTAGATGTTTGACATGAGGCTTATAGGCCTATAGTTGCCGATGTTGTGTATCGCTCCTTCTTTGTGGATGAGAATGATGTGGGATTAACCCCATTGGTCCGGGACTGTGATTTTCCTGTGAGTAGGATGTCACTGAATATCTTAGCTTAGGCTGGATTAGTTCTTCGATTGTACCTCCATCCAATATCCATAATCATTGGATATTATTTTAGTTTCCTCTGCATTTAGTGATAGGCCAACAGTTTTACTTTGGCTTGTTAGGTCTTGTATCATATTTTGAAATATTTTCCTCTGCACTTAGTGAGAGGCCAACAGTTTTACTTTGGCTTGTTAGAGTCTTGTATCATATTTTGAAATATCTGTGGTTTCTCAGAAAAAACTACAATGTTGTTGGCGAACCTCATATGATTTAGCCAAACAATGTAACTGTGATTTTCCTGTTAGTAGGATGTCATTGAATATCTTAGCTTAGGCTGGATTAGTTCTTCGATTGTACCTCCATCCAATATCCATAATCATTGGATATTATTTTAGTTTCCTCTGCATTTAGTGATAGGCCAACAGTTTTACTTTGGCTAGTTAGGTCTTGTATCATATTTTGAAATATTTTCCTCTGCACTTAGTGAGAGGCCAACAGTTTTACTTTGGCTTGTTAGAGTCTTGTATCATATTTTGAAATATCTGTGGTTCCTAAGAAAAAACTACAATGTTGTTGGCGAACCTCATATGATTTAGCCAAACAATGTAACTGTGATTTTCCTGTGAGTAGGATGTCATTGAATATCTTAGCTTAGGCTGGATTAGTTCTTCGATTGTACCTCCATCCAATATCCATAATCATTGGATATTATTTTAGTTTCCTCTGCATTTAGTGATAGGCCAACAGTTTTACTTTGGCTTGTTAGGTCTTGTATCATATTTTGAAATATTTTCCTCTGCACTTAGTGAGAGGCCAACAGTTTTACTTTGGCTTGTTAGAGTCTTGTATCATATTTTGAAATATCTGTGGTTCCTCAGAAAAAACTACAATGTTGTTGGCGAACCTCATATGATTTAGCCAAACAATGTAGGTAGGTACCTAGAATGTTTTCCAGGCTCTGGGAAGTTTTGTTGGAGGTAATCAAGAACAACCCATTAGACATTAATTAGCCCGTGTTTGACTTTAACTTGAAACAGTAATGTAAAAAGTTTCCTGCTGTGGACGAAGATCCCAAATAAATAAATAAATCTCTACTAACTGGCTGGCTTTGAGATGCTTCACTATCTCTGGCATAATACCTGGAATCTCCGCTCCGCATCCTCAGCGAGCGGCCGCTTCGCCTCAGTCACCAACACTGCTCGGTAACCAGCTGGTATATCCACTGCAACACCGTCCAGGTTGTGTCCACGGAATGTCGCTTTCAACTCTGTGGAACCACCACAACAACCTTTATCAACCAGCTGGACTGGAGCAAAAGGGTCTTCACAGTGACCAAAGTGGGGGAGTGGGAGGGGAACCCCCCTGAGAAGTAGGGGATGAGCAAACCCCCATTTTTTTAAGGTTTTTTTGTGTTGCTTAAATATTTAATAAAACCCCATTTTTTAGTTATAGACATACTTTAGCCTCTTAAGTCCTGAAGAACAAATCAACACAGCACCACAAAACTTTTTGTTTTTTCTTACTAATATGGGGTCAATGAAGAAGAAAAAAAAAATTTATTTTTATTATTATTATTTATTAGAGAAAAACACCATGCACAGGTTGGTGGTATTTGTAGAAACAATTATTTTTTTGTGTGCACAAATACAAGTCACATTTTTTGCAAATCGTCGGGCATCTTGATTTGCACCCTCGATACCTACATTTTGAGGCAAAATTGTCGTCTTTGAAGAATGAAAGATGATCAATTCCATCCAGTCTCACCTCAACCTGTGGATGAGATACAACCGGTCTTGGTCTCTTCCGTGAAGGCGTTTCCACTTCGGCATCATCTTGTATGACCCTTTCACTCGTTCTAGGCCTGGGACCTGGGCTGGAGCTGGTGCTGGGATCGTCTGTCCTTCCACCCTCGTACCTAGCCATTGCAGTTGCAATATTGAGTCGGTATTGCATAAGACCAAGTCTATTCTTGGATTCAACACCTTCTTCTTGGCAGCATCTGATATACATGATCCAGCAGTTAACACAGCACAAGTCTAAGAAGTGGTTGAAAGCTCTTACTGTCCATTTCCTAGTATGCATGGAGCTTCTGTAATAAGCTATCAACCTATCACAGAGGTCTATTCCTCCCATGCATCTGTTGTAGTTTCTCACAATGGCTGGTTGTGCTACATCCACCTTCTGTTTCTGGACCTTACACCAGCGCTTGCAACTACCGGCTGGAGCACTACCAACACACGTTGACAGCATGTTAACAGCCTTAGTATCCTTCCATTTCAAGACACATATATTTTCGTCATTCCTGACCTTTTCATCCCAAGTGCCCCTGGACATCTGTTTGTCAGGTTTTAACTTCTGGGAAACTGGCCCCATTCTGTTTGTCACTACTGTTCCAGTCAGGTAAACTCCTTCTTTGTTCTTGTTCAGGTATTCGGCCAGTTTTATACTAGTAAAGAACCTGTCCGTGTAAAGAACACAGCTGCCATCAATCGTGCGGCATAACAATTTCACTATTCCTGCGCCCAATCCCAGTGTAGCCATATCTTCTCGTGGTATGGTATTAGATCCTACATACAAATGAAAATCCAATACAAGGCCGTCTCTAGTAGCTAACACGAAGTTTTTCAGCCCCAGAGGATTTGGTTTTGACGGGACATATTGTCTGTATTCGCAGCTGCCTGAAAACGGATTCATTTGTTCATCTATCGACAAATGTTGTGATCTAGGTAAGCTGTGACATTTTTGAAGTATGTGGTCTAGCATTGGTCTTAACTTCCACAGTTTATCATTGCTGTTTGATCTGTCCAAGGTGTTGTCTACAAGATGTACATGATTTCGGAGCTCGAAAAATCGATCCCTCGTCATGGTATCGCGAATGACTGGTACACACAAATCTCTACTCCAGTATAGTCTGGCTTGTGGGTATTTCAAGGTACCCATGAGTAATTGTACTCCTGCAAATCGTATCATCTCCTTGTAGTCAGTTTTAACTGAGCGATGTTCTCTTTTTTGTACGGAGTACAAATTAGTTTGCTCAGCCACAAGTCGCCAGAAGTCAACGTCCAAATATTCAAAAAATAACCTCAACATATTTGCCTGAGAGCATCCCTATGGCTTCAACATATCTTCGTCAATATTTGGGCCTCTAGAAGGCATCTCTTTGGCTAACCAAAAGTGTCTTTCAGAGCCTCCAACATTTTCAACAGGCAGATTTTGGTGCTCCTCTTCAGACTCTGAAGATGAAGCTTGGGGTTCTTCAGATGGAAAAAACTCTTCATCATCATCATCAGCATAAAAATCTCCATCACTGGCATTCAAGAAATCTTCAATCTCTTTGTCATTCATGTTTTATCCTGAAAAAAACGTAGGTGATATTTACCCATACTAGAATTTTTACTTGAGTTAACTCCCGAGGTATAACCCGGTCAAATAGAAATGGGGTCTGGTGGGCGTGGCACGACTACTTCCCTCTTGCTCATATTATATCGCTGTCTATACTCACACGTACCGGTACGGACAGCATAGACATTAAACTAATTTATTGTAAAATACTGACTTGAAAATCGCAATGCGGTCGAGCCCTTATTCAAATTTAACACTACGGACCAAAGATAATATAATCGGACCGCGCCGACAACAATGATCTGTTGTTCTGTGGTCTGTAGCGTCTTGTCCGCCATGACACTCCACTTTACTCACTCACTTCACGTTTCGTCTTGCGACTCGAGTGTGCTAACGTTTTGCGATTTGTTTTTGTGCCCTTACGATTATTATTGTTGAGTTTTGTTATTGTTACGTTTGTTTTTCTTGATTCTTGTTATCATAGTGTAGTAATATTGCGCTATGCCTAATAAGCGTGGAAAAAAGCTAAAAAGCGATGCACGAAGGATTGTGTATAACGTCATTCAATATTTTGAAGAGGAAAAAAAATCTAAGCGTTATCACCCATATGAGTACGCTCATGCACGAGCTCAAATGGCTACGGGGCTCGGAAAGATGACAATAACGAGAATAAAACAAGAAGGTAAGCACTGGTTGTATTTTGGGGTTGGTTTTGTTTTTATATCGTTCCGGATGAATTTGATTAAAATGAGGTGTTTAATGGATAGATAGCAGTCACTTTTCATACCAAAGTGCTTTTCTTTTTGCGCGGAAATGCATAGGTTTTCTGGAAATCCAAAATAAAAATTGCGAAATTTTGGTGAACGAAACGTATTTTGCTACGAAAATCGGCAAAACGAAACGTCAAAAGTACCATTCACAGACAAAATTATCGTTTATTCCCATTTGTTCTCAACCCGGTGTCCCCATAGGGACATATTGGACAAAAAAATCCCATTTGTCCCCAATGGTGACAATCGAAACTTTTTAAACCCCAGTAGTTCCGTTGGATGCAGTTCATTGCGTGTTGTCGTACTCAGTGTTAAAACTGTCATAATATCTTGGAAACTACTCATCCTAGACCACTGGTTTGTATGGAGATGTGACAGCTCTTGATGAGATCTTCATTTTGGATGACAGCTGTCAAACTTAAAACTGTCATATCTCGGAAACTACTCATCCTAGACCACTGGTTTGTATGGAGATGTGACAGCTCTTGATGAGATCTTCATTTTGGATGACAGCTGTCAAACTTAAAACTGTCATATCTCGGAAACTACTCATCCTAGACCACTGGTTTGTATGGAGATGTGACAGCTCTTGATGAGATCTTCATGTTGGATGACAGCTGTCAAACTTAAAATTGTCACTAAAAACTTGTATGCAAGCTGCAAGTTGAACAAAATCGTGTTTCCAATTCAAATTACTTGCACACAAGTGTGACGTCATACATGCATGCAAGACTTGCATAATGGAGTCGCGCCTTTAGACACCATTTGAATGGGCCAGTGACTGCCATCGAGCTATTTATTATTTTCAAATAGGAAACAATGGTATTTTTATACCTTTTTTATTGCAGGTCAACATGCTGCTGAGCAAGGTGGAGAAATTAAAACGCCATCCAAAGGCCAAAAAGGTTTATTTAACACAAGGGTGCATGTGGACAACTTTATGCGAACGGCGATTAGAGGTATTATAACATCTATTTACGATGTACGCAAGGAAGTTCCCACACTAAAGAAAGTACTGGCTTCTGCCCGTCAAGACCTAAACTTTCAGGGATCGCGCAACACTCTGAGAAAAATCATGGTAAACGACTTGGGCTTTCAATTTAAAAAATGTCGACAAAATCGAAAGGCTTTAATAGAACGCAGCAATATCGTGACATGGAGGATAAAATACCTCAGGAAAATTCGAGCAAATGACGCTTTGGGTGCTGACAAAAGGCCTGTCATATACACTGATGAAACATGGATTCACTCACACTATACTGTGTCCAAGTGTTGGCAGTCAGTTACGGATAAGGGTGTCAGAAAAAATGACAGCCCTGGCCAAAGATGGATTATCGTCCACGCCGGTTCAGAAAAAGGGTTTGTGCCAGGAGCTGACCTTCTATTCAAGGCCAAGACCAAAACTGGTGATTACCATGATCAAATGGATGGCAACAATTTTTTAAAATATATTGAGGAAAAGCTTATCCCAAACATCCCACAAAAAAGTATTGTGGTAATGGACAACGCACCCTATCACAGTATGCAAACCAACAAAGCACCATCATCTGCCACCCGGAAGGCAGATATTAAAGAATGGCTCCGTGAACATGGAATAGAATTCGACGACTCACTAACCAAGCCGGAATTGCTTGAGATTGTAAAAAAAAATAAACCTGAAAAAACTTATATAATTGATGAGTTATTTGCAAAGCACGGACATGAGGTTTTGAGGATTCCTCCATACAATTGTGACTTGAACCCAATAGAATATGTGTGGAACCTCATAAAGCAGAGGGTGGCGGAAAAAATGTGGACCAGCTTGAATCAAGGATTGAAGGAATGACAAGAGATGCAATTGCCTCAATAACAGAAAATGATTGGGCCAAGGAAGTAAATCACGTAAAACGCCTGGAACAGAAATACTGGGACAGGGATGTGGGGTGTGAAAAGGAAATCGAAGATCTTATAATAAACCTTGGTGTAGAGAGTGACACAGACGATGAAGATGATGGAGAATCTTCTGAAGGAGATATCTCTGGTATCGATGAAATAGACGAAGAAGAAGCTGGACCTTCAACAGCATAATTATTTTTACATATATTAATAAATAATAATAAATAAAATTGTATTTTTTGTGCTGACCATACGAGCGTTCTGGACCCCACCCACCAGACCCCATCTCTATTTGACCAATTTTTACATATTTTAATATATAATAATAAATAAAACTGTATTTTTTATGCTGACCATACGAGCGTTTTGGGCCCCGCCCACCAGACCCCATCTCTATTTGACCGGGTAGTACACAAGAGTGTACCTAAACTATTTACCTAACAATTCACGCAAATAAATATCAAACCATATGATTTTACCATTACAGACAACACTTTGATTCAATAAGCAAACAAAAATACAAAAAGAATACGAAAAAACATAGATTTAGCATATTTACCTGGTTATTAACTTTTTTCCGCAGCACAAATGATAAAAATCTACCTACTCGAAAGTTGTAATGGTCAAAAGTCGCGAAAAAGTACCTCTAGCGCCACCTATCGGCGATTTTCTAAGAAACAGATGTCAGCAGACGCTGGTTTAGTAGTGCTACTCCACAAAAGATGTCGCTAGATGTCACAAAAAAATCATAAATTCAGGTGCACACAGGTGTACCCAGGGTCTTAAGAGGTTATTGCATCTATCATGTGTAGAAATGGATCCTTTTTCTCCCTGCAAATTTAGAATCACTTTAACTCCGGGTTACAGCGATGCCCTCGCACTGCAGCAGACTCACGCTCGCCTCTGCAACCTCGGCCGCTTTGTCTCGCTCAGGACATATTGGTGCGCGGTTGCCTACACAACTCCATGCCTCTGGCTTATAAAAAACACTCTAGAGCATAGCAACAAGACTGCCTAGGAAGGTCTGCCTAGTAAGTGGGGTGCCATGATCCAGATGTTCACAATCAGTCAAATAATAGAGACATATTCTGTTTATATTATCAAAGGGGGAACCCCAACCTAACAACAGATTCGATTTAGACAGTTTATTGTTAGATATGTTTTTGAACGCACTCCTATAGTGTCAATTAAGTTAAAATATATAAAACTTTGATAGATTCAATCTCGAAAAGTAAATGTTTGCTCGGAAAAAGAATAACACTATTGGAATGCTGATAATTTTCTTAATCTAACAGTATATCTCTTATCATTAAATTCGTGCCGCAGTATTGTTAAGCATAGCCACTTGATCTACTATGCTTTGTTGTTTTGTAGGAATATACTTTCCCTGGTTGCATAAAATTTGCTGAATTCGATTTTCCCAAACAGAATTCTAACCTAAATAATTAAGTGCAATCAAGAAAACCTTACTGATGAGAGATGAGAGTTCTCCCTATTGAATGACGGTGCTGAACACAACTCACCAGCACGGTCGGTTTCCTCTACGTAAGTCTCGAAATACTGCTTCACATTAGCTGGACCATCTTCCTCTATATTGCATGGAATGTAGTGAGCCCTCTGCTCAAATATCTCACTATTGTCAGTATCTTTCAAGTTGTTCTCTACTTTGATAGACATTTTATTTTGCTATTTTAGAGTGAAACTTATGTGAAAATCTTAGAAATGAAATGAAATAAAAATAAAAATTCAGAATTCACCAGACACCACACAAACAAATGTCAAGTCAAATAGTAAAACCGCCAATCCAATTTTATTTATGCCCTATGAACCTGAAGAGTTTTCTGACAGTTGATTAAAAAAAAATAAGCTTCCAAATAGATCGCTAGAGGGCGCGAGAAAATTTGAGGATTAAATGTGCAGTCCGAAATAATGGAAATGTGTAAATGCGAGCTTGTGACCTTAAACAATGGCTAGTGTCAATCGGACATCAAAAATACTGAATTTCACAGCAAAAAAGGATCAGCAAAAACACTTTTTATGTTTTAAGTATTTTTGTTGTTCTTACATGTTCAACCTAATACGAAGGATTCACCTAATCTACCGCAGTATTTTTCCCTGATATTTGGTGTGAAAATCACTATATTTGCTGTGCAAATCAGTATTTTTGATATGCAGTTTAATATTTCCCTTAAACAATTCGGACCACAGTACATAAAATAATAATAATAATAATATAATAATACCTTGGACACTATTTACACACATTGATCTAGCCCCAAACTAGGATTCCCTGTATCTTGGGTACTAGACAACGATACACATACTTATATAGATAAATATTAATACTTAGATAGATAAACAACCATGACTAGGGTACAAACATCCGTTCTCATCAAACAAATATTTGCCCCCACCGGGACTCGAACCCGGGACCCTTGGTTTCGTAGGCAGCGTCACTGCCGACTCGGCCATTCGGGTCGTCCGAATATATGAAATGTCAGGTCACAGACCACAACAATATTACGTACGTGACGCTGTCTCTTACTTAATAAGACTCTGGGGTAGATCCGTGAATTCAACGACGCCATCTAGCGAGATACTTTGATAAAAAGAGATATCTATTTCTAGAGTTCCGTTCGAAAAATGTTGTTGTGGAGTTTATTACGTCGTAAAACCATGTAAAAACTTTAAAACAACGACAATGAATATAATGCATTTTGATTTAAATATAAGAAAATATTTAATTTCGGGGTTTTTCTAAATTATTATTTAGGTTACGTAAATTTTAAGTTAGTTCAATTAATAACATCAGTATTCTGATGTTATTAATTGAACTAACTTAAAATTTAATAAAAAATCAGATGTAAGATTCAAAACGAACTTTTATTTAATTTGACACTTGTCTTTTCTCATGTTGGCCCTTGTGGCAATTTATCTTCTATTTTTTTATTCTGTACCTATGTTGAAGGAGACAGTCTAAGGCATAGATAACAATTACTTTGGTCTAAGGTCTAGTACCTATAACTACAATAAAAAACAATGACATAAATCAGCCAAACGCTTCGTCATACATAATTAACATATGAAACAAAATAGATATCTATAAAAATAAACCGCCCCAAGAATTTCAATTTCACATGACGAGACCGCTCGTCGAGACGGACGTTGTCAACAAAACGTTGCAATATGAATGAATGAATACTAAAACGTTATACATGTAACGACGTACAATTAATTATTTTTTCGCCTAGCAACACTCAGTTATCCAGTACAGGCCGCGCCAAGCTAGGTCAGTCCGTGCTAAAGAATCTTGGCGGTAACTAACTGTATGTGATGTGATAGGTGATTCAGTTATGTAAACCACAGAGCACATTTTTAATGTAAACTTTTCAAAACCGAAACTAAATAGTTGGTAATAAAACAAACGCCGAGTTTGGACGGACACTTTGTCGTGCAAAATTTTCATTATAGCTCTGTCCCTTTTCTTTACTACATATTCAGATAGGTACGTAGTACAGAAAAGGGCCAGAGTTACACCCGATATATAGTTCTGTCTGTAGTTTAATGAAAATTTTGCACCATAAAATCGTCCAGTGATTCGCTAGCTCCGATTTACAGCTCTAATGCTGGTAAAGACAAGGATCTCACTTGATCGGACCGTGTTGGCGTGCTATAATACTTTGTTCTCACATAGGGCTGGCTGATGAGAGTGAGCGGGGCGCGGCGCGGCGGCGCGGGGCGGCGGCACACAGCCGACCACAGAACACAATTACTCTGACGAGCAGCCGACATTACTACTTATATTGCTCTGTGCGACACTGGACTGTTTCGCTTCCATTATTTTGCCACGAATGACCGCTCACTGCCAGATAGGTAGGTATAAAAAAGTTTTAGGTACCTATCGCTTATTCTGTTCTGTGCTACGTTATTGAAAAAGCCTGCAGAAGCACCCAGACCCCGGCTCATATAATTGGATATTACAAAGATTATGAACCGTAAACGTTATCAGGAACGTTAATTAATATTAGGTTTTCAGCTAGATATTCTCGTTTCAAAGCAAGACTCGTCATTATTTAGTAACAACGATGATGTTGATGATGATGAGATAGGTAGGTACCTATCTACATACTATTCGTACAATTCAATTTACTTTTTGGTAATTGCCTACCTACATAATATTAGGTAGGCAAGTACATGATGGTTTAGGTCATTATTATTTTAAGTAGAAATTTATACAATGGATAAGTAGAACATAGAGAATAATATTAAACTTATATTACATAGGTATTATGATCAATTCTCTTTATTCTTATTTATCATTATCATCAATTAGTAGAAAACTATTAGGCTATTAGCTTTTCTACATTGGAAACGATATTGAGTAATGAAGTAAATCATATTATAAAATATCTTTTGAGTGGCGCTTAGTTTGTCCCTTAACTTAGGCACATTGAAATTAGTAAATGATAATACCTACCTGAAACCTATTGATTTGTGGTGCTCAGTGCTCACTCGTAAAGGTTATTATATCATTAAAGTATCTATCTAAAAACTATATTTAAGCATATAAATAAAAATACTATAATAACGAATTAGGTTAGTCTTTTTATAAAATCTATTTATATACATATAAGTTGACATAGGTAACATTATTACAATCAAGTTTACAAGGTGAAACTATACAAAAGGAATGAAATGAATAGCCAGAGTCTGCAGTGCAGCAGCGATAACGCACCGCACGGCGACCCGCGACCGTGTCGGCTGTCGCTTCGATAACGTAATAATAATTACGACGGTTTGCCAGCCAATGCCAGCTCACAACCCGACCTACCTATAACTATCGCTTTTCGGCACTGAATTTTTCTCCCACACCCATGTTAATGTTGCTATAAAAAGTGTCAAGCAAACTTTTTGTTTCAAGCTAATTTATTTATTTTGTCAATAATTATAGTAACAAAACATTACAAACAAAAATGTAGGCTCAAAATCTGATTTATTTCACCCTTTTTTGGGAAGGAAGGAAAAAACCTATAGAAGGACCAAAAAGTAATGACAGTGGCCATTGATAGTCAGTTTTTTAAAATAATTCCGAACTGCACAAATGGGAGCTTCTTTATATTTTTAATTTCTTATGAACATATACTTTACGTTCACTGGATACGACTTTGACAGCTGTCATAAAGTGTCTGATAGTGAAATTCGGAACAAAACAGCGATCGCAGCGGCACTCTTCTGGCAAGTGCAATTTAGTCGCAAATGTTGCCAGTAAGAAAATATTTTCATCTTTTTCACTCTTTCCGTGGCAGTAGCATCATCTTATTGCTGTCGTAATGGACGTCGCCTCAGTTTTTAGATTTCGCGTATTTTGTTTAGATCTTCGATAAATCGCATCGTAAACTTTTCTAAATGGTTTTAAAAGCCGCCCTTAGGCTCTAGGATGTAGTGCGTGCATTTAATATTCCGGCAAATCATGTTTTTAGCGTGTTTTCGTTTCCATTTTTCATGTACCTTTGCTATACTCCACGATTGATTATAATTCGTGACTGGATTGCAAGTTTCAAGTCGTATATTCTTCGAAATCGTATCACTGCACTTGTTTTAAGTTTAGATGTTTCTATTATAGCGTATCATAAGTGTTCTACTACTGTTTCCTAGCTGTTTATAGTGTAAAGTTATGTTCTAAGTAATAGGGTAGTGTTGTGGAGATATACTAAAAACTTGGTGAGTATATTTTGCTTGTAAGATACATGATTACGACATTTTCTTTGTACTGGCTGCTTGGTTACGTTTTTATGTCTTTTACATGATAAGAATGCAAGTAATGGGATTTCAATTGCCTCACATAGTAATTGACAATTTTTGATCATTTGTTGAACATGAATTTTCTCTGGGGTCATGTCTGGTGCATAATTATTTCAACTCACCTACATTTTGTTTTTGAAGCTCTCGATATGTTGTAGACTATGTTCGGGTTTGTTATTAGTTATGTAGATCAAGAGAGAGCCGTTTGCTAAGATACTCAAGGGTTCATGCCTCTTAGCTAAAATTTGATTTCCCCGGCTAAACAATCATCCTTACTTGGTTTGCTGGAAGAGATCTCTTGTTGGAGAAGCTTGCCTTTGTACACTATTTTTATTTTAGCACTTTTTTGTATGTTATTTGTGAACAATAAAGAAATTATGTATATTAGGAAATATTTTGGTTGTGGGGGCTTCCGCCCCCTTATCGACACTCTGACCAATATTTTTTATATATTTCCGATCCCTTCATTTTAGAAAAACATTTTTTTGTTGCTTATTGGGGTATATAGCAACCCCAATAAGCAACAAAAGACAATTAATAAATATGGTGGCATACATTACTCCAATACTGGATGGTCAGTCTATAGTACAACATGACATTAATCCACATTGAAAACCATATGAACCAATTGAATAATGAAATAAATCCATAATATCAACTTGGGCTTTAAATTTTTGCAAAGAAATCTGCTTCCGCAGGCTACGAAACTTAAAATGGTTAGTTTTACGAGCCCAATTTCAGAACACATCATCAATTTTTACATTGAGATACAAGAATTTTCAGAATCAAATATTTTGTATGATATAATAATGTATATACATGAAGTCAAAGTCAAATTTATTAATTACTGTAGATATTTACATATAATTAGCAAATGTAATTTATTGCCTCTTCTTCACATGGGACCACTGTGGGAGAAGGAGGGTGTAGAAAATCCCACAGATTGATTATTAGATCTCTTTTAAAAATTGCTTTTGCTTAACTAATACACATATTACAATATTAATTATTATAATTAATAAGCAGGAATAAATAATTACAAAATTATTTGCAGCTAGGACTTTGTTGAACTAGATTAACCCCATACAGTCCCATCATTTAAGTAATCTTGAATGTTGTAATATCCCTTTTTCGACAAAGTCGCTTTAACATGCTTTTTAAATGGCAATTTCAAAATGTCCAGAGGTACTTATTGTAGTAGAGAATGCACTGACCCTTGAAAGAGTTGCTATCCTTCGCAATTCTAAACCGGGCGCAAATAGTCTGTGATTATTTCTTAGGTAAACATTACAGTGACCCTTGAAAGAGTTGCTATCCTTCGCAATTCTAAACCGGGCGCAAATAGTCTGTGATTATTTCTTAGGTAAACATTACAGCTATCACTGGAAAATGTTGTAAGGTTCTTGCATACAAACATTAGATTTTCGAAAATAAATTGACTATCTACAGTTAGTATGTCAATTTCTTTAAAAGGTTCTCTTAACCTCTCCTTTCCCGGGAGTTCGAGACGTCAAAAACGACAAATACCGGAGTGTTTTTGAGCGTGCGGGCTGCGCGGCACTTGACTAATATATCAAGTGATTCTGTTGGAATGGTAACACTTAGAATTATGGGAGTTGTATATCTGAGTAGCTAATGAAACCCTCTTTTACACAATGTGTAGAAAATGTCACTGTGACCTTAGTTTATTTTTGTACTGGCATGAGAAACACAGACTTCTATGAAAATGCTCCCTCTCGACACAAATCTAGCCGACATCAGAAAATTATCAACAACATGTACATGTTGTTTGATACCTACGTAATCTACACAAAATAACCTTTTCAAAACAATAAAAACATTAGGGTGTTCTTATAGAAACTTTCGAATATTTCAGCGTTTCAATCAGCGTTACGTTGGGAGCGTCCGGAAGAAAGTGATTTTCAAAACGCGGTTGAATTATTTTTTTCTACGGAAAAGCATAAACTAGCACACAGACCATAAAGTTTGTCTAATTGGGTGTCCACACATGATCGAACCGTAAAAATTGGTCCAACCGTTGGATAAAAAATACCGGTTTCAAAAATATTAGTCATCCCGCTGCTTATGCTGACAGCGGTACATGGAGTGACCGGGGCCGCGCTGCTTATGCTGACGGCGGAAAAGGAGAGGTTAAGGAGTCTATTCGTTATAAATTATAAATTGCTCGAATAGCTCTTTTCTGATAATAAAAATAGTTTGAATATCCGCTGCTTCCCCCCACAACAAGATACCGTAGTATAAGGAGTCTGTTCGGTTTAAAATATAAATTGCTCGAATAGCTCTTTTCTTTATAATAAAAATAGTTTGAATATCCGCTGCTTTCCCCCACAACCAACAAGATACCGTAGGATGTGACACTATGAAAGTAACTAAAATAAAAAAGCCTTGATGTAGCCACATCTGTGTTTTGTCTGATGTTCCTAACAGAGTAAGCCACAAAACTTAATTTACTCACCACTCCCCACTTCAATTTGCAAGTTTTGACAATGTATAACAACATAACATGCAATATCACAGTATCCCTCTCTATTCCACTTTATTTTAACATTGTCATGTAATATTAATATGTTTTGGAACTTCTACAATCGTCGATGTAACCTAGTCTTGGATCAATTAGGAACTAAATTAACTGTCTTGCAAGCAAAAGAGTTAATTTAGTTCCTAATTGATTCAAATAAGTTTGGCTATGATAAGTTTAACCTCAGTTAAAGTTACTAAGTTAAAGTTGATACTATAATAATACAGTCATTATATATCTATATTCAGATAAGAAATGAGTTTTTACCAAATAGTTTTACATTAACGTGCGGTTTTTGGACGCAGTAAAAAGGGTTTATGATACGTATGTAGATAAAAGTATATTTTAGACTGTATTATTAGATATATATTATTCAGATTTTTGGTATTTAAATGGATTTCAAAACTTTCAGAATTTCAGACTAAAAATTTATAACACATTTTACCGCTGTAGACGAAGTGAATTTGGCCTTGTATAAAGGAATATTTGGATAGTTATGACGCCACATGAAGTTTGAAAACTTTTACTTCAAATCTATGTTGATTTACATTATTTTGAAGTCCAATTT
Organism: Argyresthia goedartella; assembly: GCA_949825045.1. NCBI lineage: Eukaryota > Metazoa > Arthropoda > Insecta > Lepidoptera > Argyresthiidae > Argyresthia > Argyresthia goedartella. Next base: position 4,308,319 of record OX463832.1, on the reverse strand, counting down.
GATCCGACTATAGTGTATCATCATTAAGTATACCATGGCTGGGAATTGGGTAAAATAGTCACAATAGAGGAGCAATCACCATCGTCAGCACCATCTCTCATTGCAGGCCACCACCACGATCGCGTCAGCACGGCACATGGCGCTGTGTGAGAGCCAGCTCGAGGCGCTGCCGCAGTCCGTGGAGCGCGAGGAGCGGGAGCACTCCTCGGAGCGGGAGGGGCTGACAGCAGACACCCCGGGCAGGCCGCAGGGAGAGACCGTCCGGCCGCCTAGCGAAGCGCTGTTTGCACTCAATCAAGGTAGGAAAAAATTGAATTACCCATGCCCAGGGGTCAGACCTCCCTGCTATGTCCGGGTCCCTACACATTGAGCGGGCATCAGCTTGTGTGGTATACGGACTACAAACAACCCCATTGTGTTGTGAGACAGTTATAGTTAATCGATTTAACTGTGAGCCATGGCCTCTCAAGGTAGGACTCGCCTCATAATGCAGTAATTCTATGTTATCAAAGTAACGGAATGACAAACAAATTTTGATTAAATTAAGTTTTAAAACTTCATCATCAGCATCATCAGAACTTGTCATCCCACTGCTGGGCATAGGCCTCTCCCAAACCACGCATTCGCTACGATCAGCCGCCAGTCTCGTCCACTGCTTTCCAGCCATTTTAGCAATGTCATATGACCATCGAGCTGGTGGTCTGCCCGCTGTTCTCTGTTCTGTTCGTTTGAAACTGGGGTGACATTATACCTTTGGGTGTGGTGTTGAAATCTCACAACTCTTTCCCGCCCTTCCACCTGACCCTTCACCAGCCCCAACCGTGGAAGTTGTTAAAGAAATTGACATACCAACAGCAAATCAATTTATTTTCTAAAATATAATGTTAAGCAATGAACCTCCCACATTTTCAAAAATTAGCGAGAGCTGTAATATTAACCTAAGAAATAATCACAGACTAGTTGCACCCCGGTTTAGACTCGCGAAAGTTAGCAATTCTTTCAATTCATTTTCTACTACAACAGGATACCTCTGGAGATTTTGAAATTGAATTTTGAATTAATTTCAAAACCATGTAAAAGCCACTTTATCTAAAAAAGGATAAATATTACAATATTCCAGATTAAATAAATGACAAGAGTGTGTTGTGCTTTAACTAACTCAACACACTCCCCACTTAATTATGTTATAATTATTAATTCCTGCATATTATTTATAATATGTAATATTTCTACAAGTTAAACATAACATATTTTATCTACACACGGATCATAAACCCTCTTTACTGCGTCCAAAAACCGCACGTTCCGACCAACATTATGAAATTATGATAGACTACTTGGTAAAAACTCATTTCTTATCTGAATATTGATACATTATGACCATATGACTCGCCTTCGGCTCGTTTCATAAATCTACACTCGAGTTTTAATGCCCTCCATTATGTATATCTAAGTCTATAAATATATCTAAGTCTCATATCCTACTAATTCCTACTTAAAATAAATCAAAAATCAATCTGTGGGAGATTTTTCGCCCTTCGTGGTCCAATGTTGTTATCTATCTAAGTATAATATTTATCTATATAAGTATGCGTATCGTTGTCTAGTACCCAAGATACAGGGAATCCTAGTTTGGGGCTAGATCAATGTGTGTAAATAGTGTCCAAGGTATTATATATATATTATATAATGTAGAAAAGAGGCAAAAATTACGTTTTCTAAACATGTTCTATTTACACAAAAAACAACAATTGAATTTATCACTTTTTGTTTACACTATATACCATAAAAGTGCCAAAGGCAAAAATAATCCTTATTTTATTATCAGAAAAGTTTCTATATACATTTTTAGGGTGCCAACGGGACCCTAATACTAAGCCTCCACTGCACTGTGATCCGTCCCATACAAGCTAGCCGCCGAAAATTATTTTTTTCAGTTTTCTTGCTTGGATTGATGTATTCAAAGATAAACCATTGTTATATATGATAATTTAATAACATAATGGATGTACTAGGTAGGTAAGTAAGTAATTATATATATATATATATATATTATATGTAATTATAATGGAAAAATAATAATTATTCAAAAATTGTTTATTAAAATGAATTCATCCAAGTATTTATATGCTTACATAAATAAAACCGGTCAAGTGCGAGTAGGACATCGGACCCGCACACGAAGGGCTCCAAACCATTGTACACGGGAAAATTTCAGCTCTCTACCTATTTCGGTTGATCCGATCGAGCCCGGTGACGGACGGACAGACAGACGGACAGCGGAGGCTTACTAATAGGGTCCCGTTTGGCACGCTTCGGGTAAACCCTAAAAACAGTATAAGGTTATAGAAGGACATACCTTCAAGATTATCTACCATTTTTTTATAACTCAAAAACAATTGCCACTGCTTGAAATGTTTAGGGTTGTAATTTTGCATTTCCTTGTATACCGACTTGGAAGTTATTTAGTAAAAAATAAATATAGTTTAAAAAAACTAAAAAACACTTTTTTTTTCACAATAATAATAGTATTTATTATTCATTATTGTTTTAAGGTTATATTAAAAATTAATTTTAACTTTTTAGTTCGAAGTGCTTTAAAAGCGTGTTTTTTAGTTTTTTAAACTATATTTATTTTTTATTTTTTAGTTCGAGTTTAGTTTGATTCACTTGCTCTCAGACAGAGGTTGTGTGAGAAATTAATTAATCCTGGCGATCCTAATCAGGATAATGAGATAAACTTATGAAATTATTACATTGTCGCTGATTCTTGATAAGTGTACAAAGTTTGAATTGAATCTGTCCGTTTAAAGTGGGTCAAAATCGAGTCTAAAGGAGTCGGTTATATACAAACAAACATACATACAGGTGAAGCTAATAAAAGCGTGATAAAAATAAGCACGCACTTGGGCTTAATGAAACTCATCATTCTACTCATTAGTTAATTGGTAAAGAATAGAAATTAGTTAAATACCTTAAATGGAAAGTGACCTTTTTGGTGGCTAGCTTGTATGGGACGGAGCACCGTGCGCTGTCTGCCTGTGCGGCAGTCCGTCCGTCCGTCCGTCCCGTCAGCGAGCTCTGTCCGATGAACTGTATCAGGCAGAGAGTTGAAATGTTCACACAATGTGTATTTGCGTTGCCGCTACATCAACAAATAATTAATTTCACGTCTTGCTATGAATCACAGGGGTCTCCTTACAAGAGATTACTTTTACAGACATTTTGTTTTGCTAGGTAAACTCACTAGAACGTATCCGATCTCATTGGAAAAAATCTTTAATTGTGCGGTTTGAAGTTTGTGCTTTTTTTCACATACAAATAATAATAACTCATCCGAATTTATAATAAACATGAAATTTTTGTTTCTGTCCGATTAAACTGTGTTTGCTTAAATATGTTACTAAATTTATTCCCACTTTCGGTCATGAAATAGTATTTTTTAGGGTTCCGTACCTAAAAAGGAAAAAAGGCACCCTTACAGGATCACTTTGTTGTCCGTCTGTCTGTCTGTCTGTCCGTCTGTCACGGCCCCTTTTCTCAAGAACGCGTGGAGGTATCATGTTGAAATTAATATCGATTACTCAGGTCTATGGTCCCTTGGAGCTGTGAAAAATTTAAACTTCTAGGTCCACGCAATCAAAAGATACCGCGATATTATGTCATAATTTTGCTGATTTTGCTGAATTTGTATGGACTCGCGTGGAACTCGTAAGGGAACCAAAACCTATAGGGTACTTCCTGTTGGCCTAGGGTCATGAAATTTGGAATGAAGGAAGGTCTTCCGAAAATCCGAAAACTGTAAATTTCTGTCTGTCTGTCTCATCGTTTTTTTCTCAGAAACGCATGGACGTATAAAGTTGAAATTAATATAATAGTGTACTGACAGCGTGTACGGAACCCTTGGTGCGCGAGTCCGACTCGCACTTGACCATTTTTTTTATTTTGTTCTTCGCACTTCAAATTAACACAAAAATAAGAAATAATACCACCAAATCCAATTCAAACCTAGGTACAACCAAATGAGGGTTAAATTTTGTTAGGTTGGTGCCAGGCCTTGATAAACTGTATGTAATTGATCGAGCGAGCGAAGCGTCCAGTTTCGAGATTGGCCAAAAATGCATTCGTTCTTCTGTCTGTCTGTCTGTCTGTTCTCGCCTACAGGTCGCATTTCTCAACAGATTCTCGTGAACTTTTGTGAGCAGGTTCGATAATTACATAGTTTTTTTGCCGGGCCAGAGTTTAGTTGTTTTTTTTTTAATGGCGGACTCATAATTTTACAAAGTTATTGGTGCGGCTACTTTCATACTCCATTTATTTATTTATTTGGGATCAAAAACAGCTACACAATACAGTGGTAACAATGGTATGAACTTATGATTATATAATTGTGGAGCCCACAACATCATCCATGTGTAACATAATAGACAGGGCCAACTGATAACAACAGGAGGTATTTAAACAAATTAAGTAACACGCGTTGCAATATGTGCCCCGCACTGCGTATTGTAAGTAAGCTGCACTGTGCACACATCTCATCGAGTACGTCTGCGCCTGTAGATGTCGTCTCCATGTACGTAACCAGGTGAGTTATTATGTTTATAATGATTCCAGTTGCTATCAAGCTCATCAGATAAACTTCAAGGGGTCGCGGGTGTGATGGGGGGGGGGGAGATCAGACTACGCAGATCTCTGCGCCGTCACGAGACGAGCCCGTCGACACCAGGTTTGACCTCCTAGGACCAAGGAAACGCGAGTAATCGCCAACACTTGTACCCTTATTTTGCTCAAAAGTCCGCATAGTAATTGGAAAATTCAAACATCTGCAATGGCGATTTAAAATTGGACTTTCTTCGTAAAATTTTTGCGCAAAATAATTATAATAAAGTCTTTTCTCCGTCAGTCGTGATAATCGGCCTTACTAATAAAAGAAGTCATTCACGGTTTAACTTATGCAGTGTTTTGTCTTGCTTTGACATTTGACATTTACTCGACGTATGAAAAGGAGAAAACACTGAATAAGTTAAACCGTGAGTAACTTTTTATTAGTAAGGTGAATTTTTGTGAGTAGGTTCGTTTTTTTGTCGATTCAGCTTTTGGAATTTTCAAAAAATGGCGGAGATGTGGAGGTTTGAAAAATTCAAAAAACCGCCGCAGTCCAAACAGCACGACGGATTTTAACAAATGCGGTGTCGTTGGATTTCTAGAGACCGTGAGAGTAACAGGCTATATAAGTTTAGAGAGAAAAGTCAATAGGTTTGCTTCAAGACCGCAAAATGTTGTTTACAAAGTTATTGGTGCGGCTATTTTCATACTCCATCTATGTAACCAGGTGCATTCATAAGTTTGTATGAGTCTACAGCTCACAGAGCCTCTAGTATAGGTAGGATCACAAATCTGTCCGTCTGTCTATCCCTCTGCCGTCCGTCCGCACAAGTTTGCACAAGTAAAGAAAACAAAAACCGTACAACTGCGAGTTGGAGTCCTGTCCCGAGGGTTCCGCCCAAATAGTTTTTTTTGTGAAGGAGCTACAAATTGACTGTTTTTGGACTTTTCCTATTGTTTGTGCTAAATTTCATGGTTCTAGGTCAATGGGAAGTGACCTATAATGTTTTTGATTCCGTTGCTAATGAAAGAAAGAAATAAAGAAAGAAAGAAAGAAAAAGTGTTTATTTTACCAAAATATCAAACAAAAAAAAAAACCGGTCAAGTGCGAGTCTAAATCGCGCACGAAGGGTTCCGTACCACCGTTCAATGGAAGCAATGGTGTGGAGTGAATAGTTTGGATTTTACACAGCAAAATATTGTTTACAAAGTTATTGGTGCGGTTACTTTCACACTCCATGTACGTAACCAGGTGCATCCATAAGTTTGTATGTGGTATTGTTGTATGGGAGCCCCCTTAAATATTTATTTTATCCTGTTTTTTAGTATTTGTTGTTATAGCGGCAACAGAAATACATAATCTGTGAAAATTTCAACTCTCTAGCTAGCTAGATTCTTGAGATACAGCCTGGTGACAGACGGACGGACGGACAGCGAAGTCTTAGTAATAGGGTTCCATTCTTACCCGTTGGGTACTGAACCCTAAAAAAACATACTGATTGAAATGCAATTATTATACTGGCAAAATAGGAAGGGTCTCAGCATCTGCTGGGGGCAGTTCAAAAATTATAGTAATGTGCTGCTCCCAGCGCTGATTTGTAAAGTAAAGTAAAAATAAAATAAAATATTGCTATCTTATCCTTAATAGGTTTTTTAAATAGAAGCGGCATGTAGAGCGAGGGGATATAGAGGGGGGGGGGGGGGGGGGGGGAATGCTAGATTTTTTTGTTGCGATTTTAATGACTATTTTAATTTTAGTTTAAATGTGCTTGTAGACATATTTTCTCTTAGGGGTGGTGAAAGTAAAATGATATCAAGCAGTTTCAGAAAAGTTGTGACGTATGGCGGTGACTTTTCCTTTTGATCTATGATTGCGTTGACCTAAACGTTTGATTTTTGTACAACTTTACGAGACCACAGACCTAAGCAATCGATTTTAATTTCAACTTGATACCTCTGTGTAGGAAGCAGGAATAGTACGCGTCGAAAATGTATGCGAATCGAACTGTCCGTGACTCTTAGGTACAATGAGATAAGATTCATTTTATCTGAACTCGAAATCTTTTTCACAAGCAGGAATAATTGCCAATAACTCCTGCTTGAGCCACTGATAGATCGCATTTCACTATCGATTCTCGTGAGATTTCGTGAGCGGTTCGATAATCATATTTTTTCACACCTTTCATTCGGAAAAGTAAGTGTTGCTTAACGACGAGAGGAAGCAAAACGCTACTTTTCACTTTGAGCTACTTTTTTAATTTATTCATTGGCATGTAGCATTTACGCAATGTGCCAATTGAAAACAGACCTTAATAAAGTAATCGATTGTAATTTCATCGTACTCGATAAAAACGAACATGTTTCACGTTTTAACTTTAACAACGTCAAATGAAAATTTATGAATTTTTCGTAATATTTAAAAAAATGTCACAATAAATTATATGTTTTACTGAAATCAAAACTATCGATGACTGCTATTGTGATAGAATCAATATCGTTATCCGATACCATTGTAATCGAATATGAATTCGATTCGATTATTTTACTTATTGGTAAAAGTAGCACAGGAATATTTTATCTGTGGTGACCTTTCCCTAATCCTTCACAATCCACCATTATAAAAAAAGTTTTGTTTTCGTTGTTCGATTTCTGTAAAAGTGGTGAAAGTATAATTCAAAATATAGTTATTTCATTATTTTAGAGCATTTTATTATTTAAATTTTCCTAATAGTCGGTGTGAAAAGTTGTATGTGTCACTCGGGAGCAAAATATTTTTCGTCATGGGCGTTAACGCTTGAACTAACTTAGAATCAATCGCTACGCTCAGGATCTATCGTAGAATCCTTCGCTTTACTCTGGATTCAATGTACAGCCCTCGCCGTTAATACATCATTTTGCTCCCTTGAGTCACAAATAACAATTTCCGCCTTCTTGCCTTAAAATAGCACATTCGCCGCTTGATTTTGGGTTCTCAGGCGGAAAAATTATAGTCGTAATTATGTGCATGCCTAATTATGTACAGTTACATACACTAGTTTTTCTACACAGTGACACATTACATAAGCTCTCTTTGATGTGTTCAGGAATTGCATGTTGGAACGGCATTGCGGCATTGATCAGAGCTACTAGCAGTAATTATAATAAAAATGATACCAAAAAAATGGGAAAATGAAGTTATTTATTTATTATAATAATAATTATTCACTGTGTGAATTGTACAGTTATTGAAATACACTTGTTTAGCTTGTTCGGTAGTACCACCTTCGTCCTCTCTTGCCGAAGTAGTTGGCATGTTAATATTAATCACTCAATATTATTTTGAATGTTATTCAGAATTTTGTTTGCAATTTCAATCTTATTCTGGATTGAGTCATCAATGTATCCTTCAGCTACAGTAGTAGAACGCCAACCACCAACTAGTACTGTGGCAGAAGTTCTGCGGAAGCAGTGCCCGGTGTACATTTCAGGATTTGGTAGATTCAAATATTCAGCAAAAGTTTTGCCAGGAAATCCAAATTTGTGACACCAACTTTTTGTGCTGTACATTTACCGGCTCGATATTTCACAAAAAAAACCAGGCACGTGCATTGACTTGGGCGAAGTTGTATGTGTTTCTTAACCACCTCGCAATAATTGCCAGGTGGTTAAGAAACATTGTTTTGGTGTTACGAATAAGGCTGTTTCTTCAATGTCTTGAACATCATTGAACATAAGATTGTACAATTCCTGTCTCCGGCAAGCTCCCATAACCCCAAATATAATTCCTTGAGACTTGCAACAATGATATACACAGATTAGAATCGGTTAACTTCTACGTCAAGAAAAGGAGATGCAAATGAAAATTGCTAATGAATATGGAAAACATTTTACGTTTGTCATAAGATGTATTGTATCCGGCTTTCAAGAATTAGTCGATTTCGTTCGGTGAAAACGTCTTGGATTTTTTAAATGTATTTCCTTCGTTTTTTCGTTAATTAATAGTATTTTGCAATATCTACGTTGTGTTTGATATTTAGAGTAATTGTAGCATTGAATAGAAAGTCCACATGCTAGTAGATTTAAATTTAGTGGACAACTTTTCCAAACACGCCAAAAGTACGTTTTCAGACAGGGACGATGTATTTTTCGCCATTCCATTCCATTAAATGTTGGTAACATCTTTGGTATTGCTTCCTTGAGTTTGCTGGTAGCAAGTCCTTTTGAATATCCATTGCTCTGTCGCGGAGTTCAGGCGTCGTGTCCGAAATACCTTGATCGAAACCACAAAACAAACTAATTGTGAGTAATTGATTGGACAGAAATGAAAACTTTTCATTTATTTTTAAATTCACAGACAAACTAGGGCACACGGGCGGGCGTCGGCGTTCGAAATTTGAATGTCAATATTTCTCGAAAATTGAAACATTATGGTCATAATGTGTCAATATTCAGGAAAAGAGTTTTTACCAAGTAGTATATAGTATTTTGCTGGTCGTAACGTGCGGTTATTGGAAGCAGTAAAGAGGGTTTATGATACGTGTGTAGATAAAATAAAATATAATGCTTATCAGACGAAATAATTGTATTAAGAATTAGGAAACAGAGTAACAGAAATCTAGAGGTATTCGCACATCTGAAACCATCGTGCGGGTAGCAACATCTGGCTGAGACAGGCACTGGACGGGTGTCCGTTTCTATGTGGCATGTATGTGGGCCGCTTCCGTGTTTCGGATGACACGTTAGGCTGTATTTCTCGACTAGTCGCTACGTGGTGGAAGTAGTCGTAAGTAGTCTTGTGTCGGTCATGTACGAACAACGAATAGGAAACGTTACTGTTCAATGAACGAAAAGAAACGTTTCCCTACGCTAATCGGACATTCGTTCTATTAGGACTATTAGGACATCGCTCCGAGAGAGCGGGGCGGCGGCGGGCTTGAGGCATTGAGCCATGCCGACTCGCTCTCGCACACAGCATTGACACGGCATTGACATCTTGACTAGAATGACAGTGACTCTTTAAGTATGAAGGGAAATCAAATATTATTTAACTTTTTATTTCTGCTATGCAGACAGACACATAGAATTGTATAAATATGTTAATATTATCAGAGTATAATATTCCCCAAGTTTCTGCTCTGCACGAAAAGAAAGGTTAACCTAATAGCTCCATTTTTTATTCGATCCTACGTCATACATAATAGTACTAATAAAGATGTTATATCTTACTGGTACACTGACTGAAATGTCCTAGTACGGAGCGCTCTCTGATGACCGAGCAGGCATATTTTTTATTCATAAGATCCAACCTCCTAATAGTACTAATAGAGCTGTTAGAGTGTACTAGTACACTGACTGAAATGTACTAGTACGGAGCGCTCTCTCTGATGTGATGACCGAGCAGGCACAAGACTAGTCGTAAGGCGGCTGTTCAGACGCCCCAATACGGCAGCTTGAAGGCACCTGACGGCCGGCCGGGTCGGCCACTAGCCCGACACCCCTCCATGAACCCGCACTGAGCCAGCGTGGTGGAGTATGGCTCAATCTTACTCGTATCCGGGTTAAGGCCCGTGCCCCTAGGTGGGGACATTAATGTGCTATATTATTATTATATTATAGGAAACAGACTTTTTTGTTTTAGACTGTCGCTTCCGTTCGCCACATTCGTCCATTGTGGACCGGCCTCACAACCAATGTTGTCCGTACGTACCGGCCAACTGCCAGTCGGATTCCCGCACGTAGGGTTCCGTACCATTATCTATAAAAACGGCCAAAAAGTAATGTCTGTTGTATGGGAGCCCCCCTTAAATATTTGTTTTATTTTAATTTAATTATTTATTTTTAAAGTGAATATATAACTTAATATTCTATAAATATTTAAAGCGTCTTCCTGTTGCCGTTATCAATATCGAGCAAAACAAGCAAAAAAATCACTTGTTGTATGGGGCCCCCCTTAAATATGTATTTTATTCTATTTTTGAGTATTTGTTGTTATAGCGGCAACAGAAATACATCATCTGTGAAAATTTCAACGGTCTTACTATCACGGTTCATGAGATACGGCCTGGTGACAGACGGACAGACAGACAGACGGACAGCGAAGTCCCGCTTGGCTGCCTTCGGGTACGGAACGATTAAAACAATTGGGACCATTTAAGTGTCGAGAAAAAATTATGTGTACTACGTCGTTGTTTTTATAAAATCTTTTCTTGGAAGTTATAAAACATTATTATCTTTGGAATAGATATGGTTTTTAGTGATACGAGTATTTTATTTACGGTCAAAAATATACTACTGAGTCCAATTATATATTTTACAATGGCATCACTGCCGCATTTTTTTTCGGCAGCTGATGTAAAAACATATCGTAGGGATGTGTGGGCTCGAACCGGTGACGCCTTGCCCAGCAGTGGGGTTCCGTGTAGGCTAACTAAAAACACTTGTCCATCCGATAAACTTTAAGGGATCGGGGGAGGGGATGGGGGGAGTAATGAGAAAAAATACCACAAATTTCCTGAGTAAGCGATAGGTCACGGGTTGGACTCCCGGTTTGGGAGGAAAAATAATTTCCAGGTCTTGTTTACATGTGTGTCATCAATCATAATAATTTAATTTTTCATATTTTTAATAGTTAAGCACAACCTATTTTTAAAAGAGATCTAAAAATCAATCTGTGGGTGTTTCTACGCCCTTCTTCTCCCACAGTGGTCCAATGTAGAGAAGAGGCAAAATTGACGTTTGCTAAGTATATGTAAATATCTACAGTAATAAAAAAAAAAATTGGGCCTGTATTTTACAAAAGTAATTTTCAGTTTGAGGCGGACCGCACTATTGGAAGGGAAATTATTCATTTGTATTTTATAGTTACAAGGTTATCATAGCTCTAGGAAAGTGTTGCATTATATTAGGTCCTTACATATGAAATTGGCGTTTTGTATGGAGAAATTGAAGTTAACTCAATTTTCAGTACAAACATTTTCGTATTTTTTTTATGACAGATCCTAATTTTATAAACTTTGTGTGTATGAATGAGACAACATTTAGCTAACAGAAAATTTTATGTAATTTTTGAAAAGTGTCAGCTGTAAAAAAATATTACGAATATTATCATGAAAATGGATGACATTTAGGAGGCACTGATTTTGAAGATAACATTTTAGTTATCAAACTAAAAATTAAAAGAAAATTTAATAAGTAGATGTAAAATATTGAAATTAATTTTAAAACAATAAAAAAATAAACTGGAAATAGCTATTGAATTACTCGAATTATGAACTCCTGAATCTGTAAGAAAAATTCGCTAATTTCATAGGTAAGCACTCAATATATGTCACCATAAGATAGTCAAAACCGCTAGTTGATAAACTAACGTTTTTTTTCTCGTTTGTTGGTCAACTATCGACAGATAGTAAACTGTAGCGTACTGCTTACTATATGACGCGTTAGTTGATAAACTAACGGTTAAAACCGTTAAATGGTAAACTTGAATTGTAAACGAAATACCAGGGCATACACTGCGGAAGGTGAAGGTGAAGCCCCCGAATAGTCTTCGTGTTAAATTGACATGTAAGAACAGGTTTTGACTATCTTCCGGTGACATATATAAGCTCTGTTATTATCACAATCAGCTTGCAATACATACAGTACCGTATCGAGACTCAAATGGCAGACTGCAAATTATTCGATAATCCATTTAGTATCCAGGGGGCTAGCCCATCGCCGCTATATGTTAAATTAAATTAAATTAAAAACACTACTAATTGAGATTATTTATCGAATGCCATTCATTAAGGTAAGCCTTATCTGCTTGTTTCGGGCTTTTTGGTATACCGCAGTCGGTTTTTTTAAAGTTTTTATTTACGTCATTTCTTTCCTTCTTTTTGGTTCACAATTACGAAAAATCTTTCAATGCAAAGTTAATAAACGATTCATAGCTTGTGCAAGATTAGTAAATATTTCCGTACTTTGACCTTCTATTTAAGTCCCGGGTTCGATCCCCGGGTGGGGGATACAGAAAAAAAACCCCTGGTCTTGGATGTTTATATGTGTGTGGCGTCGCTGTTTCTGGTTCCCGCGACACAGGGTATCCTAGTGTGGGGCCAGAAGCAATACATGTGCCTGTTTGTAAGTGTTTATGTTCTATGTAAATTGGCCGACGATGTCGGACTTCTCATAGATACACAAAAAACAAAACTTCTACAGATTCATTCCCCATACTTTAAAAAGGCAACAAATATAATGATCACTAAAATATTTTTTTCCTACCCAAATGCCAAAAAAAAACTGTTAATTCAAGGGAATTAACAGTTTTTTTTTCTAGGAGACGGATTAGTAAAGAGGATCTATACAGACCATGAGAGTGAGTGAAATAGACTTAACTATTTTCGCGAAAATTCAATAGATAATATTTTGTATCGCATAATGTAGCTTACAAAGTTATTGGTGCGGCTACTTTACTAGTTGATTTTGATTGAATCTAAAATACTTACCTATCAATTGGTTCACAGTCCCCCCTGTTAGCGAGGTCAACTGCCCACAGGGCTACTAGTAGGTAATAATTAAAACTGAGGTCGAAATATTGAATATCCTTGCAACAAGCTTCGAGGTATCTTAGCGTATTTTATATCAAATTATACAAAACTTTGCTAAGATACCTCGAAGCTTGAGGTATCTTAGCAAAGTTTTGTATAATTTGATATAAACTACCGTACAACATATTAAGAATGATGTACCTTTTTAGGATTCCGTACGCAAAGGGTAAAAACGGGACCCTATTACTAAGATTCCGCTATCCGTCTGTCACCAGTCTGTATCTCATGGACCGTCATAGTTAGACAGTTGAAGTTTTCACAGATGTTGTATTTCTGTTGCTGCTATAACAACAAATACTAAAAAACAGAATGAAATAAATATTTAAGGGGGCTCCCATACAACAATTATTTCAATACCACATACAAACTTATTAATGCACCTGGTTACGTACATGGAGTGTGAAAGTAGCCGGACCAATAACTTTGTAAACAACATTTTGCTATGTAAAATCCAAACTATTCACTCCACACCATCCCTACCATTGTACGGTGGTACGGAACCCTTCGTGCGCGAGTTCGACTCGCACTTGGCCGCTTTTTATTTTTCCATTTCCAATGGAAATCTTAAAAACTATATTAATTAGAATTTTAATGCTTGATGATGACTCAGTCAGTGACAAAATGGCGGAAATTAGAACTGTTGTCGTTTCCAATATATTGGATCAAATTGACTGAATTTTTGGGATTTGCCTATTTAAATTGTAGCCTTTTAGTCACAGAAAATGCAGGTGTGTAGCTTTATCTACAACATAGTTAGAGGGGGTCGAATATACCCCGAGTGCCTCCCCCTCCACTCCCACCTTTTGGATTCTATTCGCAGCATCTTGCGCAGAATGAAGTCCTCAGCGTGCCTCTTAAATTGGATTAAAATCCGTAGATATATAACGCTACAGCAAACTTCCCCCTTTTCCCCCCAAATAAAATCGCGATCAAGTAAAAAAAAACAAGGAACTCGTGTGCCAATTTTCGTCAAAATCGGTAAAAAAAATTGCGACCTGCAGATGAGAACAGACAGACGAACAAAGACATTTTTGGCCAACCTCGAAACTGAACGCTTTGCTCGCTTCGCTCGCTCAGTCAATTAAGGCTTGTTTAGCATAAGTTTGCGATCTCCCTATACCGCGTTTAACCTTTTGGTATTTGTCGGATGGCTTTTATTCTTAGTAAAATGTATTTAAATTTGTGTCTTGAAAAATAAACAATAAAAAATCTCGCCTTTTAAAATCTCTTTATTTTGATGCCCCACTCGTGTTGAAAAACGTTTTTTTAGTTCGCACATTAAAGCGCAAGTCTGCCATTGTTTTTTTGTGAATCTAATGACGTATCATTTATCAAAGTCGTTGAGTAGTTACGAGGCACACAGGAATAGACATTTCTTACATTTTCTATCCTCATATCTCCGCAGTTTTGAACAAAATCTAAAAACTGAATCGAGAGAAAAAACAATGTAACTATGGAACCTGCTCGAAAAATTTGACGAAAATCTGTTGAGAAATGCGACCTGTAGAGGAGGACTTTCAGACAGTCTGACTGATGTATATATATATATAAAAGCATTTTAGCCCAAGCTGAACGGAGACGCTACGCGCTCGCTCGGTCAAAAATACTTTATTGAAGTCGGTAAAAATGTGTATATTTTTCGTGTTTCAGGCGGCCTCCCCCTGACCGTGGACTACCGGTCGCCGGTGTCGCACTTCATACCCCCCGCGGTGGAGAGGTACAACAAGCACAAGCCCGGGCCAGCCTCCACAGGTGAGCGAACGCATGCAGCGTGTTTCAGGCGGCCTCCCCCTGACAGGGGACTACCGGTCGCCGGTGTCGCACTTCGTTCCCCCCGCGGTGGAGAGGTACAACAAGCACGAGCCCGGGCCAGCCTCCACAGGTGAGCGACCGCATGCAGCGTGTTTCAGGCGGCCTCCCCCTGACGGGGGACTACCGGTCGCCGGTGTCGCACTTCGTTTCCCCCGCGGTGGAGAGGTACAACAAGCACGAGCCCGGGCCAGCCTCCACAGGTGAGCGACCGCATGCAGCGTGTTTCAGGCGGCCTCCCCCTGACAGGGGACTACCGGTCGCCGGTGTCGCACTTCGTTCCCCCCGCGGTGGAGAGGTACAACAAGCACGAGCCCGGGCCAGCCTCCACAGGTGAGCGACCGCATGCAGCGTGTTTCAGGCGGCCTCCCCCTGACGGGGGACTACCGGTCGCCGGTGTCGCACTTCGTTTCCCCCGCGGTGGAGAGGTACAACAAGCACGAGCCCGGGCCAGCCTCCACAGGTGAGCGACCGCATGCAGCGTGTTTCAGGCGGCCTCCCCCTGACAGGGGACTACCGGTCGCCGGTGTCGCACTTCGTTCCCCCCGCGGTGGAGAGGTACAACAAGCACGAGCCCGGGCCAGCCTCCACAGGTGAGCGACCGCATGCAGCGTGTTTCAGGCGGCCTCCCCCTGACAGGGGACTACCGGTCGCCGGTGTCGCACTTCGTTCCCCCCGCGGTGGAGAGGTACAACAAGCACGAGCCCGGGCCAGCCTCCACAGGTGAGCGACCGCATGCAGCGTGTTTCAGGCGGCCTCCCCCTGACAGGGGACTACCGGTCGCCGGTGTCGCACTTCGTTCCCCCCGCGGTGGAGAGGTACAACAAGCACGAGCCCGGGCCAGCCTCCACAGGTGAGCGACCGCATGCAGCGTGTTTCAGGCGGCCTCCCCCTGACAGGGGACTACCGGTCGCCGGTGTCGCACTTCGTTCCCCCCGCGGTGGAGAGGTACAACAAGCACGAGCCCGGGCCAGCCTCCACAGGTGAGCGACCGCATGCAGCGTGTTTCAGGCGGCCTCCCCCTGACAGGGGACTACCGGTCGCCGGTGTCGCACTTCGTTTCCCCTGCGGTGGAGAGGTACAACAAGCACAAGCCCGGGCCAGCCTCCACAGGTGAGCGACCGCATGCAGCGTGTTTCAGGCGGCCTCCCCCTGACAGGGGACTACCGGTCGCCGGTGTCGCACTTCGTTTCCCCTGCGGTGGAGAGGTACAACAAGCACGAGCCCAGGCCAGCCTCCACAGGTGAGCGACCGCATGCAGCGTGTTTCAGGCGGCCTCCCCCTGACAGGGGACTACCGGTCGCCGGTGTCGCACTTCGTTCCCCCCGCGGTGGAGAGGTACAACAAGCACGAGCCCGGGCCAGCCTCCACAGGTGAGCGACCGCATGCAGCGTGTTTCAGGCGGCCTCCCCCTGACAGGGGACTACCGGTCGCCGGTGTCGCACTTCGTTTCCCCTGCGGTGGAGAGGTACAACAAGCACAAGCCCGGGCCAGCCTCCACAGGTGAGCGACCGCATGCAGCGTGTTTCAGGCGGCCTCCCCCTGACAGGGGACTACCGGTCGCCGGTGTCGCACTTCGTTCCCCCCGCGGTGGAGAGGTACAACAAGCACGAGCCCGGGCCAGCCTCCACAGGTGAGCGACCGCATGCAGCGTGTTTCAGGCGGCCTCCCCCTGACAGGGGACTACCGGTCGCCGGTGTCGCACTTCGTTTCCCCTGCGGTGGAGAGGTACAACAAGCACAAGCCCGGGCCAGCCTCCACAGGTGAGCGACCGCATGCAGCGTGTTTCAGGCGGCCTCCCCCTGACAGGGGACTACCGGTCGCCGGTGTCGCACTTCGTTCCCCCCGCGGTGGAGAGGTACAACAAGCACGAGCCCGGGCCAGCCTCCACAGGTGAGCGACCGCATGCAGCGTGTTTCAGGCGGCCTCCCCCTGACGGGGGACTACCGGTCGCCGGTGTCGCACTTCGTTTCCCCCGCGGTGGAGAGGTACAACAAGCACGAGCCCGGGCCAGCCTCCACAGGTGAGCGACCGCATGCAGCGTGTTTCAGGCGGCCTCCCCCTGACAGGGGACTACCGGTCGCCGGTGTCACACTTCGTTCCCCCCGCGGTGGAGCTGCACAACAACTGTGTGACTGTTTCACTCAATAGAGAAGCTTCGGTTAAGATCTTTATCACATTTAATAATATTTATCTACACACGTATCATAAACCCTCTTTACTGCGTCTAAAAATCGCACGTTACAACCAGCATAATGTTATACTTCTTGGTAAAAACTCCTTTCCTATCTGAAAATTTGTACATTATGACCATAATGCACATAAAATTGTCAAATTATGACATTCAAATTTCGAACGCCGACGCCCGCCCGCGTGCCGCCCCTAGTTTGTCTGTGAAGTTGGTACTACAGAACAAGCTAAACAACTGCAGAGCCACAATGCCGGTCAAACATGCGGTTCCTGAACACATCAAAGAGAGCTTGTGATATGTGTGTAGATAAACTAGTGTATGTAACTGTACATAATTAGGCATTAAAACTCTCGAGTGATATTATTTCGAGTATTAATGCCCTCCATTATGTAGCAGTCACATAAACTACTATTGAGACCCCTCTTTTGCACGTTTTATTTTAACAAAAAATAGAAATTTAAAGTAACGTCAAACAGCACTTGATTTAAAACATCTCAACAGACGAAGCGACGTGATTGTTGTTGCCAGTAAGGGACAGAGCTGTGTGTCGGTCTCCCTTTCCTTTTTTATACGAAGAAACTGGCCAAGTGCGAGTCGGACTCGCGCACGAAGGGTTCCGTGCCACCGTACAATGGTAGGGGGATGGTGTGGAGTGAATAGTTTGGATTTTACAAAATGTTGTTTACAAAGTTATTGGTGCGGCTGCTTTCACACTCCATGTAAGTAACCAGGTGCATTCATAAGTTTGTATGTGTTATTGAAATAATTTTTGTATGGGAGCCCCCTTAAATACTTATTTTATTCTGTTTTTTAGTATTTGTTGTTATAGCGGCAACAGAAATACATCATCTGTAAAAATTTCAACTGTCTAACTATCACGGTTCAGATACAGCCTGGTGACAGACGGACAGACGGACAGACGGACGGACAGCAGAGGCTTAGTAATAGGGTCCCGTACCTGAAGGGTGCCAACCCTTAAAAGGAGACGGAGATTGACTCCTAACTCTACAACTATTGCGTCACTTCCGCTGTAGGTCCGTTTCCGCGCCAAACGGTAAACTATCAGTTTGTATTGTACCCACGATATTTGGCATTAAATTATAGTATTATAATTTTTTAATATGAAGTGGTCAAAATAGGTAGTGGTGAAAATGGACCCAGGAGCTCTATTTTTGAATCCCTCGCGTGACATAATATATCGTATGAGACATGTCACGTTCGACTTCCAAGTCGCATGACGATTGATTGATTTTCTGCATTTTTGAATCGTTCGTCGTCGGTGTTGCTAATAAATTTGTAAATGTTGATTTTTATCCGTTGCACGCAGAAAAAGTAAAAACCGGTAAATATATCATAGGAAACGGAACGTTAAATGCTGTCACATTATAGGCTGTCTGTTCAATCAAGCTGCCTGCTAAATCCTATCAATAATATGGAACAATCTGTCGCAAATATGACATATTTGAAGTTTTGGATTCCAATTTGAAAAAACGCGCCAAAGTCAGCAAACTCTGACACTTCAAATTGTGTTGACACTGTTGACATTAGCTTTGACGTATTTGACGTTTATTCTACTATTCGACTTGCGCAACGAGTGGTGCTGACCACTCGTTGCAGGTGAGTGACTAAAAAATACAAAATTTCAAATGTCGAAGGAAAATCAGTAGAAAAGAGCGCTCGCGTGGCATAAAACTCTTACCAGCGATTCAAAAATAGAGCTCCAGAGGGTTCGTAGCCGACCAACTGCAAACGACGTGAAGCCGACGCGAGTGAGCGTTAGGTATCCACTACGCTCGCTGTCTCGCTCATTCGCGTCATGAAATACTTTCGTGGTGTCTTTTTTTTTGCACTTTCAAACTCTGATTTCTCGGAAAGCTTCATTTATCTACACATCCTTACTGGGTTGGTTGGCTGTAAGAGATTTCTTTTAGAATTAAGCCTGCCTTTGTACATTACTTTTTAACATTTACACCTGTAATACAAATATTGAGTGCAATAAAGGTTTAATAATAATATAATAAATTAAATCGTTTAAGTATGGAGTTTCGGTTTGGAGGCATACCTACGTTCCACCATTTTGAAAAATCTCGATTTTTGCGCCCAGTGCCAGCCAGCACCAAAACTGGTGTCTATTGGTGTATAATCAATCTAGCTTCAAAAATTACGAGCGGTCGCCTTGATTTGCTAGGCGACCCATACGAATCTGGCCGCAATATCAAGATTTTCCAAAATGGCGATCGCCTAGGTACGCCGGAGACGCGGACCCGTCTCACCCGGGCGTTGTGTCGGCAGAGTCGAGCCAGTCCCCGACGCCGGCGAAGCGCAAGCGAGGAAGGCCGCGCGTCGACAAGACCAGCCCGGAGTACCTCGCCAGGTCCGCCGCCAGGAAGCGCGCCAGGGAGATGGGTGAGTCCTTCAGCTCCAGTGGCACGAGCGAGATCATGACGAGTGCCTGGTTCACCACTTTTCCCAATTCGAACACTTCCCGAGACGGTATTTGACTGCTAGTCAAAATAGATGCTTTTTAGGAACTGTCAAAACGGTAATTTTGCTCACGAGTTTTATGAAATACTAGCGTGTGACGTCATAGTCAAATGCTGCCTTTTTAACACAAAATTAAGGGCTAGTATTTAATCGCACTGCAAAAATACTGATTTTGACAGCAAAAAAGGATCAGCAAAAATATGTTTTATGTTATAAGTATTTTTGTTGTTCTTTACCCTTCCCCTAAGCTACCGCAGTATTTTTCCTGATATTTGCTGTGAATATTTCAATATATTTGCTGTGCAGATCAGTATTTTTGATGTGCAGTTTAATATTTCCCTTTATAAAATATAACTACTGGAAATGTACAGTCCTGATGTTGCAATAGGTTCAGCTTGAGACACGTTTCTAGATTTATTGGACTACCTTGTCAAATACCGTATGCGAGCACTTCCCTATTCGACCACTTCCCAATTAGACCACTTCCCAGTTACACCACTTTCCAATTCAACCAGTTCCCGATTCAACCAGTTCCCGATTCGACCAATTCCCGATTCGACCACTTCCCAATTTGACCACTAGCTTTAACTTGCATCTGACCTCCTCGTGGCTCGTCGGCTGCTCCCATACAGTGAAGGTTGACAGAGAAGGTTGAGTGAGATAAGTGGGTGTCCGCCCTTGTCTTACTCACGGACATACAACGATAAGGGAAAATGTCAATATTATATTAAGGCGATACCTCGTCCGTGCAAAGGTCCCCGTTACTCCAGGCGGAAATACCCGCAGTGTGAGAGGGACGGAATCGGGAAAAAATTAAAAAACGTAGCGCTAAACCACCGAATAATTGTTTAAAAATAAACTACGCTATTTTGTTAAAAAGTTTTCTAAGGAGATTTTGCGAATACATAACATCTACATTTTGAACGTAGTTCCACAATAAAATTAGTTAGGATTTCAGAATTACAGGAAAAAATAAAACAATAGAGGTGTTTTCGTAATTAATGTCTATCGAGAAAATTTCATCCAATCGCGTTTTTGTTTTAGTGAAAATCTTAATCAAATACTCAATAAACGTTAACCCAAAAATCAAATCTGTCTGACTTCATGGTGGAGTAAATGAATTCGAAAAAACCCCATTTTTTATTATTATTTACGTTAACCGTAGGTTTTTTTTTTAAACTTTTACATTTTGAATTTTTATTTCTTGAGATTATTTTAACATTTTATAACTATCTTATTTAATTTTACGAATATCTTATGGAATGTGGTCAAAATGGGAACTTGCCCTAATGATAGTTGGTTATAATTTATATGTCACCTTAAGATTGTCAGAACCGTTAGTTGATAAACTAAAGTTTTTCTCTCGTTAGTTGTTCAACTATCGATAGATAGTAAACTGTAGCGTACTGCTTACTATATGAGGCGTTAGTTGATAAACTAACGGTTAAAACCGTTAAATAGTAAACTGGAATTGCAAACGAAATACCAATGTCTTCGTGTTAGGTTGACATTTAAGAAGACACAAAATAAACGAAAATTCTAAACCCTGTCGGTCTGGTGTACTATCTGCCGATAGTTGATCAACTAACGCGTTAGTTTATTAACTAACGGTTTTGGCTATCTTAAGGTGACATATCTCAAAGATCGTAAGGCTTATCTATAGCATTTGTATGAGATGATTAGCTCAGTGTCACATCTGCGCTCGTGACTCTACATTCCGTGACTTTGCGGCTCTATTCGGTAACTCTGACATCCATTGCGATCGCTTCCAAATGAATATTCACTATTTCTTACCAAATTGGCATTTAAAGTTATCTTTTTATGATTCTTGACAACACTCGTTGCTCCACAGTCAACACACCCATCCTTACGTGGTTTGCTGGAGGAGATCTCTGGTTAGAGATAAGCTCGCCCTTGTACACACTATTTATATGTTATTACCATTACTGTATGTTGTTTGTGTACAATAAATAAACCTTCAAGTCCTACACGAGTTAGGAGAGTAGTGTAATATCAACAGAATATCGGGTTATGCATGTGTTGTGTCTTGATTAAAACGCCGTAAATTAATTAATTACTATTTTATTTCTCAAGAGCACTGATCACCAATGTGTCCGTAATGTGAGAGAGAGACAAACTCCCTGCATCAAAGGGACTCTGCTGATTGGACGCGTTCAGACATTATTCAAATAATAATAATACCTTGGACACTATTTACACACATTGATCTAGCCCCAAACTAGGATTCCCTGTATCTTGGGTACTAGACAACGATACACATACTTATATAGATAAATATTATACTTAGATAGATAAAAAAACCGGTCAAGTGCGAGTCTAAATCGCGCACGAAGGGTTCCGTACCACCGTTCAATGGAAGCGATGGTGTGGAGTGAATAGTTTGGATTTTACACAGCAAAATATTGTTTACAAAGTTATTGGTGCGGTTACTTTCACACTCCATGTACGTAACCAGGTGCATCCATAAGTTTGTATGTGGTATTGAAAGAATTGTTGTATGGGAGCCCCCTTAAATATTTCTTTTATCCTGTTTTTTAGTATTTGTTGTTATAACGGCAACATAAATACATAATCTGTGAAAATTTCAACTCTCTAGCTAGCTAGGTTCTTGAGATACAGCCTGGTGACAGACGGACGGACAGCGAAGTCTTAGTAATAGGGTTCCGTTCTTACCCGTTGGGTACGGAACCCTAAAAACCATGGCTAGGGTACAAACATCCGTTCTCATCAAACAAATATTTGTCCCCACCGGGACTCGAACCCGGGACCCTTGGCTTCGTAGGCAGTGTCACTGCCGACTAGGCCATTCGGGTCGTCAAAAATAGAGTAAAGGATGCGTTCAAGCATCTAACACTCTCCCGCAACAAAGTATAGCAAACACTTAAAAATATTCTAAACTAAAATTTATTTAGTGTACTCCATACCGAGCACCCTTGTCGGCGTAACATGCCGATAGTCGATAGTGTAACAGTGGTGTAACCCACGTGCTCCCCGCCAGGGGGGTCTCTCTCACTGCACAGCTTAGGTACGTTTGACCGGCCAACCCGACGGGCGGGAATTCAGTTATGTTGCCGCTCGCTTGGCTGGTAGTCGCGTCGCGCGCTAGCCGCTCCTAATAAGCAACTTTTCTGTGATTTTTGCAACAACAATGACTTAAGTATCTACCTAACATTTTAGGGTGTCTAAAGGAATTTTTACTTTTTTGTTTAACTAAAAGTAAAAACTTTAGACCCAGTATAAAACAAATGACAATAACATAAGTAAGGAGGTAGGTACCTACCTAGCCTTAGAATTTACCAATAGCCTGAATAAGTACTATAAACACAAATAATCGCACGTAGGTAACCCTTCCGTGATCAAGCGAGGCAGGAGTTTACAGGACGACTTTGTGATGTCAGAGTAATAGAAGCTCTCAGGCGTAGTGACGCGGCGCAATCTAGCCTGCACGGGCGGGGCAACCGATTCTGTAGGTGCTTAGCGATTGTTGTACGTAGCGCAGGTGCGAGCTAGATTGCGCTTTATTGTCGCGCAGCGAGAGTAGCTATTTATTTATGTGTATTTGAGGAGTAATCTTTCTGTACGTGTCCTCGCAGCGGCCGCGCTGAACAGCTCGGCGGAGGGCAGCGAGAAGCGCAAGCGAGGGCGGCCGCGCATCGACAAGACCAGCCCGGAGTACCTCGCCAGGAAGCGGGCGAAGGAGCTCGGTAGGTGCACATACTTATTACAGGTTTGACGATCCTTTCCGCTGTCTAACCTCAAAATAGCAACTTCGCCGCTTGATTTTGGGATCTCGGGCGGAAAAATTCTGTTTCTAACTCGTTCGAAAAGGCTTATTTACGAACCTCGCCTTTGCGAACGCGTAGGAAATCTACTATTTCATTCCATCTATTAGAAAAGATACCAAGGGATCTCGATGAGTGCAAGCGAAATGGGTCATTCCGGTGAACTTGATAACAGTGACGAAATGAGTTTTGAATTTGGAACATTATTTAATTCAACCCAACCGTCACGTCAGAAGCGAGGTTACAAGGATTCTAGGCGTAAAATCTTGAATGTAGTAAGGGATTCAACCTTCTTATTGACATACGATGTTATAAAACTGTCATGAAATTAGATTATTATTATGATATTGTACATTGTGGCATAAAAATAAAATGCCGAAAATTAACCTTAAAGTTTCTTGGTGCTATCTTCTCTGACTGGCGTATTTCCGAAGCACTGGTAGAGTTGATTATTTGAGTTTGAGTTTGAAGCCAGCTGACTGAGTATAAACATTAAATGTAGCCGATTAATGGCCCCACCGAGGGAAATGGGCCCTTACCCGGATAACTCCACAACGCTGGCTCAGTGCGGGTCGATGGAGGGGTTTTACTACTGCCAGTGCAATGTAGCGATAGTGCGGGACCTACAGATGAACTTGGAACGTCCGATATTGTACTTCTGATAAATTAGAAAGAAGAAAGAAAGAAAGAAAGAAAGAAAGAAAGAAAGAAAGAAAGAAAGAAAGAAAGAAAGAAACATTTATTATAAGGACGGTGAACACACTACAATTACAACAAAGAAACAAAACACAGAGATGAAAAATAGCAACGACACATGATATATAATGAACTGACAGTCGTGGTGTGTCACTGTCATTATAAATGGCGTCTGACTCCGCATTATGTTGAAGGCCCGGCCTTCAACGCTGATTTTCAGTCAGCGCCAAGTGTTACCTTACCAATTACTTATTGATCAGCACCGGATTCGAACCCGGCATTTCCTGTGTGAGAAGCGAGCGTGTAACCTACCAGACCACTTTGTTAATTGCAGTCGTGTGATGTATTTCCAGAGGCGCTGGAGCGACGCGCGAACCGGCAGTACAAGCGCAGGACCGCGGGAGGTGAGTTTGTGATGCCAGGGAATATTTACAACATCCTCATTCATTATTTATTATTATACCTATACATACGTATATACACCACTCAAAGCGCCAGGTTGTTTTGAGGCAGAGATTTTGAACCTTATGCCATGGTATTACAAATTCAAAACCTGGGAAAATGGCATCTATAGATGCCATGGGGCGTAGAGAGGTTAAGAGTCGATGATGCAGGAAATATTTACAAAAACCTCTTTCATTATTTATTATACTATTACATACGGTCAACAAGGGTAATTTTTAATCGCGGTTTGACTTTTAGCGAAGTTAGGAGCCGAAGATGATCCATTCGGGAAATATTTACAACAACCTCATTAATTATTTATTATATAGTCTATACAGGTTAGTGTTGCGATAGCGGCCATTGACCCGACTGCTACATGCGAACAGAACGGAATCATACGTGGTAACCATAGCAACGGTCGGTAACCAATCAAAATCAAATTTCTTCATTACTGTATATATTTACATATACTTAGCAAACGTCCTTTTTGCCTCTTCTCTACATTGGACCGCCGTGGTAATGGTCGGCGACCGCTACCAGGATACGCTAAACGACAGCAACTTCGAAAGTTGCACGCTTTAAGCAATTATCGCTAACCCAATCCTGAGCGTACAGTGGTAGACAGGGGTCGACGACCGCTATTGCAACTCCAAACCCGAAAAGACTACTTGGAATCGCGGGCTTAGATCACAGCTGTTAACGCTATTGTGAAAACTGATTTGGATTGTAACTATACTAGGATTTTTAGTTTGAGGCCAGAAATGTAAACAAAGAACTGTCATTTTCTAGAACAAAAAGTGTAATATGAATGTCAAAGGTTTTGTTCTAGAAAATGACAGTTATTTGTTTACATTTCTGGCCTCAAATTAAAAATCCTAGGATTGCTAACCCGGTGACCTTTGTACTACCTACAATTTGGTAGTAAAATAAGTGACGCGTACCATGTACCGTACATAACCTAAAATGTCGCGTTGGCGAAAAACTACTAATAAAATAGTTGTTCGTTAAATAAAAGTGGTAAGTAGTTTTTTACACGTAGGTAAAGTATTGTGTATTTAGATCGACGCTAAGCTAAATTTTTTTGGTGGACAATCAACAAAGAGGTTAACCTCTCAATAACCGAGGGTAGTTGGGCCGGGTCGCGATTTTGATCCTTACGGTAATACGATTTAAAACCTATAAAGGAAAAGTGGCGTTAGCTAACGCCGGTGGTATTCAAGAGGTTAAATGTATTACCTAATAATTAATCTATGACAAAGGAGTTTAAATGATCTGAGGTTACCAACGCCTTCTAGGGATAGGAAGCCGTGACTTCTCCACTTCCCATACAAAATATTTGATTTTTTGTGTGTTTCTCTGCGCTTTTCCTTATTTTATTTTTACATTGCGTTTTCCGTTTTTTTTTTCCTCCGGACAAAGGAGAATAAATGTGAATATAAATATCCTGTACGGGCTATTTGAGAGATTAAGTAAGATTAACGTACAGCGATTAACTTTCATAAGTATAGATTAGATATAAATCTGTTGTTGTTTCAATGAGAATATTCAAGCGATCCGTCTCAGGACGAGACGGTACTGGAACAACTTTGCAGTGTGTTATATCGAAAGTCACTGTAAGATAGTCAAAACCGTTAGTTGATCAACTACCGACAGATAGTAAACGAGACCAACCGGTTTAGAATTTAGGTTTATTTTGTTCTTACATGTCAACCTAACACGAAGACAATTCGGGGGCTTCGCTGCTCTCGCCCCCTCTAGTCTTCACCTAAGCTACCGCAGTGTTTGCCCCGGTATCTCGTTTGCAATTCAAGTTTGACGACCCGAATGGCCGAGTCGGCAGTGTCGCTGCCGGGTTCGAGTCCCGGTGGGGGCAAATATTTGTTTGATGAGAACGGATGTTTGTACCCTAGTCGCGGTTGTTTATCTATCTAAGTATAGTGTTTATCTATATTAGTATGTGTATCGTTGTCTAGTACCCAAAATACAGGGAATCCTAGTTTGGGGCTAGATCAATGTGTGTAAATGGTGTCCAAGGTAGTATTAGTATTATAGTTTAAACCAGTTTACTATTTAACGGTTTTAACCGGTAGTTCATCAACTAACGCGTCATATCGTAACCAGTACGCTGCAGTTTACTATCTGTCGATAGTTGACCGACTATCGCCGAAAAAAACGTTAGTTTACCAACTAACGGTTTTGACAATCTTACGGTGACATCGATATATTAAATAGTGTATCTACTAGAGTGGTAAAAAATTGCTTTGTTTTTGTTTCTCCATATGGGTGTTTTTAAATGGTAGACTCAAAACGCGCCTTTGCAGAGTTTCACCGAAATCTAAGAGTGAAGAGAAGAATGCTTAGGAGTCGCAATGATTTGACGACTTTTTTGGCTATTTTGAGAACGCGAAGTTTTTAATCACAGTATCGTAGAATTAAATTATAATTAACATCAAATTATTTTAGTAATGTTCACTTGGCGACATCGTAAATTGTTTTATTTTCGAATCATAGCAACATCTCAATGTAGTCAGAGAAGGCTCAATTTCGGTTTATATCCTTTTTATTACTATCCGAACAAGATAAGGCTTGTGCAGCTAGGAAATAACTATTAATTTTAAAATTTCAAAAACACTTATACAACAAATACAAATAAATTTTTTTTTATTTCATAGTAAGAATTAACGTTTGACAGACATGGGATCTCCTTTGAACTTTTGACTCATGGCTTTAGAACTACTGAATCGATTTTAACAAAACATATCTAAGAACCATCGCAGTGAAACTACCAACTACGAAAAACCACATTAAAATCCGTCCACAGGTTTAACCGCTATTCCTTGTTAAGCTGATAACTTGCGAACTAATGAACCGATTTAGACAAAATATATTTAAGAACCATTGCAGTATAGTCTAGTACCAGCTACAGGAAACCGCATTAAAATCCGTTCGTTATCGTTATCTGATACTTTACTAATTGATAACTACAGAACCGATTTAAATAAAACATATCTAAAAACCACCACAGGGAATTTTACTGCCATGTACAGAAAACTGCATTAAAATCCGTCGATCCGTTTGACCACTAGGGTGCCACGTACAGACATATAGACGAACACTCCGACACACAGACGATTTCAAACTTATAACTCCCCTCTTTTGGTCGTTGGGGGTTAAAAAAAAAGCTAATATATTTTTCCATACAAACTTTTACCACCTTTAAATAGGATGTAATGAACTGGTGTGTCCCTTATAACCCCTCGACTACCCACACCTTTCTCTGTATCGCGAACTTAATCACATTGCACTCAACAACAAAATGGCTGCCATTGTCTCTCTCACCTAACACTGTGTGTGACTAACAGTTGTCTCTTTGTGGAAATATATGAACGGACCACTGATCATCATTTAGGTCAATTTTGACCACTTCCCGATTCGACCACATCCCATATCGCCAGCTTTTCGCCTGCAAGTCAACTGCGAACACCCACTTTTCAAAGTAACCTGCTCTCTCTAGACTTCTAAGAGGCCCCCCACGAGTTACGAGGTAGTGTGAGTAAAAGATTAGCCGTGTTACCACAAAAAATATTAAACAGCGTTTAACCTAAAAAAAAAACGTCATATTCCATACGTTTTTGTTTTTAAACAAGCGTTGGACAGTAGTTTATTTTTTGTGGTAAGGCCCTAGCGGTTTTGACTACCGCTCTGCGTCATTTGTGATGCTAAGGATCTCCCAGCGGGAGCTGTGCAGCGGGAAATGCTGCCAACTTAAGGGAACCTTAGCCTCGGCAATGTCCGGTGGTTAGTTCGTGTTATTGTTCCTTTTTATGTTTTATTTTATTTTTTATTGATTAACTGTTAATTGTATTGTATGTAAATTTAAATTGACGAAACTTGTGTGAATGTGTTCTTTCTGGGTTAATAAATATAGAGGTTGGCAAAAAATATATAAAAAGCTGACAATATGGGAAGTGGTCAATTTGGGAAGTGGTCAAAATGGGAACTTGTCATTATGAACCGTGTCTTACTGGGGAGTTCATCACCATGAACCGCAAGGGGATTAATAGTCCATGAAATGCCTTGGAGCCGAGATAAACTCCGATAACATGGCGCGCGCCTGGTACAGCCGGCGCAACAACATTATACGTAATAGTAAGAGACTATTGTGATTTACGCGACATGTCCTCGCAGTTTATCCCTGCGGTACTGCGCTCGACTGTACCAAGTTAGAGGTCTGTTGACTCTTAGAAGTGATATGACAGACAACTTAAAACTTCATAAAATCCACTTTTTAAACACTAAGGATGTTACCGAAAGAATCGGAATTGTTGAACAAAACGTCAAAATCATCCAAATTTGCTGCATCCAATTCAGTAGTGTTTGAAGAGTGTATCGATTCATTTGATTACTCGATGTTTTTAAGCGATATCCCCTCACTAATATTTTGGATACTGTAATCGATAGATTAAGTGTGTGAAGTCTGCTAACAGTTTTGATAGAACATTAGAACTGGGTTTGGTAGTTGTTGCACTTTGATAGACCGTTCTATAAAAATCGCTACAAATTCGTAACACTCTAGCTCCCAACATTGGGGAGGCGTTCTTGGCGATTGCGATAACAAGGGCAGATTTATGGTTTTAAAGTTACTGTATATAAACAACGGAAGTTCTTGAATGGCTGATGTAGTAACTTGTTGCAGACTTAAGTTACCAAGGTTCACATTCCTTTGCCATATTCTCAAATGCAGGCATATTTGTCTATCATGACACCAGTCACTCATAATCATAAATAATGTCATGACACCTGTCAAGAATCTCTAATCATGGCCAAGTCTCGGTTGCATACGCCGCCGAATGCCGGGGCAATGTCCAGCTCGCCTTCCCGACGGAGCCACGCTTCCATCACCACTAACAATCACACATTGTACATATTCCCACCACGCCAGCGCGCGTCCCCACCGCCAACACCACCGCACTCCAACCGCGCACCGCAAGACGCGTCTTCACAAACACCAAAGTGCTCAAGAAGCCACAGAGAGCTGGAAACGCCGCGCGAGTCACCAGCGCACGCGCCAGCGCACGAGTTGGCAACAGTGCACGCGCTGTAGCGAGCGCGAGGGCGGGGAACGCACGGGCCAGCAACAGCGCTAACAGTGTGCGGTCTGGCAACAGCGCGCGCATCGCCAACGGTGCAAGGAAGCCGACAGACAAGAAGGTTGTCGTACGGAGAAACACGAAGTTTGTGCGAAGAAAAGGTAAACGGTAGATTGAGAAGCGCATGGTAGTGTTTGCATCGATGTCTTGTGTAGTATGGGACCGTGCTTCAGTTACTTGCTACCCGACTACAGCGAAGCCTAAAGGAGGGTTTTCATTTTGACCGGTACGTGTATGTATGTATGTATGTTCATGTGTTCCGCCGGAAAATCTAAACTGCTTATCAGAATTTGACAAATGAGGGATTGTTAGAAGCGTCTTAATCGTCCGCTGGTAATAGGCTATAGTCGTCACACTAAATTCAATAAAGCGCTTTTCTAGAAGGCTTTAAGTATATATTTTTTAATCAGGGCCATGCTGGATATCATATTATAGGGCTTAATTATAATTAGTACATTCCAAAAGCATATATTTAACTAGCTCTTGCCCGTTGCTTTGCTTGTATTTAGTAGAATCGTTAGAAGCGTACCTACCGCCCGGTGGCTATAGCTGCCATACTCTTTAGAGCACAATGCTTTACTAGTCGGGTTTTAGTTTTTGAACTTACTGTCTTGTTTTATCTTAGAATCCGGAGCGTAGCAAGGGATACGAGTAACGTCGCCCGAGATGAAAATCATTCCTTATTTTTACTATGAGGTAACGATGGAAGATATTACTAAGGCAATTTGTGTGCCTCTCGCAAACAAATTACATTCGAGTATGTAAAATAAAATTAGAAAGATATATTTTGAACGTGTACCTACCAAGTGTTGGGAAGCACCTGAATGTTTGCTAGCCTACAGGTATTGAATGTGGTGAGCTTATGGCTTGCTCTCTATCATGGAGGCGTGATTATATCTTGAGGACAGCATGAACATTCTTTCGCTTACATATATGTTTGTATCGAAATTGTATAAGTTGGTAGATTATTTTAAATACTGTGTACAGGGTCACTTGATTGGCTGACCATATCCTGAAGAATGGGAGTAACCATAATTATGAACAACTTTCCCATAAATAACATGGTATGGTATTTTATTGTGGGGTCACGCTGCGAATGCTAATAGTATATTTATTCTGCAGAAACGGGCTGTTCGTGCAATTTATAGATTAGGGCCTAGAGTGTCACTGAGGGAAAAGTTTAAAGAAATCAATATTCTGACATTTGTGTCTCAATATATCTATGACAATCTTGTGTATGTAAAAAGAAATATAACTAATTTTCAGAAGTACAGTGATATACACAATTTTAATACTAGAAATAAAGACAAGTTGGTTGCTTATGTAAGCCGACTACATAAAATTAGTAATTCTTTTAAAGGCAATTGTATACGCTATTACAATAAGGTCCCTACTGATATTAAAAACTTACCTTTAGACAAGTTTAAAATAATAATAAAACATAAATTGTATAAAAAAGGTTACTATAGGATATCTGATTACTTAGAGGACAGATGTCCATGGGAATAGATTGTTTGAGTAACAGGCTGTTTCGATATATAATTAGCATTCATTTTGTAATTTGACAATATTTTATTTAAAAAAGGAAACGCAAAAGATGCGACGACTGTGGAGTTTCTTCGGTGAGCTCTTCTCCACAGATTCCGCCATTGTGACTCACCCAAAAAAATGTAATGACGGATCTAAGTGATGTAACAACATCCTATGGAAATAAATGATTTTTGATTTGATTTGATTTGTCGCAATTTGTTTTCGTTTGCGAACATATGTTTCTTGGGAAAAGTAGGCCATGGTCTGCCGATTAAAGTCACTTTTGTTTTTTCTGAACGCATTTTGTCTGTGTATTTCAGCTAATTAAGCTTAGTTAGTAATAATTTAGTATTAGCTGCTTCTTCGAAAAGGAATGGTAATTCTGAATGGCTAAATCTGTAACTTTATCTGTATTGATAGAGCATAATTAATAATTATTATTATAAGTTATAATTATACATAATCACTGAGTTATGTTATATGAAGTATAAATATGATTATTTTAAAAAAATATAGGGAGAAAATAAAAGTGTAAATCGGTTACAAAATTTTTCATAAATAAAGTGAAATGTTATATAAAATAGAATCAGCAAGGCATTAGGACATGTAGAACATGTATAAAGATAAATAAGTCAGTGGAAGTACTGTAGCAGGCAACTTAGGCTAAGAAAGCTGAAAGTGAAACCAGCCCTCGGCTGGCTGAAAATGTCTTCTGTTAACATATTCCAAAATGGTTTATTGTATCTATTTTGACTCAGACAGACGTTGCTTAGTATGTGGTTAGTACCAATGAATTCCGGGAGAGGCGCTAGTTTTTTGGTATCTAAATAGTAAGGTTGGTTCGAGAAGTATCGTTATATTTTTCATTTCCAAGAGGGACCAAACTATGCGATGGGTGGGGAGGTCTGAGTATGAAGCCGATTGAAGTTTATGCATCCTGATCCATCCTTCATTAAACATGTGTACCATTAAAATTATTAAAATTTATACCTATTAATAAAATGTCTTGTATTTTTCAGATCAAAATATTAGTGTCAAATTGGAATGAGTAGTTTTAGAACGCATGTGTTTTTGTATACTCGTAGAAAGAGTACACCGCTGGAAATTGTGAAATTATTGATTTGCTTATGCCTGTTTAAAGGTTAAGGAAAAGTTTTGTTGGTTTAAAAAATATATATTTCATTGCACCCGTTATAAAAAAACGGATTATTTGGACGTAAATGGAAACAAAAATGCCCCTTAGTAGCTATATTGATACCAATATGATCCTCAGGCTCGCCGCAAACGGACCACGCCACAACCACACCCCCACCACAAATCACCGCCGCCTAAAGCTAGAGAGTGGCTGAGTGTTGCCGCACACGAGCCACAAAACTCCATCAGACGCCACGCCACAACCACTTTTATACGGACATTTTATATGGAAAAAAGTGGTTGTTGCGTGGTTGTGGTCAGTGTGCGGCGAGCCTAAGAATATTTTGTGTTTATGACTGATTACAAGTTAATAACGACCACAACAATTTCGTTTCGCTTGCGACCATAATGTTTTAGGGGACTTCGTTCATAACGACGACATTCCTCACAATTTCGTCAGCTTATTAACAGTCACCTGTATACCGTTGAGTACGGGATCCATGCAAAGTGACACTTGCGCGCACGCATTTTCATAAATAATGCAATATCAGGTCATATTAAATTCCTCTTCTTCTTCTCTTGTAGTTACTGAACACTTAATTGGACAAGAGAAATGATAAAGACACATAAAAGTGGCTCAGTGCATCTGCAGGAGTTGAGTTCGGTTGTTGGTGCAAGCTTCAATAGTTAAAATAGGGAAATATTAAACTGCACATCAAAATAATGATTTGCACAGCAAATATCAGGGCAAAATGCTGCGGCAGCTTAGGTGAAGTGTAAAGGGGGTGAGCGAAGCGAAGGATAAACCTTCGTGTTAGGTTGAACATGCAAGAACAAAAAAATAATACTTAAAACATAAACTTGAGTACACATAAAATATTTAAAACATAACAAGTGTTTTTGCTGATTCTTTTTTGCTGTGCAAATCAGTATTTTTGATGTGCGATTAAATACTAGCCATTAAAATAGAAATATAAAAATTTATTTTCACACAAAAATAACTACAATTAACACTAAGAAACACTCATAAAACATACCCTTTTATGCTCTTACTGAGTTCTATTGAGATGTTGAAATTGCCATTTTCGCAATTTAAAAACCATATAAAAGCGACTTCGTCTACAAAGGGATATTACAATTGACCACCCGCATGGCCGAGTCGGCAGTGACCCTGCCTACAAAGCCTAGGGTCCCGGGTTCGAGTCCCGGTGGGGGCAAATATTTTTTTGATGAGCACGGATGTTCGTACCCTAGTCATGGTTGTTTATCTATCTAAGTGTAATATTTATCTATATAAGTATGTGTATCGTTGTCTAGTACCCAAGATACAGGGATTCCTAGTTTGGGGCTAGATCAATGTGTGTAAATAGTGTCCAAGGTCCAAACCTGCTTATTGTTTATAACAATTAATATTGTTATATTTGTAGTAGTTAAACACAACAGTTTTATACAAGAGACCTTCTGTGGGTTTCCTCGCCCTTCTTTTCACAAAATGACATTTAATTCATATTTCATAATTCTTTTATTGAACACAGTTATTTAAAAAAGATAAATTTAGAGAAAACATATGTACAAAGGCGAGCTTATCTCTAAAAAGAGAGCAATTCATTCATCATACATTCATTTCCAGCAATTCATGACAGGAAATTTTAACAAGAAAGGGTAGGCATTGCACAATATCTAAACAATAATAAAATACATATAAGTAAATTATGATCATACCTTGGACACTATTTACACACATTAATCTAGCCGCAAACTAGGATTCCCTGTATTTTTATATAATTAATTCCCTGTATAATTAAATATCTATAAAATACGGTAAATAAATTACATACTCGTATATACCAAACTACTAAATACGTATCAATACATACATAAATCTGTACATATAGTTTACATATAATAATAATATACATACTACAACTATCACAAAAGAGAGAGGAAGTGCTCTTTTACCTGGTCTTTGAAAGCTAAGCTACATTTGCTAAGTATATGTAAATATCTACAGTAAAAAAGAAATTTTTATTTGATTAAAGTTATATAGGGCTGAAAGCCTTCGAATTATTACATCTTAACAACCGAACGGCCTGTGAAATCAGAAAATGATATTATTGCAATGGGGTAAAGCTCATTTCCCGCAATAATCGCAGACTACCCCGAACCGACCTCAACTCTTGACTGTAAACACATGTTTAACAAATCGAGCTTATCTCTTACAAGAGATTTCCTACTGGCTTCTGTTTAAACGATTACCAAAAATTCATAAATTTACTACCAATAAATTCGAAATGACTGCCAAAATGGATGGATGTCCACCAAATTGTGTTTGGATAAATGATCACCAAACTTCTTTTTATGTATTGTGTACTTAAATTTATGTTTTAAGTATTTTTTACATGTTCAACCTAACACGAAGGATAAAGGGCGCTTCGCTTCGCTCACCCCTTTTCCCTTCACCTAAGCTACCGCAGTACTTTGCCCTGATGTTTTCTGCAACTTTTGGTTGTCATTTAGCCGTTTTGGGTAGGAAAAAAAATTTTTGGTGATCATTATATTTATTGCCTAATAATAATACATTGGACACTATTTACAGACATTGATCTAGCCCCAAACTAGGATTCCCTGTATCTTGGGTACTAGACAACGATACTTATACTTATATAGATAAATACTATACTTAGATAGATAAACAACCGCGACTAGGGTACAAACATCCGTTCTCGTCAAAAAAAATTTGGTGGTCATTATATTAGTTGCCTTTCCTAATAACCTCGTGAGTACAGTGCGTGCACGGCGCGTTTGCTTGCAGACTCCGCCGCGTCCTCGTCGGGCGAGGCGGCGCCGCGCGTCAAGCGCAAGTACACGAAGCGCAACCCCAACGGGACCATCGGCCGGCCCAGGAAGGACCCGGAGGTGAGTGGCTTGCCCCTCGTCGATACAGCGTCCCGCCTTACCCCGCCGCCACGCGGTGACAGGAGGTCTCCTCGCGATGCTTTCCGTCGCCGCTAGAACGACCGTCTGCTCCCAGCTGCCCCGCAAATTCCATCAGGTCGCCAGCAACACACCTTTATTTTGTCTAGCGAGTGTCTCAAGCAAGATTAATTATCAGAGTGAATAAGTGTTCGAGTTCAGATAAAATAGGGTCACCGACAGTTCGATTCGCATACTCTTTCGACGCGTAGTAATTCCTGCCTCCTACACTGGTCACGCCCGATGATGTATGTAGCAGAAGGGCACGCTCGGTCGCACACACAGAGACACATTCCGTTCCACACGCACGAATCGCTGAGTTCCGCGTAAGCCCACGTCGCCACACGCACACATAGCTGAGTTCCGCGTAAGCCCACTTCGCCACACGCACACATAGCTGAGTTCCGCGTAAGCCCACGTCGCCACACACACACATAGCTGAGTTCCGCGTAAGCCCACGTCGCCACACGCACACATAGCTGAGTTCCGCGTAAGCCCACGTCTCCACACGCACACATAGCTGAGTTCCGCGTAAGCCCACGTCGCCACACGCACACATAGCTGAGTTCCGCGTAAGCCCACGTCGCCACACGCACACATAGATGAGTTCCGCGTAAGCCCACGTCGCCACACGCACACATAGCTGAGTTCCGCGTAAGCCCACGTCGCCACACGCACACATAGCTGAGTTCCGCGTAAGCCCACGTCGCCACACGCACACATCGCTGAGTTCCGCGTAAGCCCACGTCGCCACACGCACGCATCTCTGAGTTCCGCGTTAGCCCACGTCGCCACACGCACACATCGCTGAGTTCCGCGTAAGCCCAGCTGAGTTTCGGCGTGCAGAACTAGTTCGCAGGAGTGGTTTGCAAATGACATTCATTCGAGTTGGCGTCTGAACTTGTGTTTTTTTGTTGGAGGGGAAAAAATGCAGTGAAAATGAGGTCGTTGAGGAGTATATGTGGAGTGACATTGAATTATTTCGTCCTCAGAACATTGACCGAATTAGAAGTTAA
The DNA here is from genome assembly GCA_949825045.1 of Argyresthia goedartella. Taxonomy (NCBI): domain Eukaryota; kingdom Metazoa; phylum Arthropoda; class Insecta; order Lepidoptera; family Argyresthiidae; genus Argyresthia; species Argyresthia goedartella. The sequence continues at coordinate 4,271,917 of OX463832.1, read as the reverse complement.
AAAAATGAAAGTTGTTCATAATGATGGGACTAACATTCCCCAAAATATGGTCAGCTAATTAAATGTCCTGTATACAGAAGTGGCAGCGAACAAAAAATCAGGGTGAGCTTAAACCTAGCACCGCTCTAGATGTCCTCGAGGCAATGTACATGTTCCCTACGACTAAAACACATGCATATTTTAGCCACATTTTTTTCATTCTCCACTCTGCGCTGCTTGACGACTTGTCTCGTAGCCGGGGGAGGAGCCCCTCCGGCTTTGGGACTTGCGTTGGATATCCACAGGGATGTCCTAATCCCAGTTAATGTTGATACAATTATAGATTATTTTGTCTTTGTGGCGCTTGAACATTATTTTGTAAAAAATCAAGCTGAAATAGTAGTTTATGTGACTGATGCATAATGCCTAATTATGTATCAATTACATACACTAGTTTATCTACACACATATCATAAGCTCTCTTTGATGGGTTCTGGAACCGCATGTTCGACCGACATTGTGGCATTGAGTTGTTTAGCTTGTTCTGTAGTACCTACAATCTTCACGCAGGCGGGCGTCGGCGTTCGAAATTTGAATGTCAGTACCAACTTCACAGACAAATTAGGAGCGGCACGCAGGCGGGCGACGGCGTTCGAAATTTGAATGCCATAATATGTAGAAAATTTTCACATTATGGTCATAATGTTCAATATTCAGATAAGAAATGAGTTCTTACAAAGTAGTTTAACATTATGCTGATCGTAACGTGCGGTTTTTGGACGCAGTAAAGAGGGTTTATGATACGTGTGAAGATAATAGTAGTTTATGTGACTGATACATAATGGACGGAATTAAAACTCGAGTTTCATAATAATATCACTCGAGAGTTTTAATGCCTAATTAATTAATTATGTTACATACACTAGTTTATCTACACACATGTCATAAGCTCTCTTTGATGTGTTCAGGAACCGCATGTTCGACCGGCATGGTGGCATTGATCATTGCTCTGCCCTTGTTTAGCTTGTTCACGATTGCTAAGTACTTATATATGTTAATTAATATTTACAGTAATAAAGACATTTGTAATTTGGAGTTGTACCAACTTCACAGACAGACTAGGGGCGGCACGCAGGCGGGCGTTGGTGTTCGAAATTTGAATGTCATAATATGTCGAAATATTGATACATTATGGTCATAATGTATCAATATTCAGATAAGAAATGAGTTTTTACCAAGTAGTAAATCATTATGCTGGTCGTAACATGCAGTTTTTTGGCGCAGTAAAGAAGGTTTTGATACGTGTGTAGATAAAATACATTAGATTTCTTCCAGCAAACCTAGGCAGCATAGGACAGTCTATTGCTAGTAAGTACATTCTGCTGTGTCGGGCGGGCTGGACCTCCGGTGTCCTGAGCCACCGCTCAGCAGGATGGTCGTGGTGTGTTCGAGCTGGTATGCTATATTGACTGGTTCCGTGTTGGTATCTCAGGCGCCGGGCTCGGAGCGCGTGAAGGGCAAGCGGGGTCGCCCGCGCAAGCTCGACGCAGGCGCAGTCGCCGCCGGCAGACCGCCGCCGCCGCCGCCGCCGGGCAGTGAGTACACCTTCGGCTTTACCTCCGTATTCTGAATTGAGAATTTCTCTTATCAAATACTTGAGAAGAATGTGACAGAATGGTACTTTAGTATTAACTTAGTGAAGGTCTCAATTCAGAAGCCTTCTAGTAAAGCTGAGTGAGTCACAATTTTTTCCGATTACCTATATATTTTAAAAATAATCAATAATGGTATCGATTGTCAGTTCCTCCTGAGTAAAGTAAAGTTTACAGTTCCACAGAGGACACTAGATTCAACCCTCCATTAAATGTGCCTAGAGCCTCAACTAACTGTAGACAAAATTCATTTCTGATACGAGCGAGCAGGACTTAACTGTTTTAGCAAGTGGTTGGACATAGACATATTTCATACCAATATTGTCAAGGCAAGGCGGTGCCTAACCCCTAACCTTTTTCATAGTTTTCTCGTTTTTCATGTCGTTTTTATGCCAATATCTCACTGTATGTTCTAAGTAGCAAGTGTTACAAATAATGTTCGCATGTTTAATTAATGCTCTATTTTTAGAAGTGAATACCTGTGATTGGCTTTCTATTTCTGTCTTAGCTTAAGGAAATGAGTTTTATAGCTGTTGGTTTTCCAAATTTGAAATAAATAAAATAAAAATAACGAACCTACTTAAAATATTGATATTGATCGTCTTATATAGAATGCGTGCCACTCCGCGATTTCCGACCTTTTTGGCTCCAAGTGACTGATCAGTTTTATCAACTCCTCGAATTTCTTGTCGTCTGGATGTTGTTTAGCATATAATAGCATTTCTATGAGTACTTAAATGACAAAGGGTAGGGTAGGCATACCACCAGCCCGATGGTCCGTGATGGTGGTCATCTATCTATCTTGAACATGGTCAAATTTTACATAAGTTCCATAACGCAACTGTCAAATCTTACTCTAGTAATGTGAAAACTATGGATAGATAGGTTATTGGGATCGGCCTTTAGATCGGAAAGCTGTATCTATTTGGAGTTGGCCTTGTGTGCAGTAGCCGATGAGTTAACGGAAAACTCAAATCCAAGCCATTAACGTCTAGGAGAATACAAAAAACAAAACATGTGTACAAATATTCATGTTCAAGACTTACCGCAAAATATTTCGTTTACGAGGCTTTGGAAATCAAATGTAACAAACAAAAACAATGTAACCTTCTCTGCGGCCGGCGATTTACCGAAATTATGCATTTTCGTGTAGCTTCCCAGTTCTTTTGCACAAGATAATAACAAGACAAGCCGCCATCATGTATTTACGTGAAAACGGCCATATTGTTTTTTCATTTAGTGGTGTTACCATAAAAACAAAATGTTGTTTTCTACCATACTTTCTGCTATCATTATCAAAGTGCTTAGATTCATTGGAATTTCAGTAACAGACAAAGCAAAACTTTCCTCATTATATCTACGATATATAAACACAAATATTAAAGACATTTGAGCAATAGTGCTACGTTCTGAATACTGCTGTGCATTTTGTTTACAAAATCTGGCACCGCCATATTGCGCCCAGATAGGTATTTCAATTGGTCCCCTCGAGTTGACAGGGGTTGCATCCCATCCTCGTCTCCAGCTGAGGAAGCGTATGAGGAACACAGGAGGCCGATCTTTCACAGACTGTTTAGTCGAGTCGCTTGGTTGCGTTCCGAAATATGATACAGACGGAAGAGTGGCATTTTCAGTTGGTAAAAAAACGAGCATAAGATGGCGCTTGATTCGTTCGGAGTATTTGTAACAAAAAGAAAACTGCTTGTATTCATTAAAATATAATTATTTTATTGATTAATAATTTTTTCTGTCTGATTAAAAATATTTATTAGTTAGATAACGCCACTTTTCTTCTCCCACAGTGGTCCAATGTAGAGAAGAGGCAAAAAATTACGTTTGCTAAGTATATGTAAATATCTACATTAATAAAGAACGTTGACTTTGACTTCCCGTTATAGATTTTAAATCTTATTACCATGGCATAAGGTTCAAAATCGCGACCCGTGCCAACTGCCCTCGGTTGTTAAGAGGTTAATTTCCCTCGGTTGTTAAGAGGTTAATTTCCCTCGGTTGTTAAGAGGTTAATTTAATCTGCCCTGTCAAAACTGTTTTAAAATGCGACATGCCGTCGCGTCGGTAAAAGCGTGCATGGCTTGTGCTCTCCATTGCGGAAGATGGCGGACTCGTGAAAAGCACTGAAGTAATGTCTCGACCAAAAGTGCAATACGCTGAGGGTCGGCCCTCCAACTTGCTGGTCCGTCTAGTGCTCACTTTCCAGTCTCTACAACAATGTACTAAATCTCATTGGTACATTGGTCAGCACCAGATTAGATCCCACATCACCTGCGCGAGAAGCTGGCGTGGAATCACTAGACCACGGACCCAGCATCAATCTGTGGGAGTGACTTCTTCCTATCCCACAGTGGTACAACGTGCCATATAACGTGTACAAATATAACGTGCACTAGCCTATCATTTTGCCACGATCCAGCATATCTTGTTGTACACTTTATGAATAAACTAAACTATTTTCGAACTAGGTTTTGGTGGCCGAAACTGGTGTTTTTAAAAAAAACACCAGTTTCGGAGTTTTCGCCTTAAAATATTTCGCAGGCGCTGCAGTTGCACCACAATAATTGCACTTTATAGACAAGACCTACCTTCAGGGACACAAACTTCTCGCGCACCTCGAAAGCTGTGCTTTCAGCTAGTCTGTATGTACAGTGATGCAGGGTAGTTTGTTTGGGTTCGTGTGCTGATGATCAACATGTCGTGTCGTGTGCCTCGCAGAGATCCGGGTGCGCAGCAACTTGATGCCGAGCAACGACGAGCCCATCACGCTCGACAGCGACGACGAGCCCGACATCGGTGAGTCACCACCCCACACACCCCACACACCCCACACACCAAATGTACTCTAACTAACCTATGATAGCTAAAATGTGCTTTGTCCTTTTCTCGCAAGCCAAAACTGCAAAGTGACTGAAACAGACAAACGAATTATAATGGCATTAATAATAATAATAAGGCTTATGTTTAAACGATTACCAAAAACGCACCTTTTTACCACCAATAAATCGAAATGACTGCCAGAATGGATAAATATCCACCAAATTGTGGATAAATGATCAGCAAACTTCTTTTTATGTTTTGTGTACTTAAGTTTATGTTTTAAGTATTTTTGTTGTTCTTACATGTTCAACCTAACACGAAGGATAAAGGGGGCTTCGCTTCTCTCACCCCCTTTACCCTTCACCTAAGCTACCTCAGTATATTCCTTTTTCCCCCCCCCGGATCTCATAGTGAGCAGTCGTCTATAAAAACTGCATTAAATCAAATTCTTATATTTAAATCGATTTAAAACAATTTAAATCCTATCAAAATATTAGGAGCGCATAACTCCAAAGTGCTCTCCGCTGATACAAATTCGCGCGCCACAACTCCCGCCGCGCGTCCGTGTTCACAGTCACCAGTAGTACGCAAGCCCCACCCACCTACGAGGATCTCATTCACGGACGAAGCAACGTCTCCTGCGCGTGAGTACAACTGCAGCGCCACTACTCCAGCAGCTACGCACTTACTGATCGTACGCGCCGGGTAGTACGCAGGCCCCGCCCACCCACGTGGACCTCATTCATCATATCACATCGCAAGCAACCACCTGCTGATTGCTGCGGCCCTGGTACCTTGCCGTCGTCGCATTGACTAAACAGGCTGCGTGGGGCGACACTGATCACTGCTCGTGAGTCTCGTGCGTGCATGACCGAAGCCGGCTAGCCATCTCCTATACCTCGCTCCGGCCCTGGTACTCCACCACGCTGACCACCTCCGAGTTTATAAACTTGATCACGGAGGGCACTAGTATCTCACGATGGCATGCAAAATATGTAATCTTGACATCGCCACGATGGAATTAATGAAATGCGTTGCCTGCCAGTGCGCGTTCCATTTCAAATGTGCTGGAATGTCTGAATTTGATTTTAAACGTATATTGCCTATGAATAAAGGCAAATGGAAATGCGCTGAGTGTAAATCACTGAAAAAATACGTCACCCCACCACCGGCACTTGCACGGTCGGCCTCCCCCGTGGTAACAGCTATAGACTCACCTAGCCATGCCTCCATGATAAATGTCGATTCCGCTGTATTAACCTCATATTTCGACGCTAAATTTGAAGCGTTACGCAATGATTGGAAGTCTGATATTAATGCGGCCCTCGCCAATATCCACAATCAAATAAAGGCTGCTGTGTCCTCGGAAATTAAAGAAGCTATAGAATCGCTTAAGGATGAGTTTAGCGCCACAACCGACTTCCTGGCTGCTGGGCAAGAAGAGTGTAAGAACGAGCAGCTAGCTTCTAGCAAAAAATGCGTTGAGCTCGAAAAACAAATCATCCAGCTCCAGCAGGACATCGGAAAACTACAGCATCGTGTGGTGGCATCAGAAAAACTCTCCCGGAGCCTCAATCTAGAGCTTCACGCAGTACCCGAGCGCAACAACGAAAATATCGTGCGGCTTTTCAAAGACCTGTGCGAGGTGATCAATGCTCCGATTACTGAACACGAAATTAGATCATGCCGAAGAATTGCAAAACTGGACAGTACTTCACCCAGACCCCGCACCATACTGATTACCTTGCCGTCCGAGCGTCACCGTGACAACATAATATCCGCGGTGAAGAAATATAACAAGGATCACCCCCAAGCTCACATCAGCTCGAACTTTTTTGGCGTATCAGGAGCAGACGAGTCGATCTTCCTCGCGGAGCACCTGTCGCCGGAGGGTAAAGACCTACACGCAGCTGCGAGAAAATACAAGGCCCTTGGTTATAAATTTGTATGGGTGAAATTTGGAAGAGTTTATGTCAGAAAAGACGAACAGTCACCACATATACATATAAAGGACAAGTCTGCTCTTGAAAAGCTGCCTATATATAGGTAAACCTTATCTACTCTAATTACTCGTAAATGTTACTTTAGCTAATCAATATCAGTTTTCTCTTCCATGCGTATATTTTATCAAAATGTCAATAGAATAAGATCTAAACTAAACGATGTTTATCTCAGTCTGCTTAATGATGACTATGACATAGTCTGCTTGACCGAAACCAACTTTGATAGCGGCATTTACTCGAGTGAGGTGATAGATGATAGGTACGTTGTTTTCCGTAGGGACCGCGAATCCACTACCTCTTCGAAACAGTCCGGTGGTGGCGTATTACTTGCAATAAAAAAGCACTTTCATGTCACGAGGCATCAGGATATGGAGACCTGTCATGAAGATCTCTGGATAACGATGAGGACTGGCAAGGCCGGACTTTCCCTCGCAATTTGTCTCGTTTACCTGCCAGACTACCTCAAAATTGATGAGTTTAGGACTTGGATCGATAAATGTTCCAATAACCTGCTTGCGGACACTAGCGACTATAGAACTAAAACCATAATTCTGGGCGATTTCAACCTTCCTAACTTGCAATGGTCACCTGACCCAGCCTCCTCGTACAGCTTGATCAACACAGCCCCACTTGACTCCAAATCCGAGCTGCTGTTCAATCTAATGGCACTTGGTAACTTAAGCCAATGTAACAACATATGCAACGCCAACAATAGGATACTGGACCTATTCTTAACAGATTACCCTAACTTGACCCTGACTGAATGTGACGCCGTATCGCGAGTTGACAGGCACCACCCGGCATTCGTGGCTGAACTGCTGGATGTACCCAAGCCCTTAGTCTCAATGCCCAAAAAAACACTTAACTACCGCAAATGCGACTTAGCTAAGTGCAACCAAGCCCTTGATTGCATTGACTGGCCCATGGTATTAAGTAACTCTGATGTAAACGTAGACCTAGCGACATTCTATACCACTTTGAATGACATAATCAAACAAAATACCCCCCTTAAAAGAGTTGGTGACAATAGGCACCACCTCTGGTTTTCAGAATCTCTAAAAGCTTGTATCGATGAGAAAAATAAAGTTCACAGACGGTACAAAAAATATCAGAATCCCCGGGATTATGATGAGTTCCAAATGCTACGAACCAGATCCAAAAAACTTATTAAGGAATGCTACAAATCGTTTCTGAGTAGTGTCGAAAACTCCTTGTGTGACACGACAAAATTATTTTTTACCTTCGTCAAGTCTAAAAAAGCAAACAACTCTCTCCCTGAAACTATGTACTTCGGCAACAAATCCGCACGCGGTGGGCTAGAGGTGTGTTATTTGTTCTCCGAATATTTTGCGTCAGTTTTTGAGAAGGACGACATCGCTCACGATGGTGACTGTGAAGACTTAACCAACGTCGGTGAATGTAACAATACCCTAGCCAATATGACTATACCTCAAGATGCAGTTCGTAGAAAGTTGCTGACTGTAAATGTCAATAAGGGAGCTGGTCCTGACGGGATTCCCCCCTACTTCATTCAATCATGTGCCGGTGCTCTATCTATACCTCTTACGATCATCTTCAACAAGTCGTTCAGCACGAGCACTTTTCCAAATAATTGGAAATTGGCGTATGTTGTGCCTATCCATAAATCGGGTGATATTAGCAATTGTGGTAACTATCGCCCCATCAGCATATTATCATGCTTCGCTAAGGTGCTTGAGTCGTTCGTCTTCGATGTGCTCTATAGCCATGTCAAGCCACGTATTGTACCTGAGCAGCACGGCTTTGTCAAGGGAAAATCATTTGTCTCCAATCTGCTCGAGTACACAAACTACCTGTGTACGGCGTTCAACGACCGCTGCCAAGTGGACACAATCTACACAGATTTTCGTAAAGCTTTTGATAAAGTAAACCATCGTATTCTTTGTTGCAAACTATCACTATATAGGGTGCACGGAAACTTTCTGCGCTGGGTGGAATCATATATCAAAAACCGTAGCCAAATAATAGCGCTGAAAGGGCACTTATCGTCTCCAGCTGGAATCCCCTCTGGTATTCCGCAAGGATCTCTACTAGGGCCTTTATTCTTCATAATTTTTATCAATGACCTGGTGATAAAATTCAATAGTCCTTGCTTGTTATACGCTGACGACCTCAAAGTCTTTACACGTGTCCGTACACAACGCGACTGCACAACCCTTCAGGAAGACTTGAACACACTTTCCCACTGGTGCGCAGACAACCGCATGTTTTTGGCTGCTGACAAGTGCTTCGTAATTACGATGACCCGTAACCACAATCCTGTCCTGTCCGATTATACCAAAGGGGATGTAACGCTGCAAAGAAAACACGAAGCCCGTGACTTAGGCGTTATTTTCGACGACAAACTAAGTCTTAATCAACAATGCTCAGCCCTAGTAAAAAAATGTAACCAACTTCTTGGATTCATTTCAAGAGTAACTAAGTCCTTTAAGAAATCAGAGAGTCTCATTCTGTTGTATAATGCCCTTGTCCGCTCCAGATTGGAATAAGCGTCTGTCATTTGGTCACCATTTTACAAAACCCACATCGATCATGTTCAGTCAGTCCAGAAGCGCTTCCTACGCATGCTCTGCGCGCGTCTCGGTCTTCGTCGCGCGGTCAAGTCTTACGATAAAAGATGCGAACGTTTCTCACTGGAATCCTTAGAGTCGCGTCGTAGACTCCAGGATCTGATCCATCTTCATAAAATAATAAATGGAGCAATAGTAACTTCTACTCTCTCAGAAATCAACTTTCAAGTACCAAGCAGGTCAGTCAGAATACCGCGTCCTTTCTTCATCCCAACATGCAGGTCGAACATCAGCGCCAATAACCCCATGCTTCGAATGTGTCGTCGCTACAATGAAGTTGTGGCCACCGAAGATGATGTTCCTGACATCTACCACGTCTCGTTGCCTTGCTTTAAATATAAAATGCGCAAAATCCTTAAGCAGGTATGATAAATCATTGATTGTACCAGATATCGATCATCATTTATTTATGTTTTTAAATTGTTTTTTATTTAGCTTTTTTAGTTCGATTTCATCTCTTAAGTGTAGAAAAATAAATTAAGTTTTCCCAATAGTTAAGTAGGTAATCTTTCCATTGTATGTCGTTATTGTTTAGTCAGTTCTAGATTTACCTTACACCATGCTGTGTACACATACTTTTGGCGCTGGAGACAGCCCCTTTTGTACTTGTTTTGTTGCTGTAATTTGATGTATTATCTCTAGTGCTGTTTTGTGTACCTAATATAATAAATAAATAAATAAATAAATATAGCCCTGATATTTTTTGCTACTTTTGGTGTTCATTTATCCATTTTGGGTAGGAAAAAAATATTTTGGTGATCATTATATTTATTGCCTAATAATAATACATTGGACACTATTTACACACATTGATCTAGCCCCAAACTAGGATTCCCTGTATCTTGGGTACTAGACAACGATACACATACTTATATAGATAAATACTATACTTAGATAGATAAACAACCGCGAATAGGGTACAAACATCCGTTCCCGTCAAACAAATATTTGCCCCCACCGGGACTCGAAACCGGGACCCTTGGCTCCGTAGGCAGGGTCACTGCCGACTCGGCCATTCGGGTCGTCGTTATATTTCAATTACATAATAGTTAAAATAGGTTTATTAGACGTTTATGAATAGGGCGGTAAATGTTTAGGCAAATTTGACGCCCTATTTTATACTAAACTACATCCTCCTCGGCTCCAAGCTGCATTATAACCTTTAGTAACTAAAACCTTAGTATTCAGACAGAAAGTGACCCACAGCATCCAACATGGCTCTGTGAGACTACACGGGGAACTCAACTTATTGGACATTTAACTTATTTGGTAGTTAAACTTATTTTGGTAAACAATATATTTGTAACCCTAATAATAGTAGTTTCTCTGACTGCTACATTATCGAGGGTGAGTTTCATAATAATATCAGTCGAGAGTTTTAATGCCTAATTATTTACAGTTACGTACAATAGTTTATCTACTCACATATCATAAACTCTCTTTGATGTGTTCAGGAACCGCATGTTTGACCGGCATTGTGGCTCTGCAGTTGTTTAGCTTGTTCTGTAGTACCAACTTCACAGACAAACTAGGGGCGGCACGCGGGCGGGCATCGGCGTTCGTAATTTGAATGTCATAATTTTTCGAAAATGTATACATTATGATCATAATGTATCAATATTCAGATAAGAAATGAGTTTTTACCAAGTAGTATAACATTTTGCTGGTCGTAATGTGCGGTGTTTGGACGCAGTAAAGAGGGTTTATTATACGTGTGTAGATAAAGTCCTTAATAAATGTGTTACCGCAGGTTCGCCGAGCCAGGCGTCCGACTCGCAGATCTCGTTCGACGAGAACCTCCGCGCGATACAGCACCTCCACGAGAAGTACGCCAACCTGGACAGGGACGACGCCTTCAACGCCGACCTACTCGCCGGGAAGGCCGCCAGCGAAGGTAGGCCTTATGTCTGCTAGCGTACGACTCATAGTTGCCTGCGAGGAGACGGCGACGTCTCTAACCCCCCTTGGGCTTTTAAACTCGATTCTTTACTTCCAATTATCTCTCTAAAGTGACACTTTATGCCGGGTACTCATTAATAAACATTTTTTAAACATTACATAAACATTTTACATACAGACACATACATTGCTTCTGGCCCCACACTAGGATGCCCTGTGTCGTGGGAACCAGAAACAGCGACGTCACACACATATAAACATCCAAGACCTGGGGTTATTTTTTTTTACTCCCAGCCGGGGATCGAACCCGGGACCTCTCGCATGGCGGGCAGAGCCACAACAGCGGCGCCACAGTGTTCGTCGCTTTAATAATAATAATAATAATAATAATAAAGCCTTTATTTCGATAATTCAACAATGGATATTCTGGCTAGCTAGATTATTCAGCTAATATTCTTAATTATATACTTCATGCCATAATAAAATGAGAAATATTAAACTGCACATCAAAAATACTGATTTGCACAGCAAATATCAGGGCAAAAGCTGCGGTAGCTTAGGTGAAGGGTAAAGGGGGTGAGAGAAGCGAAGCCCCCTTTATCCTTCGTGTTAGGTTGAACATGTAAGAACAACAAAAAATACTTAAAACATAAATTTAAGTACGCATAAAATATTTAAAACATAAAAAGTGTTTCTGTTGATTCTTTTTTGCAGTGCAAATTAATATTTTTGATGTGCGATTAAATACTTGCCTAATAAAATTAACATTTGACAGTAATTAGCATTATAATACATGCACATTGTAATATGAAAGTGATTGTATTAATTGCATTTTTTATTAGGTTGAATTAATGAACTAAGTTGATGAAGTCCTTTCTAGGACATAGTAGGTCTCTTGCTCCACTTTCCGCACAGCAAGGTTAGGTCATGATCACCCTCGCCGACCAAGCTTTGTCTCGATGGCATCAGCGAGCCGTAACTGTAACCTTTGCACGAATAGTAACCAAAAATGTGTGTAGTGTATATAGTCCGCGAGCGCGCCGCGAGCATGCCCGCAGCGAGCTGACAATAAACGCTGACTAGCAAGTTACAGTATCTGCTCGGTTGCAGTTGCAGCGTTCTATGTAAATACGCAAGAAATGACGACATAAAGCTAAGTAGACAGAGTAAATACTGTCAAATAATAATAATAATACCTTGGACACTGTTTACACACATTGATCTAGCCCCAAACTAGGATTCCCTGTATCTTGGGTACCAGCATGGACGAATAAAACTAGAGGACAAACAACCGTAGTACTTTGAAGCGTAATTCGATTTTTAGTTTAAATGTATATTACTAGATAGAGCTACTAGTTCAAAAGTTCTTTCTAGTATAGGTAGTATCGTGGTGGCGCGCTTAATGTAGGAAAGATGGCGGTATAAGCGTTTATTTCCTAAGAAGAAACAAGATTTCTCTCCATCCATCTCTGATTTTTCGTCGATATTACTGTGGATTATACTACGCCGTCATCCTAAGCACCCAGCATCTATTGCGTGGTACAGCGACATCTAGAAATAATACAGGATTTTATCTTTCTAGCAGGGTACGTTTTTTTATATGAAGTTGTCAGTCCTCTAGTTTAATTAGTCCATGGTATTAGCAACGATACACATACTTATATAGATAAATATTATACTTAGATAGATAAACAACCATGACTAGGGTACAAACATCCGTTCTCATCAAACAAATATTTGCCCCCACCGGTACTCGAACCCGGGACCCTTGGCTTCGTAGGCAGGGTCACTGCCGACTTCGCCATTCGGGTCGGCAAACATTCTACACATGCAGCCTATGGGTCAGTTATAAGCTGAAGACTCAATGCCTTGTGTGTCCGATATAGCAACATCTTCAGAATGTTGATGGGGCTGCCCCGGTTGCTTCTGTAGTGCATCGACAATGTTTGCAGAAGCGCGCACGGACGACTTCTATGCAATCATGCGAGAACGCACTGCATCCGACGACCCGAATGGCCGAGTCGGCAGTGACCCTGCCTACGAAGCCTAGGGTCCCGGGTTCGAATCCCGGTGGGGGCAAATATTTGTTTGATGAGAACGGATGTTTGTACCCTAGTCATGGTTGTTTATCTAAGTGTAATATTTATCTATATAAGTATGTGTATCGTTGTCTAGTACCCAAGATACAGGGAATCCTAGTTTGGGGCTAGATCAATGTGTGTAAATAGTGTCCAGGGTATTATCCATTGTCGACAGAACCTGCAGCAGCACCAAGCCTATTCTCAGGTTGATCTCGGGGAGGTTTGATTGTCCAATGTTCATAAATCTTTATTGCACACACACATATTAAATTTAAAAGGTTTAGGAGGATCATATGTACATATGATTTCTCCTAAATAACTTTTTAGATATAAGCTCGCTTTTGTACAAAAGCGAGCTTATATCTAAAAAGTGATTTCTTCCAGCAAACCAAGACATGAAAGGGAAATGTATCATGAAAGGGTAGGCAATGTACAATAACTAATCTATACTCAAATACATACATAATATAAAATACGGAAAATAAAATACTTAATACCAGACTACTAAATCCGATACATACCTGCAAATATTGTTTATATATTATAATGATATACATATTATATATAACTCTCACGAAAGACAGAGGAAGTGCTCTTTTACCCGGTTTTTGAAAGAGACAAGAGTGTCACTGTCTCTTATAGTGCAAGGGAGTGCGTTCCACAGTCGACAACATTGGACAGTCCAACTTACAGCGAGAAACAAATAAAAAAAAAAAAAACAAACTAATAAATGTGTAGGTACTAATATCAGCTTATCAAATACTACTAACAAAATGGATGTTTGTTATCTGAATAAAAACATATTATTATTAGACAGACATAGACATCTATTTGCTTAAAATATGGTACATGTCAGATGTAACTAAAATTATGTTTTTCGCATATTTTACCTAATTAGGCATGCAAATATATATTATATTATATTGAAACACTAAGCTAATTCATTTCTATAAAAAAACACGTATTCTAAGTAACTAAAGTCAAAATAATTCTTACTCATGTCACATACCTTAACTTAAATAATATTAATCTTTACATTTGTCAGTCAAAAAAATCTTCTATGTTGTAGAAACATTTGTCGACTAACCATTTGTGTAGGTGGTTCTTGAAGTAGGTGGTTATTATTATTATTAATAACAATGTAATTGATGGTTTCCGACAGGTCGGTCGACCGGCCGCGAGCTGGACGCGGCGGCGCGGGTCGAGAAACTCGAGGACAGCTCCAACTCCGACTCCGACAGCTCCAGCTCCTCAGGTACACGAAGCGTACGAACTGTACGCTAGGTGGCGTTGAGCTGAGTACTCATCAGCGAGCCGTAACTGTAAGCACGAACGTGCACACAGGATCCGATATTGAGGATTATTAAAAAAACACGATACAAGAGTTTTAATATTTTTTAACTACACACGTATCATAAACCCTCTTTACTGCGTACAAAAACCGCACGTTACGATCAGCATAATGTTAAACTACTTGGTAAAAACTCATTTCTTATCTGAAAAATTACACATGTCTAGTTTCTCTACATATTTTTTACATTATGTACAGTTACATACACTAGTTTATCTACACACATGTCATAAGCTCTCTTTGATGTGTTCAGGAACCGCATGTTTGGCATTGATCATTGCTCTACATTGTTCAGTAGTACCAACTTCACAGACAAACGAGGGGCGGCACGCAGGCGGGCATCGGCGTTCTAAATTTGAATGTCATAATTTGACAAATTTTGGTACATTATGGTCATAATGTAACAATATTCAGATAAGAAATGAGTTTTTACCAAGTAGTTTAACATTATCCTGCTTTACGTGCGGTTTTTGGACGCAGTAAAGAGGGTTTATGATACGTGTGTAGATAAAATTATCGATTCACGAGTAAAATATATTAACAAATTACATATCCATTATCACAATGTCAACAAAATTAATATATCAAAAATAAAATAAAATAAAATGACAAATTATGAAATGTCAAAATAAACTCCAATTATCAATTGAAAATCAAATTAACATTTTTATCCAGTGGAGGGCTATCCCACTTATGAATGTGGAGAAACCGATAGATGCATGCCAGTATCGCAGCAAGGGCAGGTCTACCTCTCTTCCGGGAACAAGGCGCCCTCTTGCCCTCAACCATGCCCTTGTCAGTAGGGCTGCGACCAGGCGCTATGACGTCATCGTAGTTACCTTCGGCCTGTAGTATTTATAGTAGTCTCCCCCCCCCCGCAGGCTCCGGCTCCAGCTCGTCGTCGAGCTCCTCCTCGTCGTCGGGCAGCTCCGACAGCTCCGACAGCTCCGACTCCGAGGACGGCGAGGGCGCGCCCGCCGCCAAGCCGGAGGACGACAGGTAGCGACGGACGAACACCTGTCGGAAATTGTGGCACCTGTCAAAAATAGTGACACCTGTCGGAAATTGTGGCACCTTTCAAAAATAGCGACACTTGTCGGAAATTGTGGCACTTGTCAAAAATAGTGACACTTGTCGGAAATTGTGTCAGCTGTCAAAAATAGTGACACTTGTCGGAAATTGTGGCAGCTGTCAAAAATAGTGACACTTGTCGGAAATTGTGGCACTTGTCAAAAATAGTGACACTTGTCGGATATTGTGGCGCCTGTCAAAAATAGTGACACCTGTCGGAAATTGTGGCACCTTTCAAAAATAGTGACACTTGTCGGAAATTGTGGCACTTGTCAAAAATAGTGACACTTGTCGGAAATTGTGGCACTTGTCAAAAATAGTGACACTTGTCGGAAATTGTGGCATCTGTCAAAAATAGTGACATTTGTCGGAAATTGTGGCACTCGTCAAAAATAGTGACACTTGTCGGAAATTGTGGCACTTGTCTAAAATAGTGACAGTTGTCGGAAATTGTGGCACCTGTCAAAATTAGTGATATGTCGGAAACTGTGGCATCTGTCAAAAATAGTGACACTTTTCGGAAATTGTGGCACTTGTCGGAAATTGTGGTATCTGTCAAAATTTGTGACATGTCTGAAACTGTGGCATCTGTCAAAAGTGGTGACACCTGTGGCACAGGAAAGGAAATCGAAAAAGGACTTACTTTTGATAGGTAATAGCGATAAGAGGTCCAGTTTCGAACTTATCGAACCCTGTCACGAGTTACGGCTCGGCGCAGCAACCAACATTATGACACCATTACTATTTGTTATTATATTGTTGCTTGTTGGCCTATAGTATTATTATTACCACTGGCAACAAATATATTGTTTAACAATATAAATACCAAATATGTATGTTAAATGTTCACTAAATTTAGTGGCCCCGTGTTGTTATACTGTCACTTTCTGTCTGAATACTAAAGTTAGGTTTGTTAGCTCACCACTTTATAATACAATCTGGAGCCGAAGCGAAGCTGAGCGGAGCGAGGCGACCCTATGTTGTTTAGTATAAAAAAGGGTGTAAAATGTTGGTGAATATTTAGTTAATTTTGGATGTAACTTCATTAATTCGTTTTGTATGGAGAAATTGAAGAAAACTCAATTTTCAGTACAAATGAAAGGATGAAAAATCCTGATTTTAATCGTTGTTTATATGAATGAGAAAATATTTAGCTAACAGGACATTTGATTTAATTTTCAAAAAGTGTCTGTAAAAAAAAAACTAATCTCATCATGAAAATGGATGACATTTAGGACGAACTGATTTTGAAGATTTAATTTTACGTAACAAGCTGAAAATTTAAATAAAATTTATTATGTAGATGCAAAACAAAACTTTTAAACAAATGAAATAGATCTGTTGACTTACAAAAAATATAATCTTGAATCTAAGGAAATTTCGCCAATTTTATAAGCAAGCCCGATAGTGAAATATAAGATATTATTTTACCGACACGCATTATATAAACATAAGATTTATTGTATCGACTAGCACTCACCCCCCGTGCCCGACAGATCGTTCGGCGCGTGGTCGCACCAGTCGGGCGAGCGGTCGGGCGAGCGGTCGGGCGGGCGGTCGGGCAGCGAGTCGTCGGTGGAGCGCGCGCGCTCCGTCAGCCCGACCGCGTCGATCAGCGAGTCGGACAACGAGTCGCCCGACAAGACCATTCAGTGCCGCGTCTGTCACAAGTGGTACAGCACCATCGTGACGCTCAAGTAAGTGAGTGTACAGCTCTGCTGTAGTTTGATACAAATACCGGCCAAGTGCGAGTCGGACTCGCGCACGAAGGGTTCCGTACCACCGTACAATGCGGCTACTTTCACACTCCATGTACATAATCAGGTGTATTCATAAGTTTGTATGTGGTATTGAAATAATTGTTGTATGGGAGCCCCCTTAAATATTTATTTTAGTCTGTTTTTTAGTATTTGTTGTTATAGCGGCAACAGAAATACATCATCTGTGAAAATTTCAACTGTCTGTAACTATTACGGTTCATGAGATACAGCCTGGCCATAGACGGCCGGACGGACGGGCGGACGGACAGCGGGGGCTTAGTAATAGGGTCCCGTTTGGCACCCTTCGGGTACGGAGGCCTTAAAATTAAAAACTCCTGAAACCGGAATTTAAACATCTAAAACAGTCGATGGTTCACATGTTTCCTTGTTCATATAACATATTTGAGAACCGTCGCAGTGAAATCTACTAACCAACGAAAAGGAAGAAACTGTATTAAAATAAGTCCGTTTGAGTGCCGGGCGGGCGCCACTGTGAACTACATACCACCAACTATATCTTGTCAAGTTCATAGGTAGCACTCCCATGGTCTGCGGGCGACGGGGGACGAAAGATGCGGGGGCGGGCAAGAAGGGCGCGGGCGGTTCCTACTAGGCGCCCCGCCGCCCGCGCCCTTCTTTCCCGCCCCCGCAGCCCCCGCATCTTTCGTCCCCCGTCGCCCGCGGACCATGGGAGTGCTACCTATGAATTTGACAAGATATAGTGAATAGGTGGAATGTGATATAGTCTAAGCAGGGGTTTTCTCAAAATACAATAGATGAAGCGAAGCGCAATAGAGGAGGGTTATGTGTTTGACCTGTTTGTATATATATTTATCTACACACGTATCATAAACCCTCTTTACTGCGTACAAAAACCACACGTTACAATCAGCATAATGATAAACTACTTGGTAAAAACTCATTTTTTATCTGAAAAATTACACATTATGACCATAATGTGTAATTTTTCTACACATTATGACATTCAAATTTCGAACGCCGACGCCCGCCCGCGTGCCGCCCCTAGTTTGTCTGTGAAGTTGGTACTACAGAACAAGCTAAACAACTGCAGAGCCACAATGCCGGTCAAACATGCGGTTCCTGAACACATCAAAGAGAGCTTATGATATGTGTGTAGATAAACTAGCGTATGTAACTGTACATAATTAGGCAACTCTCGAGTGATATTATTATGAAGCTCGCCTATTAATGCCCTCCATTATGTAGCAGTCACATAAACTACTATTATGTGTATCTGTTCCTGTGTCCTCTTGTAGCTACTCAACGGCTCAAACGATTTTGATAAATTATACGTCATAAGATTCGTCTTGACGTCGCGAGTGTCACTGGGCGGATTGATTAAAAATATGTGCGCTGTTTTAAAACGTTTTCAAGAAGTGTAAAAAGTGAGTACAGAAAGATGTACTAATATTGTTTAAGCTATTTACTCAAAAGCAGGAAATAAGTGACGTAATTGAAAAAAACCTAAAAAATCCGACGGCGGTGTACTGAACAGGACTTCGAAAATTGAAAATCGATTAGATTATTATAGTTGTGTTCAAATAAATTGATGCGCAGGCGGGACCGACGAAACCTAGAATAGTGGGTTCCGCTTACTTTTTAATATAATTAGATGAAGAAAGAAGTTTAAAAGAAAAAAAACAACAAAGATAAGAAACGAAGAAATAAATAAATATGATGTGGCTGTATGGTCGGAAGCCTGTCCAGGGGGACAAAGAATTAAAACTTTAATAATTATGATTTTATAGTATCATAATTTTTTTCTCTTGTTTATTTTATCTACATATATATCATGAACCCTCTTCACTGCACCCAAAAACCGCACGTTCCGAGCAGCAAAATGATATACTACTTGGTAAAAACTCATTTCTTATCTGAATATACCGGTCGAACATGCGCTTTATGCGGAACATGTGTTCAGCATCAAAGAGAGCTTATGATATGTGTGTAGATAAACTAGTGTATGTAACTGTACATAATTAGGCATTAAAACTCTCGAGTGATATTATTATCTCGAGTATTAATGCCCTCCATTGACATACACTGAATGAATTAATTACAAAAGATGCTCAAATTGCTGTCCTCTTGCAATAATGCAAACTCTGAATATCCTAATAAACGACGCTCTTAGACGCCTCGAAAAATTCCCTTCGTTTATTTCCGCTACAGCAGCGTGGATTCGCTCTCTTAATTCTTGTTCAGTCCTAATAGGTCTGTGGTGTACCTTGTCCTTCAGACACCCCCAGTAAAAAAAATCTAGGGGATTTAAGTCCGGGGATCGTGGCGGCCACAAAATAGGACCTAAGCGCCCAATCCATCTTCCAGGCTAGGTCTCATTTTGGTACTCCCGTACTGCTGCTGCATAGTGTGCTGGGCACCCGTCGTTCTGCAACCACATGGTTTCTCGCACGTCTGCTGGTAAATTTTCCAGTAAATTTGGCAACTCATTTCTTAAGAAATGCAGATAATATTCCGCGTTCAGTGTTGCTGGTAATTCAAAGGGCCCTATTATTTGGTTATTGATTATTCCAGCCCATACGTTTATTTAAAATTGGTATTGGCTCTTGTCTTCTCTCATCAAACGTGGGTTAACTAATTGCCAACTGTATCCTGTATCCATCCCGCCTACACGAGGATTCATCACTCCAAAGTATTTTATTAAAAAACTGTGGGTCTTCCTGAATCATGTCCAACATTCTTCGACAGAAATACACTCTTTGAGCGTAATCTCTTGGCTGCAGCGTTTGGACACGTTGAACGTGATGTGGGTACAACCGGTACTGTTTTAGAACTCTATGCACCGTCGTTCTTGGTATGCCAGTGCGTCGTGCTATGGTGCGCACTGAAAGCGAGGGATTTTCTTCGATTGCTCTTAATACTATTAAATCGTTATCAACACGCGGTTGCCGCGGTCTTCCTTCACCAGCACCACCAATTCCAGTACCAAGAATCCTTCCCTCAAGAAGGGCGTTATGCACTCGAAGAAAAACGCGATGGTCGGGGTAACGTTCCATATTCGGGAATCTTTCTCGGTACAATCTTGCGGCAGCCGTGGCGTTCTGCCTGGCTTCTCCGTATATCAAATGCATGTAACAGTACTCGCGCGGCGTGAACTGGTAACGTGGCATTACAATGTCTTATGTTTTTGGCAACACAACACCAAACAAACGAAACTTATTCAAAATGTGTGTCAGAGTCCGTGGGATTGCCAAGTCAACAATTCCAAGAAACAAACAGTTCCAAAATCAATAAGAAAATCAGTGTCCGATTTCAAAGCACAGGTCGAGATTTGCAGTAGAAAAATTCGGGCCGGTATGAATAGTTGTCTGACGTGCGTATCGAAGAGTCACAAGTTCACAACTAAACTAAACTAGAAGATTTCAACCCTTCGTAAACAAAGGATCCAGAGGGAAAAAACCTGTTGGACGACAACCTGAACAGTTGCAGATAGTGACACTTGTTAGAAGTTAATGAATGAGTCATCACATCAGGTAGAAAAAGATTGTGTAAATGGAGTCCGCGACACAAATCATGTCCTGTGACTTAAAACTAAGCTAATCCGCTAATCTCGCAGACATTTTAGACACTACAAAACGTTTAAAGAGTATTTTTCTTTTTATCAAATTATTTAAAATTTGCGCCACTTTTCAGATTAATAGCAATAACTTTGTAACGACAAAGGCTAGGCTTCATTATTATACCAATTTACAAAGCTGGGTAGGTGTACAAGTTTTTAAAATAATTGTTCAGTTCAATGTCATACATTTTTTTTCCATGAGATTTTTTTAAATTTTGTTCACCTGAAGGCGGAAAAAATAATGTTTCTGTTCGGGATTTTTTTCCAAGTCATTAATAACAGTTAGTAACAAAACTGTTATCAGGTCATATTGGTGAACTACTTAGCTTTATTTTACAAAAATAAGATCTCGGAAATGTTATCATTAGCAGCGTCAGCATTAAAAAACATGATGTACGGAAAAAGGAATGGGAAATTCCGGAAAAAAAATAAAAACTTGGTAACCCTAACGTTTTTTTTAAATTATTTAAATTGGTTTTAGGAAATGAGGCGAGCTATCTTCCCTTTACCGTTGGACCATTACTTAAGGGACACCCTGTATGTTAATCTAGCTCATAACCTACCTCTGTGCTAAATTTCATTCTAATACGTTCAGCCGTTTTAGCGTGATTGCGGCACAAACACACAAACATCCAAACATCTTAACATCGTATATCGTCATACTTTCACATTTATAATATTAGTTAGATAAATACGTTATGTAAGCGAAACTAGTTCGATACTAAGTTCATATGCATTTTTTCTTTTCTTCATCATTTCTCTACACGTGAAAACCTTTTATTGGCCTTCTGTGTTTATTATTATTTCTATATATATATAATGTGCTGTTGGTTTTCCCAATATACAATAAATAAATAAATAAAATAAATAATAATAGTTTGAGAAAGTAGCTGAAATCTCTCGTTGCCAATGAAGACATAAATCAAATAAGACCCCAAATGTTCCGCCCCCCTATATCCTGCCGCGCCAGGCTTCAGCTTCAGCCCTCGGCCAGCCTCATTGCCAAGGCAAATCCAGGGCTGATGGTAACCTAGACTCTAGAATGTCACGTTAGAGAGATGATGCGATAGTTGACTGCTAGTCGCTGCTGGCACTAACTGAAAATCAGCGCTGAGGGCCTCACCCTCAGCATAATGCTGACTTAGTGCCTTTTGCACACCGAAGCACAAAATAAATAGCTACAGAAGTCAACCACATGTATGTACTTCACTTTTCATAGCTACGCTCGGCGATCGCTCTAGGGTTGTCAACTACGGTTTATGCACGAAAAACTAACATGGTACTGGCACTCCAAAAAACAAAAAAATTGACCTGCCTACTATTACAATACAAAAGGTTTACAGAACAGAAAAATACCTACACAATTTTACGTTTGTCAAATTTCACTATCGAAAATCCCTGAAAACTTCTAATCGGACTACCCGAGTTACAAAATTTCTATTGCTCTGTCCGTTTTAGACCTACACCTGTCAAATGACACGAAAAACAACACAATATCTACACAAACAAAAAAACATGTTTTCAACTTACGTAACTAAGGTGGTGTGAATTTACATCAAAAAATTTGTTAATACTTATTTTATTATACTGCTTGAAAAATAGGCAACTGTTATTTATTTAAACCGTCCACTGAACAGTTATAATAACTTTTTTTTGTTGGTCCATTATTGCATTATTTACATTAACAGACGCGTGTTATGTGAACTCTATGCGGCTCTACATTAACTTTTAGTGTTCTCAACTGTTTCCGTATTAATTTCATATCTAGTTTACCTTAATCATAAGTTTTAGTAATAGACTATAGCTCTTATATTTGCATCGAGGCTACGGTGACGCGGAATGCAGACGCTACGTTAGCATTTCTTGCGATAAGCCGCGCTGCACCGGAACGTTGATGCCTGGCCTGCCGGCCAGTTACACAGAATAACGCGGTCGCGAAACATGTAATTTGTTTTAATAAATCTATTTTAATAAAAGTTAATATTTTTTTTTGAGAAAAGTTCTTCCGGGAACTTAACTGGCGCAGCCGGTAGGATTTACACTGCACTGAACAACAGAAAATCGTGTTCAGTGTCAGTTTAAACGGTTAACAGTGTAATACTTACTTTCCCTCAAGGAGCTCATCGTGTACGTATTCTGTGTCAAGAGCTCAATATAGTATTGAACCAATATGACTACGACCACAAATACTTAAGCTATAAGGTAAAGAAAATTGAACAAGCACACATTACACATGCAGACTTACACACACATAGAGTCCTCAAGGACACAATCCCGAAGCCCGGAACAATGCCCTTCTATTTTAGTAGAGTCACTAAAACACGACAAACCCCTGAAGACTTAAATCCCAGTAACACCAAAGAACCTGTCAGTATGAAAGGGACCATCCCATTTTACTTCAAAAGGGTCGCATATAATAATACTAATAAACTTTTTCGAGACTCTACAAAAAAAAATGTGACTCTAACCCCCCTACAATGAATAAATCCAATGATATGAAAAATATAGGAAACAAATTTATCTATACCACACTTAATATTCTACATCAAAATATAGACGGCCTAGTTAGTAAACAACATATATTGACAATTAATTTAGATGACTTAAAAAATAAAAATGAAAATATTGACATTTTATGCATTACGGAACATAATATGATTGAAAGTGATAATCAATGTTTAAACATACCTAACTACATACTTGCATCTTCATTTTCAAGAAAAAATAGAGCCGGAGGTTCCTGTATCCTAGTCAATAACCATCTTAAATACAAAGTAGTGGACGAAGTTAACCAGAAAAGTATCCCGAATGTAGTCGAATGCAGTGCGATTAAATTATTGGCCCACGACGCAATAATAATATGCATGTATAGAGTCCCCGTATACACAACCGCAAGCTACAATACATTCTTTAACACTGTGGAAGCAGTTCTTGACTTTGCAAAATTAAAATCAAAAAATGTAATTTTGTGTGGCGATTTTAATATAGACAGGCTAAAGAGAAGTAGAGCATCATTACAATTTGACAACCTACTAGCATCATATAACTTAAAACTGTCTATCAATGAACCAACTCGAATTAGAAGTCAAACATGTATTGATAATATAGGGCACAATATAAAAGGATGCACATATGAAGTGGTTGAGTTAGCCATGTCGGACCATACGGCACAAATATTTCGTTTTCCAGTGAAGAAGATCTGTATCTTCCCCTTCTGGTTTACAATAAGAAGAGATATGTGCCAAGAAAACATTCATAGATTTCAGGAATGCTTATCAAGCTTAACATTTCACGATATTCTCTCATGCCGCAACGCAAATGAAGCTTTCAACGCATTTCATGACCTGTTTAAAATGTTCTACGACCTTTGTTTTCCAGTAACCAGAATTAAAAATACAACGAGAAAACAACCAAAGTGGATATCACGAGGGATCAAACTTTGTTCAAAACGGAAACGCATGCTACTGTGGAAATATAGAACCAATCCATGCCTGGAAAATAAACAAACACTTAAATTATACTCAAAAAAATTGAAACAAAAAATAAACTTAACACAAAAATCCCAAAATAATTACCAAATATTGACATCACTAAATAAATCCAAAATGACATGGCAAATAATAAATAATTCTATAAGAAATAATTATCCAAAAGAAGAAATAAATAAAATTATACATAGTAATAGAGAAATAACAGACCCCCAGGAAATAGCTGAATCTTTTAATGAATTTTATATTAACCAAGTGTCCAATAATGGCAACACTTACAACGCAAATAAAAATCAAATGAGAATATGCAATTCAATGTTCATCTCTCCAACAACTAATCGTGATATATTATTAATTATTAAGAGTTTGAAGAATACAAACAGCGTAGGCAACGATGATATCACAACGAAGGTTATAAAAGAAGTTGCTGTTGAAATAGCCCCAGTCATCACCCACATTACTAACCTCTGTATTGAAAATGGTACTTTCCCAGAGAGACTTAAAACCTCAATAATCAAACCAGTATTTAAAAAGGAAAATAAGGAAAACATGACATTCTACAGACCAATTGCTCTTATTCCTATATTTTCAAAGATATTTGAGAAAGTGATCTATAATCAACTTTATAACTACCTTGAAAATAATAATATTCTCGCTCCAGAACAAAAAGGTTTTAGAAAGAACTTAACAATAGATATGGCCATATACTTTCTTCTTAAAGTGTCTATAAGCATGGACGACAGAGTACCAGTATCGGCATTGTACATGGACTTAACGAAGGCCTTTGATTTTGTCGATCACTCTACACTTCTAAACAAACTAGAATCATACGGAGTTAGAGGGAATATATTTGAACTTATAAAATCTTACTTAAGTGGTAGGAAACAAATGACTCAAATAAACAAAATTTGCCCTAACACTAAAGAGGATATAAAATACTATTCGAAGGCACTAACTGTGTCTTTTGGTGTACCACAGGGGAGTGTACTAGGCCCGCTACTCTTTCTTATATACATTAATGACCTCCCCAAAATAACAAAACATCCCATGTTCTTATTTGCTGATGACAGCACTGTTGTATTTAGACACGAAAATCTCGAAAATCATCAGATAAATATTAATAACGCACTAGGTTCTATAATAGAATGGCTAGGAAGAAACAACCTTAACATTAACTTAAGTAAAACAAAGCTGATGTCATTTGCTCTTCGAGGCGACCCGAAGTATAACCTAAATGTTAGACATTCTGGAAAAACCATAGACGAAGCAAAAGTCACCAATTTTCTAGGTCTGCAAATTGATAATAATCTTTCATGGAAAGAGCAAGTTTACAGCGTTTGCAAAAGATTGGCACAATGCTCTTATGCACTATACAGACTTTCAAAGGTCACAAACCAAAAGGCTGCTCTAGCTGCATACCACGCCTATGCAGGATCAATATTAAGATATGGTGTAATATTTTGGGGTAACTCAACAGATATAGGAATAGCATTTAAAGCCCAGAAAAAGTGTGTTAGAGCTCTGTGCAAACTAAAACAAACAGATATGTGTAAGCCTCACTTCATTAAAGTGAAAATTTTAACACTGCCTTGTCTCTACATTTTTGAAATAGTCAAATTTGTAAAAACAAATTTAGGGTTGTTTAGAAAAATGAATAGCATTCGATATGCCGACAAATTAGGCGTTGCAAAATGTAAGAGCTCCCTCACAAGAAGAAACATATTTGGAATGGCTCCGATAATCTATAATGCCCTTCCGGATACAATAAGAAGGTTAGACAATATACAGGCATTGAAGAATGCTTTATTTAAATTATTGATCGACAAAGCATATTACAGTGTCACAGAGTTTTTACAGGACAAATGTAAAACATGCAATTGACATCTTATATGGACAACAACTACTATTACCTGTAATTTTATTATTTTGTAGGACTTGCTTAATCTAATTTGACATTTGTATTATTGTATAATTTGACATTCCATAAACATTATTTTCATTATTTTTTGCCTATTTTAAATTGACATACATCATCAATAGACATTATAATTGTAACTAATAACTGATCTCTCGATGTGACTTTTTCATATTTCTATTTTATAATTGTATTTTTCATAATATTTGCACATCCTTAAAGGATAAAATATAGTTAAGTTCACAAATTGTACCTAACATCATAAGCACCTATATTTGCAAATAAATATCTTTGACTTTGACTTTGACTTGACTTCCCAAAAAGTGATCTTACGTTTTGTGGAAACTGTGACGCCCTGAAGGATACCAATCGCCTTCATTGGGCCTAATTACGATTACGATGCTTGGTTTGCTGATAATACTGTAAGTACGCTCAGATATTAGATCAGTTCATAACTTTTCCCATCCCGATTTCCAAGAGTTTTGTCAAGTGAAGTGTACGACTAAATCTAAATAAGTACTATACTAGATAGCCTGTGTTAGTTCTTATAACTTTTTATTTTAAAGCCATTACTTTTCTTGTAAATCATGGCGCAATTAGAACTCTTTACTTTAGCGCTTAAAATAGTGCCAGATTATGACGGAAATGTTAATTCTCTGTACAGATTTTTAAATACCGCCGATCAAATTTATGCACAGTATTATAATGATGTAAATGGGGAAAATTTCCAAAATACTATCGTTATTAATGGTTTAATCGGAAAATTGAAGGGAAAAGCTCTCGATATAGTTGATGTAAATTCTGCAAATACGTGGCCGCGAATTAAAGAAGTATTGATTCAAAATTTCTCGGATCAACGAGATGAAAATTCACTTAACCGTGACCTTGTTAATTTGTGCCAAGGCAACGAGAGCCCCCAACAATTTTACGATCGATGTGTTAATGTGTTAACTACTTTGATTAACTATATTAACATACATAATGATGACCCAAATGTTGTTTCTTGCAAGCGAGATTTTTTCAAAGCTCAGGCCCTTAAAACCTTTTTGGCCGGTTTACGAGAGCCACTTGGCTCTACAATTCGTGCTATGCGACCTGACAATTTACCTGAAGCCCTTCAATACATAAAAGAGGAGGGAAACATAATGTACCTCCAAAAACGTAACCAAGTACAAAATTTGTCCAATAATAGGCCTGTAAATCAAAACCAGAATCATAACCAAAATTTTAAATTTAACACACAAAAATTTACCCCAAATTGGGTTCAACAGAGACCCAATTACATGAATTTTAACCAAAACCGTCAGTTTGTGAATAATAACAATCAACCAAACTATAATCGTCAGTTTGGTAACAATCAACAAAACTTTAAACCCAATAATAATAATCCCAACCAGTTTCGAACAAATCAACACCAACAGCCGAAATTCAACTATTTTTATCAAGACCCTAGGACAAATTTAAAACCGAAACCAACTCCAATGAGTGGGATTTCTTACTCAAACAACAATGCTCCTAAATTTGTTCCAAATCCAAACTACAGGCCGCAGCAAAATAATCCACAAAGGCCGAACTACTTTCAAAATGTAGGACATTATCCCGATTATCATTTCGAGGAATTGCATCATAATGACACTGCCAACCCTGAACTTGACGGTCAAGGCTTCAACAGCTGTGATGACGTATGCTATGCTGATAACAACCAGTCAGAATTTATTCCTGGTTCATTTAACGAAATTCAAAATGAAACACCGCTCGAATACGAAGTAGAACCTCAAATTTCTGAGAATCAAAATTTTTGCGCAGCCACAGGGCAAGACAACATAACATAATGCAAATAAATTTACACTCAAAAAGGCAGATATCCTACATACAAATAAATAACCCTCCACTTAAGCTGCTAATCGACACGGGCTCCAATCAGTTGTTCCTATCTCCTGAGATAATTAGGAAATACTATCCGCATATGCAGCTTAACTACGAGCCTTTTTCAGTCACTAATGTACATTGTACAACTGATCATGAATATACTGTTGATTTGCCACTGTTTAGCGAATTTAACACAAATTTAAATTGCAAATTTCACATTTACAAATTCCACAATATTTTTGATGGTTTAATTGGACTAGACTTATTAGAAAAATTAAAAGCTAACGTAAATCTCTCAAACAGACAACTGGTGACAGAAAACGCAAAAAATTCAATGTTAATGATGGAAACTGGAGTCCATAATCTATTCGAAGCTTTGGTTACGGCAAATGACACCAGTGTAGTAAAAATCCCTGTAACGACAAAAGATGGAGAAATATTTATACCGGAATTAAATTTTCACCAGTGTATTTTATCTGCATCAATCATTCGATCAGACAAAGGGTACGCCTACGTTGAACTGAGCAACCCTACCTGTAATGACGTCATCGTTAGCTTCACATCTCCCATTAAATCAACGCCACTGAAACAAAATTTTGACTGTTTCAGTTTTGATACACCCTTGCCTAAATCTCCACACATAGAACTGCTTATTAGAACAGATCACATGAACCCTGAGGAAAGGGCTAAAATATTGAAACTATGCGAAAACTATAGCGACATTTTCTTCTATGAAGACTGTCCCCTTTCCTTTACAAATATAGTTAAACACAAAATTAAAACTTCGGATGAAGTCTCTATATATTCAAAATCTTACAGATATCCATACATACATAAAGACGAAGTGAGATCTCAAATCGATAAAATGCTTCAACAAAAAATTATACAACCCTCTGAATCTCCCTGGTCCTCACCAATCTGGATCGTACCTAAAAATTAGATGCATCCGGGAAACAAAAATGGCGTCTTGTAGTGGACTATAGAAAACTAAACGAAAAAACACTAAGCGACAGATACCCTATTCCGAATATTACGGATGTCCTGGATAAATTAGGCCGCTGTCAATATTTCACTACCCTTGATTTAGCAAGTGGTTTCCACCAAATCGAAATGGACCCAAATGACATACAAAAAACCGCATTTACAGTAGAAAACGGGCATTACGAATACTGCTGTATGCCTTTCGGTTTAAAAAATGCCCCCTCCACTTTCCAGCGAGCCATGGAAAATGTTCTCCGTGGGCTTATCAACTAAATCTGTGTCGTTTACATGGATGACATAATAATATTTTCCAGCTCCTTACAAGAGCACATCACGAGCGTCGAACGAGTTTTCCAACGGCTTAGGGAAGCTAACTTCAAAGTCCAACTAGACAAGTCTGAGTTCGTCAAACATGAAACTGCCTATCTAGGCCACATTGTTACTCCCGAGGGTATTAAACCCAATCCAGACAAAGTCCATGCAATTAAAAATTTTCCCATTCCGAAAACCACCAAAGAAATAAAATCTTTTCTCGGGCTTATCGGTTATTACCGAAAATTTATACCGAACTTTTCCAAATTATCAAAACCCTTCACGGCTTGCCTTAAAAAAGGTGCCAAAATTGATATTGAAGACCCGAAGTATGTAAAAGCTTTTAAAATTTGTCAAGAAATTTTAATGAATGATCCCATACTTGTCTATCCTGACTTTGAAAACGACTTTTTAGTCACCATAGATGCCTCACAGTACGCTATTGGCGCCATCTTGTCTCAAGGACCGATAGGCTCAGATAAACCAATAGCGTATGCATCCAGAACCCTTAATGACAATGAAACAAACTACAGCACAATAGAGAAGGAGTTGTTAGCTGCGGTTTGGGCTACCAAATACTTTCGTTCTTATTTGTACGGACGAAAGTTTAAGATCGTGACAGACCACAAACCACTAAATTGGCTTTTTTCATTGAAAGAACCACAAAGTAGCCTTTTCAGATGGAAATGTAAGCTTGAAGAATTTGAGTATGACGTTGTCCACAAACCGGGTAAGCTAAACACAAATGCTGACGCATTATCCAGAATCATTATCAACAACAACAAGACTGAAACTACCGACCAACCGACCGACAGTTGTGAGCCCCCAAACACTCCAGAAATTTTGGAAGACCTTTTATCACTCATTGGAAACGTTTCTGAGATACCTGATGTAGATAATTTGGAGGAACTGGTACAAAATACTGTCATTCAAATGAAGAACAGCCAATTTTAGAAATTCCTATTGCTGAAAAATCTGTGAATACACATAAAAACCAAATATTTATCGATTTTGTTTTGGATTCTCCATCTAAAGTTAAAATCAAAGAGACTTTTCCTGGGAAAAATCGTATTATGGCAGAAATAGGCCTAAACAATTTAAAACAGGAAACTATCGATTTATTCAAACATTTTATTCGTCCCGACATTCAGCACGGAGTTTGGTTAAACGATTTCAAATACTTGCCCGAACTAACAATAGTTCTACTGGAAACGTTTAAAAATTCAGCTTACGATTTAATATTTTGTAAATTTAAATTATACGACATCACTCACACTGATGAACAGTATCGCCTGGCAAAGGCCTACCACGAAGGGAAGTCAAATCACAGGGGCATTCAAGAAACTATGGGACAAATAAGTAGAACCTATTATTGGCCCAATATTAAAAAAACCGTAACTGAAATAGTTAATAACTGTTCAACTTGTCAAACAAATAAATACGAGCGACACCCCAATAAGCAAAGCCTCCAGTTCACACCAATTCCTACAAAGCCTTTCGAAACTTTACATATAGACACTTTTCAAATAAAAGGTCAAAAGTTTCTTACAATCATAGATACCTTTTCCAAGTACGCTCAAGCTTATCCCCTGGAAAGTATGACAGTAGTGTCATAAATTCAATGACAATATGGATGACCCATCATGGCTTACCTTTGAATGTCACTGCTGATCAAGGAACAGAATTTAAAAATCTCCCTCTAAAAGAATTTGCTGCTCTGCATAAAATAAATTTACATTTTACAAGCGTCAATAATCCACAATCAAATGGAGCCATTGAAAGATTTCACTCCACAATTTCAGAACACATTCGATTACTTCTAGAGGATCATAAACAATCTCCGATTACCGAATTGATGCTTTTTGCCCTTTTAGCCTATAACAATTCAATCCATTCCTCTACAGACAAAAAACCTGTTGAAATTATAAATGGACATTTAGATAATCGAGACCCATTTGATATTCTTTTAGAAAAACAATGCCTACAAAATTACATTAATAAGCACAAACAAATAACCACCGCTTTATATGAAAAAAATAATGAACGTTTGAATTTACGACAAATGGCTACAATAAATAAACGAAACCAAACATTAGTAGCTCCTCTGGAGTATGAAGAAGGCCATGCATTTTACTCTTAGAATCCCCTTGCTGTCCGTTACAAAGAACAACCTCGTTATTTAACGAGAAATGTAGCAAAGGATTTAGGTATAAAAATTACTGATGACAAACAACAAGAATATCACAAAAGAAAACTACGAAGGCCCCTTAAACTGCGACATTAATTGTTACAGGACGACGATGATGGTGGGCTGCCCGGCACGAGCCGAGGTAGCGAAACTAATGCCGATGACAAATAACCCTGGATTACTTCCATTCAAATTAGGCTCTGCTAAACTTTTACAATGTGACCATGTTTTCTTACACTTTATAGATTTAGACCCCATGAAAGATAATATCACAATAATTGAAAATCAAATTCTAACTCTTGGCGCCATTGGTTAATGATTTAGGTTACGATTATAAATTTAGATTTACTGCTTTACAACAATATGTTAGAGATAGGTTTAGTAGTATTTTAGATAAGTATAATTCTCTAAGTAGAAATAGGTATAAAAGAACTTTGATTGACGGTCTCGGTACTTTGATTCACAGCATTACTGGTAACTTGGATCAGAATGATGCTCTTAGGTATAATAAAGCTATAGATACTCTACAAAGAAATCAAAATGAAATTACACATCATGTTAATCAAGCAGTAACTTTAAATAAACTTTTTATGGAAAACTACAATAACACAATGACGGCAAAATCAACATAAATTAAATTTTAAAATATCAGAAATATTAAGAGAGGTTAATATTACTCAACAAGAGTTTATAGACTTTGTAAAATTAGACAGTGCGTATAAATTATTGGAAATTAACGAACAAACAGTATTAGACACTTTGTTAAACATTGAAACAGCTCTTTCCTTTTCCACAAAACACGTAGCTTACCGCAATTTAATTTCTTTTGAAGGTTTAAAATATATCTTACAAGTTTTGCTGAAACATTATAGTCCGGATCAGTTAATAATATCTGAAGTGAATAAATCTCGTCTTCTTTATAACTTTTTAGATGTAGGCTCTTATTTTAGTGACAATAAGTTAGTTTTTATTATTAAGGTACCGATTTATGTTAGGAATACGTTTACATATTATTATTTGCTCCCAATTCCCACTTCCAACAATACTATCCTTATACCTAATAAATTCCACCTAGTCATGAACGAAAATGCGTACCAGTATCTAGAAAACTCATGCAACAGAGTTGAAAGTATGTATTACTGCCGGATAAATGCAAACCTGCTGGAGTCAAGTCGTAACCCTGATTGTATACACAACTTAATAAGATCACAGAAAATTTCATCTCAATGTAAATACCACCAAATAAAAGTTAACCGGAACATTTTTGAAAAGATAAGCGATGAATACTATGTACTAATTGGCTACAACTCTACCAATCTCCACCTGCAATGCATCCACGACGAATATCTGAAAATAAATGGTGCGTATTTACTCAGGCTTCCGGAAAACTGCAGCGCCTCAATGGACAAAGTAACTTTCAGGAATGCGTATAATGTTTTCAACGGAATACCCATCAAATTATTTTACTTCAATTCAGAAGCAGCTAAGATCAAGAATCCGCTACAGCCCCTGAAAATAGAAAATGTCAATTTAAAACAACTTCATAATTCAATTGATTTTATAGAACGAGAGCAACAAACTATCAATCTAGATGACGTCAACCTGAAACCTCACCTGTATTGGACAGCACCGCTATACATTCTTCTATTACTGACGACCAAATTCACATTGTACATCAAAATAAGAAAATGTAAGGAAATGAAGCAGATTGCAGGAGACGTTGAAACTGCTGCAGAACCTGAACAAAGTGGAGCAACACTTCCGCGGTCTTTCTTCAGATAAGCTGCAGAAAGGACCTCTATCTCTGCCGGGAGGTGTTATGTGAACTCTATGCGGCTCTACATTAACTTTTAGTGTTCTCAACTGTTTCTGTGTTAATTTCATATCTAGTTTACCTTAATCATAAGTTTTAGTAATAGACTATAGCTCTTATATTTGCATCGAGGCTACGGTGACGCGGAATGCAGACGCTACGTTAGCATTTCTTGCGATAAGCCGCGCTGCACCAGAACGTTGATGCCTGGCCTGCCGGCCAGTTACACAGAATAACGCGGTCGCGAAACATGTAATTTGTTTTAATAAATCTATTTTAATAAAAGTTTATATTTTTTTTGAGAAAAGTTCTTCCGGGAACTTAACTCGCGCGTGTCAAGCGGATGGCACTCAGGCTCGCACTGGTTTGAACTGCTCTGAGATATCGTGTCCGTGAGCAGTATCTATGTGTGCGTTGCTCGAGCGCGCTTGTACGTAGATTGATTTCTGTACCTATTTATTTCGTTACCAAAGCCACACCGTGAACCTACCGCCTACTGTGTTGATTTTGGTCCAGGTAGTCCAATAAATCTAGAAACGTGTCTCAAGCTGAACCTATTTCAACAAACACGTTTGACTGTATCAGAATTGTATATTTCCACCTGTTGTATTTTTATAAGATCATTTTTTTGTTACAAAAACAGCAATTGTCTATTACGTCACGTGCTAGTATTTCATAGAACTCATTAACAAATCACCGATTTGACAGTTCCTAAAAGTATCTATTTTGACTAGCAGTCAAATAACGTGTTGTGTTTTATTGTCTTATTTATGTAAGGTGTGTTGATTTGATTGTGTGCAATAAAAGTCTTTCTTTCTTTCTTTCTTTCTTTTAGTCGAAACAGATATTTTTTATAGCCATATAAACTAGCATGTGACGTCATAGTCAAATACTGTCTTTTGAACACAAAATTTTGTTTATAAAATACAACTGCTGGAAATATACAATTTTGATGTTGTCAAACGTTTTTGTTGAAATAGGCGTCCAGCTTGAGACACGTGTCTAGATTAATTGCACTATCCTGTCAAATAATATATTGTGAGTACATGAGTGTGGTGTCCCGCGCGCAGGATCCACCGGCGCGTGCACCTGAACCGAGGCGGCGCGGGCGGAGCGGGCGGCGCGGGGGGCGGGGGGAGAGCGCGGGCTCGCTCGGCCGCGCGCTACCCGTGCGAGCAGTGCGACCTCACCTTCAGTCGCCGCGAGAAGCTGCACGAGCACAGGTATGCGCACGCGCAGGCGCCGCCGCCGCCGCCGCCGTGCACGGCTTTGCTGGTTTAACTTGAGTTTTAACACTTACAATGCCTTGCGTGTAATGTGGCTGCCCCGGTTGCTTCTGTAGTGTATCGACAATGTTTGCAGAAGCGCGCACAGACGACTTTTATGCAAACATGCGAGAACGCACTGCAGCCATTGTCGACAGAACCGGCAGCAGCACCAAGCCTATTCTCAGGTTGATCTCGGGGAGGTTTGATTGCTCAATGTGCTCAATGTTGGACGACCCGAATGGCCGAGTCGGCAGTGACCCTGCCTACGAAGCCAAGGGTCCCGGGTCCGAGTCCCGGTGGGGGCAAATATTTGTTTGATGAGAACGGATGTTTGTACCCTAGTCATGGTTGTTTATCTATCTAAGTGTAATAATTATCTATATAAGTATGTGTATCGTTGTCTTGTACCCAAGATGCAGGGAATCCTAGTTTGGGGCTAGATCAATTTGTGTAAATAGTGTCCAAGGTATTATTATTATAATGTTCCAACATTGGGCAGTCAAACTTACCTCGAGAAACGAATAAATAAATAAAATAAAATAATTAATTTAATAAATATGTAGGTACTAATAATAGTTTCTTATACTACTACTAACAATATGAATCCTTGTTATCTGAATAATCATTATTATTATAAAGCAACTATCAAAACCTGTTAAGCCGGGACTCATTAGAGAGCCGTAACTGTAACAGTTGTACGAACAAAGTCAAGGTCAAAAGTCGCAATTTCTTTATCACCGTTAATTTTTTGCCTCTTCTCAACATTGGACCACTGTGAGACCAGAAAGGGCGAAGAAACACCCACATAT
Organism: Argyresthia goedartella; assembly: GCA_949825045.1. Classification (NCBI taxonomy): domain Eukaryota; kingdom Metazoa; phylum Arthropoda; class Insecta; order Lepidoptera; family Argyresthiidae; genus Argyresthia; species Argyresthia goedartella. The sequence goes on along the minus strand of OX463832.1, from coordinate 4,236,439 downwards.
TTATTTTTAGACTTCTTTTAAAATTGTGTTTGAGTAATACAAATATTACAGTATTAATAATTTTATCTACACACGTATCATAAACCCTCTTTACTGCGTCCAAAAACCGCACGTTACGACTAGCATCATGATATACTACTTGGTAAAAACTCATTTCTTATAATGTACCAATATCTCGACATATTATGACATTCAAATTTCGAACGCCGACGCCCGCCCGCGTGCCGCCCCTAGTTTGTCTGTGAAGTTGGTACTACTGAACAAGCTAAACAACTGCAGAGCCACAATGCCGGTCAAACATGCGGTTCTTGAACACATCAAAGAGAGCTTATGATATGTGTGTAGATAAACTAGTGTTATTGTCAATTGTAAGACGGACTGGTTTCCGCAACTCGACGACGAAAGCGCCTATTTTGCGTGTGGGTGGGAATGCGATATCATTCGAGCCAACCCAACTCCTCCAGGAACGCCAGCAGGCCCTTTACGTTACCGGCTATCCCTGGAAGGTCCCTCGATTGACCGAGGTGTTTAGCCCTGTAGTCCGCTACTCCTGTGCACTCCATGAGGACGTGAGCAGCCGTTTCTTCTGCCTCCAAGCAGGCTCTGCAAAGGGGGCTGTCGGTAACACCTAGGACATATAGATGTTTATTAAAGAAACCATGGCCAGTAAGTGCTGCAGTCACCAGTCGCATGCGCGGCCTACTAAGTCGAAGCAAGGTCTTAGCCAGCCTAGCGCTAGGGGACGGCAAGGCCAGCTTAGCCTGCCTGCACTCCTCATGGTTTGTCCAAAGAGTGGCATGATCATTCCTGGTCGACTCTCTCAGAAATGTGCGTACCATCTTGAAGGGAAGAGGGATGATAGGTTCGGGACCATACGCTGCCAAGCTAGATCCTTTACGCGCCAACTCATCCGCTGCATCGTTACCTCTTGACCCGCTGTGTCCTTTTATCCATTGAAGGATTACGCGGTTATGTTGAAATACCTCCATTAGTCGTTTGTGACACTCGTAGATTAGCCCTGAGTTAATAGTGTTGCTATTTAGGGCTTGTAAGACGGCCATGCTATCCGAGAGTATTCGAATGGAGGAATCTCTTACCTTTCTCGATGCTATGGCATTAGCGGCCGAGATGATGCCCATGCATTCAGCTTGAAAGACAGTATATGTTTAGGTCCTCCGAGAAGGTGCCTGAACCAGTGCCTGCTTCAGTTTTTGAACCATCGGTGAAAATTCTGAGCTCTTTAACGTCGAGCCCCTCAACCCGATGGTCTTCATGTAACTGTTTATTGTATTTTTTGTCTAAAACAAATTGTTTAGGGATTCTGTCACTGCAAGCCATAGAGATGGGATTTTTTTTGTAAACTACCCCTAGGATGGCGTTGTGTGAGGTCCTGTTTTTCCTCCAAAGTCCTAAGGTGTTGAGTCTCACCGCAGATGACGCGGCCTCCTGCTTAATGTACAGCTGGAGTGGCGGAAGACACAGCATGGCCTCCATTGCTGCTGTTGGAGTAGTTCTCATACTACCCGTGATAGTTAGTTGTGGTTAGTTTGGTCCTGGTCCACCTCACCACAGCTCCGTAGCAGACAAGAGGACGGATCACCATCACGTAGTGCCAAAGAATGATGTTGGGAGAAAGTCCCCACTTTTTCCCCACCATTCTCCGACACTGCCAGAAAGCAATACTCGCCTTCTTTAGTTTGTTGTCAATGAGCTTACTCCAGTTGAGCTTGCTGTCCAAGGTTATGCCCAGGTACTTCACCTCAGTTGCTAGCTGGAGTTCCGTTCCAAAGAGCTTAGGTAGGGTATACATACCAAGAGCCCTATTGTTAGTGAACATGACCATTTCCGTTTTTGTTGGGTTAACCGCCAGGTCATATTCTAGACACCAGCGCTCCACGATGCGAAGAGCTGTTTGTTTAAGGTTGCACACTGTGCTCGCAAATTTACCTGTGATGAGGATTACCAAATCGTCGGCGTATCCTACGGTGTAGTATCCATTAGCGTTAAGCTTGGTAATTAGGTCGTTAATGACCAGATTCTACAGCAGCGGAGAGAGCACTCCTCCCTGCGGGCATCCCCGCACTACCTCCGCCGACAGGGACTCACCAGCTAGACGCACGATACGTTTATTAAGCATGTTTGTGACCCAGTTGTTTACAGCTGTTGACACTCCATGCCTTGTTAGAGATGCACTTATACTGCTATGCTGCGTCTTGTCAAAGGCACCTTCTATATCAATAAAAGTTCCAAGACAGATGCATTTGTTTTGAATCGCCTCTTCAATTGTGGATACAACTGCATGGAGAGCCGACTCAGTAGTCTTACCCAAACTATATGCATGCTGATTCTTGTGTTAGGGTATATGTTTTAACGCTCCATTTCTCAGGTGCCTCTCGCACAAACGTTCGAGAGTCTTAAGCAAGAACGAGGTGAGGCTAATCGGCCTGAAAGATTTAGCGTTAGTGTAGTCGCTCCTTCCTGGCTTCGGTATGAAAACTACGTTTACTACTCTCCACCTTTTGGGAACGTATCCGAATCTAAGACATGCTTTCATGATTCGGACCATTATATTGATGACGGGTTCCCCACCCCACTGTAGAAGTGCTGGGAAGATTCCATCTGGTCCTGCTGATTGAAAAGGTTTAAAGCTATTAATGGCCCATCTCACCTTGTCAGCAGTGATAATATTATTAGTTATGTCTAAGTGGTCGACAGCTTCATGGTGAACCTCTTCCGGCCACACAATCTCTTGAATAATTCTACTTCCGGGGAAGTGAGTTTCCAACAAGAGACTGTGTGTTTCTGTGGTGGAAGAGGTATATGTTCGTTCCATCGGGTTTTTTAAGCGGCCCTAGCCTGGAGGTGCCTTGTTGAGCTAGTATCTGCCTTACCCGATTTGCTTGATCAACGGTTTCAATGTCGCTGCAGAATTTCCTCCATGAGTTGCTGCTTTTGAACCGTAGTCGTTTCTTGTACTTGGATTTGGCATCTTTGTAGTTGTCCCAATCCTCATCAGCACTGGTATTCATCGCCCTGTTTAGCTATTCATCGCCCTGTTTAGCAGTCTTCTGATCTTAGCACGCATACTATCTAGATCAGGACCCCACCAAGGCTGCCCCTTGATGTTGGTAGGCGCTGGCGTGCTAAGCGGGCAAGTTGAATGGTAGCAGTCTATTAATGTATTAGTAAAATCTGTTACCTGTTGTTCGATTTGTTCGGGTCTCTCCGGATCTGGTAGAGTCTCAGCCCAAGCAAGTCTTTCACCTAGGATAGCTCTGTACCTGGTTCTGTCAGTCTTGCGTGGGTTTCTCTTAGGGACAGTTGGGGAGAACGCTGCGTTGATCTCGAAGCGTATCCATCGATGATCAGAGCATGACGCCTCGTTGGACACATGCCAGCCCCCAACGTCGTCGGATATGTCCGCCGTTGCCAGGGTAATATCAACGATGGTTCTACTCCGCTTGGTAACAAAAGTTGGTTCAGAACCTATGTTAAGCACATTAAGGTTTGTAGTAAATAGGTATTCAACAAGTGTCTTACCTCTGCTGTTCATATCCGGCATGCCCCACAGTGGATGATGCGCGTTCGAGTCGGCCCCAACGATGAGCTGGAGGCCCGACTTCTCGCAGTGGTCCACCAGCCGGCACAGGTCGTGTGGAGGCGGGTTGTCCTCCGCAGGCATGTAGGCGGAGGCCACCACGAGTTCGCGGCACCTAGCTGTGTCGGGCAGTTGCAGCCTTATGGCACACAGGTCCCTGGAACAGAACTCTGTTAATGGCTGTGCTGGGATGTTGTTAGTAGTTATGATGCACGTTCTAGGGTTATCGTGATCAGTTGTAACGAAAAGCTTACCTCTCAAATTGGCGAGCCCTCGAATGCTACCGCGGTTGATCCACGGCTCCTGGATCAGAGGCACGGCAGTGCTGTTTGCCCCCAACCAGCGTCTTAACTGGGCCGTTGCAGTTTGGCTGTGTTGGAGGTTGGCTCTGGAGTGGAACTCTGGGGTATAGATACCCCAGTGATGACCAGCTTAGAGCTGGTCTGCGTTACCACCGGTGGTTCCTTAATAAATTTCCCACCGGGTCCCTGAAATTTAAGGTAGACCGAACCACTACCAAAAAGGAGCTGTCTGCCCCTTCCCAGCAGGGTCGGCACCACGTCTTCAGGGACGTCTGTAATGAGAAACAGGTTGTCCTGCTGCTCATCCACTTTCTGGAGGAGCCATCGGTCAACCTGTGCCCACTTGTTCATAAAGTGGAGGACTACGCCGACGTCGGGCGCAGACTTCCACTTGCCCCTTTCGTTGGGTTAGAGCACCCCACATCGAACCCTGCGGACCATCTCCGATTGGCGTTTCACCAGCAACTGTACGTTGGATGGTGTAGACACGCCGGAGACACACTCCCGCAGCCAGTTCAGGGAGTACTCGTCCTCCACGAACAGTTTAAGGTGGCCGTCCTCGTAACGAGGCTTGCCACCGAATTTGGGGTTCTCCTTGCTCGGATCCTCCAACGCTTCCCTCAAGATTTTGTCATCAATCTCGTTGAGGATGAGCGTTGACAGATCCTGTGAAATATGACCAGTAGCGACGTCAGTTACGGCGATGTACTGGTCAGACTTCACCTTCTGAGCATAGGTGACGCCAGCTCTGCGCGCTTCCGTGCACTGCTTTTTAGGCTCCACTCGAGGAGAATTACTATCCTCTAGTCGAGCCCTCTTAGCAGCCGCGCGCTCGTTTTTGCCGGATCTCTTGGCAGATTTCAACTTCTTGTTAGAAGTTGGACCACCAGAGAACGCTACGTTAGTTTTAGCCCCGTTTGAGTCTAGGGTTGCCCCTTTGACACCACGGGAGCCGGTCACCTTACCCGCAGCTCCGGCTGTATTAACAGCGGGACCGCTTTCGGTCGCAACCGTGGCAGATGGAACCCCATCTACGCCGGCAGCGGCCGATGTGGCAGCCAAACGCTGTTTCTTCTTCCACCGACGATTCGCCTTACGCCCTGGTCCGGTTTGCACCGTATCTGGACGTTTAGTCGATGGGCCCTTCCCTTGCAAGGATTGCTTGGGTGGTTTACCCTTTCGACCAACCGTCGTCCAGGCGCTGGCAAAATGCTCGGCGATGTTTGTCGAATGGCTCCGCGCACCGGGTTGCCCCGTGGCCCTGCCTCTCGACTCGCTTTCGGGCTTTTTGCAGCTAACCTCCACAGTGGAATCACTACCGGTTTGCACCGGTAGGTCACTGATGGTGGCAGTGCGCCCAGTTAAGGCTTGAGGATCTGCCGAGGCAGATTCTCGCACCTGTTTGGAGACGCTTGCGGTTTTCACCGCTGGAAGCGTTCCAGAGGGGTTTTTCGACCTGTAAAATAGTGTTTTAAAACTCTCGAGTGATATTATTATGAAACTCACCTTTGCCTCGTTTAATAAACCTACTCTCGCGTTTTAATGTCATCCATTATGTAACAATCTCATAATAGTAGTTTATGTGACTGATACATAATGCCTAATTATGTACAGTTACATACACTAGTTTATCTACACACGTATCATAAGCTCTCTTTGATGTGTTCAGGAACCGCATGTTTGAACGACATTGTGGCATTGAGTTGTTTAGCTTGTTCTGTAGTACCTACCATCTTCACGCAGGCGGCCGTCGGCGTTCGAAATTGAATGCCATAATATGTAGAAAATTTACACATGTTGGTCATAATGTTCAATATTCAGATAAGAAATGAGTTTTTACAAAGTAGTTTAACATTATGCTGATCGTAACTTGCGGTTTTTGGAGGCAGTAAAGAGGGTTTATGATACGTCTGTAGATAAACTACAAAAAAAATATAAACTGTTAATAATTATACAATTATTCACAGTGATCTGTATGCAAAATAGATCGCGAGCCTGAGCGAGCCGATGAGTAAAGCTTCTCAATATCGTATACACTAGCGCCTCGTTACTGTAGGTAAGGTACCTACTCGGTTACAGTTGCAGCTCGCTAGTGAGTATCTGCTGAGGGGCAGCTCGGTGAGCGAGTCTAGTAAAAATAAACCCCTTGTTCCTGTTTGACAAACTTTAAAAATAATTACTGTTATTTTTATTTTATTATTTAATTTTTATTTTATTATTTTATTATCTAGTAATTATACATTATAATATTAATAATCTTTTGTCTTATTTGTATCGTATGTGCTGTCAACTCTGTAATCAGTAAATAACTAAATACTATAAAAAAAATACCTTGGACACTTTTACACACAATAATCTAGCCCCAAACTAGGATTCCCTGTATCTTGGGTACTAGACAACGATACACATACTTATGTAGATAAATATTATACTTAGATAGATAAACAACCATGACTAGGGTACAAACATCCGCTCTCTTCAAACAAATATTTGTCCCCACCGGGACTCGAACCCGGGACCCTTGGCTTCGTAGGCAGGGCCACTGCCGACTCGGCCATTCGGGTCGTCATTAACACATTAGTTAAGTATAAGATGGGTCGACATAGAGCCACTAACAAGTTTCCGCATTTGGGTAGGGAAACCAGTTAAGTAACTTAAAAATCTAAAAAGTTTACAAAGATCTTATTGTAGGTAATTTGATTGTTGTAAAAAATAAACATAATTTAAGAGAGAAATACATATAAAAAGGTAAATAGGTACCTAAATTATTGCGCGAGTATAGAGAAGTAGAAGGAAGAAGAACTAATCAATGTTATGTGGTTGTCTATTCCATTATGTTATAATAGTTCACTCAGAAAAGAATTCGTGGTTAATAAATTGATTGTTATTGTTAGATAACCCAGTAATTCGGTAGGCATATGTCCTTCATCTTATATATCTGTTTATTGATGTTCCTGTCACATCACTGCAGCGGTCGGCTAACAGAGTTGGTATTTTTGACAGCTGTCAGCGATTTTGTAAAATGGTCAACTAACATATAATAATAATAATAGTTTATTTACTTTTAAAGGTTTACAGTAGCTACGTAGGGCTAGAACTTCCTTTTAAGTATAGGAAATACCTGTACCAGGAAGCTCCACTCTTCAGCAATCAGTAAACAAAATAAATTTTTAATGATTTAATCTAATGCCAACTTAATTAATATATATATATATATAACAGGAACATGGGAAAGAAATCAATCAAATCAAAAGTCCAGTTTTAAGTACTTGTTTGGTCTATTTATTTATTTATTTATTTATTTGTTGATGTTTTACACCATAAGTAATTAATTCGCTAAAAATAACACTGATATAAATGGGTGATGCCAGTTACGAAACATATCCTTTATAAATTATAAATAAATAATAATATAATAAATAATTTGTCCGCTGTTTTGTGCGATAACATTTGTTTGACGCGTGCCATGTTTGTTGTCCCACCGACAGAGCGTCGGCGCACCGCGGCTCCATGACGGTGCGCTGCTCGCTGTGCCGCGCCTGCTTCGAGCACGACGCCGACCTGGCGCGGCACGAGCTCACGCACACCGACGACGAGAGAGAAGGTGAGGCCTAGTCAAATTATAACATTCTAAAAGAGTTTATTTCCATAAGAAACACATAGGTTACATTTGGAGAATGTCAAATCTTAAACTAACACATATATAAGGTATAGGGAGATATAGAACTGAATTTTAATTCCGTCATCTCAATGTTTTAGATGCTGGAGGCAAAGAGGCGACTAGAAACCTCCAGCTTTATACGTTATTTTTTACAGAATTGGAGCAAACCCCTTCCCAAGCTTTCTTGTCTTCTACATGTGTGATGTCGTCTGGCGCGAATAATAGACACCGTACGCGTAGCTCGGCAAGTTTTTTTTTAATAAAAACAGTGAAAAAACAACATATTTACGTAAACAAAGTAGACTATCTGAACCATAAACTAAAGTGGATTAAAACGAGATATTGATTGTATAAATGTGAAGAGTAGAAGTACTGAATTATCCAAAATAAAGTGTCCAGGGTGACGGTTATTCGGTTACTATTTGTGTTGTGCAAGCTCCATTCGATGACTCATGCTCACCTAGATCGTAAATCGTAACCTTGACATTCTTTATCTATACATAAAAGAAGTGGATTCACAAATTGGCAACAGATAGCAGTAACAGCGTTGGTGGAGTCGGCTAAGCGTTCGACTTAATACGCCGTTGAATAAGAAACGTGGGTTCGAGCCCAAGGTGACGTGACCATTTTTTGTTGCTCAATTTTCAACTGAGATCGTACTTCAATCTATAAGTCGAGTAAAAATGCAGAACTTCCTTGAAAACATCACGTTTCGACGCCAGCGCAACCATTCAGAATCAGTGTCAAATAACAGTCATGCAATGGAACGGACATAAGATGGCACAGCAAGTAGCCTACCCAATATATCAGACGACGACGATTACAGCGAGGAATTAAAGCAAATGAAAGGAAGAATTAAAATATTAACTATTGAATTACAAAGCGCTCATGAGGAAATTTCTACGCTAAATCTAGAAAACACTGAATTGCGAGCAAAAAATTATGAACTAACAAGACAAAACCAACTTCTTAAAACGGTTACGTCATCTCCTACATCTCTAAGAACTCCATCAAAAAACAAAAGCCAATCAAACATCACATCGCAAGCTCAAAAACAGCTCCAGGTGGAATCTGAAAACACTAATTCGACTTCTATAATTACAAATGATGCAAAAGAAACTCAAAACGCAAAAGCTAGAGAAATAATAAAACTAACAAAAAAAGCTACATCCTCACAAAAAGCTCATATAAAACAGACTGGAAGTAATGCTGATGTGACGAATCAGGCACAAAAACAAAAACACTCTGAAAAGCAAATACAAACAGACCAATCAAATCAAATAAGAAGAAAACCCAGACTGAGTGTAATTAGCGACAGAAACAGAAACATCCTGCAAAATCTGGAAGACTTATTTGCCGAAAAGTTTTCTTTGTGTCACTTTTCGAAACCATCAGCACATATATCCGAACTTCTAATGGGAATGGAACTCAAATTGTCCAATCTTACAAAGGAAGATTTCTGTATAATTCTCTTAGGTGAATCAGACTTCAGAACAACACAAAACTACATAGAGATTATACAATTACTGAGAAGTGTTTTAGAAAAAATAACACATACAAATGTAATAATTTGCCCACCTACGTACATCTGTGGAGCTCTGCTGTTTAATTATAGAGCTGAACTATTCATAAATCTGCTATACCTTGATGTTGAAACACACAAGCACTGCTGGTTTTTGGACACGAACCTGAATTTGTCACTGGATATGTTTTCTAGTACCACAGGCAAACTTAACAAACATGGCATGCGGCAGATCGTAAAGGATATAAAAAAGTTTATTGAGGTGGGCTATTCAATCCACACTAACATACAAGAAAAAGATTATAATTCAACTGGAAAGGACAATAATATATTTTTTCGAGACTAAATTTTTAAACATAATTCATCAAAACATAGCCGGGCTTTTAAATAAATCAGACCTATTGACGATTAACCTAGAGGAACTCAGAGACAAAAACATAAACATAGATGTCATATGTGTAACAGAACATTTTATGATGACAGGACAGGAATTATTTTTAAATATACCGAACTACGATCTGGCGGCATGTTATAGTAGAAATGAGAGCAAACGAGGCGGATCTTGTGTACTTGTGCATAAGCAATATAAATACAAAGACCTCCCGGAAATTACAAAAATGTCCTTAATGAACATATTTGAGTGCTGTGCAATGGAGCTAATTGACCTTAAAATCATAGTTATTTGTGTGTACAGAGTTCCAAAGCAAAATATTTTGAACCTATTTTTTAAAAGACTAGAGAAAGTGTTAGACTATGCCTCTAAACTAAAGTCTCATAAAATTGTAATAGCTGGAGACTTTAATATTGACGTCCTAAAGAATAATAATATTACTCTCGATCTGGAATGTTTATTCCTCAATCACAATATGAAATTGGCAATCAGGCAGCCTACTCGCCTTGCTAGCAAAACCTGCATAGACAATTTTGCAATGAGTTATAAAAAATGTAAGACTGAGGTGTTAGAATTCGGCCTCTCTGATCATACTGCGCAAATTATAACTATTCCAGTCAAAAAAACACTAAAATTAAAATACTGGCGCCAAATAAACAGAGACTACAGAACGGAAAATATTAATAAATTTGTAGATTGCATAAAATCAATTTCCTTCTCAGACGTTTACAGTGCTACTAATCCTACATTGTCATACACTAGATTCATGGACAATTTTAATACTTTCTATGACCTGTGCTTTCCAAAAAAAACATGTATAATAAAGGTTTGTCCCAAACCCAAATGGGTCTCCCGAGGCATCAAAATATGCAGCAAAAAAAAGAAAGACTTACTTTGGAAATATAGACTACAACCAAATATTACAAATAAATTAAATCTTAACAACTATACTAAATTATTTAAAAAAATCATATATCTGACAAAAATGGCACAAAACAGTAATAAGATAAAAACATCAGTAAATAAATCAAAAACAACTTGGCAAATAATTAATCAAACGAGGCACAACCTTCCTAAAGAACCAATCTCAAAAATAAAGATCAATGACACACATATAACAGAACCATTAAATATAGCCACAGCTTTTAATGACTATTTTATTCAAAAAATTATACCTGTACCGGATTCAGGGAAAAAAGTGACACGTCTCATAAACAATCAAACAAACTCAATGTTTATGGTACCAAGTTCACCCTATGATATTCATAAAATAATAAAAAATCTAAAAAACACAATCAGTGTGGGTGTAGACGATATATCAACAAAAATAATTAAGGCGGTAGGTGAATATATATGTCACCCGCTAAGCTATATTATAAATCAAAGCATAGAAATGGGCATATTTCCGCAGGATCTCAAGCTCACACTTGTTAAGCCCCTTTTTAAAAAAGAAAATAAAGAATTAATGGAGTACTACAGACCAATTGCCTTGATCTCCATTTTTTCTAAAATATTTGAAAAGTACTATTACAATGAATTAAATACATATTTAGAAAAAAATTACATCCTTTGCGATGAACAAAAAGGTTTCCGTCGAAATAAAACAATTAATATGGCAGTATATGAATTCCTAAAAAATGTTATGTGTCAAATGGATAAAACATCTCCAGTCTGTGCTATATACTGCGACATGACACAAGCGTTTGACTATGTGGACCACAATATCTTAGTAAACAAGCTTGACGCTTACGGGATAAGAGGTAACATTCTGGATTTAATACGCTCATACTTAACAAATAGATTTCAATTTACAGAAATTTCAAAGCTAAACTATAAAACAAAGACAGAAGAATCTTACAGATCCAAAGCACGTAAAACAACTCACGGCGTGCCCCAGGGCAGTGTTTTAGGACCGTTATTATTTATTATATATATTAATGACATGCCAAAATCGATCAATCATCCGATATCTCTATTTGCTGATGACAGCACAGTTACTATCAAGCATAAAGACGGTAACTACAAATTTGACATAAATAATTCTCTGACATCTATAATAAAATGGCTTGACAACAATAATTTAAAAATTGATCTCAATAAAACCAATATCATGCACTTCAGCCAAAGGACAAAAAATAATGACATAAAATTAACGTATCAAAACTATACCATAAATGAAGTTGAAAGTACCAACTTTTTGGGGTTGACAATAAACAATAAACTGAACTGGAAAGACCACATTAATGAAATGACAAAAAAAATCAGCAGTTCTTCCTATGTTCTACACAAACTGTCAACAATTGTCAGCATAGAAGCATTACTTACGGCATATTACGGACTAGTAGAATCAGTCCTTAGATATGGAATTATATTCTGGGGCAATTCAACGGACAAAGAAATATCTTTCAAAATACAGAAACGATGCTTACGAGCTATGTTTCATATCAAGACTATCGAATCATGTAAGCCCCTTTTCACCATGCACCGAATTCTTACACTTCCGTCATTGTATATACTCGAAGTAGCAACATTTGTGAAAACTAACCCTCATCTATTTCCACACCTTTCCGAAACGGTGACTCGAAATAGACGTGACGAAGAAAGACTGCGCCTTTTCTCCTCGAAAACGGCATTACTTCACAAAAGCATATTTTGCATGGCGCCTATCATATTTAATAAAATACCGACGAGTTACAAACAATTAAATTCACATCTATTTAAGAAAAAGCAGAAATTACTACTCATTGACAAATGTTATTATAATGTACAAGACCTTTTAAGTGATCAATTGTAATCTATTTTGACACAATCTTTAATTTACATGACTCAATCATGTAATGTAAACGTACTAAGCTAATACAATTTTGACCATCTACCGTAGATGTAATGTCCACATTTTAATGTTTTTGAATTATTTTAAAACTATAAACAAAACCGCGCCCAGACTTTTCCGTCCACTCCAATTTGTACGCTGCTATCAGCAGAACATGTTGGGTCTAATGTATTGTATATCTCTATCAAAAGTTGCATGTTTTTATTTTATGTAACTTGTTGGACACGTGTTCTTAGCAAATAAATGTATCTTTATCTTTATCTTTATCTTTACATAATCTGATATTTTGTAGTAAGTCTTTTTACATCAGTGATTTTCAACAACATTTTAAGATTTATTTACAGACAATTCTTGTAACTCAGTTGGGATTTTGTTGTAAAAGCGAATACATTGCCCTTTAAAAGATACATTAACCTTATGGAGCCTAGTAGTAGGTATAGCTAGTTTATTCCTATTTCTTGTGTTGACATTGTGCCTGTCGCTAGTCTTAGGAAATTTATCAATATTATATTTATTTTGTTAGATTGTTATTTTGAGACATCTTATTGGCACGTATAGTAACGATGTTAAAATATTGTCATTAGATTAGATTATTTGTATATTGTACAATGTGTAATTTATTACACATTGTGCAATATACAAATATTTTTCTTTAGAAAATACGAAAATTAAAAAAATAACATCTCTGTAGAGTTTCTTGGTGCTATCATCTCTGACGGGCGTATTTCCGAAGCACTGGAAGAGTTAATGGAGTTTCCTTTTCCTGTGCGAGATTCCGCCAGGAATCACCACTTGAAGGGGAAATTTCCTTTTTCAAACTCAAACCACAATCAATTATGTACTCATTAGTTTAGTTAGACTGGTATTTAATCGCACATCAAAAATACTGATTTGTACAGCATAAAAGTATCAGCAAAACACTTTGTTTTAAATATTTTATTTGTTGAGTACACAGTTTATGTATTAAGTATTTTTTGGTGTTCTTACATGTTCAACCTAACACGAAGGATAAAGGTGGCTTCGCTTCGCTCACCCCGTTTACCCTTCACCTAAGCTACCGCAGCATTTTGCCCTGATATTTGCTGTGCAAATCAGTATTTTTGATGTGCAGTTTAATGTTTCCCGTTTAATTAATCAATCATATTTGATTTATTTTTTATTTTTAACCATGTATATGAGACTTAAGTAAGTGTTTGTCTTATAAAAGTGCATTATTTTTGCCTATTTGCAATAAATGGTTTGAGTTTTATCAAGCGGCCCTATTAGGGCCTCCGACTCAGCTCTACGAGTCTACGATCACGCCGCCGCGTTTAGTAGCCGGGAGCTTAACGTATCATCCGAAACTCTGAAGCGCCCAAGACAAATACCTCATGGAAACGGACACCCATCCGTCCCGGCCAGATGTTGCTACACGCTCGATCGTTTTCCGATGTGTGAATACCGCTAGGCCACAGACGCCGGCATGGGCAGCCTCAACATTCACGTGGCTACGAGGTGCGGCAATAACCGTCCCTGTAACTATATGATTAGTAGTTGAGTAACGAGCAACCGACCTGTATGTACCCTGGGATCTAAATAGCCAGGCTTGAGTTACAGTTTGTGGGCCGCCGCTTTATGGTAGAAAATAAAACAGTGTTGTAATCTCAGTTCAATCAATCAATCAATCAATCAAATGTCTTTATTGCGGTAAATATTTGCATATAAATATGCTAAGTAGCAATCGTCATTTTTTTGCCATTTCTCTACATTGGACCACTGTGGGAGAAGAAGGACGTAGAAACTCCCACATATTGTTTTTTAGAATCTGTTAAAAATTGGTTGTGTTTAAGTAATCAAATTCTTACAATATTCATTAAGCAGGAATAAATAAGTATAAAATTATTAACAGCAAGTTCTGTGATGAGTTAGATTACCCCATGCAGTCCCGTTATTTAATTAATCTTGAACATTGTAATATCCATTTTTTGACAAAGTCGCTTTTACATGGTTTTTAAATTGCTCAAATGGCAATTTCAAGATCTCCAGAGGTATCTTATTGTAGTAGAGAATGCACTGACCCTTGAATGAATTGCTAACCTTCGCGAGTCTAAACCGGGGCGCAAGTAGTCTGTGATTATTTCTTAGGTTAACATTATAACTATCGCTAAGTTTGGGAAATGTTTTAAGGTTTTTGCGTACATACATTATATTTTCGACAATAGTTAGCGCTTAAGGAGTCTGTGCGTTTTCAATTATAAATCCCTCGAATAGCTCTTTTCTGTAAAATAAAAATAGTTTGAATATCCGCTGCTTTCCCCCACAACAAGATACCATAGAACATGACACTATGAAAGTAACTAAAATATAGCCTAGATGTAGCCACATCCGTGTTTTGTCTAATGCGTAAGCCTAACAGCGTAAGCCGCAGAACTTAATTTACCCGCTAATTTATCTATGTAGGGTCTCCACTGCAATTTTCTATCAATGTTTATTCCAAGAAACTTCGTATCATTTACTAATTCTAACGAATTGCTGTCTAACAAACAACTGGTCTTAACTTGCCTGACATTTGGAAATGAGAATTAGATACACTTGGTTTTACCAGCGTTTAACAATAAAAACTGTGAACCAATTAATTGTTAAAGACTTACTCCATTGATATCATCAAAATCTTCTTTTTGTCTTTCAACATTGAAGACCAGTGAAGTGTCATCAGCAAACAACACTATGTCAGTCAATTTCAATTTCACAAGACCAATTTATTCAATACGTATATTCGATTAATTCCCCTTTCGAAATAAATTATTTTTGAGGTAACTATTGAATCGTAACTTGTTTGATACGATGTTGCATCAATAATACCTATAGTCGGATCAACTTGGAATTTAAAATAATATATACAAACGAAGAAAAGACGAAAATATTAATAATTAAGAAAAAACCAATCGACGTATTTGAAATCGAATAGATATGTATCCGATTGTTCTTTATCGATTTTCACAACACTAAGAGTAACAAGCCAGCAACAATAAAATAAAAAAGTGCGAACCCAATTGCCCTTTTGGTCTAACTATTTCGACTTCAGCGACTATTTCGCGAGCCGCCCCTGAAATAAAACAGCTGACAAGTTGACTTTTGCGTGGCAGGAGCCTAGCCCCCGCTGCGGCTATACAGCGATGTCATCTAACGTGTGGTGCGATTGGTTGTCTCCCCGGCAGGTCGCTGCGGCGAGTGCGGCGCGGTGTTCTCCCGACACGAGCTGCTACGCCGGCACCGGCTCGCGGCGCACACACATACACACGCGTGCACCACCTGCGGCAAGAGCTTCCATCACGCGCACTCGCTCACGCGCCACCTCCACAACCATGCGCGCCAGCTCTACAAGTGCGTCGTGTGCAAGGTACGCACACACACAGACACCATTTACAAGAAATGTTAATGTCACATAATAGTAACTCAGGAACGATTACGATACGATAACGATTCTTGGTTTTGCTGGAAGAAATCTCTTGTTTGCCTTTTCTTTATGCTTGTAATGTGAATTTTCATGTGCAATAAAATATTCTAAATATAAGATAACTAACTAGACCTTATTCTGATAGGCGCCCCAGATTTCATGTGGCTAGCAAGTCGAGTTATACTGGCCATAATATTTACATCCTATGAGCGGCGGCATAAGCTTCCCCTGAAATTGGCCTAACAAGTCGAGTTTCGGACCATATCTCCTAAAAGGGGCGGCATAAGCCACCCCTGAAACGTTACGTGACTAGCAATAGCAAGTAGTCACTGATGATATCTCCCATGAGGGGCGGCAGATATTAAGTGGCTTGCAAGTTGAGTCACCTGACCATATCTACTAAGAGGGGCGGAACAAGCCGCCCCTGATATTGCACGTGGTCAGCCTACTCTAGGAAACCATATGCTAGATGTAACTAGTGTCACTCTATGGGCTGGGGAGGCAGGACACAATATTCCCAGGGTTCGGGTGTCGATATATTGGTGCCGGGGCTGTTTCTGGTTCTTCGACGAATGGACTTTATAATACATATTGATATTACAGGCGTCGTTCGCGCGCGCGGATCAGCTGGCGCAGCATCTCAACAGCCACCTCGCCAACTACAAGCGACTGAAGCCTTGAGCTGCACATATACACACACACACACACACACACACAGCCGCATCACACGAGGGAAAGCAGTGCAGGGACTGACTGGAGCTGACGTACTGGAGAGAGATAGTTTAACACTAGAGTTAGGAATCGGGACCTACTATACTAATATGGGTAGTGCAAGCGAACTGCAAGCAACGCAATCATCAAATCATAAATATACATGAACTTTTCGAAATTGACACATTATTATTTTATGTATATTAAATATAGAGTTTTATTTAAAAGTGTCGTCTTTTATTTGTTTATCTACACACGTACCATAAACCCTTTTTACTGCGTACAAAAACCGCATGTTATGAACAGCATAATGTTAAACTACTTGGTAAAAACTCATTTCTTATCTGAAAACATATTATGACATTGAAATTTCGAACGTCGACGCCCGCCTGCGTGCCGCCCCTACTTTGTTTGTGAAGTTGGTACTACTGAACAAGCTAAACAAGTGCAAAGGAATTATCAATGCCACCATGCCGGTCGAACATGCGGTTCCTGAACACATCAAAGAGAGCTTATGATATGTGTGTAGATAAACTAGTGTATGTAACTGTACATAAATAGGCATTAAAACTCTCGAGTGATATTATTATGTACACTCTCGAGTATTAATGCCCTCCATTATTGTCGTGGAGTTCCACGAATCCCTATGTCAGTGAAGTTTGAGATTGGCAGAAATGGTTGTGTGTGTCCATACGGCCGACTGCCATTTAGAAAAAGGTTGTAGGTAGTCGTAAAAATGGCGGGAATAAGAACGCCCAACGTTTTGCCCCATGAAAGCTACCAACAAGGTAGGTGGTCGGAAACTGGACAGTCCTTGGGAGTGAGTAATAGATAGTCTCACCTAAACTAACTAGGTGAGACCTGACCCAAACTAACTGAGTCAGGTGGAAATGCGAAAGCCTAAACGATCTAGGCTAGATCAGGCCTAAACTAACTAGTTCAGAAACGCATCGCTAAATCCTAAACCTAATGGCAGGACGTACGAAGAAATGTGTAGCAGTCGCTACATATTTAAAGCTAAATTAAAATGGTGTATAAAAAACCAAGAGCAAGTCAAAATGGACATCATAGCCACACACCGTAGTAATGACTTAAGCTCTTTTTGGCGAGCAACTAATAAGTTAAATTTGAAGCCTGGCCTGCCAGTGAGTGTTGACGGTATCAGTAAGCCCAGCGACATTGCCAATATTTTCAAGGACCACTTTAAAGTAATTTCACCACTCAGGCCGCAATCGCAACAGGTGTGCGATGCTGAGACCGAGTCAAACCATGATGTTGACAGTGAAATAAGTAGGATAACAGCTAAAGAGGTGAGGAGTGCTATCCGGGGTATGAAAAGAGGCAAATCGCCAGGTCACGATGGACTCAGCATCGAACACCTGGTGCATGCGGGTTTTCATATGCCGAGGGTGCTAGCTTTATTTTATTCTATGTGTATTGTTCATTCATACTTACCAGACGATATGATGAAAACGATTGTAGTGCCGATAGTAAAAAATTGAAGTGGCGATATATCGGACCAATCAAACTATAGACCTATATCCTTGGCTACTGTGATAGCAAAGGTTTTTTGATTGTTTATTGGATGCGCGCCTAAATAAAACTATTAAAATTGGGGATGCTCAATTTGGTTTCCAGCAGGGCCTCTCTACCGAAACTGCTATTTTAGCCCTAAAGAGTACGGTAAGATATTATACTGATAGAGGCACTCCGATCTATGCTTGCTTTCTCGACCTATCGAAAGCTTTTGATGTGGTTTCATATGATATCTTGTGGACTAAGCTAAAAGAAGCTGGAATGCCACCTGAACTACTATCTGTTTTTCGATACTGGTACAATCATCAGATAAACTATGTTAAATGGTCGGATCAAGTGTCAGATAGCTATAGACTACAGTGTGGTGTGCGTCTAAGCGTCGCCAAGATTATTTAATCTGTACATAAATGGCCTCATCGAGGGGCTCAGCAGTATGCATGTTGGTTGCTATATTGATGGCGTTTGTCTAAATAATCTGAGCTATGCCGATGACATGGTGCTGCTGAGCCCGTCGGTGAGTGCCCTGAGAAAACTATTGGCTATATATGCGAAAACTATGCAGATAGCCATGGTCTAATTTACAATGTTAAGAAGAGTGAATATCTGGTTTTTAAAGCAGACTCAAGAACACTTGATAATGTTCCACAAATAAGTCTTAAGGGGTGTTGCCTAAATCGGGTAACCGAATTTAAGTATTTGGGGCACGTTGTAAACGAATATTTACAAGATGAGTTTGATATAGAGAGGGAGCGTAGGGCGTTGACAGTCAGAAGTAATATGCTGGCTCGTAGATTTGCTCGGTGCTCAACACAGGTAAAGATAACTCTTTTTAGAGCATATTGTCAATCTTTTTACACCAGCAGTCTGTGGGTCAGATATTCACAGAAGACTTACAGCGCCCTACGCGTCCAATATAATAACTCCTTTAGGATGCTGTTGCGGCTGCCGCGCTTCTGCAGTGCTTCAGCAATGTTTGCAGACGCGCGCACTGATGGCTTCCAAGCGATCATGAGAAAAAGAGCTGCGTCATTGCTGAGCAGAATGCGCGTCAGTAGCAACGGCATTCTAAAGGTGTTTTCTGAGAGATGGGATGGCCCATTCACCCACCATTGGGTAAAAATGTTAATTTAGTTGTAATTATGTATGTATATGGATCCTGTTATCTGAGCTAAATAAATAATAATAATAATAAACTAACTAGGCTAGATTAGCAAGTATTTACTCCCTAAGACTGATCATGCATAATGGCTGCCTATCAGGTTAGCTTTCAGTAGATGTAAATATGGCTTAGAGACAAATGCAGTTTAATAGAAAAGGAAAGAGTCGCTTTATATCGCAATATATAGGTATGACATATCCACTGAACCGCTAGTTTATTGTGTCGTATTTTGTATTTGCACATATTTTGACCTAGGTTAATTAAATTGTCGTGGAGAAATTGTACATAATATGTAGCAGTCACATAAACTACTATTTGGTTGCATTGGTCACATCACAGCTTATGGTAGATCTGCCTGTTTTGATAAGCCGGGTACAGTTTTTGGGGTGGTGTTATGCTGTAGTAAAAGAATAATTGCGTTTTGAAGACGATATATATTGCAATTCACTTATTCTAACTATGTATATACAATAATAGGCTGTCCTACGAGTAGAGGCGGCGCGATTAGGCGTGATTCCATCGCCTCGTCTCAGAACTGATAGCGTGAATACTTCGCTGCGCCTGCGCACTTTTCGCAGCGCCTCAGTGTCCCACCGGCAGCCGTTCCGTGTGGGTGTTAATGTACTCTGTGGTGGGTGTCTTAATGGCTGCGGCGACTGCTACACAGTTATCCACGACAATGAAATAATTCCGATGACTTTTACAAGAAGATATCAGCCGCTTCTTCACTGCCAGACCGGCCGACCGGGCAAGACCGACGGTCTCATCGGCCCGACGCTGACAGATGCATTCTACACTCTACAGTCGCGGCCCGACACTACGTCATATCCGTCCAGTATCCGTGGTCAGATTGCATTGTTAGATCGATCTGACCACGTCCACTATTTTGTGACCTTGGTGAGACCGATTAAATCAGAGGGTCCTTGGTAAGATTTTAAAAATAGTAACTAATAGTAAGTAATAGTAGTCAAAAGCAGCACTTGACCATGTTTTCTTTTAATAAAGGCTAGTTCGTTATTTACCAAATTTTCTAATTCCGACGAGGAGGACGCCATGGTAAATAAGGTATTGAATATGTTAGGATCAATTTCTAACAGCCATTTAATCCTTAACACAAAAAGGTCAACGCAGTTTGTATAGGTATATCTTTAGAATAGCAATCGGGCCTCGGATACCTTATATCTTAGGTGTCTTTAGTTAGACTACTGAAATCTGACCATGAACACAAAAGAGTGGACGTGGTCAGATCGATCTAACAATGCAATCTGACCACGGATACTGGACGGTCATATCTACGAGTGTATCGAGAGCTCCCACAGGTTGGCAAATTCCCGAAGAAGTAGGTAAGTGCCAGGACTTGGCTGCTGAAAATGTCGACCTTAACGGTCTCAATTATTTATATGCTATCCCCTTGTCGTGACGGACCTCCTCGTCAAGGAAGCTGCCCTTCCCTACCCACAACTCACCCTTCAACTGCAACCATGGCGGAATCGGCGCAGTAAGGAGGGCAACATTAGCGATCTCTTCGAAGGTGAGGACAAGATCAGTTCTCAGATGATAACCAGCATCTTTAATGAGTGGGGAAGCAACATTGTTCAAAATCAAAATCAAAATAAAAAATCATTTATTTCCATAGGATGTTGTTACATCACTTAGATCCGTCATTACATTTTTTTGGGTGAGTTCACTAACACAATGGCGGAATCTGTGGAGAAGAGCTCACCCAAGAAACTCCACAGTCGTCGCATCTTTTGCGTTTCCTTTTTTAAATAAAATATTGTCAAATTACAAAATGAATGCTAATTATATATCGAAACAGCCTGTTACTCAAACAATCTATTCCCATGGACATCTGTCCTCTAACGGCCAAAATTAATATTCGACCTACAGATACAGTTTAGGATTTGACAGCTACCTATCTCACTTATTCTCGAATTATACGTATATCTTTTGTTTCAATTCGCTCGAACTAGATTGTCAAAATCTGGATTGGATTAAATATGGGGACCGGCCATTAGTAATCAGATATCCTGTAGTAACCTTTTTTATACAATTTACAAGTTCAAACGACATATTAATTATGTGGGTGATGATAAGTAACAGCATCATTGATAAGCTGTTACCTATCATGACTCACATAATTAATGTGTCGCTTAAACAATGTTGCTTACTCAGTGGAAAAAGGCACATGTGATTCCCCTACCTAAAACGTCCAATCCGTCAAAGAATTCCGTCCCATAGCTATTCTGCCTATCCATTCAAAGTCCTGGAATCAGTTTTTCACTGCCTGAAGAGATTTAAGTCTGAAGAGATTCCAACGGACTGGTGTGAGCTCTCCGCGGGTGTTCCGCAGGGTAGTATTATTTCTCCTCTGCTCTTCTCAGTATTCAGAAATTCCATCTCTGACGTTCTTACTTCTTCTTATCATCTCTACCTCCAAATTTATCAGCACTTCTCTCTGTGTGATGTGAATATAACTATAATAATAATGATATTACCTTGGACACTATTTACACCATTGATCTAGCCCCACACTAGGATTCCCTGTATCTTGGGTACTAGACAACGATACACATACTTATATAGATAAATATTATACTTAGATAGATAAACAACCATGACTAGGGTACAAACATCCGTTCTCATCAAATAACTGTAGAGGCTTTGAATGCTGACCCCGATAACATCAGGAAATCGGGGGGGTTTACCACAACGTCTTATGCCGATTTAGATTAGGAACCTAATTTGATCCGCAAAATTACCGTGACAGTCTTGGTATAAGGTAAATAAAGCCCATTATGGCGAATTGGAATGGAAATTTTTGCCATGGTGAAGTTCTTCTTATGAACCTAATTTGAATCGGAAAAAGATTGTGGTAACCCCATTGGTCGCCCCGTCCTTGTGAGGTCAGCAGAAGAGTCTTTGCGTTATTTGACTCACTCCGAAGATTGCAGTACTTCCTGCCAAAGCAGACTTAAACCACTCTTGCTCAGTCCCTCTGAACAAACTCGAACGACTTCAAAACCTTGGGATTCGGGTTGTCTACGGGTTGCGCAAGTATGACCATTTCTCCCAGTATCGCAAGGAGCTGGGGTGGCTCCCGATCCGTCGTCACCGTGATATGCACATTTTCTCCTATCTGTTCAATCTTTTGCGAAATCCCCGCTACCCACATATCTTCAAGAATGTTTTGAGTTTCTTTTCCTCAGGGATAGCAACCGGAGATCCCACCAGGTGTCTGGGGGAGTTAAAACCACAGAATCACACTGCCGCTTACAAACACTCGTTTAGGTTAAGGGCAATCCGACTGTGGAACGCACTTCCCTGCGCTATTAGGGAAAGTCCCTCAATTTTCACTTTCAAGAAAAGATTTGAAAGTGCATTTCCTTTCTATTCCGTAAAAGGTACCATATCTATGTAGGTATATGTATGGTATATTATAGTTTATATATGTGTTGTATTTATTTTGTTTGTAATTTATATAGTTGAGGTATATATTTTATTTATTTGGTACGTTTTTGGAACGGTTGTACTAGAGGCTGGTTGTTTCCGATTATAAAACAAAAAAAACTATAATATCAATATTTGTTTACGTTCCTACTGACACGAAAACTGTTGATACTTGACAGTTTTACAGAACAGCCAACTTAACCGCGAAGGAAATCTGAACTAACTACATCGTAGAGGACAAATGAAGTTAGGTACATTATGTTTTTACTGATATTTCAGTAATCCTGTAATATTTTGTGATGGGAATAACGGAATTTAGTTAGGAATACAATTATCTCGAAATGGTTTTGTCAGTTTGGTACCTTTGATTATTTTTAACATGGCCAATTGTATTCTGAAGAAAACCGTTTACTAATCCGAGCCGTAACTGTAAACGTGGCACGAACCCTAACCATAAATCGCGACTCGCAGCGAGCCGATGAGTGAAGCTTCTCAGTGCCGTACCCTAGAACCTCGCTACTGTATCTGCTCGGTTGCAGTTACAGCCCGCTAATGAGTACCCGGCTTTAAGGTCATAGCTCTTTAGAGCCACCCGGCACCCACTCCGAACCGCCTCGCCTCGCCTCGCCTCGCCTCGCCTCGTCGGTGAGCATTCTGTCTGGATTTGTATGGGTATGCGCTCATTACGTCTACTCGGTAGCGTCACCGGATCGCCTCGGTCGTAAGCCCTCCCCGCGCGGACGGCGGGTGGACCACTCGGTAAGAACTCGCTGCTCGCATGCCAGCCTTGCGTTGACTGCGCATTGCCAACGCGCGGGTCCCTAGTGCCAATTGTTAACAGACTACTCGCAAAATTGGTGGACCCAGCGACGTCCACTCGTTGACCGCGCGGGGTCCACTGATTGACGGCGCGACGTTTCTACCTGTCCACACTTGCAACGAGTGGGCGCTTGCAACGAGGCAGTGCCGGGGGTTCTAATGAGCTATGGCCTTTTTGCGAATATTAAAACGATCGCGATCGATATTAAAACGTTTTCAATCTCGCGACAGAACAGGACACAGCTAGAAAAAGGATAGTGACATAGATAGATAGATAGATAATTCATTTATTCATTGTTCGGTACAAACACAAAAACATTATTGGTTATGAACATAGCAAAAATATGGAAAGTCAGGATCACTATGTGGCACTATGACTGTACCGCTACAATGAAATGGCCCTGACTCAGCAATGTCACAGACGAATCTGTGACGCTGATATTCTGCCAGAGCCAAAGCGGACGAGACAGCAATAGGCTCAAGTACACAAAACACACAAATTATTACAGCAATTAAATAAAAAAATAAAATAAAATATTAAAATCTACTAATATGGAATTGAATGAATTATTGCAATTGAATTTGAATTTAAATTGAATTAATAATGCATAGAATAAGTAGTATCGGAATTGTGTGATTTAAATTAGATGAAATTTCAGAATTGTATAATATGAACAGAAAAAGGATAATATAATGTCAATGATTATGTCGTATGGTAGTCAAAATAAAAAAGAATGAATTTTGTGAGGTAGGAGATTTCATCAGGTTATGCCCTTGCATTACAGTTATTTTAAAGTGCTGCCTCATAGCTATGCGTTAAGCTCCCTTTCCTCTTACAAGTGGGGCAGGGAGAAGCAGACTGACGCTCATCTCTGTCCCGAAGGTGGCTACCGTGGCTCGCATAGCTGACGCAGTTTTTAAAGGCAACAAATATAATGATCACCAAAATATTTTTTTCTTACCCAAAATGGGTAAATGATCTCCAAAGAAAATTTCAGGAAAAAATGCTGCGATAGCTTGTAGGTGAAGGGTAAAGGTGAGCGAAGCATAGCCCCTTTACCCTTCAGTTAGGTTGAACATGTAAGAACAACAAAAAATACTTAAAACATAAACTTAAGCATACAAAACATAAAAAGAAGTTTGGTGATAAGTTATCCAAACACATTTTGGTGGTCGTTTACTTATTCCGGCGGTCGTTTCGAATTTATTGGTAGTAAATAAAATAATAAAATAGGTGCGTTTTTGGTGGTCGATTAAACATAAGCCGTTTTTGAAAGCTTTTATTTAGTTTCACTTGTCCCTGGCTCTGTCCGTCTGTCTGTCCGACTGTAATCAGATCTTGCAAGTTAAATTTTACCTATTACTCTCTTTCGGTTTCCAATTGAGTTGAAATTTAAAGCAAGTGTGAATCCGATGACAATGCAATATTGTCATGACACGGAGCTGGGCCCCGATGCTACTAACCACAAGCCTCACACAAGCCTATCGCAGGCTCGGAAGTCACGTTTCATCGAGTCGGGAGAGAGAGAGATAGCGCGAGCCTGCGATAGGCTTGTGTGAGGCTTGTGCTTAGTAGCACAGAGGGCCTGATCTGATGATGGAGCAGGAAGGTGTGCCATGGTAACTCTGTAATTACGACTCTGGCCGACAACTGAAAGCGTCCAACACCGGCTATAGCCAACACAAACTTCAACATAAAAAATTAAGTTGAATAAATTACTTATCAAGAAAATTAAATCTAGTTTTATTATTGCTATACAAGTCTGTATTAAGTCTAAACCTAAAATACATAGGTAATAATAGCAGAAATATGAATAAATCCACTTATTAACAGACTGATTTAATGCAGTAATGGTCACTGCTTGCTTCGCCTTTTATGTTTCGAAAGTCATTTATCCATACATTATTAAACTACATAATCCAAAATTACCATAAATTGCCTAAAATCATGTAACAATGGTATCCCATATACTTTCCACGCAGAAATGGACCATTTCTAATGGTACACTGACGAGCAATGAAAAAGTTCCACCCACAAAATGCCGACAAACATCATAATATCTCCGAAGACAAAGAACCTAGCTTCATAAATTAAAAAGTATAATGAAGTCTATTTTATTGTGCAAACTTAAACTCTTTTAAATAGTGGTATTTTTGAAGCCATGGATAAAAAAGTAGAAAAACAAAAGTTTGGGGTTTAAAAATTTCGGAATATATTTGTTTCGTTTTTTGTTTTGCTTTTGATTTCATCCTTGTTTACGCCGTTGTGAAAGGATTCTTAAATTGTAAAGTTTTGCGGCTCTCGTACCCATAAATCACTCCTCTATCACCCGAGGATTGTACGAGAATCATCACTATGGTGGAATTGGGGACCAGCCAAAGAAATACGGCCAGAATAATGAGCGTGACACATACTACTGTCCGACGAGTGATCCAAAGGTTTAGGGAGACTGGATTAAACCTGAGAAGACCAGGTACTGGCAAGCCAAGGTGCACAACAGTCCGAGAAGATCGATTCATTGAGGCAGCCATGTTAAGAAATCGACACACGAAGCAGACGGGAGTTGCAGTCCAACAACAACTTCTGCAAGTTCGAAGGGAGACAATAAGCGAGGGGACAGTCAGGAGACATCTGAGGCCGAAAGATGTTTGAAGCCTTACAGGCCAAAAAAATGGCCCAAAACTGGAACGGCATCATAAAGTTGCCCGATGCGACACGCCCGCGAGCATACAGAATGAGGTGAGGACGACTGGGGCAGAGAGATGTTCTCTGATGAGTCAAGATTTATGCTGTACCGTCCTGATGGGAGTAAAAGAGTATACCGACGACCAGGAGAACGTTTTGCACAAGCATGTTTTGAAGAAAAAGTGTCACATGGCGGAGGAGGTACCGTTCACGTGTGGGCTGGTATCTCTGCAAAGGGTCGATCAGCGTTAGTTCCAATCGAGAACGGGAACCCAAATGCTGTGAGATACATCAAAGAGATTCTTAATGAACATGCTGGTCCGTTTTTGGCCAATATGGGCGACAATGCAGTGTTCATGCACGATAATGCACGGGCCCACACTACTCAAGTTGTAAATGAGTATCTTCAGGACGTAGGTATCCACAAACCGAGTTCCACCTCCAATTACTCTTCGTGACTTGAAGTACGCGCTCATCGAAGAATGGAAGAATATTCCTCAGCATATGCTGAGGAATCTAGTATTCAGCATGCCCGATCGCGTAGAAGCTGTATTGAGAGCACATGGAGGAAACACCAACTACTGAGTTATCAAAACCTACGTTTACACCTAATAAAACCCCTACTTAGAGATTTGGTTTTATTTGCCAAATTGCCCCAATTTTGAAAACATTTAATTTAAAATTTGAACACAATATTTACGTTTTTAATTGGTAATATTCTGATGCGCTGTTAAATGTACCTCAATATTGCAGACGGCGTCATTAAGCTAGCCTTTCCCGGTTAGGAGTAATTTGGTGCTATGTCACTGGAACTTTTTCATTGCTCGTCAGTGTATAATAATAATAACTAGTTGTAGATAACTTAATACTCCTTTCTCGATGTGCTTGTATTCACCTACTCGTGTGGATCTCAGTAATAGAAGGAAAACGATGAAAAAAATGAATTGGACTGATTTCGTAACAGCTAATGTAATTTACATATTAAAGTTCAGTAACGCATGAGCTCTGCCCTAGTTAAAGTTAACTGTGCGACACTAGCGATGCGGCGAACACGCGAACTACGACAATGTCATACGCACACGCCTACTTGAGCACCAGCCAGTCCAATGCTTCACATAAACGCCGCTAGGTGGCGCGAACATACCCCAGGCCTTGGAAGCACGTTCCAACGTGGAAAGTAGACGTTGTTGTCGTCTGCAGGCTGCACTGGTAGCGGGCAGATCTTTGAGAAGGTGGAGGCGGTGGACGACACCTGTGGCTGTGCACATACCAGCAACGCGACATACGCCGTCTTAGCCTGTGAAAATCCAAATAATTCTCCCCAATCTCCATTTTAGGGGAGGTAGGTTCTCAACTATGATTAAGACGAGAGTCGCAATAGCTACATCCTCTTTGTGGTCCTTCCATTTCGTCCTTTGCTGCAGCTCCTATACATATTCTCTCGACCAGCGTTGCCAAAAACGTTGCCTCAACTGCTCCACTCTGTTGTACCGAATCAGCCGTTCAGTATTTGCAGCAGTCCGGTCCTTGTAAGCTGGTGCCGTCATCTGCCGTCCAATGAGAAGATGGCCAGGTCTCAGAGGGATACAATCTGATGGATCTGTGGACAGAGGGGACATGGGACGGGAATTCAGGACGGGCTCGATTTGTGTCAACACCGTGCTTACGTTAATTGAGCATTACCTACCACACGTCTAAGGTGTTTGTGTCAACACCGTGCTTACGTTAATTGAGCATTACCTACGACACGTCTAAGGTGTTTGTGTCAACACCGTGCTTACGTTAATTGAGCATTACCTACGACACGTCTAAGGTGTTTGTGTCAACACCGTGCTTACGTTAATTGAGCATTACCTACGACACGTCTAAGGTGTTTGTGTCAACACCGTGCTTACGTTAATTGAGCATTACCTACGACACGTCTAAGGTGTTTGTGTCAACACCGTGCTTACGTTAATTGAGCATTACCTACGACACGTCTAAGGTGTTTGTGTCAACACCGTGCTTACGTTAACGTTTAGCATTACCTACGACACGTCTAAGGTGTTTGTGTCAACACCGTGCTTACGTTAATTGAGCATTACCTACGACACGTCTAAGGTGTTTGTGTCAAAACCGTGCTTACGTTAACGTTTAGCATTACCTACGACACGTCTAAGGTGTTTGTGTCAACACCGTGCTTACGTTAATTGAGCATTACCTACGACACGTCTAAGGTGTTTGTGTCAACACCGTGCTTACGTTAATTGAGCATTACCTACGACACGTCTAAGGTGTTTGTGTCAAAACCGTGCTTACGTTAACGTTTAGCATTACCTACGACACGTCTAAGGTGTTTGTGTCAACACCGTGCTTACGTTAATTGAGCATTACCTACGACACGTCTAAGGTGTTTGTGTCAACACCGTGCAACGTTTAGCATTACCTACGACACGTCTGAGGTGAAATGTACACGAATTGACCCCTGTTTCCCACACGCCACCAAAATGAGGAACGTGCGGAGGAATTGATGTAAATTTTATGCCATCATTACTGGCGAAAACAATTATTTTGTGTACAATATCGTTATTTAATGAAAATTCTATTTTACAACCAACCAAATTTTTTCCATTACCTGAAAATATCTGGGATATAAATAGTTGGAGACCACTCGCCAGTTAGGTGTCCGAATCGCAAGGCAATAAACAAATATCACCTTTTACCAGAATAACTCCCCTTCCTCTTCCATTGAGGATATCTTATCCAGGTTCCAAGCGTGTTTTCCCTTTGATTCGAGCACCTACAACTAACACATCGATGCACCGTTTGCCTGGCAAGGTTACTTGCACCTAGCGGCCACCAACTCTCACGCATGCTACATAATAGTGGTTTATGTGACTGCTACATAATGGAGGGCATTAAAACTCGAGAGTGGTGGGGCTATCAAACGAGCCGAAGGCGAGTTTCATGATAATATCACTCGAGAGTTTTAATGCCTAATTATGTACAGTTACATAAACTAGTTTATCTACACACATATTATAAGCTCTCTTTGATGTGTTCAGGAACCGCATGTTCGACCAGCATTGTGGCATTTATCATTGCTCTGCAGTTGTTTAGCTTGTACTGTAGTACCAACTTCACAGACAAACTAGGGGCGGCACGCAGGTGGGCGTCGGCGTTTTTTGAATGTCATAATTTGATAAATTTTAGTACATTATGGTCATAATGTATGCACCTAGTGGCCACCAACCCTCACGCATGCTACATAAAAGAAGTTTTGGTCCTGCGTGAAAGAATCGCAGCTGAAATTTAAATATAACAGCGCCGTGGATCGATGGTAAGTGCTCAATAAGCATGGATGTTTCTTGTTATAATCGGATTTGGACGCATCGGATTACATAACCTTCCACCGACTCTCAATAACTTTTTGTCATCCAGGTAGGAACACATTTAAACCCGTGATTTATGTGTTTTTACACTTTTGTATGAATCGTTTAGCAAATTATTGTATTAATCGGGAAGTGATTCCGCTTTAGCTAATCGTGTTAACAAGTGAAGCGCGTCGTCAGCTCATCGACTGATTGTGGACCGGTTTTGCGGTCCACAATCAATCGCCGGTTGCGAGAATTAAGTATATAAATAAGTGGCCAAGTGTGAGTCGGACTCGCCCATGGAGGGTTCCGCTGTAGCAAGTAATTATGTGACTGCATGTTTGTGTTGTACCTTTGTTTTTCATACTGTTTTTTGTCTTATATCTATCAAATGTTTTATATCTTAAAAACTGCTTATCTTATTCATTGTTCAAACCAATTTTCGTTGTAAGTGTGTATTGAGATACACAGCATTTATTTTTGTAGATTTTTCACTCTCTTACTTTAAAAGTTAGAGGGGTGGACACATATTTTCCACTTTGGATGGGTCTGTCTCTTTCACGATTTACTTCGAGGAAAAATGGTTTCAAGAACCTCAACGTCATTTTTAAAGACTATCTACAGACAGACAGACAGACACCCCACACACACACATATAAGGTGACTGTCAAATAGCGATCAATACTCTGGGGAATGATGGTGCCCATCATAATGAACAACTTTCCCCAAGAAACATATGGTCGCAAATGAAAAAACTTCCTTCAGTACATTGCCCCGATCAGCTGTTTTCAATTTACTATGGGAGACCCAAAAATTTTGTTCATTTGCGACCATATGTTTCTTAGGAAAAGTTGTTCATTATGAACAATGGGCACCATCATTCCCCAAAGTATTGATCGCTATTTGACAGTCACCTTATACATATAGGTTTGATGAAGAAAACAAATTGGTTTCAGCTTCATGTATGGGGGGCCCCCTTTAATAATTTAAATTTTTCAATTTTTGTATAAAAACTGTAAAACGGTTCACAGAATACATCTACATACCAAGTTTGAACTGTGTAGTCCTAATAGTTTATGCATAAAGTTGCTGTGACATATGGACGGACGGACAGACAGACTTGAGGTAACTATAAGGGTTCCTTGATTCTCTACGGAACCCTGAAAACGCAGTAAATAAGCTCCAGCCCGATGATTGAATGTAGATAATCTGTTAAAATCAAAAACATCATTCCCATCATTGCAAGCCATGGGGCTATTGTTTTTGACTTTAATTCCGGTCAAGTATGGGAATAGTTTGTGTGGCCTGCGTGATCACTATAAATCATACAAAAACACTTGTTTTCACGTCGTGCGTGATCACTATGTGTGTGACAGACCATTATATGACCATGGCCATGAGTATTACCAAAACATATGGATGAAAATTTGGCGGTAAGGTAAGACCTTAGATTATAAATAGTTTAAGGGTAAGACGACTCATAATTTTTCACACCTAGGTAAAATTAATATTAAACATTTTGATTGCGCTGGCAACACTGGCGAATAGGTTGTAAACCAAAGATTAGATACATTTTATTGATTTAAAAATACTTTAATACAATTTTCCAAGTTTATCGCATTTGTTATACGTATTAATTAAGTGTATTTTGTGTTAACTGGTGCATAAGTGTATAAAATTCTAATAGTTATCCTATTTTGTGTATTTAAAAAACGTAACGTTGACGGTTGAGTATTTTATTTGAAATAATTTGCTACTGGGCTATAATCAACGATATTTTCAATATAACTAATTACTGAGGCACGTAAATTGATTTGGAATTACTTTGTTTTTTGTTGAATAGCTTATTTTTTTGCACATTTCGTTAATCATAACCTCAATTTAAGTAATAATAATAATAATAATAATACCTTGGACACTATTTACACACATTGATATAGCCCCAAACTAGGATTCCCTGTATCTTGGGTACTAGACAACGATACACGTACTTATATAGATAAATATTATATACTACTCAAAAGAAAATAGGGGCCACTAAGTATTTTGATTGCTACGTGAAAAATATAGTAAACAGTAATGTATATTTATTAAAATAACATGAAACAAGGCTTTTGTTTTAACTTATGCTAATCACCATTTAATTGTGTAGTCAATTGTTTCACTTATTTCAATTAACATGAAATTAGTCCATTGTCAACAGCAAAAACTAAACAGAAACTCTTTGCAAAACAAAACAAAAACTGACACAAGCTGTTTTTTTAATGGTTTAGTAACGGGTGTGTCCTCCTCTCCTGTTTTCACACTCCTGGAGCCTTGAATGCATACTCTCGATTAAGTTTCTGATGTTTTCATCAGGTATCTCTTCCCACGCACGTTTCAGAGCATCCATAAGCTGTTGCTGGTTATGAACCTCTTGCTCATGCTCCCTAACCTTTCGTTTTAATTGGTCCCACATATGCTCTATTGGATTTAAATCCGGACTATACGCTGGCCATGGTAGGACACGAATATGGGATTCATCCAGTACAGTCTGAGTGGCCCGAGCTGTGTGTGGGTGGGCATTGTCATGCATTAACCAGAATCCTGGCCCCACTCTCTGTGAGAATGGAATCACATGAGGCCTGATGACTTCATCGATGTACCGTTGTGCAGTTACTGTGCCTTGATTTAAGAAAACCAGCTCAGTTTTGCCTTGTAAGCTAATCCCAGCCCAAACCATCACACTAGGACCTCCAAAGCGGTCAATTTCCTTGATGCAGACGTCGGAAAATCTCTCACCCTGTCGTCTCCATACTCTAATCCGCCGATAATCACTGCAAAGCTTCACTTTAGACTCATCTTTGAAGAGCACCATACCTCATTGATTCATGCTCCAATCTGAATGTTCGCGGCAAAAACTTAAACGATTTCCACGTTGAACCCTAGATAAAGGAATTCATACTACTCGGCTTCTGGACCTTTGCTGGTCTTCATGCAGTCGATTACGTATCGTTTGGTCACTAACACGAGTCCCCGTTGTCAACCGTAGGCGATTTTGTAACTTTCGTGCCGTCACAGAGCGCTCTCGACGGGCACTCAATCGGATGTGGCGATCCTCTTGTGCCGTAGTCGCTCGCACCCTCCCGATCCAGGCCTTCTTGCAACACTGCCAGTCTCTTGGAACCGATCCCACACATTGTGGATGGCTCGGTGAGAGAAACCCAACGAAAAAGCTACAGACCGCTGTGAATGACCTTCAGCAATCAATGTAACGGCTCTGGTGGCAGTAATGGTATCCATATGCCTTCGTTGACGTGACATTATTAACAAAAGATGTTAAAAGAAGCAAAAGATGGACAGAAATAGTTTTTTAACAGATTAAAATTGTGATTCCATCTGAAAGGAATTTGACCTGAAACTCGTATTTTTTATTTGCTTCAATTTCTGGCCAGCTGTAAGACTTAAACACCAGCATTAAAGAGGTTGGATACTGAAGGAGGCCGGACATCATTAATTAGTCACTTATTAATTAGTTTACATCTAAAAATTTACTCAAAAACAGAAATATGTAAGTGGCCCTTATTTTCTTTTGAGTAGTATACTTAGATAGATAAACAACCATGAATAGGGTACAAACATCCGTTCTCATCAAACAAATATTTGCCCCCACCGGGACTCGAACCCGGGACCCTTGGCTTCGTAGGCAGGGTCACTGCCGACTCGGCCATTCGGGTGACTGCTTATCAGCTGTGCTACAGCCGTGCTTCAATCTTGCTTTTTACTGTTGTTTTATTTTGTTTAAAATGCCAACAACCAGAAGTGAGGCAGCCCGTCAACTAGAAGATAACTTAAAATTTGCTTTATATGAATTAAAACAGTGTAAGGTAACCAATGAGCAGTTGCTTACTGAAAGGGATGAAAGTGAGAAGGAGGTGTTGCTTATTGTTAATAAGAACATAAAATTAAAAAGTGAGATGGCAGAGTTGCACAACAAGTTCCTTGATGTGACGGGAGATAGGGATCGGCTTCAGCGCCTGGTAGATGGCTTCGACCGGAGTGGCAGTGCGTTCGAAGATGCCCTGAGGCGTATTGCTGTCCTGGAGAAGGAGCTTCGCGACGCACGTAACGAAATTTCTGCACTACAAACTGCAAACGATAGCCTCAGGTCGGGGCAGACCCAGTCACTCTTTGAGGAGCTGATCACTCCACCTGTAGCTTCTGTCATCTCACCCATAGATCAAAATTCAACTGTGACAATTGATCTCACGTGTGATAGTCCTAATAGATCGCAATCAGTAACCACTATGAGCTGTAGTAAAAATAAATTAAAGAAATATGTTAAACTGAATAATTATATAAAAAAAAACACAAAACTAGCTAATAGAAATAAAATATTTTGTAAAAATGTAAATTGTAGCAAGGATCGTGTCGAATTAATTAACGAAATCGATGATTGTAGATTATGTTTGGAAAAAACTACAGAAAAGTACGAATGTGACACACGGCGACTCCAGTCAGATATGCATATTTTAAACTCATCATTACAAAGTATTACACGTAAATATGAGTCAGCACAATACGAAATTAAGGAACATGTGTCGGCTATGAATAGTTTGTTGGAGACGTGTAGGTAAGTATAATTATGACACTTTCATATCTTTGACCGACAATCACATCTGTGATTGTAAACAAGCTCCAGCGGACTGTTCCGTGCCGACCGTGTGTCCCGCCGAGCAGCCGGCCGAACAGCTGATACTGACCCAGGCGCCGCCGTCAGTCGACTTGAGTACTAATAGTGTTATCAATAACGCCTCCTTCTCTCGGACAAAGGATAGGTATATAATGTACAGCGATGAACTTGGAAAAAATATGGGTTTACAACTTAGTCAGCGCGTGGGCCAGGCAATATTAAATAACTGTATGCCTGGCGCCACATATTCACAAATATTAAACAAAGTGTTGTCATCGCAGTTTTTAGAACCAACCACCCTAATTATTTTAATTGGTAGAAGGGAAAATGTATCTAAAAAACTAATTACTAAATACTTTTCCAAATTAAATTCTTTACAAAATGTAGATAGAATAATCTTGTTTGCGTTTCCCTTCAGCCAATCTTTGTCACAACATGAAAATCTTGTGACAAAGATTGAACTTTGAGGAATGTAAAACAGATTTTAAATTTAGGCACGTAAATAATGAAGACATTGTAAAAGCGTTTCAATCCCTGGAAATGAAATCTTTTTCAGCTGACGCCCATGGTCTATCAGTAAAAATTATTAGTTCCATTGTAGATTGTATTGCACCTCACCTTTGTTGTATATTTAATCAATGTATAGATAATGGTGTGTTTCCTGACTTGATGAAACTAAGTAAAGTTATACCTTTAATCAAAGCTGGTAGTACATCAGACCCCACCAATTTTAGACCCATATCGATACTACCAACGCTTAGCAAAATATTTGAAAAACTCATACTTAATCAATTGCAAAGTCATTTTTATCTCAATAATTTAATTCATATTGCTCAGTTTGGTTTCACAAAGGGTCGTTCAACAGCCGATGCTGGTGTTGAACTAATCGACAATATTTTTGATGCCTGGGAAGACGCAATGAGATGCAATAGGTGTCTTCTGCGATCTATCCAAGGCTTTTGATTGCGTCCATCATGACACTCTTGTCAGGAAGTTACGCCATTATGGTGTAAAAGATCAGGCCCTTGGCCTTCTGGAGTCATATCTAACAGATAGGGTTCAGATGGTCGATGTTAATGGGAAAAGATCACCTGGGTCTTCAATAAGTATGGGCGTACCGCAAGGTTCAATTCTTGGTCCTTTCTTGTTTTTAGTATATATTAATGATTTACCGATTTTAATTCTTGCGGACCAAGAATTGTACCGCAAGGTTCAATTCTTGGTCCTTTCTTGTTTTTAGTATATATTAATGATTTACCTTACCTTGTTAAAGCAAAACATGGGTTAGTATTGTTTGCCGATGATACTTCTTTGATATTTAAAGTTAAAAGACAGCAATCAAATTGTGACGAGGTAAACAATGCTATCTCTAGTATAGTGAACTGGTTTACTGTTAACAATTTATTACTTAATGAAAAGAAAACTAAATGTATTAAATTCGTGTTACCCAATGTGAACCCGGTAACTACAGACATATTTATAAAAGGACAGAGATTGGACCTTGTGCAGTCGACTGTCTTTTTGGGCATTACTTTAGACGCCAAACTACAATGGGATCCTCATATAAATAAATTGTCGAACAGACTGAGTTCAGCAGCGTTCGCAGTTAAAAAAATTAGAGCTCTTACCGACGTAGACACCGCTAGACTAGTCTACTTTAGTTACTTTCATAGTCTAATGACCTATGGTAATTTATTGTGGGGTCACGCTGCGAATGCTAATAGTATATTTATTCTGCAGAAACGGGCTGTTCGTGCAATTTATAGATTAGGGCCTAGAGTGTCACTGAGGGAAAAGTTTAAAGAAATCAATATTCTGACATTTGTGTCTCAATATATCTATGACAATCTTGTGTATGTAAAAAGAAATATAACTAATTTGCAGAAGTACAGTGATATACACAATTTTAATACTAGAAATAAAGACAAGTTGGTTGCTTATGTAAGCCGACTACATAAAATTAGTAATTCTTTTAAAGGCAATTGTATACGCTATTACAATAAGGTCCCTACTGATATTAAAAACTTACCTTTAGACAAGTTTAAAATAATAATAAAACAGAAATTGTATAAAAAAGGTTACTATAGGATATCTGATTACTTAGAGGACAGATGTCCATGGGAATAGATTGTTTGAGTAACAGGCTGTTTCGATATATAATTAGCATTCATTTTGTAATTTGACAATATTTTATTTAAAAAAGGAAACGCAAAAGATGCGACGACTGTGGAGTTTCTTCGGTGAGCTCTTCTCCACAGATTCCGCCATTGTGTTAGTGAACTCACCCAAAAAAATGTAATGACGGATCTAAGTGATGTAACAACATCCTATGGAAATAAATGATTTTTGATTTTGATTTTTGATTTTAAACGACCGAATTCGAAACCGATTAAGTTGTAATTTGGTACACTTATGTATTTCTGTGACCCAAAGACGACCCGAATGGCCGAGTCGGCAGTGACCCTGCCTACGAAGCCAAGGGTCCCGGGTTCGAGTCCCGGTGGGGGCAAATATTTGTTTGCTGAGAACGGATGTTTGTACCCTAGTCATGGTTGTTTATCTATCTAAGTATAATATTTATCTATATAAGTACGTGTATCGTTGTCTAGCACCCAAGATACAGGGAATCCTAGTTTGGGGCTAGATCAGTGTGTGTAAATAGTGTCCAAGGTATTATTATTAAGCATGTGACCTCAGCATTGTAATAAAATATAAATATTTACAAACAGGCTCATACACTAGGATACCCTGTGTCGTGGGAACCAGAAACAGCGACGTCACACACATATAAACATCCAAGACCAGGGGTTTTTTTATACGCCCAGCCGGGGATCGAACCCGGGACCTCTCGCATGGTAGGCAGAGCCACAACCGCTGCGCCACAGAGGTCGTCAAAGTGATGTTGTGGATTTATAATGCAAAGAAAATATGGAAATTATTAACATTAAATTGTGAAATTTTTGTTAGTTTCCGATACTCCAATTTCACATTATGGTATCGATATTTCGTTTTGGAATCACTACGTTTTTGGAGATCGGCTTTACGTTCTTGTTGTGGCGTCTGGTAGGCACCATTCTTGTTGTGGCGTCTGGTAGGCACCATTCTTGTTGTGGCGTCTGGTAGGCACCATTCTTGTTGTGGCGTCTGGTAGGCACCATTCTTGTTGTGGCGTCTGGTAGGCACCATTCTTGTTGTGGCGTCTGGTAGGCACCATTCTTGTTGTGGCGTCTGGTAGGCACCATTCTTGTTGTGGCGTCTGGTAGGCACCATTCTTGTTGTGGCGTCTGGTAGGCACCATTCTTGTTGTGGCGTCTGGTAGGCACCATTCTTGTTGTGGCGTCTGGTAGGCACCATTCTTGTTGTGGCGTCTGGTAGGCACCATTTTGCGTCGAAGCTTGGCGCTCAAAAGGTTGAATAAACGACGCAACGTTGATTCGTTTTGACAAGTACCTAGTTTGGTCCCAGGTTAGATCCAGGGTCTGATGATGGAGTCGGATGGTGCCCATGGAGAAAGGCTGAAACCGCTTGACAGACGGGCGGTTCCGCAACGATCCTGGTACCTATTATAAACCCGACGTAATCATACGATAACACACGAACATACATATATACATACATACACACACGCATACATATACAAACACACACACATACACAAACACACATGCAGACACAAACACACATAAAACCACGTGTACTAATTTAAAATTTTCTACACGAAACAGATCCCGACCACATACCTCCATTAGGGAGACATAAGCTTGTATCACCAAAATTATAAACAATAAAAATGTATTCTATTCTATTCTATTCTATTCTATTCTATTCTATTCTATTCTACTTTATGGTGCCCATGGAAACTATGTAATGAACCGATGCTACCCCATCATGTTTGGGCTCGTTTGATTCGTATTGACAAGTACTGGAGTTCATTTATATATATATA
Organism: Argyresthia goedartella; assembly: GCA_949825045.1. Classification (NCBI taxonomy): domain Eukaryota; kingdom Metazoa; phylum Arthropoda; class Insecta; order Lepidoptera; family Argyresthiidae; genus Argyresthia; species Argyresthia goedartella. Next base: position 4,198,364 of record OX463832.1, on the reverse strand, counting down.
TATATATATTTAATTTTTTAAATCAACTTATTCATACTTTTGTGCAGACTTCAAACTATGCTAACTAAAATATGCTAAGCTAAGTCATGCTAAAACCGTCGTGTGGGTACTGTGCAGTTGATGTTGGGAAGTTACGGCTAATACCAAATGAAAAACTCATAGTTAAGTACATAATTAACTTCAATTTATTGAATAAATTACAGAAGACAAATGTGTGTTATATTATCAGTAAGATGGCAGGGAGTGTCTTGTCGAAGAACCACTCAGGAGTCGGTCGGGACAGACTGCGTTACGTCATCAAGGGGAAACATTAAACTGCACATCAAAAATACTGATTTGCACAGCAAATATCAGGGCAAAATGCTGCGGTAGCTTAGGTGAAGGGTAAGTCAGGTACCTTTGAGTTTGGTTAGGTATATGCAAGAACAACAAAAAATTCTTAAAAAAATATTTCAAACATAAAAAGTGTTTTTGCTGATTCTTTTTTGCTGTGCAAATCAGTATTTTTGATGTGCGATTAAATACTAGCCGTTATCAAGCCTGTATTACCCGTTGGTTAAGCAGAAATACTCTGTGTAATATAGTGTGCCCAACATTAACGATTTTATGAAGTTTTAGGTTATCTGTCATATCACTTCTAACTTGAACTGTATTGTGGATTTGGCAGGACTGGACCGGTACAGCTGTATGCTTGTATGATGCTGCCTGCTGGTCACTTGGTGGTCTAGGCCTGGTCCAGCACGGCCCCTATGAAGGCCCGCGCCGGCGTGGCGTAGAGCGCGGGCGTGCGCGGAGCCCCGCAGGCGCGCCCCACCGAGGTGACGCCCACCACCGCCCAGCGGCAGCCGGAGCGCACCACCGCGCCGCCCCCGCTGTCTCCCTGCAACCAGCCAGCCAGCCAACCGGCATACAAATGACATTCGCGCGGTGACGTCGAAACCGAAGAAATGAACATGAATTGGGTGGATGGACCAAAGACGTTTGTTTGGCTGTTCAGATGGAACAAGAATAAAAATTGGTCACGTGCGGGTGGGCACACGAAGGGTCTTTTACCATCATACAAGAAAAGGACAAAAAAAAACAAAAAAAATGGTCTACGGATCCGACTTGAAACCGTCATATATTTGTTGACACTTAACTAACTCTCTAGACCGTTAATTGAATGCCGACGTTTAACCAAGTCACTAGCGTTTTGATTTAAATAAAGCATCGTCGAAAACGTTTAACAATATGTCTTACTGAAAGCCGGCAAACAAACAAGATGGCGTCACGACAACAGCTGATTTGCACAGTTTATATAAGGACAAAATATTGCGGTAGCTTAAGTGAAGGGTAGAGGGGGTGAGCGAAGCGCAGCCCCCTTTATCCTTCGTGTTAGGTTGAACCTGTAAGAACAACAAAAAATACTTAAAACAAACTTTAGTACACATAATTATATTGAATATATATACCTCAAAATAAAACGTCAAATCCTATACATTTTTATCTGAACAAGTGTTGAACAGGAGTTTATTTTTTGTGGTAAGGCCCTATATGTCTTGTTGCCTAAAGTACTATTTTTAATTTCAGGCCAGAAATGTAAACAAACAACTGTCATTTTCAAGAACAAAACCATTGACTTTGACATTCGTATTATTTGTTTTGTACTGGAAAATGACAGTTCATTGTTTACATTTCTGGCCTCAACTAAAAAAATCCACTTTAGGAACATTTAGACAACTCGTTAAACGTTTCGTTCACTCACTTATCTGACGGAATTTTAGTGACTTGGTCAAACGCGGCATTTAATTAACGGTCTAGAGAATTAGTTAAGTGTCTGATTTAACCAACCAACTGCGACATATCCATAATAGCATTGACGTCGGAAAATGATTTGTAAAAATCTTAATTCGAATAAAACATATTTGTCTTGTCTAACCGATTTCGCCACAAAAACTATTAATACATGATGACAAGAAAGTATCGATTATATTTGAATGTCGATGATTTGGTAATTTGCAGTGGCAAGGTAAAGGCAAGGGGACCCATTTAAATTTATAAAAGGGAAATATTAAACTGCACATCAATAATACTGATTTTCCCAGCAAATATCAGGGCAAATACTGCGGAAGCAAGCGAGAAGCCCACTAGACACGGAGCTCTTTACGTATGATTCGGTTATTATGCATACTAACCGCCTCTTATTCATAATTACCAAAATCAATGGTTCAAGTAATTAATTTATATTAATACAGCAAGATTTATCACATTAACCGGTTACTATATATAATCGCCACACGTCCGTGGTGAATGTGATTAATACTGATTTTCACAGCAAATAACACGGTAAAATACTGCGGTAGCTAAGGTGAAGGGTAAAGGGGGTGAGCGAAGCGAAGCCCCCTTTATCCTTCGTGTTAGGTTGAACATGTAAGAACAACAAACATACTTAAAACATTGTGCCGGCCCGTACGCCCGCCACAGATTACAGATATGCGGAAATATCTCATCACGTGTCTTATTCACGTCATTAATAACACGTACCAACCTAGTATATAAGCTAAGATTGTATTCCAATCAATAGACACGACAATAACTGAGCATGCAGTGACAAGCCTGTTATTCCGTCTCCCGTCGGTTGTCGTCACTCTGTCGGCAAAAACATAAAAAGTACTTTGTCTGGTGTGAAAATCAGTATTTTTGCTGTGCCTTTAAAAAATCGCGTTCATTATTTGTTGCTGCAGCGGCAACACAATAACACATACTGTGAAGTGTTCTCTAGCAGAACTATCAGATAGCGCCCGGCCCGGCCCGGTGACGGACAGACAGACTGACAGACAGCGGAGGCTTAGAATAGGGTACCGTTTGGTACCCCAAAAGAGAACTACAAAACGGCGCTAGTTTCTTGCCGAATATTTGGAACAAAACTGATCTTTATTAATAAGACTATAACAGTGTTACCACAAAAAATATTAAATATAGTTTAACCTGAAAAAAAAACAACGTTAAATCCCATATGCTTTTTTTTTAAACAAGTGTTGAACAAAGGTTTATTTTTTTGTGGTAAGGCTCTATCAATTTTTTCTCCAACAAACATGCAATGAAATAATGTCGTCAGGCTTGGAAATACCACGTTTCGGGCTGCACAACTTTGTTTTTATGCTCTAAGCAAAAGACATCAACGGGCGCACGGAACTTACGAATAATTTTGAATCTTGAATTAGTTATTTGTGTCGTGTATTTTTTATTTCATTGCATATGTTTGAGAAAAGCACAATACATGCCTCTGGCCGTGAAGAGGGCTTGCCGGCTTCGTATCACTATCCGTCTACACCTACTCAGCCGGCAAGCCCTTCTTTCTCGGCGTCTGCAGCAATGTACTATATATCGCTTCATTAAGTTTTTGTATGACTAATTAACGTGTTTTTGATTACGACTTTAGTTTTAACATAACTGCTCTGTTAAAAAGCTTATTGAAAAATAAAAAGCTCTTTAAAAGTCTTATGATCTAGACGATTATATAATTTAGGGTAGTATTTAATCGCACATCAAAAATACTGATTTGCACAGCAACAAAGGGCCAACAAAAACACATTTTATGTTTTAAATATTATATGTGTGCGTAAGTTTATGTTTAAAGTATTTTTTGTTGTTCTTACATCTCTTCGCTTCGCTCACCCCCTTTACCCTTCACCTAAGCTGCCGCAGCATTTTGCCCTGATATTTGCTGTGCAAATCAGTAATTTTGATGTGCAGTTCCATATTTCCCTATAATTTATACCCCTATTCGAACGTCCCCTAAGTATTAACTTCAACTATTCAAAGTACCCCGGGACTATTGAAACCTTGAATCATTAGCTAGTCGAACCGTAACCATGGTTGCGTGCTGTGAAAACATCACTTTATTTACCGCTCGACACCTGTCATCGCTGAAAGTGGTCATTTCAGCGACTACAACTGACAGGTGTCGAGCGGTAAATAAAGTGATGTTTTTACAGCACGCAACCATGGTTACGGTTCCGACTAGCTAATGATTCAAGGTTTCAATATTATAGGTAGTATCATACGTATGTGTTTAATATTGATGCAAATATCAGGGCAACATACTGCGGTAGCTTAGGTGAAGGGTAAAGGGGGTGAGCGAAGCGAAGCCCCCTTTATCCTTCCTATTAGGTTCGTAAGAACAACAAAAAATACTTAAAACATAAACATAAAAGTGTATTGCAGCAACGTACATTTTCTTCCTATCTGTGCCGATAAAAGCCGAGAAGTGTCGAAAGGTACAGAAATAATAATCGTATTGTACGTAGAACCTGCCGGGCGTGTTATACCGTACACAATAGAACCTCGTTAGTGTATCTGCTCGGTTACAGTTACGGCTCGCTACGGGAGTGAGTGAGATGGGCGCTGACCTGGCAGGTGTCGCGCTCGCCGCGCTCGTCGCCGGCGCACAGCTGGCTGTCCGCCGCGGGCCCGGCGGGCAGCTTGCGCGACGTGCCGAGTGCGCGCGCGCACGTCGCCAGATCCCACACCGGGATGGCCACGCCACGCAGCTCGTGGGACGTGTTGCCGCCTGCGGAGACGCCGCCGGTTAGCTTACTGTCAGGCTTACTTAGTGGTTTCATGTAACACTTCCGCCTCGCAACACGGGGTGGCACGAAACTTCATTTCGAAAATGCACATAACAACGAGGAAACATCATTGAATGGATGTGTTCCATGTAAGCTGCCTACTAAATTCTAGCATTAATATGGAACACATCGGGCTGTTCCATCAGTCGCAAACTTAATATGGAACACATCGGGCTGTTCCATCAGTCGCAAACTTAATATGGAACACATCGGGCTGTTCCATCAGTCGCAAACTTAATATGGAACACATCGGGCTGTTCCATCAGTCGCAAACTTAATATGGAACACATCGGGCTGTTCCATCAGTCGCAAACTTAATATGGAACACATCGGGCTGTTCCATCAGTCGCAAACTTAATATGGAACACATCGGGCTGTTCCATCAGTCGCAAACTTAATATGGAACACATCGGGCTGTTCCATCAGTCGCAAACGTCACAATATTTGTTTAAAGTTCAAAAGTCTCTATTACTGTAGATATTTACATACAACTTAATTTACGCGATTACTCTAGTCAATCAGTCTAGTCTAGTAAATCAGTCTAGTCTAGTAAATCAGTCTAGTCTAGGAAATCAGATAACCTTAGCAATGAGAGCAGTTAATAAACATTCTATTCTTGTTTTTTTATAGTTTTTAGTATTTTAAAATAAATTACCTAATAGATAGTCTCCATAATAAAATAACTATTAAGTTAAGTTGAATTACTTACCTACCGACTTAATGTTAAAATTTGTTATTAAAGTTACATAATTTCATAATTTCTTTATTGCACACAAATGATATAAAAAAAGAGTTACATAAAAATAGTGTATAAAGGCGAGCTTATCTCTAATAAGAGATCTCTTCCAGCAAACCAGGTTAAAGTTGGAGATGTTGATTGCTGAGCAGGGGTAGACCTGTGTACAACAATATGACGAAATAAACGAGTACTTACATAAATATTAATAAATAAAATAAAACATTTAATGACTATAATTATATACTAAATACTTATAATATAATACTAACTACTACTATTATATATAAAGTTATATTGTAAACTTTTAATCCACCTGTCCCCTGCGATAGCGATACGGGCGTTGCCTAGTGTGGGGCACACCGAACACCAGAGAAGCCACTCTTACACCACTTACTTTAATCTTGTGTCTCATACCTGTCAGTTATTTTATATGTTATGGTGATAATAAATACTTTTTACTTTTACTTTTTTTTACTCAACCGATTTTGATGATTCTTATTTTGATTGGTAGGCCAGACTTCAGAGGTGGTCTCATATAAATTTTATCAAAATTGATTAAGCGCTTTTTGAAAAAATTACACGTTTTGATGAGGACTTTCATGTACAGCCACTGTATTCGCATCACGCCCGGGGGGGGGGGGGGGGTGTAGGGGGGAAGAAATAGGGCCTGAACTTGAAGTCAGTTTTATCATGGATGAATAAAACTATAATAGAGGACAAACAACCGTAGTACTTTGAGGCGTAATTCAATTTTTAGTTTAAATGTATATTGCTAGACAGAGCTAGATTCAAAAGTTCTTTCTAGTACAGGTAGTATCGTGGTGGCGCGCTTCATTTAGGAAAGATGGCGGTATAAGCGTTAATTTCCTAAGAAGAAACAAGGCTTACGCTTACGCCATCTCCGATTTTTCGTCGATATTACTATGGATTATACTACGCCGTCACCCTAAGCACCCAGCATCTATTGCGTGGTACAGCGACATCTAGAAATAATACAGGATTTTAGCTTTCTAGCAGGGTACGTTTTTTTTATATGACGTTGTCAGTCCTCTAGTTTTATTCGCCCACAGCACATTATTCGCCCATGGTTTTATGAACTTTTTAACTTGGTGAATTATCCTATAAGAGTTGGCACAGGCTCAGCTCCGCCAGCGATTACAGTATGAAAAAGGTGCTTGAGATATTTTGCTTTGTATAGGCATCCACTTATGGTAAACTGCTTCTCAGACAATTTCACATTTCATGCATGCTGCGTCTGGCCACTACATACAGCTTGCAGGGCACACTATCTAAGGGACACCATCGTTTTAGGTATTTAATGCCGTCATTGGCATTCTGCATTTAAGGTAACTAGATCAAAAGGGTCAGCGCCCGGTTTCTGAAAGGAAAATTAGCTGTGACAACTTGTTAAACTCTTGTTAATCGCATTTCAGCCAATCACATGCCGCTATTTTGAGTAAATGATCGATTAACCGCTTGTTACATTTGACCACTCTTTCGGAAACTGGGTGGGTCTGTTAAGGAGGGGATATTGCTAAAAACATCGATCAATCGAATGAATCGATACTCTCCTCAAACATTATTGAATTGTATGCAGGTTTTGATATATAGATTTTGACATTATTTTTTCAACTTCGATTTTGTCCGTTTGTTTTGGTAACATCCCTAGTGTTTAACCCCTCAGTTGCCACCGGCGTTAGCTGACGCCACTTTTTAGGGTTTTAAATCGCGATCCGTCCAAAATACCCTCGTTTTTTGAGTACCTAGTTAAAAAGTGGATTGTATGAAGTTTTAGGTTATCTGTCATGTCACTTCTAAGATTTTATGAACTGCAGCTAATTATTCAACATTCCATTTGCTAGACAATGTCACACCCACTCGCCTGTGGGTAGATCAAACAATGGCCCCATAATCGTTCCAAACCTGAAAAAGAATCAATCATCTGTTGATGGCCGCACAGCTTAGATTCGCCACGAAAAAGAAACACTGTTTAAACCTTATCATGTTATTCTGAAATCACAACACTATTATTTAGCTCGAACTGTCTTTTATCAGTTCGAGCTAAATAATAGTCCATTTCGAAACACTGTTTATAGAATGACGTTTCCCCGATGACGTCAAACCGACAATTGTTTTGGCGAATGTTCATATTACTAATGGTTTATTTCCCCGAAAATCAGTTCCTTGACAATTGTTTTGGCGAATGTTCATATTACCGATGGTTAATTTCCCCGAAAATCAGTTCTTTGACGAATCAGTTGAGGGATGTTTCATTTTCTCGATACCTATTGTTTCGGCGAATATGTTACCGATGGTTCATTTCCCCCAAAATCAGTTGTTGTATGCGATTTTACCCTTATCATGTAGGGTCTTTCCTTCTAGTGCGAGATTGAGAAGAAGTGACATCGTAGTTGCCCGAAGGCTTCGCTCCGGACACATTCCTCTGAACAAAGGTAATTTGGGTAAAGTTTGCGTCTTTTTTTACTTTATACATATTCTTATAGAATTGAGGCACCAATATCTCAGCTCCGATATTACTTACGGCAAAGCTTTTTACACGGATATGTTTATTAATGGTAGTGCTACAAAATAATGCCAAAAATATCAGTGGCTACTAGAAAAAAAAAGGACGCCACCAGTCCATACAAGGTTACCCAAACCCTTTTGGATATTTCATGGGGAAAGTAGGATCCCCAACTTGCGATGAGTGTGGGACGTCTGAGGACGTCGTCCATGTGCTGACGGAGTGACTCCGGAACGGGGCCTTTAGGATGCAGTTAATCAGTCACAGCCACAGACATCTCAACATAGGAGATAGGGCGTTCAGCCTATTTTGTATGCAAACCGATTGTCGCAAGCTGAATTCACGCACACAAAGTATCATTAAATAAACACAACGAACACGCACACATAATAACCACTTATACATTTATCCCTATTCTCGTATTGGTTAACACAGGCAAAGCAGTTACGTGGCTGTATACGTGCGCATGAGGCGCACATCGTTTCATAAACCACGCACACAGATTGTCAAATTACAAAATGAATGCTAATTATATATCGAAACAGCCTGTTACTCAAACAATCTATTCCCATGGACATCTGTCCTCTAAGTAATCAGATATCCTATAGTAACCTTTTTTATACAATTTACAAGTTCAAACGACATATTAATTATGTGGGTGATGATAAGTAACAGCATCATTGATAAGCTGTTACCTATCATGACTCACATAATTAATGTGTCGCTTAAACAATGTTGCTTACTCAGTGGAAAAAGGCACATGTGATTCCCCTACCTAAAACGTCCAATCCGTCAAAGAATTCCGTCCCATAGCTATTCTGCCTATCCTTTCAAAGTCCTGGAATCAGTTTTTCACTGCCTGAAGAGATTTAAGTCTGAAGAGATTCCAACGAACTGGTGTGAGCTCTCCGCGGGTGTTCCGCAGGGTAGTATTATTTCTCCTCTGCTCTTCTCAGTATTCAGAAATTCCATCTCTGACGTTCTTACTTCTTATCATCTCTACCTCCAAATTTATCAGCACTTCTCTCTGTGTGATGTGAATATAACTATAATAATTATGATATTACCTTGGACACTATTTACACCATTGATCTAGCCCCACACTAGGATTCCCTGTATCTTGGGTACTAGACAACGATACACATACTTATATAGATAAATATTATACTTAGATAGATAAACAACCATGACTAGGGTACAAACATCCGTTCTCATCAAATAACTGTAGAGGCTTTGAATGCTGACCCCGATAACATCAGGAAATCGGGGGGGGTTTACCACAACGTCTTATGCCAATTTAGATTAGGAACCTAATTTGATCCGCAAAATTACCGTGACAGTCTTGGTATAAGGTAAATAAAGCCCATTATGGCGAATTGGAATGGAAATTTTTGCCATGGTGAAGTTCTTCTTATGAACCTAATTTGAATCGGAAAAAGATTGTGGTAACCCCACTGGTCGCCCCGTCCTTGTGAGGTCAGCAGAAGAGTCTTTGCGTTATTTGACTCACTCCGAAGATTGCAGTACTTCCTGCCAAAGCAGACTTAAACCACTCTTGCTCAGTCCCTCTGAACAAACTCGAACGACTTCAAAACCTTGGGATTCGGGTTGTCTACGGGTTGCGCAAGTATGACCATTTCTCCCAGTATCGCAAGGAGCTGGGGTGGCTCCCGATCCGTTGTCACCGTGACATGCACATTTTCTCCTATCTGTTCAATCTTTTGCGAAATCCCCGCTACCCACATATCTTCAAGAATGTTTTGAGTTTCTTTTCCTCAGGGATAGCAATCGGAGATCCCACCAGGTGTCTGGGGGAGTTAAAACCACAGAATCACACTGCCGCTTACAAACACTCGTTTAGGTTAAGGGCAATCCGACTGTTCAGGCTTCTCGGCACCCAATGACCTCGCAGGGGCCCATCAGCTACGAGGTAGCGTAGCGATCAGATGCCAAGAAGTGTGAACGTCGGCGATTCACCGAGCTATTAATTATGAATCTATCTGACCTGGTCTGTGCTTCGTTCCCGTCAAACTCCTGTCTCTCTGCAAGGCCCGGGTGCACCCTAGGCTCTTCTTGGTAGACAGGTTCTTCAGCCAACCAGGTATGGCTGGCAGGCCAGCTTCGACGAACACAGTGTTCCAACACAGGTTATGTTACGTGGGAAAAACCAATCGGCCACGTAAATGCGAACTTTATCTGGTTCGGGGCACCACAAAACACTCAGCTATATAGACAATCCTGAGGGGAACCCGAATACAATCCAGATGGCTTACGATTTAATTTCAATACCCCAAATCAATACGCGTTACATCGCGAGGGCTTTCGTCTGTCAGTTGTCAAAAAACTGCTAGGTTGGCAGCAACGTCAAATTCAAAATGGCCGTTCCAAAACCATCGATCGAATATCGATTTGGAATCGAACAATCACCCGCCCGGACAGGCACCCACCTGTCCCCTAATCTACGGGCAGCCGAGACAACGTTGCTACCGCTCGTTTTAGAACCGAGCCTCCTACTAGAACCTCTGCAGACCGGGGGGTCCCGTCCTTGCCAGGGAACAAGTTAACAATGCGCCCCCTGCGCCAACGTAGTGGCGGTAGGTTAGCATCCTTAACCAGAACGAGGTCACCAACACTAGGGGGGCTGGTTTTGTCAGTCCACTTAAGGCGCTGTTGTAAGATGTGCAGATACTCGAGCGACCAACGCTTCCAGAAATTCTGAGTAAACTGCTGCAACATCTGATTGTATCAAAATTGTATCGGTTGTCAAGGTATCAACCTTGACAACCGATACAATTTCACTCCCTCGAAGGGGTGCTCGGGCAACGCGTTAAGTGGCTGTCCTATCAAGAAATGGCCTGGGGTCAGAGCCTCCAGGTCATTTGGATCCGAGCTGAGCGGACACAACGGTCGCGAATTGAGAACGGCCTCGATCTTACAAAACAATGTCGCGAGCTCCTCAAAAGTCAGCGCGGTCTGACCTACTATACGCCCCAAGTGCGTCTTAGCTGACTTAACTACGGCCTCAAAAATCCCACCCCAGTGGGGGCAACTCGGTGGGCTGAAGGTCCACTGTATACCCCGACGGGAGAGGGCCGTTCCAATATCCACTTTATTTACATTCAAAAAGTTGACTATCTCTCGTAAGTATCGTTCCGCACCGACGTAGTTAGTGCCGTTATCAGAGCGGATCAAAATTGGAAGTCCCCTTCGAGAAACAAACCTATCCAAACAAGCAATGAAAGCCTCTGTCGAGAGATCAGCAACGAGCTCGAGATGTACCGCCTTGGTGGATAAACAAACAAACACACATGAGCTATACCGGTCCAGCAGAAACCCGGCGTCAGGGTCCTCAGCCTTCTGGGTAACATGCACGGCCGCTCTGGGGCCATGATCCGAAGATACTACTACATGGCTGTGGGGCCAGTCCGATTCTCTCCTGGCAAGCCAGGGTGGTCCCCACCACAAATGGTGTCTAACGAGTTCAGGAGCCCGACATCCCCTGGATGCACAATCAGACGGGTTCAATTCTCCTGGTACATATCTCCAGGTCAGTGGGACCTCAGACGACACAATCTGGGAGACACGGTTCGCAACAAAAACCTCTAAGTTATGGACCGAAGCCTTCAGCCAGCACAAAACAATCTGGCTGTCCGTCCACGCGTACACCGTATCCTCCAAAACCACTGACCCAAGCAACACTGTTAGAGTGTGATTCAAAAGTTTGGTCAAAAGAGCAGCCCCGGACAGTTCCAGTTTTGGAATCGTCATCCTTGTCCGAATAGGCGCTACCTTGCTTTTTGCCAAAACCAAACGCACGTCGACCTCCCCGGTGGAGGTGACGGTTCGCAAATAAACCGCTGCCGCAAACCCTCGTTCAGAGGCATCACAAAACCCGTGAAGGGTTGCCCTGTAATCCCCAGCAGGGACCAATTTCCTCGGCAGCGATACATTATTTGTTTTGAGGCCCAACCATTTCGCTAAATCGTTCGATACAATGCAGCCCTGAGCACCAGAATCTAATAGGGCGCGAACGTATGTTGGGTTGCCCGCCAAATCCCAAACAAGCACAGAGGCGATCGGTAACACCACCGTCTCCGGTTGGGGGGCAACAAATTGTTGGGCCGCAAATTCCTAGTGAGGGCCCCCGGGGCCCCACTGTGCCTGTAACCGATCAGGTAGGCAGCTATACGCCAGAGGGTCCCATTGTACAAATGGCCCACGCGCCGGTTCCATTGCCACCCTACGACGCCCCCCGAAGGGGGGTGGGCGTGAATTCAACCGTGGCCGCTCCATGAGCGGGGGGGACATCACATGCGACCGACGAGGACGAGGCGACGAGCGGGGCGACAACTGAGGCGGCGTCCGAACCGCATCCGCATAGCTCGAAGGTGTCCCATGCCACCCGCCCGTTACGGCCTGCTCAACACACCCAATGTCCCGCTGAGTCGGATGCTGAGTCGCAACCAAAAACTCAGGGCCCCCCATGTGATGACCCTGAGTGCGGCCCTGCACCCCTGGGTGGCCGCGTGCTTGTGGCCCCATTGCCCGCTGAGTCGGATGCTGAGTCGCAACCGAAAACTCAGGGCCCCCCATGTGATGACCCTGAGTGCGGCCCTGCACCCTAGTACCGCCCTGTGCACGTGGGGACATTGGCCCCTGAGTTGCGCTCCGAGTCGCAAACGAATTCTCAGGGCCCCATGCCGTGTCACCCTGGGTACGGCCCTGTGGACGTGGGGACGTTGGCCCCTGAGTTGCGCTCCGAGTCGCAAACGAATTCTCAGGGCCCCATGCCGTGTCACCCTGGATACGGCCCTGTGGGGGCTGTTGGCCGGACCGGTTCATGCACAACAGATTGTTGTGGGCCCCACCACAATATCCGCACATTTTTGTGCGCGTGCAGTACCTAGCCATGTGTGGCCCGAGGCACAGGAAACACCAGCTCCGCTGCTTGGCCATCCGGCGCCGTCCCTCAACCCTAAGTTCCCCGAACTTATTGCAATTGGCCACAGCATGGCCAATCTGCCTACAACATGGGCAGGTCTCACTATGTGGGGTCAATGCACTCACAGTCCCATACGACTGCCGGTTGGTGCGGTCCTTCCTCGTCGGAGGGCCCCTACTCACAGCGCTCCCGGCAGCTCTCTGTGGCTCCGAAGGATGGGTGACCGTCAACCCCAAATTCTCTGCCCGTCGAGCCTCCTCTTCCAAGAATCCGACCAAGTCGGAGAAGGCGGGCAGGTCCTCGGCCGACCTCCCGTGAGACTGTTCGAAACGAGTCTGCACGTCAGCGGGTAGGCGGGAAAGTACAATGTACAGCAGTAGGTACGACCATTCACCAACCGGAAGTCCAAGATTCTCTAGAGCCTTGGTGACGGACAACAACGGGTTCAAAACCTCCGTCTGTATGGCCCCGACCTTGTTCACAACCGGGATACTAAACAAACGGTTCAGTTGGGCATCGGCCAACCTCCGTTTGTTATGGTAACGTCTGACCAACAATTGTCTGGCCGTTTCATAGTTACCCTCCGTAACTGTCAAATGAGCGACCAGCTCCCTAGGCTCACCCCTCAATGCTGCCACCAGCTGAGCCATCTTGACAGACTTGGTAATGTCCGATCGCATGTGCACCAAACTGTCGAACAGATTGATGAAGCTCATCCATTCACCGGACACTCCGTCAAAGGTAGGCATAGTTATGGCCGGTAACCTGGACCCTGAACCCTGAAGCGGCAGAGGTGCTTCAATGTCACCACCATGGCTGGACTCGCGCTGTCTACGTATGTCCGCAGCCTTCTGCGTGATAGCAGCTGCCATCTCCATACATTGGTCGACATCCCCTAGCAACCGTGACAGCCTGTCAGGTGCGCAACCATCAACTGATTCCGCCTGCGCGGACAATTCGAGCACCCTGTTGTAACGTTCCTTAACGTCCATAGACCGCTCCAATACCACATCATGCCTATCTAAACGGTCTATCAGACCGTGTGCGGAGGAAAACCATCTGAGTTCCTTAGAAACACCCTTCTGGATTTCAGATAACGACATGATCGGAACGATACTTACTCACAATTTGCAGTAACTCAATTTTATTGGACCCTCCAGTCTATAACCCAAACGAGGGAACCCTAAACCACAACTTAAACAATGCTGTTTTCCTTAAACAATAGGAACCGAGTTTTATATCTATATAAATTCTGTAACTACAATTTAGTTTCCCTTTATCATTATAACACACACAGATAGTCAATATTAGTTCAAGTTATAAATTGCTATAAACTGAAAACAATGTAATAGCCTGCTATCAATAGATGTAACTACCTATGTTAACCAAACATTCATTAGCATTACTAGACCACTAATAGATTGACTAACTGGTACTTCAATGCAATTTTCAATTCACCTACAATGTACCTAAGTTGAGTACCTTCTATTCTGAGTCACATCTCAGTACAACTGGTCATTTAGGGAAAACTGTAATATCTGTCTGTCTACTACCAGACCTATAGACTTATAGCTTACAATACTACCAATCTATGTGGATACAGGAACAACACCAAGTTAGCTAATAACCGCCTATACCTACAGATTGATAGTCCCAAATCGTGGGTTCCTGGAGCCCTTGACGGCTGCAAATCTCAGGAAACCACGCTCTGCTACCAAAATGTTCAGGCTTCTCGGCACCCAATGACCTCGCAGGGGCCCATCAGCTACGAGGTAGCGTAGCGATCAGATGCCAAGAAGTGTGAACGTCGGCGATTCACCGAGCTATTAATTATGAATCTATCTGACCTGGTCTGTGCTTCGTTCCCGTCAAACTCCTGTCTTTCTGCAAGGCCCGGGTGCACCCTAGGCTCTTCTTGGTAGACAGGTTCTTCAGCCAACCAGGTATGGCTGGCAGGCCAGCTTCGACGAACACAGTGTTCCAACACAGGTTATGTTACGTGGGAAAAACCAATCGGCCACGTAAATGCGAACTTTATCTGGTTCGGGGAACCACAAAACACTCAGCTATATAGACAATCCTGAGGGGAACCCGAATACAATCCAGATGGCTTACGATTTAATTTCAATACCCCAAATCAATACGCGTTACATCGCGAGGGCTTTCGTCTGTCAGTTGTCAAAAAACTGCTAGGTTGGCAGCAACGTCAAATTCAAAATGGCCGTTCCGAAACCATCGATCGAATATCGATTTGGAATCGAACACCGACTGTGGAACGCACTTCCCTGCGCTATTAGGGAAAGTCCCTCAATTTTCACTTTCAAGGAAAGATTTGAAAGTGCATTTCCTTTCTATTCCGTAAAAGGTACCATATCTATGTAGGTATATGTATGGTATATTATAGTTTATATATGTTTTGTATTTATTTTGTTTGTAATTTATATAGTTGAGGTATATATTTTATTTATTTGGTACGTTTTTGGAACGGTTGTACTAGAGGCTGGTTGTTTCCGATTATAAAACAAAAAAAAGTATAATATCAATATTTGTTTACGTTCCTACTGACACGAAAAAAGTTGATACTTGACAGTTTTACAGAACAGCCAACTTAACCGCGAAGGAAATCTGAACTAACTACATCGTAGAGGACAAATGAAGTTAGGTACATTATGTTTTTACTGATATTTCAGTAATCCTGTAATATTTTGTGATGGGAATAACGGAATTTAGTTAGGAATACAATTATCTCGAAATGGTTTTGTCAGTTTGGTACCTTTGATTATTTTTAACATGGCCAATTGTATTCTGAAGAAAACCGTTTACTAATCCGAGCCGTAACTGTAAACGTGGCACGAACCCTAACCATAAATCGCGACTCGCAGCGAGCCGATGAGTGAAGCTTCTCAGTGCCGTACACTAGAACCTCGCTACTGTATCTGCTCGGTTGCAGTTACAGCCCGCTAATGAGTACCCGGCTTTAAGGTCATAGCTCTTTAGAGCCACCCGGCACCCACTCCGAACCGCCTCGCCTCGCCTCGCCTCGCCTCGCCTCGCCTCGTCGGTGAGCATTCTTACAGCCATACCCAGAGTCGTTTGATGATTCATTAAGGATTACTTAGTGAACGATTTTGTATGTAAATTCAAATTTAGAATCTGTTTAATCGTTCATTAAATGACTCTGAGTACGGCGGTTAGTCTGGATTTGTATGGGTATGCGCTCATTACGTCTACTCGGTAGCGTCACCGGATCGCCTCGGTCGTAAGCCCTCCCCGCGCGGACGGCGGGTGGACCACTCGGTAAGAACTCGCTGCTCGCATGCCAGCCTTGCGTTGACTGCGCATTGCCAACGCGCGGGTGCCTAGTGCCAATTGTTAACAGACTACTCGCAAAATTGGTGGACCCAGCGACGTCCACTCGTTGACCGCGCGGGGTCCACTGATTGACGGCGCGACGTTTCTACCTGTCCACACTTGCAACGAGTGAACGCTTGCAACGAGGCAGTGCCGGGGGTTCTAATGAGCTATGGCCTTTTTGCGAATATTAAAACGATCGCGATCGATATTAAAACGTTTTCAATCTCGCGACAGAACAGGACACAGCTATAAAAAGGATAGTGACATAGATAGATAGATAGATAGATAATTCATTTATTCATTGTTCGGTACAAACACAAAAACATTATTGGTTATGAACATAGCAAAAATATGGAAAGTCAGGATCACTATGTGGCACTATGACTGTACCGCTACAATGAAATGGCCCTGACTCAGCAATGTCACAGACGAATCTGTGACGCTGATATTCTGCCAGAGCCAAAGCGGACGAGACAGCAATAGGCTCAAGTACACAAAACACACAAATTATTACAGCAATTAAATAAAAAAATAAAATAAAATATTAAAATCTACTAATATGGAATTGAATGAATTATTGCAATTGAATTTGAATTTAAATTGAATTAATAATGCATAGAATAAGTAGTATCGGAATTGTGTGATTTAAATTAGATGAAATTTCAGAATTGTATAATATGAACAGAAAAAGGATAATATAATGTCAATGATTATGTCGTATGGTAGTCAAAATAAAAAAGAATGAATTTTGTGAGGTAGGAGATTTCATCAGGTTATGCCCTTGCATTACAGTTATTTTAAAGTGCTGCCTCATAGCTATGCGTTAAGCTCCCTTTCCTCTTACAAGTGGGGCAGGGAGAAGCAGACTGACGCTCATCTCTGTCCCGAAGGTGGCTACCGTGGCTCGCATAGCTGACGCAGTTTTTAAAGGCAACAAATATAATGATCACCAAAATATTTTTTTCTTACCCAAAATGGGTAAATGATCTCCAAAGAAAATTTCAGGAAAAAATGCTGCGATAGCTTGTAGGTGAAGGGTAAAGGTGAGCGAAGCATAGCCCCTTTACCCTTCAGTTAGGTTGAACATGTAAGAACAACAAAAAATACTTAAAACATAAACTTAAGCATACAAAACATAAAAAGAAGTTTGGTGATAAGTTATCCAAACACATTTTGGTGGTCGTTTACTTATTCCGGCGGTCGTTTCGAATTTATTGGTAGTAAATAAAATAATAAAATAGGTGCGTTTTTGGTGGTCGATTAAACATAAGCCGTTTTTGAAAGCTTTTATTTAGTTTCACTTGTCCCTGGCTCTGTCCGTCTGTCTGTCCGACTGTAATCAGATCTTGCAAGTTAAATTTTACCTATTACTCTCTTTCGGTTTCCAATTGAGTTGAAATTTAAAGCAAGTGTGAATCCGATGACAATGCAATATTGTCATGACACGGAGCTGGGCCCCGATGCTACTAACCACAAGCCTCACACAAGCCTATCGCAGGCTCGGAAGTCACGTTTCATCGAGTCGGGAGAGAGAGAGATAGCGCGAGCCTGCGATAGGCTTGTGTGAGGCTTGTGCTTAGTAGCACAGAGTGCCTGATCTGATGATGGAGCAGGAAGGTGTGCCATGGTAACTCTGTAATTATGACTCTGGCCGACAACTGAAAGCGTCCAACACCGGCTATAGCCAACACAAACTTCAACATAAAAAATTAAGTTGAATAAATTACTTATCAAGAAAATTAAATCTAGTTTTATTATTGCTATACAAGTCTGTATTAAGTCTAAACCTAAAATACATAGGTAATAATAGCAGAAATATGAATAAATCCACTTATTAACAGACTGATTTAATGCAGTAATGGTCACTGCTTGCTTCGCCTTTTATGTTTCGAAAGTCATTTATCCATACATTATTGAACTACATAATCCAAAATTACCATAAATTGCCTAAAATCATGTAACAATGGTATCCCATATACTTTCCACGCAGAAATGGACCATTTCTAATGGTACACTGACGAGCAATGAAAAAGTTCCACCCACAAAATGCCGACAAACATCATAATATCTCCGAAGACAAAGAACCTAGCTTCATAAATTAAAAAGTATAATGAAGTCTATTTTATTGTGCAAACTTAAACTCTTTTAAATAGTGGTATTTTTGAAGCCATGGATAAAAAAGTAGAAAAACAAAAGTTTGGGGTTTAAAAATTTCGGAATATATTTGTTTCGTTTTTTGTTTTGCTTTTGATTTCATCCTTGTTTACGCCGTTGTGAAAGGATTCTTAAATTGTAAAGTTTTGCGGCTCTCGTACCCATAAATCACTCCTCTATCACCCGAGGATTGTACGAGAATCATCACTATGGTGGAATTGGGGACCAGCCAAAGAAATACGGCCAGAATAATGAGCGTGACACATACTACTGTCCGACGAGTGATCCAAAGGTTTAGGGAGACTGGATTAAACCTGAGAAGACCAGGTACTGGCAAGCCAAGGTGCACAACAGTCCGAGAAGATCGATTCATTGAGGCAGCCATGTTAAGAAATCGACACACGAAGCAGACGGGAGTTGCAGTCCAACAACAACTTCTGCAAGTTCGAAGGGAGACAATAAGCGAGGGGACAGTCAGGAGACGTCTGAGGCCGAAAGAGGATTGAAGCCTTACAGGCCAAAAAAATGGCCCAAAACTGGAACGGCATCATAAAGTTGCCCGATGCGACACTCCCGCGAGCATACAGAATGAGGTGAGGACGACTGGGGCAGAGAGATGTTCTCTGATGAGTCAAGATTTATGCTGTACCGTCCTGATGGGAGTAAAAGAGTACACCGACGACCAGGAGAACGTTTTGCACAAGCATGTTTTGAAGAAAAAGTGTCACATGGCGGAGGAGGTACCGTTCACGTGTGGGCTGGTATCTCTGCAAAGGGTCGATCAGCGTTAGTTCCAATCGAGAACGGGAACCCAAATGCTGTGAGATACATCAAAGAGATTCTTAATGAACATGCTGGTCCGTTTTTGGCCAATATGGGCGACAATGCAGTGTTCATGCACGATAATGCACGGGCCCACACTACTCAAGTTGTAAATGAGTATCTTCAGGACGTAGGTATCCACAAAATGGAGTGGCCAGCAAGGAGCCCCGATTTGAATCCTATTGAGCATGCTTGGGACGACCTTGACAGACGTGTCACAAACCGAGTTCCACCTCCAATTACTCTTCGTGACTTGAAGTACGCGCTCATCGAGGAATGGAAGAATATTCCTCAGCATATGCTGAGGAATCTAGTATTCAGCATGCCCGATCGCGTAGAAGCTGTATTGAGAGCACATGGAGGAAACACCAACTACTGAGTTATCAAAACCTACGTTTACACCTAATAAAACCCCTACTTAGAGATTTGGTTTTATTTGCCAAATTGCCCCAATTTTGAAAACATTTAATTTAAAATTTGAACACAATATTTACGTTTTTAATTGGTAATATTCTGATGCGCTGTTAAATGTACCTCAATATTGCAGACGGCGTCATTAAGCTAGCCTTTCCCGGTTAGGAGTAATTTGGTGCTATGTCACTGGAACTTTTTCATTGCTCGTCAGTGTATAATAATAATAACTAGCTGTTGATAACTTAATACTCCTTTCTCGATGTGCTTGTATTCACCTACTCGTGTGGATCTCAGTAATAGAAGGAAAACGATGAAAAAAATGAATTGGACTGATTTCGTAACAGCTAATGTAATTTACATATTAAAGTTCAGTAACGCATGAGCTCTGCCCTAGTTAAAGTTAACTGTGCGACACTAGCGATGCGGCGAACACGCGAACTACGACAATGTCATACGCACACGCCTACTTGAGCACCAGCCAGTCCAATGCTTCACATAAACGCCGCTAGGTGGCGCGAACATACCCCAGGCCTTGGAAGCACGTTCCAACGTGGAAAGTAGACGTTGTTGTCGTCTGCAGGCTGCACTGGTAGCGGGCAGATCTTTGAGAAGGTGGAGGCGGTGGACGACACCTGTGGCTGTGCACATACCAGCAACGCGACATACGCCGTCTTAGCCTGTGAAAATCCAAATAATTCTCCCCAATCTCCATTTTAGGGGAGGTAGGTTCTCAACTATGATTAAGACGAGAGTCGCAATAGCTACATCCTCTTTGTGGTCCTTCCATTTCGTCCTTTGCTGCAGCTCCGATACATATTCTCTCGACCAGCGTTGCCAAAAACGTTGCCTCAACTGCTCCACTCTGTTGTACCGAATCAGCCGTTCAGTATTTGCAGCAGTCCGGTCCTTGTAAGCTGGTGCCGTCATCTGCCGTCCAATGAGAAGATGGCCAGGTCTCAGAGGGATACAATCTGATGGATCTGTGGACAGAGGGGACATGGGACGGGAATTCAGGACGGGCTCGATTTGTGTCAACACCGTGCTTACGTTAATTGAGCATTACCTACCACACGTCTAAGGTGTTTGTGTCAACACCGTGCTTACGTTAACGTTTAGCATTACCTACGACACGTCTAAGGTGTTTGTGTCAACACCGTGCTTACGTTAATTGAGCATTACCTACGACACGTCTAAGGTGTTTGTGTCAACACCGTGCTTACGTTAATTGAGCATTACCTACGACACGTCTAAGGTGTTTGTGTCAACACCGTGCTTACGTTAATTGAGCATTACCTACGACACGTCTAAGGTGTTTGTGTCAACACCGTGCTTACGTTAATTGAGCATTACCTACGACACGTCTAAGGTGTTTGTGTCAACACCGTGCTTACGTTAACGTTTAGCATTACCTACGACACGTCTAAGGTGTTTGTGTCAACACCGTGCTTACGTTAATTGAGCATTACCTACGACACGTCTAAGGTGTTTGTGTCAACACCGTGCTTACGTTAACGTTTAGCATTACCTACGACACGTCTAAGGTGTTTGTGTCAACACCGTGCTTACGTTAATTGAGCATTACCTACGACACGTCTAAGGTGTTTGTGTCAACACCGTGCAACGTTTAGCATTACCTACGACACGTCTGAGGTGAAATGTACACGAATTGACCCCTGTTTCCCACACGCCACCAAAATGAGGAACGTGCGGAGGAATTGATGTAAATTTTATGCCATCATTACTGGCGAAAACAATTATTTTGTGTACAATATCGTTATTTAATGAAAATTCTATTTTACAACCAACCAAATTTTTTCCATTACCTGAAAATATCTGGGATATAAATAGTTAGAGACCACTCGCCAGTTAGGTGTCCGAATCGCAAGGCAATAAACAAATATCACCTTTTACCAGAACAACTCCCCTTCCTCTTCCATTGAGGATATCTTATCCAGGTTCCAAGCGTGTTTTCCCTTTGATTCGAGCACCTACAACTAACACATCGATGCACCCTTTGCCTGGCAAGGTTACTTGCACCTAGCGGCCACCAACTCTCACGCATGCTACATAATAGTGGTTTATGTGACTGCTACATAATGGAGGGCATTAAAACTCGAGTATCAAACGAGCCGAAGGCGAGTTTCATGATAATATCACTCGAGAGTTTTAAAGCCTAATTATGTACAGTTACATAAACTAGTTTATCTACACACATATTATAAGCTCTCTTTGATGTGTTCAGGAATCGCATGTTCGACCAGCATTGTGGCATTTATCATTGCTCTGCAGTTGTTTAGCTTGTACTGTAGTACCAACTTCACAGACAAACTAGGGGCGGCACGCAGGTGGGCGTCGGCGTTTTTTGAATGTCATAATTTGATAAATTTTAGTACATTATGGTCATAATGTATGCACCTAGTGGCCACCAACCCTCACGCATGCTACATAAAAGAAGTTGTGGTCCTGCGTGAAAGAATCGCAGCTGAAATTTAAATATAACAGCGCCGTGGATCGATGGTAAGTGCTCAATAAGCATGGATGTTTCTTGTTATAATCGGATTTGCATCAGACGCATTACATAACCTTCCACCGACTCTCAATAACTATAATCGGATTTGGACGCATTACATAACCTTCCACCGACTCTCAATAACTATAATCGGATTTGGACGCATTACATAACCTTCCACCGACTCTCAATAACTATAATCGGATTTGGACGCATTACATAACCTTCCACCGACTCTCAATAACTATAATCGGATTTGGACGCATTACATAACCTTCCACCGACTCTCAATAACTATAATCGGATTTGGACGCATTACATAACCTTCCACCGACTCTCAATAACTATAATCGGATTTGGACGCATTACATAACCTTCCACCGACTCTCAATAACTATAATCGGATTTGGACGCATTACATAACCTTCCACCGACTCTCAATAACTATAATCGGATTTGGACGCATTACATAACCTTCCACCGACTCTCAATAACTATAATCGGATTTGGACGCATTACATAACCTTCCACCGACTCTCAATAACTATGATCGGATTTGGACGCATTACATAACCTTCCACCGACTCTCAATAACTATAATCGGATTTGGACGCATTACATAACCTTCCACCGACTCTCAATAACTATAATCGGATTTGCATCAGACGCATTACATAACCTTCCACCGACTCTCAATAACTATAATCGGATTTGGACGCATTACATAACCTTCCACCGACTCTCAATAACTATAATCGGATTTGCATCAGACGCATTACATAACCTTCCACCGACTCTCAATAACTATAATCGGATTTGGACGCATTACATAACCTTCCACCGACTCTCAATAACTATAATCGGATTTGGACGCATTACATAACCTTCCACCGACTCTCAATAACTATAATCGGATTTGGACGCATTACATAACCTTCCACCGACTCTCAATAACTATAATCGGATTTGCATCAGACGCATTACATAACCTTCCACCGACTCTCAATAACTATAATCGGATTTGGACGCATTACATAACCTTCCACCGACTCTCAATAACTATAATCGGATTTGCATCAGACGCATTACATAACCTTCCACCGACTCTCAATAACTATAATCGGATTTGGACGCATTACATAACCTTCCACCGACTCTCAATAACTATAATCGGATTTGCATCAGACGCATTACATAACCTTCCACCGACTCTCAATAACTATAATCGGATTTGGACGCATTACATAACCTTCCACCGACTCTCAATAACTATAATCGGATTTGGACGCATTACATAACCTTCCACCGACTCTCAATAACTATAATCGGATTTGGACGCATTACATAACCTTCCACCGACTCTCAATAACTATAATCGGATTTGCATCAGACGCATTACATAACCTTCCACCGACTCTCAATAACTATAATCGGATTTGGACGCATTACATAACCTTCCACCGACTCTCAATAACTATAATCGGATTTGCATCAGACGCATTACATAACCTTCCACCGACTCTCAATAACTATAATCGGATTTGGACGCATTACATAACCTTCCACCGACTCTCAATAACTATAATCGGATTTGGACGCATTACATAACCTTCCACCGACTCTCAATAACTATAATCGGATTTGCATCAGACGCATTACATAACCTTCCACCGACTCTCAATAACTTTTTGTCATCCAGGTAGGAACACATTTAAACCCGTGATTTATGTGTTTTTACACTTTTGTATGAATCGTTTAGCAAATTATTGTATTAATCGGGAAGTGATTCCGCTTTAGCTAATCGTGTTAACAAGTGAAGCGCGTCGTCAGCTCATCGACTGATTGTGGACCGGTTTTGCGGTCCACAATCAATCGCCGGTTGCGAGAATTAAGTATATAAATAAGTGGCCAAGTGTGAGTCGGACTCGCCCATGGAGGGTTCCGCTGTAGCAAGTAATTATGTGACTGCATGTTTGTGTTGTACCTTTGTTTTTCATAGTGTTTTTTGTCTTATATCTATCAAATGTTTATATCTTAAAAACTGCTTATCTTATTCATTGTTCAAAACAATTTTCGTTGTAAGTGTGTATTGAGATACACAGCATTTATTTTTGTAGATTTTTCACTCTCTTACTTTAATAGTTAGAGGGGTGGACACATATTTTACACTTTGGATGGGTCTGTCTCTTTCACGATTTACTTCGAGGAAAAATGGTTTCAAGAACTTCAACGTCATTTTTAAAGACTATCTACAGACAGACAGACAGACACCCCACACACACACATATAAGGTGACTGTCAAATAGCGATCAATACTCTGGGGAATGATGGTGCCCATCATAATGAACAACTTTCCCCAAGAAACATATGGTCGCAAATGAAAAAACTTCCTTCAGTACATTGCCCCGATCAGCTGTTTTCAATTTACTATGGGAGACCCAAAAATTTTGTTCGTTTGCGACCATATGTTTCTTAGGAAAAGTTGTTCATTATGAACAATGGGCACCATCATTCCCCAAAGTATTGATCGCTATTTGACAGTCACCTTATACATATAGGTTTGATGAAGAAAACAAATTGGTTTCAGCTTCATGTATGGGGGGCCCCCTTTAATAATTTAAATTTTTCAATTTTTGTATAAAAAATGTAAAACGGTTCACAGAATACATCTACATACCAAGTTTGAACTGTGTAGTCCTAATAGTTTATGCATAAAGTTGCTGTGACATATGGACGGACGGACAGACAGACTTGAGGTAACTATAAGGGTTCCTTGATTCTCTACGGAACCCTGAAAACGCAGTAAATAAGCTCCAGCCCGATGATTGAATGTAGATAATCTGTTAAAATCAAAAACATCATTCCCATCATTGCAAGCCATGGGGCTATTGTTTTTGACTTTAATTCCGGTCAAGTATGGGAATAGTTTGTGTGGCCTGCGTGATCAGTGATCACTATAAATCATACAAACACACTTGTTTTCACGTCGTGCGTGATCACTATGTGTGTGACAGACCATTATATGACCATGGCCATGAGTATTACCAAAACATATGGATGAAAATTTGGCGGTAAGGTAAGACCTTAGATTATAAATAGTTTAAGGGTAAGACGACTCATAATTTTACACACCTAGGTAAAATTAATATTAAACATTTTGATTGCGCTGGCAACACTGGCGAATAGGTTGTAAACAAAAGATTAGATACATTTTATTGATTTAAAAATACTTTAATACAATTTTCCAAGTTTATCGCATTTGTTATACGTATTAATTAAGTGTATTTTGTGTTAACTGGTGCATAAGTGTATAAAATTCTAATAGTTATCCTACTTTGTGAATTTAAAAAACGTAACGTTGACGGTTGAGTATTTTATTTGAAATAATTTGCTACTGGGCTATAATCAACGATATTTTCAATATAACTAATTACTGAGGCACGTAAATTGATTTGGAATTACTTTGTCTTTTGTTGAATAGCTTATTTTTTTTGCACATTTCGTTAATCATAACCTCAATTTAAGTAATAATAATAATAATAATAATACCTTGGACACTATTTACACACATTGATCTAGCCCCAAACTAGGATTCCCTGTATCTTGGGTACTAGACAACGATACACGTACTTATATAGATAAATATTATATACTACTCAAAAGAAAATAGGGGCCACTAAGTATTTTGATTGCTACGTGAAAAATATAGTAAACAGTAATGTATATTTATTAAAATAACATGAAACAAGGCTTTTGTTTTAACTTATGCTAATAACCATTTAATTGTGTAGTCAATTGTTTCACTTATTTCAATTAACATGAAATTAGTCCATTGTCAACAGCAAAAACTAAACAGAAACTCTTTGCAAAACAAAACAAAAACTGACACAAGCTGTTTTTTTAATGGTTTAGTAACGGGTGTGTCCTCCTCTCCTGTTTTCACACTCCTGGAGCCTTGAATGCATACTCTCGATTAAGTTTCTGATGTTTTCATCAGGTATCTCTTCCCACGCACGTTTCAGAGCATCCATAAGCTGTTGCTGGTTGTGAACCTCTTGCTCATGCTCCCTAACCTTTCGTTTTAATTGGTCCCACATATGCTCTATTGGATTTAAATCCGGACTATACGCTGGCCATGGTAGGACACGAATATGGGATTCATCCAGTACAGTCTGAGTGGCCCGAGCTGTGTGTGGGCGGGCATTGTCATGCATTAACCAGAATCCTGGCCCCACTCTCTGTGAGAATGGAATCACATGAGGCCTGATGACTTCATCGATGTACCGTTGTGCAGTTACTGTGCCTTGATTTAAGAAAACCAGCTCAGTTTTGCCTTGTAAGCTAATCCCAGCCCAAACCATCACACTAGGACCTCCAAAGCGGTCAATTTCCTTGATGCAGACGTCGGAAAATCTCTCACCCTGTCGTCTCCATACTCTAATCCGCCGATCATCACTGCAAAGCTTCACTTTACACTCATCTTTGAAGAGCACCATACCTCATTGATTCATGCTCCAATCTGAATGTTCGCGGCAAAAACTTAAACGATTTCCACGTTGAACCCTAGATAAAGGAATTCGTACTACTCGGCTTCTGGACCTTTGCTGGTCTTCATGCAGTCGATTACGTATCGTTTGGTCACTAACACGAGTCCCCGTTGTCAACCGTAGGCGATTTTTTAACTTTCGTGCCGTCACAGAGCGCTCTCGACGGGCACTCAATCGGATGTGGCGATCCTCTTGTGCCGTAGTCGCTCGCACCCTCCCGATCCAGGCCTTCTTGCAACACTGCCAGTCTCTTGGAACCGATACCACACATTGTGGATGGCTCGGTGAGAGAAACCCAACGAAAAAGCTACAGACCGCTGTGAATGACCTTCAGCAATCAATGTAACGTCTCTGGTGGCAGTAATGGTATCCATATGCCTTCGTTGACGTGGCATTATTAACAAAAGATGTTAAAAGAAGCAAAAGATGGACAGAAATAGTTTTTTAACAGATTAAAATTGTGATTCCATCTGAAAGGAATTTGACCTGAAACTCTTATTTTTTATTTGCTTCAATTTCTGGCCAGCTGTAAGACTTAAACACCAGCATTAAAGAGGTTGGATACTGAAGGAGGCCGGACATCATTAATTAGTCACTTATTAATTAGTTTACATCTAAAAATTTACTCAAAAACAGAAATATGTAAGTGGCCCTTATTTTCTTTTGAGTAGTATACTTAGATAGATAAACAACCATGAATAGGGTACAAACATCCGTTCTCATCAAACAAATATTTGCCCCCACCGGGGCTCGAACCCGGGACCCTTGGCTTCGTAGGCAGGGTCACTGCCGACTCGGCCATTCGGGTGACTGCTTATCAGCTGTGCTACAGCCATGCTTCAATCTTGCTTTTTACTGTTGTTTTATTTTGTTTAAAATGCCAACAACCAGAAGTGAGGCAGCCCGTCAACTAGAAGATAACTTAAAATTAGCTTTATATGAATTAAAACGGTGTAAGGTAACCAATGAGCAGTTGCTTACTGAAAGGGATGAAAGTGAGAAGGAGGTGTTGCTTATTGTTAATAAGAACTTAAAATTAAAAAGTGAGATGGCAGAGTTTCACAACAAGTTCCTTGATGTGACGGGAGATAGGGATCGGCTTCAGCACCTGGTAGATGGCTTCGACCGGAGTGGCAGTGCGTTCGAAGATGCCCTGAGGCGTATTGCTGTCCTGGAGAAGGAGCTTCGCGACGCACGTAACGAAATTTCTGCACTACAAACTGCAAACGATAGCCTCAGGTCGGGGCAGACCCAGTCACTCTTTGAGGAGCTGATCACTCCACCTGTAGCTTCTGTCATCTCACCCATAGATCAAAATTCAACTGTGACAATTGATCTCACGTGTGATAGTCCTAATAGATCGCAATCAGTAACCACTATGAGCTGTAGTAAAAATAAATTAAAGAAATATGTTAAACTGAATAATTATATAAAAAAAAACACAAAAACTAGCTAATAGAAATAAAATATTTTGTAAAAATGTAAATTGTAGCAAGGAACGTGTCGAATTAATTAACGAAATCGATGATTGTAGATTATGTTTGGAAAAAACTACAGAAAAGTACGAATGTGACACACGGCGACTCCAGTCAGATATGCATATTTTAAACTCATCATTACAAAGTATTACACGTAAATATGAGTCAGCACAATACGAAATTAAGGAACATGTGTCGGCTATGAATAGTTTGTTGGAGACGTGTAGGTAAGTATAATTATGACACTTTCATATCTTTGACCGACAATCACATCTGTGATTGTAAACAAGCTCCAGCGGACTGTTCCGTGCCGAACGTGTGTCCCGCCGAGCAGCCGGCCGAACAGCTGATACTGATCCAGGCGCCGCCGTCAGTCGACTTGAGTACTAATAGTGTTATCAATAACGCCTCCTTCTCTCGGACAAAGGATAGGTATATAATGTACAGCGATGAACTTGGAAAAAATATGGGTTTACAACTTAGTCACCGCGTGGGCCAGGCAATATTAAATAACTGTATGCCTGGCGCCACATATTCACAAATATTAAACAAAGTGTTGTCATCGCAGTTTTTAGAACCAACCACCCTAATTATTTTAATTGGTAGAAGGGAAAATGTATCTAAAAAACTAATTACTAAATACTTTTCCAAATTGAATTCTTTACAAAATGTAGATAGAATAATCTTGTTTGCGTTTCCCTTCAGCCAATCTTTGTCACAACATGAAAATCTTGTGACAAAGATTGAACTTTGAGGAATGTAAAACAGATTTTAAATTTAGGCACGTAAATAATGAAGACATTGTAAAAGCGTTTCAATCCCTGGAAATGAAAAAGACAGCTGACGCCCATGGTCTATCAGTAAAAATTATTAGTTCCATTGTAGATTGTATTGCACCTCACCTTTGTTGTATATTTAATCAATGTATAGATAATGGTGTGTTTCCTGACTTGATGAAACTAAGTAAAGTTATACCTTTAATCAAAGCTGATAGTACATCAGACCCCACCAATTTTAGACCCATATCGATACTACCAACGCTTAGCAAAATATTTGAAAAACTCATACTTAATCAATTGCAAAGTCATTTTTATCTCAATAATTTAATTCATATTGCTCAGTTTGGTTTCACAAAGGGTCGTTCAACAGCCGATGCTGGTGTTGAACTAATCGACAATATTTTTGATGCCTGGGAAGACGCAATGAGATGCAATAGGTGTCTTCTGCGATCTATCCAAGGCTTTTGATTGCGTCCATCATGACACTCTTGTCAGGAAGTTACGCCATTATGGTGTAAAAGATCAGGCCCTTGGCCTTCTGGAGTCATATCTAACAGATAGGGTTCAGATGGTCGATGTTAATGGGAAAAGATCACCTGAGTCTTCAATAAGTATGGGCGTACCGCAAGGTTCAATTCTTGGTCCTTTCTTGTTTTTAGTATAAATTAATGATTTACCGATTTTAATTCTTGCGGACCAAGAATTGTACCGCAAGGTTCAATTCTTGGTCCTTTCTTGTTTTTAGTATATATTAATGATTTACCTTACCTTGTTAAAGCAAAACATGGGTTAGTATTGTTTGCCGATGATACTTCTTTGATATTTAAAGTTAAAAGACAGCAATCAAATTGTGACGAGGTAAACAATGCTATCTCTAGTATAGTGAACTGGTTTACTGTTAACAATTTATTACTTAATGAAAAGAAAACTAAATGTATTAAATTCGTGTTACCCAATGTGAACCCGGTAACTACAGACATATTTATAAAAGGACAGAGATTGGACCTTGTGCAGTCGACTGTCTTTTTGGGAATTACTTTAGACGCCAAACTACAATGGGATCCTCATATAAATAAATTGTCGAACAGACTGAGTTCAGCAGCGTTCGCAGTTAAAAAAATTAGAGCTCTTACCGACGTAGACACCGCTAGACTAGTCTACTTTAGTTACTTTCATAGTCTAATGACCTATGGTAATTTATTGTGGGGTCACGCTGCGAATGCTAATAGTATATTTATTCTGCAGAAACGGGCTGTTCGTGCAATTTATAGATTAGGGCCTAGAGTGTCACTGAGGGAAAAGTTTAAAGAAATCAATATTCTGACATTTGTGTCTCAATATATCTATGACAATCTTGTGTATGTAAAAAGAAATATAACTAATTTTCAGAAGTACAGTGATATACACAATTTTAATACTAGAAATAAAGACAAGTTGGTTGCTTATGTAAGCCGACTACATAAAATTAGTAATTCTTTTAAAGGCAATTGTATACGCTATTACAATAAGGTCCCTACTGATATTAAAAACTTACCTTTAGACAAGTTTAAAATAATAATAAAACAGAAATTGTATAAAAAAGGTTACTATAGGATATCTGATTACTTAGAGGACAGATGTCCATGGGAATAGATTGTTTGAGTAACAGGCTGTTTCGATATATAATTAGCATTCATTTTGTAATTTGACAATATTTTATTTAAAAAAGGAAACGCAAAAGATGCGACGACTGTGGAGTTTCTTCGGTGAGCTCTTCTCCACAGATTCCGCCATTGTGTTAGTGAACTCACCCAAAAAAATGTAATGACGGATCTAAGTGATGTAACAACATCCTATGGAAATAAATGATTTTTGATTTTGATTTTTGATTTTAAACGACCGAATTCGAAACCGATTAAGTTGTAATTTGGTACACTTATGTATTTCTTTGACCCAAAGACGACCCGAATGGCCGAGTCGGCAGTGACCCTGCCTACGAAGCCAAGGGTCCCGGGTTCGAGTCCCGGTGGGGGCAAATATTTGTTTGCTGAGAACGGATGTTTGTACCCTAGTCATGGTTGTTTATCTATCTAAGTATAATATTTATCTATATAAGTACGTGTATCGTTGTCTAGCACCCAAGATACAGGGAATCCTAGTTTGGGGCTAGATCAGTGTGTGTAAATAGTGTCCAAGGTATTATTATTAAGCATGTGACCTCAGCATTGTAATAAAATATAAATATTTACAAACAGGCTCATACACTAGGATACCCTGTGTCGTGGGAACCAGAAAAAGAGACGTCACACACATATAAACATCCAAGACCAGGGGTTTTTTATACCCCCAGCCGGGGATCGAACCCGGGACCTCTCGCATGGTAGGCAGAGCCACAACCGCTGCGCCACAGAGGTCGTCAAAGTGATGTTGTGGATTTATAATGCAAAGAAAATATGGAAATTATTAACATTAAATTGTGAAATTTTTGTTAGTTTCCGATACTCCAATTTCACATTATGGTATCGATATTTCGTTTTGGAATCACTACGTTTTTGGAGATCGGCTTGTACGTTCTTGTTGTGGCGTCTGGTAGGCACCATTCTTGTTGTGGCGTCTGGTAGGCACCATTCTTGTTGTGGCGTCTGGTAGGCACCATTCTTGTTGTGGCGTCTGGTAGGCACCATTCTTGTTGTGGCGTCTGGTAGGCACCATTCTTGTTGTGGCGTCTGGTAGGCACCATTCTTGTTGTGGCGTCTGGTAGCCACCATTCTTGTTGTGGCGTCTGGTAGGCACCATTCTTGTTGTGGCGTCTGGTAGCCACCATTCTTGTTGTGGCGTCTGGTAGGCACCATTCTTGTTGTGGCGTCTGGTAGCCACCATTCTTGTTGTGGCGTCTGGTAGGCACCATTCTTGTTGTGGCGTCTGGTAGCCACCATTCTTGTTGTGGCGTCTGGTAGGCACCATTCTTGTTGTGGCGTCTGGTAGGCACCATTTTGCGTCGAAGCTTGGCGCTCAAAAGGTTGAATAAACGACGCAACGTTGATTCGTTTTGACAAGTACCTACTTTGGTCCCAGGTCAGATCCAGGCCAGGGTCTGATGATGGAGTCGCATGGTGCCCATGGAGAGAGGCTGAAACCGCTTGACAGACGGCCGGTTCCGCAACGATCCTGGTACCTATTATAAACCCGACGTAATCATACGATAACACACGAACATACATATATACATACATACACACACGCATACATATACAAACACACACACATACACAAACACACATGCAGACACAAACACACATAAAACCACGTGTACTAATTTAAAATTTTCTACACGAAACAGATCCCGACCACATACCTCCATTAGGGAGACATAAGCTTGTATCACCAAAATTATAAACAATAAAAATGTATTCTATTCTATTCTATTCTATTCTATTCTATTCTATTCTACTTTATGGTGCCCATGGAAACTCTGTAATGAACCGATGCTACCCCATCATGTTTGGGCTCGTTTGATTCGTATTGACAAGTACTGGAGTTCATTTATATATATATATATATATATATTTAATTTTTTAAATCAACTTATTCATACTTTTGTGCAGACTTCAAACTATGCTAACTAAAATATGCTAAGCTAAGTCATGCTAAAACCGTCGTGTGGGTACTGTGCAGTTGATGTTGGGAAGTTACGGCTAATACCAAATGAAAAACTCATAGTTAAGTACATAATTAACTTCAATTTATTGAATAAATTACAGAAGACAAATGTGTGTTATATTATCAGTAAGATGGCAGGGAGTGTCTTGTCGAAGAACCACTCAGGAGTCGGTCGGGACAGACAGCGTTACGTCATCAAGGGGAAACATTAAACTGCACATCAAAAATACTGATTTGCACAGCAAATATCAGGGCAAAATGCTGCGGTAGCTTAGGTGAAGGGTAAGTCAGGTACCTTTGAGTTTGGTTAGGTATATGCAAGAACAACAAAAAATTCTTAAAAAAATATTTCAAACATAAAAAGTGTTTTTGCTGATTCTTTTTTGCTGTGCAAATCAGTATTTTTGATGTGCGATTAAATACTAGCCGTTATCAAGCCTGTATTACCCGTTGGTTAAGCAGAAATACTCTGTGTAATATAGTGTGCCCAACATTAACGATTTTATGAAGTTTTAGGTTATCTGTCATATCACTTCTAACTTGTCCTGCCACATCCACAATAGTGGATGTGGCAGGACTGGACCGGTACAGCTGTATGCTTGTATGATGCTGCCTGCTGGTCACTTGGTGGTCTAGGCCTGGTCCAGCACGGCCCCTATGAAGGCCCGCGCCGGCGTGGCGTAGAGCGCGGGCGTGCGC
Organism: Argyresthia goedartella; assembly: GCA_949825045.1. Taxonomy (NCBI): domain Eukaryota; kingdom Metazoa; phylum Arthropoda; class Insecta; order Lepidoptera; family Argyresthiidae; genus Argyresthia; species Argyresthia goedartella. The sequence continues at coordinate 4,165,154 of OX463832.1, read as the reverse complement.
GGAGCCCCGCAGGCGCGCCCCACCGAGGTGACGCCCACCACCGCCCAGCGGCAGCCGGAGCGCACCACCGCGCCGCCCCCGCTGTCTCCCTGCAACCAGCCAGCCAGCCAACCGGCATACAAATGACATTCGCGCGGTGACGTCGAAACCGAAGAAATGAACATGAATTGGGTGGATGGACCAAAGACGTTTGTTTGGCTGTTCAGATGGAACAAGAATAAAAATTGGTCACGTGCGGGTGGGCACACGAAGGGTCTTTTACCATCATACAAGAAAAGGACAAAAAAAAACAAAAAAAATGGTCTACGGATCCGACTTGAAACCGTCATATATTTGTTGACACTTAACTAACTCTCTAGACCGTTAATTAAATGCCGACGTTTAACCAAGTCACTAGCGTTTTGATTTAAATAAAGCATCGTCGAAAACGTTTAACAATATGTCTTACTGAAAGCCGGCAAACAAACAAGATGGCGTCACAACAACAGCTGATTTGCACAGTTTATATAAGTACAAAATATTGCGGTAGCTTAAGTGAAGGGTAGAGTTCGTGTTAGGTTGAACCTGTAAGAACAACAAAAAATACTTAAAACAAACTTTAGTACACATAATTATATTGAATATATATACCTCAAAATAAAACGTCAAATCCTATACATTTTTATCTGAACAAGTGTTGAACAGGAGTTTATTTTTTGTGGTAAGGCCCTATATGTCTTGTTGCCTAAAGTACTATTTTTAATTTCAGGCCAGAAATGTAAACAAACAACTGTCATTTTCAAGAACAAAACCATTGACTTTGACATTCGTATTATTTGTTTTGTACTGGAAAATGACAGTTCATTGTTTACATTTCTGGCCTCAACTAAAAAAATCCACTTTAGGAACATTTAGACAACTCGTTAAACGTTTCGTTCACTCACTTATCTGACGGAATTTTAGTGACTTGGTCAAACGCGGCATTTAATTAACGGTCTAGAGAATTAGTTAAGTGTCTGATTTAACCAACCAACTGCGACATATCCATAATAGCATTGACGTCGGAAAATGATTTGTAAAAATCTTAATTCGAATAAAACATATTTGTCTTGTCTAACCGATTTCGCCACAAAAACTATTAATACATGATGACAAGAAAGTATCGATTATATTTGAATGTCGATGATTTGGTAATTTGCAGTGGCAAGGTAAAGGCAAGGGGACCCATTTAAATTTATAAAAGGGAAATATTAAACTGCACATCAATAATACTGATTTTCCCAGCAAATATCAGGGCAAATACTGCGGAAGCAAGCGAGAAGCCCACTAGACACGGAGCTCTTTACGTATGATTCGGTTATTATGCATACTAACCGCCTCTTATTCATAATTACCAAAATCAATGGTTCAAGTAATTAATTTATATTAATACAGCAAGATTTATCACACTAACCGGTTACTATATATAATCGCCACACGTCCGTGGTGAATGTGATTAATACTGATTTTCACAGCAAATAACACGGTAAAATACTGCGGTAGCTAAGGTGAAGGGTAAAGGGGGTGAGCGAAGCGAATCCCCCTTTATCCTTCGTGTTAGGTTGAACATGTAAGAACAACAAACATACTTAAAACATTGTGCCGGCCCGTACGCCCGCCACAGATTACAGATATGCGGAAATATCTCATCACGTGTCTTGTGCACGTCATTAATAACACGTACCAACCTAGTATATAAGCTAAGATTGTATTCCAATCAATAGACACGACAATAACTGAGCATGCAGTGACAAGCCTGTTATTCCGTCTCCCGTCGGTTGTCGTCACTCTGTCGGCAAAAACATAAAAAGTACTTTGTCTGGTGTGAAAATCAGTATTTTTGCTGTGCCTTTAAAAAATCGCGTTCATTATTTGTTGCTGCAGCGGCAACACAATAACACATACTGTGAAGTGTTCTCTAGCAGAACTATCAGATAGCGCCCGGCCCGGCCCGCTGACGGACAGACAGACTGACAGACAGCGGAGGCTTACAATAGGGTACCGTTTGGTACCCCAAAAGAGAACTACAAAACGGCGCTAGTTTCTTGCCGAATATTTGGAACAAAACTGATCTTTATTAATAAGACTATAACAGTGTTACCACAAAAAATATTAAATATAGTTTAACCTGAAAAAAAAAAACGTTAAATCCCATATGCTTTTTTTTTAAACAATTGTTGAACAAAGGTTTATTTTTTTGTGGTAAGGCTCTATTCAATTTTTTCTCCAACAAACATGCAATGAAATAATGTCGTCAGGCTTGGAAATACCACGTTTCGGGCTGCACAACTTTGTTTTTATGCTCTAAGCAAAAGACATCAACGGGCGCACGGAACTTACGAATAATTTTGAATCTTGAATTAGTTATTTGTGTCGTGTATTTTTTATTTCATTGCATATGTTTGAGAAAAGCACAATACATGCCTCTGGCCGTGAAGAGGGCTTGCCGGCTTCGTATCACTATCCGTCTACACCTACTCAGCCGGCAAGCCCTTCTTTCTCGGCGTCTGCAGCAATGTACTATATATCGCTTCATTAAGTTTTTGTATGACTAATTAACGTGTTTTTGATTACGACTTTAGTTTTAACATAACTGCTCTGTTAAAAAGCTTATTGAAAAATAAAAAGCTCTTTAAAAGTCTTATGATCTAGACGATTATATAATTTAGGGTAGTATTTAATCGCACATCAAAAATACTGATTTGCACAGCAACAAAGGGCCAACAAAAACACATTTTATGTTTTAAATATTATATGTGTGCGTAAGTTTATGTTTAAAGTATTTTTTGTTGTTCTTACATCTCTTCGTTTCGCTCACCCCCTTTACCCTTCACCTAAGCTGCCGCAGCATTTTGCCCTGATATTTGCTGTGCAAATCAGTAATTTTGATGTGCAGTTCCATATTTCCCTATAATTTATACCCCTATTCGAACGTCCCCTAAGTATTAACTTCAACTATTCAAAGTACCCCGGGACTATTGAAACCTTGAATCATTAGCTAGTCGAACCGTAACCATGGTTGCGTGCTGTGAAAACATCACTTTATTTACCGCTCGACACCTGTCATCGCTGAAAGTGGTCATTTCAGCGACTACAACTGACAGGTGTCGAGCGGTAAATAAAGTGATGTTTTTACAGCACGCAACCATGGTTACGGTTCCGACTAGCTAATGATTCAAGGTTTCAATATTATAGGTAGTATCATACGTATGTGTTTAATATTGATGCAAATATCAGGGCAACATACTGCGGTAGCTTAGGTGAAGGGTAAAGGGGGTGAGCGAAGCGAAGCCCCCTTTATCCTTCCTATTAGGTTCGTAAGAACAACAAAAAAAACATTAAAACATAAACATAAAAGTGTATTGCAGCAACGTACATTTTCTTCCTATCTGTGCCGATAAAAGCCGAGAAGTGTCGAACGGTACAGAAATAATAATCGTATTGTACGTAGAACCTGCCGGGCGTGTTATACCGTACACAATAGAACCTCGTTAGTGTATCTGCTCGGTTACAGTTACGGCTCGCTACGGGAGTGAGTGAGATGGGCGCTGACCTGGCAGGTGTCGCGCTCGCCGCGCTCGTCGCCGGCGCACAGCTGGCTGTCCGCCGCGGGCCCGGCGGGCAGCTTGCGCGACGTGCCGAGTGCGCGCGCGCACGTCGCCAAATCCCACACCGGGATGGCCACGCCGCGCAGCTCGTGGGACGTGTTGCCGCCTGCGGAGACGCCGCCGGTTAGCTTACTGTCAGGCTTACTTAGTGGTTTCACACTTCCGCCTCGCAACACGGGGTGGCACGAAACTTCATTTCGATAATGCACATAACAACGAGGAAACATCTTTGAATGGATGTGTTCCAGGTAAGCTGCCTACTAAATTCTAGCATTAATATGGAACACATCGGGCTGTTCCATCAGTCGCAAACTTAATATGGAACACATCGGGCTGTTCCATCAGTCGCAAACTTAATATGGAACACATCGGGCTGTTCCATCAGTCGCAAACTTAATATGGAACACATCGGGCTGTTCCATCAGTCGCAAACTTAATATGGAACACATCGGGCTGTTCCATCAGTCGCAAACGTCACAATATTTGTTTAAAGTTCAAAAGTCTCTATTACTGTAGATATTTACATACAACTTAATTTACGCGATTACTCTAGTCAATCAGTCTAGTCTAGTAAATCAGTCTAGTCTAGTAAATCAGTCTAGTCTAGGAAATCAGATAACCTTAGCAATGAGAGCAGTTAATAAACATTCTATTCTTGTTTTTTTATAGTTTTTAGTATTTTAAAATAAATTACCTAATAGATAGTCTCCATAATAAAATAACTATTAAGTTAAGTTGAATTACTTACCTACCGACTTAATGTTAAAATTTGTTATTAAAGTTACATAATTTCATAATTTCTTTATTGCACACAAATGATATAAAAAAAGAGTTACATAAAAATAGTGTACAAAGGCGAGCTTATCTCTAATAAGAGATCTCTTCCAGCAAACCAGGTCAAAGTTGGAGATGTTGATTGCTGAGCAGGGGTAGACCTGTGTACAACAATATGACGAAATAAACGAGTACATACATAAATATTAATAAATAAAATAAAACATTTAATGACTATAATTATATACTAAATACTTATAATTTAATACTAACTACTACTATTATATATAAAGTTATATTGTAAACTTTTAATCCACCTGTCCCCTGCGATAGCGATACGGGCGTTGCCTAGTGTGGGGCACACCGAACACCAGAGAAGCCACTCTTACACCACTTACTTTAATCTTGTGTCTCATACCTGTCAGTTATTTTATATGTTATGGTGATAATAAATACTTTTTACTTTTACTTTTTTTTACTCAACCGATTTTGATGATTCTTATTTTGATTGGTAGGCCACACTTCAGAGGTGGTCTCATATAAATTTTATCAAAATTGATTAAGCGCTTTTTGAAAAAATTACACGTTTTGATGAGGACTTTCATGTACAGCCACTGTATTCGCATCACGCCCGGGGGGGGGGGGGGGGTGTGTGTGTAGGGGGGAAGAAATAGGGCCTGAACTTGAAGTCAGTTTTATCATGGATGAATAAAACTATAATAGAGGACAAACAACCGTAGTACTTTGAGGCGTAATTCAATTTTTAGTTTAAATGTATATTGCTAGACAGAGCTAGATTCAAAAGTTCTTTCTAGTACAGGTAGTATCATGGTGGCGCGCTTCATTTAGGAAAGATGGCGGTATAAGCGTTAATTTCCTAAGAAGAAACAAGGCTTACGCTTACGCCATCTCCGATTTTTCGTCGATATTACTATGGATTATACTACGCCGCCAGCCTAAGCACCCAGCATCTATTGCTTGGTACAGCGACATCTAGAAATAATACAGGATTTTAGCTTTCTAGCAGGGTACGTTTTTTTTATATGACGTTGTCAGTCCTCTAGTTTTATTCGCCCATGGTTTTATGAACTTTTTAACTTGGTGAATTATCCTATAAGAGTTGGCACAGGCTCAGCTCCGCCAGCGATTACAGTATGAAAAAGGTGCTTGAGATATTTTGCTTTGTATAGGCATCCACTTATGGTAAACTGCTTCTCAGACAATTTCACATTTCATGCATGCTGCGTCTGGCCACTACATACAGCTTGCAGGGCACACTATCTAAGGGAAACCATCGTTTTAGGTATTTAATGCCGTCATTGGCATTCTGCATTTAAGGTAACTAGATCAAAAGGGTCAGCGCCCGGTTTCTGAAAGGAAAATTAGCTGTGACAACTTGTTAAACTCTTGTTAATCGCATTTCAGCCAATCACATGCCGCTATTTTGAGTAAATGATCGATTAACCGCTTGTTACATTTGACCACTCTTTCGGAAACTGGGTGGGTCTGTTAAGGAGGGGATATTGCTAAAAAACATCGATCAATCGAATGAATCGATACTCTCCTCAAACATTATTGAATTGTATGCAGGTTTTGATATATAGATTTTGACATTATTTTTTCAACTTCGATTTTTTCCGTTTGTTTTGGTAACATCCCTAGTGTTTAACCCCTCAGTTGCCACCGGCGTTAGCTAACCCCACTTTTTAGGGTTTTAAATCGCGATCCGTCCAAAATACCCTGGTTTTTTGAGTACCTAGTTAAAAAGTGGATTGTATGAAGTTTTAGGTTATCTGTCATGTCACTTCTAAGATTTTATGAACTGCAGCTAATTATTCAACATTCCATTTGCTAGACAATGTCACACCCACTCGCCTGTGGGTAGATCAAAAAATGGCCCCATAATCGTTCCAAACCTGAAAAAGAATCAATCATCTGTTGATGGCCGCACAGCTTAGTTTCGCCACGAAAAAGAAACACTGTTTAAACCTTATCATGTTATTCTGAAATCACAACACTATTATTTAGCTCGAACTGTCTTTTATCAGTTCGAGCTAAATAATAGTCCATTTCGAAACACTGTTTATAGAATGACGTTTCCCCGATGACGTCAAACCGACAATTGTTTTGGCGAATGTTCATATTACTAATGGTTTATTTCCCCGAAAATCAGTTCCTTGACAATTGTTTTGGCGAATGTTCATATTACCGATGGTTCATTTCCCCGAAAATCAGTTCTTTGACGAATCAGTTGAGGGATGTTTCATTTTCTCGATACCTATTGTTTCGGCGAATATGTTACCGATGGTTCATTTCCCCCAAAATCAGTTGTTGTATGCGATTTTACCCTTATCATGTAGGGTCTTTCCTTCTAGTGCCAGATTGAGAAGAAGTGACATCGTAGTTGCCCGAAGGCTTCGCTCCGGACACATTCCTCTGAACAAAGGGATTTGGGTAAAGTTGGCGTCTTTTTTTACTTTAGCTGCCACTCACGGAAGTAGTATATTTTGAAAGAGTATACTAAAATAAACAGGTATTATAGAGTACTTACATATAGCTAAATAGTATTGGAGCCAAGATATTACGTTTTATATTTTATTTTAGAAGTTAGCCTAAACATAACCTTTCTTTTTTAGTAGGTTAAAATGTATCCCATTACGCTCCGTAGATAAAGACGAACCTAATGACACCTTTCACTTCAAAATCCGTCTCGCCATTTAGACTACAGTAGGTAAAAATGAATATTATGAACATATTCTTATAGAATTGAGGCACCAATATCTCAGCTCCGATATTACTTACGGCAAAGCTTTTTACACGGATATGTTTATTAATGGTAGTGCTACAAAATAATGCCAAAAATATCAGTGGCTACTAGAAAAAAAAAGGACGCCACCAGTCCATACAAGGTTACCCAAACCCTTTTGGATATTTCATGGGGAAAGTAGGATCCCCAACTTGCGATGAGTGTGGGACGTCTGAGGACGTCGTCCATGTGCTGACGGAGTGACTCCGGAACGGGGCCTTTAGGATGCAGTTAATCAGTCACAGCCACAGACATCTCAACATAGGAGATAGGGCGTTCAGCCTATTTTGTATGCAAACCGATTGTCGCAAGCTGAATTCACGCACACAACGTATCATTAAATAAACACAACGAACACGCACACATAATAACCACTTATACATTTATCCCTATTCTCGTATTGGTTAACACAGGCAAAGCAGTTACGTGGCTGTATACGTGCGCATGAGGCGCACATCGTTTCATAAACCACGCACACAGCGTCATACATTAAAATTATTTCCTGTCTCTCTCGCTAGTAGGTATGAGAGAGACGGAATCTGGATGTGACTCAATAGCATTACTTCCTCGGAATATTTCGTTAATCGTGTTGTTTTATTGAAGAAATATTGTATTTTCAGTATTTACCTGTGAAATGTTATGGAAATTGTTATGAAAATTTGTCGAATCACTGCGATTTTCACATAGGACAACTGCACAGGCCGGCATTATAGAAAATAAAGCTAAGTGTTGTCAGTTTTCTAAGGCGATCGGCGCGTGCACTCGGTAATTCTCGCTGAGAGCAACTGAATGCACTGTATGCACACTGGGCATACAACGGTGAGCCGTTACGCGGCGGCTTGCCCTCTCTCTAATATTCAATGCTCTGTGGGCACAACTATAAGTTTTTCTTGGGTGTGGGTGGATGTAACAGCATTCTGGCTGTCCCAACCTCCGGGGAAGCCAGAATGCTGTATAAATTAGCAAACATTTAGGTTAGGTTGGTTGTCATTGGTTGTGACATGTATTTATTTTGTTATTCTATTTTCTGTCCTATAGAGCGACATTGTCATGTAATGTATATGTCACCGGAAAATAATACGATCCGCAAGTTTATAAATTTCCTAATATTTTTTCCGCAAGTTTATAAATATACTAACTAACTATAACTAACTAACCTAACATAACCTAACCTAACCTAACCTAGCCTAATATAATCTAGAAGGAAGTTTATAAATTTCCTAGGAAATTTATAAACTTGCGGATCGTATTATTTTCCGGTGACATATATATTGTACTAAACTCTTTAAATTAAGATTTAAAAAAAAAGTAGGGGATTTTTAAGCTTTTAGACAAAAGCGAAAACGGTAGGTACTGTCCGCGGCAAGCAAAAAGCTAAATTCAGGGGAAAACTGTCTCATCTTCAGTTGATCATGTTTTGTCCGTTAAAACACGTACCGAGCACATATCACAGTTACTTAAGTATTCATTGAGCAAATAAGTGTAAATATTTGAATTATGTTGAAAATATGAATGGACGTGGACAATGCCAACTTTGCTTTACGCTAGCTGCCAGTGCCAGATGTGCATTTAAAGTATGGGAAATATTGAACTGCACGTCAAAAATACTGATTTGCACAGCAAATATCAGGGATTTTGCCCTGCGGTAGCTTAGGTGAAGGGTAAAGGGGGTGAGCGAAGCGAAGCCCCCTTTATCCCTCGTGTTAGGTTGAACATGTAAGAACAACAAAAATACTTAAAACATAAACATACATATAATATGTACATTGCAAATCAGTATTTTTGATGTGCGATTAAATACTAGCCTAAAAGTATTAGGACAGTGCCATGTTTACACCTGGGCACGGCCGCTGTCCAACTGGAAATGGAGCATCCTCATTGGCTGAAATAGACTTCTGCATTTAGATGCTTGTCAGTGCCATGTTAGACACCGTCCAGTGGCTGGACGTGTCGCCGACGCGAGTGAGCGCGACAGCGAGCGGTTTCACCAAGTGAGTGGGCGAGACAGCGATGGTACCAACTACGCGCTGTCTCGCTCACCCCCGTCGGCGACACGTGTGCGAGTACGAGTGCATTGAGCGACTTACTGTAGGCGGTGCGTCCCCATCCGATCGTGATGATGGACTCGCCCGGCGGCGGCGGGGTGCCTACGCACGCCGGTTTTATCACCTCCGAGAACCTGCGCACATGAGACAGCATTTGTACAGTCCACGCCAAGTTGATTTGGCTCTGAGCGAGCTATGAACTCTCTTTGTCGGAGAGAAAGTGAGGGCGGAGCTCGCTCGCGTGCCATAGGGTAAGGTGGGGTGAGAGAGAGGAAGCCAAACAAACTTTAAAAAAGTTAACAACATCATAACTGATTCATGATTTTTCCCATATGGGGTGGCAGAGGCACAACTGTGCCCACTTCTAGCCAATTCACTCCTCCGTTTTTGTTCCCATAGGGGCTAGCTCACCGCCGCAACAGTGCAGATGTCGCAGTTAGTTGGTTAAATCGGACACTTAACTCACTCTCTAGACCGTTAATTAAATGTCGACGTTTAACATTAACGTTAACGTAATATTTATGTGACTGCTACATAATGGAGGGCATTAATACTCGAGAGGGCTCGTTTCATAATAATATCACTCGAGAGTTTTAATGCCTAATTATGTACAGTTACATACACTAGTTTATCTACACACATATCATAAGCTCTCTTTGATATGTTCAGGAACCGCATGTTTGACCGGCATTGTGGTTCTGCAATTGTTTAGCTTGTTCTTTAGTACCAACTTCACGCAGACGGGCGTCGGCGTTCGAAATTTGAAGGTCATAATATGCAGAAAAATTACACATTATGGTCATAATGTTTAATTGTTCAGATAAGAAATGAGTTTTTACCAAGTAGTTTAACATTATGCTGATCGTAACGTGCGGTTTTTGTACGCAGTAAAGAGGGTTTATGATACGTGTGTAGATAAAGTACTTTAATTGAAATAATTTAAAAACCATAAGCGACTTACTCGACTCTGGTGAAGAGCTTCAACAGCGCCAGGTCGTGGTAGGCCCTCGGTATCTTGTACTTGGGGTGCCGTATCACCTTCCTCACGCGGAGCACCAGGGCGCCGGGGTCGTCCAGGTAGGAGGAGCCCAGCTGCACCACGCGCGGGGGCCCGCTGGAACACGCGGTCGGGTTCTAATACTTACAACTAGGGCTCGGGGAGCTCTAGGGCTCGTGGCGTATTATAAATAAACTATAAATAAACATTTACATACAGACACATACATTGCTTCTGGCCCCACACTAGGATACCCTGTGTCGTGGGAACCACAAACAGCGACGTGACACACATATAAACATCCAAGACCTGGGGTGTTTTTTTTTTCTTGACCCCCAGCCGGGAATCGAACCCGGGACCTCTCGCATGGTAGGCAGAGCCACAACCGCTGCGCCACAGAGGTCGACAATATATTATTTAATTAATTAATTTAATATATTTATTAATTAATTATTTTTTGAATTTTTTATTTAATTTATTTAATATATAATTAATTTATTGAATTAATAGTATTTCCGTTAAACAAGGTGACATTTAAAATGACGACCCGAATGGCCGAGTCGGTAGTGACGCTGCCTACGAAACCAAGGGTCCCGGGTTCGAGTCCCGGTGGGAGCAAATGTTTGTTTGATGAGAACGGATGTTTGTACCCTAGTCATGGTTGTTTATCTATCTAAGTATAATATTTATCTATATAAGTATGTGTATCGTTGTCTAGTACCCAAGATACAGGGAATCCTAGTTTGGGGCTAGATCAATGTGTGTAAAAGGTGTCCAAGGTATTAATATTATTATTATTATTATAATTAGCTGACCATATTTTGAGGAATGAGAGTGCCCATCATTATGAAGAACTTTCCCCAGGAAACATATGGTCGCAAATGCAAAAAAAAATATTGTCCCTCAGTACATTGACCCAATCAGCTGATTACAAGTTAGTATGGGGAACCCAATTTTTTTTCTCGTTTGTTTGCGACCATATGTTTCTCGGAGAAAGTTGCTCATAATGACGCTTACTATCATTTCCTTAAAAATGGTCAGCTAATTAAATGTCACCTTTATACAAGGTACCTATATGCCACTTTATACAAGGTACCTATATGCCACTTTATACAAGGTACCTATATGCCACTTTATACAAGGTACCTATATGCCACTTTATACAAGGTACCTATATGCCACTTTATACAAGGTACCTATATGCCACTTTATACAAGGTACCTATATGCCACTTTATACAAGGTACCTATATGCCACTTTATATGCCACCGTACGATAGTCAAAACCGTTAGTTGATAAACTAATGTTTTTTTTCTCGTAACTTGATCGACTATCGACAGACAGTAAACTGTAGCGTACTGCTTACTATATGACGCGTTAGCTGATCAAATAACGGTTAAAACCGTTAAATAGTAAACTGGTTTGAACTTCAATTGCAAACGAAATGTCAGGGGTAACACTGCGGTAGCTTAGGTGAAGTCTAGAGGGGGCGAGCGCAGAGAAGCCCCCGAATAGTCTTCGTGTTAGGTTGACATGTAAAAACAAAAGAAACGTAAATCCTAAACCCTGTCGGTCTGGTTTACTATCTGTCGATAGTTGATCAACTGACGCGTTAGTTTATCAACAAACGGTTTTGACTATCTTTCGGTGAAATATACAACGCCATTACGCTCCCATAGTGAACTGTTCGTGTACATTTCGGAACGATCATACTCACATCTGCAACTACGAAATATCACGAATTTATCGGAATTTTCGTGTACAGCTTGTAGTGAATGCGTGCGAAAGTTTACTTCCAAACTATACAGATCAAAGGTTATAAATGAGGGTTATTTAATTGCACATCAAATATAATTAATATAATTTGCGCAGGAAAAAAGATAAAAAAAAACCTTCAATATTTTATGTGTACCTACTTAAGGTAATTCTATAAGTATTTTTTGTTGTTCTTACATGTTCGACCTAACACGTAGGATAAAGGGGGCTTCGCTTCGCTAACCCCATTTACCCTGCACCTAAGCTACCGCAGTATTTGGCCTGATATTTTGTAATATCTTTGTAATACTTTATTGCACAAAACAGTGATAACAAACAAATTTAAAGGAAAGAACATGTACAAAGGCGAGCTTTTCTCTAACAAGAGATTTCTTCCTTCTTTCTTCTTTTGTATTTGCTGTGAAAATCAGTATATTTGCTGTGAAAATCAGTATTATTGATGTGCAGTTTAATATTTCCCTTTATAATCATCCCTGAGCCGGGCATGACTTTACAAAACTACACCCTGTAGGTTGAACTAGCTCTCCACACTAGGTATAACATTATACAGGATGTTACAGGGAGGTATAGTCAATTTTTAAGGGGCTGTTCAGAAAGATGTTCCCTAACAACCCCTCAAAATATGACTGTAATTTTCTGTTCCAACCTGTATACCTACCTATACTGCAGGTGGGTTTTCCTTTGCCTTCTTCGGCAATGTTATTTGTTTTTGCAGTTTAGAAGAACGCTTCGAATAGATGATGTTTTTCGCGCAAATTAATTTGACGAGTTAAAGTTAAAAAAGCATCACGGCAGACAACAGAAAAGTCCCCTATAAAGCAATTGCTTTTAATAAATCAGAACAGCGCACGCGCGCAGTGTGTAGAACTTGGTAGACGCATTGTAGTAAGCATATACAGACCCCCTACCAGTGATTATGGTATATTTGAATCAGTATTGGAGGATGTCTTGAGAGTAGCTTCTAGTAGTAACAAAATAGTAGTAATTTGAGGTGACTTTAATATAGCCTTGCTGGTGGACTCCCCGTTGCATACTAAATTAATAATAATTTTTAAATCATTCAATTTAGTCAACATCTTCACAGCGCCCTCAAGAATAACTGAAACTACTGCAACCTGCCTTCAGAACGTCTTCTGCGGTTGCGAAATTTTGAAGAAGTGTACAGTAAATTGTTTAAAGTCTGATCACAGTGGGGAAATTGTCAACTTAGAAGTAGATTCAAAATCACAGGAAATAGTCTTGTGCAGTCCAATCACAACAAAAAGAATTGAATCATTTAAACAAGATTTACAAAGTAGCTTACCTACTAAAACTACCTACTAAAATTGTACTCAAAAAGCGAATGATCACTATAAGGACTTATTCAACAAACTTTCAGATAGTTTTGAAAACAATTTCAAATTACATAAACTTACAAATAGCGATAGTAAAGTAGGGTTAAGTGAATGGGTAACCAAATGAATCCGTAAAAGCAGGGATTCACTTTATGCACTTTATGACAATAATACATCTTCACATGACCCAATTTTTTTCAACATGTAAAATTATATTCAAAAATATTTAGGGCCGTCTGCCATAAAGCTAAGTGCGAACACATAAAAACGAAGATAAAAAACTCGTCGGATAAAACTAAAACAATTTGGAATATAATAAATAGAGAAGCAGGTAAAGCAAAATCAGGAGACCGTAGCTTTTTACTTAAGATTGAAGATAAACTAATAACTTCTAACGATGACATCGCGGCCGCATTTGAACAGTTCTTTACAAATGTTCCAATTGTTACTACGGCTTCTTTCGACTCGTCTCCGGATCTTGCTATATCATTTTTAAAAGACAATGTGCCAAAGTGCAATCAAAATTTCTTATTCGCATAATCAAAGCTTGTAAGTTGTTAAATTTGAAAAAATCTGAGGATCTCTGGGGCATGTCAGTAAAAATTATCAGCTCGGTGATAGACGAACTTGTAGCTGAGAGTACTTTCCCTGATCTCATGAAACACAGCAGGCTAGTAACTTTATTTAAGAGCGGCGATAGACGTGACCCCACAAATTTTAGACCAGTCTCGGTTCTACCCGTATTAAGTAAAATATTTGAGAAGATTATATTGGGTCAGTTGCTGGCGCACTTCAATGCGCATCAAATTCTCCATAGCCAGCAATTCGGATTAACAAAAGGGCGGTCGACAACAGATGCTGAATTAATGTAAAGGGAAGATCGTAGGGACGCTATAGGTGTTTTTGTGACCTTTCCAAGGCATTTGACTGTGTAGACCACAAAACATTGCTCTTAAATCTAAAACAATATAAAAGGCAATAGCTCTAAGCTTATGAGATCGTATTTAGAAGGGAGGGTTCAAAAAGCTGTCATTGATAGGACAAAATCGTCGGGTTCTCAGGTGAAGATGGGAGTCCCACAGGGATCTATTCTGGGGCCGTTCCTTTTCCTCGTGTTGTAAATGATTTGCCATTCATGGTACAAAACATGTCAGAGATAGTATTATTTGCAGGTGACACGTCACTAATTTTTAAAGTAAGGAGGCAAGGAATTACTTACAGGAAAAAAATAATTCTCTCTCGCGACTACTAGACTGGTTTATTGCCAATAACTTGCTTCTGAATTCAAAAAAGACAAAGTGCATAAAATTCACTTTACCTAATGGAAGGCAAGTTGAGCGTAATATTGTATTGGGGAAAGACAAACTAAAACTAGTAGATGACTGTATTTCTCGGCATCACTATTAATGCCAAACTACAGTGGGGTCCCCATATTGTAAAATTAGCACTAGACTTAGCTCCGCAGCATATGCAGTTAAAATAATCAGGGAATTGACTGACGTTGCAACTGCTAGGGTTGTATATTTTAGTTATTTCCATAGCATTATGTCCTACGGCATACTACTATGGGGAAGGGCTGCTGACATTGAGACCATCTTCATTTCGCAGAAGAGAGCGATCCGGTTTATTTACAAGCTAGGTAATAGAGACTCTCTGAGAGATTTCTTCAAAGAAACCAACATCCTAACAGTTGCAAGTCAATATATCTATGAAAACATAATGTATGTGAGGAAAAATATCAGTAGCTTTAAAACCATTGATAGCCGCCACAATGTGTTCGTCTTCGTCCGCTATCACCGTCTCATCTGGAGTGCCCCAGGGGTCCATTTTGGGCCCACTTCTCTTCATTTTGTTTATAAATGATATACACAAATGTTTTAAACACTGCAACTATCTTTTATACGCTGACGACCTCAAAATGTACCGAAGGGTTTATACAGAGCAGGACGCACTATTGATTCAACAAGATCTTGACCGTTTGTCTACTTATTGTACTGAAAACAGATTGCAGCTAAGCATACCTAAATGTAAAACTATAACCTTTACAAAAAAAACAATATAGTAAAATATACTTACAGCTTACTTAACATTCCACTTGATAAGGTTCAGATATAAAAGATCTCGGCATAATTTTGGACGCTAAACTTAATCTGGATGCACACACAAACAGTATTATCAATAAAGCCTTCCAGTTATATGGTTTTGTAATGCGCACATGCAATAACTTTAAACGCTCAGCCTCATACCTAAGTCTATTGAAATCCTTAATTAGGTCTCAATTAGAATATGCTACGCCCATCTGGAACCCCTATTATGATAAGTATAGTGAATGTATTGAATCGGTGCAGCGTAAGTTCATTCGTTCTGTAAATTATAGATGTCTTCATTCTAGAATTTCTTATCACAACTCGCTTACCAAGTACTCTTTACTTTCTTTGAAAGATCCTCGACTGTTTTTGGACTCTATGCTTCTATACAATATAACACACAATAAATTTGATTGTTCTTATATCACCAACAATATATGCTATAGAATAGCAAGCGCTTCTCAGCGCATCAGAGATACATATCCTCATCGATTGTTTGTGACCAAACTATGCAGAACAAATGCAGGCAAGGGAGCCCCATTGTACAGACTACTGCACTCTTACAACGAATTCTTCTTAGGTGTTGATATATTTTCTTTGTCTCCTGGTAGATACAAAATGGCAATATTGAATATAATTTATAATAAAGATAGTTAAGTGGTCCAGCTTATATACTTGGATGTACCTACGTAGTCTATAATAACATTATACATTCCATATTATTTTTACTACTAGTTATGATAATGTTTATAGTTTATAGTACCTATACCTAGTTACATTTATTTGTTTTTGTGAAAACAGTATCTTAATTGTTTAATTCTGTGTGATTTATCTGTGGAAAACGGTGCTGGTTGTACAATTACCTAATTTTACTTAATGCTACTTCGATAATCTAGTACTAACTATTGTACAATTGTTTGTTTTTCCCAATAAAAATAAAATAAAATAAAAATGTGCAAACTAGAAATAAACATAAACTTTATTTTCCAATGTTCAGACTCACAAAAGTTAGTAGTTCTTTTATGGGACACTGTATACGTTTCTACAATAAAATTCCGCAAGAAATACAAAACTTACCTGAAGCTCGATTCAAAAAATGTATAAAGCACACTTTGTGCACTAAGGCCTACTACAAAATTAATGACTTTTTACAAGACACCGACATCTGGAATTAAACCGGTTCATTGCACCCTATATATTATGTAATAATTAGGCACTTTCTTAATTTTATATAATGCTTGCTTGATTATGTTATGACGTTCATTAAGTCTCAATTTTTGAGCTATTATGAATAAAAATCTGAACTTGAGCTTGAACTTGAACTAAAGTCAATATGGTATTTAATATGTGACTATGTGAAAATGTGTGTGAGTTCATGCTACCGGCCAAACCAGATTTCAGGCCTTACTAGTTTGTACCAGGCCAAACCTGTTCATTCTTAGCGTGTTTACTTGAATAATAATTTAAAATCAATGCGGCCTGGAGCAAACTGTTACAGCCTCAGGGGCCTTACCACAAAAAAAAACTACTGTTCAAAACTTGTTTAAAAACCTAAATGAATAGGATTTGTCGTTTGTTTTGAGGTTAAACGCTATTTAATATTTTTTGTGGTAACGCGGTAAATATTTAAGCCAAACCACAGATTAATAAAGCCAAACTAGATTGTTCTGGTCTAAACTAGTATATCCTGACACGCTTAGGATAAACCGGTTTGGCCTAGGACAACTATTTGGCCTGAAATCGGTTAGCATTTACATCATGGATTATGATTAGAGCATGTACTCACAGCCCGACACCCCTCCATCAACCCACACTGAGCCAGCGTGGTGGAGCATGGCTCAATCGTAGTTCTTTATAATATAATATTTTTTTTGTAACTTATAATAATACCTTGGACACTATTTACACACATTGGTCTAGACCAATGTGTGTAAATAGTGACTATAATATAATATAATATAATAGTGACTATAAATAGTGACTATAATATAATATAATATAATAGTGACTATAAATAGTGACTATAATAGACTAGTTTGGGGCTAGCCCCAAACTAGGATTCCCTGTATCTTGGGTACTAGCCAACGATACACATACTAATATAGATATATATTATACTTAGATAGATAAACAACCATGACTAGGGTACAAACATCCGTTCTCATCAAACAAATATTTTTGCCCCCACCGGGACTCGAACCCGGGACCCTTGGCTTCGTAGGCAGGGTCACTGCCGATTCGGCTATTCGGGTCGTCCAACCAGGGTTATGGCCGGGCCCCTCGGCGGGAACATTTAATTGGCACTTACGAAACGACTTTGTCATCTCGCTCCTCGTACGCGCAGTGCGCCGCCGTCAGCACAAACTGCTCGCTGATGAGGGAGCCGCCGCACTTCCAGGTGTAGCCGCCGCGCTGTGGACACACAATAAACATTTTCAACACACTCGCTCGTAAAGCGACTCTTTATGGCGGCGCATTTAGGCTCATAATGGAGCATATTACGCTCTAGTGCGGTAATAGACTATACTTTTTTTTTCAATATCCGCTAAGAGCCGTCATGCTTATAAACAATCAATATTTTTGGCGAAAAATAAACGATTTTAGGTTAAGTCAATCTTTATATTTTCATCAATTTGCTTATTCAATACATTGTTTTTATAGGATGCATAAATTTTTCCAGTGCCTTTATTTAGTGCAGTCCTCGGAAAAAAACAAAACCAGCGCGCAATTTTCCATAAATGTTTGTTAACGTTTTCGTTGAGTAATTATTATCAATATAAATGCTACAAGTCAGTTTTTTCCCTCGCAATTGATTTGAAAAACGTCGCATGAAACTCTCGTGCGGATAAGTGGGTAAAAAATAGTAAAATAACCAACTTAGCACACTTGAATCCTAATGTACTATTATTTAATTAGTGAATACTTGCCTGCTTTTGCCTAGGATTCAGTTTTTCCGATATGTGGCACTAAACTTTTTTTTATGTGAAATAAAGCTAAGTTCAGAAATACACGTTTTACTACAAAAAATTATAAAAACTCAGTATTATCACACACATAGCGTCACGCCTTTTCCGATAAGGGGTTTCAGAGGCACAATTGTGCCCACTTTGAGCCAGTTATTCAACGCTCCTTTTTGCGTGACAGGGGCCTAGCCCATCGCCGCAGCTATGGAGTAATGGAGGTTTCCTCACCGTTAGGATGTCCGTATAATGTACTTAAGATAAATTATTTATTTCATTGGTAATGGTCAGGAATCGAACCTGCATCTCCTGTATGAGAAGTAAGCGTGAAACCCATTAGACAACGGAGCTCCTAGTATTATCACTTGTTTAACTAAATCATCACACAACTGATATGATAACACATTTTAAGCAAGTTTCTAAATTTCGTTACCACAAAAAAGTGTTTAGTGAGTATATTAGTAAGCTAAAGAACGGCTAAATCATTCAGTTAATTTCGTTCGTTCATCATTTAGCCTAAAAGGACTAGATTGCCAGGGCCGTAAAACACAATATAAAAAAACGTCCTCAGTTCCATTTTACGAGAAAAACTTAAGAATGAATACATAATTTGATGGAAAGTTTATGGTTAATTTAATTCCAGACTTAGTTGGTAATAATAGAACATGGTTAGGTAAAGTAGTACTATATCCTTACTTTTGAATAGAAAAACCGTTCATTTTAGTACTTTTATCAAAAACATCGAACGGAATGAAACACGGAGCTGTCACTGATAGTTCGTCAGACAATTTGTTTGTTTTGGTTGGGGATATTATTATTGGCTAGTATTTATTAGCACATCAAAAATACTGATATGCACAGCAAAAAGGGATCAGCAAAAACACTTTTTAAGTTTTAAATATTTTATGTGTACTCAAGCTAATGTTTTAAGTATTTTTTGTTGTCCTTGCCTGTTCAACCTAACACGAAGGATACCTTTATTCGCTCACCCCCTTTACCCTTCACCTAAGCTACCGCAGCATTTCGCCCTGATATTTGCTGTGCAAATCAGTATTTTTGATGTGCAGTTTAATGTTTCCTATTATTATTTAGCCCTTGCTTAGGAAGGGAAGTTCTTGGACCCCACCGCCCGCCCCGCACTTACCCTGGGTAGTGATGATGGAAGGGAAGTTATTGGACCCCACCGCCCGCCCCGCACTTACCCTGGGTAGTGATGATGAGCAACAAGGCAACACCTCATTTTATCATAATTGTTGTCAAAAGTTAAGAAGAATAGTAGTTTATGTGACTGCTGCATGATGGAGGGCATTACAACTCGAGAGTGGGTTCATGAAACGAGCCGAAGGCGAGTTTCATAATAATATCACTCGAGAGTTTTAATGCCAAATTATGTACAGTTACATACACTAGTTTATCTACACACATATCATAAGCTCTCTTTGATGTGTTCAGGAACCGCATGTTTGACCGGCATTGTGGTTCTGCAATTGTTTAGCTTGTTCTTTAGTACCAACTTCACGCAGACGGGCGTCGGCGTTCGAAATTTGAATGTCAGTACCAACTTCACACACAACCTAGGGAGGGTACGCGGGTGAGCGTCGGCGTTCGAAATTTGAATGTCATTATATGTAGAAAAACTACACATAATGACCATTATGTGTAGTTTTTCAGATACGAAACGAGTTTTTGCCAAGTAGTTTAACATAATGATCGTAACGTGCGGTTTTTGAACGCAGTAAAGAGGGTTTATGATACGAGTGTAGATAAACATACTTAACTAACATAACATAATATATCCATAGCTGTGTTGACGGGCTAGCCCCCTATCACGTAAACTGAGTCTTGAATGAACGTGGACACAACTGGGCCTCTGCCACCCCGCACAGTAGAAACATTTGTGATTTGCTCTCTCGAATCCCTCTCTGCGCTCGTGTTACCTCAATGTTGGGCCAGCCCAGCTCGGCCGCGTGCGGGAACTGCTCCACCGTGACGCGCCGCCCCCCCACGATGAGGGGCGTGCTCTGCGGGGGGCAGCGCGACACGTTGAACACGACGCGCGAGGGGGACGGCAGCAGCGGTATCGCCGCGCCCTGCTCGCTGTCGCCCGACGCGTACGACTCGCACTCTGGCGAGCCAGGGACAAGAGAGGGGGTTGAGGAATACACGAGGACAATACCTTGGACAATACCTTGGACAATACCTTGGCCACTATTTACACACATTGATCTAGCCGCAAACTAGGATTCCCTGTATCTTGGGTACTAGACAACGATAAACATACTTATATAGATAAATATTATACTTAGATAGATAAACAACCATGACTAGGGTACAAACATCCGTTCTCATCGAACAAACATTTGCCCCCACCAGGACTCGAACCCGGGACCCTTGGCTTCGTAGGCAGGGCCACTGTCGACTCGGCCATTCGGGTCGTCAATATACACATATCATATACACATATATATCGCCCAAAAGGGCAAATTGCAGGTAGAGCGCCTTCAGCATATACCGAGGCCATGGCTTACAGTAAAGGCTTAGACAGATAACTGTAACTTTTTAGTCCGTATAGCACACGAGCTGATGCCCGCTCAATATGTGGGGACCCGGACATAGCAGGGAGGTCTGACTCCTGGGCATGGGTGATTACATTTTTCCCACTCCAACAAAAAAAAAGCCGATAAAGGACATGTTCGTACGTGCGGATGCACGCACGAACTGGCGACGCACCACGCGCGCGCCCGCCAGACCGCGCCGCCGCCTGCCACGCGACCAGGGGCCCCAATTATGTACTGGATCGCGACTGCTCCGAAGGGCGCAAAATGCCGTATTTGACAGTCAGTTTCCAAACAAAATAGGCGCCGCCGACAAGCGGA
Source organism: Argyresthia goedartella (assembly GCA_949825045.1). Lineage (NCBI taxonomy): Eukaryota > Metazoa > Arthropoda > Insecta > Lepidoptera > Argyresthiidae > Argyresthia > Argyresthia goedartella. The sequence continues at coordinate 4,143,873 of OX463832.1, read as the reverse complement.
ATACAGCATTTTGTGCTCTTCGGAGCGATGCGATCTCCAGTACAGGATTGGAGCCCTGGTTGCCTAGCCGGCGATCACTCAATGGAATACCTCATCCAGTGAGAAGACCACCGCCCGAGGGCCCCCCCCCCCGATGACCTGTCCACAGGAGCGGACAGAGACGAATCTACAGGAAGAGATCCGTTGATCTGACCCTGACTCCCCACGCCCCAGAAGGGGTGCGTGAGAAGACAAGAAGACGAAGAATTTGATGAAACTACGCTGTAGAGGACAAATGAAATACATAATGTTTTTGCGGAGATTTCAGTAAACTTCAGTAAAGTTGGATACTATTTACACACATTGATCTAGCCCCAAACTAGGATTCCCTGTGTCTTGGGTACTAGACTACGATACAAATACCTAAATAGATAAATAATATGTATAATCCGTGTGGGACGCTACATGTGTCAGCACTTTTGCGGCTTCGCACATTAGTCGCACCATGTGGGCGCCTGGAGCTGCGGCTGAGCTGGCGGCAGCGCGGAAGAGGGACAAGTACTCGGGCCTCTCAAATTATTTATTCGTTGCACTTGCGGTAGAGGTTACTGGGTGTTGGTGCTCGGAGGCCATAACCATTTTTAGGGAAGTGGGGCGCCGCTTACAAGAGAGAGGTCTTGATCCTCGCTCCGGGTCATTTCTGGTGCAATGGTTAGCCATAGCTATCCAGCGCGGCAATGCGGCTAGTGTGTTGGGCACATTTGCACCTGGAGTGGCGCGGGGCGGGTTATTCGATATTTAGTTTTTAATTTGACTTAGGTGCTAGTAAATTTTAGTTCATAATTTCTAGTATTAACTTGGCTATGGCTATTTGCTATTTAAATGTATTTTTTTTTATCCGTGTGGGAAAGTAAAGACATAACCATATATGTATGGCGTCAATCTCCGTCTCCTTTTTAGGGTTCCGTACCCGAAGGGTGCCAAATGGGGCCCTATTACTAAGCCTCCGCTGTCCGTCCGTCCGTCCGTCTGTCTGTCACCGGGCTCTACCGGATCAACCGAAATAGTTAGAGAGCTGAATTTCCACAGAGGGTGTTTTTCTATTGCCGCTATAGCAGCAAATAATGAAACATACCGGTTTTTAAGAATTAAAAGAAGTACCTATACAAGAAGTTATTGGTATGGCCATTTTTAAGCCATTTTGTTTTATTTGTTTATCGGTGAAAACTGACTCTCCTGTGTTTTTTACTTCGTTATTTGTCATTATACGATTAATAATTGCTCATTTTGTATTATAATAAATAAGTTACTCAATTTCTATCCAATTCCGGTTACAATGAGCAAAGAGTTTCGTTAACCTGAGTACACAGTTCAATACTTACATACTACATACACAAAACCGTTTTTAATGATTCAATGTACGCCCTTGAATGTAGTAATATTTTATTATCAAAAATTAAAAAGGTATACTCGTGCAAAAGAATGTCGTTGTACGTTTTCCCGTGTACAATGGTACGGAACCTTTCGTGTGCGGGTCCGAAGACCTAGTCGCACTTGACCGGTTTTATTAATATTTAATCCGCAAAAGGCAGGAAGTAAGAACGGCCAAGTAGTTGGTGAGCTTCAAAGGAGATATCAAGCGGGCGGGAGCCGAGACAAAACAAGCCATCCTATAATCGATACACTATCTGCAAGTATCTTGCGGTTTTCCTGTTAGTGGTCATTTACATAGTTATTCACGTCATCCGATAAAACGAATCGTGTGGTAAAACTGAGTTAATATGCATTTTTTATGTCCAAATATGAGGCATTAAAACAAAACAAGCCAATTAAACAATTCAGGAAGGATGTCGCGTCGCTTAAATATTGTCAAGATTATTTAAATGTGGAATTATTTTTAAATTACACAGAACTTTTGTGGATTTTTATTTGGGAAATATTAAACTGCACATCAATGATACTGATTTGCACAGAAAATATACTGATTTTTACAGCAAATATCAGGGCAAAATACTGCGGTAGCTTAGGCTTAGCTTTTTAAATAAATTATGAATTATATTAAAATTGTGCTAATCAAATTTAAGTTATGCTGATAAACAATGTATTTAGCTTATGCAAACTTCAAATACAAAATATGCGATGACCATGGCCGATTTTAATTAAAATTCAATTAATATTGTGTTTATTATACTGTTAAAGTAGGGCCATTGTAAGAGGTAACTTCGACCCGTCATCAAAATTCAAAACATCACGCAATTTACTTAACTTTTGTCAGTAAAAAATACAAACTTTTTGTAATAATGCATAGGGAAGGCAATTTAACGATTAACTTAGACTCATAAACCGCTGTAAACAAATCAAACAATTGTTATTCTAGAAAACTGATCACTGTTACAAGGTGACGTCATCGGTGAAGCCTTTTTACTTTAAACACTAGGGATGGTACCCAAAGAATCGGATCAAAAATAATTGAATTGCATTCAATTCACAGATGTCTTTATCAATTATCCCTTATCAATTAATTAAATTTAATCAATTTTTTTAAGCCGTTGCAAGCACCATAAAGCCAAGACAGACAGACCGACCACAAATATGAGCTGTTACAATGGCCCTAGTACGATGCTAATGCAAAATATTATTCTTAAAATACGGAAATGTTTTTATAAACACCTCGTCTGTGAAAAAGGCGTTTTCCGCCTTGAACAATGGAACATTATTAATAATAATAATATCTTGGACACTATTTACACAAATTGATCTAGCCCCAAACTAGGATTCCCTGTATCTTGGTTACAAGACAACGATACACATACTTATATAGATAAATATTATACTTAGATAGATAAACAACCATAACTAGGGTACAAACATCCGTTCTCATCGAACAAATATTTGCCCCCACCGGGCCTCGAGCCCGGGGCCCTTGGCTTCGTAGGCAGCGTCACTGCCGACTCGGCCATTCGACACCAACGAGAGGCTAGTAAAGCTGACTTACTTCTGTCCAAGACCTGCTCATACCGGCGCCGCTGCGCCGCCGGCATCAGGTCCACGTCGGGACCCTGCACCAGGTCCGGGGTCCCGTCGTCCGGACCCGGGAACTTGATCATGTCGTCCGGCCGGCCCCGCGTCACGACCGGCTCCTCCGTGTAGGCCACGTGCACCGGCCTGTTGGTGATCGGCGGGCCTTGAGCCACGACTGGTTTCACGCCCGAGAACGGCCGCTCCGTAGTGTACATGTGGTCATTCGGGTCTTGGACCGGCCGCCGATGGCCGTCGGCCGGTTTATTGGGGTCTTGGTATCCGGGGTCGGGTTGGTTGTAGTTCGGCTCGTCGTTGTAGTCCGGTCTTCGGTTGATGAAGATGGGGTACTCGGTGGTGTCTGGTCTGTTGTAGATGTCGGGTCTGTCCTCGTGGAAGTCCGGTCTGCGGTTGCTGTAGCTCGGCCTCTCAATACTGTATATCGGTTGCCGGCCAAAGTCAGGAGTTTCATACTCCGGTCTTTCATAAGACATGTGATTGGCAGGTGGAGCATTGCTTGGTTTGGCGTTGTGATATCTGCCTTGGTAATTTTCAAAATAATTGCTGGAGTCGTAAGCATTTCTGTTTGAGCTGTCGCTGCTTATGTGATGGCTGGATAGCGCTGGTGATTTCGTTGTTATTTTATGTGTTGGCTTAATTTCTTTATAAATATCATTATCACTATTAACGTCGCTATTAACTATTTTCTTTTTGGGAATACTTTCGTGATTCCTATTATTATTATTATTATTGTTGTTTCCCCTAGACTTGCTAGTGGTTTGACTAGAATTCAACCTTTTCGGAGGTTTGGTTGTTCTCCTTCTCTCCCTGCTCTCTTCTCTCTCTGCCACGGCGAGCAGGTAGGCGAAAGGATCATCCCCTGCGCGGAAGGTGTCGACGTATGCGCCGGACGTGGGATGATTCTTATTTTGTATGTAAATATTTGTTTCTCCAACCCTCTCCTCAGGTCTCACTCCGTATTCGAAGCGCTGTGTTGTTCTGGCATGCACGTTGTATGTGCGTGTTGGTTGGAAGAAATCTGAAAAAGAATGCATCTTTTACATAAATAGTACATTTCCCACGAGTTCGCAAAGGTTCGATACTTTCGGCTCGTGCCGTAAACTTCATGGTTCGTAAAAAGCCTTTTCGATCGAGTTAGAAATAGAGTTTTCAAGCGGTGAAGATGCTTTTTTTATCTTTATCTTTATCTTTTAAAAAAAGGGAAGGATTTAAGTTAGAATCCTGAGCGTACGAAGGATTCAAGCGTTAACGCCTATGACGAAAATAATTTTGCACCTGAGTGACACATAACAACTTTTCACACCGACTATGAGGAAAATTTAAATTAAATGCTCCAAAAAAATTAAATAACTATACTTTGAATTATACTTTCAACACTTTTACAGTAATCGAACAAAGTAAAAAAAAAATATAATGGTGGATTGTGAAGGATTAGGGAAAGAAAGCTCACCACAGATAAAATATTCCTGTGTACTTTTACTAATGTGTAAAAATATTCGAATCGAATATTACAATGGTTTCGGAAGTCAATATTCATTATATCACAATAACAGTCGTCGATAGTTTTGATTTCAGTAAAACAAATAATTTATTGTGACATTTTTTTTAAATTACGAAAAATTCATAAATTTTCATACAACGTTGTTAAAGTTAAAACTTGAAACATGTTCGTTTTTAATCGACTACGTCATCGTATTCGATTGTAATGTAATTTCATAATTACATTCGATTATTTTAATCTGTGTTCAATAGGTACATTGCGTAAATGCTGCATGCCAACGAATAAATTAAAAAAGTAGCTTGAACAGAAAAGTAGCATTTTGCTCCCTCTCGTCGTGGAGCAAAACTTACTTTTCCGAAGGTGTGAAAAAAATATTTAATTTTGCCGGAGTAAATAAACTATAGATTAGACGACTTCTGTGTCGATGCGGTTGTAGGTCTGCCTACCATGCGTAAGGTCCCGGGTTCGATCCCCGGCTACTGAAAAAAAACAGTTCTTGGATGTTTATATGTGTGTGACGTCGTCTCGTTTCTGGTGCCCACGATCCTAGCGTGGGGCCATATGTGCCTGTATATAAATGTTTATGTTTATGTTTCATTTTGGTAGATACTAAATGTAATCAGAATATTGAATAAGCTAATAACATTGTTAAATCCATCTAACATTGTGTAGCAACGGGTCTTATATAGAACCCCGCCAAAACATATCTTGAATCCGCCCCGGCATTCCCAGACCCTATTAGGAGGGCTTAAGGAGGGGGAGATAAGATACCTATAAGTCGGGAACTTATATGCGTATGCTGAGGTGGGCTGGAGGTGTTACCCTTAAAGACAAGGTGCGATGCGCGCGCAACGAACACATAAAGACAAGGTGCGATGCGCGCGCAACGAACACATAAAGACAAGGTGCGATGCGCGCGCAACGAACACATGAGGGGAAGCTTCAAAGTTGTAAATGTCGTAATCATATCGTGGAATTGACTATATCATGATATAGCCAACCATGGTTGAATTAGAACTTTCATTGAACAAAGACATATTTGGGGCAAAACACTGCGGTAGCTTAGGTGGAGACTAAAGGGGGCGGGCGCAGCGAAGCCCCCGAATAGTCTTCGAGTTAGTTCGACATGTATAACACAAAAAACACCAAGTAGAACTGAATACAAATGCTTTTAAAAAGACGTGTTTTCATGAAATTCAAACCCTTTCCGATCACTTCACGAAATAATGGCCGTTTAATGATATAGTCAATCCATGGCTATTTCATAAGATGATGAAATCCTAACGGACAAAATTAAGGAATCCAGCCGGAGTTAAGGGATTAAATATGGCCAGCACCAGGGGCCGCGAACAGAGAAATGCATCTTTAGCTTCAATTCTAGGCTAAACTAGACAACATAAAAATGTAGGATAAATATATGTAATAAAAGGTCTATTAGAGATAAGAAAATTACCATATAACTGTTAAATTTAATACTTAAAAATATTTTTCGCAACGCATTATTATTCAACTAAATGAACAAGCGCTCGGAGACGAAATCAGTTTCCTATATGAAACTTACACGCAAAAATAGGTAAACAAAAGGGAAATTCTTTAGTTCTTTTATTTAATTTTTAATGTTATTATTACAGGAGTTTAGTAATATTTTCTATAATTTTCTTGATCTCGGAGCTCGGGCTGCTCTGCTTCGACGCGATGCGACGGGTATTTGTTTTCTTTGTCTAATTCTCAATGCCATTGGCCCTTGTTCAGCCCTTAAGTCAAAGTAAAATTTTCTTTATTACTGTAGATATTTACATATTCTTAACAAACGTATTTTTTTGCCTCTTCTCTATAATGGACCCTTGTGGGGAGAAGGGCGAAGAAACTCCCACAGATTGATTTTTAGATATCTTTTAAAAATTTGTTGTGTTATTCTAATAAAAATATTACAATATAAATGATTATAATTGACAGGAATAAAACAATACAAAAGTATTGACAGCGAGTTCTGTGAGTTAGATAAACCCCATACAATCCCGTCATTTAAGTAATCTTGCAACAAAGTAATTTTTACATAGTTATTAAATTGTTCAAATGGCAATGTCAAATTCCCCAGGGGTATCTTGTTGTAGTAGAGAATGCACTGACCCTGGAAAGAACTGCTAACCTTCGCGAGTCTAAACCGGGGCGCAATAGCCTGTGAGAATACGGTGATATCTTTCGAAGAGAAGATGGCCATGTCTTGAAATAATGCCTAACCATGGCTACAAACAGGAGGAGAAGTGGAAGACCTCAATCCACCTGAGGGTCCAGAGACACATGACGGGGAAGGGCCTCCAAGGAGAAGATGCACAAGATATCTATCGTGAATGGTGTCGTAGAAATAGGTTAACACTACCATTATTTAGACTAAGTAAAGTAGGCACATCATTCATGGGGCACTGTATACGCTTCTACAATAAAATACTTATATATAGATAAATATGATACTTAGATAGATAAACAACCATGACTAGGGTACAAACATCCATTCTCATCAAACAAATATTTGCCCCCACCGGGACTCGAACCCGGGACCCTTCGCTTCGTAGGCAGGGTCACTGCCGACTCGGCCATTCGGGTCGTCGCTGACAGTTTCCTACATTTTAGGACCCCAATCCCTTGCCCGAAGTCAATAATGCATGTGTCACCCTAAGATTGTCAAAACCGTTAGTTGATAAACTAACGTTTTTTTTTCTCGTCAGTTGGTCAACTATCGTCAGATAATAAACTGTAGCGTACTGCTTACTGTATGACGCGTTATGTGATAAACTAACGGTTAAAATAGTTAAATAGTAAACTGGTTCAAACTTGAATTGCAAACGAAATACCAGGGCAAACACTGCGGTAGCTTAGGTAGCGAGCGAAGCCCCCGAATAGTATTCGTGTTAGGTTGACATGTAAGAACAAAATAAACTTAAATTCTAAACCCTGTCGGTCGTGTTTACTATCTGTCGATAGTTGATCGACTAACGCGTTAGTTAGTCTATCAACTAACGGTTTTGACTATCTTACGGTGACACTTGCAAGCATTTCAAACCATCATTTGACTGATTATAACTTAACCGAAGACTTTCGTTAGCCTGAACTAGAAAGTGTTACACATAAAAACATAAACATGTATATACAGACGATTTGACGATTTGACGACCCGAATGGCCGAGTCGGCAGTGACTCTGCCTACGAAGTCAAGGGTCCCGGGTTCGAGTCCCGGTGGGGGCAATATTTGTTTGATGAGAACGGATGTTTGTACCCTAGTCATGGTTGTTTGTCTATCGAAGTATAATATTTATCTATATAAGTATGTGTATCGTTGTCACTAGACAACTAACCCAAGATACAGGGAATCCTAGTTTGGGACTAGATCAATGTGTGTAAATGGTGTCCAAGATATTATTATTATTATTATTATTATTATACATTGCTTCTGGCCCCACACTAGGATACCCTGTGTCGTAGGAACCAGAAAAGCGACGTCGCACACATATAACATCCGAGAGCTGGGTTGCTTTTTTCTTTACCGCCAGCCGGTGCTGAACCGAATATTTATTTATATTTAGGATGTGGTCTAACGGGTTTCACGCTTGCTTCTCACACTGGAGATGCAGGTTCGAATCTTGACCGTGTACTAATGAGCCAATTAATTATCTTAAGTACACTATCCGTCGTTTAGTGTTTCGGGTGAAACATTAAGCAGTAGGTCCCGGCTACTATCGCTACGTGATAGTAGTCGTAATACCCGTCCGTCAACCCGCACTGAGCCAGCGTGGTGGAGTATGGCTTAATCTTACTCGTATCCGGGTAAAGGCCTGTGCCCCTCGGTGGGGACATTAATGGACTACATTTATTTGTTTATCTACACGCGTATCATAAACTCTCTTTACTGCGTACAAAATCCGCACGTTACGATCAGCATAATGTTTTACTTGGTAAAAACTCATTTCTTATCTGAAAAATTACACATTATGACCATAATGTGTCATTTTTCTACACATAATGACTTTCAAATTTCGAACGCCGACGCCCGCCTCGTGCCGCCCCTAGTTTGTCTGTAAAGTTGGTACTGAACTACTGACATTCAAATTTCGAACGCCGACGCCCGAAGTTGGTTCTACAGATCAAGCTAAACAACTGCAGAGCCACAATGCCGGTCAAACATGCGGTTCCTGAACACATCAAAGAGAGCTTATGATATGTGTGTAGATAAACTAGTGTATGTAACTGTACATAATTAGGCATTAAAACTCTCGAGTGATATTATGAAACTCGCCTTCGGCTCGTTTCATAAACCCACTCTCGAGTATTAATGCCCTCCATCCTATTATGTAGGATGTATATTTTATGTTTGTTTATTGAGTTGTAATATGTATGTATGTATGTACGTTCCAGGAAAATTATAATTAGGGTTTGTTGTACACATAGGTCTACCCGAGTTCAGCGGCCAACCTTTCTCATATGACTTGGTTCGCTGAAAGAGATCACTTGCTAGAGATAAGCTCACCTTTGTACACTATTTTAATGTATATGTCGCAGTTGGTTGGTTAAATCAGACACTTAATTAACAGCCTAGACCGGTATTTAAAGACTGACGTAGTCACTAGAATTTTGCATCGTCGAAAACGTTTAACAATCTGTCTTACCAAAAGCTGGCGTGTTGGTAAAATAATGTAAAACAAACGTTTAAACATAAACATTTACATACAGGCACATACATTGCTTCTGGCCCCACACTAGGATACCCTGTGTCGTGGCAACCAGAAACAGCGACGTCACACACATATAAACATCCAAGACCTAGGGGCATTTTTTCTTTTCTTTACCCCTACCCGGGGTTCGAACCCGGGACCTCTCGCATGGTAGGCAGAGCCACAACCGCTACGCCACAGAAGTCGTTATATATACAAGATGGCGTCACGACAACAGTTGATTACTTTCAGAGTCTATATTTTCACTACTGATTTGCACAGCTTTTATCAGGGCTAAACATTGCGGTAGCTTAGGTGAAGGGTAAAGGGGGTGAGCGAAGCGAAGCCCCCGTTATCCTTCGTGTTAGGTTGAACATGTAAGAACAACAAAAACTACTTAAAACATAAACTTAAGTACACATAACATATTTGTTATGTGTACTTTAGTGTATTTATATAGTATATGTCTTGTTGCCTAGGAACGTTTAGACAACTCGTTAAACGTTTCGTTCACTCACTTGTCTGACGGAACTTTAGTGACTTGGTTAAACGTCGGCATTTAATTGTTAATTTGTAATTGTGTTAGTTAAGTGTCTGATTTAACCAACCAACTGCGACATATATTGTTATTTTAATTATTTGTATGCAATAAAGAAATTATGAATTATGCAATATAAACCCGGGACCTCTCGCATGGTAAGCCGAGCAACAACAACAGCAGCGCCGCAGAGGTCGTACTTATGCCTAGAACCCGGGACCTCTCGCATGGTAAGCCGAGCAACAACAACGGCAGCGCCGCAGAGGTCGTACTTATGCTTAGAACGATCACAATCACATCCAGTTTCTCTGGATGAAACAAAAAAAATGGTCAAGTGCGAGTCGAACTCGTGCACGAAGGGTTACGTGTTCGACTACGTGTACGGGTACGTCCGTCCGTCCGTCCGTCACCAGGCTGTGTCTCATGAACCGTGATAGTAAGACAGTAGAAATTTTCACAGCTGATGTATTTCTGTTGCCGCTATAACAACAAATAATAAAAATACTTATACTAAAAACAGAAAAAAAATAATTTAAGGGTGCTCCTCCCATACAACAATTCTTTCAATACCACATACAAACTTATGAATGCACCTGGTTGCTTACAAGGAGTGTGAAAGTACCCGCACCAATAACTTTGTAAACAACATATTCCTATGTAAAATCCAAAGTATTCACTCCACATCATCCCTACCATTGTACGGTGGTACGGAACCCTTCGTGCGGGAGTTCGACTGGCACTTGACCGGTTTTTATCATCTTGAAATGTCGCAGCCGGTTTCGCCAAGTTATTCGATACAAGACGCCCCGAATGGCCGAGTTGGCAGTGATCCTGCCTACGAAGCCAAGGGTCCCGGGTTCGAGTCCCGGTGGGGGCAAATATTTGTTTGATGAGAATGGATGTTTGTACCCTAGTCATGGTTGTTTATCTAAGTATAATATTTATCTATATAAGTATGTGTATCGTTGTCTAGTACCCAAGATACAGGGAATCCTAGTTTGGGGCTAGATCAATGTGAGTAAATAGTGTCCAAGGTATTATTATTATTATTCTTATTACAAAACCCTTGCTTATTTCGTGCGTCACAAGAACTCGCGTGACGAGAACAGCTGGTATTCATGTTGTAGCTAACTATTAGTTAATAATAACTGTTCGAGCTAACTGTTGAACACATCTGGTTTATGAAATCAATGATTTGATGATGCATTCTGTGGAATCGCACTCTCGTCTCATATTACGAACGAAGCCATGCATGACAGGATCTTATTCTATTTGTTGTATTTTTTATTAATTTAAACCCTCTGAGCCCCAGAAGCAGAGTCTGCATGCAACCAATTTTTTAACAAAATTAAATGAAATGAAATCTAAAGCTAAGTGTATTTTACTATTTTCAAATAAACTAGTTATTTAACTATTATGGGATATATATTTCACCGTAAAATTGTCAAAACCGTTAGTTGATAAATTACACTAAGTAAGAGATCTCTTCCAGCAAACCGACTTAGAGAGTGACAGGTAAGTGTTGAGCGGGGGTAGACTAATTGTGTACAATTGTACTACATACACTACACACATAATAGTAGTTTATGTAACTGCTACATAATGGAGGGCATTAATACTCGAGAGTGGGGCTATGAAACGAGCCGTAGGCGAGTTTCATAATAATATCACTCGAGAGTTTTAATGCCTAACTATGTACAGTTACATACACTAGTTTATCTACACACATATCATAAGCTCTCTTTAATGTGTTCAGGAACCGCATGTTCGACCGGCATGGTGGCATTGATCATTGCTCTGCAGTTGTTTAGCTTGTTCAGTAGTACCAACATTATGGTCATAATGTGTAATTGTTTAGATAAGAAATGAGTTTTTACACAGTAGTTTAACATTATGCTGATCGTAACGTGTGGTTTTTGTACGCAGTAAAGAGGTTTTATGATACGTGTGTAGATAAACATAATAATACACACTTCAAAATAAATACCTAAACCTGATTAACGACCTCTGTGGTGTAGCGGTAGTGGCTCTGCCTACCATGCGAGAGGTCCCGGGTTCGATCCCCGGCTGGGGGTAAAAAAACAAAAAACTTCTGGTCTTGGATGTTTATATGTGTGTGACGTCGCCGTTTCTGGTTCCCACGACACTGGGTATCCCAGTGTGGGGCCAGAAGCAATGTATGTGCCTGTATGTAAATGTTTATGTTTATGTTTTATAACTATCTGAGCATAACTATATAAACGAATACTTACATACTGTGTAAGTATAATAAACTTAATACATCTACATATAAAGTACATAGTCAGGTCATAAGTTCTGTCACATGTGCAATATGAAATAATTTAGACATGTTTATTATTTATGTAAACATTTATATAGCAAAATGAACTTAATAAAACATAGATTCTTATGGTAATAAAGTTTATTCAAAATGACCCCCGCGATTTTGAATACAGGCCTTTATTCTGCGCGGCCAGTCGTCTATCGCAGCACGAACGAGGTCCATGTCAATATCGGCGGCTGCCTTAATCAAGGATGCCTTGAGTGACTCCAAATCAGGATGAGGCTTTGAGCAGGCCTTTTCCTCCAAGTGTTGCCATATCTTGTAATCTAACGGACTCAAATCTGGACTGGAGGAGGGCCAGTCTTCGTGCCGGATGAAGTCGATTTCACGCGCCGCCAGCCAGTCTTGTGTGCTTTTCACTCTATGAGCTGGCGCAGAATCTTGTTGGAATACTCAGTGCCTGTTATTAAACATGGTACGAGAAACAGGTTCCACAAGGTTCTTGAGGACTGTATTTTGATACACAACTGCATTCGTTTTTACGCCTTTCTCACAAAAATGTACCTCAGTTAAGCCCCAATAAGAGACTCCCAACCTAACCATGAGCGAGGATGGAAAATGACCTCGTTGGACACGCGGAATAAGGTTGCTCGCTTCTTCACTGCTGTGTGCGTACACCTTATCATTTTGTTTGTTGTAGCTCTCTTCCACGGTGAAAATTTTTTCATCCGAAAAAAGAATTTCCCGAAGCTTTTTTCCCGCGTACCGCTTCAACAAAGCGCGGCATCTCTTCAGTCTCAGGTCCATTAAACGAGCGTCCAACGATGTCCTGTTTTTCTTCGATATGCCCTAAGCCCTAAGTCTTCATTTAACACCCTTTTCACCGTGGTCCTGCTTAACCCCATCTGAAGGGCCAACAGTTTCTGCTTACGTATGGGATTTCTTTGAATTCGCGCCTTCACAGCTTTTATCACTGCTGGAGTCCTAACAGAACGAGGGCGACCACTTCTTGACCTGTCATCTACACTAGAGTCTTCATTGTATTGTTTTATGGTACGCTAGACGAATATTTTGGTTATATTCAAATTTTTCAGTAAGTCGAAAATCTGAATTGGCGCGTAACCGCAACGATGCAACGCAATAACTGCGATACGGTCTTCTTTAAGTGTCCACTCCATATTTAAAAATGAGGAAAATTCTAAAAAGTGCACATTTTTATTTTCATGAAAAATTCAAAATTCGATTTCAATAAACTTTTTTGTGGCCAGCGTTCTAAATTCTAAAGTTTTTATTGTGTGACAGAACTTATGACCTGACTGTGTGTATACCTATGCTTGAAGATAAAGGTAATTTTTAGCGCGTTTCTAGTCTCTTCCATATCACGTGTAAGAGCACCGCCCTCCATGAGAAGGTTCATAAGGACAAAAACTTTACTATTAGACCATTGTTTACTAACAACTGCTCGGCGTTCGCCCGTGACTTCAGATAAAAAGCTGACGATCGGGAACCCAGCTGGTAACGTATGAGTCAAGAACTCCGAGCGCGACATCTGCGCCTGCGCGGCTCCGCTGCTGCGCGGCAATGCAGCAGCGGAGTTGCCGATAAACCTTAAATCTAGCGAGGTTCGTATAGAAGCCTTTTCGAACGAGTTTCGAAAATAATTTTTCCGCCCGAGAACCCAAAATCAAGCGACAAAGGTGCTATTTTGAGGTTAGAAAGTGGAAAAGGATTAATTCGCCGCTAGCGATGTTTACTTACCAAAGAACTGTGCGCGGGCGCATGTGGTGAACGCCAACAGCAGCAAGGAAGCTATCATACCTTCCCTCATTATGGCATTATTGTGGACCTAGAAGCAACAGAACACAATCATTTATTTAAATGGCGACAAATTGTTTACCAATACAAGTGTTGACTCCCAAATATGTTAAATTTTCACCAAATTTAGTGTTTCCGTGTAGTTTCTGTCACAGTCACTTTCTGACCGAATACAACTTGGAGCGAAGCGGAGCGGAGCGAGGCGACCCCATGTAGTCAAGTATAAAATAGAGTGCAAAATTTTGGTGAACATTTAGTTAGTCGGGATGAAAATGTATTTTCACGCCGCTGCTCGAAAATGTGGCGAAAGATGGTCAGTAATGAGGTCGCAACACAATGAACAATAATTATTCGTGCAACAAGAGGGCAAAGTTGATTTTTGCCGCGAGAGCTTGTTGGAGTTCCGAGTGAGCGAAGAATTCTATATTTGAATCACGAGTGTAGTGAGTGATTCTCCGTTAGAATCTTGCGTGACAAAGGGACTCAAAGGCTCGAGATGCAAATAAGTTTGGTCTCGTGTTGCACATGCAACTTTTCATCTCAGCAATGAGAACATACCAAATAAGAGAATGAAAAAATACAACATTGAAAAATCAAATTACATTTATAGTATTTTTTCATGATATACTTCGACTAATTCGCAATACGGAATATTCATCTAATTGTATTATTTATCTATTAGAATGGCTTGGAGAATTTTGGATTTAATAGCACAGATATTGGCGAAATCGCAGTCAGCCAAAGAACACCGTATTACAACTCAATGCCCGTTGGCTGTGACATTTCGCCTATGCCCGCGGCATTCACAATTAAAAAGCTACTTTGTCTCACTCAGTGAGCAAAATGCAACATGCGCACACTGTTTACTCGCAGCAAAAGCTTCTTGTTCAAGCTGCTGAGGTGAAATAGTACATTTCCCACAAGTTCGCAAAGGCTTCAATATTTACGAACCGAAAAGTTAATTGCACGAGCCTTTTCGAACGAGTAAGTTTATGGCACGAGCCGAAGAAAATAGCGGTGAAAAATAGCTCAAAATCAAGCGGTGAAGGTGCTATTTTTGAGCTTAAAAGGCGGAAAAAAACATTGTTGGCTTGTTTATTGTGGTTCAGTCACATTTCAACAGATGGCGCTTCATGCCGTCGGCGTCGCGTCGGTAAAAGCGTGCCGGACTTGTGCTGTCAATTGCGGTAGATGGCGGACCAAAGAGTTTCGTTCATGCGAGGGAATGCTATTTTTAGTATCTAAAATCTATCTATCAAAAAGTATATTTTCTGTATAATTAAAATGTGGAAAGATAGATGTAAGAATGAAATTATAAGGGAACGCTGTGGATTGAGAGAAAATGTAGTGACAAGGATAGAGAAAGGATAGCTTAGATGGTTTGGTCACGTTGAAAGGATGAATGAAAGGAGGTTGACGAAACAGATTTATACAGCGGATGTGAAAAGAGCCGTCGGACGGGGACGCCCAAGAAGGTCCTATAAAGACCAAATCGGCGATTTGTAAGTGAAGGGGCAAATACGAAGTACCCGTAACCGGCGAGCTTACATGAAGATACTTATAAATGTTGAGGAAGCGAGAGATGTATGCCAGGATCGTAGCAGGTGGAAGTCTTTGGTCTCTGCCTACCCCTTTTGCGGGAAATAGGCGTGAGCATATGTATGTATGTATGTATGTAATTAAATTAATTTCCTCGCAGTAGTCATGAAAAGCACTATGTAATATCTCGGCCAAAATTACAATAGACAAACTCGTCGCTTGATTTCCCCCACAATGGAATGATCAGTGCCAGATGACGTCTGTCAATTACAGGCCTAGATAGCCCATACGCGAGCCTACAAGTACCATTATCGGCAGTTGTGGAAGACCACTCCTTTTTGGGTTCTTTTCCCATGCAGACCAACGCTTAAAAGTCATAAACCAAATGGGGTTTGAATGGCTTTTGAAATTCGACAAAAAGTTTAACAAAAGCAAGGGTCTACCGCCCCATGCTGGCTGCAAGGGTCTACCGCCCCATGCTGGCTGCAAGGGTCTACCGCCCCATGCTGGCTGCAAGGGTCTACCGCCCCATGCTGGCTGCAAGGGTCTACCGCCCCATGCTGGCTGCAAGGGTCTACCGCCCCATGCTGGCTGCAAGGGTCTACCGCCCCATGCTGGCTGCAAGGGTCTACCGCCCCATGCTGGCTGCAAGGGTCTACCGCCCCATGCTGGCTGCAAGGGTCTACCGCCCCATGCTGGCTGCAAGGGTCTACCGCCCCATGCTGGCTGCAAGGGTCTACCGCCCCATGCTGGCTGCAAGGGTCTACCGCCCCATGCTGGCTGCAAGGGTCTACCGCCCCATGCTGGCTGCAAGGGTCTACCGCCCCATGCTGGCTGCAAGGGTCTACCGCCCCATGCTGGCTGCAAGGGTCTACCGCCCAATGCTGGCTGCAAGGGAAATAAGTTTTATGCGTCCCCGAGACGATAATAACGAATATTGACCGTCTACCGTCTACACTTGACGCTACCGTCAAGCATCCTGAGACTTGACGGAGATTGACAGAAATGTTGATTGACGCGGCGGCTTGATGCGCGCACTTGATGGCCCATCAATTTTTATTGACAAGTTTCATTCATTTGCGGGCGCAATGTCGGAGATGGCCTTTGACTGGCGGGAATAGCTTGTCGCATATTGGTATCTTGCTTTTCAATTTTGGGTCGAACCAACTCCAATAATGTTTCAAAAGAATTATTGTCCATTCGAAGAAAAGGGGTTTGAAACTTTTTGTATGGACGCTGGCATATCGACCCGCCGCCATTTTGTTTTTTTTTTCAAAATCGCGGCGCACGATGAAAGTGTTATGTATGGATAGAGGACACATAGACGAACAAAAAATGTTTAATAACATGGTACCCTAAAGCGGCACATTACCGAGATATTTGGAGGTAACGATGAGTACAACGACAATCACTAAAAGTGGACTTATCACGTGTCTATAAGCGTAATATCATTTCGAAATAATCACTCCCAGGTAGATTATTATTATTACAGTTTATTGGTGGAAGAAAGTAGGTATATTCATTTGTGATATCTACCAACACGCATTGTATGTAACTATGTACCTATGTAATGTATTTGTTATGTAATGAATGTACCTACTTTCTTCCAATAAACTGTAATAATAATAATCTACCTGGGAGTGATTATTTAGAGATAATATTACGCATATAGACACGTAATAAGACTATTTTTAGTGATTGTCGTTGTACTCATCTTTACCTCCAAATATTTTTAAATATTTTTTGTTCGTCTATGTGTCCTCTATCCATACATACCACTTTCATCGTGCGCCGCGATTATGAAAAAAAAAAAACAAAATGGCGGCGAGTCGATATGCCAGAAAGTTTCAATGCCCTTTTTATAATCGTCCGGCTCAGTTTCATGTAGAGTTCTTTGCAAATGTTCATGAGTGAATCGGTATCTCAATTTATACCACTCCTTACACCATCGTCTCTTTCTTTTCTCCCTCTTTTTAATAGATGACGCTAGAGTTATGGCAAGGAATGCCATATCTACGTTGGAAAACATTTTTATTCACGACACTCTTTCTTGGCCACGATATCGGTAGGCAACTGTGACAATCGATCGGTGCGCACTTGATGGAGATCGGTAGGCGACTATGCCGATATCGTCAATATTTATTGATGGGCCGTCAAGTGTCCCATCAAGCAAAATTGACATCAATAAATATTGTCAAGTAAAATTGATCGTCTCCGGGACGCTCTATAGAGGCCTCCGCTTCTGCACTGATAGCCTAGATATACATAAAGCCTATTCAAACTAGCAGGAATGCAGTTTTGTAAGGGCAACTTAGTTCAGCTTACTGTAGCATAATTTTCGCGCTGGATTTGAACCTAGCCTCCGTGGAACAGCGGTATTCGCACATCGGGAACAATCGTTCGGGTAGCAACATCTGGCGGAGACGGGTACTGGATAGGTGTCCGTTTCTATGTGGCACTTATCTCAGGCGCTCCCGTTCATCGGAGGACACGTTAACATGACCCGGTGGTAGTAGTCGCAAGGCTCTGTCAGAGGCCCTGACAGGGCAGCTTGCTGACTTCTGACAGTCAGGTTGACCTGCACTGAGCCAGCGTGGTGGAGTATGGCTCAATCTTACTCGTTATCCAGGAAAAGGCCCGTGCCGCTCGGTGGGGAAATGAATGGGCTACATTTATCATTGATGTAATATAAAACGAAGTACACCCCAAGTAAGAGCTCTCGTAAGAGATGAGAGTCATTGCTGTTGGACCAAGTTGGTACAATGGGCCCACAGTGACCCATGGTCCTTTGTATGAAATGTCAAAGTCGACTCGGGTATCGCGTTTCCATCTGTTGGGCTCCATATGGGTAAGTAGAAATCATATCTTGTTTTGTCATCGCTCGTCGACAATGTTTTGATGACGTATTATTTCTGTATAATTAGCATCAGTAGTGATTTGCGTCTTAGTATCTACAGCCTATTTGGCGAGAGTTGATAAAAATAATAAAAGCACGGCTCCGGAACTTGTTACAAATCCTCTCCGTTTGTTTGTAAACTTATTGGTACAGTCTGCGCCAAACTTCTACGGCTCTGTGACCGCTCTTCCTCGCTTAGGGTGAGGTGGGGTTAGAGAGATAGAGGTGGCCAAAGAAACTTGGCACAAACTGTTTGTAATAGTTATTTTAAACATAAACTTAAACATTTACAAACGGGCACATACATTGCTTCAGGCCCCAAACTAGGATAACCTGTGTGGGAAACAGAAACGGCGACGACACACATATAAACGTATAAGACCTGTTTTTTTTCATAACCCCCAGCCGGGGATCGAACCCGGGACCTCTTGCATGGTAGGCAGAGCCACAACCGCTGCGCCACAGAGGTGGTCACGTTTTGTAGCTAAAGTTTCACGTATTACTATATGCCATAAAATTCCAATATTCCAAAATTCCAAATGTCTTTATTACTGTAGATATTTACATATACTTAGCAATCGTCATTTTTTGCCACTTCTCTACATTGGACCACTGTGGGAGAAGGAGAAGAACATAACTGTATACGAATCTATGTACATATTTTGACCCAGCCATGGCTCACAGTTAAATTAAATATAGATAACTGTAAACACAAGGGATTGTTTGTAGTCCGTATAGCACACGAGCTGATGCCCGCTCAATATGTGGGGACCCGGACATAGCAGGGAGGTCTGACTCCTGGGCAAGGGTGGCGTGGGTAGTTCCATTATTTCTCCTCCAACAAAAAAAAAAAAGTTCATATGTTGACCTTGACCTTGACGACCCGAATGGCCGTGTCGGCAGTGACCCTGCCTACGAAGCCAAGGGTCCCGGGTTCGAGTCCCGGTGGGGGCAAATATTTGTTTGATGAGAACGGATGTTTGTACCCTAGTCATGGTTGTTTATCTATCTAAGTATAATATTTATCTATATAAGTACGTGTATCGTTGTCTTGTACCCAAGATACAGGGAATCCTAGTTTGGGGCTAGATCAATGTGTGTAAATAGTGTCCAAGGTATTATTACCTACTATTTATTATCTAACCTAGCCTCGTAGCGTCTCACACAGATCGCGATATCGACAGATCGCTATTACGTTGACTTGAGAGACGTTTCCTCTATCACCTCTCGCCGAACAGACTACACGTAAACTATGGTTACCGAGAACTACACAGATATGATAATTCCGATTATACTATATTAATAATTGATAACTTGTGATTATGTAATAGGTAGATACTTAAGAGCGTAGGTAGTAGGTAGTACTAAGGAATATTCTTAACTTAACATATAATATGTTACGGTCAACTCAATAAATCCGGTTAGCATACATAATTACCGGTAAGTATTCATACTAACCACTGATTTGTTGAATGTAATAAATATAGCCACAATCAGTGCGACGAACCACTTTAACCGGTTATTATTAATACTCAACCGGTTATTATTAATACTCAACCGGTTATTATTAATACTCAACCGGTTATTATTAATACTCAACAAGATGGATTTGTGGAAGTAATAAGACACCCTTATTTTCCTAATCAAATATGGTTTATCTACACGCGTATCATAAACCCTCTTTACTGCGTCCAAAAACCACACGTTACGACCAGCATAATGATGTACTACTTAAAAAAACTCATCTCTTATCTATTAATGGCCATAATGTATCAATATTTCGATATATTATGACATTCAAATTTCGAATGCCGCCTCCCGCCCGCGTGCCGGCCCTAGTTTGTCTGTGAAGTTGGTACTACGGAACAAGCTGAACAACTGCAGAGCAATGATCAATGCCACAATGCCGGTCGAACATGCGGTTCCTGAACACATCAAAGAGAGCTTGTGATATGTGTGTAGATAAACTAGTGTATGTACATAATTAGGCACTAAAAATATCGAGTGATATTATTATGAAACTCACTCTCGAGTTTTAATGCCCTCCATTATGTATCAGTCACATAAACCTATTATCTAAGATAAAATAAAACAAATAGTTAAATTCTTCTTAATATTGTCTGTCTATAATGCACAGTATTGCAAAGGATGTTTATTAGATAAGTGTAAAATATTTTGTGTTTGAAGTATTTTTTATTGGTCTTACATGTTCAACCTAATAAAATCAAGTGCAACTTAGTATTAATCATAATCACCACGGACGTGTGATGATTATATATACTAACCGGTTAATGTGATAAATCTTGCTGTATTAATTATTTTAACCATCGATGTTGGTAAGTATGAATAATAGCCGGTTAGTATGCATAATAACAATTATCATTAACTTGACCGTAGCATGTATACGTATGTATATATATGTTTAAGTATATATATGTATATATATACTTAAAGAGCTCCGTGTCTAGTGGGCTTCTCGCTCGCTTCTCACGCAGAAGATGCGGGTTCGAGTCATGGTGCCGACCATGTAAGACGTATGAGATAAGTAACTTACCTCAAGTACATTAGACGGAAGTTCTGACGGTGATGGAAGACATCGTGAGGAAACCTTTAGTCTCCATAGCTGCGGCGATAGGCTAGCCCCCTGTCACGCAAAATGGAGTCTTGAATAACTGGCTCAAAGTGGGCACAATTGTGCTTCTGCCACCCCGTATGGGAAAACGGGTGACGCTGTACAAGTGGAATTATTATAAGTAAAAACAAATTACTTCGTTTTTAATCTTTCTGGTTATTTTTTATTTATGATTTTGATATCCCAATCGATAGATTAAAAAAAAAACACAAAAATATTAAGCCCATTAATGTCGTCACCGAGGGGCACGGGCCTTTACCCGGATACGAGTAAGATTAAGCCATCCTTCACAACGCTGGCTCAGTGCGGGTTGATAGAGGGGTTTCACGACCACGTAGCGAAAGTAGCCCGAAAGTCGGCATCGTCCGATACTGTACTTAAGATAAATTAATTATCTCATTGGTCAGGATTCGAACTTGCATCTCCAGTGTGAGAAGCAAGCGTTAAAACCATTAGACCACGGAGATCAGCATGCCTTAAGACAAGATATGTCGTGCAAAATAGGCCATGTTATTTGTTTTATTTTTCTTTACCCAGCGTCACTCTGACAGTTGAGAAGAATCTAAGGACACCTACATTTAGACATTAACATAATATTTGTGCTGCAAAAGAGGGCTGTTCGTGCAACCTACAATGTGGGTCCCAGAGAGTCACTGCGTTGTAAATTTAAGGAAATTAACATTATGACAGTGCCGTGTCAGTATATTTATGAAAACCTAATGTACGTCCACAAAAATATTGATAAATTTCCTAAGAATAGCGACAGGCACAATGTCAACACTAGAAATAGGAATAAACTAGCTATACCTACTACTAGGCTCCATAAGGTTAATGTATCTTTTAAAGGGCAATGTATTCGCTTTTGCAACAAAATCCCAACTGAGTTACAAGAATTGTCTGTAAATAAATTTTAAAATGTTGTTAAAAATCATTTATGTAAAAAGGCTTACTACAAAATATCAGATTATGTGGAAGACAAGAAAGCTTGGGAAGGTGTTTGCTCCAATTCTGTAAAAAATAACGTATAAAGCTGGAGGTTTCTAGTCGCCTCTGCCTCCAGCATCTAAAACATTGAGGTGACGGAATTCAAATTGAGTTCTATATTTCCCTGTACCTTATATATGTGTTAGTTTAAGATTTGACATTCTCCAAATAACCTGTGTTTTTTATGGAAATAAACTCTTTTTGAATTTTGATTTTTTTTAACCTCTCAAGCTAAATCCATCGTTCAGGCCACAGAACGTGCCAAAGAAATATGCATCACCGTAAGATAGTCAAAACCATTATAGTTGATAAACTAACTTTTTTTCTCGTCAGTTGGTCAACTATCGACAGACAGTAAACTGTAGCGTACTGCTTACTGTATGACGCGTTAGTTGATATACTAACGGTTAAATAGGAAACTGGTTTAAACTAGAATTGCAAACGAAATACCAGGGCAAACACTGCGGTGTTAGGTTGACATGTAAGAACAAAAGTAACGTAAATTCTAAACCCTGTCGGTCTGGTTTACTATCTGTCGATAGTTGATCGACTAACAAGTTAGTTTATCAAATAACGATTTTGACTATCTTACGGTGACACATGCATACACTCGAAAACATATCTCTCCTTCTAGTGCAGTCGCGTAATTATGTTTTACTACAAATGATTCACGAATCAGAATGCCACAAATCTCTTCATCCTGAGCAGGTATTTTTGGAGCAGAACTTCTCTGTTTGATTTGTGGGTTTATGATGAGGGTAAACATTATTTAACACCTCGTCAGTGGGTAATTTGTAAGATTGATTTGCAATTGCTATTGGCGGATTCAGCCATTCCCGCAGACGAGGGCCTAAGAAGATGTGAGGGACGTACAGTTGAGGCGTTTTTAAAAGCGCATATCAGATTTTAAGATTTGACATTCTCCAAATAACCTGTGTTTTTTATGGAAATAAACTCTTTTTGAATTTTGATTTTTTTTTAACCTCTCAAGCTAAATCCATCGTTCAGGCCACAGAACGTGCCAAAGAAATATGCATCACCGTAAGATAGTCAAAACCATTATTGTTGATAAACTAACTTTTTTTCTCGTCAGTTGGTCAACTATCGACAAACAGTAAACTGTAGCGTACTGCTTACTGTATGACGCGTTAGTTGATATACTAACGGTTAAATAGGAAACTGGTTTAAACTAGAATTGCAAACGAAATACCAGGGCAAACACTGCGGTGTTAGGTTGACATGTAAGAACAAAAGTAACGTAAATTCTAAACCCTGTCGGTCTGGTTTACTATCTGTCGATAGTTGATCGACTAACAAGTTAGTTTATCAAATAACGATTTTGACTATCTTACGGTGACACATGCATACACTCGAAAACATATCTCTCCTTCTAGTGCAGTCGCGTAATTATGTTTTACTACAAATGATTCACGAATCAGAATGCCACAAATCTCTTCATCCTGAGCAGGTATTTTTGGAGCAGAACTTCTCTGTTTGATTTGTGGGTTTATGATGAGGGTAAACATTATTTAACACCTCGTCAGTGGGTAATTTGTAAGATTGATTTGCAATTGCTATTGGCGGATTCAGCCATTCCCGCAGACGAGGGCCTAAGAAGATGTGAGGGACGTACAGTTGAGGCGTTTTTAAAAGCGCATATCAATGCGCTTTTAAAAACGCATTGATATGCGCTTCGATATGTATAATAGAAAGATATGCTTACAATCATGTAGAAAGCTATTTGGCAGAGCAGATTGCCTTGTTTTCGTGTATTTGACGACATTCGTCTACCCTTTTTTTAAAGTTTTTAACTTGGTGAATTATGGAATGATCGTAAAGGTACCATCGCATTTTCCGCCCACCTATAGGTTTATTTATTAATCGAACACTTATCCTGTTACGGCCAATTTAACTCGAAATTAGCTATCAAAATATTTCCATGCAACGCGGAAGATACAGGATGGTCCAACTTAGGAGGTCCGAAAATCGTTTTAAGTACTTTAAGGGCTATTTTTCGAACCCTAGCCACTTTTTTTCACGTTGCAGGAGTGCAATCGATTTATGAAATATAAAAGATAAAATATTTTACTTTTTTACGCCGACTTGTCCTACAACAAATAAAAATTATGCTCACTTATTCGTTTTTTAACTTTTCGTCATTATTATTATTCTGGGTTGATTTTAAATATAAAAATTTGTTGTTTTCTTTTCAATCCAACAATTCCCGCAGATTGTGTAGTTTACTAGTTTATCATATCAAATACCTTCCTTCTTTTTTTCTTTTTTTTTATTTGATTTATTTTTCCCATAATATGAGATAATTCCTGGATTTAACTTATGAATGACAGTTCCACAAGGTGCAAATTCTTAGCTGCCCGCAATAAACAACATTTCAAATTATTGACCCCCTAATTTTAATAGCTAATTCGAAAGTTGGCCGAGAGCTTAAGGTATTTTCATTTTACCATTTTCCAAAATTTTGATTTTTCATATTCGTAAGTATTTGACTTGTAAAAGAGCAATTATTTTGCTTACTTCTGTATATTATTTATTATTTATTATAGATAAGTTATGGACAACATTTATTATATATTATAAACTAACGTTCCTTCTTAACCTCATACTATCCCTAATACATTTATTTATTATACCATACAATTACAACTAAGTTGTGTCGATCATGTTCTATTTCCATCTTCAGTTTTAAAATGTATGGATTAATAATGAGTTTGCTTATCAAATCTAGACCACCTTAAGACATAAGACATAAGACGTTTATTCGTAATAGGTTAGTAATACCTTACCTACTTAGTACGATGTATCAATTACAACATCAATCTGACAGGTTTTATTGATTAGCTGTTAGTGTCTACTTGATATAAATGTATACATAAAGTATAACTTTAAACTTTAAAGTACATAAGCGAAAGAAACTTAACTCCTACGACGCAGGGAATACTAGTGCGGGGTCTAGAGACATCGTAAAAAAAAGTTAAAGGCTTATATCAATAAAAGTTTTATATTATCTTATTATTATTTACTTTCACCAAATATTTTTTATTTATTTCCATAAATCCCATTTACTTTTGGCTAATCATCCAAAAAAAAATCCTGTATAGTGATTCAGTCCAAAAGATTTACGGTCATCTTCGCCTAAGAAATAATTTTAGTTTAAAACTTTGTTTTTATAATAATAATAATACCTTGTACACTATTTACACACGTTGATCTAGCCCCAAACTAGGATTCCCTGTATATTGGGTACTAGACAACGATACACATACTTATATAGATAAATACTATACTTAGATAGATAAATAACCATGACTAGGGTACAAACATCCGTTCTCATCAAACAAATATTTGCCCCACCGGGACTCGAACCCGGGACCCTTGGCTTCGTAGGCAGCGTCACTGCCGACTCGGCCATTCGTGTCGTCTTTTGTATAGTTTTTATATTTTCAACAATAAATGGTAAAACGAATCAACACTATCCGGACTGAAGCATTCCATAAAAAATTGGTTGTTTGTAAAGTAGGTTTACGATCGAGATGTTTACGTGATAAAGGGTTTGTATGCCGCTAGAGTGAGAGAGACGGAAGATCGGTCCACTCACTCGAACGCTATGCCAGCCTCCGCTCGTGAGGATTCCGCGTGACAAGTTTCACGGAATGACTGGCAGCGCTCGAGATGAGACGGGAGATCGGTCCGTCTCTCTCTCGTTATACCTGCTATCGCGCTCGTGAGGTTTTGGTGTGACACAAGTTTCTGAACATGTCACCCGACTAAAACGATTTTAAAGACATCACGTCAAAAAAAAATGACCACCAAAGTTGGTCCAACCTGTATTTCTGCCAGCCTTCTACGACGAAATAGTCGGCGGACCGAAATAGAACGATAAATAAAACGAAACGTCACAAAAAACCCCAATGACACCTTTTGGGAAAACGGATATGTGTGGGTGTGTGTGTGTGTGTGAGACTCGAACCATTTGCATAATATATTGTTTTAATTATGAGCGAGTCTTTAAAATGGAACGTCATTGGTGTGTTGCCTCGACGTGCAAGCATTAGTTCTTGTTTGTTTCGTATCGCGGTAAGTTCCCGTATCTAGACGTTCTGTTGCCTCGACGTGCAAGCATTAGTTCTTGTTTGTTTCGTATCGCGGTAAGTTCCCGTATCTAGACGTTCTGTTGCCTCGACGTGCAAGCATTAGTTCTTGTTTGTTTCGTATCGCGGTAAGTTCCCGTATCTAGACGTTCTGTTGCCTCGACGTGCAAGCATTAGTTCTTGTTTGTTTCGTATCGCGGTAAGTTCCCGTATCTAGACGTTCTGTTGCCTCGACGTGCAAGCATTAGTTCTTGTTTGTTTCGTATCGCGGTAAGTTCCCGTATCTAAACGAGTATTTAGTGACATATCTCGGGCCTTATTCTGCTAGCACAATGACCGCTCAGTGGCAATGACCGGCGGCCTGTCAACGTAAGGGATCCATTATTTGGCTTTTGGACAGAACATTTTAAGTAATTGCTGGTAGAAATTGAGGTTATTACTAATCATGAACCAAAGAGAATTGGATTACAAAAACGTCAGATAATAAAGGGAAATATTAAACTGCACATCAAAAATACTGATTTGCACAGCAAATGTACTGATTTTCACAGCAAATATCAGGGCAAAATACTGCGGTAGCTTAGGTGAAGGGTAAAGAGGGTGGGCGAAGCGAAGCCCCCTTTATCTTTCGTATTAGGTTGAACAAGTAACAACAACAAAAATACTTAAAATATAAAAAGTGTTTTTGCTGATCCTTTTTTGCTGTGTAAATCAGTATTTTCGCTGTGCGATTAAATACTAGCCGATAATAAATAACAAAAGTTGACTGTCGTCGTCGTCGCGTCATAGTCGCTGGCGTTCATTGCCACTGAGCGGACATTGTGTATCGGAATTGTAGCCCAGGTGTATGGAATGCATGATTCATTATATTGTGAAGCCATTACAGATGATATTGCGTATTGAATATCGCGGTAAAACTTATTAAACAATATTGGGCCTTACCACAAAATAATAAACTACTGTTCAACACTTGTTTAAAAACAAAAGTGTATGGGATTTGACGTTTGATTTGAGGTTAAACACGTATTGTGTCGTTCGCTATCGCGGACGATACTGTAAGAGCGTCGTCATATTTATCGTACACCTTGCCTCGTGTGAATTGTGGAATAAACTAAGTAGTTATAAAAGGCTTATGTTTAAACGATCACCAAAAACGCACCTATTTTGCTACCAATAAATTCGAAACGACCGCCAGAATTAGTAAGCGACCACCAAATTGTGTTTGGATAAATGGTCACCAAACTTCTTTTTATGATTTGTGTACTTAAGTTTATGTTATAAGTATTTTTTGTTGTTCTTACATGTTCAACCTAACACGAAGGATAAAGAGGGCTTCGCTTAGCTCACCCCCTCTACCCTTCACCTAGGCTACCGCATTTGGCCCCGATATTTTCTGCATCTTTTGGTGATCATTTACCCATTTTGGGTACGACAAAAATATTTAGGTGCTGGTCACCAAAATATTTTTTAAATAAAAAAAATAAAAAATAAAATAAAATATGGGTTTTAGCCCATTCTGCCCCCACCGAGGTGCAAGGGCGTTACCCGGATACGTGATTGGGTGCTGCTTGGGGGGAATGCTCCAGTTTGGTTTCTCATACATTAAGTTCAATAACAGCTTTTGTTTTTTGTTATTTGTTTCTTTTGTAAAGTTGTTATTGTGAGACATTTTATTGGCACTTATGGATACAATGTTATAATATTGTCATTAGATTAGATTATTTTTGTATTGTACATTGTGGCATAAAAAAAAGACAAGTGCGAGTCGGACTCGCGCACGAAGGGTTCCGTACCACCGTTCAATGGAAGCGATGGTGTGGAGTGAATAGTTTGGATTTTACATAGCAATATGTTGTTTACAAAGTTATTGGTGCGGCTACTTTCACACTCCATGTACGTAACCAGGTGCATTCATAAGTTTGTATGTGGTATTGAAAGAATGGTTGTATGGGAGCCCCCTTAAATATTTATTTTATTCTATTTTTTATATTTGTTGTTATAGCGGCAACAGAAATACATCAACAGCGAAAATTTCAACTGTCTTATTATCACGGTCCATGAGATACAGCCTGCTGACAGACGGACAGACAGACAGAAGTACAGAGGAGTCTTAGTAATAGGGTCCCGTTTTTACCCTTTGGGTACGGAACCTTAAAGACAACGAAAATTAAAAAAATACATCCCTGTAGAGTTTCTTGGTGCTATCTTCTCTGACGGGCGTATTTCCGAGAGTTAATGGAGTTTCCTTTTCCTGTGCGAGAGCTGTGAATCACCACTTTAAAGGGAAATTTCCTTTCTCAAACTCAAACCATAATCAGTTTCTCATTAGTTTAGTTGATCACATTTGATTTGTTTTTATTTTTCTCCATATACTTGTGTCTGACATGCAAAAACGCATTCTTTTTGCCTGCAATAAAACATTTGAGTGTTTGAGTTTTTTTTACGAGTCGGACATGGACATAGACATAATTTATTAATAATATTCATTACATACATACAAACATATATAGCGTCACGCCTTACCCCATAAGGGGTGGCAGAGGCACAATTGTGCCCACTTTGAGCCAGTTATTCAATACTCCATTATACGTGACAGGGGGCTAGCCCATCGCCGGAGCTATGGAGTAATGAAGGTTTCCTCACGATATTTCCATCACCGTTAGAACGTCCATATAATGTACTTAAGATAAAATAATTATCTCACATGGTACATTTGTCTGGAATCGAACTTGCTTCTCCTATGTGAGAAGCAAGCGAGAACCCAATTAGAAAACGGAGCTCTGTTCATTACATATTATGGAATGCCTTTCAATAATGGGCTAGTATTTAATCGCACATCAAAAATACTGATTTTCACAGCAGAAAAGGATCAGCAAAAACACTTTTAATGATTTAAGTATTTTTATTGTTCTTACATGTTCACCTAAGACGAAGGATAAAGGCGGCCTCGCTTCGCTCACCCCGTTTACCCTTCACTTAAGCTACCGCAATGTTTTGCCCTGATAAAAGCTGTGCAAATCAGCTGTTGTCGTGACGCCATCTTGTTTTCCAACACGCCGGCTTTCGGTAAGACAGATTGTTAAACGTTTTCGATGATGCTTTCTTTAAATCAAAATGACTTGGTTAAATGTCGGTATGAACTTTTTTTTTTTTAACAGTCTCGTGAGTTAGTTAAGTGTCTGATTTAACCAACTAACTGCCACAGATACAAGAGTTGAAGTGGCTGCTGCCGGTCCGTCATACCGCAGTATTTGCCCTGAAATTTGCTTTAAAAATAACTATATTTGCTGTGCAAATCAGTATTATTGATGTGCAGTTTAATATTTCCCTTAAGGGATTAAATATGGCCAGAAATGCATCTTTAGCTTTAATTCTAGGCTAAACTAGACAACATAAAAATGTAGGATATATATATGTTATAAAACGTCTATTAGAGATAAGAATGGACTTTTAAAATTATCGGATATCTGTTATATTTAATACTTAAATATTTTTCGCAATGCATTATTATTAAACTAAATGAACAAGCGCTCGGAGACGAAATCAGTTTAGTATATGAAACTTACACGCAAAAATGGGTAAAAAAAGGGAAATTTTTGGTTGTTTTATTTTATTTTTAATGTTATTATTACAGGAGTTTAGTAATATTTTCCATAATTTTCTCGGTCTCGGAGCTCGGGCTGCCCCGCGGGGCTCTGCGCGGGAGCATGCGTCAGTCTGCTTCGACGCGATGCGACGGGTATTTGTTTTCTTCGTCTAATTCTCAATGCCATTGGCCTATGTCAGCCCTTAATAATGTATGCAGTCGGAAGGCGTGGAGTGCAGTGGGGCGTATCATCCAGTGATACGAATTAACAACATTACTGTCGCTCGAAACAAGTCTGCGTGGGCACCTCGTCCGTAACTTCCACATTCCACACCTGCAGTAACTCACCAGCCAGCCCGAGACCCGATCCCAAGACCTTGGCCATCGGCCGTACACCCTCACTCGCCCCACATAGGTATATGTCCTGTTTTATTTTATTTTATTGCCCTGTTTCGTAATTCTCAATCAATTGCATTTTATTGTTTGCATGATGTGAAACAGCAAATAAACAAATGAAATGAAATGGAACTGTGACAGCTTATCGTATAGGTACTCGCGCCACGAATTAAGAGCGCTGGTCGACGTTGGCGGGAATTACTGCGCATATGTACAGGTATTGAAAAGTGACTACTGCGCATTCAAGGCCACCGCCCATAACGTGTGACGCGAACACTGAAAACAAGTGACAGCTATGGGTCAATCTCCTTCTCCTGTTTCGCTTGGACAATTGAAGGGAGATTGACGCATAGCTGCCCTGAATTTTCAATATGTCCTGCAATTGCCGTAGTTTTAAAAACCCACAACCCTTAGCCCAAGGGGGCACAGATATTCATATAAAAAAACAATACCTACGTCATCAAACACGCAGATACATAAAACGGGTAGCAAGTAGCTAATAGATGTGTTTGTATCTTTTAAAACCTTCGTTTTAGTTTAATGTGGGGCGGTGCAGTTGGTCGCGCCGATAACCAATCATCAGACTGCACATCAGTTATCTTATCATAGGTAATCAATACATACCTATGTGTAGGCTGAATGAATGAATGCCTGTGCCATGTGGCCAAAAAAGTGCGTGCTTGCTTGTTCAAGCAAGGAGGATTTATTTGGATTCGATCTCAGTTAAAGGAAACTTTTTGGTTAGGCTTTTCCCTCCGACGACGACGCACATTTAGGTTTACGTAACAAATGGAGAATCTAAGCCTAAATAGTAGATTTTACAACAAGTGCACAAAACGAACCATTTTTATCCGAGACTTTTAGCAGCCCGAGCCGAAGGCGAGGGCTGATAGTAAAGTCGAGGATAAAAATGGTTTTGTGGACGAGTTATAAACTCTGCTTTTCACTTCGATTGCGAGAAAATAAAACAGTCATTTTTAAAACTTAGCCAATTCAACAATAATTTGAGAAAATTCAATACGAAAAGTTCACGGCTTCTTTCCCGCTACTTTACTTTTTTTAATTTTCCTACATAATTTTCGGGCAAAGAAAAAAAATATACAGCCTATTCTTAAATTATTTTGGAATAATGTATTTTTTTTGTGGTAAACACGTTTTGATATTTAGTTTCTTTTTCGTATTATCTTATTATAAATCAAAAATGCAAATAGGGATGGAAATATTATAAATTAGCAAGTTTTATCCATGTACAATTAATTGTTTTTGGCTGTATGGGCTAAATGGTCACTGCCTTAGTGTAGACACATTTAAAAAGCTACTTTTATGCACAAGAGCATAAAATTCAACTTTATGTCGCCTAGATCCTGCATAAAGTAGTACTTTTTCGAGCATGAGAAGTGAAAAATAAATAATAGTTTAAAAAAACTAAAAAAACACGCTTTTATAGCTAACCGAACTAAAAATAAGAAAATAATTTTTAATTTCAGAGAGTTTATAATACAGTAGTAGAAGATCGAACAATCAATCAGAATTTATCACCTCAAAATAAAATTATAATAAAGTTTAAGTAATTAACAAAAGAATTCAATTCAGAGTAAACGGCGTGGGGTGCTTGATAAAGTAAATGTAACAACCATTCTATTGGCAACTATCTATGAGAGGAGAGTTATGAAAAGTAGTAAAATGCACCCCACGCTTTTTACTCTGAATTGAATTCTTTTGTTAATTACTTAAACTTTATTATAATTTTATTTTGAGGTGATAAATTCTGATTGATTGTTCGATCTTCTACAACTATATTATAAACTCTCTGAAATAAAAAAATATTTTCTAATTTTTAGTTCGGTTAGCTATAAAAGCGTGTTTTTTTAGTTTTTTTAAACTATTATTTATTTTTCATTTTTTAGTTCGATTTATCAATTAGTTATTTGTTGACATGTGGTATTGAAATTTCTCACAAATTATTTCGCAATCTCATCATTTCATTCAAAGCATCACTGTTGCATGGGGTTTTTCGTGTTAACTTAGAACAATCGAGTTCTTCAATCCGAATACCGTCTAAAGATCTTACACGACTAAGTGCTACATAAGCTTGTCCAGCAGCAAACAGTCGCGAGCCTAGATAAATGACTGCATGATCGACTGTACAACCTTGCATCTTGTGGACGGTCCAAGCCCAACTCAGGATTAATGGCAACATTCGTCTCTCAGCAGTTCCATAACTGTATTTCGCTGGGAACTGTATCGATATTGGTTTAATCATGTGCACACCATCTGATCCGAAATCGATACGGACTGACGGGATGTCTTCCGCGTATAGTTGGCCTCTGCGAAAATTTGGCCAGATAATTTCTGTGATAAAACCCATATTGCCATTCACTAAACCTTTCGACACGTCAATGTTTGTCCTCAACATCACTTTAGCTCCTACGAATATTTTCAATACATTCGGAAGACCTCCGGTTTTATTAATATCGCTAGGTATCACAGAATCTAAGTCCTTGTTACCTAGATTTCGAGTAGCATCAATGAGTTGGTCTTGTGCTTTTATTGTATAACTAACTGTTACTTTATTCTTAAAACTCTGGAGAACTTTTTCGTTGTGTCTAGCAACCAGATCATTCGTTGGGTAAATTCTTAATGCACTCTCGATTGAGAATTTATTAGTCGCATCTGTTGAAACTTTTTCAAGTAGAATTTCAAGATGCCTAAACGTCATTTCTCCAGCTCTAAGGGCGTTAAGCACATGTATAAATGTCGTGTCTCCTTGTTGACGCATATTTTGTTTTAAGTTCAATCAGACCGAACTGTCGCCACAAATGTGTAGCTGGCTTCATGTGTTCTGGTTGTTGAAAAACTTGATGTCCTCGAACAGGTGGTAACTGCATTAGATCACCAAAGAGAATCACGTTTATGCCTCCAAAACAAGCGTCCGAGGTTTTCAGCTGTCGCAAACGAGTTAAATCAATATGTAAGGGGGCGTCGATACAATAATTCTTTCAATACCACATACAAACTTATGAATGCACCTGGTTACATACATGAAGTATGAAAGTAGTCGCACCAATAACTTTGTAAACAACATTTTGCTATGTATTAATCCTGGCCGTCCTAATAAGGATAATGGGAAACTGTTATCAAATTATTGCATTGTCATCGGTCCTTGATACGTATGCAAAGTTTCAAATTAATCAGACTTCTGGAAACTGGTGAAAATTAAGTTCAAAGATTCCGTTACATACATAGATACATACATACATACATACAACCCAAGCTAATAAAAGCGTGTTAATGAGGGAATTTTAAAGAAAAAATCTAATTTATCAATGTATTGGTAGGTAGTTGTTAGTAAAATGTACGTAATAATAAAAATTATCACCAAATTTTAAGGTCATGGGTCAATAAAGATTTGTTTTTAATAACATCTCTTTCCTTTCACTTCTCTGCTGGCCGAAAAAAGGCTTATTCCACAAATCCCCTGTGAAGAGGATTTGTGGACGTTATTTACATGGTTTTATTTTTTAAGTCGAATTTAAAAAAAAAAACTAATTAGATAATCAGTCTAGTTGTGTAGCAAAATAAAAACTGAATATCTAATTAGTTCTTTAAATTCGACTTAAAAATAAAAATGGAAAAGGTGATTTGTGGAACTTCTGAAACTTTTGCCCAGAAATCCCCTTTGCTTGGCGTTGTAGCGCCGGAAAATAAAACAATATTAAGGCTCACAACAGAATCTTCAATACTATAGCTAGGTGATGTCTGTAAAAAAAGTTCATTTTAAGGTTATCTGTGTCTCAGCAGGATACAATTTTTTTTTGGCAAATTGTATGCATTTGGTTCAACGGAACCCTAAAAATCATGTCTGACGTTGAAGCCTTATACAAAGAAGGGCTCGTCGATATCAGAATTGTAAATGTTCAGCAGTTACATGTTCTAAACATAATTTTGTCACTGACAATCATGTGTGATGACGTCACACCAGTGTTTTCATACAACTGACAAAAAAACAAGCGTTTTGCAAGTGCACAATAAGTAACTAAGTTGACTCCCCTCGTCAAGTAGCCAATTGATGTTATTAGTATGGAGCCCAGCTCCTCAGTCACAAAACTAGGGCAGATATAAAAGTTGGTTCACTTACCTTAGAACAAGGAAAAATTCCACAACATCATGTCACGGCACAATCAAATTATACACAATTAAAAACCAATTAGATGCATCGTTAGCTTCGTCGTCTACTCTACGATTTTATGTCACTTTTCAATTCCAACTTGACCTAAAATTGGACTTTAATTTTATGATAAAAATCCAGCGAAAAACTAAAAGTTATTTACAACTGTCACTTCTCCAAAGTTTACGATTCTTCGATGAATTTTAAAAAGATTTACTTGTTTCCCACCAAAATGTTCACAGGCTATTCAAAATCTTCAGGAAAGTTGGTTTACTTTTAAAGTGGGAGTATGAAAGGTGATTGAACTTGCTAGGACGAGGTATGTTCTGTTCGGGTGTTCAATCGAACTATCAATGTACGTGCTGCCAGTGCGAAATACTCGGTGTCACTAAAGTGAGTGAGTGAGTGAATGACGTTGTTTTGCTAAAGACCCGTCAACTTGTTTAACTCGTTGCTAGGGTTGCCGCAACTAAACTTGTTTTTCAACAAAATATTTTACGAGCTGTATCTTTTTGTCGGTTGAACATAATAATTTATGCAGTTCGATTTTTTTTTCTTTTCCGCTCGACACTTCTCGGTTGTATGTAGTCGCTGAAATGCGTTTTTAACGACTTAATAAACTCCTAGACATTACCCACAACGTCACAACACATGAACAAGACAAATGCTAACAGATTTAAACTAAGTTTTATGAGATGGCATCAGCTCCGTGGTCTAATGGGTTTCACGCTTACTTCTCACACAGGAGATGCAGGTTCGAAACCTGACCATGTACCAATGAGATAATTTATTTATCTTAAGTACATGCAGTAACGGACGTTCAGTGTTTCGGACGTGGAAGTAAAACCCTCCATCAACCGGCGGCGGCGCGGCGCTGAGCCAGCGTGGTGGAGTATGGCGCAACCTTACTCGTATCCCAGTAAGGGCCTGTGCCCCTCGGTGGGGACATTAATGGGCTACTGTATTTGTCAGAATAAAATAAACAAAGTAGATTAATTTATATTTATTAATTTATTTCTTAGATAAATCGAGATGCTGGGACCTGAAGAATAGACGGGAGTTTGCAATCACGCAACGAAATGTGAGGAAGAATTCTTAGCTGAAGAAGAAACCCTGAATGTATTTTAATATTACGAAAGTAAGTTGCTACGCATAAGAAAACTGTTCATTCATTCAAAAATGTCACGAATTGTCCTAAGCTCGTCATATTATAGCAACAATAAACGTAACTGTAGACTTGATGTACCTATAACCAAAACCATGTTTGCTAGGGGATTCTTTTGGTATCTACAACCATACCTTTACAACAAGATAAGTAAACTAATTGCACTAGAAATAAATGAACGAGGTAAAATACATATAAATCAGTTGAAAAATAGGCTAATAACTGCAAAATATGAATCTGTTGAGAATCTTCTTTTGGCAATTACTTAGAGATCAAAGTGCGACAAAATTGTATCATTTTTTTTAAATGTTTTATTCTGATGTTTAACATTATCTAATGCATGTTAGATTAGATATTACCTAAATAGGCACGATGTAACTTTACGCTGTGTCCCATGATACGGATTATTCTAGTATGGGATGCTACCCACAAAGTGTATAAATGTATTGTGCCTACATGAATAAACTTACTTACTTACTTACTTACTTACTTATTATTTGGTGACAGATTTTTAAACAATTTGTCCGATTCAGACAGTAATATTGATTGTTCCCGTGATACATCTGTGCATGTAATTTATAGGTTTACTCTACAAAATGTGACTTGGAACAGTACTTTTTTTTACTCCAAGAAATCAAATCAAATCAAAATTTATTGATTACTATATTTACGTATACTTAGCAAACGTCATTTTTCGCTCCTTCTCTACATTGGACCATTATACGGTAAGTAGTATTGTGATGAATATACAGCAATGTTCCTACTTAAATTTTCTTCCGATCTGTGCCGATAAAAGCCGAGGAGTGTCGAACGGTAAATCATATTGTACCTACCTAAATAGTTAAAATAATTGAAGTTTCATCAAGGGAGCATTATTATTAGGAAATTAATGATTGGAAAATTGCACTTAGAGTGGAGACAGCCATAAGTAAGATTTTTTTTCAAATCTTTTTTACGGCCCTGGAAACAAGTCCTTTTGGGTCTATCATGATTCATTAAGGATTACTGAGTGAACGATTTGGTATGTAAATTCAAATTTGGAATCAGATTAATATTTCATATTCATTATTTATTGCACAGAAATCATAATGGTAAGATAACAAAACATTTTATGGGCAAAGGCGAGCTTATCTCTAAAGAGAGTTTTCTACCAGCAAACCTAGGCAGGACAGGAAAAGTTGTGCAACAGGAGAGTCCTGGTGCGCAATAAAACTATATATCTCAAATTATTTACGAAACTAAAACATAATAATATATG
The DNA here is from genome assembly GCA_949825045.1 of Argyresthia goedartella. Classification (NCBI taxonomy): domain Eukaryota; kingdom Metazoa; phylum Arthropoda; class Insecta; order Lepidoptera; family Argyresthiidae; genus Argyresthia; species Argyresthia goedartella. The sequence goes on along the minus strand of OX463832.1, from coordinate 4,107,278 downwards.
ATATAATAAATAAAAAAATACAATATCACAAAAATCAAATATATATCATATATGTCTGATATATATTTTATTATGACAAGTATATGTACATACTTATGTATGTCACCGTAAGATAGTCAAAACCGTTAGTTGATAAACTAACGCGTTAGTCGATCAACTATCGACAGATAGTAAACACGACCGACAGGGATTAGATTTTACGTTTCTATTGTTCTTACATGTCAACCTAACACGAAAACTATTCGGGGGCTTTGCTGCGCTCGCCTCCTATAGTCTTCACCTAATTATATTCGTATTTCGTTTGCAATTCAAGTTTAAACCAGTTTACTATTTAACGGTTTTAACCGTTAGTTTATCAACTAACGCGTCATACAGTAAGCAGTACGCTACAGTTCTGTCTGCCTGTCTCATACATCTGTCGATAGTTGACCTAGACACGAGAAAAAAAACGTTAGTTTATGAACTGTTTTGACAATCTTACGGTGATATATATATGTCACCGGAAAATAATACGATCCGCAAGTTTATAAATTTCCTAGGAAATTTATAAACTTCCTTCTAGATTATATTAGGCTAGGTTAGGTTAGGTTAGATTATGTTAGGTTAGGTTAGGTTAGGTTAGTATGTATGTGCGGAAAAAAAAATAGGAAATTTATAAACTTACGGATCGTTTTATTTTCCGGTGACATATACATACCTATATATGGATGTACCTATCACGAAAGAGAAAGGGAATTGGAGTCTCTTCATTGAGGGACTAGAGCGTTCGCACGGTAAGTCAGCGCGCGGTGACAAGTCGAACTAATTTCTAACTTCCTTAGTCCTGTGAATTGTAAATGTAAATTAGCGCATTTTTTTTTCGATCACTGTCAAAAACCTCATTTCGCATTTATTTCAATAAAAGTATTACTGGCAATTGAACTAAATTGAAAAATAACACCAAAGAAGCGACTCGCTCGCCATACCTAAGTGCAGAGTTGTCGTGCGAGCACTCTATCAAACAGTATATATAATTGACTAGGTACGTAAGCACTCTATCTCTAATAGCGCAGGGAAGTGCGTTCCCAGTCGGATTGCCATTAAAGCCCAGTTCTGGCTGTTGAGGTGACTTTAAAAAATATGTGTTTTTTCAAATTTACTGAAAAACGGAAATAAGCTAATTGATAAAATTTAAGGATTAATACGGAGCTCTAAAAGAGGAAAATTTAGGTATAAAAATGATGAGAAAATCAGTAATTTTATATTAAAATTATTGAATCTCCTTTTAAATACAGACTATGTTCAGGAATTTTTACGATCGAGCCAAATTAATCCAATCGCGTAACGACATAGTATTTAAACTAGGTTATCTCTTTGTAAATAACATATAATTTTTTGAGACCTATGAATTTATTGGAAATAATTTTATATTTTTTTTGCCAAAGCTCTCTTGCAGTGGTTTTGTGTGATCTTGGTCCTTAACCTAAACGAGTGGTTGTAAGCATCAGTGGTATGCTGAGGAATTGTAATCTATATATAAATAACTCGCACGCGGTGCGACAGATGTCAAATGCAGCATCGCATTTGACATCTGTCAATAGTACGGTATGCGTCAGTTTACATATTTCGTAATTTAGCTTTATATCACTTTCAATCCGAATTAGTTCATGAAAGATTTTGCGCGTTATATTAAATGTTTTCTAAATGGTCACATTCCTGCCGCTAGAGGGCGCTGCGTCATACAAAATTATGTTTGGTTAATCTTTTTTTCGATAAACCTGTCTTGCACGGGGTACCGCCGTGAAAGGTAAATAATCACAGACTACCTACTTGCGCCCCGGTTTAGACTCGCGAAGGTTAGCAATTCCTTCAATGGTCAATACATTCTCTACTACAACAAGATACCTCCCGGAGATCTTGAAATTGCCATTTGAGTAATTTAAAAACCATGTTAAAGCGACTTTGTCGAAAAAGGGATATTACAATGTTCAAGATTACTTAAATGATGGGACTGTATGGGGTTAATCTGGCTCAACGCAGACCTTGCTGATAATAATTTTGTAATTATTTATTCCTGCTTATTAATTATGATACTATAAAATGTGTATTAGTTAAGCACAAGCAATTTTTAAAAGTCAATCTGAGTGAGTTTCTACGCCCTTCTTCTCCCACAGTGGTCCAATGTAGAGAAGTGGCAAAAATGACGATTGCTGAGTATATGTAAATATCTACAGTAATAAAGACATTTGGAATTTGAATTTGTAATTCGGTAGATTTATTATATCTCCTACATTTTCAGCGTACGGCACACTGCTTTTCTCCTTGTTTCGCTTAGAAAGGGTCTGAGGGGGTGACGCGTCCTAGCTCTGTGCCAGCCTTTTCCATCAGGGGTGGCAGAAGCACAGTGTAGCCAGCTATTCAATACTCCATTTGCGAGACAGGAGGCTAGCCCATCGCCGCAGCTATGACGGTTTCATCGCGATGTTTACTATATCCGTAGAACCTCGCGTCAACTCCGTTTGCCATCAAATTTTCAACCTTTATGGCTTGGAAATAAATGCGAAAACCATACAAAATGGCTGGTGAATAATAGCCATTTTTTATAATTAATAATGGCACATCAAAAATACTGATTTGCACAGCAAAAAAGGTTCGACAAAAACACTTTTTATGTTTTAAATACCTACTTAATGAGTACATAAGTTTATGTTTTAAGTATTTTTTATTGTTCTTACATGTTGAACCTAACACATGTGCAAATCAGTATTTTAGATGGGCAGTTTAATATTTCCCAAAAAAACTGTTGGAGAGAGGTTAAGATAAACATATCTCATCTATCAGTATCGGATTCGTACTTCACACTCTTGCGTGAGAAGTGTATACAATATGTTGATATGTATATATGAGATATGTATATGTATGTATATGATATTAACAAGCCTGTTTGTACACGATGATTTGCTGCAACCATTTATTTGACTAGGGGTAACCCTAAACATCATATTCTCTCACGCCCTCTGGGGAACTAAGGAAGTATTATTTACTTTTCTTTATTTTTAGGGTTCCATACCTCAAAAGGAGGAACCCTTATAAGATCACTTGCGTGCCCGTCCGTCCGTCCGTCCGTCTCTCACAGGCAATTTCCTCAGGAACTATACGAGATAGAGTTTTGAAATCTTCTGCAAAAACACATATCCTGAGAACCGCAACATAATTCAATGATATGAAAAAAAAAATGCCTACCAAAAAGTGGAGGGGGTAAAATGACAAGACGAAAACAAAAAAAAACACCGTAATAATAAGTCATGTAGGGTATTTTTGAAAAGGGCTGTTAAAAGCTTTTCAAAAATGTTTTTTTAGCTTTTACCTTTGATTACTTCAGAACCAACGCCAAGGACGCTAGGTTGGAAGTCCGTTCCGTACGGTACGGTGGTACGGCGGCGCGTCCCGATCGCAGCCGATCCGGGCGTCCAAACTAGTGATACGGACAAAACAACATGTCTGGACCCACCTTTACGGACAAAAGAACAAGTCTGGACCCACCTTTACGGACAAATGAACAAGTCTGGACCCACCTTTACGCACAAAAGAACAAGTCTGGACCCACCTTTACGCACAAAAGAACAAGTCTGGACCCACCTTTACGGACAAAACAACAAGTCTGGACCCACCTTTACCCTAAAGTGTCGAGCGAGATAATTACCTCCTTCCTGGTTTCTTCAAAATCCAATAGATGGCGCCGACGACAGACAGACACACTTGGAACCCACCGCCACCGCCCTGCACCTGTCCACAGGGTAGTGCTGACGGACGAGCAACAACACATTCCCAAGCAGTTTATTTGTAGGTTCTCAAGAGAGAACCGGTCCAAATTGTAGTCTAATTACATGCTTTCAAATACACTTGAAAATGAAGCTCAAAAGAGGTTTGCACGCCATTTAATAAAACAAGCAGAAGAAGATTTTACTTATTTTTTATATTTATTTATTTTATATCTTCTTACTAACACTTATTTATTACTAATACAATTTGCCACTACGTGCTTACGTGCAGACAGACCAATAAGGACTACGTGCTTATTGGTCTGTCTGGTTTTTTTTTTTTTGTTGGAGGGGAAAAAAATGGAATTACCCATGGCCAGGAGTCAGACCTCCCTGCTATGTCCGGGTCCCCACATATTGAGCGGGCATCAGCTCGTGTGCTATACGGACTAAAACAACCAATTTGTGTTTACAGTTGTCTTACTAAGAATTAACTGTGAGCCATGGCCTCGGTATATGCTGAAGGCTTTCTACCTGCAATTTGCCCTTGGTCTGTCTGGAGTGGCGAGATCGTTCCTTTTATATAATAGTTTTTAGGGTATCGTACCCGAAGGGTGCCAAACGGGACCCTATTACTAAGCCTTCGCTGTCCGCCTGTCTGTCCGTAACTCCGTCCGTCACCGGGCTCTATCGGATCAACCGAAATAGGTAGAAAGCTGAAATTTTCACATAATGTGCATTTCTGTTGCAACAAATAATGAAACATACCGATTTTCGAAGAATTAAAAGAAGTACCCATAGAAGAAATTATTGGTGTGGCTATTTTCTTAGCCATTTTGTTTTATTTGTTTATCGGTGAAAAATGGAATGGAAATATTTTTAATTGCAGGTATTGAGTTTTGTGCTTAGTTATTGTGTCATTATATAATTTATCTATACACGTATCATAAACCCTCTTTACTGCGTACAAAAAACGCACGTTACGATCAGCATAATGTTAAACTACTTGGTAAAAACTCATTTCTTATCTGAAAAATTACACATTATGACCATAATGTGTATTTTTTCTACATATTATGACATTCAAATTTCGAACGCCGAAGCCCGCCTGCGTGCCGCCCCTAGTTTGTCTGTGAAGTTGGTACTGACATTCAAATTTCGAACGCCGACGGCCGCCTGCGTGAAGTTGGTACTACAGAACAAGCTTAACAATTGCAGAGCCACAGCCCACAATGCCGGTCAAACATGCGGTTCCTGAACACATCAAAGAGAGCTTATGATATGTGTGTAGATAAACTAGTGTATGTAACTGTACATAATTAAGCATTAAAACTCTCGAGTGATATTATTATGAAACTCGCCTTCGGCTCGTTTCATAAACCCACTCTCGAGTATTAATGCCCTCCATTATGTAGCAGTCACATAAACTACTATAATAATTGCTCATATAAATTATCATAAATAGTATTAAGTTTTTATCATATTAGATTTTATTTCTGTAAATTAGTTACTCAATTTCTATCCACTTCCGGTTTCAATGAGCAAAGAGTTTCGTTAACCTGAGTACATAGTTTAATACTTACATACTACATACACGTTGATCCACTCTTATACACAATTCCTTATTGCCGCGTTCATCATAAATATATACCTATATATTGTGCTCCCGAAAATATACACTCCAATAGTTTATTTTTGTCCAAAATTATAACACCCAAAAACTCGAAAAATATTCAGTCCCAGTCCTTTCGGTACAGCACTACCTTTTAGGGCCGGCTGGCCTTGCAAGGTCGCCATGTAAGGATCGGCCTATTGGAAAGCAATCACCACAACCACACAACCACTCAATAATGAGGCGAGTCATTGGTTCAATCGACAGGCGTTAATGATCAATGTTTGACACATACACACATTTTATAAAAAAGAGATAGGGTGAAGGTGTATTCATACTTTACAGAGGAGAACCTGTAAATTAACGTCTTGAGAATAATTTGCTGCTCCTTAGCACCACCCGGGAGAACGTGCAGGGCTGTAGGAACCAAGTTTTTCTTTCGGACGTGAGCAACTGCCTCCTCATACCAATGTCGTTCAGAGGAAACTATAGCTTGTCAAATTCGTACATAGCACTTCCATGGCCAATTTGACAAGCTATACACAGACTATGTCGACAAACGCCATGATGATTGATGATGACATTTTCAGCAGTGTTACCGCCTAAATATCACTGGGTTCAGCTTTCGCTTGCCAAACTCTATCATAGTAACGTGACGTGGTGATATTCAACCTCTATTGTGAAAATCTCTTTGGTGGCTGTTTGTTTCACTACTCGACACTAGATGGCTCTGAAGTGTCGTAATCGTTAACCTCTATATGGTATAAAAACTCTTTGGTTGGTTTAACGGCCCTCCGGTGGATTTTTAAAACGACGGGAATACAGATGTTCTATTTCACGATGAAGGTTTCACTTTGGTTGTCGTTAGCCGTACACATGCACATTGTGTCAGTGTGCGTACCGCTCCAGAGACTACGCACACTGATACAATGTGCATGCAAACCTTCATCGTGAAATAGAACATCATGTGATTTTACATCTATTTAATAAACACCTGTGCAATACTGTGTACATACAATACATAATTAAACATCTATGTTTCCGAGAAGCTCTCAATCGTCAACTATCCTGTCTGCTGCAGCGCTCCCTGATGATCTACAACCGTAGAACATATCAAATAACCTGGGGGGTTACCATAACGTCTTATGCCGATTCAGATTAGGAACCTAATTTGATCCGCAAAATTACCGTGACCGTCCTAAAGCAAGTCTTGCTATTAGGTAAATAAAGACCATTATGGCGAATTTGAATGGAAATGGTTGCCATGGTGATGTCTTGTTTTGAACCTAATCTGAATCGGAAAAAGATTTTGGTAACCTCCCAGATCTGAAATTGTAGCCGCTTAATGCAAAAACACCGCATCGAAATCGGTCCAGTAGTTGTCCAGGATAATGGTAAAAGACCTACACACACACTCACAAACAATGTCTAACCGCCTCATTCCGTTCCGTCCGACCTTCCGTCCCTGTCCGGGTAAGAGGGAGACGGCTATAATACGCAGCAGTGGGTGCGGGCGGAGACAAGCTACCAGTGAAGACTAAACATAAACATTTACATACAGGCACATACATTGCTTCTGGCCCCACACTAGGGTACCCTGTGTCGTGGGAACCAGAAACAGCGACGCCACACACATATACACATACAAGACCTGGGCTTGTTTTAAGGGTTCCGTACCCGAGGGGTGCCAAACGGGACCCTATTACTAAGCCTCCGCTGTCCGTCCTTCCGTCCGTCTGTCACCAGGCTGTATCATGAACCGTGATAGTTCGATAGTTGAAATTTTCACAGATCATGTATTTCTGTTGTCGCTATAACAACAAATACCAAAAAACAGAATAAAATAAATATTTAAGGGATCCCATAGAACAAACTTTTTTCCTCGTTTTTGCTCGATATTGATAACAGCAACCGGTAGATGCTTGAAATATTCACAGAATATTTAGTTATATATTCACTAAAAAAAGAACCTTCTCTCAACAAACGTGTTTTTTTGCCGTTTTAATAGATAATAGTATGGAACCCTTCGTGCGCGAGTCCCACTCGCATTTAGCCGGTTTTTTTCTTTATCCCCAGCCGAGGTTCGAACCCGGGACCTCTCGCATGGTAGGCAGAGCCACAACCGCTGCGGCACAGAGGTCGGTCGTCGTACAAGCTGCCAATGAAGATGAAAAAAATCAAATAGCCACTGATAATATTTTAGTAATATAGATGAAAGGGGACTGAAACAGCCCGCAAAAAAAAACAATCGACACACAAACTGCAATGTCTGCAGCAGTGTGGGTGTCTGCAGCAGTGTGGGTGGAAAACTCATAAATTGCTATCAACAGAGCTATAAATTGTAGTTGATATTTACGAGCTTTTAAAAGGTTTCTTCCGTAATGTCTCCTTGTTTTCAAAGCGATAAGCAATATCCGGATGCCATCAAACTCAGATCACAATTTTATTACTTTCAAATAATATTTTTACCGTCCATTTTGACATGGAGTCGTCTCCATCCCATAATCGTCCCTTCTTGTCAAATAATTTATCTAATAATAATAATTTGTCAAATAATTTGTATTTAATTTCTCAAAACTCGCCAAAACTGAGCACAGTAAAAAACAAAATACTAAACAAATAAACCGCCCCAGGACATGCCCGACCCAAAGGTACCCATCACAGTGGCAGCATTACCGCGCTGCACGGCGAGTGAGATCCGTTCAGGATCAGGAACGCTCCGGAACGGAACGGAACGGTTTTCAAAATCTCGGCTCAAGCGTCGCCCAATGTCCTTGATAAATATCCTGCCCTGAGCACCCCAAATACCCGTGGTCACGACTTGTCTCGATGCCTTTAGTTAACATTAAAGAAATTAGTAAAAAAATATTTTGCTGTTTTTACTATAGATCGTTTTGATGCCTTGATAATTTGAGGAAAGTGTTCCACTTCAGTCACTGATTATTATTTTTTCTCTAACTTTTGGTTAACACATTGTTTTTTAAACCTTTGTAAGGCTGTCCACTATATTGCCAACATATTTTCAACCTTATGGCTTGGTAATAAACTCTAAAACCAATGAAAAATTATTGCTCTTATGCCTTATAAAGGGTTAAGCAAGAATCACTGGTTTTACTGCTACCAACCCAACGGCGAAGCAAAAGCCGCTGCCTTGCCCCGACCCGGTGGGCACGGTGGCCTTACCTAGTGGGTTAGTGTTGGTGCACGGTGTAGTACACTATTACCGCGATACAAGCTCGGGGGTGGCCTTACCCGCCAGGTAAAGCCGCCGGAGCGCGCCGCCACCGCCGAAGGCTTTGGTGTGTTGAGGTTCTTAAACTAACACTGAGTTACAGAAACGATATCTAAATTTTAAAGCTCCATCAAACGCTAACGTTATCAAATGACCGTACTCACCGCGGCATCACGCAGGGTCTACTTAATCGGTCTATCGTCAGCTACGCTATTTCCTTAGCGAGTTTAGGTTATCGATTTAATTAGGCATTTTAGTTAGAATACAATCAACTCTCCACTTAACCACAACTTACGGGAAGTCTCCATAATCTCTCATGTACCTTTTATACTTTGATTGGACTTCTCATCTTTTACTTAATCACTCGTCAACTACAACAACGGGGAACCATCTCAAGACACACACTACGGGGTGGCCCATACATAACGAAAGAACTCAGAAATGAGAGCTATGTTTTATCAAAAAATCTAAATTTTATGGAACTGACACAGCCACTAACGCTTTACGTGACTTTCTGCAACTGACTGCAATTCTCTAAGAACAAGCTCACTATAAGCGGCGTGGATTATGCCGGACCTATCAATGTTCGTGTCTCAAAAGGTCGAGGCAATCGCTCCTACAAAGGTTACATCTGCTTATTTGTGTGTATGGCGACGCGCGCTATACACCTTGAAGTTGTCAGCGATTTGACATCTCAAGGATTCATGAATCCTTGAGATTATGAATCCTTGAGATGTCAAATCGCTGACAACTTCAAGGTGTATAGCGCGCGTCGCCATACACACAAATAAGCAGATGTAACCTTTGTAGGAGCGATTGCCTCGACCTTTTGAGACACGAACATTGATAGGTCCGGCATAATCCACGCCGCTGTTGAAGAAAGGACGAGAAGCAGTAGCCCTTGCTGATGGTAGCTGTCCCATAAGCTGATGTCTGATGCGAGCAGCATGACGAATACATTGCACGCATTTTCGAACGAAGGTTTTGACTAATTGCTTAGCCCCTACGATCCAGTACTTCGAACGCAAGTAGTTGAGCATCAACTGTGGGCCTCCATGCAGCGTTTTCTCATGGGCATTAACTATCATCAAATCTGTGAAGTGCGACTTCATTGGAAGGATGATTGGATGCTTTATCATATCCTAAATACTGATAAGTATCAGTGTCCATCCAGGTACACTACTATTGTGGGTGTGAACGGACGGGAACATTCACCTGTTCACCATCGGGCGGAATGCGGAACACACCGGACTACATCGGCACTCGGTGGAGCCAAACATTGATGGCGGGAAAATTACGACGACACAATAAATAAAGGCAACAAATATATTGATCACCAAAATATATTTTTCCTACCCATAATGGGTAAATGATCACCAAAAGTTGCAGAAAATATGAGGGCAAAATGCTGCGGTAGCTTAAGGTGAAGGGTAAAGAACATGTAAGAACAACAAAAAATACTTAAAACATAAACTTAAGTACACAAAACATAAAAAGAAGTTTGGTGATCATTTATCCAAACACAATTTGGTGGTAGTTTACTAATTCTGGCGGGCGTTTCGAATTTATTGGTAAAATAGGTGCGTTTTTGGTGATCGTTTATACTTTTAAATAAATGAAGAACATCACTTTTGTAGTATTTAAATTCGAACTTTGTGGCTCGGATGCGCAACCGGCAACTCAACTTTTAAAGGATACTCAGAGTTATTGAATATGTCACCGTAAGATTGTCAAAACCGTTCGTTGATAAACTAACGTTTTTTTCCCGTTACTTGGTCAACTATCGTAAGATAGTAAACTGTAGCGAACTACTTACTATATGACGCGTTAGTTAATAAACTAACGGTTAAAACTTGAATTGGGGCAAGTTCTGCGGTAGCTTAGGTGAAGACTAGAGGGGGCGAGCGCAGCGAAGCCCCCGAATAGTCTTCATGTTAAGTTGACATGTAAGAACAAAATAACCGTAAATTCTAAACCCTGTCGGTCTGGTTTACTATCTGTCGATAGTTGATCAACTAACGCGTTAGTTTACCAGCTAACGGTTTGACTATCTTACGGTGACGTAAACTATGTACTATCTCTGTGAGCGGTTAGACCTGTGAGAGACGGAGTTTACGTTTTTTTTTTATTTTTTCACCTCACCCCCTACCCCCCCGACCCCACAGCTTACCGGTTGAACATGTGGAGTTATCATAAAAACAAATAACCCGACTGCTTTGACTTTCATTACAACATACAAACTTATGTATGCACCTGACTACGTACATGGAGTATGAAAATAGCCGCACCAACAACATTGTTATCCAGCCATTTTGAGAATTCCATAGAATTATCGGACCTGCTCCCAAAATTTCACGAGAATAGTTTCAGAGATGCGACCTGTAGAGTAGAACAGGCGAAATCCGGACGTATGAAAGCATTCTTGCCGAAGCTGAAACGGAGACGCTCCGCCGCGTTTCGCGCTCGCTCGGTCGATTAGTGTTTATGATAGGAGGCAGTTACTCATGTCGGAAGGAGATACTTGGTACCTACAGCCCTTCACGTCCCCCCGGGTAGTGCTAAGGAGCAACAAGTAATCACTAAAGTTACCAGGTTCTCGAAAGAGTCCAAATACAGTGAAATCTAGTAAAACACGTGACTTTGCCGAAATTAATCTATAATTAAGAAATAATAGTGTTTATCTACACACGTATCATAAATCCTCTATACTTCGTCTAAAAACCGCACGTTAAGACCAGCATAATGTAAAACTATTTGGAAAAAACTCATTTCTTATCTGAAAATTTGTACATTATGACCATAATGTACCAAAATTTGACAAATTATGACATTCAAATTTCGAACGCCGACGCCCGCCTCCGTGCTGCCCCTAATTTGTCTCTGAAGTTAGTACTACTGAACAAGCTAAACAACTGCAGAGCAATGATCAATGCCACCATGCCGGTCGAACATGCGGTTCCTCAATACATTAAAGAGAGCTTATGATATGTATGTAGATAAATTAGTGTATGTAACTGTACATAATTAGGCATTAAAACTCTCGAGTGATATTCGGCTCGTTTCAAAACTCACTCTCGAGTATTAATGCCCTCCATCATGTAGCAGTCACATAAACTACTATTATGATTATTCCACCTCGCCTCCTGTTACCCTGTATACGTGACGTCATCAAGAAATCTCCGAGTTTACAAGACCTTCTGTAGCAGGACGATGCTACAGCCGTAGAATGGGTTGTTCCCAACTGTACCCATTTCCCGACCCAATCAAACGAACATCCAAGAAATTTCCCACGCACGGTAGCAGAGCAGTTGCGCCAACCTTTGTTCAATGGGGTATCCCCCTATCACGCAAGAAGCAGTATTGAATTGCCCATCTCCGCTGAACGTTGGAGATAATAATAATAATACCTTGGACACTATTTACACACATTGGTCTAGCCCCAAACTAGGATTCCCTGTATCTTGGGTACTATAGACAACGATACACATACTAATATAGATATATATTATACTTAGATAGATAAACAACCATGACTAGGGTACAAACATCCGTTCTCATCAAACAAATATTTGCCCCCACCGGGACCCGAACCCGGGACCCTTGGCTTCGTAGGCAGCGTCACTGCCGACTCGGCCATTCGGGTCGTCATATGACCACGATGTATTCCTCTCCATTAGAACATCTGTAGCTACCTCAAATGTTCTTAATCATGAAAAAATATATGCATTATTTTAATCTAAATATATAATTTAAAGTCGGGTTAATAACACCACTTATAACTCAAGAACGGCTGGTGATTTTAAAGATCTCTTATTTCTTGCATTCGTCTCCGCCCCGAATAACAATAAAAATATCGGCAAATTGACGAAAAAAAGACTTAAGTATTATTTAAAAATAAATTAGGTTTGATACAAAGCCATCTTGGGTGATTGATAGTTCACTCATCATTGACTACAAAGCCGGTACGAAATTCACTGAGTCAGCAAGTTGAACATGGCTTAAGTTTACACATTTTTGAGAGTATAATAGATATGTAATTACTGTCCAAATATTTGGCATAATAGTAGTTTATGTGACTGATACATAATGCCTAATTATGTACAGTTACTTACACTAATTTATCTACACACATATCATAAGCTTTCTTTGATGTGTTCAGGAACCGCATGTTCTACCAGCATGGTGGCATTAATCATTGCTCTGCAGTTGTTTAGCTTGTTCAGTAGTACCACCTTCACAGATAAACTAGGGGCGGCACGCAGGCGGGCGTCGGCGTTCGAAATTTGAATGTCATAATTTGTCGAAAATTTAAACATTAGGGTCATAATGTGTCAATATTAAGAAAATAAATGAGTTTTTACCAAGTAGTATAACATTATGCTGGTCGTAACGTGCGGTTTGTGGACGCAGTAAAGAGGGTTAATAAAACGTGTGTGAGATAAACAGATCTTATTGGTTGCTCCTTACCCGACTTGATAGACCTCGGAAATTTCGGTAAACTGCGTCCGAAAACCACACGTTACGACCAGCATAATGATAAAATTCTTGGTAAAAACTCATTTCTTATCGGAATATTGACCATTATGACCATAATGTACCAAAATTTGTCAAATTATGACATTAAAATTTCGAACGACGACGCCCGCCTGCGTGCCGCCCCTAGTTTGTCTGTGAAGTTGGTGCTACTGAACAAGCTAAACAACTGCAGAGCAATGATCAATGCCACAATGCCGGTCGAACATGCGGTTCCTGAACACATCAAAGAGAGCTTATGATATGTGTGTAGATAAACTAGTGTATGTAACTGTACATAATTAGGCATTAAAACTCTCGAGTGATATTATTATGAAACTCGCCTTTGGCTTGTTTTATAAACCCACTCTCGAGTATTAATGACCTCCATTATGTAGCAGTCACATAAACTACTATTACGAATCATATTTTTAACTAAAACATCAGATAAGGTCTAAGAGGGCTACGAGGGTTAAGCGTAAGACAATGTTTATTATGGTTAGTATTTCATCGTAGCTCAACCAACCAATCCAGGTTCTGCTTGGCAAAAACACTGCTTTGATCAGTCAAACCAGTGTTTTTGCCTCAATTTTCGTCGCGCTCATTTTTCAATAACTCAGTCAGCTGAGTTATTGAAAAATGAGCGCGACGGGAAATACTGACTTCGTCTGAAAAAATAAGATTATCATAGAAATTAGAAATCTGAAAACAGCAACATGAAAACCTTCATTCGAGGAACATCAAATACAAAACGAGCGTTGAATTCTGTTCTACTTACATGTTTACTTACTTACTTACAACCTAACACGAAGGATAAAGGAGGCTTCGCTTCACTCACCCCCTTTATCCTCAGCCTACTCTAACCCACCACTTCGCCCAGACAGACTTATTTAGCAAATAAGCGGTGGCTAAACAAATCAGTAGTACATTTAGTCGCGCAATTCAGTAATTTTGCACTATTCAGTATTATTTTCGCTCATTTCAAGAAATTGTGCTGTCCATGTCATTCGCGCAATGAGTTTTTGATTTTGTCGTTTTGTTACCCCCCCGTTTATTAGCGCAAATCACTAATTATTATTCTTACAATTAAGTTTTTTTTTCGCTCATCTCAGGAAATTCCGCTGTTCATTGTCATTCGCTCAAGTAGCTTTTTATTCAGTCGTTTTATTATTCCCCGTTTAAGCTGTTAAGTTTGGTCGGGACGGGAACGACCCTCAGAAGCCTTTATGCGGCAGTGCCAGAGCCTACATACATACGCATAAGTACATTGTGTTACATTTTCAGTCAGTATGTATAGGAGGCTGCTCGCGCCAAAACGCTTCCTCAGCGGCGGCGGACGGGAAAGCGCGCGAAAATATAAAAAAAAAACTTATGGACAGACAGACAGACGGACGGTCAGCGAAGTAAAGTGATCCTTAAGAAGAACATTTAATAATTTATTTTTTGCACTCAAATAACATATAAGGTACAAAGGCTAGTTTATCTCTGATAAGAGATCTTTTCCAGCAAACCAAGCTAGGGTGAGGTAGGCTGATTGTCGAGCCGGCAACATAAAACAATAATAATTTACTGGGTACGTACCAAAATAAATAAAATCTAAACGCACAAGTTAAAAATGTCGAAATTCTAAATGTAGTTATTGGTGCGGCTACTTTCATACTCCATGTACGTAACCAGGTGCATTCATAATTTTGTATGTGTTATTAAAAGAAAGTTTCACTCGCGGTGTCTACAGCTCACAGAGCCACTAGTGTATCTCATAGTAAAGTTTTGAAAAACTTAAATGCGGTTCCGCGACCGACCACTTAAAGTTTGATGTCCACTCAAATGTAAGAAAGAAAGAAAGAAGTTTATTTGTAACAGGAAACAAAAAAATAGGAGTCAATATTGAACAACTAGGTACATAAGAATATTTCCTGTCACAAGCCGGCCTCAACTCAGCATATGCTGAATGCGAACAATCAGCGCTGGTCTTCCGTTGTGACCGACGGGTGACAACACGCACAACAATGTGCACTGTTGTGCACACTTGGTCGAAACATAGCGGAAGCTCCCCCTAAAGGCAGCTGAGCTGTCCCGCTCTGTAGCGAGCTGCGTAGAGTAAAATGTATGCTGTCGACTCTAAGGTCCCATATAAACCGCTCTCGGCTCTGAGAGATGTTTAAATGACAGATGTCATACGGCGGAACCGTCACTGTGACGTAGTTGAGACAACTCTCAGAGCTGAGAAAGTATGGGCAGGAAATGGGGAAGATTATGCTTTTTGTTTAGTAGAGGGCATTGTATGTTTAGTAGAGGGCAGTGTATGTTTAGTAGAGGGCAGTGTATGTTTAGTAGAGGGCAGTGTATGTTTAGTAGAGGGCAGTGTATGTTTTTGACACGAAGGGCCTTACCACAAAACGATTAAACGGCTTATGTTTAAACGATCACCAAAAACGCACCTATTTTACTACCAATAAATTCGAAACGACTGCCAGAATTAGTAAACGATCACCAAATTGAACTTCTTTTTATGTTTAAGTATTTTTTGTTGTTCTTACATGTTCAACCTATCACGAAGGATAAAGGGGGCTTCGCTTCGCTCACCCCCTTTACCCACCTAAGCTACCGCAGTATTTTGCCCTGATATTTTCTGCAACTTTTGGTGATCATTTAGCCATTTCGGGTAGCATTTACTCATTTTGGGTAGGAAAGGTAGCATTTACTCATTTTGGGTAGGAAAAAACTATTTTAATGATCATTATATTTGTTGCCAAATGAAACAAAAGTGTATGGGATTTGACGTTTGTGTTGAGGTTAACCGCTGTCTAATATATTTTGTGGTAACACGGGTAGAGTTCCATTTATCTGAGGTTTGTAACTTGATAAACATTGTCAACACCAACAAAGAGTTTTATTCATCTAAGGTTCTATGGATATCTGGATGAATAACGAAACTCTTTGCATACATTTGCTTTACTTTCTTTACTTGCTTTATTCTGTGGTTCCTTTGCAAGATTTGTAAGTAACCTCAGATGCACGAAACTCTTTGCTTACTTGGTTTGCGTTTAAAATCTACTAACTATTGGCATTCATATGCTAATATTTCAAATTGTCCGTTCCTTTCATTTCATTATTTACTAATACATCTATTGCATTTTGATCCTTAAATTACAAAAAAAGTACTTGACATGGCATAAGTCCATAAAAAACTAAACTTTTGGCGCCCACTTCGTGTAACATTTGACAGTTTGGTTCCATCCACATTGCCACGCCACTCCAGCGGAACACGTGAAAGACATTTTGGACTAGCTGACACTCAGAGTAGTTCCTTTATCTGAGAGCTGATCCCGCGAAATTGGTACCACGTCTAAAGTAAATGATGAGGAGGAAGATGCCAGAGTTCCTAACCTAATTTGTTTAAAAAAGATTTTTCTGTGTATTTTTCGCTGTCAATATATCCGATATGTTACGACCCGAATGGCCGAGTCGGCAGTGAGCCTGCCTAAGAATCCAAGGGTCCCGGGTTCGAGTCCCGGTGGGGGCAGATATTTGTTTGACGAGAACGGATGTCTGTACCCTAGTCACGGTTTTTTATCTATCTAAGTATAATATTTATCTATATAAGTATGTGTATCGTTGTCTAGTACCCAAGATACAGGGAATCCTAGTTTGGGGCTAGATCAATGTGTGTCAATAGTGTCCAAGGTATTATTATTATTATTATTATTTTAATAGTTATTGTGCTTTTCGGGGCGAAGACGAATCCAACGAATTAGATTTAGTTAAAATCAGTCCAGCCGTTCTAAAGTTATAAGCGTTGTAACTACCCCGAGGTTCTTTTGTATATTTACGATGCCCGCATTTCATTTGCGTGTTCCTTCAAATTGTCATTTACCGATATAACGTTACCCTCCTTTTGGTGCAGTCGGATAAAAAGTATCCTATATGTTAATCTAGCTCATAAACTATACCTTTGCTAAATTTCATTGAAAACCGGTTAGCCGATTTAGCGTGATTAAGGCACAAACACACAAACATCCAAACATCATAACATCGCTACTTTTACATTTTAATACTTATTACTCAGTTGGATGGCGACGTGCCCTTACGTTGGCTTAGATAGAACGTTCGCCGACACGAGAGACAATTGAGTATGCCTCCGACGTAGTTTGTAACGGGAAATATTAAACTGCACATCAATAATACTGATTTTCACAGCAAATATCAGGGCAAAATACTGCGGTAGCTTAGGTGAAGGGTAAAGGGGGTGAGCGATGCGAAGCCCCCTTTACCCTTCGTGTTAGGTTGAATATGTAAGAACAACCAAAATTCTTAAAACATAACTTAAGTACACATAATAATAGTTAATGTGACTGATAAATAATGCCTAATTATACACTAGCTTATCTACACACATATCACAAGCTCTCTATGAAGTGTTTAGGAACCGCATGTTCGACCGGCATGGTGGCATTGATCATTGCTATGCACTTGTTTAGCTTGTTCAGAAGTACCAACTTCACAGACAAACTAGGGGCGGCACGCAGGCGGGCGTCGGCGTTCGAAATTTGAATGTCATAATTTGACAAATTTTTGTACATTATGGTCATAATGTACAAATTTTCAGATAAGAAATGAGTTTTGACCACATAGTTTTACATTATGCTGGTCTTAACGTGCGGTTTTTAGACGCAGTAAGACGAGGGTTTATGATACGTGTTTATATAAAATATTTAAAACATAAAATTTGTTTTTGTTGATCCTTTTCTGCTGTGCAAATCGGTATTTTTGATGTGCGATTAAATACTGGTCTTAGATAGTCTAGGCTCGTGTATCGGTACATTAGCGAATCGATTCGTGGTGGTTGAATATTTGGACAGAACCGTATTAAAATAATGTTCATAACAGCTCACACTGCGACATGACTGTCTCGCTGCCGCAGAACATTGCGGAAGTTGTCTGTTTTTAGGGTTCCAAACGGGGCCCTATTACTAAGACTCCGCTGTCCGTCCGTCCGTCCGTCCGTCCGTCCGTCCGTCCGTCCGTCTGTCACCAGGCTGTATCTCAAGAACCTAGCTAGCTAGAGAGTTGAAATTTTCACAGATTATGTATTTCTGTTGCCGCTATAACAACAAATACTAAAAAACAGGATAAAAGAAATATTTAAGGGGGCTCCCATACAACAATTCTTGCAATACCACATACAACTTATGGATGCACCTGGTTACGTACATGGAGTGTGAAAGTAACCGCACCAATAACTTTGTAAACAATATTTTGCTGTGTAAAATCCAAACTATTCACTCCACACCATCGCTTCCATTGAACGGTGGTACGGAACCCTTCGTGCGCGATTTAGACTCGCACTTGACCGTTTTTATTTAGTAATTTCTTCAAAACCACCGGTTATTTCCGACCGCCTTTATGCTAGGTTTAGCCTAGCGAGTAGTGACCCTGCCTACGAAGCCGAGTGTCCTGGGTTCGAATCCCGGTAAGGGCAAATATTTGGGTGATGAGATGAATATTTGTTTCTTAGTCTTGGATGTTTTCTATGTATTTACATAATTATTTATCTCTATTAAATATATCGTCGTCCAGTACGTATGGGCCTAGTCCAATATGTGTAAGATTGTCCTTCAATACTTATTTATTTATATTTCCCAATTCGAAACAGACAGTTTTTTGATATTTCGAATAACTGCTATTTGGCGTAAGAACCATATAAATATTCTTTTTAGACACCAAGAAATAGCAGTTAAAACTTAGCAAGCTTTACGTAAAACACATTTTATTATTTTTTTATTTTCAAGTAGATCCCACAGACTTAGATGTTTTAAAATACACAGATTGAAGTAAAGGGATGTCTTCATGATATATATTTTTTAGGGTATTGGAAAGTGTCTCCTATAACTATCTCTAATAGCGCTTCAAAGTTGAGCATCTGACCGAATTTCAAGTCACCCAACGTCTTAAAGGTGGTTGGGACGGGACGGATTTTGAACCGTATCCCATGGTAATAAAATTTAAAACCTTTAACGGAAAAGTGGCGTTAGCTAACGCCGGTGGTATTCAAGAGGTTAAAAGGCCAATCAATTGATTTCGTCGGTGTAGCGTCGAGGTGCAGGTTTTCGTTTCCTCTCAGCCTGGAACACCCTACGCTGAACAGTCAGTCTCCATCATAGACAAATAAGTAATAAGACTGACATAGTCTTATACAAAAGATCGTAGCCTCGAGAAACTGTGTGAGATCTAGATGGCGCTCTATTTTGAGCTTATTATAGACTGCCATAAAAATCCACGGCCAACAGCGCCACTTAAAGGGCAAGCATGAAAATGGCGCAATACTTCAAAATGATAAGCACAGACAACCACACTACTGAATAGGTACCTATCTAGGTACAACATTGTGTTATTTTGGGTTGTTGACAATTTTCCTGCGCAACACTCAAGCTTCATAGCTACTTGTTTGTATGTAGGTATCTAGGCATTATGTTTGTAACAGAATTATCGAACGCTCTTTTGACTCACTTCCCATTTTCCGATTGAGCTGAAATTTTGCTTTTTACTTATTTATCTATGGTCTCCATTCGGGTCGGTTGCCTGCCAGATCCTCGCAACGGTTCATGAAAAGAACTAATGAACACATTCCGTTCCACAAACGAAGCCATTTCTCAGGCTTGCAAAAAATCCCGAGAAAAGTCTGTTTAGTTTAATTTGGTGCGAAGTGAAGCTTTAATTCTTTTGTAGCACATTAAGCGATGAAGCGCGGCTGTGCGGACTTGATACTTTACTCAGTTATTCTAAAAAGAGTAACGTTTGAGGTCATTAAACTAGGGATCAGAATAAAAATCACCTTCCGTTATTGCTATTTTTTTAGTTCACGGAACACAACATGACATGGCTAGCAGAGGCACGCACACATGTGCTCACGTTGAGCTAGTTCATCAAAACTCCATTTTGCGTGATGGGGGGCTAGCCCACATAATAATAATATAATAATAATACCTTGGACACCTTTTACACACATTGATCTAGCCCCAAACTAGGATTCCCTGTATCTTGGGTACTAGACAACGATATATATACTTATACAGAGAAATATTATACTTAGATAGATAAACAACCATGACTAGGGTACAAACATTCGTTCTCATCAAACAAACATTTGCCCCCACCGGGACTCGAACCCGGGACCCTTGGCTTCGTAGGCAGCGTCACTACCGACTCGGCCATTCGGGTCGTAACATATCGGATATATTGACAGCGAAAAATACACAGAAAAATCTTTTTTAAACAAATTAGGTTAGGAACTCCGCCATCTTCCTCCTCATCATATACTTTAGACGTGGTACCAATTTCGCGGGATCAGCTCTCAGATAAAGGAACTACTCTGAGTGTCAGCTAGTCCAAAATGTCTTTCACGTGTACCGCTGGAGTGGCGTGGCAATGAGATGGAACCAAACTGTCAAATGTTACACGAAGTGGGCGCCAAAAGTTTAGTTTTTTATGGACTTATGCCATGTCAAGTACTTTTTTTGTAATTTCACAAAATCACAAAAAAACATTTCCCAAGCGAAAAAACATAAATTTCAGATTGAAATAAATCAAATTCAGAAAAGAAATATCGAATAATTATAAATAAAAACATTTAAATTTGAAAACACACTTAAATAACATAACTTGAAGATAAATAAAAATATTTTACGACAGTAGATTGATCCAGTGATATCCTAAGAGGACTGCAGAGTGTGGCAATATGTATGGCGTGATGGCGGGACAGAAGAGCAGCGGCAGCAGCATGCCGTCTCGCTCACAACATCGAGAGCAGGTGAGACAGAAATATAATTATACTATTTAATTTCTTTCAGTGGGTTACATTTTAGAGCTAGCTATTTCAAAATCCAGCAGATGGCTCTGTATAGGACCCTGCCATTATTTTTGCTGTGACGCATGATGAATATAGTAAATATGGACAGGACACTTAAATCATCGTCCATTCTCTTTTATGTACCTATGTGTTTTCTTCCATAACTTCATGTCACTTTCTTGTCATAGAAACTTTCCTGTTAATGTATTTGTGTGTTTTGTTGTGAATAAACGTAACGTCTGTCTAAATAAATAAAAAATATATCGTAATATGGTACCTCAAAGTGTCACGTTTGTAAGATAATTGGAATTATAGAATCAATGATCTCAAATATTTATCTTTGCTTCCAATCTCGCTAACGTAAAAAGACATTTTTTGTTTGTTGAAGTGTCCTCTGCCGATATTTACCACATTCATCATCATGCGCCAAAGGAAAAAACTGTTAGGTCCCTAAACAACGCCATCTGTTGGATTTCGAAAAGGCCTGCTCTGAAAGTATCCTGTTTCCCATCCCAGGAATGAGAATGATTCCTATATTTGTATAGTAGCCTAAGAAGGTGACAATAATTATATTGAACATAACAGTAGTTTATGTGACTGCTACATAATGGAGGGTGTTCGATTCCAAATCGATATTCGATCGATGGTTTCGGAACGGCCATTTTGAATTTGCCGTTGCTGCCAACCTTGCAGTTTTTGACAACTGACAGACGAAAGCCCTCGCAATGTAAACGCGCTTTGGTTAGGGTATTGAAATTAAATCGCAGGCCATCTGGAATGTATTCGGGGTTCCCTCAGGATTGTCTATAAAGCTGAGTGTGTTGTGGTTCCCCGAACCAGATAAAGTTCGCATTTACGTGGCCGATTGGTTTTTTACCACGTAACATAACCTGTGTTGGAACACTGTGCTGATCGAGGCTGGCCCGCCAGTCACACAGGAGGTTGGCTGAAGAACCTGTCTACCAAGAAGAGCCTAGGGTGCACCCGGGCCTTGCAGAGAGACAGGAGGTTGACGGGACCGAAGCACAGACCAGGTTAGATCGAACCCAATCATTTTAGCTCGGTGAATCGCCGACGTTCACACTTCTTGGCAACTGATCGCTACGCTACCTCGTAGCTGATGGGCCCCTACGAGGTCATTAGGTGCCGAGAAGCCTGAACAATTTGGTAGCAGAGCGTGGTTTCCTGAGATTTGCAGCCGTCAAGGGCTCCAGGAAGACACGATTTGAGACTATCAATCTGTAGGTATAGGCGGTTATTAGATAACTTGGTTGTGTTCCTATATCCACATAGATTGGTAGTATTGTAAGCTATAGGTCTATTGCTGGTAGTAGACAGACAGATATTGAGTTGAAATTTGCATTGAAGTACCAGTTAGTCAATCTATTAGTGGTCTAGTAATGCTAATGAATGTTTTGGTTAACATAGGTAGTTACATCTATTGATAGCAGGCTATTACATTGTTTTCAGTTATAGCAATTTATAACTTGAACTAATATTGACTATCTGTGTGTGTTGTAGTGATAAAGGGAAACTAAATAGTTATTTACAGAATTTATATAGATATAAAACTCGGTTCCTATTGTTTAAGGAAATCAACATTGTTTAAGTTATAGTTTAGGGTTCCCTCGTTTGGGTTATAGACTGGAGGGTCCAATAAAATTGAGTTACTGCAAATTGTGAGTAAGTATCGTTCCGATCATGTCGTTATCTGAAATCTAGAAGGGTGTTTCTAAGGAACTCAGATGGTTTTCCTCCGCACACGGTCTGATAGACCGTTTAGATAGGCATGATGTGGTATTGGAGCGGTCTATGGACGTTAAGGAACGTTACAATAGGGTGCTCGAATTGTCCGCGCAGGCGGAATCAGTTGATGGTTGCGCACCTGACAGGCTGTCACGGTTGCTAGGGGATGTCGACCAATGTATGGAGATGGCAGCTGCTATCACGCAGAAGGCTGCGGACATACGTAGACAGCGCGAGTCCAGCCATGGTGGTGACATTGAAGCACCTCTGCCGCTTCAGGGTTCAGGGTCCAGGTTACCGGCCATAACTATGCCTACTTTTGACGGAGTGTCCGGTGAATGGATGAGCTTCATCAATCTGTTCGACAGTTTGGTGCACATGCGATCGGACATTACAAAGTCTGTCAAGATGGCTCAGCTGGTGGCAGCATTGAGGGGTGAGCCTAGGGAGCTGGTCGCTCATTTGACAGTTACGGAGGGTAACTATGAAACGGCCAGACAATTGTTGGTCAGACGTTACCATAACAAACGGAGGTTGGCCGATGCCCAACTGAACCGTTTGTTTAGTATCCCGGTTGTGAACAAGGTCGGGGCCATACAGACGGAGGTTTTGAACCCGTTGTTGTCCGTCACCAAGGCTCTAGAGAATCTTGGACTTCCGGTTGGTGAATGGTCGTACCTACTGCTGTACATTGTACTTTCCCGCCTACCCGCTGACGTGCAGACTCGTTTCGAACAGTCTCACGGGAGGTCGGCCGAGGACCTGCCCGCCTTCTCCGACTTGGTCGGATTCTTGGAAGAGGAGGCTCGACGGGCAGAGAATTTGGGGTTGACGGTCACCCATCCTTCGGAGCCACAGAGAGCTGCCGGGAGCGCTGTGAGTAGGGGCCCTCCGACGAGGAAGGACCGCACCAACCGGCAGTCGTATGGGACTGTGAGTGCATTGACCCCACATAGTGAGACCTGCCCATGTTGTAGGCAGATTGGCCATGCTGTGGCCAATTGCAATAAGTTCGGGGAACTTAGGGTTCAGGGACGGCGCCGGATGGCCAAGCAGCGGAGCTGGTGTTTCCTGTGCCTCGGGCCACACATGGCTAGGGACTGCACGCGCACAAAAATGTGCGGATATTGTGGTGGGGCCCACAACAATCTGTTGTGCATGAACCGGTCCGGCCAACAGCCTCCACAGGGCCGTATCCAGGGTGACACGGCATGGGGCCCTGAGAATTCGTTTGCGACTCGGAGCGCAACTCAGGGGCCAACGTCCCCACGTCCACAGGGCCGTACCCAGGGTGACACGGCATGGGGCCCTGAGAATTCGTTTGCGACTCGGAGCGCAACTCAGGGGCCAACGTCCCCACGTGCACAGGGCAGAACCAGGGTGCAGGGCCGCACTCAGGGTCATCACATGGGGGGCCCTGAGTTTTCGGTTGCGACTCAGCATCCAACTCAGCGGGCAATGGGGCCACAAGCACGTGGCCACCCAGGGGTGCAGGGCCGCACTCAGGGTCATCACATGGGGGGCCCTGAGTTTTCGGTTGCGACTCAGCATCCGACTCAGCGGGACATTGGGTGTGTTGAGCAGGCCGTAACGGGCGGGTGGCATGGGACACCTTCGAGCTATGCGGGTGCGGTTCGGACGCCGCCTCAGTTGTCGCCCCGCTCGTCGCCTCGTCCTCGTCGGTCACATGTGATGTCCCCCCCGCTCATGGAGCGGCCACGGTTGAATTCACGCTCACCCCCCTTTACGGGGAATCGTAGGTTGGGAATGGAACCGGCGCGTGGGCCATTTGTACAATGGGACCCTCTGGCGTATAGCTGCATACCTGATCGGTTACAGGCACAGTGGGGCCCCGGGGGCCCTCGCTAGGAATTTGCGGCCCAACAATTTGTTGCCCCCCAACCGGAGACGGTGGTTTTACCGATCGCCTCTGTGCTTGTTTGGGATTTGGCGGGCAACCCAACATACGTTCGCGCCCTATTAGATTCTGGAGCTCAGGGCTGCATTGTATCGAATGATTTAGCAAAATGGTTGGGCCTCAATATAAATAATGTATCGCTGCCGAGGAAATTGGTCCCTGCTGGGGATTACAGGGCAACCCTTCACGGGTTTTGTGATGCCTCTGAACGAGGGTTTGCGGCAGCGGTTTATTTGCGAACCGTCACCTCCACCGGGGAGGTCGACGTGCGTTTGGTTTTGGCAAAAAGCAAGGTAGCGCCTATTCGGACAAGGATGACGATTCCAAAACTGGAACTGTCCGGGGCTGCTCTTTTGACCAAACTTTTGAATCACACTCTAACAGTGTTGCGTGGGTCAGTGGTTTTGGAGGATACGGTGTACGCGTGGACGGACAGCCAGATTGTTTTGTGCTGGCTGAAGGCTTCGGTCCATAACTTAGAGGTTTTTGTTGCGAACCGTGTCTCCCAGATTGTGTCGTCTGAGGTCCCACTGACCTGGAGACATGTACCAGGAGAATTGAACCCGTCTGATTGTGCATCCAGGGGATGTCGGGCTCCTGAACTCGTTAGACACCATTTGTGGTGGGGACCACCCTGGCTTGCCAGGAGAGAATCGGACTGGCCCCACAGCCATGTAGTAGTATCTTCGGATCATGGCCCCAGAGCGGCCGTGCATGTTACCCAGAAGGCTGAGGACCCTGACGCCGGGTTTCTGCTGGACCGGTATAGCTCATGTGTGTTTGTTTGTTTATCCACCAAGGCGGTACATCTCGAGCTCGTTGCTGATCTCTCGGCAGAGGCTTTCATTGCTTGTTTGGATAGGTTTGTTTCTCGAAGGGGACTTCCAACTTTGATCCGCTCTGATAACGGCACTAACTACGTCGGTGCGGAACGATACTTACGAGAGATAGACAACTTTTTGAATGTAAATAAAGTGGATATTGGAACGGCCCTCTCCCGTCGGGGTATACAGTGGACCTTCAGCCCACCGAGTTGCTCCCACTGGGGTGGGATTTTTGAGGCCGTAGTTAAGTCAGCTAAGACGCACTTGGGGCGTATAGTAGGTCAGACCGCGCTGACTTTTGAGGAGCTCGCGACATTGTTTTGTAAGATCGAGGCCGTTCTCAATTCGCGACCGTTGTGTCCGCTCAGCTCGGATCCAAATGACCTGGAGGCTCTGACCCCAGGCCATTTCTTGATAGGACAGCCACTTAACGCGTTGCCCGAGCACCCCTTCGAGGGAGTGAAATTGTATCGGTTGTCAAGGTATCAGATGTTGCAGCAGTTTACTCAGAATTTCTGGAAGCGTTGGTCGCTCGAGTATCTGCATATCTTACAACAGCGCCTTAAGTGGACTGACAAAACCAGCCCCCCTAGTGTTGGTGACCTCGTTCTGGTTAAGGATGCTAACCAACCGCCACTACGTTGGCGCAGGGGGTGCATTGTTAACTTGTTCCCTGGCAAGGACGGGACCCCCCGGTCTGCGGAGGTTCTAGTAGGAGGCTCGGTCCTAAAACGAGCGGTAGCAACGTTGTCTCGGCTGCCCGTAGATTAGGGGACAGGTGGGTGCCTGTCCGGGCGGGTGATTGTTCGATTCCAAATCGATATTCGATCGATGGTTTCGGAACGGCCATTTTGAATTTGCCGTTGCTGCCAACCTTGCAGTTTTTGACAACTGACAGACGAAAGCCCTCGCAATGTAAACGCGCTTTGGTTAGAGTATTGAAATTAAATCGCAGGCCATCTGGAATGTATTCGGGGTTCCCTCAGGATTATCTATATAGCTGAGTGTGTTGTGGTTCCCCGAACCAGATAAAGTTCGCATTTACGTGGCCGATTGGTTTTTTTCATATTCTTTATTGCACAGAAATCTTATAGAAATAGTAAGGTAACAAAGCATTTTATGAGCAAAGGCGAGCTTATCTCTAAAGAGAGATTTCTACCAGCAAACCTAGGTAGGACAGGAAAAATTGTGCAACAGGAGAGTCCTAGTGCGCAATAAAACTGTACATCTAATTGTTTACAACTAAAACATAATAATTTAATACATGATATATACTAAATAAAATACAAAAGCAAAAATTTTTATATATATCAAACATATACTACTTATAAATACATATATAAAAGTACCTATCACGAAAGAGAAAGGAAATGCTCTTTCAATCTTGTCTTAAAAGTGAAAATTGAGGGACTATCTCTAATAGCGTTTTTTACCACGTAACATAACCTGTGTTGGAACACTGTGCTGATCGAGGCTGGCCCGCCAGTCACACAGGAGGTTGGCTGAAGAACCTGTCTACCAAGAAGAGCCTAGGGTGCACCCGGGCCTTGCAGAGAGACAGGAGGTTGACGGGACCGAAGCACAGACCAGGTTAGATCGAACCCAATCATTTTAGCTCGGTGAATCGCCGACGTTCAAACTTCTTGGCAACTGATCGCTACGCTACCTCGTAGCTGATGGGCCCCTACGAGGTCATTAGGTGCCGAGAAGCCTGAACAGAGGGCATTAATACTCGAAGGCTCGTTTCATAATAATATCACTCGAGAGTTTTAATGCCTAATTATGTACAGTTACATACACTAGTTTATCTACACACATATCATAAGCTCTCTTTGATATGTTCAGGAACCGCATGTGCGACCGGCATTGTGACATTGATCATTGCTCTGCAGTTGTTTAGCTTGTTCTGTAGTAAGTACATTACTTATTTGTCTATGGTAGTACCAACTTCACAGGCAAACTAGGGGCGGCACGCAGGCGGGCGTCGGCTTTCAAAATTTGAATATAATTTGACAAATTTTGGTACATTATAGTCATAATGATCAATAAGAAATCAGATAAGAAATGAGTTTTTACCAAGAAGTTTATCATTATGCTGGTAGTAAGGTTTGGTTTTTGGACGCAGTAAAGAGGGTTTATGATACGTGTGTAGATAAAACTTTTTAAACCGACATAAAACAAACGAAATAAATGATAAGTATCAAAACACTTTATTCTGTGTTATGAAATTCTTCTGAAATTTCAGCTTCCCGCACTTCCAACAGAAACGAACCAAATGTGTACAAATGTTCAGAAAAACTACTCTAATTGCTTTTTTTATTTAAAAGCACAGAAAATAGGGTTTTTCTAACCTTGATTTATGCTTGCGTCGGTTTTGTGCGCTCTGCCACACAGTATCGGCAAATGTATGACAAATGACATTTAAAACATTAAAGGTTTTGTGTTATTTTCTATGCCTACTCGTATCTTCTAAGTTCTATTTGGTGTATTGTTTGTATTGAATAAATTCTATAAAGAGTTTAAAACGAACGCCTCCTATACAAGGTTTTATGATTGTTACTCAATCAATCAGAACGGCTGATCGGATTTGGATTACTTGTACAAGGATTATTATAACATACATTTTTATCTTGCTTTGCAAGTATTGTAACTCTTACCTTTTCACGATTTCACGATTCACGAAATTCACGATTGTGTTATACATAATGTAACGCCCATTTAAGATACGATTTACATAATATTTACATACAGGCACATACATTGCATCCCTTTGGGGATTTATTTTCTTCCTCCCCCGCCAGGATTCGAACCCAGGACCTCTAGCTTGGGTAGCACAGACTCGACCTCTCCACTATAGATGTCGTAATTACATTATTTACTTGAATTCGTTTCAAGTTCCGATTTTTACGATGGTATTCAAAATACAGGCCGTGTAAAAGAAACAATTAGACAAAATAATTCGCGAAATTCGTATTAATATTCAGGCTATGTTAAACAAACAATTAGAAAAATACGTCACGAAGTTATGGTATAAAAAAATCAGGCTGTGTTAAACTAACAATTAGACAAAATTCATCACGAATTTATGGTATAAAAAATTCAGGCTGTGGTAAACAAGCAATTAGACAAAATTCTTCACGAATTTATGGTATAAAAAATTCAGGCTGTGTTAAACAAGCAATTAGACAAAATACGTCACGAATTCTTGATATAAAAAATACAGGCTGTGCCGGCCCTCGCGTGCGTTAGCGGAATGTGAAAATATCTCATCACGTACTAAGAGTATGTCTATGTACGTCATTTATAACATGTACCAACCCGACAGTGACGACCTGAATGGCCGAGCCGGCAGTGATCCTGCCTACGAAGCCAAGGGTCCCGGGTTCGAGTCCCGGTGGGGGCAAATATTTGTTGGATGAGACCAATGTTTGTACCATAGTCATTGTGGTTTATCTATTGGCTGTGTAAAACAAACAGATAGTTGTCGTCCCAATCGATAATTGAACACCTCACAATGTTTTCCAAAACAGGTAGTAACAATCCCTTTGTTCACTACTTACAACAGTCTTGTCCAATTGATCCTTCCAATTGTCTTTATTGTACTTTACGTCACTCGGTGTAAAGCAACCTGATTGTTGCACTATCTGTTTGTTTTACGCAGCCAATATTTTTCAACCGACTCCAAAAAGGAGGAGGTTCTAAATTCGAGTGTTTTTGACGTGATAACGTCTTATAAATCGATGAACGCCGGCTGCACCTAGCGTGCAAGCGAGAGCGCGGAACAAGCGATAGAGAGGCACGATCGGACTAAGCGTTTCTTATGACGTTAACACGTAAAATTATCGTACGTAAACCGACTTTACAAACAACCATTTTTTTGTGAGTTTGTTTTTATTTAATTAACGGTCTAGAGAGTTAGTTAAGTGTCTGGTTTAAACAACTAAATGCGACATATTTTTCTAGATACCGCTCGCTCTATTCATTACAGCGAAACGGCATTGTGCTCAATCCTCATACTCATGACAAACACGTCACGAATTTGTGGTATTGAAATACTGACTGTGAAAAACAAACAAATAGACAGACACGTCACGAATTTATGGTATTCAAAATACTGGCCGTGTAAAACAAGCAAATAAAAAAATAAGCCACGAATTTATCAGCTGAAACCAAGTACCAAATAATTTGTATTCACCTAATCTTAAACATAAACCATAGTCTCTCAAACTCAGCAAGCGCTCCCGAGAGGGAAAATTTAACCGAATCGCTTTGATATGTTGCAAAATGGATCTTAAGGCTTTGGTTATAAAGGCGAACTTGAATGTAGCTGCTATGCAGAGTATCTTGGATACAAGTTCATTTTGTTTTCAAGTGCCTACTACAAGACTTGGATACAAAGAGTCACGAGACGTCCCATAACGTACGCAGTTGCAGAATGCAGGGGCTGTTCCGTTGTCTTTCGCCATTTCGTTGACTCAACGCTAATAAGATAATTCTATGATAGTTGGAGCTCAGGTTACTACAGTTGATTACACTTTAATTGATCAGAGTTTGTGAATTTTGACAGTTAGAAAATAGTAGTTTATGTGACTGCTACATAATGGACGGCATTCATACTCGAGAGTGGGTTTACGAAACGAGCCGAAGGCGAGTAGTATTAGGGTCATAATGTGTAATTTTTCAGATAATAAATTTTTGTGTGGCGAGGTATCACCTCAATTATGTTGTTGTTATATATTTTTTTTAACTATATGTGGTTGCTTATAATTAGCCTTTAGTTTATCATAGTTCAAAACTGTTTAATAATATAGCTGTAAGCTTCCCAGAAAAATAATAAAATAAAATAAAATAAAATAAGAAATGAGTTTTTACCAAGTAGTTTAACATTATTCTGATGTGCGGTTTTTGGACGCAGTAAAGAGGGTTTGTTCAGGCTTCTCGGCACCCAATGACCTCGCAGGGGCCCATAGCTACGAGGTAGCGTAGCTATCAGGTGTCAAGAAGTGAGAACGTCGGCGTTTCACCGAGCTAAGTAAATAGATTCTATCTGACCTGGTCTGTGCTTCGTTCCCGTCAAACTCCTGTCTCTCTGCAAGGCCCGGGTGCACCCTAGGCTCTTCTTGGTAGACAGGTTCTTCAGCCAACCAGGTATGGCTGGCAGGCCAGCTTCGAAGCGCACAGTTTCCGTAAATACGAACTTTATCTGGTTCGGAGAACCACAATACACTCAGCTATAAGACAATCCTGAGGGGAGCCCGAATACAATTGCAGATGGCTTACGATTTTATTTCAATGCCCTATACCAATACGCGTTCCATCGCGAGGGCTTGTCGTCTGTCAGTTGTCAAAAAACTTGCCAGGTTGGCAGCAACTTCAAATTCAAAGATGGCCGTTCCAGAACCATAGATCGAGTATCGATTCTGAATCGAACAATCACCCGCCCGGACAGGCACCCACCTGTCCCTTAATCTACGGGCAGCCGAGACAACGTTGCTACCGCTCGTTTTAGTACCGAGCCTCCTACTAGAACCTCTGCAGACCGGGGGGTCCCGTCCCTGCCAGGGAACAAGTTAACAATGCGCCCCCTGCGCCAACGCAGTGGCGGTAGGTTAGCATCCTTAACCAGCACGAGGTCACCAACACTAGGGGGGCTGGTTTTGTCAGTCCACTTAAGGCGCTGTTGTAAGATATGCAGATACTCGAGCGACCAACGCTTCCAGAAATTCTGAGTAAACTGCTGCAACATCTGATACCCTGACAACCGATACAATTTCACTCCCTCGAAGGGGTGCTCGGGCAACGCGTTAAGTGGCTGTCCTATCAAGAAATGGCCTGGGGTCAGAGCCTCCAGGTCATTTGGATCCGAGCTGAGCGGACACAACGGTCGCGAATTGAGATCGGCCTCGATCTTACAAAACAATGTCGCGAGCTCCTCAAAAGTCAGCGCGGTCTGACCTACTATACGCCCTAAGTGCGTCTTCGCTGACTTAACTACGGCCTCAAAAATCCCACCCCAGTGGGGGCAACTCGGTGGGCCGAAGGTCCACTGTATACCCCGACGGGAGAGGGCCGTTCCAATATCCACTTTATTTACATTCAAAAAGTTGACTATCTCTCGTAAGCATCGTTCCGCACCGATGTAGTTAGTGCCGTTATCAGAGCGGATCAAAGTTGGAAGTCCCCTTCGAGAAACAAACCTATCCAAACAAGCAATGAAAGCCTCTGTCGAGAGATCAGCAACGAGCTCGAGTTCAGGAGCCCGACATCCCCTGGATGCACAATCAGACAGGTTCAATTCTCCTGGTACATGTCTCCAGGTCAGTGGGACCTCAGACGACACAATCTGGGAGACACGGTTCGCAACAAAAACCTCTAAGTTATGGACCGAAGCCTTCAGCCAGCACAAAACAATCTGGCTGTCCGTCCACGCGTACACCGTATCCTCCAAAACCACTGACCCACGCAACACTGTTAGAGTGTTATTCAAAACTTTGGTCAAAAGAGCAGCCCCGGACAGTTCCAGTTTTGGAATCGTCATCCTTGTCCGAATAGGCGCTACCTTGCTTTTTGCCAAAACCAAACGCACGTCGACCTCCCCGGTGGAGGTGACGGTTCGCAAATAAACCGCTGCCGCAAACCCTCGTTCAGAGGCATCACAAAACCCGTGAAGGGTTGCCCTGTAATCCCCAGCAGGGACCAATTTCCTCGGCAGCGATACATTATTTATATTGAGGCCCAACCATTTCGCTAAATCGTTCGATACAATGCAGCCCTGAGCTCCAGAATCTAATAGGGCGCGAACGTATGTTGGGTTGCCCGCCAAATCCCAAACAAGCACAGAGGCGATCGGTAACACCACCGTCTCCGGTTGGGGGGCAACCAATTGTTGGGCCGCAAATTCCTAGCGAGGGCCCCCGGGGCCCCACTGTGCCTGTAACCGATCAGGTAGGCAGCTATACGCCAGCGGGTCCCACTGTACAAATGGCCCACGCGCCGGTTCCATTGCCACCCTACGACGCCCCCCGAAGGGTTGTGGGCGTGAGTTCAACCGTGGCCGCTCCATGAGCGGGGGGGACATCACATGCGACCGACGAGGACGAGGCGACGAGCGGGGCGACAACTGAGGCGGCGTCCGAACCGCACCCGCATAGCTCGAAGTTGTCCCATGCCACCCGCCCGTTACGGCCTGCTCAACACACCCAATGTGCCGCTGAGTCGGATGCTGATTCGCAACCGAGAACTCAGGGCCCCCCATGTGATGACCCTGAGTGCGGCCCTGCACCCCTGGGTGGCCGCGTGCTTGTGGCCCCATTGCCCGCTGAGTCGGATGCTGAGTCGCGACCGAAAACTCAGGGCCCCCCATGTGATGACCCTGAGTGCGGCCCCGCACCCTAGTACTACCCTGTGCACGTGGGGACGCTGGCCCCTGAGTTGCGCTCCAAGTCGCAAACGAATTCTCAGGGCCCCATTCCGTATCACCCTGGGTACGGCCCTGTGGACGTGGGGACGTTGGCTCCTGAGTTGCGCTCCGAGTCGCAAACGAATTCTCAGGGCCCCATGCCGTGTCACCCTGGGTACGGCCCTGTGGTGGCTGTTGGCCGGACCGGTTCATGCACAACAGATTGTTGTGGGCCCCACCACAATATCCGCACAATTTAGTGCGCGTGCAGTCCCTAGCCATGTGTGGCCCGAGGCACAGGAAACACCAGCTCCGCTGCTTGGCCATCCGGCGCCGTCCCTCAACCCTAAGTTCCCCGAACTTATTGCAATCGGCCACAGCATGGCCAATCTGCCTACAACATGGGCAGGTCTCACTATGTGGTGTCAATGCACTCACAGTCCCATATGACTGCCGGTTGGTGCGGTCCTTCCTCGTCGGAGGGCCCCTACTCACAGCGCTCCCGGCAGCTCTCTGTGGCTCCGAAGGATGGGTGGCCGTCAACCCCAAATTCTCTGCCCGTCGAGCCTCCTCTTCCAAAAATCCGACCAAGTCGGAGAAGGCGGGCAGGTCCTCGGCCGACCTCCCGTGAGACTGTTCGAAACGAGTCTGCACGTCAGCGGGTAGGCGGGAAAGTACAATGTACAGCAGTAGGTAGGACCATTCACCAACCGGAAGTCCAAGATTCTCTAGGGCCTTGGTGACGGACAACAACGGGTTCAAAACCTCCGTCTGTATGGCCCCGACCTTGTTCACAACCGGGATACTAAACAAACGGTTCAGTTGGGCATCGGCCAACCTCCGTTTGTTGTGGTAACGTCTGACCAGCAATTGCCTGGCCGTTTCATAGTTACCCTCCGTAACTGTCAAATGAGCGACCAGCTCCCTGGGCTCACCCCTCAATGCTGCCACCAGCTGAGCCATTTTGACAGACTTGGTAATGTCCGATCGCATGTGCACCAAACTGTCGAACAGATTGATGAAGCTCATCCATTCACCGGACACTCCGTCAAAAGTAGGCATCGTTATGGCAGGTAACCTGGACCCCGAACCCTGAAGCGGCAGAGGCGCCCCAATGTCACCACTATGGCTGGACTCGCGCTGCCTACGTATGTCCGCAGCCCTCTGCGTGATAGCAGCCGCCATCTCCATACACTGGTCGACATCCCCTAGCAACCGTGACAGCCTGTCAGGTGCGCAACCATCAACTGCTTCCGCCTGCGCGGACAATTCGAGCACCCTGTTGTAGCGTTCCTTAACGTCCATAGACCGCTCCAACAGTTCAAGTTATAAATTGCTATAAACTGAAAACAATGTCCAAACATTCATTAGCATTACTAGACCACTAATAGATTGACTAACTGGTAATTCAATGCAATTTTCAATTCACTAACTGGTACTTCAATGCAAATTTCAAATCACCTACAATGAACCTAAGTTGAGTACCTACTTTTCTGAGTCACATCTCAGTACAACTGGTCATTTAGGGAAAACTGTTATATCTGTCTGTCTACTACCAGCAATAGACTTATAGCTTACAACACTACCAATCTATGTGGATACAGGAACAAAACCAAGTTAGCTAATAACCGCCTATATCCGTGGGTTCCTGGAGCCCTTGACGGCTGCAAATCTCAGGAAACCACGCTCTTGCTACCAAAATGTTCAGGCTTCTCGGCACCCAATGACCTCGCAGGGGCCCATAGCTACGAGGTAGCGTAGCTATCAGGTGTCAAGAAGTGAGAACGTCGGCGTTTCACCGAGCTAAGTAAATAGATTCTATCTGACCTGGTCTGTGCTTCGTTCCCGTCAAACTCCTGTCTCTCTGCAAGGCCCGGGTGCACCCTAGGCTCTTCTTGGTAGACAGGTTCTTCAGCCAACCAGGTATGGCTGGCAGGCCAGCTTCGAAGCGCACAGTTTCCGTAAATACGAACTTTATCTGGTTCGGAGAACCACAATACACTCAGCTATAAGACAATCCTGAGGGGAGCCCGAATACAATTGCAGATGGCTTACGATTTTATTTCAATGCCCTATACCAATACGCGTTCCATCGCGAGGGCTTGTCGTCTGTCAGTTGTCAAAAAACTTGCCAGGTTGGCAGCAACTTCAAATTCAAAGATGGCCGTTCCGGAACCATAGATCGAGTATCGATTCTGAATCGAACAGGGTTTATGATACGTATATAGATAATAGTAGATTATGTGACTGATACATAATGGAGGGCATTAAAACTCGAGAGTGGGTTTATGAAACCAGCCGAAGGCGAGTTTCATAATAATATCACTCGAGAGTTTTAATGCCTAATTATGTACAGTTTCTTACACTAGTTTCTCTACACACATATCATACTCTTTGATGTGTTCAGGAACCGTATGTTTGACCGGCATTGTGGCATTGATCATTGCTCTGCAGTTGTTTAGCTTGTTCTGTAGTACCAACTTCACACACAAAGTAGGGGCGGCAAGCAGGCGGGCGTCGGCGTTCGAAATTTGAATGTCATAATATGTACAAAATTTACACATTATGGTCATAATGTTCAATATTCGGATAAGAAATGAGTTTTTACAAAGTAGTTTAACATTATGCTGATCGTAACGTTTGGTTTTTGGACGCAGTAAAGAGGGTTTATGATACGTGTGTAGAAGTTATTTAAATATTAGTGTAAGAGGGGACATTTACAGATATTAACAGATATTTACACATTTACACACCAACTACTTGTGCCTACATGTGCGTGTAGTTTCCTTGGCAAAATATTAACAGAAGAGAGAAATTTATTAAGCAAAAGATTCATGAAAATAAGTACAGAGAATATAAATAAGATATTTCATTCTACTTAGTTGAAGACAGTACGTGTGGGGCTGCCGCTCCATCCTCATATAGGCCTGTGCAAAATATTAACTGA
The DNA here is from genome assembly GCA_949825045.1 of Argyresthia goedartella. Classification (NCBI taxonomy): domain Eukaryota; kingdom Metazoa; phylum Arthropoda; class Insecta; order Lepidoptera; family Argyresthiidae; genus Argyresthia; species Argyresthia goedartella. The sequence goes on along the minus strand of OX463832.1, from coordinate 4,071,499 downwards.
CAGAGACTTGAAGGTGTTGAGCCCGGATAAAATATCAATATCTGCCTTGACGTATTTGCAAATAGCACTGTACTGGCGGCAAGATGTCGTTAAAGGAGCGTTGGTACCCAGGTTAGTCTTAACAAGGGGAGAGTTGGTACCCAGGTTAGTCTTAACAAGGGGAGAGTTGGTACCCAGGTTAGTCTTAACAAGGGGAGAGTTGGTACCCAGGTTAGTCTTAACAAGGGGAGAGTTGGTACCCAGGTTAGTCTTAACAAGGGGAGAGTTGGTACCCAGGTTAGTCTTAACAAGGGGAGAGTTGGTACCCAGGTTAGTCTTAACAAGGGGAGAGTTGGTACCCAGGTTAGTCTTAACAAGGGGAGAGTTGGTACCCAGGTTAGTCTTAACAAGGGGAGAGTTGGTACCCAGGTTAGTCTTAACAAGGGGAGAGTTGGTACCCAGGTTAGTCTTAACAAGGGGAGAGTTGGTACCCAGGTTAGTCTTAACAAGGGGAGAGTTGGAACCCAGGTTAGTCTTAACAAGGGGAGAGTTGGTACCCAGGTTAGTCTTAACAAGGGGAGAGTTGGTACCCAGGTTAGTCTTAACAAGGGGAGAGTTGGTACCCAGGTTAGTCTTAACAAGGGGAGAGTTGTTACCCAGGTGAGTCTTAACAAGGGGAGAGTTGGTACCCAGGTTAGTCTTAACAAGGGGAGAGTTGGTACCCAGGTTAGTCTTAACAAGGAGAGAGTTGGTACCCAGGTTAGTCTTAACAAGGGGAGAGTTGGTACCCAGGTTAGTCTTAACAAGGGGAGAGTTGGTACCTAGGTTAGTCTTAACAAGGGGAGAGTTGGTACCCAGGTTAGTCTTAACAAGGGAGAGTTGGTACCCAGGTTAGTCTTAACAAGGGGAGAGTTGGTACCCAGGTTAGTCTTAACAAGGGGAGAGTTGGTACCCAGGTTAGTCTTAACAAGGGGAGAGTTGGTACCCAGGTTAGTCTTAACAAGGGGAGAGTTGGTACCCAGGTTAGTCTTAACAAGGGGAGAGTTGGTACCCAGGTTAGTCTTAACAAGGGGAGAGTTGGTACCCAGGTTAGTCTTAATAAGGGGAGAGTTGGTACCCAGGTTAGTCTTAACAAGGGGAGAGTCGGTACCCAGGTTAGTCTTAACAAGGGGAGAGTTGGTACCCAGGTTAGTCTTAACAAGGGGAGAGTTGGTACCCAGGTTAGTCTTAATAAGGGAAGAGTTGGTACCCAGGTTAGTCTTAACAAGGGGAGAGTTGGTACCCAGGTTAGTCTTAATAAGGGGAGATTTGGTACCCAGGTTAGTCTTAACAAGGGGAGAGTTGGTACCCAGGTTAGTCTTAACAAGGGGAGAGTTGGTACCCAGGTTAGTCTTAACAAGGGGAGAGTTGGTACCCAGGTTAGTCTTAACAAGGGGAGAGTTGGTACCCAGGTTAGTCTTAACAAGGGGAGAGTTGGTACCCAGGTTAGTCTTAACAAGGGGAGAGTTGGTACCCAGGTTAGTCTTAACATGGGGAGAATTGGTACCCAGGTTAGTCTTAACAAGGGGAGAGTTGGTACCCAGGTTAGTCTTAATAAGGGGTAGGTATTACGTTTCGAAACGTTTTCGAAGTTGTAATGTCTGTGAAAGCCAATCTTAGACTATTCGGCAAAATTTCAAGTGAACGATATCATAATAAAATATCGTCCTCAAAACACCAAACAGCACTATTCAAGTTTTTTTTTTTGGAATGGCGCCAGAATTAAACAATTAACTTCCCGAAAATGTTCGTAAAATGGTGAACATTAACCAATTTAAAAAAGAAGTGAGGAAATTACTTATAGGTAAAGCATACTACAACATCAAGGACTACAATGATGTATTAATATAAATGATAATGAACTGTGATCTTTTCTTTTTATAGCACACGTTACCCCGTCCGATCGATTTATTAATGCCTATCTACTATGTAAAATTTAATGAATGTATGTGTGTAACCAAATAATTAATTCCTATCTATTGTGTAAAATTTAATGCATTTGTAACCAAATATTTGTATGCCAAGCGGCTAAAAATAGCGAACCTATACAAAACATCAATCTTAACCAGATTTTTACCGACCGATGTATCACCTATTTATCACAATTAGACGATTTGATTTGATTTAAAATTAGACAGAAACTTGAAGAGCTGAAAACAACTCGAGTGTCGGGTATAGTGCTATAAGGACTGTCTAGTTCGTCTATTATCAGTTTTTAAAACTACACACGATAGCGACTATAGTTTAGCATTTGTATGGCAACGCGTACAGCGCCTCTAGCGGTATCTTCGTGGAACTAAAAATGGTATATTTCTATCCTTGTCCTCGTCATATAAAAGAAAGAGAAAGTGGCATTATTACTATTTATTTATTTATTAATACACAAAACAGCATTACAGACAAACATTACAACATAGAGATTTGACTAAACATTTCCGTCTGAAACGCCAAAACCATAGATAACATGACTATGAAACACACTTGACAATAAGCAAATAATTATATGACTTAAAATAATATAAATCTAAGTAATTAGTAAATTATTATAGGCACATAGATAATATGTGCTTTACTGTAACAATTTTAAAATCTTATATTTAAAACATGGCAGTAAATTGTGATAGATGTCAGGCCCGTTGGGATCATGATTAGCAGAAACCGCGTTGCATGAACGACACATCCGCACCAGTGGGTTGTTGGCGCTGACGTTAATTCTGCAAGGGGGGATAGAAAAAGTGCGGGGGATTCTCACAGATCGGTTAGGGACGTAGATCTCAATGTTTGATAGTAGTGACGTTGCTATGGTGCCTCTGACTATTTTATGAAGACAGACGAGGCCTTGGAGTTTTCTACGGTTTTCAAGTGTATTTATGTGGTAGTGCTTACATCTCGTCTCATATGAGCTGAGCGTACGCCGATGACCAAAGCGTGCACACAGCATGCGCAGAAATCGCTTCTGTACGGACTCTATTAAGTCAATATGGACTTTATAATGCGGGGACCATATAATAGAGGCATATTCGAGCCTGCTGCGGACCAGGGTGTTATAAAGGAGTATGAAACTCTTTGGGTTCTTGAAAGTCTTAGTGACGCGGGAAATAAATCCTAGAAGTTGGTTGCATTTTGGAATGAGTGCTGCATAATGGTGATTGAAACTAAGTTTCTCGTCAAAAATTACGCCAAGACCTCGAGCGACGGATTTCCTTTGTAATGCTACAGAATCTATATTGTAGTCATAGCTAATTTTATTCTTATTAAGTGTGAAAGATATACTGAAGCATTTGTCTATCCCTAGTGCCATGTGGTTTTCGTTGCACCAGTCAGAAAGCGTGTCAATGTCAGCCTGGAGCTTAACGCAGTCGTTTGTATTTCGGATTCTGGAAAATATTTTAAGGTCGTCTGCGTATAACAGACAAGGATTATTAAGTTTCGCAGCCAGATCGTTGATAAAGATTATAAGGAACAAAGGTCCTGTTAGTGATCCCTGCGGAATACCGGAGGATATCCTTACCGGTTGGGATGAGTAACCCTTCAATGCAACTATCTGGTTACGATTCTGCATGTATGATGTCACCCATCTAAGAAAATCCCCGTGTATACCATAGGATGCCAGCTTCTTGCAGAGTATACGATGATTGACTTTGTCAAAGGCTTTTTTTAAATCTGTGTAAATGGAATCTACTTGACATCGATCGTTAAAGGATTTGCTTATATAGTGTGTGTATTCAAGTAGCTTCGATACAGTAGATTTATTTCTGACAAATTTCTGACAATTCTGATTACAGTAGTAACATCCGTTGCGTTTACTACGCGTACTCATAATAGACTTACTGTATTCAAAGAATTTTTATCTACACACGTATCATAAACCCTCTTTACTGCGTACAAAATCCGCACGTTACGTTCAGCATAATGTTAAACTACTTGGTAAAAACTCATTTCTTATCTGAAAAATTACACATGATGACCATAATGTGTAGTTTTTCTGTATATTATGACATTCAAATTTCGAACGCCGACGCCTGCCTGCGAGCAGCCCCTAGTTTGTCTGAAAGTTTGTGAAGTTGGTACTGTCATTCAAATTTCGAACGCCGACGCCCGCCTGCGGCACGTTGGTACTACAGAATAAGCTAAACAATTGCAGAGCCACAATGCCGGTCAAACATGCGGTTCCTGACCACATCAAAGAGAGCTTATGATATGTATGTAGATAAACTAGTGTATGTAACTGTACATAATTAGGCATTAAAACTCTCGAGTGATATTATTGTGAAACTCGCCTTCGGCTCGTTTCATAAACCCCCTCTCGAGTATTAGTAGTTAGTTTAGTAGTTTATGTGACTGCTACATAATGGAGGGCCATTATGTAGCAGTCACATAAACTACTATTAATCGCCTATGTTGTTTTTAATCTGGATTCGAACCCGCACATATATGGAATGAAAATGCTCTGTAATTTTACGATACGGATCGAAAGGCTTAATCATAAGGCTCATTTTTGTCTCAGGAACAGCATGAAATTTTACATTTTGTATTTTGCTCTCAAAATCTAACTTTGGTATTCACAAGTCAAAAGCGATCACGCCTCTTTGCTGTAGAAGTATAATTTGAATTGAATTTAGTGCCTGTGTAACCGAGAACAGTACAGATCTACATCCTAGCGTGGGGCCAGGCACAGATGTATGTGCTTGCTGTATAAAGGCGAAACAGAAAGGTTAAATCATATTTTATGGCGCTTGTATCGGAATTAGCAACTCGATTCGATTCAACCATAGATATTAATACAGAGACAAGAAAAAACTATGCAAGATATTAACAATATTTATTTTACATTTTTTCGAAGTACTCTCCTTTATTCTCTATGCAAATTTCCATTCGCCTAAAACAACTATTAAAACACTTTAGCCAGTGTTGATCAGATAGGTCTGAAATTGTGACTTCGTAGGCGGCCACGGCCTCTTCGGCACACGAATTATTGACGTGATAACGTCTTATAAATCGATGAACGCCGGCTGCATGCACGAAAAAGTGTCACGTTTCGCCTGAGCCGAGCGTGCAAGCGAGAGCGCGGAACAAGCAATAGAGAGGCATGATCGGTCTAAGCGTTGACGTTATCACGTAAAATTATCGTCCGTAAACCGACTGTACAGACAACCATTTTATTTCCTTGATTATCGGGAACAAAATAAATCTTAGGGAACTAAATCAGGACTGCACGGTGGATGGGACAAGGTTTAACCACCAACATAACAACATAAACATTTACATACACACACATACATTGCTTCTGGCCCCACACTAGAATACCCTGTGTTGTGGAAACCAGAAACAGCGACGTCACACACACATAAACATCCAAGACCTGGGATTTCTCTACCCCCAGCCGGGGTTCGAACCCGGGACCTCTCGCATGGTAGGCAGATTCGCAACCGCTGCGCCACAGAGCTCGTCTATTCCTCACACACCGGACACCGGGCTCCTCAACAAACGCCTTTGTTCCGAGGGACGCATGTGACGAAGCGTTGTCGTGATGCAGCATGACTCCTCGGAGCCCGGTCTTTGGTCTCCTCTCTCGCAGAGATGGGAAACTATCGGCAATGCTACTGTTGTATACCATTCCAAGTTTTTTTTTTTTTTTTTTTTTTTTAAATACCTTGGACACTATTTACACACATTAATCTAGCCCCAAACTAGGATTCCCTGTATCTTGGATACTAGACAACGATACACATACTTATATAGATAAACATTATACTTAGATAGATAAACAACCATGACTAGGGTACAAACATCCGTTCTCATCAAACAAATATGTGCCCCCAGGGTCTCGAACCCGGGACCCTTCGCTTCGTAGGCAGGGTCACTGCCGACTCGGCCATTCGGGTCGTCAACAGATAATGATTTTGTTAACAGATCTATGATTTTACAACATTGTTGTCGACACTCGCCCGCTGCGAGAAAAAAAAACTAGCCATCTGGGGCCCAATTCCGGTACACAATTACAGCTCAATGACAATTACATGACGATTACGGTCAACTTTAGATATCCAATATCTGACGATTTTGTAATCCGATTCCCTTTGTTGATTAACTTAATTATTGTGCTTACCAATTAATTTAATTTTTACCATAATTGCCAAACAAAATATTCTCCGAACGCCAAATATTGGATATGTAAAGTTGACCGTAATCGTCATGTAATTGTCATGGAGCTGTTATTGTGTACCGGAATTGGGCCCCAGATCTAAGGTTCCGTACCCGAAGGGTGCCAAACGGGACCCTATTACTAAGCCTCCGCTGTCCGTCTCTCTGTCCGTTCGTCCGTCCGTCTGTCACCGGGCTCTATCGTATCAACCCAAATAGGTGGAGAGCTGAAATTTTCACAGAATTTGCATTTCTGTTGCCGCAACAGCAACAAATAATGAACTATACGCAATTTTGAAAATTAAACGCGGTCCCCATACAAGCGACTGTTTTTTTTTAAATCCCTGCTCTGCGAAATACCCCATAACATGATTCAATATCACGATAAATTTCGCTGTTCTTAACAACATTGAGATGGCTCAGTCGGTTTCGTATCGGTTTCACATACTTGAAGTTCCGGGTTCGATTCCCAGAGAACACATATATTTTCTCTTTGTTTTGGTTTTAATATTTAGGATTTAGTGGTTTTTAGGGTTCCGTACCCGAAGAGTTCCAAACGGGACCCTATTACTAAGACTTCGCTGTCCGTCCGTCCGTCCGTCCGTCCGTCCGTCTGTCACCAGGTTGTATCTCAAGAACCTAGCTAGCTAGAGAGTTGAAATTTTCACAGATTATGTATTTCTGTTGCCGCTATAACAACAAATACTAAAAAACAGGATAAAATAAATATTTAAGGGGGCTCCCATACAACAATACCACATACAAACTTATGGATGCACCTGGTTACGTACATGGAGTGTGAAAGTAACCGCACCAATAACTTTGTAAACAATATTTTGCTGTGTAAAATCCAAACTATTCACTCCACACCATCGCTTCCATTGAACGGTGGTACGGAACCCTTCGTGCGCGATTTAGACTCGCACTTGACCGGTTTTTATTTCTTCTTCTTTTTGTTTTGGTTTTATCAAAATGGTACAGAACCCTTCGCGTGCGAGTCCTACCCGCATTTGACCGATTTTTTTTAAATGCCAACCCCAAATACTCCGTTATAAAAAAATAAAAAAAAAACTGTCACGACATAAAATACTACATAATTATCGAACCTGTTCACAAAATTTCACGAAAATCGGTTGAGAAATGCGACCTGTAGGGAAGAACAGGCCGACAGAAAACCAAAGCGTTTTTGCCCAAGCTGAAACGGAGACGCTTCACTCGCTCGCTCAACATCGGAACTTTATAAGCAGCAGTCTGTCTGTACATTAGGGCTCTCTGTAACACCCTGTAAAAATATGGATGTACATATTTATAACTGCAGAGAAACGTATCATTTTACTATGGATGTATTCAAACTCGAGTAAACATAAATAAAATATGATATGGCTATTCGATGCGGCACATTGCGTATGGCCAGTATGCGATGAGCTCTCTGTAGTATACAGGGAAGCTGCGTTTGTGGTTCAAGTGATTTTTGACTTGACCACGCGATTTTAAAGCTACCAGGCCCACCGGGGATTGTGATGATATGATAGTATTCCATAAATATAATAAAAAACCGGCCAAGTGCGAGTTGGACTCGCTAACCGAGGGTTCCGTACAAATCGCATTTTTTGTGCAATTCATCTACAAATTTAGGGTTTTCCGATGTTTTCCTTTACTTGAGCTATAAAACTTTCGTGTCAAAGGAGATCATTCACGTTTCATACATTCTTGGGCCAAAAAATAAAAGTGCCGGCCAGAAAAAAAAAGTGTAATATTTGGATAGAACACACAATTCATATTATTTTTTACTATGACACCAAACCTGTGCGCCCCATGGTTACGATTCTATAGGCTATTACAATAAAAATGTTATTATGATAGTGTTGTTTTGAAGCATTTGATCGTGTAATTGAATTGTTTTGTATCAAATAACACAGGCGCTTGGATTTAATTGTTGAGGGTTAAGTATTTGACCTGTATGTATGTATATCTGTACCTATGTCCGGTCGTAAATACTCAACGGCTCAACCAATTTTGATAAATAATACGACATTAGATTTGTCTTAATCGCCCGGGTGACACTGTAGTAAAAAAAAACTGACGAATTATAGGAACAGACATACATACATACATACAGGTCAAATTCTTAACTCCCAACACATAAATACAAGCGCCTGAGTTATTATAATACACAATAATTCAATATACACGATCAAATGCTTCAAAACAAAACTGTATATTAATAGCCTATAGATTCGTAACCATGGGGCGCAGAGATTTGGTGTCGTAGTAAAAAATAATAGGAATTGTGTGTTCTATCCACAGATATTGTGGTTCTGTAGCCTATTTATCTACACATACTCCATACTTACACACAAACAATTACAACTTAAAACTATTAATATTTATACTTACATACTTAATCAAACTACACAAAAATACTGACTACAAATATATATATATATATAAATAACATATATAACTAAATACATGTATATATAATATAGATATATAAGTAGCATACTTACCAACTTATTATCGACTGGTCGATACATCGATAATGCCCGTTCGATTCTATCGAATGTCCGAACTCCCTAGCCCTCCGCGGCGACCTGTTCCACGATGATAACGCGTGATCGGCATCGCCGGACAGAAGTCAGCCAAACCAATCAGTCACCTATGAAACATAACGCGGAGCGCACGCTCGCCGCCATCGCTCCATGCTTACGCTTTGCTTCATGTTTGATGTTAATTGTATATAGATTTGCTTTCCTATCGCTGATAATATAATATATGTGCTGTGTTTTTCTCCTGCCTATACTAGACTATGACTCTGTGCTTGTGCTTCCTATTCTTTTGTGCCTTCTGTCTTGAAACATACGTGGATAACCTGATGTGTCTTACGGATTACATGGACTAAACCAGTAAGTACTTTGTTTTACTGGCGCCGAATCACCACAACCATCATCATAAACCACACTGGTGACCCCGACACTGAACATGGAAGACAAAAACAGCGACACGCAAGCCCCGAACCCCGGTACTAGTGATGGAGGCAAGTCGACATTATCGACATCGATAAATGCGGCCAGTATATTTAAGGTCGGAGTAAAGGTACCACCATTTTGGGCAGAAGAACCCGAGATTTGGTTCGCTCAGGTTGAAGGCCAATTTGCCATATCGGGGGTTACTAATGATACCACCAAATTTAATTATATCATTGGGCACCTTGACAACCAATACTCCAGAGAGATCAAAGATATCATAATTAACCCTCCAGCGACCAACAAATACCAGAAACTAAAGACCGAGTTGGTGAAGAGGCTGAGCGATACAAAGGAAAAGAAAGCTAAACAGCTATTGATGCATGAGGAACTAGGGGACCGCAAGCCGTCCCAATTCCTTCGCCATCTAAAAGGTCTAGCTGGCTCAAGCGTAACCGACGAATTTATGAAGACCATCTGGATTAGTCGCCTACCCGTCAACATCCAGACAGTGCTCGCAGGTCAACCAGCTGCAACATCTCTGGACGATCTCTCAGACTTGGCAGATAGAGTGCACGATATTATTCCGCCCGCACCAAAGATTGCTGCAGTAAGCGACGGCGTACCCAGCTCCATCATCAACGAGCTTGCACACGAGATTTCTGAGCTTCGAAAGCAGTTCCAGAACCTGTCTGAAGGAAGGAGTTCCAGATCTCGTACACCAGCTTCGCGTAGCAAACGCAGTCCTAGCAGGCAGCGCTCGCAATCCAACTACAGGAAGTACCCAGTATGCTGGTACCATAGCAAGTTTGGAGAGAAGGCCGGCAAGTGCATCCGTCCATGTGACTACAAAGCGGAAAACCCCAGGGGCAGTCGATAATGGCGGCGGACGATTGCCCTTCCACTTCAACTGGCCGTCTATTCGTCACCGATCGAACCTCGAAGACGCAGTTTTTGGTCGACACTGGTAGTGACCTCTGCGTCTTCCCACGGTCGGCGCTCCATGATCGACGTGCAAAGACTAATTACAGTTTGTGTGCTGCTAACGGTTCAAATATTTCTACCTACGGTTATGTAAACTTAGATTTGGATTTAGGCTTACGTAGAAGTTTTGCTTGGCGTTTTGTAGTTGCCGATGTAACTAAACCAATAATAGGTGTAGATTTTTTAAATTTCTATAGCATTATTGTAGACTGTCGCAATAAACGCCTCATAGATAATTTAACATCAATTGCAGCTATTGCCACCACAGCAGATTGTAAGAGCGTGTCTTCCGTGAAGGTTGCTACTGGCGAAACGCGATACCATCGTATCCTCGAAGAGTATCCGGAGATAACTCGACCAGCCGGTAAACATCACCCATCACCACATAACACTGTACACCATATACGCACTACACCTGGACCACCAGTTGCTACTCCCCCTCGTCGTCTAGCTCCGGATAAGCTGAAGATCGCTCAGCGTGAGTTCCAGTCCATGCTTGCTAGTGGCACAGCCAGGCCCTCCGAGAGTCCCTGGTCATCGGCTCTCCACTTAGCGCCGAAGAAAGACAACGGTTGGCGCCCATGTGGAGACTATCGTAAGCTCAACGCACGTACGGTGCCTGACAGGTATCCGATCAAGCACATCCACGATTTCACACACAGCGTTGCAGGTTGCACTATTTTCAGCACATTAGATCTGGAAAAAGCTTACAATCAGATACCTGTCAGCACTGAAGACATTCCGAAGACCGCCATAACAACTCCATTCGGGTTATTCGAATTCCCGTACATGACGTTCGGTCTTCGTAATGCAGGACAGACTTTCCAGCGTTTCGTTGACGAGATGACGAGAGGACTTGACTTCGTCTATTCTTATCTAGATGACTTTCTGATATATTCCCGCAGCCCCGAGCAACACGAGGAGCATCTGCGAGCTGTCTTTCAGAGGCTTAAGGATTATGGGATGTTGGTGAACACCTCAAAATGCGTCTTCGGTGAAAGTGAAGTCACTTTCCTGGGATACAGCATTTCAGAGAAAGGATGTAGGCCCCTAGACTCCAAAGTAAAAGCGGTAAAGGATTTCCCTCCTCCAGCAACCGTCCGGCAGCTCAGAGCTTTTTTAGGCATGCTCAATTTTTATAGGAGATTTCTTCCTCTAGCGGCCCAAATACAAGCCCCGCTGCACGCCTTGCTGAGTGGTTCGGCCAAGGGATCGCAACCGATCACACTTTCTGGTGAGCAACTAATAGCTTTTGAAGCTTGTAAAGAAAGCTTGTCTAATGCCACCTTATTAGCTCACCCTGATTGCGCCGCCAGCCTTGCCGTTATCACCGACGCATCCGACAAGGCCATCGGAGCTGTTCTCCAGCAGCTGAAAGACGGCGCATGGGAGCCGCTTGCCTTCTTTTCTCGCAAGCTGACACCATCCCAGACTAAGTATTCTCCCTATGACAGGGAATTACTGGCCATTTACGAGGCTATAAAATATTTTCGGCATATGCTCGAGGCCAGGCATTTCGTTGTGTATACCGACCACAAGCCGATCAGTTTTGCATTTCACGAAAGAAAGAAAAACTGTTCGCCAAGGCAGTATAGGCACCTAGACTTTATCTCGCAGTTTACTACTGATATCCGGCATATATCTGGTAGAGATAATGTTGTCGCTGATGCTTTATCACGTATAGAAGAACTGGGAGCTCCAGTTAACCTCGAAACACTAGCCGATACACAGGAGTCAGACCAAGAGCTGCAAGAGCTGTTACGCAATGGCTCATCCTTGCAGTTGCAGAAACTTCACGTTCCCAATAGTCGATCACCTCTGTACTGCGACGTCAGCACGCCGACTTCCCGGCCTTATGTCCCGAGGATCCATCGTAGACAAGTCTACGAGAGCCTACACTCCCTCAGTCACCCAGGTGCTAACGCTTCCGCAAAGTTAGTCGCCGACAGGTTTGTCTGGCCTGGCATACGGAAGGACTGCAGGGAGTGGACGCGCACTTGTCTTCAGTGTCAACGCGCCAAGGTAAATCGCCACGTTACCGCCCCCCTTGGCACCTTTAAACTACCACAAGCCCGCTTTAAAAATATCCATCTTGACTTGGTCGGCCCGCTTCCCTTATCACGCGGCTATCGGTATTGCTTAACCGCTGTGGATAGGTTTACCCGCTGGCCTGAAGCAATACCGATAGAGGACATCACAGCTGAGACCGTAGCAAAAACGCTGCTATCAGCGTGGATAGCCCGATTTGGTTGTCCAACAGACATAACAACGGACCGCGGAAGCCAGTTCGAGTCGGCATTATTTCAATGTCTGTCTAAGCTAGCAGGTTTTGAGCATAGGCGTACAACGGCATACCATCCTGCCTGTAACGGTCTCGTTGAGCGATTCCATAGGCAGCTCAAAGCCGCAATAGTGTGCCACGCGAATGAAAGGTGGACCGAATCATTGCCCTGGGTTTTGTTAGGCATCAGGACTGCATTTAAAGAGGACTTGCAGAGCTCTTCAGCAGAACTGGTATACGGGGAGCCACTGAGACTCCCTGGAGAGTTTTTCAACCCTAGCACGAGCGGAACAACCGACATATCGGAGTTCTCTACTAGGCTGCGACTCTTTGCTGAAAAGTTGAAACCCGTGCCAGCTGCCCGTCATAGTAAGCCTAAAGTATTTATTTACAAGGAGCTTACTACCTGTGATCACGTGTTCCTTCGTGAAGACGCATCGCGAGGTTCTCTTCAGCCAGCTTACTCCGGGCCACATAAAGTACTTTCCAGAGGAGACAAGGTATTCAAAATTGTTGTAAATAATAAGGTGAAGACAGTGTCTATAGACAGACTTAAACCCGCTTTCACACTACCTGACGATGTAGACATACAAAAAAGTCTCCCTATACCTATTGTCTCTAATCCAGTTCCTGCTCCAAGGAACTATGTCACTCGTTCTGGCCGCCAGGTCAGGTTTCCAGATTATTATCGCCCTTAACGGTCTCTGGAGGGGAGTGGTGTAGCCTATTTATCTACACATACTCCATACTTACACACAAACAATTACAACTTAAAACTATTAATATTTATACTTACATACTTAATCAAACTACACAAAAATACTGACTACAAATATATATATATATATAAATAACATATATAACTAAATACATGTATATATAATATAGATATATAAGTAGCATACTTACCAACTTATTATCGACTGGTCGATACATCGATAATGCCCGTTCGATTCTATCGAATGTCCGAACTCCCTAGCCCTCCGCGGCGACCTGTTCCACGATGATAACGCGTGATCGGCATCGCCGGACAGAAGTCAGCCAAACCAATCAGTCACCTATGAAACATAACGCGGAGCGCACGCTCGCCGCCATCGCTCCATGCTTACGCTTTGCTTCATGTTTGATGTTAATTGTATATAGATTTGCTTTCCTATCGCTGATAATATAATATATGTGCTGTGTTTTTCTCCTGCCTATACTAGACTATGACTCTGTGCTTGTGCTTCCTATTCTTTTGTGCCTTCTGTCTTGAAACATACGTGGATAACCTGATGTGTCTTACGGATTACATGGACTAAACCAGTAAGTACTTTGTTTTACTGGCGCCGAATCACCACAACCATCATCATAAACCACAGTTCTATCCGAATATTTATCTTTTTTTTCTGGCCGGCACTTTCACTTTTTGGCCCAGAATGAATGATCTCCTTTCATGATTCTAGTTCAACGGGAATTATATTATAGGTTTTGATTCCCCTGCGAGTATCGGGCAAATTCAGCAAATTTGTGATATATCTTTTGATTGGGTTGACCAATAAGTTTGATGTATTCACAATGCATAATTTTCATAATTTCTCTATACACACACACAAATAGTTCAAATGACAACATATTTATTTAAATGGTGTACAAAGGCGAGCTTATCTCTAGTATGATATCTCTTCCAGCAACCCAAGTCAGATGAGATAGGTTGATCGCTGTGAACGTATATACCTCGCGCCACGAATTAAGAGCGCTGGTCGACGTTGGCGGGAATGACTGCGCATGTACAGGTATTGAAAAGTGAATAATGCGCATTCAAGGCCACCGCTCATAACTCGTGGCGCGACGTATAGACCTATGTGTACAACAAAACCTAATTATAATGTTCCTAGTACATACTTCCATACATATTACAAATCAATAAACTTACGGCTCGTATTTAATCGCACCTCAAAAATACTGATTTGCACAACAAAAAAGGATCAGCAAAAACACTGTTTTTGTTTCAAATATTTTATGTGTACTCAAGTTTATGTTTTAAGTATTTTTTCTTGTTCTTACATGTTCAACCTAACACAAAGGATAAAGGGGGTTTCGCTTCGCTCACCACTACCCTTCACCTAAGCTACCACAGCATTTTGCTCTGATATTTGCTGTTCAAATCAGTATTTTTGATGTGCAGTTTAATATTTCTATCAACTAACTATACGACTGCCTACAATACATAAAATTTAAATCCTAAATTTAAATATATTGAGAGTAGGACTGTCCCTGATGGTGACGGGGAGTGCATTCCACAACCGAATGGCTCGGAGTCTAAACCCGTGCTCGTAGGACGCGGTGTTATATTTCGGCTTATGTTTAAACGATTACCAAAAACGCACCTATTTTACTAATAATAAATTCGAAATGACTGCTAGAATAGATAAATGTCCACCAAATTGTGTTTGGATAAATGATCACCAAACCTCTTTCTATGTTTTAAGTATTCTTTGTTGTTCTTACATGTTAGGATGACCTAACACGAAGGATAAAGGGGGCTTCGCTTCGCTCACCCCCTTTACCCTTCACCTAAGCTACCGCAGTATTTTGCCCTGATATTTTTTGCAACTTTTGGTGTACATTTATCCATTTTGGGTAAGAAAGAAATATTTTGGTGATCATTATATTTGTTGCCATACTTATCTGCGTAATCATACAAACATATGTAACTGCTCCAGTACTCGACTCTGCTCACAAACTATAAACAGTCTATTTACCACGCTTATAACTGAACACTAAATCACGTCTAATATGGCCTTCATAACCCAAGAAATAGATAACATAGAAATGGTAAAATCTTGTCAGTCAGACTCTAGTCCTTGCCCGCTTGTTCTCTTGGAGTTCCTTGCCGTCTTTGGGAGACGTCTGCATGGAAACTGCGTGGGGCCCCCGAGGCCAGCTGGAAGAAACAAATGGAATACGGTCTGTTAGGTAGGGGATTCCCGCAGCAGCGCTCATTTTGAATCGATTTGGCGGCGCGCCTTTGACTCTGTTTCACGATTAACATCTCAACCCATCACTAAAAGGCGCTCGTGACGTCACAGTGGGTAGTGAAAAAGTTACACGGTTGGTTCTCATACATTCGACCGTGTTTGCTGCGTCTATCTCGATATCTGCTCTATGGGTAGAAACTAGGAAGGTTGGATAGCGTGGATTCCGTAAGATGCTGTAGAGGAAGTTGAGGATGGATGTGAGGATCCAGAGTGAGAGGGACCGGCAGCAGCCACTCAACTCTTGTGTCTGTCGCAGTTGGTTGGTTAAATCAAACATTTAACTAACTCTCTAGACCGTTAAGTTAATACCGACGTTTAAGCAAGTCATTCTGATTTAAATAAAGCATCGTCGAAAACGTCGAAAACAATCTGTCTTACCGAAAGTCGGCGTGTTGGAAAACAAGATGGCGTCACGACAACAGCTGATTTGCACAGCTTATATCAGGGCAAAACATTGCGGTAGCTTAGGTGAAGGGTAAAGGGGGTGAGCGAAGCGAAGCACCCTTTATACTTCGTGTTAGGTTGAACATGTAAGAACAACAAAAAATACTTAAAACATAAACTTAAGTACACGTAAAAATATTTATATTGTATATGTCTTGTTGCCTGGGAACGTTTAGACAACTCGTTTAATTTAATTAACGGTCTAATGAGTTTGTTAAGTGTCTGATTTAACCAACTAACTGCGACATATCCACTAACTTGACATCGTAATCGTCTCATCTGACGGTTTGGTAAGCTAAGATTAAAAATACAACAATTTGACAATGTTCAGGAATGTTTGCAGCTCTAAGCCCTCTGAATGTATGCCTGAATTATCAGGTATCTAAGAAAAAAAAATACAGAGAATGCACTTAATAATTTATACATATTTTCTTATGAGGCATCGTAATTTTTAAACTCATGCCATGGTAATACAATTCAAAATGTATTGCGAGAAAATGTACTATGTAACCTTAGTTAAGATAACTGATAGAATTTACTGTCCAGACATAGGACCTCTGATAATTTCATCCGCATCTTTTCATGATGTATCTTCAGCATGTTGTGTTAAGGTGATACGAGAAAATATATAGAAAAGGAATTCTAATGTAAACGAAAGTGACAGCGTTAACTACTTCCACATAAGAAAGAAAAGCGAGCGCAATCAATGCACTCGACTCAAACTAAAATAACGAAGCGCCCAATCACATAACCATTATTTTAAAATAAACCACGCTATTCTGTCAAAAAGATTTTCAAGGAGAGTTTACGAGTACATAATATCTACATTTTGAATGCGATCCCGCAATGAAATTAGTTAGGGTTTCAGAATTACAGGAAAAAATAAAACAATTTAGAGGTATTTTCGTAATTAAATTCTATCAAGAAAATTTCATCCAATCGCGTTATCTTTCACTGAGAAACTTAATCACATTCTCAATGAACATTAACCCAAATATCAAATCTGTAGACGACTTTATATTGGAGTATATTGATTCGAAAAAATAACCTTTTTTTTCTTATCACCTTAGTGACCAAAGTTTAAAGTTAAAATTTATTTATTACTGTAGATTTCATATACTTAGCAAACGTCATTTCTTGCCCCTTCTCTACATTGGACCACTGTGGGAGAAGCAGGGCGAAGAAACTCCTAGCAGAATGTTTATTAGATCTCTCTAAAAAAAAGATTGTGTTTAACTAATACACATATCACAATTTATATTGTGATATATAATGTGATATATTATAATAATTAATAATCAGGAATAAATAATTACAAAATTATTCCAAGCTCCACGTTCTAAATGTCTTTATTACTGTAGATATTTACATATTCGTAGCAATGGTCATTTTTGCCACTTCTCTACATTGGACCACTGTGGGAGAAGAAGGGCGTAGAAACTCCCACAGATTGATTTTTAGATCTCTTTAAAAATTGCTTGTGCTTAACTAATATGTACAATATATATATATAATTATCATAATTAATAAGCAGCAATAAATAATTACAAAATTATTAACAGCAAGGTCTGTGTTGAGCCAGAATTAACCCCATACAGTCCCATCATTTAAGTAATCTTGAACATTGTAATATCCCTTTTTTGACAAAGTCGCTTTTACATGGTTTTTAAATTGCTCAAACGGCAATGAATGGCAGAGAATGCACTGACCCGACCACAGAAGGCATAAAGCAGACATCTTATCATGCTTACCTTACTGGTAGTAGTTTGACCATCATACTGCAGCAGACGAGGTTACCTAATATGGCAAGGCCTCCCGACAGTGACTAATTGACGCTCGTGGAAACGTTGAACATTATATAAATATATTAACAATTGACTCATCTGCGGTCAAACAGTAATTATGTATCACTGTAGGCAGTTTTGTGTTCCTGTATCACCCTAAATATCATAGGTTGTATTACTCCCCTGACCTGATGGCAGGGTAACTCCTCATATTCAGAGATATCTGCTGGATGGTTGTGTTGTTACGCACCTGGCAGTGTGCTTTTAAAGATCTAACACAGAATATGATTTAAACTTACCTTTTAAATACTTTCTTCACATAAAACTATGTCTATGGCTACACATACCTACTACTGAGTAACTTGCGCGGCGAGCCGCACGCAAGCTTGTAAGTAGTATCTTATTGAATGTCTGTGCTGGCCCTGGCGTCGGCAGTCGTTCGTCGACGTATCACACCAAAGCATAACCTATTTTGCAAATCAAAGGATACGCATACGTAAGTACCTCACTTGATACTGAACTTTAGTTTTCTATCAACGTGGGGCTTATAGGAACACAACAGTAAAGTAGCACTGAACTGCCGCCCGTAGTCTGCACCATTGTAGTGGGCATTGTTACGAGTATTCTCGTCTTTGGGGTGCCATACCCGAAGGGTGCCAAACGGGACCCTTTTACTGAGCCTCCGCTGTCCGTCTGTCCGTCCGTCTGTCACCGGGCTCTTAATCGGGAATCGGGAATTATCTCCCTAGTATTGAATATTATATTATGAAAAATTAAAAAGGTATAAGTACTCGTACAAAATGTCGTTTTACGTTTACCCGTGTACCACGGTATGTAACTCTTCGTGTGCGGGTCTGACGTCTTACTCGGACTTGACCGGTGGAGAACTTATGGCCCTTGCTGTAAAAACCGATTTTAATCAGATTTTCAACTGTAATGTAACTAAAAATGGTTATTGTTTGGTCGCGGTCAAGCACTTGACCATCGTAATAGTATTTGTATTCTGATCAATAGGCTATGCCGACCCGAGTCGGCAGTGACCCTGCCTACGAAGCCAAGGGTCCCGGGCTCGAGTCCCGGTGGTGGCAAATATTTGTTTGATGAGAACGGATGTTTGTACCCTAGTCATGGTTGTTTATCTATCTAAGTATAATATTTATCTATATAAGTATGTGTATCGTTGTCTTGTACCCAAGATTCAAGGAATCCTAGTTTGGGGCTAGATCAATGTGTGTAAATAGTGTCCAAGGTATTATTATTATCAACTAAAATATAATCAAGTACCAAAACACATAAACATTCCTTCGTCGATCCACTCTGCCAAGAAAACCGGTAATGCGACCGGTTTGGCCTAGCGGGTAGTGACCCTACACACGAAGCTGACGGTCCTGGGTTCGAATCCCGGTAAGGGCAAATATTTGAGTGATGAGCATGAATATTTGTTTCTCAGTCTTGGATGTTTTCTATATATTTACATAAGTATGTATCTCTATTAAATATATCGTCGTCTAGTACCCACAACACAAGCCTGGTTGAGCTCACTATGGGCCCAGTTCGATTTGTGTAAGATTGTCCGCAATTTTTTATAAGAAAAGTGTTAATATCGAACCTGCCGGTGAATCAGAGACTACAGAGGGCAGCACTAACTCCGAACCCGGACACGAGTATAGACATGAGTGGATTTTAATTTGTATAATACAGTCAAAACATGAATTTTAATTGCGTAAATAAGGCTCCAGATTAGAACCCATATGGATTCCGAGGACCTCATTAAGAAGCTCATGTTGTGTTTTTCTATTAACAATAAATAAATAATAATTTTAACAAAAAGTAAAACTGTAGAAAAAATACCGGCCAAGTAAGAGTCGAACTCGCGCACGGAGGGTTCCGTACCACCGTACAATGGTAGGGATGGTGTGGAGTGAATAGTTTGGATTTTACATAGCAAAATGTTGTTTACAAAGTTATTGGTGCGGCTACTTTTACACACCATGTACGTAACCAGGTGCATTCATAAGTTTGTATGCGGTATTGAAAGAATTGTTGCATGGGAGCCCCCTTAAATATTTATTTTATTCTGTTTTTAGTTCTTGTTGTTGTAGCGGCAACAAAAATACATCATCTGTGAAAATTTCAACTGTCTAACTATCACGGTTCATGAGATACAGCCTGGTGACAGACGGACAGACAGACAGCGGAGTCTTAGTAATAGGGTCCCGTTTCGCACCCTTCGGGCACGGTACCCTAAGAACCGACTTAAATACCGCCTATTTGTTACAAAACATACCCATAGGTGTGTTCATCAAAGAGCTCCTTTTAGTTCTCCATGATGAGCATCATCTCAGGTTCAGACCGAACTGTTGAGAAGCTCTCCTGGTACTTCCATTGCACCATTATTGAAGATCCGAATGGCCGAGTTGGCAGTCACCCTGCCTACGAAGCCAAGGGTCCCGGGTCGAGTCCCGGTGGGGGCACATATTTGTTTGATGAGAACGGATGTTTGTACCCTAGTCATGGTTGTTTATCTATCTAAGTATAATATTTGTCTATATAAGTATGTGTATCGTTGTCTATAGTACCCAAGATACAGGGAATCCTAGTTTGGGGCTATATCAATGTATGTAAACAGTGTCCAAGGTATTATTATTATCAACTAAAATATAATCAAGTACCAAAACACATAAACATTCCTTCGTAGATCCACTCTGCCAAGAAAACCGGTAATGCGACCGGTCAGGCCTAGCGGTCCCTACACACGAAGCTGACGGTCCTGGGTTCGACTCCCGGTAAGGGCAATATTTGTGTGATGAGCATGAATATTTGTTTCTTAGTCTTGGATGTTTTCTATATATTTACTTAAGTATGTATTTATCTCTATTAACTATATCGTCGTCTATTACCCACAAAACAAGCCATGTTGAGCGTTGCACGTCACAAAATATTGCTTCCCGAGAGTGAATGTACGAGTAACATTACAATTACAAAAAAGTGGCCAAATTTACTTTTTTTTTACATTTACGTAAACATTTACTTTTACACATACATTGCTTCTGGCCCACACTAGGATACCCTGTGTCGTGGGAACCAGAAACAGCGACGTCACATACATATAAACATCCAAGACCTAAGGTTTGTTATTTTTTACCCCCAGCCGGGCATCGAACCCGGGACCTCTTGCTTGGTAGGCAAAGCCACAACCGCTCCACCGCAGAGGCTGTCGATATGCGAGTCGGACTCGCCCGTGAAGGGTTCCGTTGTAGCAAGAGATTATGTGACTGGATGTTTGTGTTGTAACTTTGTTTTTGATAGTGTTTGTATGGATGACAAAGTTATCTTTGCGGTTTTGAATAAATGTTTTATATCTTAAAAACTGATTATTTTATTTTGTTCAAACCAATTTTCATTCAAAGTGTGTATTGAGATACAGCATACATTTTTATAGATTTTTCACTCTCTTACTTTAAAAATTAGAGAGGAAAAACACACACATTTTTCCAATTTGGAAGGGTCTGTTTCTTTAACGATTTACTTTGAGGAAAAATGGTTTGAGAAACCTCAACGTCATTTTAAAAGACCTATCTACAGACACCCCACACATATAGGTTTGATGAAAAAACATTTTTTTGGTTTCAGTTCCATGTATCAAATCCAATCCAATATCCAATTATTTAATTTTTTCAATTTTGGTACAAAAATCGTAAAGCGGTTCACAGAATACATCTACATACCAAGTTTCAACTGCGTAGTCCTAATAGTTTCTGCATAAAGTTGCTGTGACATACGGACGGACGGACTTGGCGAGAATATAAGGGTTCCTTGTTTCTCTGCGGAACCCTAAAAATCGCTATAGGTCTGCCTATAATATTTGAAGAGTTCCCCCGGCATTTATCCGGCATCCTATCATCAGATCCTGTCCTGATGAACGTGGGACCAATCGGAAGGTAAACACTTTAAAACCAAAAACTGTTTTCCAAAGCCATCTGGACAATTCGATGAACCTACTTACATCGAGATATATCCTGATTTATCAGCTTTTAAGTTTTAGTGGTCACTGTCACCCCAAGGAGGAATACTGATTACAAAGATAATATTGGACCTACTTGGAGATACTTTGTAATACGGTATTGGACAGCTAGTCAAAATAGATACTTTTTAAGAACTGTCAAAACGGTAATTTGGTTCACGAGTGCTATGCAATGCTATGTACGTATGTGACGTGACGTACGATTGTGACGTCACAATTTGACGACTACCTACGAAGCCAAGGGACCCGGGTTCGAGTCCTGTTGGGGGAAAATATTTGTTTGATGAGAACGGATGTTTGTACCCTAGTCATGGTTGTTTATCTAGCTAAGTATAATGTTTATCTATATAAGAGTATGTGTATCGTTGTCTAGTACCCAAGATACAGGGAATCCTAGTTTGGGACTAGATCAATGTGAGTGAATAGTGTCCAAGGTAATTTAAAAGGTAATAGGTAATATATTATCAAGGTAATTATATTACAAATTATAACAAAATAAAAATTATAATCAAATGCTGTCTTTTTTTTCATAAAATTGAGTTTATAAAATACAACAGGTGGAAATATACAATTCTGATACTGTCAAACGTGTTTGTTGAAATACGTTCAGCTTGAGACACGTTTCTAGATTTATTGGACTTCCTTGTCAAATACCGTATTGTGTGCTAACTACACTCACAGGAAGTGACGTCACTGTGACGACACACGCCTTGACATTACGTCTGTGGGGCTGATAGACCAAAATAGGTTTGACTGTTACCAAATTGATTAAAATAATTACATAGAAAAACATTTTCATCCCAAATTTACTAAATGTTCACCACAAGTTTACACCCTATTTTATACTGAACTACTAGAGGGTCGCCTCGCTCTGCTCCACTTCGCCTCGGCTCCAGCTTGTATACTATTAACTTGTGAGCTAACAAACCTAACTTTAGTATTCGGACAGTAAGTAACCTATAGCAAGCAATACTGATTATACTGGCTTACGTTTAAACGATCACCACAAACGCACCTATTTACTGCCAATAAATTCGAAACGACCGCCAGAATTAGTAAACGATCACCAAAATGTGTTTGGATAAATGATCACCAAAATTCTTTTTATGTTTTGTGTACTTAAATTTATTTTTTAAGTATTTTATCTACACATGTATCATAAACCCTCTTTACTGCGTAAAAAAACCGCACGTTACGATCAGCATAATGTTAAACTTCTTGGTAAAAACTCATTACTTATCTGAAAAATTACACATTATGACCATAATGTGTAATTTTTCTACACGTTATGACATTCGAATTTCGAACGCCGACGCCCGCCTGCATGCTGCCCCTAGTTTGTCTGTGAAGTTGGTACTGACATTCAAATTTCGAACGCCGACGCCCGAAGTTGGTTCTACAGATCAAGCTAAACAACTGCAGAGCCACAATGCCGGTCAAACATGCGGTTCCTGAACACATCAAAGAGAGCTTATGATATGTGTGTAGATAAACTAGTGTATGTAACTGTACATAATTAGGCATTAAAACTCTCGAGTGATATTATTATGAAACGAGCCGAACTCGAGTATCCGTTATGGTAGCAGTCACATAAACTACTATTTTGTTGTTTTACATGTTCAACCTAATACGAAGGATAAAGGGGGCTTCGCTTCGCTCACCCCCTAAATCTGACCTAGGCTACCACAGTATATGCCCTGATATTTTTTGCAACTTTTGGTGATCATTTACCCATTTTGGGTAACATTTAGCCATTCTGGGTAGAAAAAAAATATTTTGGTGATCATTGTAATTGTTCCCGTTTATATTCGGGTATCAAAACTTATAGATATTTTTCCGTTCCCTTATTGGAAAACATGAAAGTGCTAAGTTTGATTGAATTTGACACATACTGCATTTAAATCGATCGATTATAAAATATTAATTGTTTATTCATAATAGTAGAATGTCGAGCACGTCTGCGTAAATGTTTTTCTAACAAATGTCTCGCACTCAACTCTCAACGCTTACCATGGAGTTGGTATGGACGGAGCGGCCTTAACCTTTGCATGGCCAATGCAATGGGACACTTTTGGAAGTTCATCGCTTGGTTTTATAAGATCCTAATGAAAAATGCTCAATCGGCTATTATGAAAAGGTATGTTTTTTACAATTGCTTGGTATAAAATAAAAAATAAAAATAATATAATAATGAAGGCACGGCAAAAGGCAAAATGAGGCACTAAATCAGTAGTCAATTTGATTAAAATTACATGAATTAAAAATATGAAAGAAATTATGAGTTTGAGTTTGATGAAGTTTTATATAGTTTTATATAGTTTTATATACTTCATTTGGGTGTAAGGCTTAGCCCTTTACTCGCTAAAGGGCAACTTCTCATAAAGGCATCTTAGCGAAACGGCAATTTCGCAACACGGCAACTTCTCATAAGGGCAAGTGTACAGTCCAGTTTTATACCAAAGTGAGCTCAGTACTCGGGGTCCACAATAAATAAGGGAATTTAACTTAAACTTAAACAGTAAAACGGTTGAGGCTAACAGGGTTTACAGTCTTTACAAAATAAAAAGCCCTGTAACAGCGTCCGTGTCACTAACGTAATAAGGTTGAATTTAGTTAAGAAAAAAATAGGTAGGACAACGTAGAGGTCCGTCCTCCAGGTACATACGTAGATAAAGAGAAGAATGGTGTTAAATTTAAAATAAAAAAACATAAAAGCGCCCGTCTAGCTACCATACCATGCCTACCCCGAACTCTTACTGCGTGAGTCCAACTTCCACTTGACCGTTACGACCGCACAATGGTATTCAAGTTTGTTATATGGGGATTTTGTCTATTTTCTTAAATAACCTTCTTAATAAACAAAAAGTAGAAAAAATAGTTCTCGCAGCAAGCGCTTTCATTTGACATGCCATTTCAGTATGTTTTTTTTTATAATTTTCTGATTTGCCCCAAAACTGCCCCCCCAATTCCATTATTTTTACGTCACATAAATACATAAGTGTACCAAAGGAGATGGCAAAACGACTGCCTCAGCAATGTACTAGCCAATAGTAATCAAATATTAATTCATGAATTACTGAAATAATGAATAGTTGTTGGCTTATTATTATTTTCGGGACGTTTGTCAATAAAAACGTCAGGATAGCGGCCAGTCAGACTCAGCCAAACTTTGACGTTCAAGATATTATATAGAAACTAGCGATATCTCTATCTCTAAAATTTCAATCACGGTATCATTAGGGCTTGTAAAACCGGTTATGTACGGCCATTAAATCACCTTGAAGTTTGTACAGGTACGCAGTATTAAAACAGTTTTGTTGTTTTTATTTTTGTGATCCAGTTTTTCAGTTTTTCGTCGTTGAGGCGTCCCCACGAATAGTACCTCCAGCTCGCTCGCTCGAATCGACATTTGCTGCAAATGGCTCCTTTGTTCGAGATTTGGAGCCGCTCCAAACAGAGAATATTAAATTGCGGGAATTATGTGGAAATTTTACAAAAAGGATTATTAACGCTACGTCTGCCCGCGACATCGTACATACGTACCGTACGGATTTCAGAATTGGGAGAGAAAAGCTGAGATAAGAATATTACCCTCTTTTGGCGTACGTAGTTGGGAAACAGTACATATGTGTTGGTTAATCCTAGTTAAAAACTATCTGTGGACCTACCTATATCCACTACCACTTATAATAACTATGTACTTACAATACGATTAATAGTAGTTTATGTGACTGCTACATAATGCCTAATTATGTACAGTTAGATACACTAGTTTATCTACACACATATCACAAGCTCTCTTTGATGTGTTCAGGAACCGCATGTTTGACCGGCATTGTGGCTCTGCAGTTGTTTAGCTTGTTCTGTAGTACCAACTTCGGGCGCCGGTGTTCGAAATTTGAATTTCAGTACCAACTTCACAGACAAACTAGGGGTGGCACGCAGGCGGGCGTCGGCGTTTGAAATTAGAATGTCATAATGTGCAGAAAAATTACACATTATGGTCATAATGTGTAATTTTTCAGATAAGAAATGAGTTTTTACCAAGTAGTTTAACATTATGCTGATCGTAACGTGCGGTTTTTGTACGCAGTAAAGAGGGTTTATGACACGTGTGTAGATAAAATCAGTTAACGATTCGGCCAACCTCGGAAATTGTCGTGAATCCCTCGTCTCTCACATAGAGTTATCAATGTACAGATATGACCTTTAATTATATTACTCGTTGTCTTATTGAATACAATACAAGAACGATATGAGCAACAAAACCTCCTTTGTAGCTCAAAACTAGCACAACCTTTATATTGAAATAAGAAAAATAATTGACTATTTTGACAGTCTGCCTTCTTAGTGTCAATAAAAACAGTGTGACGTAGGTATATGATACATTTATGTTTATGAACGCTAATTTCATTCGTGAAAATATTCGATTCTATCAAAATTAACTTACAATAGTTATGTATCATGGCTTCAACAAATTTAAAGCGTGGTAAAAAAATTGTTGCTCAATCTCGTGAAATTGTAAATAATGTTTATAACTTTTTTAGATTTCTAGAAGACACGTGAACCGATTTACAAAATTCTTTTTGTATTTGATAGGGTACACTTCCGAGATGGTCCCATGTATAGATGTTATAGATGTATAGAGGTTATTAATGTTGAAATTCATGTCGCTTCTGCATAATACATTTCTTAGGTCCACCTGTTAGTAATGTCATCTTGGCAGGCGCTATACATTGCGTCTATGAACCTAAAAGAAATCGCGGCTCGCGGTAATGTATTTCGTGTCATTTCCGTCTCCGGATTTAGGCGATGATATCCGAGAAAAGCCGAATCTTTAACTGATTTTAATCGTATTGAACCTAGGTATTATTGTTTGTGTAATTCCTCCTCGACTCTGCGACCTCTGTAGCGCAGCGGTTCTGGCTCTGCCTACCATGCGAGAGGTCCCGGGTTCGATCCCCGGCTGGGGTTAAAGAAAAATAATAAAAAAACAGGTCTTGGTGTCTGAGGTCGCTGCTTCTGGTTCCCACAACACAGGGTATCCTAGTGTGGGGCCAGAAGCAATGTATGTGCCTGTATGTATGGGTTTAAGTAATGACATTTAATTAGGTGGATATATTTTGGTGAAAGACAGTAGATACATAGATAGATAGATAAAGCGTTTATTCAAAATGAACAACATTCCCCAAGAAAATGAAAATAAAATTTTCACAGTAGGTACATTGACCCGATCAGCTGTTTACAAGTTACTATGGGAGACCCACATTTTTTTTTTCGTTTGCGACCATATGTTTCATGGGGAAAGTTGTTCACAATCATGGGTACGATTGTTCTGCTAATGAAATGTCTCCCTGTAAGTATTCCAGTTTAAAGAATAATTCCGTTTCTCGGGGGAGTAACCCCAAGTTATGTTTCTACACTAAGGTGATACGAAAAAAATATAGGGTTTTTGTTCGAATCCATTTACTGTTAAGTCATCTACAGATTTTATTTTTGGGCTAACGTTTATTGAGAATTTGATTAAGATTCTCACTGAAGGAAAACGCGATTGGGTGAATTTTTCACGATATAACTTAATTGCGGAAAGACCTTTATATTGTTTTATTTTTTTGTGTAATTATCAAATCCTAACTTAGTTTATTGCGGAATTACATTCAAAATGTTAATATTATGTGTCAGTAAACTCTCCTTGAAAATATCTTTGACCACATAGCGTAGTTTATTTTTAAACAATGTTTATGTGGTTTGGCGCTACGTTATGTCATTTTCTCCCCGATTCCGTCCCTCTCACACTGCGGGGCTTTCCGCCTGGAGTAACGGGGACCTTTGCACGGACCGTATCCCCTGAGTTCAAATCCGTTCAGCTAATCACTCAGCTACCATTTTGTGACCTTGCAGCTCTGTCTAAACTTTTGTTAAACAACTTGTCTATTTCAGACGGCGGCCGTGGACGAAAACGCGAAGGCACGAGGCTTGAAGGAGAAGTTCGTGCAATACATGAAGAGAAGATTCAATCCACCGACAGGTGAGTTATAGGGGATAAGTAGACACTCCGAAATTGTAACAACTTTCTCCGTGGACAACCTAAGCCTAATGGTGCTATACGCGCACGGTTCGCATTTGCGGTAATCGCTGCGCTGCGATGAACGCATTGCGTCAAACGCAAATATTTTTTTTGGGGAAATATTAAACTGCACATCAAAACGACTTAGTAATCTTTCAAGTACCGCGCAATGAATAATCACATAAATTATATGTACGACCTGTCTATAATCTCTTAAAAATTATAGATTAAGTCGATTATACAAGGTGTCATTTAATTAGCTGACCATATGTTGAGGAATTGAGGAATGATAGTCCCCATCAATAGGAATAACTTTCCGCAAGAAACATATGGTCGCAAATGGAAAATATATATTTGTCCCTCAGTACATTGACTCGATCAGCTGATTACAAGTTACTATGGGGGAGTTACTAAGTGACAAATTTTTAATTCGTTTGCGACCATATTTTTTGGGGAAAGTTGTTCATAATGACTATGACGGACACTATCATTTCTTAAAATATGGCCAGGTAATTAAATTTCACTTGTATATTAATATTACTTAGTAAGTTCTAAGTAGCGTATATGTCACCGGAAGATAATAAAAACCGTAAGTTGATAAACTAACGCGGTAGTTGATCAACTATCGACAGATAGTAAACCAGACCGACAGGGTTTAGAATTTACGTTTATTTTGTTCTTACATGTCAACCTAACACAAAGACTATTCGGGGGCTTCGCTGCGCTCGCCCCCTCTAGTCTTCACCTAAGCTACCGCAGTGTTTGTCCTGGTATTTCGTTTGCAATTCAAGTTTAAACCAGTTTACTATTTAACGGTTTTAACCGTTAATTGATCAACTAACGCGTCATATAGTACGCAGTACGCTACAGTTTACTATCTGTCGTTAGTTGACCAACTTACGAGAGAAAAACCGTTAGTTGATCAACGAACGGTTTTGACTATCTTACGGTGACATATACAATACAAATGCAATACTAGGCAAGCTATATAAAAAAAAAATGTTTTTCTTTATTTCTTGTGTTTTGAATACAATTAGGTAGGTACTAGGTAGGTATTGTATTTACGCTACAAGTGATTTCCGCGGCGAGCGGCATTTGTTTTTCACGAGCGAGCGAAGCAAGCGAGCATATATGTCGACATGAGTTGGAAATCATCTGACGCACGTGTATACCTCGCGCCACGAGTTAAGAGCGCTGCTGGGCGACGTTGTCGTTGGCGGGAATTACTGCGCATATGCATTGAAGTGACTCTGCGCATTCAAGGCCACCGCTCATACCTCGTGGCGCGACGTATATCATGCAACGTTTTACTATACATTGTGTGCGAGGAAATAAAATAGATATAAACTAAACAAGAAAGCAGCAGCTTACAACAGCTTACCTACATACAATGACACAAAATTCATTTGCTATTGCATACCTACGCGCGCGCTAATATTTCCTATTTATTCTTCCTCTGCACAACAATCTTTCAGACGGTCTTAACTCGTAGCGCCATCTTCAGGTTTATTGACGAACTAGCTTGTGAGGTACAGCAGAGAGAACAGTGTTCTGCAAGACCATCTAATTCTATCTCTATTACCATTCTTAGCATACCTTGTTTCGTTTGAATGATAACACGACAGATGGCGCTGCTTGCAAACAGTATGATTATGTTTTCATTTCAAGCAAGGAATAGTAATTGGTTACAACTTTTAAAGGTCCTAGTCGCGTAGCTTTCATGTTTTTACGGTTCTTTGCGGTTCTAGAACCGTTCGTTTTAGTAAGACGGAGGCCAGCCTAATGCCACCCTAACTTACTACCTACTTAGAGTTTAGCGACTGTACTTGAAAGTGTATTGAAGCATGAAGAGAAATATCTCTTCATGCTTCAATAACTAATAAGTTACTTGGAATCTCTCTCCGTGTAGTTGCTGATATCGCTGTAAGCATTGTGAACGAACTGGGAATATGAAGTTAATGGGTTTTTAGCTTCGATCATGTTTTAGAGACTCATTTGTTGGTAGAGAAAGATCAATGGTGTAAACAACCAACCAACTTTTCGGTTGGCTGCTTGCTGACCCAAATATGTGTGATGTGATTATAAATAATAAAAATTATTGTAGCCCATGAAGATGATATATCGATAAAATCGACACTTTTTGAAGTTATTTCTATGCTGTTCAAAATAAGTCCAAAGTTTAATAAATTAATATAACAATTTTGGGACCTTTTTCTAGATTTTGTAATAACAGAAACGCGATTGGAGGAATGTCGCTCGATATAAATAATTATTGAAATTAGGTCTAAATTTACACTTTTTTTATTTCCTGACAAATTGGAATAGCACAAAGAATTCAACAATATTTATTAAGTTGGCTTTGACAATGTCTAAGTTACCTAATAAAGAAATTTTCATAGCAATTTTGGTTGATTTTGTATCAATTTAGAACCAAATTTTTGTAATTTTTCCCCGATTCCGTCCCTCTCACACTGCGGGTCATTCCGCCTGGAACAACGGGGACCTTTGCACGGACGAGGTATCCCACTAACGTCCCAACCGAGGGGCACAGGACTTCATCCGGATGCGAGTAAGATTAAGCCATACTCCACTACGCTGGCTCAGCACGGGTTGGTGCCGTTGTTGGTGCAGAAGTTTTACGACCACTGCCACGAAGCGATAGTAGCCGGGACCTACAGCTTTAAGGTGTGTCCAGACATGTTCTGTTGTCCGTACCGTACCTCCGTATTGACGCTGATTCGATACGGAGGTACGGTACGGACAATAGATCATGTCTGGACACACCTTAACGTGTCATCCGAATCACTGAACATCCGTTATTTATCTCATTGATAAACGGTCAGGAATCGAACCTGCATCTCCTGTGTGAGAAGCAAGCGTGAAACCCATTAGGCCACGGAGCTCCATCATGATAAAATCAATAATTTCATCGGAAAGTTGTTCTGACTCAAGTTCAATGCACAATATCTATAAGCTTTCTGTCAGACTCTGTGCTTGCAACTTGGCCTTATTTCGGGGAATTCCAACTATTTTTTTACATCATCATCATCATTCATCATCATAGCGTCACGCCTTTACCGATACGGGGTGGCAGAGGCACAATTGTGCCCACTTTGAGCCAGTTACTCTATACTCCATATTGCGTGTCAGGGGGCTAGCCCATTGCCGCAGCTATGGAGTAATGAAGGTTTCACCGTCAGAACGTCCGTAGAATGTACTTAAGATAAATTGGCCATGGAGCTGTTTTTTTATAACTGTAGATGTTTACATATAATGTAAATATCCCTGCCCCTTCGTATTACCAAACCGCACTATGTAGGGAATGCTATCAAAACCTTTTTAGTCCTAAAGTTTTTTTACGATGATACCCGAATGACCCTAGTCATGGTTGTTTATCTATCTAAGTACATAATAGGCAGCAGATAAACATTTAACATAAACATACGACCCGAATGGCCGAGTCGGGGGTGAACCTGCCTGCGAAGCCAAGGGTCCCGGGTTCGCGTCCTGGTGGGGGCAAATATTTGTTTGATGAGAACGGATGTTTATACCCTAGTCATGGTTGTTTATCTATCTAAGTATAATATTTATCTATATAAGTATGTGTATCGTTGTCTAGTACCCAAGGTACAGGGAATCCGAGTTTGGGGCTAGATCCATGTGTTTAAATAGTGTCCGAGGTATTATTGTTTAGCTAGCTAGCGTCATTTTTGCCTCTACTCTACATTGGACCACCATGGGAATAGTAGGGCGAAGAAACTCCCACAGATTGATTTAAATATCTTTTAAGGATTGGTTGCGGTTAACTAATATAATTATAAATAATAAGCAGCAATAAATAGTAACATAATGAATTTATTAACAGCAAGATCTGTGTTGAGCTAGATTATACAGTCCTGTCATTTAAGTAATCTTGAACATTGTAATATCCCTTTGTAGACGAAGTCGCTTTTACATGGTTTCGAAAGGGAAATATTATACTGCAGATCAATAATACCGATTTGGACAGCAAATATACTGATTTTCACAGCAAATATTCTGATTTTCACAACAAATATCAGGGCAAAATAGCTTAGATGAATCCCCTTTATCCTTCGTATAAGGTTGAGCATGTAAGAACAACAAAAATACTTAAAACATAAAAAGTGATTTTGCTGATCCTTTTTGCTGTGAAAATCAGTATTTTTTGATGTGCGAGTAAATACTAACAGCCGTTTTGAAATTTTTCAAAATGTCCAGAGATATCGTGAGGGCAACAATTATAATGATCACCAAAATATTTTTTTCGTACCCAAAATGGTTAAAGGAACACCAAAAGTTGCAAAATATATCAGGGCAAAATACTGCGGTAGCTTAGGTGTTAGGTTGAACATGTAAGAACAACAAAAAATACTTAAAACATAAACTTAAGTACTTACAATAAAACTTAAAAAGAAGTTTGGTGATCATTTATCCAAACACAATTTGAAGACATTTATCCATTCTGACAGTTATTTCGAATTTATTGGTAGTAAAATAGGTGCGTTTTCGGTAATCGTTTAAACATAAGCCTATCGTAAGAATGCACTGACCCTTGAAATAATTGCGCACACGCACACGTAGCGTCACGAATTTTCTCATACGAGTTGGCAGAGGCACAGAAATGCCTGGGATTTGTCAGTGATTAGTAACAAAAGTAACTTTCCCTTAAACAATGTACGGCCCGAGAAGTTTTTGGGCGATTAGACGCAGACCAAATTACACTGGTGCTTGAAACTGACAGGAGCTAATAAGTCAAACTGTGGGCGGGGGACCACGCCAACTTGGTCTGTGGGCAATGTGGACTTCTATATAAAAAAGGGTCAAGCGCGTGTGGCACTCGCACTAAAAGGTTACCTTCGTAAAATAGTAGATTTTACAACAAGTGCACAAAACGAACCACTTTTATCCGAGACTTTTAGTAGCCCGAGCCGAAGGCGAGGGCTGATAGTAATGTCGAGGATAAAAATGGTTTTGTGGACGAGTTATAAACTCTGCTTTTCACTTCGATTGCGAGAAAATAAAACAGTAACATAACGTATTAACATTTCTTTAATTAAAATTCAAAGTAAAATTACTACAATTTTGAATGGTGAATGAAATGGGTTTTCTCGGCATATTGACGGTATTCTTCTTCTTCACTTGACATTTTTAAAACTTAGCCAATTCAACAATAATTTGAGAAAATTCAATACGAAAAGTTCACGGCTTCTTTCCCGCTATTTTACTTTTTTTAATTTTCCTGCATAATTTTCGGGCAAAGAAAAAAAATATACAGCCTATTCTTAAATTATTTTGGAATAATGTTTTTTTTTGTGGTAAACACGTTTTGATATTTAGTTTCTTTTTCGTATTATCTTATTATAAATCAAAAATGCAAATAGGGATGGAAATATTATAAATTAGCAAGTTTTATCCATGTACAATTAATTGTTTTTGGCTGTATGGGCTAAATGGTCACTGCCTTAGTGTAGACACATTTAAAAAGCTACTTTTATGCACAAGAGCATAAAATTCAACTTTATGTCGCCTAGATCCTGCATAAAGTAGTACTTTTTCGAGCATGAGAAGTGAAATAGTAGATTGTTAACCGAGGGCTGAAAGGCACCCATTCCTGACGAGATGTTTTGGCGCTCGAACGAAGTGAGAGCGCCAATAGTTCGAGGCAGAAATGGGTGCTATCACCCGAGTAAAACACTCTACTTTTCATTACGAATACGAGGAAAGTAAACACAAGTCAGTTAAAATCAAAATTATTTTATTAAAAACAAAGTCACTTGAAATCAAAATTATTTTATTAAAAAACAAACAACAAACTCAAGTTTAAAAATACTACTCATAAAAAAAGTAATTTCGGTGCCCCCGTTGATGTCTTTTACTTTGAGCATAACATTAAAAAAAATACTTCCGTTTTATGACTGTATAGGTTACTACCATTGCGTTGTTCAATATAAACTGCGATTCATATATATATTTTTTAATACTTTTCTGCTTTAGAGCAGGCATGTACCAATTTCAGCACGGTGCCTGGATGAACAATGACCCCCTTTCAGAGTATGAGTAATGAAAAATATATTAAGGACTAAAAAGGTTTTTTCACACCTTTCATTCGGAAAAGTAAGTTTTGCTCCACGACGAGAGGGAGCAAAATGCTACTTTTCTGTTTAAGCTACTTTTTTTAACTGTAGCATTTACGCAATATGCCAATTGAACACAGATCTTATTAAAATAATCGTTTGTAATTTCATCGTAATCGATTAAAAACGAACATGTTTCAATTTTTAACTTTAACAACTTTATATGATTTATGAATTTTTCGTAATATAAAAAAAAATGACAATAAATTATATATTTTACTGAACTATCGATGACTGTTATTGTGATATAATGAATATTGATATCCGATACCATTGTATTATTCGATTCGATTATTTTTACTTATTGGTAAAAGTAGCACAGGAATATTTTATCTGTGGTGACCTTTCCCTAATCCTTCACAATACACCATTATAAAAAAAAAGTTTTGTTTTCGATGTTAGATTACTGTAAAAGTGGTGAAAGTATAATTCAAAGCATTTTATTTCAAATTTCCTCATAGTCGGTGTGAAAAGTTGTATGTGTCGTTCAGGAGCAAAATTATTTTCGCCATGGGCGTTAACGCTTCGTTACGCTCAGGATTCTAACTTATGTATTATCGTAGAATCCTTCGCTACACTCTGGATTCAATGTACCGCCCTCGCCGTAAATACATCATTTTGCTCCCTTGAGACACAAATAACTATGATAGCATTCCCTACATAGTGCGGTTATGTAATTCGAAGGCGCAGGGATATTTACAACACACCTCTTGTAAAGGGATTTATAAAATCTCGTTAGTTTATTATTGGTTGCTGCAGCGGCAACAGAAATAAACATTTTGTGATACTTTCAACTCCCTACCTACAACGGTTCCCGAGATACAGCCCGCTGACTGACAGACGGACAGACAGAACAGACGACCAGTTCCCGTGTAGTCCCGTTTGGCATCCTCCGGGTACGCCTGGAAATTATCGAGAATGGTCCATTTCTCGACTTGGCGGGGTTCTGACAAGTCGCCAGATTTAAAAGAAATAGTAAGAAATAGACTGGAGGAGGACTCCCCAATTATTAATCAATCCGAAAAGCAAATCCAAGCCTTTTGAATAACTAAAAACAGACAAAATTCCCCTCAACTAGTTAATACTTGAACACTACTCCTACAAACAATCTCAACTGTCGTAAGACACTCACAGACTTATACACATTTCCTCACAAACAATACTTATCGGCTTATGTTTAAACGATTACCAAAAACGCACCTATTTTACTACCAATAAATTGGAAATGACTGCCAGAATGGAAATGTCCACCAAATTGTTTTTCGATAAATGATCACCAAACTTCTTTTTATGTTTTGTGTACTTAAGTTTATGTTTTAAGTATTTCTTACATGTTCAACCTAACACGAAGGATAAAGGGGGCTTCTCTTCGCTCACCCCCTTTACCGTTCACCTAAGCTACCGCAGTATTTTGCCCTGATATTTTTTGCAACTTTTGATGTTCATTTATCCATTTTGGGTAGGAAAAAAATATTTTGTTGATCATTATATTTGTTGCCATACTTATCTGCGTAATCATACAAACATATGTAACTGCTCCAGTACTCGACTCTGCCCTACAAACTATAATTAACTATCTATTTAACACGCTTAAAACTGAACTCCCTTACTTTTAACTAAATCATGTCTAATACGGCCTTCATTACCCAAGAAATAGATAACTTAACACAAATGGTAAAATCTCTCAGTTGCAGCTCCTTGCCCGCTTGTTTTCTTGGAGTTCCTTGCCGTCTTGGGGAGTCAGAAACAATACTTGTTGGCTAGTTGGAAAAGTCCTCACCTTCTTCGGACACGTATCTCGACGCGGCCGTATGTCCATCGAGCGACTGGTGGTGCAGGGCAGAGTAGAGGGCACCCGAATGCGTGGCAGATCACCAATGAGATGGACAGACCAAATCAAGGCAGCACTGGATGACCCCCTGTACCAATGCACCAAAAAAGCAGCCCTCAGAGACGAATGGCGACGAATTGTGAGGCGGGTTACTCGACCGAAATGACGACCACGACCGCTCTGTCAAGAGAGAGAGAGACTGAGAAGAAAGAGTTGGAAAAGCTTCATTCACCCAGGCGGCGAATAATGTTGACTTTATTATTGACCGAACGAGCGAAGGGCTCCATTTCGTCAAGATAGGAGGCCGATTTTGCTTTCGTCTGTCTCTATGTCTCGTGTCTGTCAGTTCCGGTCTAGGGGCCACCAGTTTTCAAGCGATCCTTACAAAACTTGGCACACGAGTTCCTTGAGTTAAAAAAGTTTTTTTTTGTCGAGAGCTTTTCTCGATTTTCTCCTTGGGGGGGAGTTATGACGTCATTCATTTTTTGTATGGGGTTTTGTTTATTTTTTTTTCTGAAACCTATCGTGTGGGATATCAAATTAACGGGCTTCATGAGCCGGTTCTAAAAATATACTACACCATTGCCTTTCGGCCGCCTGTTTTCTAAAAATCCAAGAAATATTTTTAAACAGAAAAGTACTAATTTACTAATCCGTCGCCTCGAAGCAGGCGACGGATTAGTAAAGAGTATCTATACAGACCATGAGAGTGAGTGAAATAGATAGATTTTCACGATAATAGTTATAGAACTATTATCGTGAAAAGTCAATAGGTATTGTATTTTAAAACGCAAAATGTAGTTTACAAAGTTATTGGTGCGGCTACTTTACTACTTGATTTTGATTGAATCTAAAATACTTACCTATAAATGAGGGTTTTCGATACTTTTTCTGCCACCAGGCGGCGCCTCGTAGGCGTCAGGTCTAAACAGCTGTCATATAGTACAAAGTCAGAAAACCCTCGAGGGTTTTCGATACTTTTTCTGTCACCAGGCGGCGCCTCATAGGCGTCAGGTCTAAACAGTTGTCACAGCTGTCAGATAGTACAAAGTCAGAAAACCCTCATTGGTTCACAGTCCCCCCTGTTAGGGAGGTCTACTGCCCACAGGGCCACTAGTTATTAATCGCATCGCAAATAGAACAGAGGGGATGAATATTTTCATCGTCATTTTCCAAGTTACATGAACATTCAGACAAAGAAAGTCGCGGGCAGGAGCTAGTAGACCCCCGCGCCGCGCCGGCCGCCCCCCACCACAGAGACAAAGGCTCATTTTTCACCCCCTCAACTATCCATCACTCGCTTACAAACTTGCCAGACACGCGACCTTATCACAACTGAATAGATGTCACATTCCAACGACAGCCAAGTCCAGCGTTCATTAGACGCGCCAGCTCTTAACGCTGTTGTATTACTGGCCAGAATGGAATGCACGATGAGTTTTGACAAGTTATGGAGCGGTCTGATTTTTCTGTCGGGAATTTATTTGGCGTGATGTGAATTCGTTCAATGGCTACCGAATTTGGCGTGAAGAGTTAACGGATAACCCTAGAGGGGAAACCTCATCCGTGCAAAGGTCCCCGGTACTCCAGGCGGAAAGACCCGCAGCGTCAGAGGGACGGAATCGGGGAAAAAATGTCATAACGTAGCGCCAAACCACATCAAAATTGTTTAAAAATAAACTGCGCTATTTTTTCAAAAATATTTTCAAGGAGAGTTTACTAATACATAATATACATATTTCGAATGCAATTCCGCAATGAAATAAGTTATGATTTCAGATTTACAAGAAAGAATCAAACAATTTAGAGGTACTTTCGCAATTAAATTCTATCATGAAAATTTCACCTAATCGCGTTTTCCTTCAGTGAGAATTTCAATCAAATACTGAGTAAACGTTGACCTAAAAATGAAATATGTAGATGACTTTACAGTGGAGTAAATGGGTTCTAATAAAACCCATATTTTTTCGTATCACGTTAAATTACCGTTGTGGTGTGACCACTTCGTCACAAAAGTATCAATATTTATCAATAGCTTATCAAGTTAGAATTACTGTTAGAGCCAGCGGGAAAGTTTTGAGGGAGTTGATGAATAATTTGATTCCCAAAGGGTCCATACGGCATTATAATAATAAACAATATATTCATTCCCAAAGGGTCCAGGAGATTGTTTAATAAAGTCGGCTATAAAGACTCCGATAACAAAGCAAGTCATTATAAGGAACAATACAATTTACACAAAATGTGATCACAATAATTAACTCGACAGTACAAAAAATAATTTACAATATAGCCTCTGGACATTTCCGAGGCTAAGGTAAAAAATAAATAAATGTAGCACATTCATATCCCCACCAAGGGGCAAAGGCCTTTACCCGGATACGAGTAAGATTAAGCCATACTCCACCACGCTGGCTCAGTGCGGGTTAGTGGAGGGGTTTCACGACCACTACCACGTAGCGATAGTAGCCGGGACCTACAGCTTAACGTGTCATCCGAAACACTGAACATCCGATAATGTACTTAAGGGATTAAATATGGCCAGAAATGCATCTTTAGCTTCAATTCTAGGCTAAACTAGACAACATAAAAATGTAGGATAAATATATGTTATAAAAGGTCTATTAGAGATAAGAATGGACTTTTAAAATTACCCGATATCTGTTATATTTAATACTTAAAAATATTTTTCGCAATGCATTATTATTCAACTAAATGAACAAGCGCTCGGAGACGAAATCAGTCAGAAAAATGGAAAATTTTTGGCTGTTTTATTTTATTTTTAATGTTATTATTACAGGATTTTAGTAATATTTTCTATAATTTTCTCGGTCTCGGAGCTCGGGCTGCCCCGCGGGGCTCTGCGCGGGAGCATGCGTCAGTCTGCTTCGACGCGATGCGACGGGTATTTGTTTTCTTTGTCTAATTCTCAATGCCATTGGCCTTTGTTCAGCCCTTAAGATAAATTAATTATCTCATTGGTACATCGTCAGGTATCGAACCTGGAGCTCTATTCTTGAATCGCTCGTTTGAGTTTTTTTCACG
This sequence comes from Argyresthia goedartella, assembly GCA_949825045.1. Lineage (NCBI taxonomy): Eukaryota > Metazoa > Arthropoda > Insecta > Lepidoptera > Argyresthiidae > Argyresthia > Argyresthia goedartella. Next base: position 4,032,736 of record OX463832.1, on the reverse strand, counting down.
CGAGCGCTCTTTTCTACTGAATTTCCTTCGACATCCGAAATTTCGTATTGTTCATTCATTCGCCTGCAACGAGTGGTCGGTCAGCACCACTCGTCGCGCAAGTCGAAAAGTTGAATAAACGTCAAATACGTCAAAGCTAATGTCAACAGTGCAACACAATTTGAAGTGGCCGAGTTTGCTGTTTTCGCGCGTTTTTTCAAATTGGAATCCAAAACGTCAAATATGTGACATTTGCGACATATTGAACAGCCCGATTTGTTCCATATTATTGCCAGGATTTAGCAGGCAGCTTAATTGAACAGACACAGTCATACAGCCTTTAATATGAGAGCATTTAACGTTCCGTTTCCAATGCGATATTTCCCGGTTTTTACTTTTTATGCGTGCAACGGATAAAAATCAAAATTTCTAAATTTATTGGCAACACCGATTACGAACGATTCAAAAATGCAGAAAATCAACGTCATGCGACTTGTAAGTCGAACGTGACTTATGTCTCATGCGATATAATATGTCACGCGAGTGATTCAAAAATAGAGCTCCTGCATCTGTTTGAGGAAAAAAGCGTGAAACCCACTAGACCACGGACCCCCTTATTATAAGGTAATTACCTAACTAATTATTTTTTTCTTGGTATTATAAAGTCTTCTGATGGCCCTGTCAAACACCTAAAAATGACTTAATTAAATTTAAAAATGTTCAGACAGCAGCGGCGGCGTTTGTTCAACAAAACTACTTTAATTAATTATAGCAAAGGTTATTAATATTAAAAGGGTCGGCCGTTGCCTCTCAGCCGCCGCCTGCTCTTTAGAGAGACGTTAAATATATTATATATTAAATAAACACGACTACTAATTAGTTTCGTAGCAATATTTTGTATCACGGAATTAATTAATTTGTTCCCAGAATATGGTTGATTGTCACCAAAATTGTAAAGTTTCAAAAGCATCTCCATAATCTTCATAGCCATGGAAAATGGGCTCAATGAGTAAGCAGTCCCATAAAAAAGGGGATTTAATGAATGTGTGAGAATAATTATTTGCAATCGGCCAGCGTATTATTTTAGTGACAGTCTCTCTATTTTTTTGGGCCTAATTTACTTCTTTTCGCTAAAATGACGCTTGCCACTTTTGCGCCGACATTTGTACAAGGATACTCATATTTTGAAATAAGAAAAAAATAAGAAATAAGAGATTTATTTGCTATGTCAAAGGTATTGTAATTACTTAATATACAGTAATTATTTTTAGTATATTAATTGAGCTCCTTAAACAGCAAAAAAGTATGCAAGTATTAAATTGTACACGTTTATTCAACGGGTTTGAAATTGAAAAAATCTTGAAGTAAGTTGAAAACAAATTTCCAATAGCCATTTTCGTAGTCTAGACGTGAAGACATTAACAGGAAGGTTTTTAATATCTTGAGGTATCGTATTGTATACCGCAATATACATTGCGTCGCAATTATTTTGGTACAGTGCTGTTCTGGGACAGTTTTTTGAAACAAGCTTATTGGGATTTCTGGTATTTTCGGGATATAGATCACTAGCCTTGGGAAATAGACATGCGTTTTTAACAAATTTCGCTACTTCCATTGGGTGGCCAAAAAGTCGTGGATCAAACGAAACAGGGAGATAAAGGAGGTAATTTCCAACAAAAAATCTTCCTACAGCATGGCCATAAATTCATTGCACGAAAAGTTATGATTTTTTAAATTTTTTTCAATGTAACTACCGATTTTTTTACAATTTAATCAATAAAAAAGTAAATTGATTGAAATTAATAAAACAAAACGTGTTGTATTATGACTCGATAACGTATCAATACTACGAGAATTGTATTGCAGGTCTTGGTACCAAATTTAACGAGCAATAATTTTTTTTCCGTAACTTGTGAAGCGTTACGAAAAATTACTTCTCACTTTAAGAGCATCCTGTGAAAAAAAAATGTATGACGGAAAAGTGACCCTGTATTAAAAAAACTTGCCGATTTAATGCTGATTCAAATGAGGTACAACACTTTACTGTTTGACCTTTAGTTTTGGTTTTATGGTCGTTTTGTGATATTAAGGTGCAAATTTATAAAATGGTAAACTTAAAGGAAAAATTAGATTTTTGCTCACATACTATGTAGTAATTTCAGAAGCCATCATGAAATAATAAAAAAAAAACAATTTTATTATGACTTAGTAATTTTATTAAAATGTAAATTTTTACATTAAATGTTCAAAGTTCCTACCTCTGACCATAATGCACAATCTGCACCGCTTAATAAAATTCGCACGTAATCGGCGGAATGCACCTCTGTTATTAAGAATTTGTAACCTAGCAAACTCGAGCTTTTGTCGTAGTTCTTGTTCGGTGTTGTTCTCTCCTTGATACACTATTTCTTTGAAATAGCCCCAAACAAAAAAGTCGATTGGATTAAGGTCGGGCGACCGGGGTGGCCATGCAGTAGGTCCGCCTCGACCAATCCACCGGTTGGGGAAGCACTCGTTCAAATGTCCTCGAACTGCTCGAGCGTAATGAGGCGGGGCGCCGTCTTGTTGCAGCCACATTTCTGCCACTCTAGCTTCAGGAATCTCAGCTTCGTTGGTAATTTGGTTCAAATTATTTTGTAAAAAATTCAAATACAGAGCACCATTCAGCCTTGGTGGCATTTCATGTAACACAAGTTGCTGGTCAATTATTCCAGCCCACATGTTTATACCAAACAGATGCTGGAATCGATCATTTCTGATGATATGTGGGTTCACTCTGGAGTAGAAGTGTAAATTGTGGATGTTAAAAATTCCCATTCTTCTAAAATTTGACTCATCACTCCATAAAACTTTGTTAAAAAACTGCGGATCCTCTCTGTGTCGTCTAAGCATCTCTCTGCAAAATCTCAGTCTAGGTTCATAGTCAGTGGGCAGCAAAGCTTGTACCCTTTGCACATGGTAAGCGTGATATTTATTTCTTTTAATGATGAGCTGCACCGTCGAGCGTGGAATCCCGAGATTTCGTGATATTTGGCGTTGGCTAATACCAGGGTCGCATCTTAGCTGACTCAGTATTTGATCCTCATTGTCAATTCGTACCACTGGTCTACCTGTTCTCGCAGCATGCTCACCGGGTAAGGTTCCCTCCATGTACGCATTACGCACGCGCATAAAGACCCTGTAGTCCGGGAAACGGTCTCGGTCAGGGTAGCGTTGTCGATATTCTCTAGCAGCAGCCCAAGTATTGCCGTCGCAAAAGCCATAGAGGTAATGCATTTCTGCATACTCCCGTTGGGTGTATGCTCTCCTCGCAGCAGCCATCGTCCGTTTATCTAGCCAATCTGTAGCGATCACAAATTCCGATTCACACAGCGCAGGTCACAGATAGGCAATCTATCACAAGTCCATAAACGAAGCGTAGGTCACAGGTAGGCAATCAATTACAAGTCCATAAACGAAGCGTAGGTCACAGGTAGGCAATCAATTACAAGTCGAAAAACGAAGCGCAGGTCACAGGTAAGCAACTGATCACAAAAAATACCGTGTGCGTAGTCACAGGCGGAAAGTGAGACACTACTAAACAAAACAAAGAAAGATACTCACGCGCTTTCCCCCCGGCTCCGCTCCGCCCGGCATTACCTGAACTAAGACGGGTGTTCTGACCTTTTTCGACAAAGGATTAAATGGTTAGTGTGAAAGAGAGGCACAATTTCTTCGTATCGGCTCCATTTTATTTTCACAGACTTGTGATGGACCTTTTTTTTCCTAGAAAAGATAAATCGTTAAATGAACTAAGACACTTTTTTGACAAAGGATTAAATGGTTGGTGTGAAAGAGTGTCTGTCCATTTCATAAATCCTAAGTGTGACAAAAACAGAAAAAAGGAGCAAAAATCTAAATTTTCCTTTAAATTTACCATTTTATAAATTTGCACCTTAATATGACAAAACGACCATAAAACCAAAACTAAAGGTCAAACAGTAAAGTGTTGTACCTCATTTGAACCAGCATTAAATCGGCAAGATTTTTTAATACAGGGTCACTTTTCCGTGATACATTTTTTTTCACAGGATGCTCTTAAAGTGAGAAGTAATTTTTCGTAACGCTTCACAATTTACGGAAAAAAAAAATTGCTCGTTAAATTTGGTACCAAGACCTGCAATACAATTCTTGAAGTATTGATACGTTATCGAGTCATAATACAACACGTTTTGTTTTATTGATTTCAATCAATTTACTTTTTTATTGATTAAATTGTAAAAAAATCGGTAGTTTCATTGAAAAAAATTTAAAAAATCATTACTTTTCGTGCAATGAATTTATGGCCATGCTGTAGAAAGATTTTTTGTTGGAAATTACCTCCTTTATCTCCCTGTTTCGTTTGATCCACGACTTTTTGGCCACCCTGTATATAGACAGGGAAATGGTAGTATTTTCAACTCACGAAACTACGGCTTGCATGGTACGTGCTGCGGTACTCAACTATTGACCGGATGCGTTTTTTTAGCAATAAAAACACCTTGCTAGTCGGTACCGTTCCCCGTTTGAGGGGTCATTAGGGACATAGTTCTCAACAACTTTCACCATGAAAATGATTTGATCAGAGCAATTTGATTTTAGTCACCTCCATACATTTAGTGCTTGAATGGAGAAGTTAAAAATAAAGTAACTCTGATCAAATCGGTTTCATGGCGAAAGTTGCTAAAAATGTAGGATAGATAAGATAAGTTAATGTTTATTTTAACAACGAGTATACAGATTGATTTAAAACTACGTACTTGCTAATAAATCACCTAAGAATTACCGGCGGCCCATACACTAGGTCAGACCTGTACCGTGAGGACCGGTTCTTTGACATATGAATACAGAACTTATGTTTGACTTACGGCTAGAGGTATCTAAACGAATGATCTATGGAATTATGTTTAGTAGTGATATAAATTAAATCAAAATTAAATTAAAAGTAAAGTTAAAAATATATTAAATGAAAATCCTTGCAATTAATTCAGGGGAAGGGACAGGATTATATGGTAAATTTCAGAAAATCCTCTATTTCTAGGTGTGAAAGCGATTCCAACCACTTTAGTATGTAGAGTTTAGATGTTCTCCCAATAACTCATTCAAATTGGACTGTTAGATCCTGTGTAAGTATTTTAAATAAATATTGTTCAGTTGTATTAATGTAGCGTGCTGTCTGCCGCGTAAACTTAATTAATCTGATAATTAATTAATGAGATATGAGACTGAAAATTGAGATTCTTATTGTTAGCGACCGATTAAATAATATCCGTTTCACCGCTAAAACGACGCTTGCCACGACGGCGCCAACATCTTGATATTTCGCGTTTCGTTTATGCTCGTTAGAAAATTAATCATCAAATAACAAAATAAACGAAGTATTTTATACTTTATTATACAGTAAATAATGAGTACAATCAAATGAACACTTATGCGCAAAGGCGAGCTTATCTCTAAAAAGTATTTTCAAAGTATTTCATAGTAAAGTATTTATTCAATAGTTTTTGAAAATAATAACTTTGATTTCTTGTGGCCCCACACTAGGCAAAGCCTTTCTTACAACTATGTAATAGATTTATTAAATATCAGCATCCTATCATGGAAAACATAACGATAAAATAACAATGAAAACCATCTCGGCTCAATCCTTAAGCACTACACAGTTATATATAATAGATTCAGTATCACTGTAAGACAGTTTTAATATTGTTTATCTACACACGTATCATAAACCCTCTTTACTGCGTTCAAAAACCGCACGTTACGATCAGCATTATGTTTAACTACTTGGTAAAAACTCGTTTCGTATCTGGAAAACTACACATAGTGGTCATTATGTGTAGTTTTTCTACATATAATGACATTCAAATTTCGAACGCCGACGCCCACCCGCGTGCCATCCCTAGTTTGTCGGTGAAGTTGGTACTGACATTCAAATTTCGAACGCCGACGCCCGTCTGCGTGAAGTTGGTACTAAAGAACAAGCTAAACAATTGCAGAACCACAATGCCGGTCAACCATGCGGTTCCTGAACACATCAAAGAGAGCTTATGATATGTGTGTAGATAAACTAGTGTATGTAACTGTACATAATTAGGCATTAAAACTCTCGAGTGATATTATTATGAAACTCGCCTTTGGCTCGTTTCATAAACCCACTCTCGAGTTTTAATGCCCTCCATTATGCAGCAGTCACATAAACTACTATTATGGGACTGCTACATAATGGAGGGCATTAAAACTAGAGAGTGACATACATTAGTTTATCTACACACATATCATAAGCTCTCTTTGATGTGTTCAGTAACCGCATATTCGACCGGCATTGTGGCATTGATAATTGCTCTGCATTTGTTTAGCTTGGCATGCATGCGGACGTCGGCGTTAGAAATTTGAATGTCATAATTTGACAAAAATTTGGTACATTATGTTCATAATGTATCAATATTTAGATAAGAAATGAGTTTTTACCAAGAAGCTTATCGTTATGCTGGTCGTAATGTGTGGTTTTTTGACGCAGTAAAGAGGGTTTATGATACGTGTGTAGATAAAAGCCGTTTATATAATATTCTTTTAACCTCAATAGTGGTGTACTCACTCAAGTTACAATTACGATGAGCTTAATGGTCCGATTCGACCAGTTCTGGTGAATATTTACTCAAAATGTTCTGTCACATTGTTTGTTGTTGTTTCTACTAAGTATTTATACTAAAACAACAAAGCGGACGTTTCTACTATTTATACCATTCCTTTAGGCCCCAAATACAGAAAGTGAGTTATATTGTAGCAAAATACAGAAAGTGAGTTATATTGTAGCAAAATAGAGAAAGTGAGTTATATTATAGCAAAATACAGAAAGTGACTTATATTGTAGCAAAATAGAGAAAGTGAGTTATATTGTAGCAAAATAGAGAAAGTGAGTTATATTGTAGCAAAATAGAGAAAGTGAGTTATATTGTAGCAAAATAGAGAAAGTGAGTTATATTGTAGCAAAATAGAGAAAGTTAGTTATATTGTAGCAAAATAGAGAAAGTGAGTTATATTATAGCGAAATATAGAATGTGAGTTATATTGTAGCAAAATAGAGAAAGTGAGTTATATTATAGCAAAATATAGAATGTGAGTTATATTGTAGCAAAATAGAGAAAGTGAGTTATATTGTAGCAAAAAAGAGAAAGTGAGTTATATTGTAGCAAAATAGAGAAAGTGAGTTATATTGTAGCAAAATAGAGAAAGTGAGTTATATTGTAGCAAAATAGAGAAAGTGAGTTTTATTATAGCAAAATAGAGAAAGTGAGTTATATTATAGCAAAATAGAGAAAGTTAGTTATATTGTAGCAAAATAGAGAAAGTGAGTTATATTGTAGCAAAATAGAGAAAGTGAGTTATATTATAGCGAAATATAGAATGTGAGTTATATTGTAGCAAATTAGAGAAAGTGAGTTATATTGTAGCAAAATAGAGAATGATTAATTTCCACGCCTACCGAACGGCGTGGAATCCGAAGGGGGTGTGCCTTTGCCAGCACGTGAGAGAAAAGAAGTGATGAAATTTTACTGACCTTGTCACCGTAGACAGGAGATCGAAAGCTCGATTCGAGACGGGAATTCGGGAAAAGGGCACAGTTTGGGATAGGAGAGGAATCGAAACCTTGCTGTCGTTTCGCTGTCGCTGCCCGACGCTGCCGCCGGCGTGCTGCCTGCCGACACGTGGAATCGCCGTCCGATACGACGATTTTCAATCTCGACACGGATCACTTGACCGCTGACGCGAATCTACTTATTTCCCGACGATGTAGATGATTAACACTCCGACCAGGCCCGACGCCTGTATTTAGTAAATGGTACACCGAAATACAATCAATGGCCCGACGCCATGAGCAGACATGTTGTCTCCCGACGAGAAAGAAAAAGTAAAGATAACCTCCAATTTTTTCCTCTCGTTGGTACGAGTGACATCTGCGGTCCGTTTCCGCTTAGTGATGTCCCGATTACTCGCGGTCGATCCGCGCAACAAAAAACCGGTGCGTTCTGAAGCATAAATATTAAACAGTCACCCGCCCGGACAGGACCGAACCTGTCCCTAATCAATAGGAAGGCGAGAAAGTGTTGCGACCGCTCTCTTGAGGACCGAGTCCCCCACCTTGACTTCTGCTGATCGAGGCGTGCCATCCCGACCCGTGTACAAATTGACGATCCGTCCTCGTCTCCATCTCAGTGATGGCAGGTTCGCATCCTTAATCAGCACCAAATCACCGACTTGAGGGGGGCTCGTCCGGTCAGTCCACTTAAGGCGCTGCTGCAAGATGTGCAAGTACTCAAGGGACCACCGTTTCCAAAAATCTTGAGCCATCTGCTGCAACATCTGCCACCTAGTTAACCGACTTAACTTAACATCACCGAATGGGTATTCTGGCAGGGCGTTAAGGGGCTGACCTATCAGGAAGTGACCCGGCGTCAACGCTTCCAAATCATTTGGATCCGAACTGAGCGGGCACAACGGACGCGAGTTCAGTGTCATTTCAATTTTACAGAACAGCGTCGCAAGCTCTTCAAAGCGTAGAGAGGTCTCACCGATGATCCTCGTCAGGTGCGACTTAGCCGATTTAACCGCAGCCTCAAAAATTCCTCCCCAATGAGGACATCCCGGTGGACTGAAAACCCATTCAATCCCACGTCGGGAGCAAGCCGTACCGATGGCGTCCTGGTTACCGTTCAGGAATTGAGTGACCTCCTGCAGATATCGCCTGGCTCCGACAAAATTTGTGCCGTTGTCCGAACGGATTAATGTCGGGAGGCCCTTCGTGAGACGAACCGATCTAGACATGCGATAAATGCCTCTGTAGTGAGGACACTGACCACCTCCAAGTGGACTGCCTTCGTGGCCAAGCACACAAAGACGCACAGGTATGCCTTCACTAATCTGGCGTTCCGTAGCTGTGAAGACTTGACCATGAATGGTCCCGCGAAATCCGTTCCGACACCCGCAAAGGGCCGGATTTCGTTAACCCTATCCGAGGGCAAATCGCCCATCTGGGGCTGCATCGTAGCCGCCTTGGCCCGATAACAAGGCAGGCACCGAAATACGACGCTACGCACTAAGCGTCTTCCCGATAGAATCCAGAACTCGCGCTGGAGAAACGCCATCAAGGCGTGGCATCCGACATGCCCATTCCGAATGTGTCGATCCTGAAACAACAGTTCGACCAACTTCCCTTTCCTAGGGAGTAACAACGGGTGGCGGGCCGCATAAGGCAGGTTGGCATTCCGCAGCCGACCTCCTACCCACAGCAATCCTTGAGGGTCAATAAACGGGTTGAGCCGAGCCACAGCTCCCTTCAGTTGGACGCGTCCGCGTCTCAGAATGTCCAATTCGGACTTAAAGTGCACCGTCTGCACGTTCCGTACCAATGCGAACAACGCATGGTTCCGTTCCCGTGGTGTCAGGACCTGTGTCCGCACTCGTTGCGCCTCAGAATTCCGACAATTCCGCGCAAATCGGCAGATCCAGGCGGTCACATTGACCAGCTTGTCGAGCGAGCTGTACCGTTCCAGCAGGCTGAACTCCTCTTCCGGCTCCGGTTGCGTCGTACAGACACCGACTGTCAAGGAGCCGTTCGCCGTGGTAACGCGTGGACTCATTGGCCAATCCGATTCGGCTTGAGTCAACCATTTTGGACCCCACCACAAGGGATGTCCAACCAACTCCGGAGCGTGACACAATCGACCTGACCGAAGGCGACCAGTATTGTTCCGATAAAACTGTTTACACTCTTCTTCAACCGGGTCCAACCGGCGGACCGTAGGTGGTTGGTAACTTTTAGTAAAATTTTTGAGAAATTAATGTTATCACAGCTATTACATCATTTTGAATCAAATAAGCTAATGCATAACAAACAGTTTGGATTCACTCGCGGTCGTTCAACAACAGATGCCGGAATTCAGTTCATTGAAAGTATTTTTGATGCCTGGGAAGAGTCACAAGATGCCCTTGGCATTTTTTGTGACTTATCTAAGGCTTTTGATTGCGTTTGTCATGAAACATTGATCAGGAAATTACATCATTATGGAGTTAGAGACACGTCATTGAATTTGTTAAAATCTTATCTGAACGGAAGAATACAAAGGGTAGACGTAAACGGAGAACGATCACCAGGATCATTGGTTTCTTTGGGCGTGCCACAGGGCTCAATATTGGGACCCTTCCTATTCCTCATCTATATAAACGACTTACCCTATCTAGGAAGGGACTGTCATGATATGGTACTGTTTGCTGATGACACCTCACTTATTTTTAAAACAAAGCGAAACCAACACGCTACTGATGATCACGTGAACAATACCATATCAAGAGTGGTAAATTGGTTTAATGTTAATAATTTGCTATTAAATGAGAAAAAGACTAAATGTGTTAAGTTTCTTACTACTAACGTTAAAAATAATCAGACATGTATAACAATTAAAAATGAGGAATTGGAATTGGTAACCAGCACAGTGTTTCTAGGTATAACGTTGGATTCCAAACTCCAATGGGGTCCACATATTGATAAGCTATCGAACAGACTGAGCTCTGCAGCTTTTGCATGCAGGAAAATCCGTCACTTGACAGATTTAAAAACAGCCAGATTAGTTTATTTTAGTTATTTTCATAGTATTATGTCCTACGGTATTCTGCTCTGGGGCAGTGCTGCTGACATAAATACTATTTTTGTGCTGCAGAAGCGGGCTGTTCGTGCGATTTATAAAATGAATAATAGAGATTCTCTTAGAAATAAGTTTAAAGAAGTAAATATATTGACAGTCCATAGTCAATATATTTACGAGAATATTATGTATGTCCATAAGAACATTGTTAACTTTCGAAGAAACTGTGATATACATAACTTTAATACTAGAAACAAGGACAAACTTGCAGTGCCCACTACTCGGCTCCATAAAATAAAAAACTCGTTCAAGGGTAATTGTGTAAGATTTTACAATAAACTCCCAAGCACTTTGACAGATCTATCAATTAATAAGTTCAAGAAATACATCAAGCAAAGGCTTATTTCTAAAGCTTACTACAGTATTAAAGAGTACATAGACGATAAAAATGCTTGGGACTGAATTGTTCTAATTAATTGTGAGCATCCTCACTGCCAGAGTTTCTTTTACTGGACACTTGGAGGCCTTTTACACCTCCAAAGATTAATTTAATTATACAACTCTTGACTGTGGGGACCATTTACATCTCCTATTATCATTGTATTATTGACTAAAGAGACTATACATCTCTGTTATTTATATTTTAATTATTTTATTATGACATTTGAGACTCTTTACATCTCTCAGAAACAATAATTAAGTACTTTTTTTTTTCTGATAATATGATAATAATACCAAATGTTCTGTAAAAAATGAAATGAAATGACATGTGAAAGTGCCCTTGTGGCCTATTTACAGAATAAACGTTTTGAGTTTGAGTTTGAGTTTTGAGTTCCTCCACCTCCCAAAACTTCTGTATCACCTCCGAGAGTACAGAACCGAATAAGGGACTACGAGTCGCTAGTCGTGGGGCAGCCGGCATGACCGGACCCATTACCGCATGGCCCAGTCTGGTGTTGACCGAAACCAGACCAGTCGCCTGCAACACGTGGACACCTGGCACTAACAGGTATCCCAAGGCATCGACACCCAATAAAATGTCTACTGGGCCCGGAATATCGAACTCCGGGTCAGCCAGTGACAACCCAGCGACCAACTGTCGCACCGAGGGCGACAACGATACGTGAGGGTGTGAGCCCATCACATTAGGCATGACTAATGCCGTGACCGTCAGATTCACCGATGAATCCACCCGCGACGAGAGAGTAATCCGACATACTCCCTTAACGGAACCGACTTACGTGTTCCCAATTCCCCGAATGGAATGTGGATACTCCCTTACCGAAATGCCCAACCGTCTTACAAGGTTGCACGAGACTAAGCACCCCTGGGCCCCCGAGTCCAATAGTGCTCGTGCCACACAAGATTTGCCGTCCGAACTCCACGCTATCACAGAGGCGGTGGGGAGCATGACCGTCTGTGGAGTGGCGGCACCCTGTAAGTGGGCGGCGTGTCCCTAGCGGGAACCTCCGCGGGATCCGAACCCGCTGGGACCCCCGTCGGCCTGGTAACTCAGCTGCTGATATGCCACCGGTGGCATATCAGACCGCATGTACATCAGGGGGTCCCAACCCGCATAATAGGCCCCTCGCTCTCCCGGTACCCGACCATACCGGACTGTGAACGGTGTGCCCGGTGGCCACCGTGGATGGAGGGGGGAGAGCGGATCCAACCTGGGGCGCTCTAGGAATGGGGGTGTAGATGTATCGAAGCTAGGCTACCTAAATGATGTTGGTCGAACTAACTGATACTCTAACGACGTAAGGTCTTTGCATGTGGACAGCTCACAGAAACAAAGAACAAGATAAAAATGTATTTTATTTAAAAGCGAAAAGCGAGTGAATGGCAAGATTTACAGAATGATTTTTACACGTTAGAAAGCTAGGCCGAAAGGGTTGGATTGTATGACAATTTGGAAAACTAATACTAAATGCAAACAAGCGTTATGAAGCAAATTAAGTTAATGTGAACTATGAACAATGATTAGCTAATTTGGCGAGACAAAGCGATACAGAGCAATATGTACAAGTTAACCGAGTGAGTGCGCGATGCTGTCTGCCGCTGGGGCGTCGAGGCAGTCCCGCGGTGAAAGGCTTCAAGGTGACGTCACGGCCGAGGGTCCTGTCGTGGTGCAATGCGATTGGAGGATCGCGATCACGCGATGCTCGGGCGCTGCGACGTCATACCGTCAGGCAAGGAGCTACGATCTCATGCGTATGTGGAGTCCGCATAAGTATGGGGTTCGCCACAGTACTCCCCTACCGAGACCTTGACTCCGGTCATGGTCGATAGTAGTCGGGAAATCTTACGGTGCGTCCGCTCTTTGTCTTTCTGACAATGTCCTGGGCTATCGGGGTTGCAGCGTTTTCTGGCTCCGTTTCTTCGACTGTGACATACGCCGGCTTGAGGCGGTCGACGGTGACGGTGATGTTCTTCCCTTTAACTTCGATGTCGAAAGTTTTTGAGTTTCGTCTGATAACCTTGTATGGGCCGGTGTATGGTGTTTGTAGCGGTCTTTTGTGAGGCCCTTGTCGCAAGAAGACGTGTGATGTGACTGCCAGGTCCTTGGGTATGTAGAAGGATCGTCGCGTGCCGGTGTGCCATGAAGTCGGTTGTGGTGCCATTTTGTTGATGTGGTTGCGGAGCCGACTGGCGAAATCATTGTGGTCTACAACTTCATCTGTTTCTGGTGCGAAGAAATGACCCGGAAGTCGTAGTGGCTCGCCGTACACTAGTTCAGCAGCTGACGACGAGATGTCTTCCTTCCAGGCACTGCGGATGCCGAGTAGGACGAGTGGTAATGCCTCCGTCCATTTCGTGTCTGCGTGGCATGTGATGGCCGCTTTCAGTTGACGATGCAGCCTCTCGACTAGTCCGTTGGCGGCGGGGTGGTATGCCGTGGTGGTGAAGTGCGAAGCTCCCAACGTGTTGGCGATACTCTTGAAAAGATGTGACTCGAACTGCCGGCCCCGGTCTGTGGTGATGCGTTCGGGGCAGCCGAAGCGAGCTACCCAGCCCGACACGAAGTTGAGAGCGCAGGACTCAGCAGTGATGTCTTCGAGCGGGTACGCCTCGGGCCACCGGGTAAAGCGGTCTACGACGGTGAGGCAGTACCTGTGACCAGAAGATAAGGGTAAAGGACCAATAATATCCATGTGGACGTGTCGAAAGCGGGCGGTAGGTAATGAAAATTGCGATAACGGTGCCATTGTGTGTCTTGATACCTTGCTGCGTTGACATTGTAAACATTCCTTAGCCCATTGTCGACAGTCTTTGCGTATGCCTGGCCAGACATATCTCTGAGTTACTAGTTTGACTGTAGCCTTAGCGCCTGGGTGACTGAGATTGTGCATTGTGTGGAATACCTTTTTACGATGTGAAGCTGTGATGAAGGGACGTGGTTCTGGCGTTGACACGTCACAATATACTTGTGTACCCGCTGCTGCAACTTTATCTAGTTTAAGGCTGGACCCGTTAGTCAGCAACCCCTTCAGCTCTTCGTCTGTGGCTTGATCCTGTGCTAAAGACTGGTAATCTAAGGGCTCGTCTGTGACTTCCTCGATCCGGGAAAGGGCGTCTGCAACCGTGTTGTCCTTTCCGGCGACGTACCTTAGGTCTGTGCTGAATTGTGCAATGAAGTCAAGATACCTGAATTGGCGAGGTGAGCACCGTTCTCGTGGCGTTTTGAATGCGAATGTAATTGGTTTATGGTCAGTGTATATGATGAATGGCCTTGCTTCCACCATATACCTGAAATACCGTATTGATTCGTATATCGCTAACAACTCTCGGTCATAGGGGCTGTACTTCTTCTGGGCGGAGCAGAGTTTCTTCGAAAAGAATGCGAGTGGTTGCCAGTCTTCCCCTTTTCTTCGCTGCTGCAAGACGGCTCCCATGGCTACGTCCGATGCGTCCGTGGTGATGGCTAACTCTGCTTGCGAGTCGGGGTGTGCGAGTAATGCGGCACGAGCGAGACTGTATTTACATTCTTTAAAGGCTTCCAATAACTCCTGGGTCAAATGAACTGGTTTGTTTCCTTTAGAGTTGTGACCGGTCAGCAATGTATTGAGTGGTGCTTGGAGTTTTGCGGCCCCTGGGATGAAACGACGATAGAAGTTTAGCATCCCGAGGAATCTTCTTAACTCCTTGCCGGTCTTTGGTGCTGGAAAGTCCATGACTGCTGCCGCTTTGGACTCCAAAGGGCGAATGCCGCTTGCTGACACTTGAAAACCCAGGAAAGTTACCTCAGTTTGGCCGAAGACGCACTTTGAAGCGTTGATCAGAACGCCGTACTGTACCAGTCTTTCGAAAAGTCTTCTGAGGTGGTCTAGGTGCTGTGTTTCTGTCTCAGAATAGATTAAAATATCATCGAGATACCCGAAACAGAAGTCAAGGCCTCGTAGTACCTCGTCGATGAAGCGTTGAAATGTCTGTGCGGCGTTGCGTAGACCGAAAGTCATGAAGGGGAATTCATACAGTCCGAAGGGAGTAGTAATTGCGGTTTTCGTTATATCTTCCTTATGAACCGGAATCTGGTTATACGCCTTCACCAGGTCGACCTTTGAGAATATCTTCTTACCCGCCAGTTGGTAAGAAAAATCCTGAATATGTGGGACTGGATATTTATCAGGAATAGTACGTGCGTTCAAACCTCTGTAGTCACCACACGGGCGCCAGCTGTTGTCCTTTTTGCGTGCCAGGTGTAGGGGCGACGACCACGGGCTCTCCGATGCGCGAGCAGTGCCGTTTTGGAGCATTTCGTTGAACTCCTTCTGTGCAATCTTCAATCTCTCTGGATCTAGGCGTCGTGGACGGCTGGACACCGGTGGGCCTGTTGTTGTTCTAATATGGTGTACCGTATTGTGCTTAGGAAGGTCGAGCTTACCAGCTGGGCGGGTTACCTGAGGAAACTCCCGTAGGATTCTGTGATACAACGTATCGTCGGCCGAAGAAGTTGTGCGTACAGAAGAGATGGCTTCCGTGGCTTCGCCGCATGGAGCTTGGATGGAGAGCGAAGTGATGCCATCGACGAGTCGGTGGTTGCGGCAATCTACAAGCAAGTTGTAATAGCTTAAGAAATCGACACCAATAATCGGTTTTGAAACATCTGCTATTGTGAAGCGCCAGACGAAGGCCCGTCGTAAACCCAAATCTAGCTCGAATTGCTTATCCCCGTAAGTAGAGATGACGGTGTTGTTGGCCGCGTATAGCTCGTACTCAGTTTTCTTTCTGTTCTCTCGCAATGCAGTTCGTGGAAAGACGCACAGGTCTGAACCCGTGTCTACCAGGTATTGAATTTTTGTTTTGCGATCGACGACGAATAGGCGGCCTGACGTTGAAGAGCAGTCACTGGCCGCGACTAATGGCTGCTCGTGGAGTTTTCCGGCTTAAAAGCGCAAGGCTGGTTGCAGTTTCTTGCTCTGTGTCCGAACCTAGTGTGGTAGAAGCAGTACGAAGGGTTGCGTGAGCTGGATCGTGAGCTGGATCGTGAGCGGGAGCCGGAGTGGGAACCAGAGTGAGGCCGGTTGAATCCTCGTCTTGAGTTATTGTTATAATTGGAATTGTGTACCTTCATTAGCGATTCCACTTGCCGTGTCAGTTCTGCTACTCGGTTGGATATGCAGTCCAAAGCAGTACCTGGCATCTCTGCTGACGTAGTGGCTACCTGGGACAGTGGCGGCGCAATGTCGTGTATGCGGTCTGCGAGGTCTGCCACGTCGTCCAGTGTGCTCTGACTCTGTGAAGCGATACACGTTTGGATATTAGGGGGAAGTCTGCTTGTCCATATCGTTTTCAGGAAGTCGTTGGGCACCGTCGGTCCTGCGAGGTGTCTTAAATGGCGCAAGAACTGCGACGGCTTCCTGTCCCCTAGCTCTTCATGCGTAAGCAATTGCTTAATTTTACGCTCCTGGGACGCGGAAAGCCGTTTGGTTAGTTCTGCTTTCAGTTTCTCGTACTTGCCTGTCGGAGGGGGCGAGGTAATAATGTCTTCGACCTCCGCGGCATATTTGTGATCGAGTTGAGCAATCACATGGTAGAATTTCGTTTCATCAGTGGTAATTCTAGACAAAGCAAACTGACCTTCTATCTGTGCAAACCACACTGCAGGTTTCTCCGGCCAAAATGGCGGCGGGCGCACGCTGACACGGCTGAGCTCGTTCCACACTCCTTGGTATGCACCCGAAAATGCATCGCCGCTTCCTCCTGCTGCGCCTTGGTTGATTCCCAACTGCTGTGAGACGTCCGACGGGGTTTGTTTGCCGGCCGCCTGTGTTTGTTCCTCCGTCAATGGCATGTTTGTTTCCACGTGGAATGTCGAAAGGTCACCAGTGTAGATGTATCGAAGCTAGGCTACCTAAATGATGTTGGTCGAACTAACTGATACTCTAACGACGTAAGGTCTTTGCATGTGGACAGCTCACAGAAACAAAGAACAAGATAAAAATGTATTTTATTTAAAAGCGAAAAGCGAGTGAATGGCAAGATTTACAGAATGATTTTTACACGTTAGAAAGCTAGGCCGAAAGGGTTGGATTGTATGACAATTTGGAAAACTAATACTAAATGCAAACAAGCGTTATGAAGCAAATTAAGTTAATGTGAACTATGAACAATGATTAGCTAATTTGGCGAGACAAAGCGATACAGAGCAATATGTACAAGTTAACCGAGTGAGTGCGCGATGCTGTCTGCCGCTGGGGCGTCGAGGCAGTCCCGCGGTGAAAGGCTTCAAGGTGACGTCACGGCCGAGGGTCCTGTCGTGGTGCAATGCGATTGGAGGATCGCGATCACGCGATGCTCGGGCGCTGCGACGTCATACCGTCAGGCAAGGAGCTACGATCTCATGCGTATGTGGAGTCCGCATAAGTATGGGGTTCGCCACAGGGGCGACATCCGACTGTTCGCCTCCCTGTTCGCCTCCCAGAGCGACGGGCAGGGTGGCGCAGAAGGTGTTGGGCTCCCAGCCTTCGCGCCACTCATAGGTGCCATCTGACACCCGCCCGTAACACGCGGTGAGCCAGCGGCCCGAAGTCCTCGCTGGCCCTGGACAGCGGCGACCGAACCCCGGCTATCCCGCCTGTTACCCCCGCGCTGCCCCCTTCCCCTCTTCCCGTCCGCGGGTACCCCAGTCATCACCCCGTTGGTGACTCCCGTTGCCCGGAGGGGGACTGGGTCCGGCCCTGGTTGGGCCCTGTGACCGACCAACCTGAGTCCGGCCCTGGTGACCGTCCGATGGGCCTGACCGGTTCAGGCACAACATGATGTGGTGCTTGCCACCGCAGCACTCACAGGGGGACGCCCGTGAGCACTCGCTCAGCGGGTGCGGCCCCAAACAACCGAAACACAATCGGTGGCGGAAGACCACCTTCCTGCGGGCAGCCACACCGAGCGCCTTAAAGTTGGCGCAACTGGTCACTTCATGACCGGCACTGTCGCAGTGCACACAGCCGTCACCCGACGGCGCGGCACTCAAAACGCCAAATTGTTTTGACCGCCCAGCCCCCCCTGGGGGTGGGGGGCGCGGCCCCTCCCGCATCCGCGTGGGTTGGCGCTGCACACTGGCCTCCGAATCCATGGTATCGCATCGCCTGCATTCACCCTCCAAGAAATCCGTTAATTGGACGAGCGTGGGCAGTTCCGAGCTACTGCCCCCATGCAGCTGTTCAAACCGACTTTGAACAGCTGCAGGCAACCGTGACAAAACCATATATAACACGATATATGACCATTGGTCTACCGGCAGACCAAGGTTCTGAAGGGCCTTAGTGGCCACCAGCACAGGGTTGAGCACCTGTACCCGGATGTCAACATCCCGGGTTACTCTTGGGATGCTAAACAGCTTCCCCAGCTGCGCATCAACCAACCGCCGTTTGTGTTGGTAGCGGTCAAACAATATGACCCGGGCAATCTCATAATTGCCCGCCGTGACCGTTAGGTGACCGACCAACTCCTTCAGTTCACCCCGCAGTGCCATCAATAGTTGGGCCAACTTGTAGGCGCTGTCCAGGTCGTCCCGACCGTGGACCAGGCTATCGAATAAATTGATGAATGCCGGCCACTCATCAATTGCCCCACCGAAGGCCGGAATCTCCAGGTGTGGCAGCCGTCCCACAACACCCTTAGGGGGCGGGTCTCCGCTACCCTCCCCGCGGTCATCCCGACGCGACCGCTTAATTTTTTCGGCGCGACGCTTGAAGTCGCCCAAGCACTCTATCGCTTGGTCAGCATCCGCGCAGAGCTGCTTCACTGCAGCCACCGAAGCCTCATCCGTAAGCCCGAGGGCTTCAGCCTCCGCAGCCAGCCGACACACCTTCCCGACGCGTGTCATTGCGTCCTCCACACGCTTGAGCAGGACATCGTCCATGTCAGGTCGCTCCACATACTTGTGAGTATGAGCGAGCCATCTCATCTCCTCACGGACGCCATACCGCAGTACCGTCAAGGGTGAAGGTGCCATGGTTACCAATTCAATTGTTTCTGGTCCTATGCTTCACTACTGAACTAAGCACAGCCAGAGACCAGCACTTTCCCGTCAGCGCTGGGCACAGAAATTAAAACTAAGTTGTAAAAACCAGGGCAACCACTAAAACAATTAAATCCTAAACAATATTTAATATGGTCGCCCTGTGGACATACCCCTTATAATATACACTCTAAATCAATTAGAGAATGCCACCATAAAACACAATACAAAAATAACCCACAAAACTTGATTATGAAAACAATACAAAATAATAAGTGGCTTCTTATGAACCACACTTCCTTTGAGGTCAGCAAATCAGCTTAATACCCCTTAAATAGCCCGACCCTGCTGTGTAAACCGAAATAACACTGTAGGACTATAGAACCCGACGTTCTACCGCAAGTAATACAATCTAGGCTTCGCAGAATGACTGTTCAATCTTTTATGCGCAACAACAGTAGTTTCCGACTACAAATTTATAACAACTGTTAACTAAATTGGCACTTATACTTTCACTTACCGAAAATGAACTTTAATCGTGGTATACCGACCACAGACTCATTGCCGACTTGAGCCAATCTGAGAAATTATTTTCTCCCAACTACAATGTGACAAAGGCAACCGTGAATCGATGATTTCCCACAAGGAAAACCACGCTCTGCTACCAAAATGATTAATTTCCACGCCTACCGAACGGCGTGGAATCCGAAGGGGGTGTGCCTTTGCCAGCACGTGAGAGAAAAGAAGTGATGAAATTTTACTTACCTTGTCACCGTAGACAGGAGATCGAAAGCTCGATTCGAGACGGGAATTCGGGAAAAGGGCACAGTTTGGGATAGGAGAGGAATCGAAACCTTGCCGTCATTTCGCTGTCGCTGCCCGACGCTGCCGCCGGCGTGCTGCCTGCCGACACGTGGAATCGCCGTCCGATACGACGATTTTCAATCTCGACACGGATCACGTGACCGCTGACGCGAATCTACTTATTTCCCGACGATGTAGATGATTAACACTCCGACCAGGCCCGACGCCTGTATTTAGTAAATGGTACACCGAAATACAATCAATGGCCCGACGCCATGAGCAGACATGTTGTCTCCCGACGAGAAAGAAAAACTAAAGATAACCTCCAATTTTTTCCTCTCGTTGGTACGAGTGACATCTGCGGTCCGTTTCCGCTTAGTGATGTCCCGATTACTCGCGGTCGATCCGCGCAACAAAAAACCGGTGCGTTCCGAAGCATAAATATTAAACAGAGAAAGTTATCTATATTGTAGCGAAATATAGAAATACACTTAGAGGAGCTCAAACAGTTCCTACTGGCTATAAAAATATTAAAAATTACACTCTTTTAGGTGCAGGCGAGTAATTAAAGTAGATAATACGGCCACTGCTGGTGAAACTCACAAAAGTGGAGCCATTCTTAGGGTAAAAACACACCATTGCCGAATACGCGACCGAAGTTCGGCGTGATCACGCCTGCAATGCTATGTCGGTCAGTTATATTATAGCGCGGAACTTCTGCCATGGTGTGTCGACACACTTAGACGTCGCATTGACATCTATCAATAAAAGGGACAGCGCTATGCGTCAGTTTCCCTTCCCTTTCTAAGCCAAACAAAGAGAAACAGACTGAGACACATAGCTTAGTCCCTACTACTGAAAATGTCAAATGCGACTTCTAAGGATGGATCCACTTTAGTTGATAGAAACCTCTCTTGTTACGGCGGATAAGCTCGCCTTTTTACAATAAGTTTATTACTTTTCACCGTCCCTGGTTCTTATCTTTCTATGACACCTTTTAATCTCTCTATCTATAACATACTATATTTTATATAAAATATTGTAATTTTCGTTAGCTTTGAACTTTACTGCGAGTACTTTACTGTAGTAATTATGTCTTAAATCTGTTGGGAATAAATTATACTTTTCTAAACGGTGCCTACACGATTGTAAACGATTTCGAACTATACCATGAAGGCAATAAGGGAGTAAATCTTAAATCCTGCTGAGACGATAAATTTCTACACCGAATAAAATATGTTTCTACTAACAGTTCTTTCGAGCGCGGGTTTACAGCTTTACAGGTAATTTAGCAAATGCTGTCTTATTTTCAGGTAGGTGGGCTGCAATTTCAGTCGCTCTGATCTATTTGCAGCTGATTGCAGGTCTTGATTAGTTCTGCAGGTTTTCTGGAGTCCTGTAGCTCGATACTGTATCTCTCGACATATCCCATAGCCTTATCAATTATCATGTAATACTGACATATAGGAAATTCAACCGCTTTAAAAAAAATACAACATCGCAAGAAGTGGCAAAAAAGACAGCTGAGTCAAATAATCATGTTGTGATTACTAATATTTTCAAAAGCTATGGAAAGTCGTAGATATGTAGATGTTGGTTATTTTTAACAAGTAGACTTATCAGTCATTGACCCGGCGAACAAAGCGTCTAGTTTACGCAACGCAATACCCGACAATGAATGACCCGACCGACACAACACAACTTCCCTCCGAAACATTCGACAATGAATGACCCGACCGACACAACTTCCCTCCGAAACATTCGACAATGAATGACCCGACCGACACAACTTCCCTCCGAAACATTCGACAATGAATGACCCGACCGACACAACTTCCCTCCGAAACATTCGACATTGAATGACCCGACCGACACAACTTCCCTCCGAAACATTCGACAATGAATGACCCGACCGACACAACTTCCCTCCGAAACATTCGACAATGAATGACCCGACCGACACAACTTCCCTCCGAAACATTCGACAATGAATGACCCGACCGGCACAACTTCCCTCCGAAACATTCGACAATGAATGACCCGACCGACACAACTTCCCTCCGAAACATTCGACAATGAATGACCCGACCGACACAACTTCCCTACGAAACATTCGACAATGAATGACCCGACCGACACAACTTCCCTCCGAAACATTCGACAATGAATGACCCGACCGACACAACTTCCCTCCGAAACATTCGACAATGAATGACCCGACCGACACAACACAACTTCCCTCCGAAACATTCGACAATGAATGACCCGACCGACACAACTTACCTCCGAAACATTCGACAATGAATGACCCGACCGACACAACACAACTTCCCTCCGAAACATTCGACAATGAATGACCCGACCGACACAACTTACCTCCGAAACATTCGACAATGAATGACCCGACCGACACAACACAACTTCCCTCCGAAACATTCGACAATGAATGACCCGACCGACACAACTTCCCTCCGAAACATTCGACAATGAATGACCCGACCGACACAACACAACTTCCCTCCGAAACATTCGACAATGAATGACCCGACCGACACAACTTCCCTCCGAAACATTAGCTGTTAGTGATAAATGCGTGCTATTCGATAGACGACTTCTACAAAATCGCTTGGTCAAAAAAAATAAGTTGTGCAATATTAGACAATAAATTATAAATCGGAATATGTAATAAGTATAATGCACTACAACCATTGTAAACTTATAAATAAACAATCAAATTTTACATATAACACGCCAGATGTATATGAAATGTATATTTTAAATACTACGCTTCCTCCAAATTGAAACTATGTTAGTAATGATCTAATGATAATATGGTTATTAATAAAATATAATATAAGTTTCGAGATGCGCCAAAACGTCATTGTAAGTACGTCCGTCGGTCTGTCTGTTATCGCCTACGGTCGCATTTTTCAACCGATTTTGACTAATAGACCACAATTTAAGCAGACCAATTTTCAAAATTCAGTCAAAAACTCATAGATTTTAAATGACAGCCATTCAAGGTTCCGCCATTTTGTCACTGACTGACTCATTAACAATCTAATTAATAGTAGTTTATGTGACTGATAACGAATTATGTACAGTTACATACACTAGTTTATCTACACTCATATCATAAGCTCTCTTTGATGTGTTCAGGAACCGCATGTTCGACCGGCATGGTGGCATTGATCATTGCTCTGCAGTTATTTAGCTTGTTCAGTAGTACCATGTCGTCCATGGTAGTACCACAGATTAATAGATAGTTATAGTACCAACTTCACAGATAAACTAGGGGCGGCACGCAGGTGGGCGTCGGCGTTCGAAATTATAATGTCATAATTTGTTGAAAATTGATATATAATGGGCATAATGTATCAATGTTCAGATAAGAAATCAGTTTTTACCAAGTAGTAAAGTAGCTTCGCTCGCCCCCTTTACCCTTCAGCTACCGTGTTGTTCATTTGGGAACTTACCTTAAGTACACATAAAATGTTACAGTTATTTTGTTAAACCTTTTTCCTGTGCAAAAAGGGATGTTTGATGTGCGATTAAATAATACTTTTGATAGGGTGCATAAGTGTTAAATTATACCAGGGCAAACACTGCGATAGCTTAGGTGAAGACTAGAGGGGGCGAGCGCAGCGAAGCCCCCGAATAGTCTTCGTGTTAGGCTGATATGTAAGAACAAAAGAAACGTAAATTCTAAACCCTGTCGGTCTGGTTCACTACCTGCCGATAGTTGATCAACTGACGCGTTAGTTTATCAACAAACAGTTTTGACTATCTTACTGTGAGATATACAACGGAAATACGCGTGTGCGGCGGGCTTATTTGAGTTCGTGGCCGACGACAACTGCAGACGAAGTGTCGCCGACGCGAGTGAGCGGAACGGAACACGGTCTGCGGTCTCGCTCACTCGCTGCCTCGCGCCGTCAGCGACGCACATCGCCTGTAGTTGCGGCCGGCTGCCGAGTTTAGTTCCCGTTCGTTGTGGCGCCGAGTCATAGAAGTTTGTGACTTTTTAACTAAGTCGTTAGAAAGGCACAGGAAATTACACCGGCTGTTAAAGTTAATCGCATCGTTTATATAATTTGAATGTTTAAACAGGTCTGGAAAGGGTCGGAAGGATGGAATTTTCACCGTGTTATATTATAGGTACAGCTTGAAGCGGGTAATAGGAATCATGAATAAGTTTTACTTTAATTTTCAATTAGGTATATCATGTCGAATGGGGCAGGTTGTCTATTGTTTGAGATTTTAGTAGTCAGACATTAGGTACGGTGGTGTTATGATAGTAGTTTATGTGACTGCTACATAATGGAGGGCATTAACACTCGAGAGTGGGTTTATGAAACTCGCCATCGGCTCGTTTCATAATAATATCACTCGAGAGTTTTACTGCCTAATTATGTACAGTTACATGCACTAGTTTATCTACATACATATTTCTTGAAAAATTCAAATATATAGACACCAACCAATACGGTTTCCGGAAACATCGTTCCACAACATCGGCAGTCTTCATGTATATACAAGAAGCCCTGGAGTATATAAATGAAAAATTTCATGCCATAGGATTACTTCTGGATATGTCCAAAGCGTATGACAGAGTATCACATAAACTACTTTTAAAAAATTGCTTGACCTAGGTATCCGTGGAAATGCCCATGCATGGCTGAGATATCTTCAGGACCGTAAACAGAACGTACAAATAAATCATTTTAACAATGACACATCAGAACACACAACTATAGCCTCCCAAATAATGACCACTAACGGTTCCATACCACAAGGCAGTGTACTAGGCTGCGTATTGTTTCTAGCCTATATCAACGACTTTCCGAAAATAACAAAACCTAAGTGCATTATGTTTTATCTCTGCTTTTTAAATGCCCCAAAGACTTTAATATAAACCCATATATACAGGACTCATTTGAATCAATTAAGAAATGGCTATACGAACACAATTTAGAAATAAACACAAATAAGACAAAAATTATCCAATTTAAACCCTATCAAAAACAACAACTTGACCTCTCTGAAACCAAAAAAACATTAGGTATAGATGAAGTAACAGATGTAAAATTACTAGGCTTGACAATAGACACAAGTTTAAACTGGAAAACACAATATCTACATTAAAGACAAAATTATCACGATTTGTATATGCGCTCTGTGTTATAAAAAGAAACACTGGAAAGGAATGTGCTCTGTCAGCATATTACGCCTATGGCCATTCGTGGATATCTTATGGGATAATTCTCTGGAGAAATAGCGTCGAAGCTAATGACTTATTATTATGCAAAAAAATATCTTAGAATCATAGTTAATATTCAACCATTAGACAGTTGCAAACCGCACTTCCAGAAAAACAAGATTTTAACTTTACCATCAATGTACATATCCGAAATAGCCACATATGTTAAAAAACCGGTCAATTGCGAGTCTAAATCGCGCACGAAGGGTTCCGTACCACCGTTCAATGGAAACGATGGTGTAGAGTGAATAGTTTGGATTTTACACAGCAAAATATTGTTTACAAAGTTATTGGTGCGGTTACTTTCACACTCCATGTACGTAACCAGGTGCATACATAAGTTTGTATGTGGTATTGAAAGAATTGTTGTATGGGAGCCCCCTTAAATATTTCTTTTATCCTGTTTTTTAGTATTTGTTGTTATAGCGGCAACATAAATACATAATCTGTGAAAATTTCAACTCTCTAGCTAGCTAGGTTCTTGAGATACAGCCTGGTGACAGACGGACGGATGGACGGACGGACGGACAGCGGAGTCTTAGTAATAGGGTCCCGTTTGGAACCCTTCGGGTACGGAACCCTAAAAACACCCAGAACAATGCGAACTCTGTACAAACCCCAGGCGAAACCCCAACTTAAAATTGTCAGCGCCGAACTTAGAAATATACAAAAAAAGCCCCTATTATATGTCGATACTTATATACAATAAACTTCCAAATAACATAAAAAACGAACAAAATACTAAATAATTCAGCCATCGATTAAAAGACTTCCTAATCGATAAAAGCTTCTACTCCATTTGCGATTTTATGACTGATACATTCAAGTAGGTCAACTGAAATACATATGTTAATAACGTCAAGTACATTGTAATTATTAAGAGTTATATATTCAATAAGAAATAACATATCTAATTTAATGGCCGGAGGTGGCACAGACCAGGGAAGTGTGGACGAAAGAGGGGGAGGCCTTTGCCCAGCAGTGGGACACCTTAATGGCCAAATAAAAAAAAAAAAATAAAAAATGTTAAATATTGATATTTTATGTACCTAGATATAAGAATTGGTTACCCTATCAGGGTGCATGTACCATGTATTTATTTTATCTGCACACGTATCATAAACCCTCTTTACTGCGTCGAAAAACCGCACGTTACGATCAGCATAATGTTAAACTACTTGGTAAAAACTCATTTCTTATCTGAAAAATTCCACATTATGACCATAATGTGTAGTTTTTCTGCATATTATGACATTCAAAATTCGAACGCCGACGCCCGCCTGCGTGCCGCCCCTAGTTTGTCTGTAAAGTTGGTACTACAGAACAAGCTAACAACTGCAGAGCCACAATGCCGGTCAAACATGCGGTTCCTGAACACATCAAAGAGAGCTTATGATACGTGTGTAGACAAACTAGTGTATATAACTGTACATAATTAGGCATTAAAACTCTCGAGTGACTCTCGAGTTTTAATGCCCTCCATTATGTATCAGTCACATAAACTACTATAAATAGGTACTATAATGGGCCATGCTAAAAAAAATACTACTACGTACTACTTTTTATTTTATTTTGCGATATTTTAGGCTATTTTAAGATACTCATTTGAATATTTTGGGTCTTAGATGTCTTATTATTTTTTTATATTTTTTTAAAATAACACCCTTTGTGACGTCACTTGCTTACAGTTTTGGAACGGTTGTACTTAAGGCTGGTTGTTTCCGATTATAAAACTAAAATACTATACGGCGACCTCTGTGGCGCAGTGGTTCTGGCTCTGCCTACCATGCGAGAGGTCCCGGGTTCGATCCCCGGCTGGGTTAAAGAAAAAAAAAATAACATATCTTGGATGTTTATATGTGTGTGACGTGGCGGTTTCTGGTACCCACGACACAGGGTATCCTAGTGTTGGGCCAGAAGCAATGTATGTGCCTTGTTAAGGGGGATTAATTTGTCAATTGTCTGTATGGTTGGTTGGTTACCTTTGCGTGTTGCGAGGTGTCCGAGGTCGTTGCTCCAAGAGGAATTCTTGACAGTTGCTCACTTGTGATTGTTGACAGCACTCGGATTTCTCTTGATTTATTCAGGCACTACACAGCACGACCATTTTATTTTCACGAGAGACTCACACCACACATCAGTCCGTATCTGTCAAGCTCGAGATATTTGCGGGTAGTAAAATATTTATAATTTATGTAGGTGGTTTTATCCAAACCGAAAGGCGAAAACAAAACGATTGAACACAGCCCACGCCCTAAACATGTTAAATGTTTACGTTATTTAGGAAAGGAAAATAAGACTACAAAAAACTAATTTCTCAAAGAAAGGAACACAAATCTATACATTAATAATCTTCTTCGAATAAAGTCGATCTTTACCTCACTCAAAGTGTAGACGCGGTTTTTGGGCATTCGTGATGGTAATCGGTTAATATTACAGCAATCCAGTAGTATAGCCAAAAATTGTTGAAAGGGCTGTTACACCACTAGAGTCACATTAGGATCTCGCCAAAGACAGCACCAAGTAAAACATCGATAGGGCCAGGTTTATCAAAGTTGGGGTCCGCAAGAGGTAGGTGAGATGTAGAGTCAGTCACATGTGTAGGGAGCTTGACTTCAGGGTTAGTACCAGCAATCACATCTACAACCAATGCCGTGGTTGTGACTTCAGGTTAGGAACAATTCACAGGTTTAAAAGTAAGGGACATGGAACCGCGTGCCTCCAATGATGGAACATTACCGACGCCACGCAATGCGGGAAGGGAGGTGGGAGTCAAAGGGAAATCCATACGTTCTACTGCTAAATCGGTGGTTATTAAGCAGCCCTGCGCACCAGTATCACAAAGTGCGCGTGCTTCTACAAAATAACCAAAAGGGGTTTTCACATGAATAACAGCAGTGGGGAGAAGCACAAAACAATTATCGGGAATAAGGATAGGAGTCGGGCATGTATGTATGGCGAGTATGGGCGCACGATCTAGTTATTGCGATTGGGACTTATCTCTACTGTAAGAGGCAGCGGCAACACAGTCTACATGCACGGGATTTACTTCATTAAAACGGCCATGGGCATCGTCTCTACCCAGAGGGGGTGAAGGAGTACGGTACTGTAAGGTATATAGTTAGGTTCGATATTTGTCTATGCGATAATATTGTATACGGGCCTCTTTAGAGTGCGTGTTCGCTATGACACTGTTAGGTAATTTGTAATTTTAAAAGAAAGAGGCTTTGATGTGAAAAGTCGATGTGACACACTTCACCTTAGGCATCGGTCAGCGACCGATGCAAATTAGATAGTTAGGATTAGCTTAATGGCTATCGAGCCAGTTTGATCCCTTTTATATAAATTGTAACCATATTTGATCAATAAACACAAGTTTGGTTTTACTAACGTCTTCCTAATTAAACTCCCTAGCCCTACAGATTAGGTAGGCAATTATAGGTGGTGTTCAAGAACTGCTGCGACCTTACAGTACACACGACGGCGGTCAGACGGAGATGATGGGCGCTGGGAACGCAATGTGGCATTTTGGGGTGAAGTTCTACGGCCGCGAGTCACGGGAGTCTGCATAATGATGAGCACTGCGGCCCATGCCCAAGCGACTGCCACGGGGACTATTGCGCGGTGAGGGGCGCGGGAACGCGGCGGCGGGGCTGATGGCTCGCGGAAAGACACATTATTTCTAGGCCTGGGGGGGTACTCGGTGTTGCGGGGATCATGGAAGCACAACATTGTGTGATGGGAACTGCGATGGCATGTAGCACATCTATAATCTCTCTTACATGAAGCTATCGGGTGCTTGTCCATGCACCGGTAGCAAAGGCCTGTAATTTTCACAAAGTTGGACTTGCCCATATCTGACGATGAACTTCAAAACCGAAGCGAACATCATCCGTGCGCTGGGTAAAATTATCGGTAATGGCCATCTGCACAAAGGCGCTAAGCCAATGCACTGGTGCCTGGACTGCCGCTCTGCGCTGGCGGAAACGGAAGTGGATCACGTGGGGTCATACGTCTAAATTCCTCACATTCTCTCAAAAAATGATTTCCGCTGCTACACAGGAAACAAGTGGGCCATTCACTAGGCGTAGGAGTGACTTCGGCCACATGTACACGTCTAGGTAAGGGGGGTCGCACACTAGGTCGGTTTGGCATGGCGGCGACTAATTCGGCGTTTCCTACGTTATCATGATGACGACACTCGTCCTCCAAGAAGGTTATCAATTGATCGAACTTAGGTAGATCGTCAGTATCTCCACCATAACGTCGCTCAAATCGGGATTTCAACTCTGTGGGCAACTTCGACATACAAATATGTACTAGCATGTACGACCAATGTTGGACAGGTATGTCCGATCGCTCTAAGCAGCGAGAGGCGGTCAACAACGGATTGAGGAAACTTGCGCGCAAACCGACCAATTTCATGGTTATCTCGGGTAGGTTCAATATTTCGGTAATAAAGGTACAGGCTAAGACACGAGTATTATGATATCTACGTTTCAACAGGTCGCGAGCAACTTCGCAGTTACCCGCTTCAATCTTTAAATGCTGTAACAAGCGTTTACGCTCATCCGAAAGGGCACTGATCAAATGCTGAAGTTTGACGGCAGGCATGAACAACAACATTGAACATTTATATACAGGCACATACATTGCTTCTGGCCCCACACTAGGATACCCTGTGTCGTGGTAACCAGAAACAGCGACGTCACACACATATAAACATCCAAGACCTGGGGATTGTTTTTTTTTTTTTTTCATTACCCCCAGCCGGGGATCGAACCCGGGACCTCTCGAGTGAGTTTCGGTTGGGAATCAATAACACTATCAAACTGGTCAATGAAACTTATCCAGGAATCAGGTTTTCCGTCGAACCTGGGTACGGGAAGATCGGGCAATCTATAGCTGAGATTAGGGGAACTGTATAACACTTGTTTATGGTCTCTGTTAGGGGTACTAAAGGCTGATGGTTCATCACTTTGGGTTCGGGGACGGAGTTCGGAGTATCTACCATAATTTGCATGGATTTCATGTCGGTTAGGACGACTTTATATTCAGTTTTATCAACTGATGGGTCTAAACCACCAAGGAGTACCTTACACGCATCTTTTAATTGGGTATAATTATCCTCCAAATCGTTCAGCCTTGTTAACAACTTATCCAATGGGGTTCTATCCATCATCCCATGGGTGTCTCGAAGCCATTCAATCTCGAACCGAAATACACCATTTGCCCTGCGATAGTCAGAAACAACAAATAACTGTTGCTTCACAGTATCATCACCTCTATTCGACATTATAAAATTTTTGGTACTTATTTAGGTAAGTTAGTTTAATCCAACAAATAACTTCACACAGGAATAGGCAGATTACTAAGATTTAGGTAACAATCAAGAAAATAGCACACGGTCTCAACAAGTGGGCATAGTTATCCTATCAATCAAGGTCAATGACCGCTCGCCGGCCGACAATGGAATGCTGAGGTATGTAGGTAGGTATAGGTTATGAAAATCACGCCAAGCACCGAAATGCGCTATTTTTTTATGTTTAAGGCTATAAATGTTCGTAAATTATCTAATTACGCATACACTAACTGGTATAGGGCTTTGGGCATATGTATTCACGTAATAAGTACTTGGAAACCGCATGTAAATTGACAAATCGCACCGGTCGGATGGTCACCGACATTCAAGTCTGTGGTCACCGATAATATATTTAATAGGCGACAACTGTTACTAAAAGGGGGGAATAACAAAATAGGTACGGCAATGAACCCGCAAATAATCAAAAAAGGGGGGAAATCAAAGAAAAGAGGGAATTTAACCACGCTATCTGCTACCATATGTTAAGGGGGATTAATTTGTCAATTGTCTGTATGGTTGGTTGGTTACCTTTGCGTCGAGGTGTCCGAGGTCGTTGGTCCACGAGGAATTCTTGACAGTTGGTCACTTGTGATTGTTTACAGCACTCGGATTTCTCTTGATTTATTCAGGCACTACACAGCACGACCATTTTATTTTCACGAGAGACTCACACCACACATCAGTCCGTATCTGTCAAGCTCGAGATATTTGCGGGTAGTAAAATATTTATAATTTATGTAGGTGGTTTTATCCAAACCGAAAGGCGCAAACAAAACGAACATGCCTGTATGTAAATGTTTATGTTTTATGATATCAATATTTGTTTACGTTCCGACTGCCATCTGCGTTATCGACTAACAGGAATACTGTTTATATTTGACAGTTTTACATGACAGCCAACTTAACGGGGCGAAGTGAATTTGAACAAACCAACGCCGTAGAGGACAAATCAAGTGCATTATATTTTTTACGGTTATTTCAGTAACCCTGTAATCTTTTTTGACGGGAATAAATGAATTCAATTAGGAACACAATTATCTCGATATGGTTTTCTCAGTTTAGTACCTTTGTTTTTTTACATAGCCCATTTAACGCCAAAGGTCACGGGTTCAACTGCCAGTTGACAGTTTGGCGCCAAAACTGACCTACAGAAGAAGTGACATGAGTGTGAACCTAAGGTTTAAGGCTCAGTTCTGGATGTTGAGGTGAGGGGCGCCGCATTCGCCCGTCGCCTTCTGGCGGGGTAGCGGGCGGCGCGGAAAATTATCGGGCCGCCCGGAGACGTTAAAAATTATTTGTTTTTTCGAATTCACTGAAAAACGGAAATAAGCTAATTGATAAAAATTTTAAATTAATACAGAGCTCTAAAAGAGGAAAATTTAGGTATAAAAATTATGAGAAAAATCAGTAATTTAATATTAAAATTATTGAATCTCCTTTTAAATATAGACTATGTTCAGGATTTTTTACGATCGAGCCAAATTAATCCAATCGCGTAACGATATAGTATTTAAACTAGGTTATCTCTTTGTGAATAACATATAATTTTTTGAGACCTGTGAATTTATTGGAAATACTTTTTTTTTTGCCAAAGCTTTCTTCAGTGGTTTTGTGTGATCTTGGGCCTTAAGGTGATACGAAAAAAAAGGTTTTTTTTTTTATCAATTTACTTCCCCATAAGGTCACCTACAAATTAGATTTTTGGGTTAACGATTATTGAGTATTTGATAAAGATTTTCACTTGAGGGAAACGCGTTTGGATGAAATTTTCTCGATAGAATCTAATTACGAAAACACCTCTAGATTCTCAAAATAGCATAGTTTATTTTTAAACAATTTTTCTGTGGTTTAGCGCTACGATTTTTAATTTTTTCCCGATTCTGTCCCTCTCACACTGCGGGTCTTTCCGCCTGGAGTAACGGAGACCTTTGCACGGTCGAGGTAGCGCCTTAAAGAACTTTATTCTCATAAGAAATTACATTTCACTTAAAATGAAATATGCTTAAAAATATATAGGTAGATATGTAGCTTTAACTTATTTTTGAAAGTGTTCATACTTCCGCAAATCTTTACATATTCGGTAAGTTATTGAACATCTGTACTCCCCCAAATACTATTGTCTTTTTTCCATAATTAGTCCCAGGTTTTGTTAGTTTAAGTTTAATTTTGTTACGAAGATTTCTGTTATTTGATAGGTATAGTTCCTTCTATGTTAGATTTTATGGCATGCGTAGTTTTTTACCTTATTAAAATACATGTGTTATATTTGTATAGTTTGTTAATGTTAAAACTACCATATAATAACTTAGAATTACATATTTCAGGAAGATTTGATCAAATAACCTTTATTACCATAAATGAACAAAATATATGAATTAAAAATAAAATAGAAACACTAAAAGAAACAACTACGCAAATAAACCACCCCGGGACATAGCCGAGGCTAAGGTTCCCATGACGCTGGCAGCATTACCCCGCTGCACCGCCAGGGAGATCCTTGCATCAGAAATGCCCCAGAGCGGTTCTCAAATCCTCTATCCCTTAGTTAGACGGCGCCCCAGGTCCTTAATAAATATTATCCTTAATGTTAAATAGTTTAGTTTTCTCGTGCAGCAGTTTTGTTGGTGTATCGAAGGCGTAGTGTAGTACCTTGTACCTTGATAATTTTGTTTTGGGTTCTGTAGCTGGTTAAGGTTGGATGGGGCCGCTGATCTCCAGATTTCAATTAAATATTCGAGGTGCGAATTGGCTAAGGAATTGTTAATAAGAGGTCTTATTTTACTTGGTATACAATGTGATACCCTTCGAAGTGCTGCTAGAGTTGATATGAATTTAGATCTGACATACTCAATGTGTGGTCTCCACGTTCATTTATCATCGACAATTTAACCTAGCATCCCAAATGTTAGCATCTCACAAATAAACTACAGTATTGATAGCATCGCTCATAGTTCCTCAGTATTGGATAGTTATTAAAAACAGTTCCGTTAAAATTACCCTTAAGTTCGAGTTCATAAAAATGAGATATAATGAGGAGGTATTAACAATGTGTTAATACCTATCCAAATATGTTAAAACAACCCCATACAAAATATAAATATTAAAAATGAGATGCTGGCTGGAGGTGCTAACTTAGCATATCCTATTTCAACGTTTCGTTATGATTCGGCTCCTTAACACTATGAAATAAATAACAACTAAATGGTCGTAGATATGTGTGACGAAGCTGTACATGTACTTATGAGAATGAAGGTAATCCAACACATGACGTCATGGTAGTCTAAATTAATCATTTCCGAACACCAACCAAATAGACGCCTTTATATAACTTAAAAGAGTTGCGCAACCATAACCACTGTATGCATAACAACGAATTGAAAACATAAAAATACAAAAAAAAAAGCAATAAATAATACCCTCTGTGGAAGCTCTGTGGTATCAAACCTCAGAGTCTTGCGTTGAGTGCCGGCCGGCTGATGATCCTCTCATCAGCCACCTGGTCCCTGGTCGGTTAATACCGTTGATGAATATGGTTATCCTAAGACAGAAATGCCGATTTACAAACTTGCAGGATAGGTTCGTTTCATCCGATTCCCAATCCATCCAATTCTCATTTCATCCGTATTGTCGGTACAGAGGAAATTATAACTTTCACTACATTCTAACTGACAGCTCCAATCACAAAAGAGAACGATCTTGAAACGCAGAGCAAAAATACGGTCAAGTGTGAGTCGGACTGGCACGCAGGCTTCCGTGCCGCCGCACAATGGTAGAGGGATGGTGGGCGGGGAATAAACCGCACTCTACGCACGACCTCGGTCACGAGTTCACGCACGACAGAACACCATGTTGAAAGGCGAGCTTGACACGCAATTAGCCTCTCATGAACTGTACTTCAGTATGGTAGTATGAAGCAAAGTTACACATTCAGTTGAATAGTTCTAATGTTGGTGGGGTCGAAGCTTACTTGATGAGGCGTCAACTGCGATGGTGTGGCCACGTGCGACGGATGCCAGAGGAACGACTTGCAAAACGTCTCTTATACTGTGAACTACAGAACGGAAAACGCAAGCAAGGCGGTCAGTTCTTGAGGTTCAAAGACGTGCAGAAGCGATATATGAAGAGTTACGGTATCGACCATTCCACGTGGGAGGAACTCACGGAAGACAAGGCAAAGTGGCGACATACGGTGCACACAAAGATCTTCGATTTCGAGGCCCAACGAAGAGCTACTCTTGATGCCAAGCGAGATGAACTACGAGGCAGAACACCTGCCGCAATACAGTACACGCACCAAAATGGCGTGCTGACGTGTGGCCAGTGCAATCGCACTTTTTCCAATAAAATAGGCTACGCAAGCCATATGAGGGCACACGAACGACGCCTCCCCCAGCAGTCACAGTCGCCGTGACCGAACCCGGTCGGAGAACATCATCATCATCATCATCAGTTACACAGTATTGGATAGGATTGGATACTAATGCTGAAGTCAGTTTTTGAGATTCTGATATATGAGATGCTAACTTCACACCTTTTGAGAAGCATCTAATTTTTTTATTTTGATTATTTTTTATGTGCTTGGTTTAACAGAATTATTGTTGGTACCTATCCAATACTGTGTAACTATGCATAATAGTACTGATATTGAACTCAGTTTTTGAGATGCTATGTATATCTATGCGATGCGATATATATATGAGATGCTAAGTTCACACCTCCAGTATCTCATTTTTTAAATTATTATTTAAGGGTTTTTTCAATAGAACTATTCTTAAAACGTATCAAGCACTGTATAACTATATCTAGTGCCTGGAAATCAATCAAAATATGCTGAGTTGCTAATTTTTGAAATTTGGTTTTTCGGGAAGTTAGCACCTCATTTTTATAAACTCGATTTTATGGGTAATTTTAACGGAACGGAACGGAACGGAACTATCCAATACTGTGGAACTATGGGGTATGCTATCAATACTCTAGTTTATTCGTGAGATGCTAACATCTGAGAAGCTAGGTTCACTCATCAGTATAATGTTTGAAGTTAGTGAAGGGGCAAATTCGAAGTACCCGTAACCGGCGAGCTTGCATGAAGACACTTATGAATGTTGAGGAAGCGAGAGATGTTTGCCAGGATTGTAGCAGGTGGAGGTCTTTGGTCTCTGCCTACCCCTCTTCCGGGAAATAGGTGTGAGCATATGTATGTTGTATTAGTTAATCACTAGCAATTTTAAAAGAGATCTAAAAATCAATCTGAGTGAGTTTCTACGCCCTACTTCTCCCATAGTGGTCCAGAGTAGAGAAGAGGCAAAAAATGACGTTTGCTAAGTATATGTAAATATCTACAGTAATAAAGTACTTTGACTTTGACTTTGACTGCAGTAGGGACAGGAGCGGGGAGAGGAGGGAGAGAGGTGGTGGTTGTGACATACAAAGAAACTCTATGAAGCATGTCACATCAAATTCGAAAGCAGGCCCGCGCAGTTGTCACTTCGGCGGCCATTTTACCATATATTTGGATACATTGACAACCGCCCCGCCCGCCCCTGTCCCGCCTTCGGTGTGCCTCATATTTTATATGGAGCTGTCAAAGTTATTCAGAGAAAACTGTTGCGAGTCGCGCTTAAAGTAGTGGGCCTAATGGCCGATTTCCCCAAAGATCCTTATTTTTTAGGGGCACTTTATTTCTTTCAGGGGCCACCTAGCGGTTGTTTTGATTCGTCCTAAGTGTCATTTAGGCTCCTTGGGGACCCCCTAAATATAAGAGTAAGGCTACCAAAAAATCGCTAGACAGCTAAGAAAAAGAGTTAAGTGTCCCTTAACTGATAGTGAAATCGGGCATAAGTCTATAAACGATTACCACTGTATATTTGTGTGTCCGCCGCAGCAAAAATTCAATCCCACTGGCCGTCAATTGATCTGATGGTGATCTTTGTGACTTGATACTGGAATCATTAACCTCAAAAGAGGAGGACCTAGAAGGGAAGAAAAGAAGAGGACTTAGAAGGGAAGAAAAGAAGAGGAGGACTTAGAAGGGAAGAAAAGAAGTGTAAAATCCAAATTCGAAATTCTTTGTCTTTATTACTGTAGATAGTAGACATATAACTTAGCAATTGTCATTTTTTGCCACTTCTCTACATTGGACCACTGTGGAGAAGAAGGGCGTAGAAACTCCTACAGATTGATTTTTAGATCTCTTTTAAAAAATAATGTGCTTAACTAATACAAATATTATAATATCATTATCAAAATTAATAAGCAGGAATAAATAATTACAAAATTATTAACAGCAAGGTCTGTGTTGAGCCAGATAAACCCCATACAGTCCTGTCATTTAAGTAATCTTGAACATTGTAATATCCCTTTTTCGACAAAGTCGCTTTAACATGGTTTTTAAATTGCTCAAATGGCAATTTCAAGATCTCAAGAGGTATCTTGTTGTAGTAGAGAATGCACTGACCCTTGAAAGAATTGCTTACCTTCGCTGGTCTAAACCGGGGCGCAAGTAGTCTGTGATTATTTCTTAGGTTAACATTACAACTATCCCTAAGTTTGGAAAATGTTGTAAGGTTCTTGCGTACATACATTATATTTTCGAAAATAAATTGACTGTAGCTAGTCAATTTCTTTAAAAAGCTCTCTTAAGGAGTCTGTGCGTTTTAAATTATAAATTGCTCGAATAGTTATTTTCTGTTCTGCTTCCCCACACAACAAGATACCATAGGACATGACACTATGAAAGTAACTAAAATATACTAGCCTAGATGTAGCCATCCGTGTTTATTCTGATGTTCCTTACAGCGTAAGCCGCAGAACTTAATTTACGAGCGAATTTATCTATGTGGGGTCCCCACTGCAATTTGCTATCAATAGTTATTCCAAGGAACATCGTGTCAGTTACTAATTCTAACGTGCTGCTGTCTAACACTTAATGAACTACAAAGCTCGTTATTGCCAGATTAAAGTACTGGAAATATAATGCAATAGAGAAAATAAATAATTTTGAATGCTCGGGAGTCGGGAGTAGTTGCAGTTGGTGTGCCCTAATCTCCCGGATCAGAGCAGGACAATCCTCGCCGAATAACCCTCACGTTTAGAAGCGCGACGGGAAATCCCTTAATTCTGTGCAGAATGCAGCGAAATCCCGAGGACTCTGAAATTTGCAGCTTGCGAGTTGGTGTATACTTATTTATGAGATAACTATACATTAATAATTTGATTGAAGGTTGTCCGCACATGGGCCAATGCGACGACGACACGTCGACGCGACTGTGACGCAACTCAAAGGCTCATATAAAACAGGTTTCAAACAAATTGGATGCAACTCAATCCTCCCAGATATATCATATAAGCATACAT
The DNA here is from genome assembly GCA_949825045.1 of Argyresthia goedartella. Classification (NCBI taxonomy): domain Eukaryota; kingdom Metazoa; phylum Arthropoda; class Insecta; order Lepidoptera; family Argyresthiidae; genus Argyresthia; species Argyresthia goedartella. Next base: position 3,994,853 of record OX463832.1, on the reverse strand, counting down.
GAACCTACCATGTGGTAGGTCCCGGGTTCCATCCCCGGCTGGGGGTAAAAAAAACCAAGGTCTTGGATGTTTATATGTGTGTGACGTCACTGTTTCTGGTTCCGACGACACAGGGTATCCTGTGTGGGGCCAGAAGCAATGTATGTGCCTGTATGTAAATGTTTATGTTTAATGTTTATGCATATACATAGGGCGCACTGTAAGTTTCCGGAACTGGCCACTTACATAAACAATATTTAAAAATTTATTGCAACATTTGAAAATAGAACTCTTTGGCTGTAGCATGCAGTATGTTTCATCTGACTGCCTTTTGTTTTTACCTTGTGGCGCCATTTAAAAAATTGTGTGTCTGCATCAACATGGATTTAACTCGGGAAATTTTTCGTAGTATGATTTTCTACGATTTTAAGTGTAATTTGACAGCTCAACAGAGCATCGCTCGGCTTGAAACAGCTTTTGGCAATGAAGCACCATGCAAGACAACTGTTTATAGCTGGTTTGCAGAATTCAAGCGTGGTCGTATCAATCTCAGTGACGAATCTCGCGATGGTCGGCCGTCCACCGCTGTGACCAACAAAAACATCGATGCTGTGCGCCGTATGATTGAAACAGACAGGCATGTGACCTACCATGAAATTCGTGCATCCTTAGAAATAGGCATGAGTCAAATACAATTAATCCTACACAAACATTTGGGTGTGAGAAAGCTGTGCTCGCGGTGGATCCCACACAACTTGACCGAGGCTCAAAAAACGGACCGCGTCACTTGGTGCAGTGCCATGCTTACCAGATTCAACGAAGGTGCGTCAAATTTGGTGTGGGACATAGTAACAGGTGACGAAACATGGATTTATTGCTACGATCCCAAAACAAAGCAGCAATCGAGCGTATGGGTCTTTCAAGATGAGCCGAAACCAACCAAAGTGGCGCGCGTGAAAAGTGCATCTAAGCGGATGATTGCTTCTTTTTTTAATAAAACTGGACACGTGGCTACTGTTGCTTTAGAGAATCTTCGTACAGTGAATAGTGACTGGTACACGACCATTTGTTTGCCGGAAGTTATTGACGAACTCCGTAAAAATAACCGTAAACGCCGTATCATCCTGCACCACGACAATGCTAGTTCTCACACGGCCAGGCAGACAAACGACTTTTTGAAGGCGAAAAATGTAGAACTCATGAGTCATCCTGCATACAGTCCCGACCTGGCACCTTGTGACTTTTTTCTGTTCCCAAAAATTAAGAACCAATTACGCGGTCAACGATTTTCATCACCAGAAGAGGCTGTCGAGGAGTATGAAAAACACGTTTCAGAGGTCACCACAGAGGAGTGGCACAAAAGTTTTCAAAACTGGTTTCATCGAATGAAAAAGTGCATAGACGCCAAGGGAGATTATTTTGAAAAACAATAAATTAATTTTGTACCTTTAATAGTATTTTTTCATATTCATTCCGGAAACTTACAGTGCGCCCCACGTATATTGCCCAAATGTAACAAAACTTATGGTACTCACACACACACACACACACACACACACACACACACACACACACACACACACACACACACACACACACTGGGGTTGTTGCATGCAACTCAATGCATTTATCTATATATGTAAGTATGTATGTGTATCGTTGTCTAGTACCCAAGATACAGGGAATCCTAGTTTGGGGCTAGATCAATGTGTGTAAATAGTGTCCAAGGCATTATTATTATTATTATTATTTCTAAAGTATGGCGAGTTGCAGTCGCGTCATCGTCGTGTACCGTGTGCGGATGGCCTAAGATTCTTAATTTTATTTGCTTCACTTTTTTCCTATTTAGGCTGATAGCTTTTGAACAACATAGCGTCACGCCTTTTCCTATACGGGCAGAGGCACGATTGTGCCCACTTTGAGCCAGTTATTCAATTTTCCATTTTGCGTGACAGGGGGCTAGCCTATCGCCGCGGCTATGGAGTAATGAAGGTTTCCTCACGATATTTTCCATCACCGTTAGAACGTCCGTATAATGTACTTAAGATAAATTAATTATCTCATTGGTACATGGTCAAGAATCGAACCTGTATCTCTTATGTGAGAAGCAAGCGTGAAACCGGAGCACGGAGATAACTTTTGAACTACCTGAAACAATTTCAAATTTAAATTATTTAATAAAAATAACCTAAAAAACCCGAGTGCGGTATACTAAAAGGCATAAAACAATAGCAACAAATATAATGATCACCAATATATTTTTTTCCTACCCAAAATGGATAAATGAACACCAAAAGTTGCTAAAATATCAGAGTGGCGTTTGTGTTGCCGGACCGAACGGACGTGTCCCCCCGAGATCTCCCAAACGCATTTAAACAAACAATAGTTTTCATCCCCGGCGCGCGCCTTTTGTTCTGCCTCCGGAGGCCCGAAAACGAGCCTGGCTTATACCGCGTGTTACTGTAAGGGTTACCTGGGGAATGTGCGTGATCCATCTAGGCACCCCATCTGTGCAATACCACGCATTTCAGTGATTGTGATGATACTAGTGCGGTCAAGTGTAATGAATGCCCAGAGAACTGCGCGATACTCTTAGGCATCCCATCTGTGCAAGCCCTAGAATTTATTCTAGGCCAGGTGCACGTCTGAGCCACGCAGCGACAGGCCGGCAGCGAGCGACGCCTACGCAACACACCCTCAACGCTACTGCCTCCACCACCACCGCCGCTAAACACACCAACCTGGTGAGATCATTCCGATTAGGACATCATTGATAGTGATTACCTACCTCTAACTTTATTTCTCTCAGCACCACTCGCCGCCTGACAATAATAAACCACCACTTACCGCGGCCGCGGTCGCCCCTATTGACTAAGGCATAATCACATTTATAGGTGCGTCATAGGCAGGATATAACAATTCCCTACCTACGCAATATCAAAATCAACTAATAAAACATTATTATAGCTACATATACTTATATTGCTTTGCCTGAAAATAAATTCGAGATAATTCTCCTCGAGATTTATTTTCTCCTCATCTTCGAAAGACCATTCAAAACAGTCATTAACAATAACCATCCACTAAACCCTGAAACTCAGTGAATAAGCCAACCCAAAACTTAACAATCCTAGAATTATTTTTATGTAGCTAAACTGCAAATATACTAAACCCGACAATAAACAAAAACTAAACAAGTGCAGGCCATAAAAATGCCATCTCACCAAACTCCCAGAAACTAGACAAAACAATTGACTGCTATTTAGGAACAATTGAAAAAGCTTCGAAGCACAAAAGGCTCACAACGTTCCCTCACACATCTGGCACCCATTATATGGTGTCAGCCCATCTTGGAAATACCGGGAAACATAAGAATAAAAATAGATCGTAAAAAGCCAAACAGCGTCTCTCATCATACCGTCCGTACACCTCTTAGAAACAACCCACACACACACATTCATATTAGCTAAAATACCACGAGGCTTTCTCCTGTAGTAATATCTCACAATCTAAACTCTACCAATGCCCAGAGATGGAAACTGCCTGTTCCATGCAATTGCAGACAAAATCAACCATCTGTTTGAAGCGACATTCAACCATACCCACATCAGAAGCGACTTAGCTAGATACGTGGAAGCTAACAGCAATTATCCACGCATCAAACATGCGATCGACGCACCAAACGCCGAAGCTTTCACTGAGTACATAAAAAATCTCCACATACAGGGCACGTGGGGCGGTGAAGAAATTATCATAGCAGCCGCGGAGTTCTACGTAATAAGTGTAGCGATCCATCATACCTAAATACAAAACTAAGCAGGAACCTACCCAATAATAGTAAAACAAAACATAACCATTTCTAACTTTACCCGGTCCGACAAGCCCACAAAAATAAAACAATAATGCAAGCCCGTCTACTACATAACTGCATATTCTGAGAAATAGCGAGAAACAGCAAACAATTGCACATCATAAAAGGATCATTTCACCATCTTCCAGAAAACAGGCAATTAACAAAAGACTTCCACTGATGAACAATAACAACAATAAAATCGGAGACTTTTTGTCCTAAGCGGCTCTCTACCGAGAATAAGGGCGCACGAGATACGCACAAACTTTGACAATCGCAACCCGTACGATCTGTTAATCGTAGACAAAGGTAGTTCAAATAAATCACGCTATATCTAAGTTCTTTCTTTCAACAACATCCCAAGAACATAACCTAATGGAAGCCTTACCAACGCTGAGATGGTAACTGCCTATTCACCGCAATTGCTGACTAAATTAATCACCTATGTCAATTAACATGCAACCACACTCACATTCGTAAGGACCTAGTTAAATATGTAGAAGAAAACGGCGATGAACAGAACAAAGCTCGCAATCACTGAACCTGAAATCCTTAACAACTCACCACTGAAAATCTACGCAATTACGGTACTTGGGCTGGAGAGGAGATTATAATACCAGCTGCCGAATACTTTCTACTTAACGCAACAATCCACCAGCAAAATACACCATCGCTCACATTCACGCCCAAGAATCCAGCGGATGCAGTGAAATCTATCAACCTCAACGTCACAGGACACCACTACGACAGCGTTTACTTGCTTGAATCGCCAAATTTACCCACGGATCAAGCAACCGATAACCAAACTGATAACACCATACTTTCGCCGATACTTAATGCAACACCCATGACCTCCTCAGGGTCAACCATAACATCAACAGAAGACATCCCAGACAACACCGGATATACGATGATACGAAACAGCCCCATACTTAAACCACAAGTCACATGCGAGCGTATGCGCATTGCTACTTGGAAGGTTAGAGGATGCGCCGAAATAACTAAAAGACTCAACATTGACGCGGAATTGACTAACAAAAACATACACATAGCCTATATACAGGAAACAAACATGATACATATGTCAAAACACTATCTCTGGTATCTGTATGCTCGCATCGGACAAGACGCTATAAAGAAATACAGGAAAAAGGGAATTATAGGAACAAACCTCCTTCACAATATTGCACACAAATATTTTAAAAGTTACATCAAAAGAAAATGCATGTACAAGGGCGAGCTTGTCTCTGAAAAGAGATTTCTTCCAGCAAAACAAGGCATTACAGGAATTGCTATCATAAAAGGGTAGGCAGTGCACGATAATTACTATAACTAAAATGCCTAGGAATAAATTAAAATATCTGTAAAATACAGATAGCAAATACGAAATAATTACCGATATATACATAAACCTTACATATAATAAAATAAATACAATAACTTTTACGAAAGAGACATGTAGAGCTCTTTAATATGTTTCTTAAAAGAAAAAAGAGTCGGACTGTCTCTTATAGTGCAAAGAGGTGCGTTCCAGAGTCGGACCGCCCGCAGCCTGAAGGAGCGTTTATACGCAGCGCTGCTATGCCGCGGAGTAGCTAAAAGTGAATAATTAAATATCATCGGAGAACTGCTCATGGCAAACTTAAAAGTAGAAAGACGAAAATTCTTATAAGAGACCCCATAAACAACCAGTGAATTGGACGTAGTTCCAATACGAACCGTAAACGAAATCAAATATCTCGGCACATATATTACGGCAGGACATAGGACCCAATAAAAAAGAGGTGCCGGCAAGCCATATGCAATTCCAAGGCCCTAATGCATTTTATAAAGAAATCCAACATAAACTGAAATATAGTGCGCCTGATTTACAAAATGGTCACTGCACTGTTTAAAAAATACGGACAAAAAGCGGCAACCCTCACTAAATAAAACAGTTGACAGTCAGTATATGAACGCCTGATCCTCAGAGACATGTTTGAGAACGCCAGAAGCTATCCAAGATACCACAAAATTCATGACTGACTACAGGACAAAACGATATCCAAACGAATCAAAAACCACCGGATATGTTACTATACATATTCTGCGACGCCCACAACAGCACTTACTACACGCTCCATTCAAATACGAAGCAAGGAAGAAGAAAGCCGGCCGACTTATATACACCTGGAAAGATTTCCTTAAGCATGACATCAAACATCAAACACATTTACTGGACAGAATCATCACACAACAGGGACGATGTCAGGATGGCCTAGAGGCAAATATACCGTATCCCAGAAACAGACAGCAAAAGCGAAACTGGGAACTTACAACGAACACGACTCAGGAAACTCAACTATAAACAATAACTGAAAATAGAAGGAAAACAAGAACTTGAAGAAAACAACAGCTGCTCTCCAAATCCCACATCCTCCCCATTCCACATATCCTATATTGGCTTCAGGCTGAAGAGTCGGTCGATTGAATTCACTATCCTTCCCTTCCTACAGAGCAGGTCATTCCGCCCCCCCTCAAAACTTGTGCCCTCTGGTATGCCGGCCGAAAGACCGGAACAGGTTTAGAACCCTGGCTGGAGAAGCACCATTCATTCATTCATTCATTCACCAAAAGTTGCTAAAATATCAGTATCAGTCGGTAGCTTAGGTGAAGGGTAATGGGGGTGAGCCAAGCGAAGCCCCCTTTATCCTTCGTGTTAGTTTGAACATGTAAGATCAACAAAATATACTTAAAACATAAACAGTACACAAAACATAAAAAGAAGTTTGGTAATCATTTATCCAAACACAATTTGGTGGACATTTATCCATTCTGGCAGTCATTTCGAATTTATTGGCAGTAAAATACCAATGCGGTTAATACCAGCGTCATGTGTCCAGGCTACCGATTTGAAGTAGTCACTTTAGTTCGTTAGTTGGTTTGGCACCTCAATGAAAGTTTATCAACTCAGTTTCACAGTGAAAGTTGGCCTGAATGAGGTCCCTAGCAACCGTTCCCTGGCACGCTGTATTAGCTAATACAGTGGGGCAGTGTGGGCGAGTCCAATGTACTACGGTACAAGTACAAGTCCCATCAATCTCTGTCGGACGGAACGTCTGAAGGCTTCTCTACAGGATGTGTACCAAAATAGTGTAAGCGATTCGAACAAATATGGAAAAATGTCAGAAACGAGTCACTAAGTTCAAAAACTAAAACATTTTTGGATTTGGAATGTGTCTCCCAAGACACAGGTTACCCTAATTTGGGAGACAGGGAAACCCTTCTGCTAAGGACTTGTTTTTAGGGTTCCGTACCCGAAGGGTTCCAAACGGGACCCTATTACTAAGACTTCGCTGTCCGTCCGTCCGTCCGTCCGTCCGTCTGTCACCAGGCTGTATCTCAAGAACCTAGCTAGCTAGAGAGTTGAAATTTTCACAGATTATATATTTCTGTTGCCGCTATAACAACAAATACTAAAAAACAGGATAAAAGAAATATTTAAGGGGGCTCCCATACAACAATTCTTTCAATACCACATACAAACTTATGGATGCACCTGGTTACGTACATGGAGTGTGAAAGTAACCGCACCAATAACTTTGTAAACAATATTTTGCTGTGTTAAATCCAAACTATTCACTCCACACCATCGCTTCCATTGAACGGTGGTACGGAACCCTTCGTGCGCGAGTCCCACTCGCACTTGGCCGGTTTTTTGAAATAAACGTATTTTTACTTTTTAATGTGCTTATTAAGCCCTTTAACCTGTCCACTCGCGTATGAACACCTAGAATGGACTTGCATTAAATTTTAATTAACCTGCCATCTACTCGTGCATGCACACATGGACTTGGAATAATATTGATATTTATTTATATAAAATAACTACTACTACTACTATATATTTTTTTATTACTGGCAATACTGACCGGAAATAGAAGATAAACGTACCTTCTCTCTGGTATCTCACACTTGATTGGTCGACTGACTGATTCAATGAAAAAAAAAAATATATGGCTGGATGCCATGACAATTTTCCTTTTTATAGCCATATTTTTTTAGAGTTCCGTAAAAGATCATCATTTCATCAAGTCTGTCTATCCGTCCGTCCGACCGTCCATATGTCACAGCAACTTTATGCAGAAACTATTAAGACTACACAGTTAAAACTTGGTATGTACGATGTATTCTATTAACCGCTTTACGATTTTTATACAAAAATTGAGAAATTAAAATAATTAAAGGGAACTGAAAACAAAAAATATTTTTTTCATCAAACTTTAAAAATGACGTTGAGGTACTCGAAACCATTTTACCTCAAAGCAAATCGTTAAAGAGACAGACCCTTCCAAAGTGGAAACATGTGTGTGTCCCCCTATAACTTTTAAAGCAAGAGAGTGAAAAATCTACAAAAATACATGCTATGTATCTAAATACACACTTTCAACGAAAATTGGTTTGAACAAAATAAAATAAGCAGTTTTTAAGATATAAAAATTTATTAAAAACCTCAAAGATAACTTTGCCATTCATACAAATACAATGAAAAACAAAGTTACAACACAAACATCCAGTCATATAATTACTTGCTACAACGGAACCCTTCATGGGCGAGCCCGACTCACACTTGGCCATTTTTTTATGGCTATTGAGAGGGTTAAGTTGATACTCAACACGACTCTGTTCTAAATCTATTTGTTTAAATACAGTACTTTATGCCCTCTCAATAGCCATAAAAAAATGGCCTTATACGAATTACAAATCTAGTCCATACCTAATAGGGTTCAATTTGTAAATCGGGCGCGGAATCCTAAAAATAAAACATTGCTTTCTCGAAAATGGCCTGACGGTTTATTTAATTACTATTTTGTTTTATTCTCCTTAGACCGGAGGAGGTTTAGGTACAAAAAAAATTAGGAAAAACGCAAAAAAAATAAACAGCCGAAAAATCGAAAAATGTCTTTTCTACTTGATGGCTGTGGTAGCGAATCTTAAAAGTTTGTCTGCGCTACATAGCTGCGCGCATAGAGTTAATAAACAAAGAGTTTCGTCAATCTAAGTCTCGTGAGGCTGAGCTAGAGTGCTTCCGAGGTAACTCTAAAATGATGGACACACAGTTTTCAGAAGACCGGGAACTATATATTTGACGACCCGAATGGCCGAGTCGGCTGTGACTGATCAATTTTCCACGCCTACCGAACGGCGTGGAATCCAAAGGGGGTGTGCCTTTGCCAACACGTGACAGAAAAGAAGTGAATGAATTTTTACTGACCTTTGTCTCCGTAGACAGGAAATCGAAACCTCGATTCGAGACGGGAATTCGGGAAAAGGGCACAGTTTGGGATAGGAGAGGGATCGAACCCTTGCCATCGTTTCGCTGTCGCTGCCCGACGCTGCCGCCGGCCGACACGTGGAGTCGCCGTCCAATACGACGATGTCCAATCAACAGGGATCACTGAACCGGTGACGTGAATCTACTTATTTCCCGACGATGTAGATGATTAACACTCCGACCAGGCCCGACGCCTGTATTACAATTGGTACACCGAAATACCATCAATGGCCCGATGCCTTGGTAGCCATGTTATGTTCTCACCGACGAGACAAGACAAAGAGTAAAGATAACCTCAAATTTTACATCTCGTTCCGGTACGAGTGACAGCTGCTAGTTCCGTTTTCGCTAGTGATGTGCCGATTACTCGCGATCGATTCGCGCAACAAAAACCGGTGCGTTTCCGAAGCATAAATATTAAACAGTCACCCGCCCGGACAGGCCCGAACCTGTCCCTAATCAATAGGAAGGCGAGAAAGTGTTGCGACCGCTCTCTTGAGGACCGAGTCCCCCACCTTGACTTCTGCTGATCGAGGCGTGCCATCCCGACCCGTGTACAAATTGACGATCCGTCCTCGTCTCCATCTCAATGATGGCAGGTTCGCATCCTTAATCAGCACCAAATCACCGACTTGAGGGGGGCTCGTCCGGTCAGTCCACTTAAGGCGCTGCTGCAAGATGTGCAAGTACTCAAGGGACCACCGTTTCCAAAAATCTTGAGCCATCTGCTGCAACATCTGCCACCTAGTTAACCGACTTAACTTAAAATCACCGAATGGGTATTCTGGCAGGGCGTTAAGGGGCTGACCTATCAGGAAGTGACCCGGCGTCAACGCTTCCAAATCATTTGGATCCGAACTGAGCGGGCACAACGGACGCGAGTTCAGTGTCATTTCAATTTTACAGAACAGCGTCGCAAGCTCTTCAAAGCGTAGAGAGGTCTCACCGATGATCCTCGTCAGGTGCGACTTAGCCGATTTAACCGCAGCCTCAAAAATTCCTCCCCAATGAGGACATCCCGGCGGACTGAAAACCCATTCAATCCCACGTCGGGAGCAAGCCGTACCGATGGCGTCCTGGTTACCGTTCAGGAATTGAGTGACCTCCTGCAGATATCGCCTGGCTCCGACAAAATTTGTGCCGTTGTCCGAACGGATTAATGACGGGAGGCCCCTTCGTGAGACGAACCGATCCAGACATGCGATGAATGCCTCCGTAGTGAGGTCACTGACCACCTCCAAGTGGACTGCCTTCGTGGCCAAGCACACGAAGACGCACAGGTATGCCTTCACTAATCTGGCGTTCCGTAGCTGTGAAGACTTGACCATGAATGGTCCCGCGAAATCCGTTCCGACACCCGCAAAGGGCCGGATTTCGTTAACCCTATCCGAGGGCAAATCGCCCATCTGGGGCTGCATCGTAGCCGCCTTGGCCCGATAACAAGGCAGGCACCGAAATACGACGCTACGCACCAAGCGTCTTCCCGATAGAATCCAGAACTCGCGCTGGAGAAACGCCATCAAGGCGTGGCATCCGACATGCCCATTCCGAATGTGTCGATCCTGAATCAACAGTTCGACCAACTTCCCTTTCCTAGGGAGTAACAACGGGTGGCGAGCCGCATAAGGCAGGTTGGCATTCCGCAGCCGACCTCCTACCCTCAGCAGTCCTTGAGGGTCAATAAACGGGACGAGCCGAGCCACAGCTCCCTTCAGTTGGACGCGTCCGCGTCTCAGAATGTCCAATTCGGACTTAAAGTGCACCGTCTGCACGTTCCGTACCAATGCGAACAACGCATGGTTCCGTTCCCGTGGTGTCAGGACCTGTGTCCGCACTCGTTGCGCCTCAGAATTCCGACAATTCCGCGCAAATCGGCAGATCCAGGCGGTCACATTGACCAGCTTGTCGAGCGAGCTGTACCGTTCCAGCAGGCTGAACTCCTCTTCCGGCTCTGGTTGCGTCGTACAGACACCGACTGTCAAGGCGCCGTTCGCCGTGGTAACGCGTGGACTCAGTGGCCAATCCGATTCGGCTTGAGTCAACCATTTTGGACCCCACCACAAGGGATGTCCAACCAACTCCGGAGCGTGACACCCACGAGACGCACAGTCTGCTGGGTTCATTTCCCCTGGAACATGTCTCCAGATTAAGGGAACCTCCGAATTCAGAATCTTCGAAACCCGATTCGCCACAAAAATCTCCAGCTTGTGAACTGAACCCTTCAGCCAGCATAACACGATCTGGCTGTCCGTACAAGCGTAGACCGTATCTTCCAACGCTATTGACCCACGAAGAACCGTCATCGTGTGGTTGAGCAGACGAGTCAGGAGAGCCGCTCCCGAAAGCTCTAACTTGGGAATGGTCAGGCGAGTGCGCAACGGCGCAACCTTGCTCTTGGCCATGACCAACCGCACATCAACCTCCCCCGAGGAGTCGACCGTACGCAGATACACCGCAGCTCCGTAGCCCTTCTCCGAGGCATCGCAAAACCCATGCAGGGTGGCGGTGTATCGTTTGGTGGGGACCAACCTCCGTGGCAGTGAAATCCGATTGATGCCAGGGAGGGTCGAAAAGAACGAGTCCCACTCTGAGCTCAAGGACCCGCCGATCGGGTCGTCCCATTTCAGCTCAGCAGACCACAATTGCTGCATAAAACACTTGAGCTGAAATGTTACCGGGGCGATCCACCCGTTTGGATCAAATGTCCTAGCCACCGTTGAAAGGACGTTCCGTTTCGTCCAGACCTTCGGGGAGTCCAACTCGACCCGATACGAAAACATGTCTGACAACGGCTGGTACTGGATGCCTAATACCGACAACATATTTGGGTTTTCCAAATTTTCAAAAACGTGGGGATCCTGCTGGTAGTCATCCGGAAGTCCAGTCAGCAACTCTGGAGAGTTCGACATCCATTTCCGGAGCTCGTAACCTCCACCCCGTAAGAGCTCAACTAGCTCGTCCCGCCGAGCGAGCGCCTCCTCTACTGAATCTGCACCGGTACAGATATCGTCCACGTAGAGATCCTGCTCCAGGATCGCTGCTCCTCTAGGGAAGTTTAACCGTTCTCGATCCGCTAACTCCCGAAGAGTGCGAATCGCCAAATAAGGACTAGACCGTAGCCCGTACGTGTTGGTGTTCAGCTCGTACACCCTGATGGGCTGATCTGGGCTCTCTCGCCACAGTATCAGCTGATACCGTCTATCGTCAGGGTGAATGACCGTCTGTCTAAACAGCATCCGGATGTCAGCTACAAACACAACATTGTGTCGACGGAACCGTGTGATAACATCCGCGATGTCATGATTCAACTTCGGCCCTGAATGCAAACACTGGTTCAGGTTCATGCCGTTAGATGTTGATGCCGATCCATCGAACACTACCCGTATTTTGCCCTCCGGGGTCCTCAAGACCGCGTGATGGGGCAGGAAGCAGTGGTCTTCACGCTTCCAGTCGATACCCGAAACCGACATGTGGCCGAGCGACTCGTATTCCCGCATGAAATCGACGTACTTCTGCCGGAAAATCCCGTCACGCTTCATGCGTCGTTCCATCGACAGAAGCCGCGTCTCGGCTGCATGGTGTGAACTGCCCTGCGGTGGGCGATCACTCCGGAATGGAAGACGTGTGAGAAATCGACCTGACCGAAGGCGACCAGTATTGTTCCGATAAAACTGTTCACACTCTTCTTCAATCGGGTCCAACCGGCGGACCGTAGGTGGTTCCTCCACCTCCCAAAACTTCTGTATCACCTCCGAGAGTACAGAACCGAATAAGGGACTACGAGTCGCTAGGCGTGGGGCAGCCGGCATGACTGGACCCATTACCGCATGGCCCAGTCTGGTGTTGACCGAAACCAGACCAGTCGCCTGCAACACGTGGACACCTGGCACTAACAGATATCCCAAGGCATCGACACCCAATAAAATGTCTACTGGGCCCGGAATATTGAACTCCGGGTCAGCCAGTGACAACCCAGCGACCAACTGTCGCACCGAGGGCGACAACCGTACGTGAGGGTGTGAGCCCATCACATTAGGCATGACTAATGCCGTGACCGTCAGATTCACCGATGAATCCACCCGTGACGAGAGAGTAATCCGACATACTCCCTTAACGGAACCGACTTCCGTGTTCCCAATTCCCCGAATGGAATGTGGATACTCCCTTACCGAAATGCCCAACCGTCTTACAAGGTTGCACGAGACTAAGCACCCCTGGGCCCCCGAGTCCAATAGTGCTCGTGCTACACAAGATTTGCCGTCCGAACTCCACGCTATCACCGAGGCGGTGGGGAGCATGACCGTCTGTGGAGTGGCGGCACCCTGTAAGTGGGCGGCGTGTCCCTAGCGGGAACCTCCGCGGGATCCGAACCCGCTGGGACCCCCGTCGGCCTGGTAACTCGGCTGCTGATATGCCACCGGTGGCATATCAGACCGCATGTACATCAGGGGGTCCCAACCCGCATAATAGGCCCCTCGCTGTCCCGGTACCCGACCATACCGGACTACGAACGGTGTGCCCGGTGGCCACCGTGGATGGAGGGGGGAGAGCGGATCCAACCTGGGGCGCTCTAGGAATGGGGGCGACATCCGACTGTTCGCCTCCCTGTTCGCCTCCCAGAGCGACGGGCAGGGTGGCGCAGAAGGTGGTGGGCTCCCAGCCTTCGCGCCACTCATAGGTACCATCTGACACCCGCCCGTAACACGCGGTGAGCCAGCGGCCCGAAGTCCTCGCTGGCCCTGGACAGCGGCGACCGAACCCCGGCTATCCCGCCTGTTACCCCCCGCGCTGCCCCCTTTCCCTCGGGGGGGGGTCCCGTCCGCGGGTACCCCAGTCACCCCGTTGGTGACTCCCGTTGCCCGGAGGGGGTCTGGGTCCGGCCCTGGTTGGGCCCTGTGACCGACCAACCTGAGTCCGGCCCTGGTGACCGTCCGATGGGCCTGACCGGTTCAGGCACAACACGACGTGGTGCCTGCCACCGCAGCACTCACAGGGGGACGCGCGTGAGCACTCGCTCAGCTGGTGCGGCCCCAAACAACCGAAACACAATCGGTGGCGGAAGACCACCTTCCTGCGGGCAGCCACACCGAGCGCCTTAAAGTTGGCGCAACTGGTCGCCTCATGACCGGCACTGTCGCAGTGCACACAGCCGTCACCCGACGGCGCGGCACTCAAAACGCCAAATTGTTTTGACCGCCCCCCCCCCGTGGGGGTGGGGGATGCGGCCCCTCCCGCATCCGCGCGGGTTGGCGCTGCACACTGGCCTCCGAATCCATGGTATCGCATCGCCTGCATTCACCCTCCAAGAAATCCGTTAATTGGACGAGCGTGGGCAGTTCCGAGCTACTGCCCCCATGCAGCTGTTCAAACCGACCTTGAACAGCTGCAGGCAACCGTGACAAAACCATATATAACACAATATATGACCATTGGTCTACCGGCAGACCAAGGTTCAGAAGGGCCTTAGTGGCCACCAGCACAGGGTTGAGCACCTATACCCGGATGTCAACATCCCGGGTTACTCTTGGGATGCTGAACAGCTTCCCCAGCTGCGCATCAACCAACCGCCGTTTGTGTTGGTAGCGGTCAAACAATATAACCCGGGCAATCTCATAATTGCCCGCCGTGACCGTTAGGTGACCGACCAACTCCTTCGGTTCACCCCGCAGTGCCATCAATAGTTGGGCCAACTTGTAGGCGCTGTCCAGGTCGTCCCGACCGTGGACCAGGCTATCGAATAAATTGATGAACGCCGGCCACTCATCAATTGCTCCACCGAAGGCCGGAATCTCCAGGTGTGGCAGCCGTCCGACAACACCCTTAGGGGGCGGGTCTCCGCTACCCTCCCCGCGGTCATCCCGACGCGACCGCTTAATTTTTTCGGCGCGACGCTCGATGTCGCCCAAGCACTCCATCGCTTGGTC
Source organism: Argyresthia goedartella (assembly GCA_949825045.1). Classification (NCBI taxonomy): domain Eukaryota; kingdom Metazoa; phylum Arthropoda; class Insecta; order Lepidoptera; family Argyresthiidae; genus Argyresthia; species Argyresthia goedartella. Next base: position 3,979,786 of record OX463832.1, on the reverse strand, counting down.
AGCATCCGCGCAGAGCTGCTTCACTGCAGCCACCGAGGCCTCATCCGTAAGCCCGAGGGCTTCAGCCTCCGCTGCCAGCCGACACACCTTCCCGACGCGTGTCATTGCGTCCTCCACACGCTTGAGCAGGACATCGTCCATGTCAGGTCGCTCCACATACTTGTGAGTATGGGCGAGCCATCTCATCTCCTCACGGACGCCATACCGCAGTACCGTCAAGGGTGAAGGTGCCATGGTTACCAATTCAATTGTTTCTGGTCCTATGCTTCACTACCGAACTAAGCACAGCCAGAGAGCAGCACTTTCCCGTCAGCGCTGGGCACAGAAATTAAAACTAAGTTGTAAAAACCAAGGCAACCACTAAACAATTAAATCCTAAACAATATTTAATATGGTCGCCCTGTGGACATACACCCCACAATATACACTCTAAATCAATTAGAGAATGCCACCATAAAACACAATACAAAAATAACCCACAAAACTTGATTATGAAAACAATACAAAATAATAAGTGGCTTCTAGAAGTGGCCCTCCGATATGAACCACACTTCCTTTGAGGTCAGCAAAATCAGCTTAATACCCCTTAAATAGCCCGACCCCGCTGTGTAAGCCGAAATAACACTGTAGGACTATTATAGAACCCGACGTTCTACCGCAAGTAATACAATCTAGGCTTCGCAGAATGACTGTTCAATCTTTTATGCCGCACAAACAGTAGTTTCCGACTACAAATTATTATTGACTAAATGGACACTTATACGTTCACTAACCGAAATGAACTTTAATTGTGGTACCGACCACAGACTCATTGCCAAACAGATTGCCGGCCAATCTGAGATATTCTTTTCTCCCAACTACAATGTGGCAACAAAACAACCCTAGAACCGTGAATCGATGATTTCCCACTAGGAAACCACGCTCTGCTACCAAAATGATCAATTTTCCACGCCTACCGAACGGCGTGGAATCCGAAGGGGGTGTGCCTTTGCCAACACGTGAGAGAAAAGAAGTGAATGAATTTTTACTGACCTTTGTCTCCGTAGACAGGAAATCGAAAGCTCGATTCGAGACGGGAATTCGGGAAAAGGGCACAGTTTGGGATAGGAGAGGGATCGAACCCTTGCCGTCGTTTCGCTGTCGCTGCCCGACGCTGCCGCCGGCCGACACGTGGAGTCGCCGTCCAATACGACGATGTCCAATCAACAGGGATCACTGAACCGGTGACGTGAATCTACTTATTTCCCGACGATGTAGATGATTAACACTCCGACCAGGCCCGACGCCTGTATTACAATTGGTACACCGAAATACCATCAATGGCCCGATGCCTTGGTAGCCATGTTATGTTCTCACCGACGAGACAAGACAAAGAGTAAAGATAACCTCAAATTTTACATCTCGTTCCGGTACGAGTGACAGCTGCTAGTTCCGTTTTCGCTAGTGATGTGCCGATCACTCGCGATCGATTCGCGCAACAAAAACCGGTGCGTTTCCGAAGCATAAATATTAAACAGTGACCCTGCCTAGGAAGCCAATGGTCCCGGGTTCGAGTCCCGGTAGGGGCAAATATTTGTTTGATGAGAACGGATTTTTGTACCCTAGTTGTTTATCTATCTAAGCATAATATTTATCTATATAAGTACGTGTATCGTTGTCTAGTACCCAAGATACAGGGAATCCTAGTTTGGGGCTAGATCAATGTGTCTAAATAGTGTCCAAGGTGTTATTATTATTATTACTATTTCTATTACTAGTAGCCCTGTGGGCAGTAGACCTCACTAACAGTGAACAAGTGACTGTGAACAATCAAAATCAAGTAGTAAAGTAGCCGCACCAATAACTTTGTAAACTACATTTTGCGATTTAAAATACAATCTATTGACTTTTCACGAAAATGGTTATAGTATATTTCACTCACTCTCATGGTCTGTATAGGTCCTCTTTACTAATCTGTCTCCTACTTCGAGGAGTCCAAACTTGGTATGTTTTGAAAATATTTCTTGGATTTTTAGAAAATAGGCGGTCATAAGGTAATGGTGTAGTATATTTGTAGAACCGGCTCATGAAGCCCTTTAATTTGACACCCCACACGATAGGTTTCAGAATTTAAAAAAAAACTTACAAAACATTAATGACGTCATAACTCCCCCCCCCCCCCCCCCCCCCTCAAGGGGAATACCGAGAAAAGCTCTCGACAAAAAAAAACTTTTAATTCAAGGAACACGTGTGCCAAGTTTTGTGAGGATCGCTTGAAAACTGTGGCCCCTACACCGGAACTGACAGACACACAGACATAGAGACAAACGAAAGCAAAATCGGCCTCCTATCTTGTCGAAATGGAGTCAATTATCAGGTTACCAATATCGCGTTGTGACGCCCCGTGCCAAAAGCAGATCTTTAGCGTAAGAATATGTCCCAGCCTGTATAAAGGTCAGCTGGGATAGACTGTAGGGCCAACAAGCGTGTATATTGTAAATGGCCGGTTAATACTTGCGCGGTAATGGCGAGAAAGTTGGACGGTAGTCCTAATAGAGGCCTGAATTACTGGCTCTAAGTGAATGCAAAATGCTGTTTATTTTTTATAAGAAATCTTTTAAATCGTGTACAATTTGATAACTTGATTTATTTGCACACAAATCATAGAAAAAACTAGGGTTACACGAAAATAGTGTACAAAGGCGAGCTTATCTCTAATGAGAGATCTCTTGCAGCAAACCCGATTAAGATCGCTGAGCAATGGTAGACCGATCTGTACAACAATGTAAAGAAATAAACGAGTATTTATATGTGTGTGTATCATGTGTATATAATACTACTACTATTTCATGAAATGGTCAGCCACATCATGAATCATATTAACCGGACTGCAGCGAAGTGGAAGAGAGAAGGGGTTATTGTCACCGTAAGTTTGTAAAAACCTTTAGTTTATAATGTAACGTTTTTTTCTCTCGTTAGTTTACAAACTATCGATAAATTGTAAAGTGTACCGTACTGCTTACGATATGACGCGTTAGTTTATAATAAGACCGTTAAATTGTGAACTCGTTTAAACTTCAATTGCAAAGTAAATACCAGGGCAAACGCTGTGGTAGCTTTGGTGAAGACTAGAGGGGGCGAGCGCAGCGAAGCGTGTTAGGTTGACATGTAAGAACAAAATAAACGTAAATTCAAAACCCAGTCGGTCTGGTTTACAATTTGTCGATAGTTTACAAACTAACGCGTTAGTTTATACACTAAGAGTTTTGACAATCTTACAGTGACACATAGCATGAATGTATGTATGTCTGTCCCTGTGTCACCTCGAAACTATTCAACGGCTCAACTGACTTTGATGATGATGATGATATACGTCATTAGACTCATCTTGATGGCTCGAGTACATAACAAAAAGGCACTTTTCGTAAAAGTTATTGTATTTATATTATTATATGTAAAGTTTATGTTGTATAAACCGGTAATTATTTTGGATTTCCTATCTGTATTTTATAGGCATTTAATTTATTCCAAGGCATTTGAGGTGACTTTCCTGTCTCGCCTTGCTGAAAAAAATATCTTTTTAGAGATAAGCTCGCCTTTGTACATTAATTTTCTTTTGATGTAACTTTTTAAATATTTGTGTGCAATAAAGAATTATTAATTATGAATTTTGTGCACTTTAATGTGCGGGCTTTAAAAGGCTTATGTACGGAGATATTTATTATCTTTTAGCGATGTCAGTTTCATACGAGGCAGAGAATATGTGGAGACTCTTTTCTACATAGACTTTTACGTAGCACGTACTGAGTTCCAGAGCCAACCTTGCACAAGCTATGAATAAGTTTTAAAATTGAACTAATAATTTATAGATTTTTAGTAATGGTCTACTAAAGAGTAGGAAATGAATGACGTAATTAAAAAAAAATACTGCGGTACACTAAAAAGCACAGAACAAGCAGATAAGACGTAACGTAATTATTGGGATTCGATAAAATTAGTAAAGTACTGTTGAATCAAATTGAATCTAACACAGTGGGTTCCGCTTGCATTTTTTATTTATTTTTATGTATCTATATAATTATATTAAGTATTATCTGCTTGTTTTGTGCTTTTTAGTGTACCGTAGTAGGGTATTTTAGTTTTATTAGGGTTCCGTACCCGAAGGGTTCCAAACGGGACCCTATTACTAAGACTCCGCTGTCCGTCCGTCCGTCCGTCTGTCACCAGGCTGTATCTCACGAACCGTGATAGTTAGACAGTTGAAATTTTCACAGATGATGTATTTCTGTTGCCGCTATAACAACAAATACTAAAAAACAGGATAAAAGAAATATTTAAGGGGGCTCCCATACAACCATTCTTTCAATACCACATACAAACTTATGGATGCACCTGGTTACGTACATGGAGTGTGAAAGTAACCGCACCAATAACTTTGTAAACAATATTATGCTGTGTAAAATCCAAACTATTCACTCCACACCATCGCTTCCATTGAACGGTGGTACGGAACCCTTCGTGCGCAATTTAGACTCGCACTTGACCGGTTTTTTAATCACGTCATCTATAATCATCTGGCTACGAACCACAGACAAAGACGATGTAAGAATAACTGCCTTACTCAGAGTCATTCACATCAGCATACATGAACACATATAATTTCAAATTTGGAATCGGAATATTGGTTCATTATAGTAGTTTATGTGACTGCTACATAATGGAGGGCATTAATACTCAAGAGTGGGTTTTTTGAAACGAGCGGAAGGCGAGTTTCTTAATAATGTCACTCGAGAGTTTTAATGCCTAATTATGTACAGTTACATACACTAGTTTAACTACACACATATCATAAGTTCAGGAATCGCATGTTCGACCGGCATTGTGGCATTGATCATTGCTCTGCAGTTGTGTAGCTTGTTCTGTATTATACCAACTTCACAGACAAACTAGGGGCTGCACGCAGGCGGGCGTCGGCGTTCAAAATTTGATTGTCATAATATGTAGAAAAACTACACATTATGGTTATAATGTACAAATTTTCAGATAAGAAATATTTTTTAACAAATAGTTGTACATTATGCTGGTCTTAACGTGCGGTTTTTGGACGCAGTAAAAAGGGTTTATGATACGTGTGTAGATAAAGTGACATACTGCCGTCCTCATGGACATTTAATGAACCATTAATCCGATTCTAAATTTTAATTTACATGCAAAATCGTTCACTGAGTAATTCATAATGAATTATTTAACCACTCTGGGTGTGGCTGTGAGATCGTCGGTGAATGAATGACTGATAAAAAAGGCCAAGTACGAGTCGGACTCGCGCACAAAGGGTTCCGTACCATTGTCTATTAAAACGGCAAAAAAAACACGTTAGTTGTATGGGGTGATCTGTGGTTTAACTACTCAACAACCGGGCAGTTGGGACGGATCGCGATTTGGATCCCTATGCCATGGTAATAAAATTTCAAACCCATTACAGAAAAGTGTTTTATTATATTTATGTTTTATTTAATTTATTTATTTATTTTAAAGTGAATATATAATTGAACATTCTGCGAATATTACAAGCGTGTACCTGTTGCCGTTATCAATATCGAGCAAATACGAGGAAAAAAACGTTTGTTGTACGAGAGGAGTCTATTCTGTTCTTTAGTATTTGTTGTTATAGCGGCAACATAAATACATCATCTGTGAAAATTTCATCTGTCTAACTATCACGGTTGATGAGATACAGCCTGGTGACAGACGGACGGACGGGCGGACGGACAGCGGAGGCTTAGTAATAGGGTTCCGTTTGGCACCCTTCGAGTACGGAACCCTATAAATGGCTCGTGTCCCTTTAACGCATGGCCTGACCCGAACTGGATCGCGATTTTCAACCTTATTTCTTGGTAATAAAGTTCAAAACCATTGAAACCATGTATGAGTTAGTATGCGGTAAAATACCTACCAGAAATGCACCAATTTACTACAAATAAATTCGAAACCCTTCACAAAATGGATAAATTATCATCAAATCATTTTTCATGAAGTATCGCAGTGGCATTTAATTAGCTGACCATATTTTGGGGAATGACAGTACCCACAATTATGAACAACTTTCCCCAAGAAACATATGGTCGCAAACGGAAAAATTTGGGTCTCCCATAGTAACTTGTAATCAGCTGATAGGGTCAATGTGCTGAGCGACGAAAATTTTTTTTCATTTGCGTCCATGTTTCTTGGGGAAAGTTGTTCACATGGATGGGTGCTGTCATTCCCCAATATATGGTCAGCCAGTTAAATGTCAAAATATCTAAACGCCTATAAAGTAAATTTCAGAACAAATATTTTATATTATTGCTATAGTTTTCAAACAGAAGGTTACCTATACCAACCAGTTCAATTATTTGATAAAAATATTGATGCGTATTATTGCCAATAGTTTTGAATGTACTTATGTTTTTAATTGTCTATCTATCGATCTAACTTGCTTGTCTTTGACATCTGTCTCTCTGCAATAAACGCTCACCTACAAAACTTTCGTTGTGAAGATGCTATTCATAATATCAGATAGTAAATATTGTTCGAATTGAGATAGGCGTTAGCTGGGCCACTCACGAACCAACCCCCAAAAGAGTTTATCCGTTTTGGTTAACCAAAAAGAATATCCAATGCAAAATGTTCAATCATTTTGATGAGTGTATTTTATTTTGGATGGGATTGGAAGTGTACCTATTTAAAATGTTTTTAAAAACAAATGTTGCCATTTGTTTTTTGATTGAAAGACAAATGGCAACATTTGTTTTTAAAAACATTTTAAATATCCCTTTCGTGATAGGTATTATGTATTTGTTTGATGAGGATGGATGTTTGTACCCTAATCATGGTTGTTTATCTATCTAAGTATAATATTTATCTATATAAATAAGTATGTGAAGTTGGTACTACAGAACAAGCTAAACAACTCAATGCCACAATGCCGGTCAAACATGCGGTTTCTGAACACATCAAAGAAAGCTTATGATATGTGTGTAGATAAACTAGTGTATGTAACTGTACATAATTAGGCATTAAAACTCCCGTTATGAAACTCGCCTTCGGCTCGTTTCATAAACCCACTCTCGACTATTAATGCCCTCCATTATGTAGCAGTCACATAAACTACTATTACCAAGTAGTTTAACATTATGCTGATCGTAACGTGCGGTTTTTGTACGCAGTAAAGAGGGTTTATGATACGTGTGTAGATAAAGAATATTATATATCCCAATTTGTCCCTTCTCCGTACGTCACATCACATAAATTCAATCATTTTCGCATTCGACTGCTCGTAAATAACACACAAAAATGGCCGCTCCATTTCCAAGAGAAAATCAATAGCAATAGAAATAACAGCAAGAGAGTAAAAATATAAATGAAATTCGAGAAATGCGTCGCTACTGCCATAGAGTTTGGAGACTAAAGAGGTTTTATTATATGCCTGCAAAGTTTTTGAAAAAAATAAAGCTTTCCCGCTTTTTTCACTAAACTTCAAAACGGTATTTGACAAGGTAGAGGCGGCGGCTTGCAGAGTCAGATTTCTGAACTGAGAATTTTGCTAATCAAATTAAGTATCTGTCTCTGTTTCTGCAGCTGTTTCGCAGGCTCGCAGCACTGTATCGATGTGGTTTAAGGATTATGTGATTCGTGGATTTGTGGTGAACAACGTTTCATTTATTTCGTATGGGTAAACGAAAGGCGTTCGAAAAAATATTGAATCATGGAAAAACGGCGGTAAAACGGCCAGGTGTTTCTTGCACGGCGTCGATTAATTTTGTGCGAAGAAAATTGATTTGTGGATTAGTTATAATGGTTTGATATATAGCAATGAGGAAAAATAATATCGTGAGGGTGTATAGTTTCATTCTAAAGTGTAAGTGTTGTGTTAGTTTTGGAACTAATCGAGTAACAAGTGGTCAAATTTTTCTCACCGCACCGCAGCGAAGGTGGAAAATATTCAAAACAAAGAAAATAACATGAAAACCTTCCGTAAAATCTATGTTAACACTTTTCTTTACTAAATTTATTGCCTTTTCCAAGGGTGACATTTAATCAGCCTACCATATTTTAGGAAATGATAGGAGCTATCATTATGTGCAACTTTTTCCCTCGGAACCAATGGTCGCAAACGATTTATTTTTGTGTTTCCAATACTAACTTGTAATCAGCTGATCGGGTCAATGTACTGAGGGACAATTTTTTTTTTCTAATTGCGACCATATGTTTACTGGGGAAAGTTATTCATAATGATGGGTTCTATCGTTCCCCAAAATATGGTCAGCTAATTAAATGTCACCTTGTATAATTTATATCATGAAAATCAAGAATATTTGAGTAATATGACGATATGTGACACAAGCCCCCTTCCACTTTTAGGGTTCCGTACCCGAAGGGTGCCAAACGGGGCCCTATTGCTAAGCCTCCGCTGTCCGTCTGTCTGTCCGTCCGTCCGTCCGTCACCGGGCTCTATCGCAACAACCGAAATAGGTAGAGAACTGAAATTTTCACAGAATGTGCATTTCTGTTGCCGCAACAGCAATAAATAACGAACTACACGCAATTTTTAAAATTAAAGGGGGTACCCAAACAAGCGACTGTTATTTTTAAATCCCTGCAAAATACCTCATACATAACATCATGATTCAAACACCATAAATTTCGCTGCTCTTAATAACTTTGAGATGGCTCAGTCGGTTTCGTATCTGGTTCGCAATGTTGAAGTTCCGGATTCGATTCCCCGAGAACACACATACATTTTCTTTTGTTTTGGTTTTATTATTTAGGATTTAGTGTATTTATCTTGTTTTTGTTTTGGTTTTATCACGATGGTACGGAACCCTTCGTGTGTGAGTCCGACACGGACTTGACCGATTTTAATTATATTCCATAAGAGAGCCCGCACTCAAGGCACTCCTCTCCTTGGCCGGCCGTTGCACGTGACGGGTTAATATTTTGAACTATTGCAAAAATGTTCACTGCCACTGCTTATTTCTTCCAATGTTATATTCGACGACCCGAATGGCCGAGTCGGCGGTGACCCTGCCTTCGAAGCCAAGGGTCCCGGGTTCAAGTCCCGGTGGGGGCAAATATTTGTTTGATGAGAACGGATGTTTGCACCCTAGTCATGGTTGTTTATCTATCTATGTATAATATTTATCTACATAAGTATGTGCATCGTTGTCTAGTACCCAAGATACAGGGAATCCTAGTTTGGGGCTAGGTCAATGTGTGTAAATAGTGTCTAAGGTATTATTATTATTATATGAAATGGAGTATACAGTATGAAAAACATAACATGGCGCTTGGCGGGCGTCTGTCTTAGCCTGTTAGTGAGGGGTTAAAAACATCGATTAATCAAGTGAATCGATACACTCTTCAAACATTTGCGAATTGGATGCAGAAAATTTGGATAGATTGACATTATTTTTTCAATTTCAATTCTTTCCGATGGTTTTGGTAACATCCCTAGCGTTTATAAAGTGGATTTTATAAAGTTTTAGGTTATCTGTCATATCACTTCTATGATTTTATGGCCTGTACATACTTGTCTCGCATTTACCAATCTTGAAGATAAAAAAAGGCTTATGTTTAAACGATAACCAAAAAATTCGAAAATTTACTACCAATAAATTCGAAATGACCGTCAGAATTGGTAAATGATCACCAAAATGTGTTTGGATAAATGATCACCAAACTTCTTTTTATGTTTTGTGTATTTAAGTTTATTTTTTAAGTATTTTTGTTGTTCTTACATGTTCAACCTAACACAAAGGATAAAGGGTGCTTCGCTTCGCTCAATAATGCCCTGATATTTTCTGCAACTTTTGTTGATCACTTACCCATTTTGGGTAAGAAAATTTTATTTTGGTGTTGATTGAAATTGTTCTCAAAAAAATATCACTGGCCGGTGCAAAACCTCTGACTTTGACATTTCTTTGTTAATCTTTAATCTAAAAGATTAGTAACGCGGATTCAGGTACCTACGTCACTCTACCGTACAGTTGTCATGTCCCTTCGCATTGTTCCTAGCTCTATCTCCGGAGAGCCCAAACACAAGATTATTTTCATTTCCTTTCGTTTTACTTTGTACTCTTGAAGATGTCTTTCAAAATAACTTAAAACATTATCGCGGCTCACCAAAAATATACTTTAACACTACGCGAATAAGGTCTAAGGTACGTTTAGTAAGGAAAGGATGTCGGACTAGCTTTGAATACAGGGTGTAATATAAATGTAGTCATTGTTGATAATAAACGTTTTAATTAGTTAGAGGAAAAATTTATGACAAGATAAAATATATATATCGTATATATATAAGTCTTATTATATTATATTATATGTAGGTTCTCATTTATTTATATGTGTAAATATCTAAGTAATTTATTATAAATATATTATATTCACTCTGATGTTTAGTTTTTGGTTATGTTGTGCATAATAGGTCTATCCCTTCGCATGTAACAATTTTTTCCTGTCAGCCCTGGGTTTGCTGGAAGAAATCTCTATATAGAGATAAGCACGCCTTTGTATACTAACTGTGTTTGTAATTGTCCATTAATGTGTATATGCAATAAAGTTTATCGTAATTAATTAACATCAGACTTGTTCGAAATACTCTGTAAGAAGCCAGTGACATTTTGTTGCACCTTTCTCTTTTTTAGGGTTGCCAGAAGGGCGCCACACAGAACCCTATTACTAAGCCGCCGCTGTCCAACCGTATATCTGACTATTACTAAGCCGCCGCTGTCCAACCGTATATCTGACTATTACTAAGCCGCCGCTGTCCAACCGTATATCTGACTATTACTAAGCCGCCGCTGTCCAACCGTATATCTGACTATTACTAAGCCGCCGCTGTCCAACCGTATATCTGACTATTACTAAGCCGCCGCTGTCCAACCGTATATCTGACTATTACTAAGCCGCCGCTGTCCAACCGTATATCTGACTATTACTAAGCCGCCGCTGTCCAACCGTATATCTGACTATTACTAAGCCGCCGCTGTCCAACCGTATATCTGACTATTACTAAGCCGCCGCTGTCCAACCGTATATCTGACTATTACTAAGCCGCCGCTGTCCAACCGTATATCTGACTATTACTAAGCCGCCGCTGTCCAACCGTATATCTGACTATTACTAAGCCGCCGCTGTCCAACCGTATATCTGACTATTACTAAGCCGCCGCTGTCCAACCGTATATCTGACTATTACTAAGCCGCCGCTGTCCAACCGTATATCTGACTATTACTAAGCCGCCGCTGTCCAACCGTATATCTGACTATTACTAAGCCGCCGCTGTCCAACCGTATATCTGACTATTACTAAGCCGCCGCTGTCCAACCGTATATCTGACTATTACTAAGCCACCGCTGTCCAACCGTATATCTGACTATTACTAAGCCGCCGCTGTCCAACCGTACATCTGACTATTACTAAGCCGCCGCTGTCCAACCGTATATCTGACTATTACTAAGCCGCCGCTGTCCAACCGTATATCTGACTATTCCTAAGCCGCCGCTGTCCAACCGTATATCTGACTATTACTAAGCCGCCGCTGTCCAACCGTATATCTGACTATTACTAAGCCGCCGCTGTCCAACCGTATATCTGACTATTACTAAGCCGCCGCTGTCCAACCGTATATCTGACTATTACTAAGCCGCCGCTGTCCAACCGTATATCTGACTATTACTAAGCCGCCGCTGTCCAACCGTATATCTGACTATTACTAAGCCGCCGCTGTCCAACCGTATATCTGACTATTACTAAGCCGCCGCTGTCCAACCGTATATCTGACTATTACTAAGCCGCCGCTGTCCAACCGTATATCTGACTATTATTAAGCCGCCGCTGTCCAACCGTATATCTGACTATTACTAAGCCGCCGCTGTCCAACCGTATATCTGACTGTCTCAATCAATCAAATGTCTTTATTACTGTAGATATTTACATATACTTAACGATCGTCATTTTTTGCCACTTCTCTACATTGGACCACTGTGGCAGAAGAAGGGCGTAGAAACTCCCACAGATTGATTTTTAGATCTCTTTTGAAAATTGTTTGTGCTTAACTTATACACATATTACAATATTAATTATTATAATTAATAAGCAGGAATAAATAATTACTAACAGCAAGGTCTGTTTTGAGCCAGATTAACCCCATACAGTCCCGTCATTTAAGTAATCTTGAACATTGTGATATCCCTTTTTTCGAAAAAGTCGCTTTAACATGGTTTTTAAATTGCTCAAATGGCAATTTCAAGATCTCCAGAGGTATCTTGTTGTAGTAGAGAATGCACGGACCCTTGAAAGAATTGCTAACTCCGATAGCATCCTATGCGGCCTCCCATGCAGAATAAATATGAGATATAAGGGTAATACCTGCATCCGTAGTCGATTTACCCCTAGTGAAACCGTATTGCTTGGCGTGGAGTTGTTTTGTACAGTTGAAGTGTGAGAGCATTTGATTGAGTATAATCTTTTCAAATATTTTACTTAGTGTTGGAAGAACAGATTTTGGTCTGAAATTTGAAGGATCACCCTTATCTCCCGACTTGAACAGAGGTATCAGTTTACTGTGTTTCATGAGGTCTGGGAAAGCCCCATCGTCAACACATTTATTGAATATATAAGCTAAGTGTGGGGCTATAACTAGAATTACTGAACCAATGACTTTGACTGATATACCCCACAGGTCTTCAGTATTTTTTTTCTATACGATTAGAGAGTTGAAAGGTTCACAGAATGTGTATTTCTGTTGTGTTTTTTTTTTAATAAAATAAAGGGGTTCCCATACAAGATACATGTTTTAATTCCCCATACAAGAGACATGATCTTATTATAAACGCAAAATTCGTGGTAGCTTTAATATCGTCTGTGGCGGAATAGGCCATGTAAAAAAATCGTAGACGGCCTCTGTGGCGCAGCGGTTGTGGCTCTGCCTAGCATGCGAGAGGTCCCGGGTTCGATCCCCGGCTGGGGGTAATGAAAAAAAAAAAAAAAAAGCAATCCCCAGGTCTTGGATGTTTATATGTGTGTGACGTCGCTGTTTCTGGTTACCACGACACAGGGTATCCTAGTGTGGGGCCAGAAGCAATGTATGTGCCTGTATGTAAATGTTTATGTTTATGTTTAAAGGTACAAATCTGAGTAAAGCATTTAGAGATAATTGTGTTCCTAACTAAATTCCGTTATTCCTTTAAAAAAATATTACAGGATTACTGAAATTCCGTAAAAAACATAATATCCTTCATCGGTCCCCTACGGCGCAGTTTTTTTTAAATTTCCTTCGCCGTTAAGTTGGCTGTTCTGTAAAACTGTCAAGTGTCAACAGTTTTCCTGTCAGTCGATAACGCAGATGTCAGCCAGAACGTAAACAAATATTGATATTGTAGTTTTTTAGTTTTATAATCGGAAAGGACCAGCCAAAACTGTTAGCAAGTGTCGACCGTCACAAGGGTTATTTTAAAAATAATTAAAAAATAATAAGGCATCCATTACCCGAAATATTCTAATTAGTTGCTTGAAAACGCCCAAAATTTAAAAAATATTATTAAAAAATAATAAGACATCCATTACCCGAAATATTCTAATTAGTTGCTTGAAAACGCCCAAAATTTCAAAAAATATTATTAAAAAATAATAAGACATCCAGTACCCGAAATATTCTAATTAGTTGCATGAAAACGCCCAAAATTTCAAAAAATATTATTAAAAAATAATAAGACATCTATTACCCGAAATATTCTAATTAGTTGCTTGAAAACGCCCAAAATTTCAAAAAATATTATAAAAAAATAATAAGACATCCATTAACCAAAATATTCTAATTAGTTGCTTGAAAACGCCCAAAATTTCAAAAAATATTATTAGAAAATAATAAGACATCCATTACCCGAAATATTCTAATTAGTTGCTTAAAAACGCCCAAAATTTCAAAAAATATTATTAAAAAATAATAAGACATCCATTACCCGAAATATTCAAATTAGTTTCTTGAAAACGCCCAAAATTTCAAAAAATATTATTAAAAAATAATAAGACATCCATTACCCGAAATATTCTAATTAGTTGCTTGAAAACGCCCAAAATTTCAAAAAATAAACTAAAAAGTAGTAGGTACTTTTTTAGCATTATTAAAAAATAATAAGACATCCATTACCCGAAATATTCAAATTAGTTGCTTGAAAACGCCCAAAATTTCAAAAAATATTATTAAAAAATAATAAGACATCCATTACCCGAAATATTCTAATTAGTTGCTTGAAAACGCACAAAATTTCAAAAAATAAACTAAAAGGTAGTAGGTACTTTTTTAGCATTATTAAAAAATAATAAGACATCCATTACCCGAAATATTCTAATTAGTTGCTTGAAATCGCCCAAAATTTCAAAAAATAAACAAAAAAGTAGTAGGTACTTTTTTAGCATATAGCCCATTGGTTTGACGGCGGATCCGCAATCAGTTGACTGGTATCGAAGCCCAGTTCGTAGATTTTTTGTCTTTAAATATTCTTGTACAATGGTACGCAACTCTTCGTGTGCGAGGCCAACCCGTAGTTGACCGTTTTTAGGGTTCCGTAGAGAAACAAGGAACCCTTACAGTTTCGTCAAGTCTGTCTATCTGTCCGTCCGTCCGTATGTCACAATAACTTTATGCAGAAACTATTTAGACTACACAGTTGAAAATTGTTATCTACTTAGATGTATTCTGTGAACCGCTTTACGATTTATATACAAAAATTTAAAAATAAAAGATATTAAAGGGGGCTCCCCATACATGCAACTGAAATCAAAAAAATATTTTTTTCATCAAACCTATATGTGTGGGGTGTGTCTATAGATAGGTCTTTAAAAATGACGTTGATGCTTTTGAAACTATTTCTCCTCAAAGTAAATCGTTAAAGAGACAGACCCTTCCAAAGTGGACAAATGTGTGTCCCCCCCCTCTAACTTTTAAAGTAAGAGAGTGAAAAATCTACAAAAAATATATGCTGTGTATCTCAATACAAACTTTCAACGAAAATTGATTTGAATAAAATAAAATAAGTAGTTTTTAAGATATAAAATATTTATTAAAAGCCGCAAAGATAACTTTGTCATTCATACAAACACTATGAAAAACAAATTTACAACACAAACATCCAATCACTTAATTACTTGCTACAACGGAACCCTTCATGGGCGAGCCCGACTCGCACTTAGCCACTTTTTATTATTCTTTGATCTGGACAGGCAAAAGTCTTCTGACCAACAGCCAAATCATATTTTTTATTTCTTATTTTCCTATATTTGTAGTTATTTTATTTTTGTCTTTTACCCTAGACAACTAATTTTCTGAGTAGGTAGTTACAGGGTTTACTTGAATATTTGTTTCATTATCCATTACAGGCCGAATAACTGCCTATAAGTATACTAAAGAGATAGAAGTGAACTATAAAGTTACTTTGATCAAATCGATTTAGTACTTTATGAATTTTGTTCAGAATGATGTCCCTAATTGGCTTCAACTTTCTGAGACACCCTGTTTAATTAGAATTTCCTTCTTCATATTTTCACTTGAATCTTGTGAAGTTAAACCTTATTTCTTTCCCAGTTAGTTCAATATTCTACTAGCAACTTATTATGGAAACCCAAACAATCACAAAAATCACACTTCCTCACCCAATCAAAAATAATATTTAATTCCCTGCACTAGAACACAAAATCCTGTTACGTTAAGATGTACACTTAACGTTCTGAAATCGAAGCATATTAGTACGCAGACTCCATCAATGGTAGAAATAATAAGGTTTTATCCTGAGAAATTGTATCTGTGTGAGTATTTCCACGCTACGTCATTGCACATTGCGCATTTGACTGTAACACATACGCAAACAAATCTCATTACGAGTGACGTCACGAGGGAAACGCACCGCAAGAATTATACGACATGTTTGTAGTACGCAGACTCAGACAATTTTTCTTTTTCCCCGCGCAAATAGTCCAGTCTTGGCTGAAAGGAGGTCGGCGTATGACGTCATTTGGTCTGGCGAATCACAAGTCACAACCACCTGTTCGGGGAACGCGTCTGAAAGGAAATCACTCGATTTTTGAACTTTTTAAAATAAGAACTTTTTTCTGTTTGTCCCGAGAAAGGAGGTTCGTGCGTGGAGTTTATTATGCGTGAGTAGAAACTTGCCTTCTTGAGATGATATTTGGAGTAAATATTGATTTTATTCTCTCTCCTGCGTTGCTACTTATCCTAATGTGTAATTTCACGGATTGATAATTTAAAGCCATGTTATTGTTAATTATCTGAAGATAATTATAATGTCATATCGCTATTATCTAACAGGGATTTATTAACGTTATTTATAGGTATATTGTACATAATAAAAAACGGTCAAGTGCGTGCCAGACACGCACCCGAAGGTTCCGTACCACCGAAAAGATAAACAAATTATGCCCGAACTTGGATTTTAATACCAGTACCTAAAGATTGCGGTTTGTTGACTCACAGGGGAGATACTTAAAATACGTCTTTAGTTATAATACATACCTCGTTTATTGACCGAGCGAGCAAAGCGTCTCTGTTCAGCTTGGGCAAAAATGCTTTCGTATGTGTCTGAATTTCTGTCCGGATTTTTATCCGTCTGTCCGTCTGTTCTCCCCTACAAATCACATTTCTCAACCGATTGTCGTGGAATTTTGTAAGCAAGTGCGATAACTTTATGGATTTTTTGCCGATTTTTGGAAATTTTTCATAATACAAAAAAAAAAATACGAAAAAGTTGTTCTCTCACATAGCTTTACATGGTGTAACATAGTTTAACTTATGTGCTATGCATTTTGTGTGTGGGGTGTGTGTGTGTGTGTGTGTGTGTGTGTGTGTGTGTGTGTGTGTGTGTGTGTGTGTGTGTGTGTGTGTGTGTGTGTGTGTGTGTGAGTAGGTATGTGGGTGTGTGGGTGTGTGTGTGTGTGGGTGGGTGTGTGAAGGTGTGTGTGTGGAAGGACAGGGGGAGATCATCAGCAGATGATGGACAGAAGACTTTCAGTGTCCTCATAGCTAAGTGATTTTAGCCACGCTGTTAGTACTCTTTTACATTCGTATTTTGTAAGAGAGTATAATTAAATTTTCATATTTATCCTATTGTACAGGTACTCTCCTAAAAAGCCAAAAAATCTATGAGAGAAGTCGGTAGACCACGTGGTGCGCGAATTACCGGCCTTGTAATTGCGTCGTTTGGAGGCAAAGAGTGCTGGATCGTAGCTTATTAAAGAGTGTTGCTTCAGTATGGTGTTCAGAATAAATAGTTGTCTGACGGACAGAACATCAGCCAATGGATAGAGTTGTTGTGTGGGAAATAGGAATGGTAGGGACAGACTTACCTTAAGAACTGAGCGTTGGGCTCTTTCGAGTTTTAATAGGTTTGTTTTATTTGTTCCCCCCCAAACAGTGATACAGTAGGATATAACTGACTGACACAACGCTAGATTGATACCATTTTGATTACATTTTTGTCAGCAACATGCCGAAGGTTTTTAAAAATGTTATGAGTTTGCGAGTCCTGGAAGATCGAGAGGATCGAGATGTAGATTGAAACGAAGGGTATTTATCAATTATTACACCCAGGTATGTGACATGTTATGATAGGCATAAGTGGCTGCAAGAACAGGGGAAGGTTGAGTAGCAAGAATGAGCTCTAATGGAATAGTTATCAATGATTCCAGATGGTATACTTCTAAATGAGAATGGCATAAATTTCGTTTTGTCCACATTAAGGGAAAGACGGTTGTTTCTTAGCCAAATGTTTCAAATTGTTTCAAACCCAATTCAGAAAAATGGCGGAGATATGGGGTTGAAATAGTTATTTGTGTCACAAGGGAGCAAAATGATGTATTTACGGCGAGGGCGGTACATTGAATCCAGAGTGAAGGGAAGGATTCTACGACAGAATCCTGAGCGTAGCGAAGGATTCAAGCGTTAACGCCCAGGCCGAAAATAATTTTCCTCATGAGTGACATATACAAATTTTCAGACCGACTATGAGGAAAATTTAAATTAAATGCTCTAAAAAAATTAAATAACTATACTTTGAATTATACTTTCACCGCTTTTACAGTAATCTAACAACGTAAACAAAACTTTTATTTTTATAATCGCGGATTGTGAAGGTTTAGGGAAAGGTCACCACAGATAAAATATTCCTGTGTACTTTTACCAATGTGTAAAAATAATCGAATCTAATATTACAATGGTTTCGGATATCTATATTCATTATATCACAATAACAGGCATCGATAGTTTTGATTTTATTAAAACTTATAATTTATCGTGACATTTTTTTTAAATACTACGAAATATTCATAATTTTTCATATAACGTTGTTAAAGTTAAAACTTGAAACATGTTCGTTTTTAATCGACTACGATGAAAATACAATCGATTATTTTATTAAGATCTATGTTCAATTGGCACATTGCGTAAATGCTACACCCTAATGAATAAAGTAAAAAAAGTAGCTTGAACAGAAAAGTAGCATTTTGCTCCCTCTCGTCGTGGAGCAAAACTTACTTTTCCGAATGAAAGGTGTGAAAATGTGATAAAACCGCTACAGCCCAAACGGCTTGACAGATTTTAGCAAATCAGGTGTTGTTGGAGTTGTGGAGACCGCGGGATTGAAATAGGCATACATCATTTTAGTGAATATTTAACAGGGTGGATTTTAGATCGCAAAATGTGGTCCACAAAGTCATTGGTGAGGCTACTTTCATACTCCATGTACTTAAATAGTTTGCATTCATAAGTATTGGAAGAAAATGCAGGCGCGTTATTTGTTTTATAATAATTCTACTTGTTCATCGCATAAACTTCAAGGGGTTCGCGGCGGGGGTGTGAGGCTGTAGAAAATACTGAAAAAAAAACTCAATTTTCCTGTGTCGCTCGCGACGTCTACATCTCACAGACAGAGCCACTAGTTTTATAAAATCTCCTGTAGTTAATTATTTTACTGCAGCGGCAACTGAAATCCGTCGCAGGTCCTTATTGAAGGAAACGCCGTTCATAAATTTAAATAACTGTATTTCCACTTTTCTATTATAATTTACGTGTTTGTTTTAATATTATATAGATAGATACAATAGAGGGCTTGTTTAAAAATAAAGTATCACTTCGTTATTGTACTGATGTGACACTTTATTTTTTAAACAAGATTGGTTGCACGACCTAAATGATTTACGGCCTTACTGATAAAAGAAGTTATTCACAGTATAACTTCTACTGTCTTGCTTTGACATTTGACATTTACACGACGAATGAAAAGGAGAAAAAACGTATAAGTTAAACAGTGAATACATATTTCTATTAGTAAGGCTGTTTTTAGTCTTCACGTCCAGAGGATTAGAAACACTATTATGAACCATAAACAAAAACAAACTTACATCCTGATGTATAGATATGTTCCGAAGTGCCTGCACTTTGGAACATATCTTTTTGGTTACTTCTTCTTGGAGCATTGAGGTTCACAAAAGAAAGGTTCAACCATTTAAAAACCACTTTATCTATAAAAGGAAATTACGATGCTCAAGATTACTTAAATGACAGTCTGTTTGGGGTTCATCTAACTCAACACAGAGCTTTTTTGTTATTATTTATTCCAGCATATCTCTTTTATATATATAATTCTACTGTACGTGTGTATGTCATTGAACTTCTCCTAAACGGCTGGACCGATTTGAATGTTTTTTTTTTGTATGCGTTTGGGTGGCGTCCTGGATGGTTTAGATTCACAAATCCGCCCGGCAGGACAACGTCTATGGGGTCCGCTAGCTATTTATATTAATTTAATTAATGTTGTAATATTTGTACTAGTTAAACATAACCAATTTTTAAAAGAGACCTAGAAACAATCTATTGGGATTTCTTCGCCCTTCTTCGCCCACGGTGGACCAATGTAGAGAAGAGGTAAATTATGACGTTTACTAAGACTATGTAAAAATCTATTGTAAGAAATTTAGATTTTGACTTTGAAGGTGAATAATAAAACTAGAGAATAAGAAACTAATAGAGCGAATGACCGTTAACAGCGGAATCACCTGAAATGAGCAAAAAAACAGTAAAAAAAAACGGTCAAGTGCGAGTCGGACTCGTCTCAAAGGATTCCGTAGCACCAAACAATGGTAGGGATGGTGGGGGGTGAACAGTTTTGATTTCACATAGCAAAATGTTGTTTACAAAGTTATTGATGCGGATACTTTCATACTCCGTGTACGTAACCAGGTGCATTTATAAGTTTGTATGTGGTTTACAGATAAATAAATGGTAATTATATTATAATAAGAACTTCTCAAAACTAAAATAAAAAAATAATAATTTTGAAAAGTTTATAAAGAGCAATTTTCAACGATACAGTGCATGACGCATTACGTTGTTTTATTTTTTCCCTTTTTCTTTTTAAAGCCCTGCACTTTTTTGTAAACAATATTTTTTTCACATTAGACTTGAATTATGTTGCGGTTATCAGGATAAGTATTTTTGCAGAAGATTTCAAGACTATCTCTTATAGTTCCTGAGAAAAGTGCCTGTGACAGACGGACGTATGGACGGACACGGACTCCTTTTTTACCTTTTGAGGCACGGAACCCTAAAAATAATGAATTGCTTGCCAAATAAATTACGTGACAAATTGCTCAATTGAGCGAAAAAATACTGAATACTAAATACTGGTTCAGCCAAATCTTCTTCTTTACATGAACAATTGAACATTTAAGAACAATAATATCCAACGCTTGTTTTATATTTTATATTACTTTATATTCAAGTGGCTGTTTTTCAGATGTCTAGTCGTGCAATTCAGTAGTTTTATGTCAGACAAAACCAGTAATTCTAGTCGTCTCTTTGTCGCAAAATTCAGTTATTATAACTGGATTTTCGGTCATACTACCTAAAAGAAACATTATACCAAAGTACACGAAACATTTTCTCATCTTAACTCTATAGGTACTAAACTTCATTAATCAACCGACGGACCCCTCCATCGACACGATTCTATTACTAACTTCCACGAAGGACCCCCGAACCTTTTACCAACAGATGTCTCTGCTGTAATGTCATCAGAGACGCTCTGAAATTAAATGGAATTAACTCCTGACTAAGTGAAAGAACTCCGTGGTCTAATGGGTTTCACGCTTGCTTCTCACACAGGAGATGCAGGTTCGATTCCTGACCGTGTACCAACGAGATAATAAATTCATTATTATTATTTACTTCATTGCATAAAATAAAATTAAAAACAATTGACGCAGTGGGAAATTAAATTTATAAAGGCAGGCTCATTCCTAAAAGAAATCTCTTCCAGCCAACCCAGTAAGTATGTTCAGTGAAACAATGCGGGTTCAGCTAATAACAAAATATTTATACAAACAAGAAAACAGCAACTAAAAAATAGAATACATACACATGTACACACAAATATTACAAAAATACTTTATAACGTATATATCATTATGAAGATAATTATACAACATAAACACTTAATACTTAAATAAATAAAAGCTACGATTATTGTGATAGGTAGATAGCTTTCAGTCTTGATCTGAATGAGCTAGGCGCTAAAAGTAGTTTATGTACAGTTACATACACTAGTTTATCTACACACATATCACAAGCTCTCTTTGTTGTGTTCAGGAACCGCATGTCTGACCGACATTGTGGCATTGATCATTGCTCTGCAGTTGTTTAGCTTGTTCCGTAGTACCAACTTCACAGACAAATTAGGGGCGGCGGGCGTCGGCAATATGTAGAAAAATTACACATTATGAAGTAGTTTAACATTATGCTGATCGTAACGTGCCGTTTTTGTACGCTGTAAAGAGGGTTTATGATACGTGTGTAGATAAAAATACTACTTCATACTATCAGTATACTATCAGTTGCTACTACAGAATAAACAGAAATAAAATCATATCCATTACATCTTTGAGTACTTGATACATACTCCGGCAAATCTTTTATTTTCATTTCGTCAATGTAAAACAAAATTTCCTCTCAGGATTACTTTCATCTATTAATTTAAAAGCATTAAACGCTTCCTTCATAAATTCTGGAGGCCCTTTGATGGAACTTAGAGTACATACTTGGTGCTGGCAAACACGTTCCAAAAGTTTTTCGCACATATCTATATGCTTTAGGCGACTAAAAACGTAGCGTCTACGCGAAACAGAGGAGAATAATTGGCTTTAGGGACTGTTCCTGTTTTGTTTTTAAGTATCTGTCTCTTGAGAAGCTATCTTTCTTCTATATCAATTTCCTTCTTTATCAATTAAAGGTTTTTTTGTCTTTTAGATACAGATGTTTCTCATTTATTGTCAGACTCGTCGTGCGGGTGAAGCTAAACAATAGATCAACACATCGGCGTGGTTTTTGAACAGAATTCACGTGATGAAAAGTTGACGTGGGGCGAGCAATATAATTCCTTACTAAACTTAGACAATTTCAACGTTGGTACGACATTCTGTTTCAATCTCCTTTTGTTATTTGAAAAATATTTTGGAGCAGGCAGGTTCAATACGTTAAGTGCAGGTTGTGCTAGTACGCTTATAATAGGCTTCCAAGTAACAAAGTTTAACATACATTCTGATTCAATGCATCTTTTGGAAACCTGCAAAATAAAGGTACAATTGCTCACATAAACACACAGCGTCACGCCTTTTCCCATACGGGGTGGCAGAGGCACAATTGTGCCCACTTTGAGCCAGTTATTCAATACCCTGTTCCTTGAGGAGTTGACTGTTCCTTATTTTGTGATGCGATGTTTCCTATAAATAGCTCCCAAAAACAAACATAACGTAACGTCACAGCTGATACGGGGTGGCAGCGGCACAATTGTGCCCACTTTGAGCCAGTTATTCAATAGGTACTCCATTTTGCGTGGCAGGGGGCTAGCCCATCGCCGCAGCTATGGAGTAATGAAGGTTTCCTCACGATATTTCCCATCACCGTTAGAACGTTCGTATAATGTACTTAAGATAAATTATTTATCTCATTGGTACACGGTCAGGAATCGAACCTGCATCTCCTGTGTGAGAAGCAAGCGTGAAACCCATTAGAAACCCCACGGAGCTCTTTGAATTATGTAGTTGAAATTATCGATATCTTTAATTGAGTAGTGCTATCCATATCACAGTACTAGCAATGTTGCATTGTGGCAAACTTCTATAGATACAAACAACTGTCTATTTTAAAGCCTGCCTATTAAAAGTTATGACGATAAATATATTTTTACTTTAGATTAGGTTCACCAAAAATATGTATAAAAAATAAGTATACCTAACAATGTTCAACGGCTTTATTGCCTCATTTTACTTTTTCTAAATGTTTTAGTAAGAACATATCTTAGAAAAATTCAAAAATCATTACAAACATGTCAACAGTAATGTATCATTAATCAGTTATAGTAAAAATTGGTATTTAAAAATAGAAGCCGTAAAATAGACGTGTAGTTAGGTCGTATAAGTGAGTCAACATAAAAAATACCTTATGTTTTTTGCAATTGACTGGCCAAACTGTTTGGTTTGGAACATTTTTGTGTTTTTAGGGTTCCGTGCCCGAAGGGTGCCAAACGGGACTCTATTACTAAGCCTCCGCTGTCCGTCTGTATTTCCGTTCGTCCGTCACCGAGTTCTATCGGATCAACCGAATAGGTAGAGAGCTGACATTTTCACAGAATGTGCATTTCTGTTGCCGCAACAGCAACAAGTAATTAACTACACGCAATTTTGAAAAGGGTCCCCATAAAAGTGACTGTTTTTTTTAAATCCCTGCCCCTGCAACATACCTCATTACATCATGATTCAATATCACCATAAATTTCGCTGCTCTTACTAACATTGAGATGGCTCAGTCGGTTTCGTAATGGTTTCGCAATCTTGAAGTTCCGGGTTCAATTCCCAGAGAACACATATATCGATTTGGTGTGTTTTTTTCTTGAACGATGGTACGGAACCCTTCGTGTGCGAGTCCGAACCGCACTTGACCGATGTTTATTCTGATTTATTCAATAATATTTGGACAAATAAGTACTAACAGGTGGAAAGTAACGTTGTCTTTTTCTAAATTTAATTATTGAGATTTCTTTTTGTACCAAAATACACTGCCAGTCGGCATTTTCGCCGGAGGTCTTTCCGCGGCTAATGCATTTTAGACGGCAACTAGTTTTATATAAACGGTAAGACTGCTAGTCTTCTGGACGTCAGATTTCTTGGCAGAGGGGTATGCATGTTCATAAGTTCTCATTTTGGCTCTAAGGAAATAAATCCATGGAAAGATGATGTAAAACTAAAATTTAGGTGAGGTACCTACTAACCACAAAACATCGCAAAAATCTAGGCACTTCGATTTCCCCGCCCCCGCCCACACTTGCCGAAAACTCTTTGAGTGAAAGAGAGTCCCCGCTTGCTCATAGCCACAGAAACTTAGCTCGTCTTGTGTGAAACGGGCTCGCGAGTTGAATGCACTCCAAATGTAGGTACTGTACCTACGATCTGTGTTTGTGTACCGTAGTAGTTGCTGTAACACTCGTACCACGAACCGCTCAAAGTACACCGACACAGCTGGATTGGCACAGTCATTACATTTTGCAAGTGCAGTACTCTCACCATTTCACATTTGTATATCGGAATAAAATTGCGTGGCACGCGCCACCCAGCGCTCGCCCACTAGTGCGGTGACGGACTAAACAAAACAATCAAAGAGATCCCGGCACCTCTCACCCCTACCCATTCCCCTTCCGTAATTTGCACTCGCAAACTCGATCGATGTTTCCGTCGACGCGACCACCACGCAGAGACTGTCTCTTTCTTCCATACGGATGAAGAAAGTAAGCGTACCTACTTTCTCCTTTCGTTTTGCTTAGTAAAGAAAACGAAATCAGGTTTCATTTTGGTGGACGGCCACCTGTGTGAGCTTTGTTTCAGCGTGAGTAGAGTCCAGGCAGGGGTCAGTTAAACTGGATGGTCGCGCCTAAGTTAGCTTAGCAATAAAAAGACAGAACAGCAATAATAACTTTTTTTCTTCAAAAATATGACCCATATTTAAAGTCAGTGAAATCGACTCTGCTCATGATTCTGATCAAACTAGTTTCTCATTATGCGTTTATTCGATGGCTCGTTGTATATGTAAGATAGTCTAAACCGTTAGTTGATAAACTAACGCGTTAGTTGATCAACTATCGACAGATAGTAAACTAGACCGACAGGGTTTAGTATTACATTTCTTTTGTTCTTACATGTCAACCTAACACAAAGACTATTCGGGGACTTCGCTGCGCTCGCTCTCTCTAGTCTTCACCTAAGCTACCGCAGTGTTTGCCCTGGTATTTCGTTTGCAATTCAAGTTTAAACCAGTTTACTATTTAACAGTTTTAACCGTTAGCTTATCAACTAACGCGTCATATAGTAAGTAGTACGCTACAGCTTACTATCTATCGATAGTTCACCAAATAACGAGAAGAAAAACGTTATGTATGTTTTACGGTTTTGACAATTAAGATTGTCAAAACCGTTAGTTTATCAACTAACGGTTTTGACAATCTTACGGTGACATACATAACGTTTTAATATGCTCATGGTCTAAAATCAATTAATGTTTCCTATTTGTTTACAATTTTACATTGCATGACAGTAGTCTGTGAGTTGAAATCGCTCATTGTGAAGGAAAGTACAGAGGAGGTGGCATCATTATCTCTATGCACTGCGCGCGCCGGCATTCGTCCGACAAAGAAAACAATTTGAATGTGTGAAGAAACATTTGTGGCGGGTTTTTTTTACGGGGCGATTTGAAGGGCTCCATGTGTCTTCATTCTCTATTCATTAATCCATAAACCAACGCTATCTACTAACTAAATATAAGATTAGCAATATCTGAACGCGTAGCAATTTCGTAGCGAGTTCACTTACCCCTATTTGCACTAAACGTAAGTTAGGCTTGTCCTAGTTAAGATTCACCTAAGCCTTGGGACTAAGATTGGACTTGGGAATGGCTTAGGGTTAGTGCAATCAATTGTTTTTGCTAGGAGCAGCCTAAACAAGTTAGGAAAGAACTTAGGCGATTCTTATGTTTAGTGGAAACGGGTGTTAGTACAATATCAGCTACGCCGAAGCTCGTAGCGCGTAGCACTATTTGAAATAGTGATTCCATTCAAATAGTTTCAATCTGAAACAGTTTATTACGTTTTACGCCAAAACTGCTGAATCGATTTGGCTGAAAGGAACTTAATTTAGAATAATCGTATAATTCTACCAAAAATACATTTATAAAGATATTTCTACGTAAAAACCAATTTATGACTTCATCAATTTATAAAAATCGGTCAAGTGCGGGTCGGATTCGCTCACGAAGGGTTCCGTACCATCTTACGAGAATACTGAAGCACTAAAAATAATAAAACAAAAACAAAAAGAAAATAAAATTTTGACCGAACATGGATTTGAACCCAGAACATATAGACTGCGAGACCGATATCAAACCAATTACGCCACCACGACTACGGGATAAGCCGTCAAATCTACGATCATATTAGAACCAGTTACATCACGGCTGGTGTTAAAAACGTCTAAAAAAACGGGCCCCCTTTAATTCATAGAATCTTGTGTACTTAAAATGTATTTTTTAATTTGAGGCCAGAAATGTAAACAATGAACTGTCATTTTCCAGTACAAAAAATATAATATGAAAGTCAAAGTCAACGGTTTTGTTCTAGAAAATGACAGTTGTTTGTTTATATTTCTGGTCTCAAGTTAAAAATAGTACTGTAGTTAATTATTTGCTGTTGCAGCGCCAACAGAAATACACATTCTGTAAACATTCCAGTTCTCTACCTGTTACGGTTCATATGATATACGGACGGACGGACGGACGGACGGACGGACAGCGGAGGCTTCGTAATAGTGTCTCGTATGGCACCCTTCCGGTACGGAACACTAAAATGGACCAAAATTTGTCTTCATCATTATATATTTTGGACAACCAGTTAATCAAATGATTTGACTCCTAAGTACCTAAGTACCCATCTCTCTGTCGATATATTAGCTCCTCACATATGAAATTGGCGTTTTGTATTGAAGGAGAAATTGAAGTTAACTAAATTTTCAGCACAAACATTTTTGTATTTTTTTTAGGAATGACAGATCCTAATTTCATAAACTTTGAGTGTATGAATGAGACAACATTTAGCTAACAGAAATTTTTAAATAATTTTTTAAAAGTGTCAAAATTATCATGAAAATGGATGACATTTAGGAGGCACTGATTTTGAAGATAACATTTTAGTTATCAAACTGAAAATTAAAAGAAAATTTAATAAGTAGATGTAAAATATTGAAATTAATTTTAAAACAATAAAAAAACTGGAAATAGCTATTGAATTACTCGAATTATGAACTCCTGAATCTGTAAGAAAAATTCGCCAATTTCATAGGTAAGCACCCAATATAAACCGGGTTCCGTTTGTGACTTGGAAAGCCTGTTAGACCCAATTAAGTTGCGTGATCAGCACAATGCTTTCGACATTGTCTCATATTCGAAGCGTGGGTGATATCGACTCCATTATCGTATTTATCGAAGGGGTATATTATGTACAGGGACGGACCCAGGTGCATTATATGGACCTTAAAGTATTTAAATTTCGGCCGTTTATGTCCCCTAAAAAGGAACTATTCGAGTTGTGCGGGGTTCTCAGTGTACGACAGTTATTTATACAACAGTGCATCCTTAAAAAACATAGCCAACTCAATTACGATCCCTCATTAGGTCTTTTAAAAAGAAGGGATTATGTTTTCCCGTACGAGACGCCGTTTAAAACAGCTTTTGTCCAAAGATTTTTCCCTTTCCTCGGGTTTTTTCTATATAATAAAGCTAATAAGCTACTAAAAATTTACTCTTTGAAATATGTGGCCTGCAAGATAACAATCTCCACGTGGCTAAAAAAAATATCCTATGAGGATACTGAGGCTCTACTACACATAGTTTCTTAAACATCCCAAATCACAAATTTCACCGCTAATCCCAACTATTTTTTAAATAATTTTGTGTACCTAACAGAAACTTCATATAGTCTCATACCTATAGATTAACTTGGTAACGAAACCTCAATGAAACATACTCACATAACCCACATCCCTCATTCTTTCCCAATCCTTCTCCTCACACACACTCACATTTACACTTTACATACATATTCTATTACTCATTTTGTAAATTATTTTTGAGATTTATTAATTACCTTATTAGTATAGAAGATAAACAGTAGTGTATTAAGGTAAAGGATCAAATAATGGAAGAGGCCTGCCCCCTGAAATACAGGTGATGAACCTAGTTTAGGAGACAGGGAGCCACATAACTATGTACCTACATGTCTTATACATGAAAAAAAAAAAACTTTGAACGATTAACTTAACTCAACTTTAAGTAACATGCGTCACGCCTTTTCCCATATGGTGGCCAGAAGCACAATTATGCTCACTTTTAGCCAGTTATTCGATACTTCATTTTGCGTGACAGGTGGTAAGCCAATCGCCGCATCTCCATAGATGCAAATACAAATACAAATAAATTTATTACGTAAAAGGAATGATACAAAATAACATGAGTAGCAGTTACAATTAAGAATAATTACTAGACTATAGTCCATCTTTGTGTAAGTTAATAGTAGCAGCAGTGACCCCACACTAGGCAAAGCCTGTATCGTGGGCGTCACGACAACATTAAGCACAGTTAAGATTATTGTCAGAATGCGGAAATGTAAGCAGACTTACTATAGGATATATATAAAACGTAATTCCATTTTGAGAAGTTACATATTAGGATCATTTGCATTTTTATTAGAGAAGGAAATTATAACTCACACATTATTACTAACGATCTAAAGGCATAACACAATCATGCATATTTTTATTTTTATCTACTCACGCATCACAAACCCTTCCTATTGCGTCCATAGAGATGCGGATGCGGCGGTGGGTAATGAAGGTTTCCTCACGATGTAGTCCCTATAATGTACTTAAGATACATTGCTCATCTCATGGGATATGGACAGCACCGGGATTCGATCCTGCACCTTCTGCAAGAGAAGCAAGCGCGGAACCCACTAGGCCACTGAGCTCTTTAGAATTAACTTATTTATTTGTTTTATTTAGGTCTATTAACAATCTATGCACCAATTAAATATTTGCTCATTGTAGGTTAAATAAACTTAATTTAATTACTCTACCATTTTTTTAGACCAAAGTAAAAAAAATCGCGTGCATCAGCGCACACGTGGTTCGTAAAACGTCAGACTGCATAACTTAAGGGTTAGTATGGATACATGAATCGACTGTATAAGTATGTAGGTACTGGCTCTGCCTACATAACAGATAAAAATAAAACAAAAATAAAACGGCCAAGTGCGAGTCGGACTCGCGCACAAAGGGTTCCGTACCACCGTACAATAATGGTATGGTAATGGGATGGTGTGGAGTGAATAGTTAGGATTTAACATATCAAAATGTTATTTACAAAGTTATTGGTTCGGCTACTTTCACACTCCATGTACGTAACCAGGTGCATTCAGAAGTTTGTATGTGGTATTGAAAGAATTGTTGTATGGGAGCCCCCTTAAATATTGATTATATTCTGTTTTTTAGTATTTCTTGTTATAGCGGCATCAGAAATACATCATCTGTGAAAATTCTAACTATCACGGTTCATGAGATACAGCCTGTTGACCGACGGACAGACAGACAGTTAGACAGACAGACAGACGGACAGCGGAGTCTTAGTAATAGGGTCACGTTTTTACCCTTTGTGTACGGAACCCTGAAAATCACAGCTCTTGGATGTTTATATGTGTGTGATGTCGCTGTTTCTGGTTCCCACGACACAGGATATCCTAGCATGGGCCAGAAGCAATGTATGTGCCTGTACATAAATGTCTGTTTAAATATATTCGAAAGACTTTGGCCTGACTTCAGATGGATAAAGAATATAAAAAACAACATAAATTGGCGCTTGTTTCGTTCGGAGCATTTCGAACAAAACAAAACTGATTGAAATAATTAAGATAATTTTATTTATCAACTTTTCTTCTGTCTAATGAACCGCATTCTTTATTCCAAGTTTATTTTAAATATAATCTGAGTTTTTAAAAACCCTTGAAATGTGCGTCCGTCACTATTCTACAAATTGTACCCCCATGAAAATATCGTGACGTCACCGAAGGAGTTTTATTTAAAAAATATAGTTTAAAAAAACTAAAAAACACTAACTTTTTAGTTCGAAATGCTTTAAAAGCGTGTTTTCTAGTTTTTTTAAACTTTATTTTTTTCATTTTTTAGTTCGAGTGCGCGAGCCGGAAAGTAAGTAGACTGTTTTGTCAATCCCCCAAATACGACAAACTAATTAATCCTGGCGATCCTAATCAGGATAATGAGATAAACTTATGAAATTATTACATTGTCGCTGATTCTTGATAAGTGTACAAACAAACAAACATACAAACATACAGGTGAAGCTAATAAAAGCGTGATAAAAATATATGACCATCCGTGAGACCCGGTTCCCTCCAGGGGCAGGGGCGGTGAGCTGTGCCCCTCCTCACTCCGCCCCTGGACGCCCCGTCGCCCCTGCAGACGACAACGCTAGTAATCCATTAGTTCTATATTCGTTACGCCCCCCCGCCCCCGCCCCCGCCCCCGCATCGATCAGGCCCGAAATATACGCGACATGCTGATACATATATTGTTTACCCACCTCCAAGACATATAGTTTTTCAGTATATTCTTTATTGCACAGATAATATAAAGGTAGGGACAATTAGAAGGACTGTTATAAGCAAAGGCGAGCTTATCTCTCAAAAGAGATTTCTTCCAGCAGGCCTAGGCGAGGCAGGAGAGTTCATGAAACAGGACAGTCCTAGTGCGCAACAAAACTGTAGACGTACGAAACTTACTTTCAAAATATAAATAAAACAAAACAAATAAATAAAATAAGCAACAAATTTAATGATCACCAAAATGTTTTTTCCCAATGACCAACAAAAGTTGCAGAAAATATCAAAATACTGCGGTAGCTATATCTAGGTATATGTATGGTATATAATAGTTTATATATGTATGTGCATGCTATCTATTGTATTTTAACGATTACCTAAACATTCGAAAATTTACTACCAATAAATTCTAAACGACCGCCAGAATTAGTAAACGATCAGCAAATTGTGTTTGGATATATGATCACCAAACTTCTGTTTATGTTTTGTGTACTTAAGTTTATGTTTTAAGTATTTTTTGCCGTTCTTAGATGTTCAACCTAACACGAAGGATAAAGGGGGCTTCGCTTCGCTCACCCCCTTTACCCTTCACCTAAGCTACCGCAGTATTTTGCCCTGATATTTTTTGCAACTTTTGGTGTTCATTGGGAAAAAATATTTTGGTGATCATTATATTTGTTGCCTGTTCTTTTTCTTAAGCGCATACGCCCTTCCCGTTCTGCTTTTTCTTAAGCGCATACGCCCTTCCCGTTCTGCTATTTCTTAAGCGCATACGCCCTTCCCGTTCTGCTATTTTAAACCTATCCCTTGCATCCTGAGTGTGCTGGAAGAAAGCTCCTTTAAGAGATATGCTTGCCTTTGGCATTTCGTATCTTTATTGTTTTTGCAATAATAATAATACACGATGATTTTTAATTTGCGATCAGATGTTGAAAAATATGAATTTAATCTGAAAAAATAAGTGTTTAATCTTTTATTATTAAAAATTAAATAGGTATATGTACTCGTACAAAAGACTGTCATTTTACGTTTTTCCGTGTACAGTGGCCCGACGTCCTACTCGCGCTTGACCGGTTTTATTCCTTTTTAAGGTACGGAACCCTGAAAATAAAGGTAATAATTTCAGTCCGACCTCTCGCTCGAGCCCTCATCAAACTTTTACATGCATTTACAAGCTTGGTAACAATTGTCTCCGAAGTTTCTTATTCGGAATATTTGTCTTTGTAGAAATTGACTTCGCTCGACTTGGGAGCTTGCAAGGAGTTTAAATACAAAAAAGGTAGAACTCCTAAATTACTTTTTGTCTCAATGTCTTCCAATTTATTTTCTTCACTTATTATTGCACACAGATTGCGCATTGATAGTTCAGTGCCTAATCGGAGAATTAATTAAAAACTTAACGTGGCCTTACCTGAGAGGGATTTTCAATATTTCTTGGAAATAAACCACATATGCGTTAGTATGCGGAAAGTAAACAAATGTTTTATTTTATTTTTTATTCTTAATTATTATATCTACACACATATCGTAAACCCTCTTTACTGCGTACAAAAACAGCACGTTACGATCAGCATAATGATAAACTACTTGGTAAAAACTCATTTCTTATCTGAAAATTTGTACATTATGAATGATCATAATGTACCAAAATTTGTCAAATTATGACATTCAAATTTCGAGCGCCGGCGCCCGCCTGCGTGCTACCCCTAGTTTGTCTGTGAAGTTGGTACTACAGAACAAGCAAAACAACTGCAGAGAAATGGTCAATGTCACAATGCCGGTCGAACATGCGGTTCCTGAACACATCAAAGAGAGCTTATGATATGTGTGTAGATAAACTAGTGTATACAACTGTACATAATTAGGCATTAAAACTCTCGAGTGATATTATTATGAAACTCGCCTCGAGTATTAATGCCCTCCATTATGTCACATAAACTACTATTATCTACACACGTATCATAAACCCTCTTTACTGCGTTCAAAAACCGCACGTTACGATCAGCATTATATTAAACTACTTGGTAAAAACTCGTTTCGTATCTGGAAAACTACACATAATGGTCATTATGTGTAGTTTTTCTACATATAATGACATTCAAATTTCGAACGCCGACGCCCACCCGCGTGCCGTCTCTAGTTTGTCTGTGAAGTTGGTACTGACATTCAAATTTCGAACGCCGACGCCCGCCTGCGTGAAGTTGGTACTAAAGAACAAGCTAAACAATTGCAGAACCACAATGCCGGTCAAACATGCGGTTCCTGAACACATCAAAGAGAGCTTATGATATGTGTGTAGATAAACTAGTGTATGTAACTGTACATAATTAGGCATTAAAACTCTCGAGTGATATTATTGTGAAACTCGCCAAGCCATACATCTTATGATTAAGTCGGCTTAAAAATAATTAACCAAGTTACAATGCTTACGGTATTACTTTAACAAAATATTATAACGTTAAATAAATCTAAAATAAGTTAGTTACGGAAGTGTTTTGTAGTGTTCCCGTCTGAGATTCAAAGAGTTTATCATGAAACTTAGAATCTATCACTATATTCGTCAGTGAACTCTGAGCTTAGAATTCGATGGAAAGGGAAGAGAAAATCCTCCTCAGAGCACCGAGTGTCTTCGAGGAGGTTTAGCCTTGGTTGCTCATTTATTTTACACTCGAGAACAACAAAGAAATGTTGCTTTATATGAATTGAGGTACAACGAAAAAAGAAATAGGTTTTTTTAGAATCCATTTACCATGAAGTCATCTACAGATTTGATTTTTAAATTAACGTTTATTGAGTATTTGATTAAGATTTTCACTAAAGCAAAACGCGATTGGATGAAATTTTCTTGATAGTATTTAATTACGAAAACACCTTTAAATTGTTTTATTTTTTCCTATAATTCTGAAATCCTAACTAATTTCATTGTGGAACTGCATTCAAAATGTAGATATTATGTATTCGCTAAATCTCCCTAAAAAACTTTTTAAGAAAATAGCGTAGTTAATTTTTAGACAATTTTTCTGTGGTTTAGCGCTAACTTTTTGTAATTTTTCCCCGATTCCGTCCCTCTCACACTGCGGGTCTTTCCGCCCGGAGTAACGGCGACCTTTGCACGGACGACGAGGTAGCGCCTTATTACCAGAAATGGATCGCGATTTTCAACCTTATTGCTTGGAAATAACGTTCAAACCCTATCAAAACTGCATATGGGTTAGTATGCGGTAAATAAACAAATGTTGGTTTATATAAATTGCCTAAAAATGATTAAATTCTGGCCATTTGAACATTCTGGGCACGTGAGAGACAAAATACGCAGATATAATTAGTTAGAGCAAGCCATCGTGATATCACAAATTGCAACGAGAGCTGGACACTGCAATATGAACGTTATTTGCACGGGCACAAGGCTTGGAAGACAGTGGCAGAGTTGCGGTGTGTGTTGAATTGCGATGAGACAATTTTGACAATATGATTCCCTGAAATTTAGTCGTTTTTTTGGGCAGAAGGTCCTTCGTTGATCCGGGACATTAAAATAATATCTACCTAATACATCTTGAAGACCTCTGTGGTGCAGCGGTTGTGGCTCTGCCTACCATGCGAGCGGTCCCGGGTCCGATCCACGGCCGGGGATACAAAAAAAAAACCAGGTCTTGGTTGTTTGCTGTTTCTGGGTCCCACGTCGCAGGGGATACTAGTGTGGGGCCAGAAGCAATGTATGTGCCTGCATGTAAATAATTAATAACCTTGGACACTATTTACACACATTGATCTAGCCCCAAACTAGGATTCCCTGTATCTTGGGTACTAGACAACGATACACATACTTATATAGATATATATTATACTTAGATAGATAAACAACCATGACTAGGGTACAAACATCCGTTCTCATCAAACAAATAGTTGCCCCCACCGGGACTCGAACCCGGGACCCTTGGCTTCGCAGGCAGGTTCACTGCCGAATCGGCCATTCGGGTCGTATGTTTATGTTAAATGTTTATCTGCTGCCCACGTGAACAAGACTTCGAGTTTACATCTACAGTTTTTGAGGAAAGTGGAATGGTGGCCTTGAGGATCCGCTTATTTATAGCAATTGTGTGCTGATAGGCAAGTCACCTGTCAAGACCAGTGAAGACCATATCACAAAATAACTTACACACTTAGGTCTGATGATAAATCATGGTCATAATTCATCATCAGTCACATATTCAGATAAGAAATGAGTTTTTACCAAGTAGTATATCATTATGCTGGTCGTAACGTGTGGTTTGAGGACGCAGTAAAGAGGGTTTATATTACGTGTGTAGATAATAGTAGTTTATGTGACTGCTGCATAATGGAGGGCATTAAAACTCGAGAGTGGGTTTATGAAACGAGCCGAAGGCGAGTTTCATAATAATATCACTCGAGAGTTTTAATGCCTAATTATGTACAATTACATACACTAGCTTATCTACACACATATCATAAGCTCTCTTTGATGTGTTCAGGAACCGCATGTTTGACCGGCATTGTGGTTCTGCAATTGTTTAGCTTGTTCTTTAGTACCAACTTCACGCAGGCGGGCGTCGGCGTTCGAAATTTGAATGTCAGTACCAACTTCACAGACAAACTAGGGACGGCACGCGGGTGGGCGTCGGCGTTCGAAATTTGAATGTCATTATATGTAGAAAAACTACACATAATGACCATAATGTGTAGTTTTCCAGATACGAAACGAGTTTTTACCACGTAGTTTAACACAATGCTGATCGTAACGTGCGGTTTTTGAACGCAGTAAAGAGGGTTTATGATACGTGTGTATTTATATAAAAACGTGCAAAATTGGGGCCTTTTAAGTTTTAAGGTCTCACATATGATTAAATGGTAAATATTAAACTGCACATCAATAATACTGATTTTCACAGCAAATATCAGGGCAAAATACTGCGGTAGCTTAGGTGAAGGGTAAAGGGGGTGAGCGATGCGAAGCCCCCTTTACCCTTCGTGTTTGGTTGAACATGTAAGAACAACAAAAATACTTAAAACATAAAAAGTGTTTTGCTGATCCTTTTTTGCTGTGAAAATCAGTATTAAATGTGATAAAAAATATCCTCCATTCTGCATTTCTATTATAATAGGATTGCGGGTAATCCTCGGGACAATCTATCGATAATCACGTATTAGGTACGGGTTTGTAATGAATATGTATTCGTTCAAATAGCTCCGTAGTCTAATGGGTTTCACGCTTGCTTCTCACGGAGATGCAGGTTCGATTCCTGACCGTGTACCAATAAGATAATTGATTTAACGTAGGTACATTATCGGACGACATCTTGAGATGTAGGTCCCAGCTACTAACGCTAAGTGGTAGTAGCAGTCGTAAAAACCCTCCATCAACCCGCACTGAGCCAGCGTGATGGGGTATGGCTTAAGGTGATACGTAAAAATATCTATAAAAGGAATTCTAATGTAAACGAAAGTGACAGCGTTAATTACTTCCACATAAGAAAGAAAAGAGAGCGCAAACAATGCACTCGACTCAAACTAAAATAGCGTAGCGCCAAACCCCATAATAGAAGTTTATCTACACACGTATCATAAACCCTCTTTACTGCGTACAAAATCCGCACGTTACGATCAGCATAATGTTAAACTACTTGGTAAAACCTCATTTCTTATCTGAAAAATTACACATTATGACCATAATGTGTAATATTTTTACATATTATGACATTCAAATTTCGAACGTCGACGCCCGCCTGCGTGCCGCCCCTAGTTTGTCTGTGAAGTTGGTACTACAGAACAAGCTAAACAACTGCAGAGCCACAATGTCGGTCAAACATGCGGTTCCTGAACACATCAAAGAGAGCTTATGATATGTGTGTAGATAAACTAGTGTATGTACTGTACATAATTAGGCATTAAACTCTCGAGTGATATTATTATGAAACTCTCCTTCGGCTCGTTTCATAAACCCACTCTCGAGTTTTAATGCCCTCCATTATGTATCAGTCACGTAAACTACTATTGAGACCTTAAAACTTAAAAAGGCCCTCTTCTTATATTATTATGTATTGATTTTCAACAAAAATGTTGTCGAAAAAAGTTTCGTCCCTGAGTACATTGACCGGAACAGCTGATTACAAGTTTCATTACAAGTTGACGACCCAAATGGCCGAGTCGGCAGTGACCCTGCCTACGAAGCCAAGGGTCCCGGGTTCAAGTCCCGGTGGAGGCAAATGTTTGTTTGATGAGAACGGATGTGTGTACCCTGGTCATGGTTGTTTGTCTATCGAAGTATAATATTTATCTATATAAGTATGTGTATCGTTGTCTAGTACCCAAGATGCAGGGAATCCTAGTTTGGGGCTAGATCAATGTGTGTCAATAGTGTCCAAGGTATTATTATTATTATTATTATTATTATTATTATTATTGGGAGACCCGATTTTCGATTGCGCCCATATCCTTCTTGAGGAATGTTGTTCTGGGTACTATCATTCCCCAAAATATTAATTATTAAATGTTACCCTGTATATTAGACGATATTTAGCAACAAACATAGTATTTTTTGTTTTTGAGGTTTTTTCTAATTAAATTTTAATTTTTATTTATGGATAATCTTAACTTAAACATTACAACTCAGGTCTGCCATGATGGCGGACATAGCACTCTCTTAACACATTATAATACTTTAGGTACATGTATATATTAAATATCTACATACAACAGTAATCTCGCTTAACCATTTTAACTTAAGTAACACATGAATGAAGAAGGTAGGTAGAAAACCAGGATTGACATCTTGGCTAAGCATATTATTAGGTAAGTAAATTAGCGACAATGTAATCACCCATGCCCAGGAGTCCGACCTCCCTGCTATGTGCGGGTCCCTACATATTGAGCGGCTATCAGCTCGTGTGGTATACGGACTAAAACTCCTTGTTTACAGTTATCGATATTCGATTTTACTGTGAGCCATGGCGCAAGAAACATAGCGTCACACCTTCTCCCATACGGGGAGGCAGGACACAGTTTTACCATCACGTTTAGCTAGTATAACCTTTTGACCGCCATCCATCAAATACTAAATGTGTCATTCACACGCCCAACATGTCTGCTACCCTTCGGACATTCTATAGAACCGGAGTTTCGGAACTGGTTCCCTGCGAGGCTTTTAATTTACTTATATGGAACTGGTTCCCTAAGAGGCTTTTAATTGACTTGTATGGAACTGGTTCCCTACGAGGCTTTTAATTGACTTGTATGGTGCTGGTTCCAATCGAGGCTTTTAATTGACTTGTATGGTATGGTTCCAATCGAGGCTTTTAATTTACTTGTGTGGTGCTGGTTCCAATCGAGGCTTTTAATTGACTTGTATGGTGCTGGTTCCTATCGAGGCTTTTAATTTACTTGTGTGGTGCTGGTTCCAATCGAGGCTTTAATTTACTTGAGTGGTGCTGGTTCCAATCGAGGCTTTTCATTGACTTGTATGGTGCTGGTTCCTATCGAGGCTTTTAATTTACTTGTGTGGTGCTGGTTCCAATCGAGGTTTTTAATTTACTTGAGTGGTGCTGGTTCCAATCGAGGCTTTTAATTGACTTGTATGGTGCTGGTTCCTATCGAGGCTTTTAATTTACTTGTGTGGTGCTGGTTCCAATCGAGGCTTTTAATTTACTTGAGTGGTGCTGGTTCCAATCGAGGCTTTTAATTGACTTGTATGGTGCTGGTTCCTATCGAGGCTTTTAATTTACTTGTGTGGTGCTGGTTCCAATCGAGGCTTTTAATTTACTTGAGTGGTGCTGGTTCCAATCGAGGCTTTTAATTGACTTGTATGGTGCTGGTTCCTATCGAGGCTTTTAATTGAATTGTATGGTATGGTTCCAATCGAGGCTTTTAATTTACTTGTATGGAAGTGGTTCCGGTCAAGTATTTATCGTATTCCATCAGCCGTGAATGGAAATGAAGTCGAGACACAGACAGGTCTAAATAAATAAATAAGTATTAGAGGACAATCTTACACAAATCGAACTGGGCCCATAGTGAGCTCAACATGGCTTGTGTTGTGGGTACTAGACGACGATATATTTAATAGAGATGAATAACTTATGTAAATATATAGAAAACATCCAAGACTAAGAAACAAATATTCATGCTCATCTCACAAATATTTGCCCTTACCGGGATTCGAACCCAGGACCGTCAGCTTCGTAGGCCGGGTCACTACCCGCTAGGATAAACCGGTCGTCTAAAAACCATCGAATGGATTTTGACGAAACTTGGTGGGGAGATAGATTATAACATATAGTAACTTGTAGGATACTCTACGCTATGCAAAATACAACTTAATTCATACGAGATATGGTCTCTTTTAATATTAAAATAGTGTCGGCTATAGCCGACGTGGCGCCAGTGCCGACTGGGCGGCAGTGTCTCCATATACACGGTAATTACCGTAGGCGTAGATGCACAGTAATCTGGTCTCTATCTACCGTCAAGGTAATAGTGTATTACCGTGTCACATATCACCGTAATTACGTTGTTGTAAATATTTCATCATGTATTGCGTAAAACGAATCTCCAGTCAGTCAATTTAATAAATTTTGTAGTGGCAACACTGCTCCTGGTTGCCAAAAATGAATGAATGACTTTAAATTGGCTGCCTAGACCCACCTACATTGTTTTACTTCTAATTAGTTCTAATTACAGCGAGTGACGAATACGTACGTATTATACATTTAAATCTAAAAACTGTTTCAACTTCAATGTAATTTTAAAGTAATAGAGAGAGATTTTGTGGTTTTAAGTTCATTCAATAGTTGTTATAGTATTTTTAAAAAGAAACAAACTTCTAACTAAAACAATAAAAGGGAATATTTTCACCCAGCAATCGATTAAAAGAAATGGCAAAACGTGTGTGGATTTCAGGCCAACTAACGACATGTTGTCAAAAATGAATAAATCTATTTACGAAAAAGACACTGTCGTGCTAGGAGAGTCTGATTCAGAATAATATTATGTTCCATATGTTACCTCTTTCAATTTTCTTTGTTAATTAAATATATTCAGACTTAATTTGGTTCTAAATGTTGTTTTTTTCCTTTCAAAAATTACACTGTAATTTACACGGTTCACTTTTAGTAGATTCACCGTATTTTTTCTAGAAACACCGTATTTTTACCCTTGCAACACGGTACTTCTCAATTTACATATTGAGACACTGCTGGGCGGTCAAAAGAGTGTCATAAAGTCAGACGACCCGAGTGGCCGAGTCGGTAGTGACCCTGCCTACGAAGCCAAAGGTCCCGGTTCGAGTCCCGGTGGAGGCAAATATTTGTTTGATGAGAACGGATGTTTGTACCCTAGTCATGTTTGTTTATCTATCTAAGTTTAATATTTATGTGTATCGTTGTCTAGTACCCAAGATACAGGGAATCCTAGTTTGGGGCTAGATCAATGTGTGTAAATAGTTTCCAAGGTATTATTATTATTCTTATATATTAATCAAGCGATGCTTTACTCAGTGTAACTGAGCAAATTAATGCAGAATACCAGTGAATAAGCTGATGCCGCGACCCGAGTAACTAACATAAAATAAGTAACTAACATAACTTAAGTAACTAACATAGCGCACTAAGATTTTCACAGCAAACATGACGGCAAAATACTGCGGTAGCTTAGGTGAAGGGTAAAGGGGGTGAGCGAAGCAAAGTCCCCTTTACCCTTCGTGTTAGGTTGAACATGTAAGAACAACAAAAATACTTAAAACATAAAAAGTATTTTTGCTGATCCTTTTTAGCTGTGAAAATCAGTATTGTTGCTGTGCGATTAAATACTAGCTATTTAAAACCTCTCTCCGCCATTTTGTAAATTTTCGAACCTGCTCACAAAACTTCACGAGCATCAGTTGAGAAATGCGGCCCGTAGAAGAGAGCATGCGCACACACGAAAGCAATTTTGCCAAATCCTGAAACGGAGACGCTTAGCTCGCACGGTCAAATAGGGTCACTCATTTTCCCATACGGGCGGCAGAGCCTCACGCATAATTGTGCCTCTGCCATCGCTTTCTAAGCGATACTCCAATTTTGCGTCATAATACTCATTATTGATGTCGTTCCATGGTGATTTCCAGCACTGTTAGAAAAATATAAATATTCTTAAGATAATTTGATCTAAAAATCAGCAGTTTCTCATCTTTATACCTACTGGCTGCACAACCAGTCACCTTGCGAGCGAGCAAAGCGAGCGAGTGTATAAGTCGACACGAGTCTGGAATCTTCTTAAGCTCGGGTATCATACAATGCTTTTGCGAGAAAATAAAAAAATGAACAAGAAATTATTATTATTAAAATGCCTGGCATATTTTACAAACATTCGAGCTCACCATATCTATAGTCCGCGCCACCACTCAAGTCTTTCCACTGAAAGTGGAACTAAATACGCTAATCTCATTTGCAAGACGACACGGTGGCGCCGCGACTGTCCGTCTTGACTGGTGGCGAGGACTCTACTACTGCGCATGTGCAAGTAGCGGCCACGTCGTATCGCAAAAAGGCACAAAGTTTCGTTCATCTGAGCAAAAAGGCACTAGCAAAATCTACGTTTACCAAAATCAGAATCTAATAGTAGTTTATGTGACTGATACATAATGGAGGGCATTAAAACTCGAGAAAACAGTTATATACACTAGTTTATCTACACACATATCATAAGCTCTATTTGATGTGTTCAGGAACCGCATGTTCGACCGGCATTGTGGCATTGATCATTGCTCTGCACTTGTTTAGCTTGTTCAGTAGTACCAATTTCACAGACAAACTAGGGGCAGCATGCAGGCGGGCGTCAGCGTTCGAAATTTGAATGTCATAATTTGTCGAAAATTGATACATTGTGGTCATAATGTATCAAAATTAAGATAAGAAATGAGTTTTTACAAAGTAGTATAACATTATGCTGGTCGTAACGTGCGGTTTTTGGACGCAGTAAAGAGGGTTTATGATACGTGTGTAGATAAAGTGATTAATAATAACGCGTTTAATGAAGAATTACTTCTATTGTACATATGAAAGATAATCTGTACTACTCATTTGTACAACTTTTCTAAAATAATAAAAACTCTTTTCGTAGCGACACGTCGCGTCGTCGCGTCGGGCTGACGACGGAGTTTATTAATAAAACATAAAACTGAAAAGTAAAAAGCACTGTTGCGAAAAAGTGGAACTTTCCACATCCACACGGACTGCTTGGAAAATGAGCTTTTCGAGCAAATGCATTGCAAAACTAGATTGAACAAATAGTGTGAAAAAACCGGTCAAGTGCGAATCTAAATCGCGCACGAAGAGTTCCGTACCACCGTTCAATGGAAGCGATGGTGTGGAGTGAATAGTTTAGATTTTACACAGCAAAATATTGTTTACAAAGTTATTGGTGCGGTTACTTTTGTTGTAATTTGGAAATACATATAGTGGTCTAATATGGGAATGAAAATATTGGTGTGATTGCTTGGAATGTTTATTTTGAAGTGACAAAGATAAATCTAAATACAAACATTGAATATTAGAAAATATGCCAGAAAGAATATGTCTGAGATCTATGAAGTAAACTTAAAAGAGTCTACACAACAATGATTATAGCAGTATCTACAACAGCCGCCCTTAATCGATGTTGTGCTCGACAAACAAAAAAAAACTAAAGTTTGTAGTCCTAAACCAACTATACACCTTTTGTGTGTAACAGGCCCATGTGGCTTAGTTAGGACATCTGCAGGCATATCACTACTACATAAGTATTCGAGAACAACAATATTACAGGATACCTTTTCCCTGATAAAGTGAAATCTGGTATCTATATGCTTCGTCCTGTTGTGGTGTATAGGATTTCGAACGAGGTTGATGGCACTCTGGCTGTCAGAAGCTAACCTAACCGGTTCGTTCACGAAATAACAGGTAAACTTACACCTGTTATTTCGTGAACGAACCGACGTAAATAACACGCTTCCTTTGTGGCGGACGCTAGCGCCATATATTCCGCTTCCGTGGACGACAGAGCGACAGTAGGTTGCTTCCTTGATTCCCAGGATACTGGTCCTCCACTAAGCTTGAAGGTATAGCCAGTATATGACTTCCTATCAATCGGACAGTTTGCCCAGTCTGCATCACAATAGCCTCTTAAAGGTTCTTTACATCTTCTGTAAACCAAAGAGTAATTTAAAGTACCCTTCAGATACTGTAGAACCCTTTTTGCAGCATTCCAATGTTCTTTAGTGAAACACGTATTGAACTGACTTAAATAATAATAATAATAATAATAATAATACCTTGGACACCTTTTACACACATTGATCTAGCCCCAAACTAGGATTCCCTGTATCTTGGGTACTAGACAACGATATATATACTCATATAGAGAAATATTAAATAGCTCGTTACATAAGCTATGTCCGGGCGAGAGTTCACTGTCAAGTACATAAGACATCCTATTAGATTTTGGTAAGGATACTCACCAATTACACCATCAGTTCTCTTTTCCATTGGTTTTTTTTTTATCAAAGGAGTACTAACAGTCTTACATTCACGCATATTGAACTTATCTAGAAATGTTAAAATATAGTTTGACTGATTTATTTGGATGCTTTCAGAATCATATCTTATTTGTAATCCCAAATAAGACTTCAATATTCCCAGATCTTTGATTCCAAAGAATGTTGACAAATTTTTCTTGACAATGTCAAACGTCAAATCAGATTTATGAAAGACAATAATATCATCGACAAATATACCCAAGATTACGAGTTCTTGACCAAAAAGTTTAGTATACACGCAGGGCTCTGAAGGAGTTTCTATAAAACCTATTTGTAATAATGTGTCATTTAACTTTTTGTTCCAAGCTCGAGGGGCCTGCTTAAGGCCATAGAGGGATTTCTTCAGCAAACAAACCTTGTTTTCCTTGCCTTTTTGTATAAATCCATAAAGACTTCTTCTTCCAAATCTCCATTTAGGAACGCTGTATCAACGTCTAGATGCTTCATGTTTAGACCCATCTCCGCAGCTAAAGCAAATAAGGTGCGAAGAGAAGAATGACGGATCACGGGCGCAAAAGTTTCGTCGTAGTCAATGTCTTTTACTTGATGAAAACCCTTTATAATTCGTAATATTCCCATATGCATCCTTTTTAATTCTATAAACCCATTTACAGGGTATAACCTTTTTGGTTGGTCGATCAACTAAGTCCCAAGTGTGAAGTTTGGTCAACGAGTTATACTCGTTTGCCATCGCGTGGTGCCATTTATCAGCATCCTCGGCATAAGTAGCTTCATAGTATGTCGTTGGATCGCTGGCATCAACCGATGATACATTATATGCCAGGAAATCAGGTGGTTTCCTATTTCTTGAGGGGTACCTCTGCTCACGGGCAGGTTGTTCCTCGTCCAAACTTGCTGGCTCCAAATCCTCAATAGGGGGACTTTGTTCTACAATAGTTTCCGATGCTTCCGCACTTTGTTGATTTACCGGTCGAGGTGATCCAGCTTCGGGAAGACCACCACTCTGAACACAGTCAAAGAATTGACAGTCTTCGGTCTCAGGATCTCTTTCTTCGAGTAATAATATAGGGTCTGACTGCATTACAGGCTCCACTTGCCTCTGCTTTAACATCGTAAAGCTAGTTTCGAAAAAGGTTGCATCTCTGGACATAAACACATGTCGTGGGTTAGATGGATCCCTAAAAATATAGGTGTT
Organism: Argyresthia goedartella; assembly: GCA_949825045.1. Classification (NCBI taxonomy): domain Eukaryota; kingdom Metazoa; phylum Arthropoda; class Insecta; order Lepidoptera; family Argyresthiidae; genus Argyresthia; species Argyresthia goedartella. The sequence goes on along the minus strand of OX463832.1, from coordinate 3,935,274 downwards.
AGGATTTTCAGCATAACCAACAAACAATGCTTCCTTCGCCTTCAAATCTAACTTTTTCCTGTGACATGACGGTATATGGACAAGTGCTCTACATCCAAAAACTTTCAGATGACCAAGGTCACTTCTACGACTCCACCACCTGTCGAAAGGAATCTGCCCGCCTAAAGCTCAATGAGGGGACCTATTTTTTAGATATACGACGACCTGGAAAGCATCTTCCCAGTATGCTGTGGGCAATGAGCTCTCAGCCAACAACGACCTCGCCTTTTCTACTATCGACCGATGAGTACGTTCGGCACATCCAACTTGTTGGGGACTGTACGGCGTGGTAGTTTGACGTTGAATTCCTTTAGATTCGAGGTAATCAACAAACTCTTTATTAACAAACTCTTTACCACCGCCGGTCCTCACGGATTTGATTTTCCTATCTAACTGATTCTCTACAAAGGTTTGAAAAAGACAGAATTTGTTTTTGACCTCTGTTTTGGAATGAATAAAGTAGGTAAATACCATCCTAGTATAATCGTCTACCAAAGTAAGCATATACTTATTTCCTTGAAAGGAGATTGTAGACAATGGTCCACAAAGATCTATATGGATCAGTTCCAAAGAAGTAGTAGCCCTATTAAAAGCCACCTTCTTGAAAGGTTTCCTTGCTTGTTTACCTTCTACGCAAGCGATACAATTATTTTTATCTACTACTTTAAACTTTACGCCTACCTCATGATTCTTCAGTTGATTCATGCCTATACGACACAAGTGTCCTAACCTCTTGTGCCAGAGTTGATAAGAATTAGTATCCTGACAGCCAGAGTGAACATCCTGTGTTAAATTTGCCGCAGTATCCGGAACGTCAACAATACCATCAAGGACATATAATCCACCACAGGGCGAAGCATGAAGAACAGAATCACCTGTAAAACGAAAAGTATTATTTTTATAAATGTTACATCCATTTTTATCAAAAACACATATAAAACCCTTATCAACAGCTTTCTTCACAGATAACAAGTTCGCCTTTAAATCTGGTACAAAGGCAACTTCATTTATGCTATTGACTACGTTTTTGGGTGCATTAATCGAAATATATCCAGTTCCGCAGCATTCAATATGTTCACCGTTAGCAACGGTAACATGACCTTTATCAGATATCGAAATATCTTGAAGCCAATCTCGTCTAGAAGTCATGTGTTTCGTACATCCTGAATCTACATACCAAAGTTCCTTGTTTGAGGTGCCAGAAGTATTTAAAGCTGTAAATCCGACATCACTGACGTTTTCTTTTACCACATTCGCTTTTACTTCTTTCTTCCTCAATGGACAGTCTGGCCTCTTGTGTCCAGGTGCCTTGCATTCATAACATATTATCTTAGAATTCGTTTTCGTCTTGGACTTCTGCGTCTTCGTATGAAAAACGGAATCTTTATCTTCGAAGGCTTTTTCCAACGATCTCCAGGCTTCGGCTGCGGTTTTTGCACATCTTACATGCGTTATTGCTGCACCGTCTATTGTAAGGCAGATCTTGGCTAGTGCTTTTGCTTCGTTTCTCTCTTTGACTGAGGTAGGGGTCGTGTCATCATTATGATAACCACAAATTGTTACCCAAAGGTCCTCATGCAAAAGGTAGTTCCTCATCTTGAATTTCCACGTCGGATACCCGTCCTTATTGCGCAGGCAAAACGATGGGATTGAAGTTGAGAATGACGAATTTGACTTCGATAAACCATCCCCACTTTGTTGTGACATTTTTTACTATTTAGTCACACACAAAATACACAAATACACATTAACATTAACCATGTAACCATTTACCACATTTCGTGCTGATAACGTGTTGTAATTTGGAAATATAGTGGTCTAATATGGGAATGAAAATATTGGTGTGGTTGCTTGGAATGTTTATTTTGAAGTGACAAAGATAAATCTAAATACAAACATTGAATATTAGAAAATATGCCAGAAAGAATATGTCTGAGATTTATGAAGTAAACTTAAAAGAGTCTACACAACAATGATTATAGCAGTATCTACAACAACTTTCACACTCCATGTACGTAACCAGGTGCATCCATAAGTTTGTATGTGGTATTGAAAGAATTGTTGTATGGGAGCCCCTTAAATATTTCTTTTATCCTGTTTTTTAGTATTTGTTGTTATAGCGGCAACAGAAATACATAATCTGTGAAAATTTCAACTCTCTAGCTAGCTAGGTTCTTGAGATACAGCCTGGTGACAGCCGGACGGACGGACAGCGAAGTCTTAGTAATAGGGTCCCGTTTGGAACCCTTCGGGTACGGAACCCTAAAAAGAACCCATTTTACCCCGAGACGTTTTCAGGCGAGAGTTCGTTATTGTTCGTTTTTAAAGTTCAATTACAATTACATATTACATTAGTTTAAACACCTGACATGACAAGTCCTAGGCGTAACAGACATTATAAATTAAATTATTTTCAGGTACTTTAACCTATTAAAACTGTTGGCATAATGGAAATTACGGAGACCGTGAATGTGTCACCGGAAGATAGTCAAAACCGTAAGTTGATAAACTAATGCGGTAGTTGATCAACTATCGACAGATAGTAAACCAGACCGACAGGGTTTAGAATTTACGTTTATTTTGTTCTTACATATCAATATCAACCTAACACGAAGACTATTCGAGGGCTTCGCTGCGCTCGCCCCCTCTAGTCTTTACCTAAGCTACCGCAGTGTTTGCCCTGGTAATTTCGTTTACAATTCAAGTTTAAACCAGTTTACTAATTAACGGTTTTAACCATTAGTTGATCAATTTACGCGTCATATAGTAAGCAGTACGCTACAGTTTACTGTCTGTCGATAGTTGACCAACTAACGAGAAGAAAAAGCGTAAGTTTATCAACTTACGCTTTTGACTATCTTACGGTGACAAATACAAGCTGACATTTAATTAGCTGACCATATTTTGGGGAATGATAGTACCCATTATTATGAAGAACTTTCCCCAGGACACGTATGGTCGTAAACGAAATAAGTTTTTGGGTCTCCCATTGTAACTTGTAATCAGCTGATCGGGTCAATGCACTCAGGGACGAAAACTATTTTTCATTTGCGACCAAATCTTACGTTCCAAGCTATCTAGATTTACCTACGCTCTCCGGGAGGTAAAAAAGTCAACGGACCTAAAAACAGCTCTAGTTACCTACTATGCCTATGCTTATGCGTGGCTTAGTTACGGTATCCTACTGTGGGGTAACAGCACTAACGCACAAAGCGTTTTCACTCTACAAAAGCAACTAATACGCATACTCACAAATATTGAACCTCGAGACAGCTGTAGGCCACACTTTAAAGAACACAAAATCCTCACACTCCCTAGCAAATACATACTGGAAACTTGTAAATTCGTCCGAAAATATCCTAAATTTTACACAAAACGCCAAGATCAGATGCCAACGAATCGCAACCTAAGACCAAGAAAAGGACTAGCGCTACCACCTTCTAGACTAAACATACACTCTTCAAGCCCTCTAGTAATGACTACAAAAATTTATAATAAGTTACCAAAACATCTGACGACAGAAACTAGAGATACCATATTTATAAGTTCATTAAAACAACTATTAATTACTAAATGCTATTATTGTGTAAATGATTATTTAAATGACGAATTATAATTATTAAAATAGGTATAGAATAAAAATTTCAAACATATGAAAACTAACATTATATAAATAAGTATCTGATACAATTTAATTTATATATAAATTAAGTAGTACGTAGAAATATTGCAATATTGTAATATCGCCCTCTCGCAAATTGCTGTACCTGGACACCGGTTTGAATTTGGCAGCCAAAAGTTAGTAGCCAATATAATCCGACCAAATTAAGGAGGTACTTTTTCATATAACACTGAGGGCCTTTATGATAGGTTTAAGGCAATATAAATGGTGTCTAGTGCCTGTTGATGAAACCCATACTTCCTTAATGAACCATGTACCCTAAAACGTCGACAATATTCAATATAGATAGTTGGCTGTGGTACTTGTGGTCTTCTAGTCTGATATTGGTATTCAAATGTATTCTAGATTATGCGTTAAGACCTATTTAACCTAGCAAGACACAGCTTATTTACTAGCCGAACCTCTTTCGTGGTCAAAATCACCAGCAGCGGTTTCAAGGTGGAGTACACAAATTCAAAGTTTCACTTTCTGTTGGCTTTGCTAGTGTCTTCTTGTCCGATATTGACCTGTTTTAGTATTCAAGATTATGCTTTAAGACGTACTTAACATAGCTAGATACAGGTTATTTACTAGCCGAATCGGCTTCGTGGTCAAAAACACCAGCAGCGGTTTTAAGGTGGAGGAAACAAATTCAAAGTTTCTTTTTCAGTCGGCTGTGGTCGTATCTTCTCGTTCGATATTGATCTGTTTTAGTATTCAAGATTATGCCTTACGACGTACTTAACATATCTAAATACAGATTATTTACTAGCCGAATCTCCTTCGTGGTCAAAAACACCAGCAGCGATATCAAGTTGGAGTACACAAATTCAAAGTTTTACATTCTGTCGGCTCTGGTACTGTCTTCTCGTTCGATATTAGCATGTAATATTGTTCTTGATTATGCTGTAAGACCTACTTAACAAAGCTAGATACAGGTTATTTACTAGCCGAATCTCCTTCGTGGTCGTAAACACCAGCAGCGGTTTCAAGGTGGAGAAAAGAAATTCAAAGTTTCACATTCAGTCGGCTCTGGTACTGTCTTCTCGTTCTTTATTAACATGTAATAGAGTTCTCGATTATGCTGTAAGACCTACTTAACATAGCTAGGTACAGGTTATTTACTAGCCGAACCTCCTTCGTGGTCAAAAATACCAGCAGCGGTTTTAAGGTGGAGACAACAAATTCAAAGTTTCTTTTTCAGTCGGCTGTGGTCGTATCTTCTCGTTCGATATTGACCTGTTTTAGTATTCAAGATTATGCCTTACGACGTACTTAACATATCTAAATACAGATTATTTACTAGCCGAATCTCCTTCGTGGTCAAAAACACCAGCAGCGATATCAAGTTGGAGTACACAAATTCAAAGTTTTACATTCTGTCGGCTCTGGTACTGTCTTCTCGTTCGATATTAGCATGTAATATTGTTCTCGATTATGCTGTAAGACCTACTTTATATAGCTAGATACACGTTATTTACTAGCCGAATCTCCTTCGTGGTCGTAAACACCAGCAGCGGTTTCAAGGTGGAGAAAAGAAATTCAAAGTTTCACATTCAGTCGGCCCTGGTACTGTCTTCTCGTTCGTTATTAACATGTAATAGAGTTCTCGATTATGCTGTAAGACCTACATAACATAGATAGCCAAATCTCCTTCGTGCTCAAAAACACCAGCAGCGGTTTCAAGGTGGAGAAAATAAATTCAAAGTTTCACATTCAGTCGGCTCTGGCACTGTCTTCTCGTTCGTTATTAGCATGTAATAGTGTTCTCGATTATGCTTTAAGACCTACTTAACATAGCTAGATACAGGTTATTTACTAGCCGAACCTCCTTCGTGGTCAAAAATACCAGCAGCGGTTTTAAGGTGGAGACAACAAATTCAAAGTTTCTTTTTCAGTCGGCTGTGGTCGTATCTTCTCGTTCGATATTGACCTGTTTTAGTATTCAAGATTATGCCTTACGACGTACTTAACATATCTAAATACAGATTATTTACTAGCCAAATCTCCTTCGTGGTCAAAAACACCAGCAGCGGTATCAAGTTGGAGTACACAAATTCAAAGTTTCACATTCTGTCGGCTCTGGTACTGTCTTCTCGTTCGATATTAGCATGTAATATTGTTCTTGATTATGCTGTAAGACCTACTTAACATAGCTAGATACACGTTATTTACTAGCCGAATCTCCTTCGTGGTCGTAAACACCAGCAGCGGTTTCAAGGTGGAGAAAAGAAATTCAAAGTTTCACATTCAGTCGGCTCTGGTACTGTCTTCTCGTTCGATATTGACCTGTTTTAGTATTTCAGATTATGTTTGACGACGTTCCTAACATAACTAGATCCAGTTTATTTACTAGCCGAACTTGCTTTGTGGTCAAAAACATCAGCAGAGGATTCAAGGTGTAGAAAACAAATTCAAAGTTTATTTTGCAGTCGGCTGTGGTAGTGTCTTCTCGTCCGATATTGACCTGTTTTAGTATTCAAGATTATGCTTTAAGACCTACTTAACATAGCTAGATACAGTTTATTTACTAGCCAAACCTCCTTCGTGGTCAAAATCACCAGCAGCGGTTTCAAGGTGGAGTACACAAATTAAAAGTTTCACTTTCTGTTGGCTTTGGTAGTGTTTTCTTGTTCGATATTGATCTGTTTTAGTATTCAAGATTATGCTTTAAGACGTACTTAACATAGCTAGATACAGGTTATTTACTAGCCGAATCGGCTTCGTGGTCAAAAACACCAGCAGCGGTTTTAAGGTGGAGGAAACAAATTCAAAGTTTCTTTTTCAGTCGGCTGTGGTCGTGTCTTCTCGTTCGATATTGACCTGTTTTAGTATTCAAGATTATGCTTTAAGACGTACTTAACATAGCTAGATACAGGTTATTTACTAGCCGAATCTCCTTCGTGGTCAAAAACACCAGCAGCGGTATCAAGTTGGAGTACACAAATTCAAAGTTTCACATTCTGTCGGCTCTGGTACTGTCTTCTCTTTCGATATTAGCATGTAATATTGTTTGCGAACAGAAGGGAGGAACAGAACTATGCGTCAATGGCTGCATTTATTTTATAGATATCTAGCTTTGTTGAATAGGTCTAAAGCATAATCTAGACGTGTGCCTCAAGCCTCAAGCACCAAAGAAAAGTTGTTATTCCGATTATACCCAAGCATAAAAGTCCGATGAAAATTGTGAGTGAAAAAAAACATCGATGAAATGAAATTACAAATATACAATATAAAAGCAGCCATAAGATCCTCTGCCACTGTAAATATTTATTAATATGTTATAATTAAAAAGCTATCAAGGAGTACACCTAACGGCATCTGTTGGCTAATACAGCGTTTCAACTTATCGATAATTTGTTGAAACCGTTGCTAGTGATTTTGGCTACCGAGCACATGCGGCTAGGAGGAGATATGCTGTGTCTAACTTTGTTGAATAGGCCCTAAAGCTAAAATAAATCTAGACTGCTTTACTTTACCAATATCGGTTAATTGAATTGTAATTGTATTGTAACATGTAAATATGTCGTGAATGTTTATGTCGATCTGGTAACAGTTGTAATAAATCGGCCCAGAAGAAGAAGATACCCACATGTGATGATCTTGATCATATAACGTCGCCCGCCGCTAACGCCATCTAATAGATGATAGAAGCATTTTTACGTAGGTAAACCTTTTTTCCCAGAAATATTCACAAGCAACATAAAAAATATAACATACCTATTAATTCGGCTAATAATTATTTATGTATGTGTCTCTACAGAGCCACAAAGATCTTAAGGCACTTGGATGAGATAGACATGAAGGCGCTACTTATAGCTTTATAGCATGTTTATAGCACCACCTCTCTCCCTCTTTCTGACACGATTTATACGAAGGCAGCGATAGTTGTGATTTGTACCACGCGCTCCTTGTGGCATAAGATCCTTGTGGCACTGTATCTATTAATAAGAATCTTTAATCTTACTATTAAATCCAAAAACAATAAAATAGTTAACCTAACGCCATCTGTTGGCTAATAGCAGTGATTCAACTTATTGACATTTCTTGAAACCGCTGCTGGTGTATCTGACTACTAAGGAGGTGCAGCTAGTAGATAGATGTACCTAGTTATGTTGAGTAGGTCTTGTGGCATAATCTGGAGCACAATTAAATGCCATTATTGGACTAGAAGACACTACTAAAGCCGGCTGAAAGTGAAACTTTGAATTTGTTTACTCCACCTTGAAACCGCTGCTGGTGTTTTTGACCACGAAGCAGGTACGGCTAGTAAATAACGTGTATCTTACTAGTTAAGTAGGTCTTACAGCATAGTCGAAAACACTATTACATGCTAATATCGAACGAGAAGACAGTACCAGAGCCGACTGAAAAATAAACTTTGAATTTGTTTTCTCCACCTTGAAACCGCTGCGGTGTGTTTGACCATGAAGAAGGTTTGGCTCGTAAATAAACTGTATCTAACTATGTTAAGTAGGTCTTAAAGCATAATCTTGAATACCAAAACAGGTCAATATCAGACGAGAAGACACTACCACAGCCGACTGAAAAATAAACTTTGAATTTGTTTTCTCCACCTTGAAACCGCTGTTGATGTTTTTGACCACAAAGCAAGTTCGGCTAGTAAATGAACTGGATCTAGCTATGTTAGGAACGTCGTCAAGCATAATCTGAAATACTAAAACAGGTCAATATTGAACGAGAAGACACTACCACACCCGACTGAAAAAGAAACCTTGAATTTCTTTTCTCCACCTTGAAACCGCTGCTGGTGTTTACGACCACGAAGGAGATTCGGCTAGTAAATAACGTGTATCTAGCTATGTTAAGTAGGTCTTAAGGCATAATCTTGAATACTAAACCAGGTCAATATCAGACGAGAAGATACTACCACAGCCGAGTGAAAAAGAAACTTTGGATTTCTTTTCTCCACCTTGAAACAGCTGCTGGTGTTTACGACCACGAAGGAGATTCGGCTAGTAAATAACGTGTATCTAGCTATGTTAAGTAGGTCTTAAGGCATAATCTTGAATACTAAACCAGGTCAATATCAGACGAGAAGACTACCACAGCCGAGTGAAAAAGAAACTTTGGATTTGTTTTCTCCACCTTGAAACCGCAGCTGGTGTTTTTGACCTTGAAGCAGGTTCGGGTAGTAAATAACCTGTATATATCTACGTTAAGTACGTCTCAAAACATAATCTTGAATACTAAAACAGGTCAATATCGGACGAGAAGACACGACCACAGCCGACTGAAAAAGAAACTTTGAATTTGTTGTCTCCACCTTAAAACCGCTGCTGGTATTTTTGACCACGAAGGAGGTTTGGCTAGTAAATAATCTGTATCTAGCTTTGTTAAGTAGGTCTTGTGGCATAATCGTGAATACTAAACCAGGTCAATATCGGACGAGAAGATACTACCACAGCCGAGTGAAAAAGAAACTTTGGATTTGTTTTCTCCACCTTGAAACCGCTACTGGTGTTTTTGACCACGAAGCAGGATCGGCTAGTAAATAACCTGTATAAATCTATGTTAAGTACGTCTCAAAGCATAATCTTGAATACTAAAATAGGTCAATATCGGACGAGAAGACACTACCACACCCGACTGAAAAAGAAACTTTGAATTTCTTTTCTCCACCTTGAAACCGCTGCTGGTGTTTATGACCACGAAGGAGATTCGGCTAGTAAATAACGTGTATCTAGCTTTGTTAAGTAGGTCTTATGGCATAATCTTGAATACTAAACCAGGTCAATATCAGACGAGAAGATACTACCACAGCCGAGTGAAAAAGAAACTTTGGATTTGTTTTCTCCACCTTGAAACCGCAGCTGGTGTTTTTGACCACGAAGCAGGTTCGGGTAGTAAATAACCTGTATATATCTACGTTAAGTACGTCTCAAAACATAATCTTGAATACTAAAATAGGTCAATATCGGACGAGAAGATACGACCACAGCCGACTGAAAAAGAAATTTTGAATTTGTTGTCTCCACCTTAAAACCGCTGCTGGTATTTTTGACCATGAAGGAGGTTTGGCTAGTAAATAATCTGTATCTAGCTTTGTTAAGTAGGTCTTAAGGCATAATCTTGAATACTAAACCAGGTCAATATCGGACGAGAAGATACTACCACAGCCGAGTGAAAAATAAACTTTGGATTTGTTTTCTCCACCTTGAAACCGCTGCTGGTGTTTATGACCACGAAGGAGATTCGGCTAGTAAATAACCTGTATCTAGCTTTGTTAAGTAGGTCTTAAGGCATAATCTTGAATACTAAACCAGGTCAATATTAGACGAGAAGATACTACCACAGCCGAGTGAAAAAGAAACTTTGGATTTGTTTTCTCCACCTTGAAACCGCAGCTGGTGTTTTTGACCACGAAGCAGGTTCGGGTAGTAAATAACCTGTATATATCTACGTTAAGTACGTCTCAAAACATAATCTTGAATACTAAAATAGGTCAATATCGGACGAGAAGATACGACCACAGCCGACTGAAAAAGAAACTTTGAATTTGTTGTCTCCACCTTAAAACCGCTGCTGGTATTTTTGACCACGAAGGAGGTTTGGCTAGTAAATAATCTGTATCTAGCTTTGTTAAGTAGGTCTTAAAGCATAATCTTGAATACTAAACGAGGTCAATATCGGACGAGAAGACACTACCACAGCCGACTGAAAAATAAACTTTGAATTTGTTTTCTCCACCTTGAAACCGCTGCTGATGTTTTTGACCACAAAGCAAGTTTGGCTAGTAAATAAACTGGATCTAGCTATGTTAGGAACGTTGTCAAGCATAATCTGAAATACTTTAACAGGTCAATATCGAACGAGAAGACACTACCACAGCCGACTGAAAAAGAAACCTTGAATTTCTTTTCTCCACCTTGAAACCGCTGCTGGTGTTTATGACCACAAAGGAGATTCGGCTACTAAATAACGTGTATCTAACTATGTTAAGTAGGTCTTACAGCATAGTCGAGAACACTATTACATGCTAATATCGAGCGAGAAGACAGTACCAGAGCCGACTGAATGTGAAACTTTGAATTTGTGTATTCCACCTTGAAACCGCTGCTGGTGATTTCGACCACGATGGAGGTTCGGCTAGTAAATAAGCTGTGTCTTGCTAGGTTATATAGGTCTTAACGCATAATCTAGAATACATTTGAATACCAATATCAGACTAGAAGACCACAAGTACCACAGCCAACTATCTATATTGAATATTGTCGACGTTTTAGGGTACATGGTTCATTAAGGAAGTATGGGTTTCATCAACAGGCACTAGACACCATTTATATTGCCTTAAACCTATCATAAAGGCACTTAGTGTTATATGAAAAAGTACCTCCTTAATTTGGTCAGATTATATTGGCTGCTAACTTTTGGCTGCCAACTTCACACCGGTACTATGTTTCTTTGGGAAAGTTGTTTATAATGATCGGAGCTATCAATCCCCAAAATATGGCAGCTAATAATAATAACGCTTTGGTAATGAATGACTTACGCCCTACCTACCTGCAACCTGAGAACAGACACGAGCTTGTTGTGCGAGCATTGTAACAATACACATTCTTATGGCATCATACCTACTTACTACTAAATAAGTCACAGGCTAGAGTGGAGAGTTAAGTCGAGGGGTAAAATAGCTCGATTATGTCCGAGTTATTCTACTTATTTCACCTCGATTGCGAGAAAATGTAACGTCGTCACTTGAATATTCCATTGTTTAAGTTTAATAATTTTTCACAGTTCACTTCAATTAAGGTGATAAGAAAAAAATGTGGTATTTTTCGAATTTACTCCTAGTCATCTACATATTAGATTTTTGGTAAAAGTTTATTAAGAACTTGATTAATATTCTCACTGAAAGGAAACGCGACTGGGTGAAATTTTCTTGATAGAATTTAATTACGAAAAGACCTCTATTTTTTCCCCTGTAATTCTGAAATCCTATATAATTCCATTGCGGCATTGCATTCAAAATGTGGATATTATGTGGTCGTAAACTCTCCTTAAATTTAAAAATAATAAAAGCTTAGTTGATTTTGGAACATTTTTTTTTGTGGTTTGGTGTCTTCGATTCAGGTACTTCACACTGTCAAATCATAAAAACGTTTCTTTCCTACCCAATATTTTTTTCCTACCCAAAATGGATGAATGAACACCAAAAGTTGCAGAAAATAACAGGGCAAAATACTGCGGTAGCTTAAGTGAAGGGTAAAGGGGGTGAGCGAAGCAAAGCCACCTTTATCCTTCGTGTTAGTTTGAACATGTAAGAACAACAAAAAATACTTAAAACATAAACTTAAGTACACAAAACATAAAAATAATTTTGGTGATCATTTATCCAAACATAATTTAGTGATCATTTACCCATTCTGGCAGTCATTTCGAATTTATTGGTAGGAAAATAGGTGCGTTTTTGGTAATCGTTTAAACATAAGCCATTCTTTAATAATCAGCTACCTTCCCTCCGCTAGTTAGCAAAGACCCGAATCGAAACGCCGCCACCCGACCTCATCATGTAATTCTGACAAGGCATTTGAATAGCTTTTTTAAATTTACCAATAACATCAGGATTATTTCACAACAAGCTGACTTTTATCTTTGCTTGTTGATACGATGTTCTTATTGGTTAATTGTTCTATGCCATAATGCCAATATAAGCCTACACAACATCGTATAAACCAGCAAAGTTGCAATAAAAGACAACTCGAGTGAAAAAGTTTTTATTTGACTGTACAAAACCATTAATTTTCATGGTGTCCGAATCGTCACTAAAAAAAATATTAAAAATAAAAATGTGCCAATTCGGACGCCGTGTCCCAGTAATTTGTATTCCAAACGTCAGCAAGACTTTTTTTATTTTATTATTTATTATTTTTATTATATTTATTATTATTATTACAGCAAGGTTATTAAATTTGTTTAAAGTAATTAAAGTAAGTAATGTACAAATATTAAATTAAAAAACCGGTCAAGTGCGAGTCTAAATCGCGCACGAAGGGTTCCGTACCACCGTTCAATGGAAGCGATGGTGTGGAGTGAATAGTTTGGATTTTACACAGCAAAATATTGTTTACAAAGTTATTGGTGCGGTTACTTTCACACTCCATGTACGTAACCAGGTGCATCCATAAGTTTGTATGTGGTATTGTTGTATGGGAGCCCCCTTAAATATTTATTTTATCCTGTTTTTTAGTATTTGTTGTTATAGCGGCTAGCTAGGTTCTTGAGATACAGCCTGGTGACAGACGGACGGACGGACGGACGGACGGACGGACGGACGGACAGCGAAGTCTTAGTAATAGGGTTCCGTTCTTACCCGTTGGGTACGAAACCCTAATAAAAATATCTCTCAGATCGCCGCCGTCGAGAGGCGGAGTGCCCAACATGCTGGCACCATTGCCTCGCTGTATAGCCAGGCTTATGCGCTGGGCGAGGAAGGTGCCAGCTCTTGGATCAGCCGACGCTGGCACCATTGCCTCGCTGTATAGCCAGGCTTATGCGCTGGGCGAGGAAGGTGCCAGCTCTTGGATCAGCCGACGCTGGCACCATTGCCTCGCTGTATAGCCAGGCTTATGCGCTGGGCGAGGAAGGTGCCAGCTCTTGGATCAGCCGACGCTGGCACCATTGCCTCGCTGTATAGCCAGGCTTATGCGCTGGGCGAGGAAGGTGCCAGCTCTTGGATCAGCCGACGCTGGCACCATTGCCTCGCTGTATAGCCAGGCTTATGCGCTGGGCGAGGAAGGTGCCAGCTCTTGGATCAGCCGACGCTTCAACGAGTCTTTGTTTAAAGTAATTTAAATTTCTAGACGTCCCAATAATATGATGGCTACAGGTTGAAGATGTGCTCCCAAGTTAGCTTAGATCAGCACACGGCTGTATGGTATTGTGGCGCGATTGTGGGCAGCCGGGCATGCAAGATGGTATAGGGCCGTATCAACGAAGATAAATGGTACCTATGTACTCTAATGACATCGGTTCAATAGAAAAAGAGTTTAGGGTCATTTCAAAGGGCGAAGTTTTGGCTGTAATGAACTATGACATCGATTTCGATAAAACATAAAACTGCATCATTCGATTTGAAAAAAGGTTATTTTCCTAGACGGGAATTGAAACCGCAGATTTTTAAATATAAAGCCATCACCCTACATTATTAAATCATTTGATAGTGTTGCAGACAAGGGTCAAAATCAGAGAGGTTGACATTATGCTTCCGACAAAAAAAAAACCTAAGAAAATATCGTCATACTACAACAATAATGATTTCAAAATGAAGGTACTGTGCATAATTACATGGCACATAAAATATCATATGTCTTAGATAAAGATTTACGTGATTATAAAGAAAAACTACCCTAAAATATCATTCCGGGATCGCGTCCGTACACCAAGTTTAACAGTTCAGACAAGTCAAAAAAGGTTGCAATCACCACACTAAAAAATACATATTTTAATAATAGCTTCGAAAATTATTGAAATTAATAATGCAGCTATAAATAAAATTCATTCAATTGTATTTCTATAATATAATTTGGCAAATCCATGCTGACCGACGTTTATGGAATCATCTAGTAAACGCGGTTGAAATCGGTCGATATAATTAAAACAACGTATACTAGGTGGCGTTAGGAAGCATCAGTGTGAAGTTAGCTACTCACAGCAACCGGTGTGTGTTCCGTCCTCGGGAGAAAACAATTGTTTTTGTTGGTAAGTACCGTTTAATTTCATATCTGTGAAGGGTACCTTTATTCCCTGTCTTTACGGGAACGCTGTTTGCTAATTAGTTTCTAGAAAATTTGCATACTTTTTGCCATATTCTTATAACTGTTACAGCTCATGCAGTCATAACCTCTAAAAACAATATCTAGGATGGCGGCATCAAGCGTGACGTGAAATTATTTATCGAATAATCATTTCGGGAACGGTTATTTCGGCAACGTTCTCGTATACGACGGGCGTTCCCGAAATGAGGCGGGCGTTTCCGTAATGAAACAAGAGTTCCCGAAATGATAATTTGTGAACAAAATCATTCTTTCAAAATGCTTTTAAAAGTATTTTACCATAAATAATTGTTTTTAGGTATTCCATTTGGTGCGAGTATGGACAACAGTAAAAATGAAGAGAAAAAAAAGTCTAAAAAACGAAATAAACTGGAAAGTTCGGCCTATAAAAGACAACGCGAATTGGCTAATGCAAGGAAGCGCAAGTTTTTGGATAAAATGACACCTGAACAAAAAGAGATGAAGAGACTGAAAGATAGAGAATATTACAAAAGAAAGAAAGCTGAAAATAAACTGAAGACTGTTAGTAGTATGACTGAAAAAGAGAAGAAAAACAGAGAAAGACGTGGAAAAAAAATTCTAAAAATTATAGACAGAAGAAAAAGATGTTGGCTAATGCATTAGCTGACAGCCCTCCAGATTCCGAAAACGAAATGGAAAATCATGCGCCGGTGTTGAAGAAGATATCAGGAAGAAAACAAGTAAATAAAGACAGAACGCGGGCTTATAAAACCATTAAAAAACAGAAACATAAAATACAAGACATGCAAAAAACGATAGATCAGTTACGAAAAAGGGTGTACCCTTTTACAAAGAAGCAAAAGACGGGAAGAAAAAATATCACAAAAGAGGGCTGATTATACGCCAACTCAAAAAGTTGATGAATTGACAAGAATGTTTGGTTACTCCGGAAGTTCGTAGACATCTACTATTTGGAGAGGTTTTGAAATCTCAGTTAAAAGACACTGCTGAGAAATTACCGAAAAATTCTAAACAGCGGGAGGCGTTCCAAAAGTGCGTCAGTGGCAACCGTATCAAGAAACACCGTATGGATAATATGGCCAAACAATTTCTCCGCAACAATAAGAACAATGCCAATATTTTAACATCTGATCGAAGGCATCCAACATTTTTGGTGAATAAATCCGTGAAGAAATTCATAAGTTTTTTGAACTGGAATTCGAGTATCCTATTCCACACTTTTGAGAGAAAAGCCTTATTGGGTAGTGCAACCTACAAAAAGGGATAGAGATACTTGTCTTTGTGTGAGTCACGAAATTTTTTAATAGAAATTGAGCAAACTGAACCGCCTAGGAGAGATGCCGCACAGTACTACCTCTCAATGTATAAAAGCGTACAGTTGTGACATTGAATGCTATGATTGCATGTTTGGTTTGTGTGGTGACTGCAAGGAGATCAAATTGGAATTGGAGAGTAATGAAGATACCGTCCAATATTTTCAGTGGCAAGTAACAAAAGAAGACCGAATGATAAAAGGGGAGAAAAAAACCGTCAAACTCACCAAAAAAGTTACGATCACAAGCACAGTGAATGATTTGAAAAAGTCTTTGGCTAAGGATATTCCTTCAATGAAAAACATCTCTATGGAATAAGCAAAAAACTTAAAGGCCAAAACGGAACTAAAAGATAATTTGAAAGAAACAGATTTAATGATTCAAATTGACTTCGCTGAAAACTATATGACAAAATATGGGAAAGAGATTCAATCAATCAGATTCGGAGCTTCAAAAGGCCAATTATCGATCCACACAGGCGTTTTGTATGCCAAAACAGATACGTCTTCAGAAACTGTTCCATTTGCCACTGTGAGCGACATTTGGACCATCAGGCTCATGCTGTATAGGGTCATCTGCAATCAACGCTAAAGAAATTATTAAGTTACAGACCTCACGTAAACACCCTACACGTATTCTCAGACGGGCCCACATCCCAATATCGAAACCGCACTAACATTTACTTATGGATTAAAACCTTAATAGAGCAATTTCCGCAAATAACTACTTCCACATGGACATACAGTGAACCAGGTCACGGTAAAGGGCCAATGGATGGTGTAGGAGGAGCATAAAAAAGATCTGCTGATAAACACGTGTTGCGAGGAACCGATTTCAACACAGCTGCACATTTTGTCTATGTTTTAAAAAAATCAACTGTTTCACTCCACGAAGTCATCGACGAAGAAGTAGTTGCAGCCAAAAACAAAATACCTGAAAAGATAGATGCGATCCCCGGAATCATGAATGTAACTAAGATTGTCTGGCAGAAAGCCTCTGATGTCTCCATACTCCTGTATCAGTGTGCAAAGTTGTTGCGAGAAATTAAACTGCAGGCATTTTCAGTCGAAGATAGAGGTAGAGAAAGTGCAGAACCGTCTGAAATTATGGATTTAGAGAAAGATATAGATCCAGAGTGTCTGAATCCTCTTTACGTCAGTAGGGAAAGTATTTACCACGCCGTATACGGATCAGATACTTCAGATGATGAAAATCTTTAGACTGTTTCAAACCGACTTCATGGAAAGAATAACGATCTTGGTGCTGGTACATCGTACGGAAATAACAACGAGGACTTACATCCAAGCATGATATGCCCAAAGACATTTATGCTATTAAATGTTCCAATTGAAAACAAAAAATATAGTTACAGGTACGTTGCGGTCGCTGACACCTCCGTTGATGAAGATGGCGAAATACAAGTCACCTTTCTCCGTAGTCTAGGGGGTCAGCAAACATATTCAAAATTGAACAAAACGATATTTCATATATCTCCTATGATGAAGTCGTTAAAGTTTTACCCGCACCAAAATTGCAGAAAAAAGGGAGTCGTAGCCTTTATTGTTTTGATGAAAATATAGACATATTCGAAAAGTAAGATAATGATAGACTTTAAGCTATACTTTAATACTCAAGTTACTTTGTGATATGTAGATGTTATTTAATTATGCAAGTAGTAAGTAATAATGTTATGCCTAAAAGTAAAGACTGACTGTTTATTTTTTATCACAATGTTTAAAACTATATTTAATGCATTGATATGTCTATTGATTTTTCTGTTTTGTTTTTGTCATATTGATAGTATTCGTGTGGAACTGTGAGACTTTAAGTACAATTACTCTTTAAGTACAATACTGAAATACTTCGTGATATTTTTTGATTATGCATGTTATGTCTAATGCCTGTTTAATTTAAAACAGCTAAATTTAAAACAAACATCTTTAACTAGGGCTTAGAGCCTGTGATGTGATTGACGCAATGATAGAAGTGCATTTTTTCCTAATACGTTTTTGTTGATTAAAACTACAAAGTTTATTAGTTATTAAGATTTAATTTTGAAACTCATGTAACTCGTTGCCTTAATACAATAAAGAGAAGTATAATACTGTGTACGGGTTTTATTTAAAAACGTTATGTATTCCAAAAACAGAGTGTCACGGTCATTCAGAGAACGTTAACGTCATTGTGAGAACTGCACTGTCATTTCGGGAACACCCCCATCATTTTCGGGAACGCCACAAAAAGGGAAATATATCACTAATTAGTAAAGTTATAATTTGATATTGCATTACAAGATAAAATAGCCTATAGAACAATTGTATTTATGTCATAAATAAATAACGTAGTGCAAGAATTTATGCAATAAATTGAAATCAAGGATCAGAATTCACACCAATTGTAAATGTATGGACATGAATATCAAAAATGAGTATTTTAATTATAAAAATATACAAAATAACAACATTTTCTTATTTAGGTTTATTACAAATCGTTGAAGGAGATTTTAAAATAGGTTGGTTATATTATTGATAAAAAAAAAAATATAAAAGTGTTCCCGAAATGACCTATGACTCTGCCATTTTTCTTTTTAACAGGTATAATTCCAAAATTATCATATTTTGTGCGCGCCTCTTCACAGAAAAGTTAAATGGTATTTGACACAACATACTGCTCTTGTTAGTTTTCTTCTAAAAAAATATTGATTTCTCAGATATTTGAAAACCTAAAATGTCAACCTCTCTGATTTTGACCCATAAAGCTCATATTCTGCAGTAACCGCTTATGACAAGATAGAAACTGATATTTTTTTAATAAAATGGTTTAATGTCCATAGAGTAGATAAGTCAACGTAAGAACTGTCGATTAATTGTAAGCAAACAAACAACAGATTTACATACATTTTTATTGTGTAAATAAATTGAAAGAGACAATCTAAGGTCTAGTACCTATACCTACAATAAAATACAATGACATAAATCCGCCAAACGCTTCGTCATACATAACTGACGACCTGAATGGCCGAGTCGGCAGTGATCCTGCCTACAAAGCCAAGGGTCCCGGGTTCGAGTCCCGGTGGGGGCAAATATTTGTTTGATGAGAACGGACGTTTGTACCCTAGTCATGGTTGTTTATCTATCTAAGTATAATATTTATCTATATAAGTATGTGTGTCGTTGTCTATAGTACCCAAGATACAGGGAATCCTAGTTTGGGGCTAGATCAATGTGTGTAAATAGTGTCCGTGTGTGTGTGTAAATAGTGTCCGAGGTATTATTATTATTATTATTATAACTAAACTTAAGAAACAAATTACAAATCTATAAAAATAAACCGCCCCAAGAAACGCCCGCACCAAACGTGCCCATTACCGCGCTGCACAGCTTTACTTACTGGCACATATATTGCTTCTGGCCCCACACTAGGATACCCTGTGTCGTGGGAACCAGAAACAGCGACCTCAGACACGTTTATATGTGTGGTGTGACGTCGTATCCAAGACCTGAGAATTTTTTCTCCTTTATCCCCCGCCGGGGATCGACCCCGGGACCTCTCGCATGGTAGGCAGGTCGGTGAGGGCGTCACTTTTAAACCGAAGATATCTCGAAATTCTCGCAGCTTTCCCTGCCAATGACGTCACGCGTGTTCGGAGTCTCGGTCACACCCTTAAATCATGATGTGTATTAACAAAATGTTGACTCAACTTTAGACAGACAGTGAGTTATGATCTCAACAAAATTAATATCCACTACTCCCTCCCCTTAAGTCTCTGGGTAGGTATTAAAATTGGGCCAGTATTTAATCGCACAGTAAAAACACTTTTTATGTTTTAAGAGTCAGAGTCAGAGATTCAATTTTTTTATTGAATATAAATTATCTTATTCAACGTCAAAATTATACTTACTTATAACTACAAGTCAATTTTTTTATATAAAAAAAGACCACCGTTTCGGTAAGTATTTCTGTTGTTCTTACATGTTTAACCTTATACGAAGGATAAAGGGAGCTTCGCTTCGCTCACCCCCTTTACCCTTCACCTAAGCTACCGCAGTATTTTGCCCTGATATTTGCAGTGAAAATCAGTATATTTGCTGTGCAAATCAGTATTATTGATGTGCAGTTTAATATTTCCCTTAAAATTGAAGCGCCACTAAAGAAGACACTTCCCAAATCCAGAAATAATATAGCTATACTCATAAGAATGAATCGCTGTTGGACTTAGTAAATCTCTGAAATGGCCAAATCGGTTTGTATGATTCCTATTTGGTCTTATTCTCCTCAGTCCAGGGGAGGTTTGGGTAAAAATAAAATAAGGAAAAACGCAGAGAAACAAACAAAAAATCAAAAAACGATTTGTATGGGAAGTGGAAAAGTCCTAGATTGCTATCGCTTTGTCTTCAATTAATTAGGTAAGTCATATACAACCTCATTATTGGTAGCGGACTTTATGCTCCACACTGTGCGATGTAAAAGTTAATATTTATTCATTTTAATTACATTAACTGACTTTAAAAAAGGAGGAGTTTCTCATTTCCGCTGTATATTTTTTTATTGTTTGTTACCTCAAAACTGGTACTATTTATGAACCTGTTTAATTATTTGCTATTGCGGTCTCGTCCGCTTTGGCTCTGGCAGAATATCAGCGTCACAGATTCGTCTGTGACATCGCTGAGTCAGGGCCATTTCATTGTCGTGGTACAGTCACGGTGCCACATAGTGATCCTTACTTTCCATATTTTTGCTGTTAATTATAATTATTTTCATTGTTTTATTTAATTTCTTTGATGTTTTTTGTCATTATTAATTTTGTGTGGTTTGCAATATGTCAATAACCAATAACGTTTTTCTGTTTGTACCGAACAATGAATAAATGCATTATCTATCTATTTATTTTTTTAATTGAAAGGTTGAGCATTCAGATTGGTCCCAGTTTTTGAAAATTAGAAATCGGTCTAGTAGCTTGGTTTCTGAACCAAAAAGACTGGAATTATGATATAATCCAGGTAAACGAAATAGCGTATTATTGTTTTACTTTGAATTATGATTGGTGATTAAGGTCCGTACCGTATATATTTGTTTATAATGTCATGTAATACGTGTGGACTCGACTGTCAGACAGACAGATTTCGAAGTCTTGTTTTCGTGTATTTTGATGACATTCGCAGCCTCAGCGGGGGGGAAGAAATAGGGCTTGGGATTTTTAAAGTTATTAACATGGTGACTTATGTGTGGTGTTTACGTTCTTTGTTTGCATTTTTTCACTTATGTGCCATATGTTCGTATTGTATTAAGCTCACTTTTCACTGTGGGATGTAATAAGTAGGGATGCAACGATACGCCTCTTTGCCGATACGATACCGATACGCTTATAAAAATATCGGCGATACCGATACCGATACCGAGACGCTTATTGAATTGAAAATGAAGGTTAAATAGATGAAATACAAGTCAGGTTAATTTTTATATGGTAATATAAAAGTACAGACATGTTGATACAGTTTTAGATTAACATAAATCAGGTTTTAGTTTAAAAATAGAGCGCAGGTTTTCCCCCTAGTTAGTGCCTCGTTTGCAACGTGCAAATAGACGAGACAACTCGCGCGTTTACATTACATTTTTAAAGCGAAAAATTTGTAAAGTATCGTTGTATCATCATCATCATCAAAAGTAAAGTATCGTCGGCCATAAAAATATCGCCGAGTCCGATATGTCGGCAAACCTGCAATATCGCCGATATATCGGTATCGGTATCGTATCGGTTGCATCCCTAATAATAAGTAGGTATTACATAGTGAAATGAGAAAGCTTTATTATATTATTGATTATCGGAAGACAGATTTCGTAGTCTCCTAATTTCCGATAACGATCTGTCATCATGTGGTCGATTTAATAATTTGTTTGCGTCCAAATCTGACTAGACTTTCAAACTTCTGACTCGGCTTAGCGCATCATATGTTTGTCCTTTTGCAATCATTTTTTTTGCCAAAGTCAGTCAAAGCTTTTTTGAGGGTTGTACCGTATAGTTTATGAACTGTGACCGTCCAGCTTTATATTCGGTGCTTACCTATGAAATTGGCGAATTTTTCTTCCAGATTCAGGAGTTCATAATTCGAGTAATTCAATAGCTATTTCCAGTTTTTTTTTATTGTTTTAAAATTAATTTCAATATCTTATTTATTTATTTACTGATTAGAGAGTTTACAGCACATACGATACAAATAAGACAAAAAGGTAAACTTATCTTTGGCCAATTACAACTCTCATTATTAGAGACTAAGCAGGTATGATAGAAAGCAAACAGTTTACATTAAAAAGAAAAATTAAATTAAATCAAAAATTAAATTAAATTACATCAAAATTACATTATTGTGGTTATGTGAGTGAGTGTGTGTATATGGGACTATGTGTATGTGAGTGTGTCAGGGTGTGTGTATGGTAGAGAGAGAGAGAGAGAGAATTTAACCCTCTTGTTACCAGCGTTTGATAAAACGATCAATTTTGTTTCATAGGATTTGAACCTTATCTTAAAGTGTTAAAGTTCAAAATAGCGATCCAATTTTAAACAATCTAGTAACATCTAGGTTAAATGATTATGCAGGAACAGAAGGCAGGCTTACCTTTGTTCCTTAAGCAACGACATAATCCGGTTTTTGAAGAGCGGCTTTGATGAAAAATCTTACATGTACTTATTAAATTTTCTTTTAATTTTCAGTTTGATAACTAAAATGTTATCTTCAAAATCAGTGCCTCCTAAATGTCATCCATTTTCATGATAATATTCGTCATATTTTTTTACAGCTGACACTTTTCAAAAATTACATAAAATTTTCTGTTAGCTAAATGTTGTCTCATTCATACACACAAAGTTTATAAAATTAGGATCTGTCATTCCTAAAAACAAATACAAAAATGTTTATGCTGAAAATTGAGTTAACTTCAATTTCTCCATACAAAACGCCAATTTCATATGTGAGGACCTAATATATACGACGCTCCACAGCTCCGTAACCCCTTATTGCCTGAAGGGTAATACTTGATGGTGGTATGTATGTATGGGTGTGCAACCATTTCTATCTTTTAGCCTCAGACCAATAGTTGCGTCATCATTTTGTACTAAGACGACATTCATAATATTTCTCTATATAAGTATGTGTATCGTTGTCTAGTACCCAAGGTACAGGGAATCCTAGTTTGGGGCTAGATCAATGAGTGTAAATAGTGTCCAAGGTATTATTATTATTATTACCCCGCAGGGGAGGAAGAAATAGGGCTTGAACTTGAAGTCGTTTTTTTTTTTTAAATACTTGGTGATTGTTCAATGACCAACTATGTTATTACCTATATGACGACCCGAATGGCCGAGTCGGCAGTGACCCTGCCTACGAAGCCAAGGGTCCCGGGTTCTATTCCCGGTGGGGGCAAATACTTGTTTGATGAGAACAGATGTTTGTACCCTAGTCATAGTTGTTTATCTATCTAAGTATAATATTTATCTATATAAGTATGAGTATCGTTGTCTAGTACCCAAGATACAGGGAGTCCTAGTTTGGGGCTAGATCAATGAGTGTAAATAGTGTCCAAGGTATTATTATTATTATTACCCCGCAGGGGAGGAAGAAATAGGGCTTGAACTTGAAGTCGTTTTTTTTTTTAAATACTTGGTGATTGTTCAATGACCAACTATGTTATTACCTATATGACGACCCGAATGGCCGAGTCGGCAGTGACCCTGCCTACGAAGCCAAGGGTCCCGGGTTCTATTCCCGGTGGGGGCAAATACTTGTTTGATGACAACAGATGTTTGTACCCTAGTCATAGTTGTTTATCTATCTAAGTATAATATTTATCTATATAAGTATGAGTATCGTTGTCTAGTACCCAAGATACAGGGAGTCCTAGTTTGGGGCTAGATCAATGAGTGTAAATAGTGTCCAAGGTATTATTATTATTATTACCCCGCAGGGGAGGAAGAAATAGGGCTTGAACTTGAAGTCGTTTTTTTTTTTTAAATACTTGGTGATTGTTCAATGACCAACTATGTTATTACCTATATGACGACCCGAATGGCCGAGTCGGCAGTGATCCTGCCTACGAAGCCAAGGGTCCCGGGTTCTATTCCCGGTGGGGGCAAATACTTGTTTGATGAGAACAGATGTTTGTACCCTAGTCATAGTTGTTTATCTATCTAAGTATAATATTTATCTATATAAGTATGAGTATCGTTGTCTAGTACCCAAGATACAGGGAGTCCTAGTTTGGGGCTAGATCAATGAGTGTAAATAGTGTCAAAATTATACTTACTTATAAGTAAAAGTCAATTTTTTTATATAAAAAAAGACCACCGTTTCGGTAAGTATTTCTGTTGTTCTTACATGTTTAACCTTATACGAAGGATAAAGGGAGCTTCGCTTCGCTCACCCCCTTTACCCTTCACCTAGGCTACCGCAGTATTTTGCCCTGATATTTGCAGTGAAAATCAGTATATTTGCTGTGCAAATCAGTATTATTGATGTGCAGTTTAATATTTTCCTTAAAATTGAAGCGCCACTAAAGAAGACACTTCCCAAATCCAGAAATAATATAGCTATACTCATAAGAATGAAACGCTGTTGGACTTAGTAAATCTCTGAAATGGCCAAATTGGTTTGTATGATTCCTATTTGGTCTTATTCTCCTCAGTCCAGGGGAGGTTTGGGTAAAAATAAAATAAGGAAAAACGCAGAGAAACAAACAAAAAATCAAAAAACGATTTGTATGGGAAGTGGAAAAGTCCTAGATTGCTATCGCTTTGTCTTCAATTAATTCGGTAAGTCATATACAACCTCATTATTGGTAGCGGACTTTATGCTCCACACTGTGCGATGTAAAAGTTAATATTTATTCATTTTAATTACATTAACTGACTTTAAAAAAGGAGGAGTTTCTCATTTCCGCTGTATATTTTTTTATTGTTTGTTATGTACCTCAAAACTGGTACTATTTATGAACCTGTTTAATTATTTGCTATTGCTGTCTCGTCCGCTTTGGCTCTGGCAGAATATCAGCGTCACAGATTCGTCTGTGACATCGCTGAGTCAGGGCCATTTCATTGTCGTGGTACAGTCACGGTGCCACATAGTGATCCTTACTTTCCATATTTTTGCTGTGTTAATTATAATTATTTTCATTGTTTTATTTAATTTCTTTGATGTTTTTTGTCATTATTAATTTTGTGTGGTTTGCAATATGTCAATAACCAATAACGTTTTTCTGTTTGTACCGAACAATGAATAAACGAATTATCTATCTATTTATTTTTTTAATTGAAAGGTTGAGCATTCAGATTGGTCCCAGTTTTTGAAAATTAGAAATCGGTCTAGCAGCTTGGTTTCTGGTAACCAAAAAGACTGGAATTATGATATAATCCAGGTAAACGAAATAGCGTATTATTGTTTGACTATGAATTATGATTGGTGATTAAGGTCCGTACCGTATATATTTGTTTATAATGTCGTGTAATACGTGTGGACTCGACTGTCAGACAGACAGATTTCGAAGTCTTGTTTTCGTGTATTTTGATGACATTCGCAGCCTCAGCGGGGGGGAAGAAATAGGGCTTGGGATTTTTAAAGTTATTAACATGGTGACTTATGTGTGGTGTTTACGTTCTTTGTTTGCATTTTTTCACTTATGTGCCATATGTTCGTATTGTATTAAGCTCACTTTTCACTGTGGGATGTAATAAGTAGGGATGCAACGATACGCCTCTTTGCCGATACGATACCGATACGCTTATAAAAATATCGGCGATACCGATACCGATACCGAGACGCTTATTGAATTGAAAATGAAGGTTAAATTTTTATATGGTAATATAAAAGTACAGACATGTTGATACAGTTTTAGATTAACATAAATCAGGTTTTAGTTTAAAAATAGAGCGCAGGTTTTCCCCCTAGTTAGTGCCTCGTTTGCAACGTGCAAATAGACGAGACAACTCGCGCGTTTACATTACATTTTTAAAGCGAAAAATTTGTAAAGTATCGTTGTATCATCATCATCATCAAAAGTATCGGCCATAAAAATATCGCCGAGTCCGATATGTCGGCAAACCTGCAATATCGCCGATATATCGGTATCGGTATCGTATCGGTTGCATCCCTAATAATAAGTAGGTATTACATAGTGAAATGAGAAAGCTTTATTATATTATTGATTATCGGAAGACAGATTTCGTAGTCTCCTAATTTCCGATAACGATCTGTCATCATGTGGTCGATTTAATAATTTGTTTGCGTCCAAATCTGACTAGACTTTCAAACTTCTGACTCGGCTTAGCGCATCATATGTTTGTCCTTTTGCAATCATTTTTTTTGCCAAAGTCAATCAAAGCTCTTTTGAGGGTTGTACCGTATAGTTTATGCACTGTGACCGTCCAGCTTTATATTCGGTGCTTACCTATGAAATTGGCGAATTTTTCTTCCAGATTCAGGAGTTCATAATTCGAGTAATTCAATAGCTATTTCCAGTTTTTTTTTATTGTTTTAAAATTAATTTCAATATCTTATTTATTTATTTACTGATTAGAGAGTTTACAGCACATACGATACAAATAAGACAAAAAGGTAAACTTATCTTTGGCCAATTACAACTCTCATTATTAAAGACTAAGCAGGTATGATAGAAAGCAAACAGTTTACATTAAAAATAAAAATTAAATTAAATCAAAGATTAAATTAAATTACATCAAAATTACATTATTGTGGTTATGTGAGTGAGTGTGTGTATATGGGACTATATGTATGTGAGTGTGTGAGGGTGTGTGTATGGTAGAGAGAGAGAGAGAGAATTTAACCCTCTTGTTACCAGCGTTTGATAAAACGATCAATTTTGTTTCATAGGATTTGAACCTTATCTTAAAGTGTTAATGTTCAAAATAGCGATCCAATTTTAAACAATCCAGTGACATCTAGGTTAAATGATTATGCAGGAACAGAAGGCAGGCTTACCTTTGTTCCTTAAGCAACGACATAATCTGTTTTTTGAAGAGCGGCTTTGATGAAAAATCTTACATCTACTTATTAAATTTTCTTTTAATTTTCAGTCTGATAACTAAAATGTTATCTTCAAAATCAGTGCCTCCTAAATGTCATCCATTTTCATGATAATATTCGTCATATTTTTTTACAGCTGCGACTTTTCAAAAATTATATAAAATTTTCTGTTAGCTAAATATTGTCTCATTCATACACACAAAGTTTATAAAATTAGGATCTGTCATTCCTAAAAACAAATACAAAAATGTTTATGCTGAAAATTGAGTTAACTTCAATTTCTCCATACAAAACGCCAATTTCATATGTGAGGACCTAATATATACGACGCTCCGCAGCTCCGTAACCCGTTGTTGCCTGAAGCGCAGTACTAGATGCTGGTATGTATGGGTGTGCAACCATTTCTATCTTTTAGCCTCAGACCAATAGTTGCGTCATCATTTTGTACTAAGACGACATTCATAATATTTATCTATATAAGTATGAGTATCGTTGTCTAGTACCCAAGGTACAGGGAATCCTAGTTTGGGGCTAGATCAATGAGTGTAAATAGTGTACAAGGTATTATTATTATTATTATTATTACCCCGCAGGGGAGGAAGAAATAGGGCTTGAACTTGAAGTCGTTTTTTTTTTTAAATACTTGGTGATTGTTCAATGACCAACTATGTTATTACCTATATAACGACCCGAATGGCCGAGTCGGCAGTGACCCTGCCTACGAAGCCAAGGGTCCCGGGTTCTATTCCCGGTGGGGGCAAATACTTGTTTGATGAGAACAGATGTTTGTACCCTAGTCATAGTTGTTTATCTATCTAAGTATAATATTTATCTATATAAGTATGTGTAACGTTGTCTAGTACCCAAGGTACAGGGAATCCTAGTTTGGGGCTAGATCAATGAGTGTAAATAGTGTACAAGGTATTATTATTATTATTATTATTACCCCGCAGGGGAGGAAGAAATAGGGCTTGAACTTGAAGTCATTTTTTTTTAAATACTTGGTGATTGTTCAATGACCAACTATGTTATTACCTATATGACGACCCGAATTGCCGAGTCGGCAGTGACCCTGCCTACGAAGCCAAGGGTCCCGGGTTCTATTCCCGGTGGGGGCAAATACTTGTTTGATGAGAACAGATGTTTGTACCCTAGTCATAGTTGTTTATCTATCTAAGTATAATATTTATCTATATAAGTATGTGTAACGTTGTCTAGTACCCAAGGTACAGGGAATCCTAGTTTGGGGCTAGCTCAATGAGTGTAAATAGTGTACAAGGTATTATTATTATTATTATTATTACCCCGCAGGGGAGGAAGAAATAGGGCTTGAACTTGAAGTCGTTTTTTTTTTTAAATACTTGGTGATTGTTCAATGACCAACTATGTTATTACCTATATGACGACCCGAATGGCCGAGTCGGCAGTGACCCTGCCTACGAAGCCAAGGGTCCCGGGTTCTATTCCCGGTGGGGGCAAATACTTGTTTGATGAGAACAGATGTTTGTACCCTAGTCATAGTTGTTTATCTATCTAAGTATAATATTTATCTATATAAGTATGAGTATCGTTGTCTAGTACCCAAGATACAGGGAGTCCTAGTTAGGGGCTAGATCAATGTGTGTAAATAGTGTCCAAGGTATTATTATTATTATTATTATTATTATATTTTTATGAATTTTTCATTTCACTCTTGTAATAAAGAGGTTCTGATACACGGGCTTACGCCAAGTGCTTATCTACTAAAGATCACGGTCCTTGCCCATGAGTTTTCGTACAATTCTACATGTATTTAGTATTGTTGCTTTTTGAAGAAGTATGTGTGTGGATCTGGGTATATTTAGTGTTTTGAGACTAGTGTGTAATGTGTATGGGATGACTCCTGTGGATGAGATGACTATTGGGATGGTTTTGACAGATTGTACCTGCCATTGTGTTTTAATTTCAATGGCAAGGTCTGTGTATTTTGTGTTTTTTTCTGTAAACGTTGTGGTAAGGTTGTGTGTATTTGGTATGGCTATATCTATGAGAAATACTGTTTTGTTTTGTTTATCGTGGAGAGTTATGTCAGGCCTGTTGAAATGAATAGTTTTGTCTGTAATTATAGTTCTGTCCCAGTAGAGTTTAAAGTCTGTTGATTCTAAAACTGTTTGAGGTGTGTATTTATAGTAGGCTGTTTTTTGTGCAATCAATTTGTATCTGAATGCGAGGTGTTGGTGTATGATGGCTGCAACTTGGTCGTGGCGATGTTTATAATCTGATTGTGCGAGTGATCTGCAGGCTCCTGTGATATGCTGTATTGTTTCTGAACTATTGTGGCACTGTCTGCACATGTCGCTTGCCATTGTGCGGTCGTGTATGATATGTTTTATGTAGTTACGAGTATCTATAACCTGGTCCTGTATGGCTAACATAAATCCCTCCGTTTCCGGGAACAGCTCGCCTTTCTTAAGCCACGCGTTCGACGCAGTTTTGTCGACGTTAGGGTTGGCTAAGTCTAAGCGGTGTCTGCCGTGGAGGGATTTTCGTGTCCAGATGTCGATTTTCTGTTGCGGTTTGATGATAGTTTCATTTATCTGAGCTTGATGGTCTTGTAGGTTAAGTGGAGTATGTTTAAAGTCGGACTGAGCGACGGCATTGTGCAGGGTTGAGTGCGATGATTTAGCGTGAAAGAACCTTCTTAGTGTGGTGATTTGTTTGTTGTGTAAATTTTTTAAGTCTATTATTCCCCTTCCTCCTTCATTATTATTATTATTATTAATTTTCTCTTCAACACGACATTTAAAGGTATGTATTTTACATAACATTTTAGGTGGTACGAAGTTCACCAGGAGAGCTAGTTTTATGATATAATTAAAGACACTAATGTCAATATATTTTTATTTTTTTTATTTAAATTGTATTTTACTGATACATAATGCCCAATTATGTACAGTTACATACACTAGTTTATCTACACACATATCATAAGCTCTCTTTGATGCGTTCAGGGACCGCATGTTTGACCGGCATTATGGCTCCAACTTCACAGACAAACTAGGGGCGGCACGCAGGCGGGCGTCGGCGTTCGAAATTTAAATGTCATAATATGTAGAAAATTTATACATTGTGGTCATAATGTTCAATATTCAGATAAGAAATGAGTTTTTACAAAGTAGTTTAACATTATAATGATCGTAACGTGCGGTTTTTGAACGCAGTAAAGAGAGTTTATGATACGTGTGTAGATAAAATTTATTAAAAAACTAATTTAGACGACATACGCAGCCCAATATGTATGCGAACCAACCGTGTCAATTCCGTAAAAATAGGTCTGCCAGTTAGAACTGTCACAGCAAATACACTCTTAACTATGAGTCATAAGGGCGACTGAGAGCTGGTGCAATGCGCCATCGTATTACACGCGAAGTAGGTAAGTTTGATCAGCTGATCAGTTGATCGCTGTGATTGACCTATGGGAGCCCCAAAAAAAATTCTTCGTATGTGACAATGTTTTCTCGCGGAAAGTTGTTCGTAATGATGGGATGGGTAGGTACAATACGATTAAAATCAATTAAAGATTCGGCTTTTCTCGGATACCATCGCCTAAATCCGGAGACGGAAATGACACGAAATACATTACCGCGATTTCTTTTAGGTAGCATTCAATTTGAAGTATCATAGACGCAATGTATAGATAGCACCTGCCAAGATGACATTACTAACAGGTAGACCTAAGAAATGTATTATGCAGAAGCGACATGAATTGGAACATTAATAACATCTATAACATGGGACCATCACGGAAGTGTACCCTATCAATTGTTTTTTGATGATATTTATATTCTTCTTTTTTAAATAAATTAGCTTCTTTTAATAAATAGTTATATACATTATTGACAATTTCACGAGATTGAGCAACAACTTTTTTACCACGCTTTAAATTTGTTGAAGCCATGATACTTATCTATTGTAAGTTACTTTTGATAAAATTTGATAGAATCGGATATTTTCACGAATGAAATTAGCGTTCATAAACATAAATGTACATACCTACGTATGTATATACGTCACACTGTTTTTATTGACACAATAATTTTTCTTATTTCAATATAAAGGTTGTGCTAGTTTTGAGCTACAAAGGAGGTTTTGTTGCTCATATCGTTCTTGTATTGTATTCAATAAGACAACGAGTAATATAATTAAAGGTCATATCTGTACATTGATAACTCTATGTGAGAGACGAGGGATTCACGACAATTTCCGAGGTTGGCCGAATCTTCAACTGATTTTAATCGTATTGTACTATCATTCCCTAAAATATGGTCAGCTGATGAAACGTCAGTATTCTGCCCCACGGTGTAGACAGCGCAATGTTTCTAGCCACAGATCTTTCAGAAATATGGTCAGCTGATGAAACGTCAGTATTCTGCCCCACGGTGTAGACAGCGCAATGTTTCTAGCCACAGATCTTTCAGAAATATGGTCAGCTGATGAAACGTCAGTATTCTGCCCCACGGTGTAGACAGCGCAATGTTTCTAGCCACAGATCTTTCAGAAATATGGTCAGCTGATGAAACGTCAGTATTCTGCCCCACGGTGTAGACAGCGCAATGTTTCTAGCCACAGATCTTTCAGAAATATGGTCAGCTGATGAAACGTCAGTATTCTGCCCCACGGTGTAGACAGCGCAATGTTTCTAGCCACAGATCTTTCAGAAATATGGTCAGCTGATGAAACGTCAGTATTCTGCCCCACGGTGTAGACAGCGCAATGTTTCTAGCCACAGATCTTTCAGAAATATGGTCAGCTGATGAAACGTCAGTATTCTGCCCCACGGTGTAGACAGCGCAATGTTTCTAGCCACAGATCTTTCAGAAATAGATACTAACTACACTTCACTACATTAAGCAAAGTCGAGTTTACCGCAAGTTAGACTTAAAACAAGTATATATAATTATGGAGCCGCCATGCGAATGAAATCTGGAATCTGAAGGACAAGTTGTACTGAAAAAAAGACGATCAAGTGCGAGTCCAACTCGCGCACGAAGGGTTCCGTACCACCGTACAGTGATAGGGATGGTGTGGAGTGAATAGTTTAGATTTTACATGGCAAAATGTTGTTTACAAAGTTATTGGTGCGGCTACTTTCACACTCCGTGCAGGTAACCAGGTGCATTCATAGGTTTGTATGTAGTATTGAAAGAATTGATTTTCATATATTTTCATATTCTTTATTGCACAGAAAACATAGATAAACAGACAGTTACAATAAATTTTATAGGCAAAGGCGAGCTTATCTCTAAAAAGAGATTTCTTCCAGAAAACCTAGGCAAGACAGGAGTGTTTATGAAAAAGGATAGTCCTAGTGCGCAATAAAACTGTATACATACGTACGAAAATTACTTTTAAAATATAAATAAAATATACCTAATAATATATATATATATATATATATATATATATATATACAGGGTATAATGATAGTACATATATATATATATATATATATATATATATATATATATATATATATATCTCATATATACATATATATATATATACAGGGTGTTTTGGGGAAAAGAGTGTAGGTATTTTGCAGATGGACAGGGTCGGTCCTTACGATCATTTTATAGTATGGGAACCATGGTCCGATATCCTTTAGTTTTTAAGTTATGTGTTAAAAACTGATTTTATTAAATCTTTACACTTTTTGGGCTACCAAGCTAAAAAATAAACACAGCTTCAGATTAAATACAGTTTTTTTATATATATATCTCTTAACTATATAAAATACACTAGATAGCATGCCCATATATAAACTAAAAAATATCATACATATACTTACATAAATATGATACCGATTACCGAATTGTTGTATGGGAGCCCACTTAAATATTTATTTCATTCTATTTTTTAGTGTTTGCTGTTATAGCGGCAACAGAAATACATCATCTGTGAAAATTTCATCTTTCTAACTATCACGGTTCATGAGTTACAACCTGGTGACAGACGGACGGACGGACAGCAGAGGCTTAGTTATAGGGTCCCGTTTGGCACCCTTTGGGTACGGAACGCTTGAAACGCAAGATTTGCTATTTAATAAAATAAAATAAAATATTTTGCTTATCTATCAAAACACACAGTAGTCGACTAATTTGACACTTATGTTGCCATTTTTGTCTACATTAACCGCGAAACTGTGCACGCTTTTACGCGTACACGGAGTACGCGCAAAATAATACATGCTTTAGGAGTGCAGAACTCCTAAAGCATGTATTATTGCTACGTATGCAGAATACGTAGCAACTTGGAACTCTGCTATGGACCGAGCGACCGAAGCGTCCAGTTTCGAGATGCTTTCGTCCGTCTGTCTGTGCAGTTTCGAGATGCTTTGGTCCGTCTGTCTGTGCAGTTTTGAGATGCTTTGATCCGTCTGTCTGTGCAGTTTCGAGATGCTTTGGTCCGTCTGTCTGTGCAGTTTCGAGATGCTTTGGTCCGTCTGTCTGTGCAGTTTTGAGATGCTTTGATCCGTCTGTCTGTGCAGTTTCGAGATGCTTTGGTCCGTCTGTCTGTGCAGTTTCGAGATGCTTTGGTCCGTCTGTCTGTGCAGTTTCGAGATGCTTTGGTCCGTCTGTCTGTGCAGTTTCGAGATGCTTTGGTCCGTCTGTCTGTGCAGTTTTGAGATGCTTTGATCCGTCTGTCTGTGCAGTTTCGAGATGCTTTGGTCCGTCTGTCTGTGCAGTTTTGAGATGCTTTGATCCGTCTGTCTGTGCAGTTTCGAGATGCTTTGGTCCGTCTGTCTGTGCAGTTTCAAGATGCTTTGGTCCGTCTGTCTGTGCAGTTTCGAGATGCTTTGGTCCGTCTGTCTGTGCAGTTTCGAGATGCTTTGGTCCGTCTGTCTGTGCAGTTTTGAGATGCTTTGATCCGTCTGTCTGTGCAGTTTCGAGATGCTTTGGTCCGTCTGTCTGTGCAGTTTCGAGATGCTTTGGTCCGTCTGTCTGTGCAGTTTCGAGATGCTTTGGTCCGTCTGTCTGTGCAGTTTCGAGATGCTTTGGTCCGTCTGTCTGTGCAGTTTCTACTTTCCACCCAATTTTGACGAAAATTGGCACATAAGTTCCTTGATATAATAAAAAAAATAAGTCGATCGCAATTTTTGATTGAGGGAAAACTAGGGGGAAAAGAGGGTAAGTTTGCTGTAGCGTTATTTATCGACGGATTTCAATTAAATTTGAGAGGCACTCTAAAGATGTTTGCGAGTTTCTGATGTCTGTTTTTAGTTGTCATAAGTACTACTCGTAAAATAAGATGACCACAACTGTTTACAGTTGTTACTGGTAATACTCGTGAAATAAAATCCTTGATGCTCCAACTAGCAATTAACTTGCACCAGCTAAACTTTTTTGATAAGTTTTTGGCAAACTGGACCTTTTGCTACCACTGGTAAGCGCCTTTAAAAGTTGACAGTTTAAGTTGCTACGTTTGCCTTCGAATCATCGGCGGGGAGGGGTGAACGCAAGTCGGCGGCGCCTCCATAGCCAATTGTCATGGTGGTTTAGTTAGAGGAGGTAACTTTAACAGGTAAAGCTGTTTAACTTGTGTTTAGTTTCTAACTTACTACTCAAAGTAAATAGATTTAGCAATAGCGTGGTTTGTAGTTCAAACTACATACCACGGTTTTGCTACGTCTACTTACTTTGATATACATACATGAGATAATTAATTTAACTTAACCCTTTACTGCATACTAACCCATATATGGTTTCATAGGATTTGAACTTTATTACCGAGCAATAAGGTTGAAAATCGCGAGCCATTTCGGGTCAGGCCATGCATTTAGGGGTTAAGGTCATTTACGGACGATCTAACAGTGATGGCAAAACATCGTGAGGAAACCTTCATTGCTCCATAGCTGCGGCGATGGGCTAGCCCCCTGTCACGCAAAATGGAGTATTGAATAACTGGCTCAAAGTGGGCACAATTGTGCCTCTGCCACCCCGTGTGGGAAAAATGCGTGACGCTATGTTTGTTATGTTGAATTACTATTCCCCTTAGAGTAAGCTAAAGCTGGAATTGTAAGTTCCACTTAAGTAACTGTATAGGGGTTAATCTGGCTCAACACAGACTTGCTGTTAATAATTTTGAAATATTTATTGCTTATCATCAGTTATAATAATGTATATTTGTATTGGTTAAGCACAAGCAGTTTTTAAAAGAGATCTAATAATCAATTTTTGGGAGTTTCTACGCCCTTCTTCTCCCATTGTGGTCCAATGGAGAGAAGTGGCGAAAAATGACGATCGTTAAGTATATGTAAATATCTACAGAAATAAAGAGATTTTATTGATTGATTGATAACTATTCTACGAGACATCTGCAGAGACAGAACGTTACTTAAGCATTAAATTTGTGAAATTTTCAATTCAGAAATTGAAAGTATGACGTAGTACACATTGTGTGTCGTAAAAGTAAACTTAAAAATGCATGAACACTCACTCGACAGGGAATGACATTTCAGTCAGACGATGGCCTGGTAACTTGTCCGCGTCACTGATTTCAGCGGCCCTAGCGATAGCGTGTCGATTACTCGCGTTAGCCATAATAAAGCCAAAGCTTAGTTTTTGAAGGACGTTTTTAAATCGGTTAAGTCATTCAACAATACAGATGCTAGCATTAATTATTCAATATCCCTTCTATTCTCTGCCATTTTTTTATTTTTATCCACACACGTATCATAAACCCTCTTTACTGCGTACAAAAACCGCACGTTACGATCAGCATAATGTTAAAACTACTTGGTAAAAACTCATTTCTTATCTGAAAAATTACACATTATTACCATAATGTGTAATTTTTCTACACATTATGGCATTCAAATTTCGAACGCCGACGCCCGCCTGCGTGCCGCCCCTAGTTTGTCTGTGAAGTTGGTGCTACAGAACAAGCTAAACAACTGCAGAGCCACAATGCCGGTCAAACATGCGGTTCCTGAACACATCAAAGAGAGCTTATGATATGTGTGTAAAAAAATATTACGAATATTATCATGAAAATGGATGACATTTAGGAGGCACTGATTTTGAAGATAAAATTTTAGTTATCAAACTGAAAATTAAAAGAAAATTTAATAAGTCGATGTAAAATATTGAAATTAATTTTAAACAATAAAAAAAAACTGGTAATAGCTATTGAATTACTCGAATTATGAACTCCTGAATCTGGAAGAAAAATTCGCCAATTTCATATGTGAGGACCCAATATTATCATCCCCTCTTTGATAAGGTGCCGACAGAATACCAGCGTGGCAGGACCTGCATGTAGGCCCTGTGACACATGCTGAGTCGGAACATATTCGCTGCTTCGACACACGCTGCACGACGTCAATGTGTCAATCAATCAAATTTAATTTTGCGTATTAAATGTAAATTGTACACGTAATATCTTACACCTTTGTTGTGCGTGCTTTTATTCTCTTCTGTTTGATATGTTGTTGTTATTATTGCCTGTAATTGTATGTTTCACCTGTTTATGTTCTTTTGTTTCTTTTTGTATGTAATGTTGTGTGTGTTTTGTAGTCCGAATTAATTTATTTTTATTATATCTCTATTCTATTCTACTCCCAACAAGGGCGCAAAATGTTCAATGGCGCAATTAGCTTGATATCGATTGCGCAATCTTCAAGTACTGTGCTCAAAATTCGAACTTTGAATGGAAGTTTTTTATTTTTTTATTTTTAAATGAATAACTTAAGTTTCCTTGCACGATGGAACCTCCTCCGTGTGTGAGACCGACCCGCTCATGACCAATTTTTCTTATTATTGTGCATATTTTTGTTGTAAGATCAAAGCTTTTTGAATGCGATTTTCTAAACATTCGCATTCGCATTCATTCGGCATTCGCGTCATCCCTGGGGCCCAATTCAAGTAGACAATGGCCGCTCAATGACAATGACGAGACGACGGCAAACGTCAACTTTACTTATTCATTACATTATTCATTCTCATGATTTTATAAAGGCACTGCCTCGGTAGCCGTAAACACTGCGGTAGCTTAGCTACTGAAAACTAATAATAATAATCCTTTATTGCACAGAAAACACAATGGAAAATATAACAAGAACCGTGTGCAAAGGTGAGCTTATTTCATACAAAACTAAGTGGGCCTTACCACAAAAAAATAAACTACCGTTCAACACTTGTTTAACAACAAAAGTGTATGAGATTTGACGTTTGTTTTGAGGTTAAACGCTGTTTAATATTTTTTGTGTTACCACATAGAGTATGTTTTGTTGTTCTTACATGTTCAACCTAACACGAAGGACAAAGGTGGATTCGCTCCGCTCACCCCCTTTACCCTTCACCTAAGCCACCGCAGTGTTTGCGCTGATATTTGAAACCAACCAACCTCATGACGTTCAACATATTGACATTGACGGACACTTGATGCAGTGCTGCCAACATACCCACCCATGTGCCGGCTCCCAATCACATACATTTTCCTTCCTTCCTTTTATAAACCCTTCCCCATTATTGAATGACAAATTTATATTATCAACAATTACCTTAATTTTAACCATAATTGCCAAAACAAAAGATTCTTCAAACGTCAAATAATGGATACCTAAAATTTAACGTTTTCGTCGCGATATATTCACTGAGCGGTCATTGTGCTAGCAGAATCGCGCCCCTGTTATGCATGTATGCGGTGGTAAATCAATGACTGCCGCGAACCTTCTGTGACACAAAGAGAGGCCGGTGACGCGATATGAATTATTCCATCGTAACGGATTCGGCGCGACGTCTAAAGTACATTTCATATAACCATTCCCATCGCCCGTTATGTTGGTTGCAGTTCACGGAAAAGCAAAAAAAAAATTGTGGTTGCTTGCGGTTGCCAAAACCAGATCTCGCTTCTCACTTCAAAAAAATAAGATAGCAGGCACTTAAATCCGACATCTCTTGTGCGACCTTCACCTTTCTTAAAATCACCTTTTTATTTAGTTTAATTTGAAGAATAATAATAAGGATATATATTTAATAAGTAATCGAACTAATATTATAAATCTGAAAGTAGCGATGTTACGATGTTTGGATGTATGGATGTTTGTGTGTTTGTGCCTCAATCACGCTATAACGGGTGAACGGATTCGAATGAAATTTACATAGATATAGTTTATGAGCTAGATTAACATATAGGATACTTTTTATCCGACTGCACCAGAAGGAGGGTAACGTTATCTCGGTAAATGATAATTCATAGGAACACGCATATGACGTTGCGGGCATCAGCTAGTAATAAATATTAGGTGACAATCTTACACAAATCGAACTAGGCCTATAGTAAGCTCAACAAGGCTTGTGTTGTGGGTACTAGCGACGATATATTTAATAGAGATGAATAACTTATGTAAATATATAGAAAACATCTAAGACTAAGAAACAAACATTCATGCTCATCACACAAAAAATGCCCTCACCGGGATTCGAACCCAGGATCGTCAGCTTCGTAGGCAGGGTCACTACCCGCTAGGCTAAGCCGGTCGTCAGAAACCTGCGAAGTTAACTGGCTGTCAATAGGTATTGCTTTCATACTTTTAAACACCTACTTGGTTTTACCATAGATAGTTTTGGTGCCTTGATAATTTGGGGAAGGTATTCTATTCCAATCACTGATATGATATTTTTTCCCTAATTTTGGATAACACGTTTTCACGCTGGTTTCAGTGCTACCAACTAGACGGTGACGGGAAAAGTTATATATATGGAATACACTCTACCTATCAAATGCATGGGCCCTATTACGGTGGTACGACGAAAACGATTTTTTTATTTATATATTTATATTTATATTACCTTCTAGTTAAGAATGCAGTGAGTCATCATCATCAGTGCAACTGCAGGGTAAAGGTATATTGACTCATGACTCTCTAATATTGAGCGACAGGATTGGTTACAGGATGTGGCTAGGCCGGTCAACGATGATTTATATTGGGAATGGGTACAGAAGAGACAGAGTTGTTAGCTTGTCAACGATCGTATATTGAGTGCAAAGAAAAATGGCGGATGACATGACTTATATAATTTGTGAATTGTAAACATAACCATATCTATACTCCATTTCAATAGCATTTCATAATAATGTAAACAGAATGTCAGTTGACATTTGTCTATGATTGAGCGAGATTTGAGTGTTGTACTTACACTGATGTCAAAGGCATTGATCAAAGAGATATAGTTCGCTGTCGATTTTCGATCGATTTTTTTCTATTACTAGTACAAAACCAAGGAGTGGGGCGCGTAATTTCAGCTTAGACGAGCTCTAGCATCATACTAAAAAACTTAATTAAATTGTTTTAGAAAATTTAGTAGAATAGAAAATAACCGAAGATAGAGAAATATCCCAACCTGACGCGCGTCATTCGCTTGTGACAGATTCATCATCACTTGATGTGTCATCATCGGTCACATTTATAATAAAAGGCTGAGTTACAGCGTCGCTAGCCACATCCATAAGGCCGTCTAATTTTTTCATCCTATCCTCTTCGTTTTGAACGTGACCGACGCATTTTGCCCATTGGTCTGCTCCGACTCTCGCCAATCCTTCTTTTAGCAATTTTTTTATTACTGCCAATTTAAAAGATTTATTATTTCTTCCTACGTAAGACTTGACCTGTGCCCAAATCAGTTCTATTGGATTCAACTCACAGTGATATGGAGGAAGGCGTAACACAGTTACTCCTTTAGATGCGGCGAGATCATCGACATATTTTGTTCTATTCTTTTCCTTTACGAATTTTGTGAGTAACTGTGCTTTTATGCGTGATTATAAGCAGATGTCGTCGTTTCTATAATAAATCCAACCAAATCGCAAAGAAAATGTCCTTTATCCAAAATACAAGAAGCAAAGTCGTCGATAATTACTGGAAATGGAAAAACGCAGAGAACTCGGAACAATACCCACTGACACAGGACAGGGACAGTGAATGAAGTAACATTTTTTTTTAAATATATATTTATTCTTTTCACTTTTTTAGGTTCACCTCCTCCTTCGGTAGCTAGATCTCCTTTAAGTTCTTCATTATTCTTTTCATCAACAATTCAACAACAACATTCAACAAATCAATCAATCAAATCGATTGATCGATCGAATCGGATCGATTCAAAAGAATGAACCACACTTACTTTCCAAAGACAATAAGACTTTGATGCGCTTTGATGAGTAAAAAAATAATATGACTTTTTACTAACTATTGAAATATTCGTCGTCCGATATTTTTGCAAGAAAATAACTATCTTAGGGGAGTTACTTGGTGGCGAAATGATGTAAGAACAATAAATGATTCCTTGGTATGTGAATGTGTTCAGGATTGATATTCAAATGTAAGTAGTTACGGCGTAATCGTGTGTGAATTGGCTTGTTTACATTATTATGAAATGCTATTGAAATGGAGTTTACCTACTTGTACTAAACGGACTTGGATATTTGAATATACCAATAGTCCCTCTCAAATATACAATAGGTACAAGTATTTCTTTACAAATTAATAAAAAAAAATATACTTGACTTAAGAGATTTTTAGGTAAATTAATCGATATTTTTATCATTTTTTTTTATTTCATTAAACTTGATTAATATGATCATAATGTACAATTTTAATTTTAAAGCAAAAAAAAATATCAAATTATTTTAAATTAGATTCAACTTTTGCCTTAATTCTAGGAACTTTACTGCATGCACCATCTTTGTAAATATATCAGCCAGCTGGTCTCCTGTGGAAACATGTTCTAACTTTAATATTTTGTTAGCTATTTGTTCTCTGCTGAAATGATACTTAATATCTATGTGCTTAGACCGTTTGTGATTTGATGGGTTATTAGCAATGCTGATACAGCTGTTATTATCTTCGGAGATAGTTATTGGCTTTACTACTGGGATCGAGATACTATTAAGCAACGATTTTATCCAGATAGCCTCACGAACAGCCTCAAACAATGCCATGTATTCAGCTTCAGTTGAGGAAGCGGCGACACTACTTTGCTTACGCGTATTCCATGTAATTGTACAATTATCAAATACCTTAAAAAGGTACCCTGTTGTACTTTTTCTGTCTCGCGAGTCGCCGTCGCCGTCGACGCCTCCCCAATCAAAATCTGCATACCCAACTACAAGGTGTTTGTAATCACATTTTTCATAGGTCAGTTTTAGATGCACAGTTCCCTTTATGTACCTTAGAAGATGTTTTAAGCATTTCCATAGTTCTTAATTATTCTTACTTTGGTACCGACTTAAAATGCCTATGGCTGCACAAATATCAGGCCGTGTGCAAAGCATGGCATACATTAAACAGCCAATGACGTTCCTGCAGGGGGCCTCATAGTGAACGTCCGAGTTTAATGAAGCATGATCCAATTTGGATGGAAATGGTGACTTTGATGTATTACAATCACTCATGGAAAATTTGCTTAAAACACTTTGAAGGTACACATTTTGGTCTAAAGTTAATTTATCTTTAGTTCTCTCTATTCTTATACCAAGGAATAGTTTTATTTCATTTACGTCAGTCATCTCAAACTTTTGCATCAAACAGTTCTTATACCTTTGTAAATTTTGCTTGTCTTTTGTGCAAATCACTAAATCATCAACGTATAAAACAATATATACATTTGATTCCATACTATCCTTATCCAATACATATAAACAAGGATCAACTTGAGAATTCTTAAAACCAATAGCCTTAAGAGCATGATCGAAGCGTTAGAACCAACATCTCGACGATTGCTTTAATCCGTAAAGGGTTTTATTTAATTTACATACTTGATTAGGCTGTGATGTAACACCCTCAGGTACTTCTTCCATATACATATCTTCTTTGAGAATGCCGTTCAAAAGGGCGGTTTTAACGTCCATGTGATGCACTTGTAGATCAAACTGATTTGACAAAGCAAGGATAAATCGAAATGTTGATATTCGAGCAACTGGTGCGAACGTTTCTTCATAATCTTGTTGGTATTTCTGAGTAAATCCGCGCGCTACTAAACGCGCTTTATACCTTGAAGGTTGGCCTAGTTCATTGTTTTTAATAGTAAAAACCCACTTAGAGCTAACTATATTTACATTGTCGGGCCTTTCAACCAAAAACCAGGTTTGATTTTTACTAAGTGACTCAAGTTCAGTATTACGGCTTTTGACCACTTATCAGAATCGTGCCTATTA
This sequence comes from Argyresthia goedartella, assembly GCA_949825045.1. Classification (NCBI taxonomy): domain Eukaryota; kingdom Metazoa; phylum Arthropoda; class Insecta; order Lepidoptera; family Argyresthiidae; genus Argyresthia; species Argyresthia goedartella. The sequence goes on along the minus strand of OX463832.1, from coordinate 3,893,261 downwards.
AATATCTCACTGTAATTGTTCGGTATCGATTCATCATACGTGAGAGATAGGTAATAATCGGGGTCATTCATTTGCTCGTAATTTTTAGCGGGTAGGTTGAGAATTCTCTGACTACGTCTCAGTTTACTGCCTGATGGACCAGCTTCTGAGCTAATGTCAGAAAGAGATTTGTGTTTGCTGCCTATTAACTATGCCGATTCACTGTCAGGCTTGATAATTTCGGCGGGAATTTCAATAGGTTTATTCAACGGCCTAGATGATTCAAAGTTTGATTCATCAAACACAAGGTCTCGCTCGAGCAATAACAAATTTATTATTTTCTACATCAAATAATTTATAACCATTTTGCTCGTATCCGACTAGTATGGCTTTAAAAGATTTCTCGTCAAATTTAGCTTTATGTTCTTTTACATGAACGTAGGCCGTTGAACCGAATACTTTTAAATGACTTATTTTCGGTTTCCTATTTTGCCACTTTTCGTATGGAGTTTTATTAGCGAGCGCTTTGGTGGGTAGTCTATTTGTTAAATACGTGGACGTAAGAATAGCTTCACCCCAGAAGGATTTCTCCAACTTCGCACTTGTAACCAGGGTTCTAGCCATTTCGGTTAGCGTACGATTCATACGCTCCGCTACTCCATTTTGTTACGGCGTTTAGGGCACCGTCAGGTGGTACGTGATTCCCTTACAAACACAAAACTCTTTGAATTCGTTAGAAAGATACTCTCGCCCGTTATCACAATAAAAATTGGTCACTTTGGTATTAAACAGGTTCTCACTTTTAGCTACGTAGTCCTGGAAACATTTTAGTACTTCTGACTTAGCATTCATCAGGTATGTGACTGTGTAGTGTGTGTAATCTTCTATGAATGTAACAAAATAGTGTTTCTCATCAACAGTTGTCGGTGTGATCGGGCCGCAAACATCAGAATGGATGATAAAAAGTGGTCGATTATTTTTGTTACACTTGTCTTTAGACTTAGCAAATGGCAATCGTGACTGTTTACCAAGCACACAAGGTTCGCAAATGTCATTACTAGGAATTAAATTCTTAATCAATCTAGAATCATCGGGGTCAACGACATTTTTGAGCAAAGTGAACTTTTGTTTATTTAAATGACCGAGGCGACTGTGCTATAAATCATAAGATGTTGTATCATGACTTTGATCGAGCGTTTCATTCAAGTTACAGCGAGATCTATTGATTTCAAAAGTTATACTGAATAAATTGTTAGTATTTTCACCAGTCATGTAACATTTGTTATTATTATTGTATACTTGAACTCCGTTGTTACCAAAGTAGTCGACATACCTGTCTGTTGTATGCGGTTTACCGACAGCAAATTGTACCGCACGTCAGGCGAGTACAGAACGTCATCAATGGATACCTAAGTTTGTCGTTACCTCAATCCTCCGTTTACCAAATGCGAGAACAGAGGTACCGTTCTTAGCGACTCCTATTTTTATGGGCGTAGGTAATTCGACGTATGACGTAAAAACTTCCCGAGTGTTCACAATATGGTCTGTCGCACCGGAATCTAAAAGAAAACAGATTTCATCATTAGATAGGTGAGCGGCTGTGGGTAACTTACATTTGGAGAACATAAAAGCGAAACTCTCCTCATCAGTTTGGCGTAGTTCAATGTTATTAGCCGTCCTTCTGTAATTTCTTGACTGGTCATTTTGCAGCGTCTTTTTGTAGAAATGGCAATCCCTTTTGAAGTGGTTTCGGCGTCCGCAATGATCGCAAAACATTCTTGAGAGTTTGTGCGTCAAATTTCCATATGTAGAACTATTTCCTTCAGTGGAATTTCCTTGCGGAAATTTTTGTTTCTTTTGTGGGTAGTTGTGTTTTTCTTCTTACTAGGGCCGGAAGATTCTGCTGCGTAGAACTTCGTTTCGTGCCTGTATGCAACGCCTTGCATTCCGTCGTAGTGTCAGCCTTCAACTTCACTTCTTGATCTAGCCGGCGTGTCTTGACAAAAACCAAATTCAGGTGTTCTTCGCCGAGCGTTTCTAATGCCGTTATGACGCCGTCGTATGAAGCAGGCAATGTTAGCAGTACATGCGATATTTTGTCCATTTCGTCGAGTTTTGCGCCGGCTGATATCAATTCCGTGACAAGATTATCGAACTTAGAGAAATGTTGCAATAAAGACGTGTCTGGTTGCAACTTCAGGTTTAGTAGTTGTTTGCGGAGCGCCAATTGTGTAGCCAGGCTTCTGCGCTCATAGATATTATCTAGGTCAGCCAGGATGGATTTGGCAGTTGCAGAATCTTTTGCAAAATTCAAAAATGAGTCACTCAAATATTCCACAATCGTACCTTTTGCAATTATGTTTTTCTTGAGCCAATCTGCGTCAGGTTCCTCTGGCGTGGGATCTTCCAATAGACTCAGCACTTGCAGCTCCTCCAAAAGTGATTTTATGCGGAATTTCCACGTGCTATACCTTTCGCCATTTAATTGTTGGATATTTCGTTTATTTCGGTTGTCCATTTTGAAAAAAACGCTATTATTTTCACAGCACTGAATTTATGTTACTTTGCGCAACTAGAATCGTGTCGTGGGCCCATAACCTATTGGGAATGGGTACAGAAGAGACAGAGTTGTTAGCTTGTCAACGATCGTATATTGAGTGCAAAGAAAAAATGGCGGATGACATGACTTATATAATTTGTGAATTGTAAACATAACCATATCTACCTACTTGTACTTACTTTTTTTTGCATCTATCCATTTGCAAAGGCATGTATTTAAAAGCTAAACAAATAATCCCCGAATTTTGGATCAAAATATCTCGAAACTGCACCATCATGACTGCATCTCAGAATTCAGCAACAAAACAAAATAAACTTCGCAAACTGTTTAACTACTTATATAAAACCGTTGTACTACGTGATTATCTGACATCTGAATGTAAACCTAACAATTATTTGATTAACAAAAACTTAAAACCAACTTTACTTGAACCTATTATTCTTTGGGGCCCATAAGTTTTAATAATGGAAACACCATATAATCAAATATTGTTTTGTATTAATCAATCAATCAAAAACTCACCTAAATGCAAACATAATAACAACAAAGAACGATAAAGCTGATTTTTAAACATATTTTTTGCAATTGCAATATACTTATATAATGCACGTAAAAAAACAAAATTAAATCGGGTAGATTTAATTGCACAGCAAATATGTTCAACAAAACACTTATGTTTCTTATGCTCTTACATGTTCAAACATTCTAGGTTTCTTTTGCTCCTACATGTTCAACCTAACACGAATGAAAAAGGGTGATTCGCTTCTATCAACCCAATCTTAGTTAGCGCACTCGCCCTGTGGCTCAAGCAGGAATAATTACCAGAGTGAAAAAGTGTTCGAGTTCAGTTAGAATGAACCTTACGTCATTGTACATAAGAGTCCCTGACAGTTCGATTCGCAAACTTTTTCGACGCGTTCTTATACCTGCTTCCTACACTGATATTTGCTGTGATTTCTTTATGTGCGGTTTATTATTTCCCAATTTAAACTAATCACTGTATGATTAAGGAACGTCTTGCTTTAGCAGGGCGTCCACGTTTCCGCTCTGTGCCAATAGGGATGTTGTATATATGTACCCGTAAGATAGTCAAAACCGTTCGTTAATAAACTAACGCGTTAGTTGATTAACTCTCGACATATAGTAAACCAGACCAACAGGGTTTAGGTTTTACGTTTATTTTATTCTTACATGTCAATCTAACACGAAAATTAGAGGGGGCGAGCGCAGCAAACCTAAGCTACCGCAGTGAAGCCCTGGTATTTAGTTTGCAATTGAAGTTTAAACCAGTTTAATATTGAACAGTTTTAACCGTTAGTATATCAACTAACGCGTCATACAGTAAGCAGTACGCTACAGTTTACTATCTGTCGATAGTTGACCAACTAACGAGAAAAAAAAAGTTAGTTTATCAACTAACGGATTTGACAACCTTACGGTGACGTGTGTAATTTTCATTAAAACAGGTAAGAAAACATAAATTTAGGTAGAGTTGTAAGCTTTTTAGGTATAATTATGATAAAATTGTTAAGTATAGTGAGGTAAACAAATATAATGATCACCAAAATATTTTTTTCTTACCCAAAATGGATAAATGAACACCAAAAGTTGCAAAAAATATCAGGGCAAAATACTGCGGTAGCTTAGGTGAAGGGTAAAGGTTAGGTTGAACATGTAAGAACAACAAAAAATACTTAAAACATAAACATAAAAATAAGTTTGGTGATCATTTATCCATTCTGGCAGTCATTTCGAATTTATTGGTAGTAAAATAGGTGCATTTTTGGTAATCGTTTAAACATAAGCCAACATTAATTAGCGTGGTGCAGTAAGAGTGCAGTAAAAGACACCAATTTTAAAAATTCATTTATATGGATAGATAATTTTGAGTGCAAGTCAGTATTTTAGTTTGACCAAGAATAGCTTTGCATTAAAAACGGAATTTGTGTCCGAAAAGCCAAATATTTGTTGTGAACTGGGTAAGAAAGATAGCTTGTTTTGATAGGATTTATGATTTTGTTGTTGGTGCTTGTTTTGAAATGGTTTATCTGTAGAGTTGTCAGTTTTTTGGTAAAACGTAGGTTAATCTGTGAAGATAATTCGTTTGCATATTTTTATTTTGAGCTACAGTAAAATATTCCCCATTTGCAAACAGGTAATTTATTTGATAATTAATTTTTAAATTGCATATTTGTAGATTATTCTCACTCACTGCGATACCGTCCCTGACCATAGTGCAGGAGTCAATGTAATATTCACAGATCAACCCCAATGGGGGTGATCTGTGGTAATATTTTACCCTAAACATAGAACTAACATACATTATAAGAAAACCTATAAATACTATTTTATAGTAGTTTATGTGACTGCTACATAGTGGAGGGTATTAAAACTCGAGAGTTTTAATGCCTAATTATGCACAGTTACATACACTAGTTTATCTACACACATATCATAAGCTCTCTTTAGTGTGTTCAGGAACCGCATGTTTGACCGGCATTGTGGCATTGATAATTGCTTTGCACTTGTTTAGCTTGTTCAGTAGTACCAACTTCACAGACAAACTAGGGGCGGCACGCAGGCGGGCGTCGGCGTTCGAAATTTCAATGTCATAATATTTCAAATTTCGGTATATTATGGTCATAATTTATCAATATTTAGACAAGAAATGGGTTTTTACCAAGTCGTTTAACATTATGCTGGTCGTAACGTGCGGTTTTTGGACGCAGTAAAGAGGGTTTATAGGGAGGAATAAACACTTTCTAACTTTGAACTGCATTCTTAATGCGATCGAACTATAGTGTCAATGACGCGATAACTGTCGGGTATTTTTGGGAGCAGGTTCGATAATTAAATAGTTTTTTGTCGATATTATATTTATATTCAGTATATTTTTTTAAACGGCGGCGACGCGCGTTTTGTAACATGCATACACACATATGCTCACGCCTATTTCCCGGAAGAGGGGCAGGCAGCGACTAAAGACCTCCACCGGCTACGATCCTCGCATCCAGGGGGTTTTAAATATTTAAAGAAACCGCTACAGTCCAGACAGCTGGACGGATTTTAACAAATGAGGTGTCGTTGGATGTGCAGAGACCGTGAGAGTAACAGGCTTTATATCATTTAAGTGAAAAGTCTATAGGTTGGGTTTAAGACCGCAAAATGTAGTTTACAAAGTTATTGGTGCGGCTACCTTCATACTCCGTGTATGTAACCAGGTGCATTCATAATTTTGAACGCGTTATTAAAAGTAAGTGTCACTCGCTAGGTCCACAACTCACAGAGCAACTAGTTTGAGCAATATCCCCTTACTAAAAGGCTAACCGGGCGTTTCTGATAGGACAATTAGCTGTGACAACTTGTTCAACTCATTTGCGCCATTGTGAATGGCTAATGTTTAAACAATTACATATATTCGAAATGACTGCCAGAATGGATAAATGGTCACCAAACTGTGTTTAGATAATAATAATAATACCTTGGACACTATTTACACACATTGATCTAGTCCCAAACTAGGATTCCCTGTATCTTGGGTACTAGACAACGATACACATACTTATATAGATAAATATTATACTTAGATAGATAAACAACCATGACTAGGGTACGTAAACATCCGTTCTCATCAAACAAATATTTACCCCACCGGGACTCGAACCCGGTACTCTTGGCTTCTAGGCAGGGTCACTGCCGACTCGGCCAATCGGGTCGTAAATGATCAACAATCTTCTTTTTATGTTTTGTGTAAGACTTAAGTTTATGTTTTAAGTATTTTTTGTTGTTCTTACATGTTCAAACTAACACGAAGGATAAAGGGGGCTTCGCCTCGCCCACCCACTTTACCCTTCACCTAAGCTGCTGCAGTATTTTGCCCTGATATTTTCTGCAACTTTTGGTGATCATTTACCAATTGTGGTAAGAAAAAAAATATATTTTGGTGATCATTTAAATTGTTCTCATTTTGAATTAATCAGTGATTAATCGCCTGTTACATTTGACCATTCTTTCAGAAACTGGGGGTAAGACAGACAACTGTCAATCTCCATGTACCTGTGAATCACACCCTCTCTTTCTAACACTGGTGCGATACCGTATTGTGAATTCGTGCTTAGCTTTTTGGCAATAACCGTTTGGTTCTACAACGGGTAGGTATTCATTATTTTGGCGTTCAGCTTATCCCTTTTTCACAGTTCGACGACGATGGTTGCCTACTGTAACATTACAAAAACCAACATGCGTCACGGTTTTTTGCAAACCGAGCGGAAGAGTCACAGCTGATGTGCCTGCCTACGTGGTTGATGGGAAAAATCCTGATCAAACCTTCATATCTTCCGCCCAGACAGACATTTTTTATCATAAGTGTTTTTCATGAAAAATCTGCGCCACGAGACAAAAGCTGAAGGCGAGACCCATTTATATAAATAAACATACATACAGAGAAGGCCTGGATTCTGCGGACCGAATAGCACTTAAATACCAGTGACGTGCCACTGGCAGTCCACTTTAGGTATGAAAATACATTATCAGATGTTTCTGTAATGCCGTTCATTTTGATGATTAGAAATTATTTTATTTCTACCATTATTACGAGGACCTGCAATATTTTTTTATATTTATTATTTTCACGAACATTATGTTGAATAGAAAGTGCAGTTTTTATTTAATTAAAGGGATGTTTGTATTTAAACGAATGTCTGTACATCCATGTTTTACCTCCAGCTATTAGACGGTGCACGGCCTCACTAAGAAACCACAAAAATATATTCAACAACACGTATTCTCCATGCAGGCAGTTTGGGCAGCCAGGAAAACAAAAGCTCAAGTCACGCCATTCCCCTGGCCAGCTTGTTGATGCGGTGGACGCGAAAATCGGCTTTATTGTTCAAACTGGAAAGCCCTTTAGTTTCCGCCGCAATTCAGTATTTTTCGCGCACTTCAGAATTTGCTCCATTTTATTATTTCCCGAATAGAAATACTATGATTTATTGCCAAAAATTGCGGTTTCAAACTGACAGTTGACAGTTTAGCGAAAGACCGACAGATAAGACAGCCCTACAGTTCCTGCTGTGGTCTGCGGAGTGAGTTCTAACCACTGCGGTTGCGGGGTCGAGGTCTTATGGATGCCTCATGCCCGCGGCGTCAACTCGGGGGGTCACGTCCCCCCTCCGGTCTTGGGTGGCCCCTAACCTACAGCAACGATGATGTAGATACCATGTGGCCAACACATGGACATTTTGAACATAGAGTAAGTAGAGACAGAGCTATGCGTCAATCCTCTTCTCCTCCTTTCGCTCAGAAAAGGAAACGCAGGCTGACGCCTCAGATAAACGAAACTCATTGCTCCCTTACATAGAAGTCACACATTCATACCTGAAGTGGAACGCCATCTTGGCCATTCAGCGAACAGAATCGGCACCTATAAAGGTTAGACCCTGAAGTAATGAGACGGCAGCTAGCTACACACAAAGCTGCTCGTAGAGGGTTCCTTTATGCGCAACTTGCTTCAAAAACTTGAAAAGCTTTACAAACTTCTTAATACACGTTTTGAGGTTATATTTGAAGTTGGACGTTTTCTTCTAAATGGGAACGTGATAAGCACAGGCATATAATTCATCCGCACGGTTTTTGTTTATTTTAACTGAGATAATGTCTGGTCTTATTTTTATACAAGCTATGTAGGTTAGGTATTTACCAAAAGTTCTGTAAGTGTGTCTTAGAATGTATTTTTAGAAATAATGTAACAAACGTTTATGTAAATCGCTCATGAAGTGGTCGTTAATAGATCATTAAATGGCTGAATGGCGGTTAAAAGTATTTTCTGATGATGAAGGCGTCATTTCATGAGTTGAATATTTTATAACTCTGAGCTTTGGCTGTAAACTGTGGCACGTCATTTTCATTGATCAGAAAAATCGAATGAACTAAAATTACTAATAGTTAATAAAATCTTAAAAGTGATATGACAGATGACCTAAAACTTCATAAAATCCACTTTTTAAACACTAGGGATGGTACCAAACCAATCGGAAAGAATCGAAATTGAAAAAACCGGTCAAGTGCGAGTCTAAATCGCGCACGAAGGCTTCCGTACCACCGTTCAATAGAAGCGATGGTGTGGAGTGAATAGTTTGGATTTTACACAGCAAAATATTGTTTACAAAGTTATTGGTGCGGTTACTTTCACACTCCATGTACGTAACCAGGTGCATCCATAAGTTTTTATGTGGTATTGTTGTATGGGAGCCCCCTTAAATATTTATTTTATCCTGTTTTTTAGTATTTGTTTTTATAGCGCCAACAGAAATACATAATCTGTGAAAATTTCAACTCTCTAGCTAGCTAGGTTCTTGAGATACAGCCTGGTGACAGTCGGACGGACGGACGGACGGACGGACAGCGAAGTCTTAGTAATAGGGTTCCGTTCTTACCTTACGGAACCCTAAAAAGAACGTCTAAATCTATCCAAATTCGCTGCATCCAACTCACAAATGTTTGAAGAGTGTGTAATAAAGGATAAATGATACGATAGTTGTTGGTAGTAGAAGTCCGTTTATTGAACGTGCGTGTACTTATATATATATACCTACCTTATTGCTAACATAGCACTACGTACATTATGTTGTAGTTAACTCTAACATCTAGCGCATCTATTGCACGTACCACCATACTACAAGTGTATCGATTCATTTGATTCATCGATGTTTTTAAGCAATATCTCTTCTTTACTGCTTTGCTAAGAATGACACCCGTCAAGCACCTTGTTGTTTTTTTTGCCACCAAAGTCCTACGTGATACCCTCTTTATTATGCACCGTCGGACCTTATTGGTTAGACTATGGTCACGACAATCTCCGTCGCACACATTAGAAAACATGAATTGATTTTATTGTTGCTTTTATTTTCACGTAAATCATATTGAATAGACCACAAGCAGCATAATAAATACTAAGGTTTATTTCCAAAAATTGTGGGTATTAATGATAGTTGGGCACAAAACGGACCCTACAGCTTCTAGTGACTGGAAGGCACAGGAAGTATGGGACATAGTTTGTAAAGAGATAACTCGGTAATTAATATTTTTGAATTTGATAACACAAGATAACTTCTTAATTATTATTTTCGCTCTAGGCGTGGTATATGTGGGATTCGAGTGCAGAAAGGTTCACAGGTCGAATATTCTAGTGAAATAAATGTTCTTACCAAAATGAGGTCGCCACTGGTAAATCTAGTTACCAGAAATAATTAAAAAGAAAAGTGACAATTTAAACAACAGTTTCTCGACAATGTTCATCTGCTTTATGGATTTTAACCTGGGATATAATTACCTAACAATTTCTATGACCCGGACACTTTGTAACCAAAACTCGGATATTCTTGTAACTAACTCGGACAGTTTTGTAACCAAACTTAAATTGTGAAGGTATTTGTTCTATAGTGTCCAAAAACATCCTAAGTTGGAGTGTGGTACAAAGGCAGTGGTATTCTATAAATGAACGCTAAGTTTTACAAGAGAGGAAGCGCTGAACGTTTCTTAAAGGATTCTATTCTGATTCTTGACAGACAAATCTTTCTTCTGTTTCTTATTCGTATGTTCAGCAAGATCTCATATGTAGCAATGACTCAATTACACATGAATGTATTTCTAAGACCACTCTTCATGCGCCTGTCTTCTTGTTTAACTTAAGTATACAACGGACTCACACATGTGGGTTCAGACCCACACACCCACGCTTAAACCGTGATGATGTAGGGGCACGGGGTTTAGATTCCCGAATGCCTACACAGCCACATTAAAAAAAAACAGATAAAGCTTTGATGTCTTTAGGGAGCTTATAATGTACACTTTAAATGCGGTCACCTTTGTACTCCGTGTATGTTATTCCAATTCCAAATTCCAAATGTCTTTATTACTGTAGATATTTACATATAGTTAGCAATCGTCATTTTTTGCCACTTCTCTACATTGGACCACTGTGGGAGAAGCAGGGCGTAGAAACTCCTACAGATTGATTTTTAGATCTCTTTTAAAGATTGCTTGTGCTTAACTAATACAAATATTATAATATTATTATATCATAATTAATAAGTAGGAATAAATAATTACAAAACTATTAACAGCAAGGTCTGTGTTGAGCCAGATTAACCCCATACAGTCCAATATTGTTTTTACAATACATTAATAATTTTCCGCTTTAAAAAAAAATAAAAATTGAAGACGATGTATTTCTTTGTCTTTTAAATGTAAACGTAGTGAATGCGAAGATTTAGCCAAAGAAATTAATAATGCGATTAGCGTTGTTGTAGACTGATTTAACACCTTAAACCTGAGCACAAACGTAAGCAAAACCAATTTAAAAATTACGATACCTATTTACCACACCTTTAATAATTAATATGCGACGCTGTTCTACCCATTGGGACTTCTAAATTCAGTTTTTTTCTATCATTCAGTCTTTCACGTATACCAGGCAGACTCTGAGGAAATTTTCCAGGGTAGAGCCTAACCATCTTGCATAACTCTGTTATGTAGAGTGCTGTAATGGTATGAATCTTGAGGTTTTTAAATGAGCAGCGGCACGAATCCATACTGTACTTAATAAGGTCGTCAAGAGTACGAATGTCCCTTTTTTTAATAGGAAAATCTTTTTAATATCGACACTAAGGACCATAGAGAACGAAGTGAAAGAACACAAAGTAAGCCTGTAGAGCTGCGGTTTTTGTCGATATCCTCCTCAAAGACCGCCATGCGCAGCAGAAACTGCTGAGTCTACCTTCAAGAACTTCAACATATCGTTTCCAATTCAGGTTACAGTCTGTATGGATTACCAAGAATTACGCATGCGGGACGGACTCAATTTCCTTGCCATTAACTTGAATATCAAGGTGTGGTAAATAAGTATTGTAATTTTTAAAATTTATAAGTCTGGTTTTGCTTACGTTTGTGCTCAGGTTTAAGGTTTAATTCAGTCTATAACAACGCTAATCGTTTTATTAATTTCTTTGGCTAAATCTTCGCATTCACAACGTTTACATTAAAAACACACAGAGACGTCGTCTGCAAATTTATTTATTTTTTATTAAAGATGATTAATGTATAGTAAAAACAATATTGGATATAATATACGACCCTGTGGCACATCTATTTTAGCTTAGCGGCAGCTAGATTTTACTTTTATTAAGGTCATTATTTCACCCATGCTCGGTAGCAGGACACTCTGTTTCCGCTCGCTTAGGCATAAAACAAACCAACCATTTACTGAGCCCCTTATGCCATAACGGTTTAAAATCTCTACTAGTATAACATGGCTTACATTTTCGAAAGCCTTAGATAAGTTAAGAAGAACTGTCATGACGTTTCTGCGCACAGATAAAGACGCATCTTTTCTGCCATAATTTTTTCGAACAGTTTTGTCAAAACTGGCAGGAACGAGATGGGTCTATAGTTTGTGACATCCAGCATGTCGTCTTTTTATGTATCGGTATTCCCTGAGCCTTTTTTAGCCTTGTTGGAAAGACGCCTTCTCTAAGCGACATATTTATAAGGTAAAGTAAGGAGGAATGGGATCGCTACGGCATCAAATATATGTTTTATGACGCTAACTAATATACTATCATAGACACTAAATTTCTTATTTTTAAGGTTTCTCGCGTGTTTGTAAAGTTCGCCGATCTCAATTGCATTTACAAACATAAGTCTATGGTGAAAATCAGGCAATTTTAATTGAGAATTTTCTCTTGGCATTTCAGAAAAATCTGTGAAGTGGTCGTCGATTAAATTTACTACTTCGATACAACACTTTGCTGTTTATTTTTCTATCCGTTAGATCCATGTTATCCCGAATATCTATATCGTTTCTCCCTTTTATATTCAAATTTACTAAGTTCCAGGTGGCTTTATCGCGAGAGACCAAAATCCTTTTTTCATTTGCAGCTTAGACATCTCTATAACTGGAGAATAGTAGAGTACAACTTATAATGCTCGAGCTGTTCATAATTTTTGGATTGCTTAGCTTTTACCAAAATATATATTTTAGTCTCGCTTGACTTTCTAATGCCTGGAGTGAGCCAGTCTTTTTTTGTTTGTTTTTGGTGACCTCACCTCTTACTTTAATTAAAGGATAACAAATCACAGCTTCTAGTAAAACATCGCGAAAGGTATTAAAGCACTTTTCGAAGTCAGACTCAGCAAATACTCTGTGTTTGCTGTAAGCGTTCTGTTAGCTTTTCAGGGTAGATTTTAACATCTCTTACTTGTATGACGTATTTTCTAGGGCCCTTTTTTGTGGAAAGTCCAGACAAGCATATTGAAGTGTATGATCTAATAAGAGGTCCGACCGATTTCGGTCACGGCGACCGCTTCATGAGCTTTGAACTCGCTCGTGTGCTCGCATATGGCTTGTGTAGCCAATACTGAGTTGGCGCAGGTGGTCGGGCTTTTAACTCATCGCGCTTGGTGTCGAGCTCGGCGCGCCGATGGATTTCAAAATCACGGACTTTGGTTTTAACCAAAGCACTCGGATCTGAGGGCGGCTTGCTTCTCCCACTGGGAAGACTCTATGCCGCACCTCTTCATGTGCCGCTTCAGCACATCTTTGTACCTGAGGAGTTGCCCTCCACGCTTGCGCTAGCCCTCCTCCTCCACTGAGTAGAAGATGTGCTTTGCGACCCTCTCCTCTACCATCCTTGACACGTGTCAGCATCACCGAAGCTGTCGCCGCATGAGGTAGGCCTCAATGCCACCCACATTGGCACGTCGCAGCACTTCATTGTTCCGCACGATATCAGACCATCTGAAATTCATGATCTTACGTAGACATCTGAGGTTTGTTGACCTTCTATGTTGTATGAAATTAATAATAATAATACCTTGGACACTATTTACACACATTGATCTAGCACCAAACTAGGATTCCCTATATCTTGGGTACTAGACAACGATACACATACTTATACAGATAAATATTATACTTAGATAAACAACCATGACTAGGGTACGAACATCCGTGCTCATCAAACAAATATTTGCCCCCACCGGGACTCGAACCCGGGACTCTTGGCTTTGTAGGCAGGGTCACTGCCGACTCGGCCATACGGGTCGTCCGTTTCATTGTATATCAGAGACAACTCTCTATTTACTGGTTTCAGCAAATAGAGTTTAGCAGAAAGCGCACCTTTTTTAAGGGCGCGCGATAGTTGATGTTCCTTGAGAACTTGTCTATGAACTGCAATGCCGCTGCATAACCTGAGAAACCTTACGACCTTAAGACTTTTCGCAGGCACCAAATTAACATGAACATGTTCACTATGTCAAAGTTCAAACCCAGGTGTAATAGTTTCTTCATAAAGTCTTCGCTTAGCCCGCCTAATAAACCTACATGAGGTTTGTGACGTATCTGTTTTCTTTTTAGTGTGTAAAGTAAACCCTCCCCTTTCCCCGCAGAAGACGAAGGCTGGCTGGACGAGGCGGGCTGCGGCCTCCCCCCCCGCCACCGCCCAGAGCACCCCGCGGCGCTCGCCGCCTCCACGCGCTTCACGCAGTACGAGATCAAGCTCATGTACCGCGGGTTTAAGCAGGTGACTGTATGGAAGGACGTTGCTCTATGGTCTGTGACTATCTGGTGTAGTAATACAATTACAAGATAGGCAAATCAAATCGTCATTATTAATCGATAGCCATAACATTCCTAGTAATCGAAAAATACAAAATCTTCTTACTATCAAGTTCCCGCCGTAACGTATGCATAATGCAAAAAGATTCGAATGCAAAAAGTTCCCTTCAACTGGTGTTGAATGCAACTGCAACCTCCTTGCTAAGAACAAGCACGGATATTTTTTTTGATACATGTTTTAGGCAGTGTTTGTCTGTTCCCTATATGAAAAAACATTCTGTCTGATGATCCCAAAACAATATAACATTGGCATATCTTTTTAAAAGTAGGAATAAATAGACAAGTAAGTAAAGTAACCCACCAAGCCCTATCATGAGGCGGAAGATAGACATCTTTCGGCAGGCGTTATTGTATTATATATTATTTCGGCAGGCGTTATTGTATTATATATTATTATATTTACCACCGTTTTCGCTCTCTCAACAGGAATGTCCGACAGGCGTGGTTGACGAGGAGGTGTTCAAGAAGATATTCGCACAGTTCTTCCCTCTGGGAGGTAATAAACACTTACAAAACATGACAAAAGCTTTACTTCGTCTGCATGACCTAAGAAATCATCATCTTGTACAGGGGGAAAAAAGTATCCTATACGTTTAAAGTCATAAACTAGTTCTAGTTCTAATAAAAGAAAAAAAGAAACTTAAAATAATAAATTCTAATCTTAATAAAACTAATATTAAAATTTTATTATTAAATTTAAATAAATTAAAATTTCACTTAATAATTTATTATTTTTTTAATATTTTTGTGTAGTTCAAATAGTTTCATCCATGTTTATGTGATCGAGTAACAACATCTAAATCAATCAATCAAAATAAAAAAAACTTTGTAACTGTTGATATTTATAGTATTTACCATATACTTGGCAAATGTCATATTATGCCACTACTCTACATTGGACCACTGTGGGAGAAGCAGAGCGAAGAAACTCACAAATATTGATTTTTAGATCTCTTTTAAAAATTGGTTGTGTTTAACTAATACAAATCTAAAAATATTAAGTAATTGTTATAATTAATTCCAAAATGATCAACAGCGAGTTCTGTGTTGGTTTAGATAAACTCCATACAGTACCGTCATTTAAATAATCTTGAACATTGTAATATCCTTTATTAGACAGTCACTTTTACTTGGTTACTCAAATAGCAATTTCAAAATCTCCAGAGGTATCTTATTGTAGTAGAGAATGCATTGACCCTTGAAAGAATTGCTAACCTTCGCGAGTCTAAACCGGGGCGCAAGTAGTCTGTTATTATTTCTTAGATTAACATTACAGCTATCGCTTAATTGGAAAGCTCACAACCTTTCACATTTGTAATTTTAGGCCCTGTTCAAAGAACCGCTAAGGCTCATTGAACAGATAAATCATTGTATATTTTGTGAAATGACAGATGTATGCGTCACGTAGAGACTTCTTGAAATAGGCCATTAGTGAGAATGACAGATGCATGGGTCACGTAGAGACTTCTTGAAATAGGCCATTAGTGAGAATGACAGATGCATGCGTCACGTAGAGACTTCTTGAAATAGGCCATTAGTGAGAATGACAGATGCATGCGTCACGTAGAGACTTCTTGAAATAGGCAATTAGTGAGAATGACATATGCATGCGTCACGTAGGGACTTCTTGAAATAGGCCATTAGTGAGAATGACAGATGCATGCGTCACGTAGACTTCTTGAAATAGGCCATTAGTGAGAATGACAGATGCATGCGTCACGTAGAGACTTCTTGAAATAGGCCATTAGTGAGAATGACAGATGCATGCGTCACGTAGAGACTTCTTGAAATAGGCCATTAGTGAGAATGACAGATGTATGCGTCACGTAGAGACTTCTTGAAATAGGCCATTAGTGAGAATGACAGATGTATGCGTCACGTAGAGACTTCTTGAAATAGGCCATTAGTGAGATTGATGCCTTCAACTGTTTATTAATTGATTCGCTCATCCATTCAACCATCCATCCGTCCATCGATTCACCTTCAACATCTTGGTGGCCGAGCAAAATATTGTTGGAGGCCCAGCATGGTGGTTTTATATTTATATTGTTTATCTACACACGTATCATGAACCCTCTTTACTGCGTCTAAAAACCAGCATAATGTAAAACTATTTGGTAAAAACTCATTTCTTATCTGAAAATTTGTACATTATGACCATAATGTACCAAAATTTGTCAAATTATGACATTTAAATTTCGAACGCCGACGCCCGCCTGCGTGCCGCCCTAGTTTGTCGGTGAAGTTGGTACTGGTACTACAGAACAAGCTAAACAACTGCAGAGTTATGATCAATGCCACAATGCCGGTCAAACATGCGGTTCCTGAACACAACAAAGAGAGCTTGTGATATGTGTGTAGATAAACTAGTGTATGTAACTGTACATAATTAGGCATTAAGACTCTTGAGAGTCTATATTTAAAATGTCTTGTCTTGTAAAAATATCCGCATTGATATTTTTACAAGACAAGACATTTTTAAATGTGCTTTCTCCGCCATCTCTCCGCTGTGACTGACATTATACCTTGTTTCCACTTTTTCCACTTTCTCACTCTTCTTGTGATGAGGGTCATGGGATTGTTCGCCGTTTGTGACTTTTACCGTTGCCGAAGGACCATGTTGGATAGTGCGATGATTCAAACAATTAAACGTTTTTAGATATTCTATTTGCGGAGAAAAAACATTACCACATTGATATTTTTACAAGATGAGACATTTTTAAATATAGAATAAACGCATAAACAATATAAATATGAAACCTCTTTGCTGGGCCTCCAACAAAAAAACAGAAAGGTTTGACGGATCGGGAGTTCTGACGCTTTGACCACCGACTTATCGCTGCGAGAAGACTGCACACATCCCCAACCACACTTTAGTCACACCAAAATGCCACACTATTTTATAAAAAAAACACACCTTTCATTCGGAAAAGTAAGTTTTGCTCCACGACGAGAGGGAGCAAAATAAAAATAACTTCTCTGTTCAAGCTACTTTTTTAATTTATTCATTGGCATGCAGCATTTACGCAATGTACCTATTGAACACAGACTAAAATAATCGAATGTAATTATGAAATTACATCACCATCGACTACGATGACGTAGTCGGTTAAAAATGAACATGTTTCAAGTTTTAACTTTAACAACGTTTGTATGAAAATTTATGAATTTTTCGTGATATTAAAAAAATGTCACAATAAATTATTTGTTTTACTGAAATCAAAACTATCGATGACTGTTATTGTGATATAGTGAATATTGATATCCGAAACCATTGTAATATTCGATTCGATTATTTTTTGCAAATTAGTAAAAGTACAAAGGAATATTTTTTCTGTGGTGACTTTTCCCTAATCTTTCACAATCCACCATTATAAAAAAGGTTTTGTTTACGTTGATCGATTACTGTAAAAGTGGTGAAAGTACAATTCAAAGTATAGTTATTTAATTTTTTTAGAGCATTTAATTTAAATTTTCCTCATAGTCGGTTTGAAAAGTTGTATGTGTCACTCAGGAGCAAAATTACTTTCGTCATGGGCGTTAACGCTTGAATCCTTCGTTACGCTAAGGATTCTAACTTAGAATCCCTTGCTACGCTCAGGATTCTATCGTAGAATCCTTCCCTTCACTCTGGATTCAATGTACCGCCCTCGCCGTAAATACATCATTTTGCTCCCTTGTGACACAAATAACTATTATTTATTTAGGTCGCCACCAGAGTACACCTTAATACTTAAACTAACATATTACACTATTGTTACTAGCTAATTGCTACTTTAATTACAGGCAACAACGGCATGCAATAAAATTTTAAAAAATCTTGAAAAACTTACAAAATCAAAACATTTTTGAATGCGACTAAATTATTAAGTAATTAAACAAAATTATGCTGTTAAAAGTTAATTTAATTTACCCATGCTAATATTATATAATTAAGTATAATTATTTGCTTCTTCATACTCCATTTCAACAGCCAGAGTAGAAAGAAACAGATAAGTTCTATTTTTTTTTATTCGTTTCAATAAAGGCAATACAGAACCTCGACATAAATTTTCAGTACTGCTGGTATAGAATTTATTATTCTTAAATAGCGGCTTGATGATATTAAGATATTTTGATACCTTGTTAGATTTAATTGGTTTAGTTGAATCGAAATCTCTTCGATGTGCATTAGTGAGCAACAATAGTTGCTTATAGTTTTCCAAATCCATTGAGGTTTAAATAATTAAATAATTTGTAAATAATTACAAACAGGACCAAAAAATTATTTTATCTGTTTCTTCCTCTTCCTCTCTTACTCTCTCAATTAAATCACGTGTTTTCCCAGATGGGTTGGCAGAGACACAGTGTAGCCATGCAAGTCACATTTTTTTTCCAGGTCAGTTGGCAGAGTCATCTTGACATAATACATCTAACCTTCCTACCATCATGAAATTTTTGACAGTTGTCACTATTTTGACTGCTGTCACTATTTTGACAAGTGTCAAAAAATTCATAATGGAAGGAAGGTTAGATAATAATAATACCTTGGACAGCATTTACACACATTGATCTAGCCCCAAACTAGGATTCCCTGTATCTTGGGTACTAGACAACGATACTTATATAGATAAATATTATACTTAGATAGATAAACAACCATCATGGCTAGGGTATAAACTCCGTTCTCAGATGTATTATGTGAAGATGCCTCTGCCATCTCGCCTGGGAAAAGACATGTTATTGTGTCTGTCATGGCTCCGATGTGCCTCTACCACCCTATCTGGGAGAACAAGTGTTTTATGGTCAAGGGTGTGTTCGGCTGCTGTTGTCGGTGTGACGACGGAATAATAAAAGTTACTTTAGACACACTAGTGTGGCATTTTGGTGTGACTACGGTGTGGTTGGGCACACATCGATTTTCCCGCCCCTAAAACTCCCAAAGAGCACATATATATATAGCACATTCATTGATTTTCGAGATCTGAAACCCAATACTTTGGCTGTTTAATGTAGAAAATAAACTCACAATCCGAGCCCAATAAAATAAATGTAGCCCATGAATGTCTCCACAGAGGGGCACAGGTCTTTACCCGGATATGAGTAAGATTGCGCCATAGTCCACCACGCTGGCTGGAGGAGTAAAGGGGGCGAGCGAAGCGAACCGAACGAACTCGAAGGATTTAGGTTCAACCTAAATCCTTCGAGTTAGGTTGAACCTAAGCTACTGCAGTGTTTTCTCTGATGTACACTGCGGTAGCTTAGGTGAAGGGTAAAGGGGGTGAGCGAAACGAAGACCCCTTTATCCTTCTTGTTAGGTTGAACATGTAAGAACAACAAAACATATTTGAAACATAAGCTTAAAAACACATAAAATATGTATTTAATAAAACGAGTATTAATATTGGGTAATGCGCAGTATATAACGGTACCATAAAATTGGCGTAGACCATTCCGAAGTATACACGATTGCGGCGTTATGCTGATATACAGTTCGGAAGATGTTAGTGAAAACATTGCGTTCCAAAGTACACGCGATAATTTACAGTAATATATGTATATACGCGATAATAAACACGCCGCAACGCTCTGATACGAAACGGAGCTACGTTGAGGTGGGTCCAGACATGTTCTTTTGTCCGTAACTTACCTCCGTATCGTATCGCAGCGTCGCGATCCATGAACGCTAGTTTGGACGCCCGTTCGGTACGGTACGGTGGTACGGCGCGTCTCGATCGCAGCCGATCCGGACGTCCAAAATAGCGATACGGACATAAGAACATGTCTGGACCCGGCTTAAGACAGGCAGTACTCTGCGCAAATGTTGCCATATTTTTAATACATTACATACTACATTAAATTGCCAAATTATATTAACAAATGGTTAGTATTTAATCGCACAGAAAAAATACTGATTTTTACACAAAAAAGGATCAGCAAAAATACTTTTTATGTTTTAAGTATTTTTGTTGTTCTTACATATTCAACCTAATACGAAAGATAAAGGGGGCTTCGCTTGACCCTTGACCTATGTAGCTACCGCTGTATTTTTCCCTGCTATTTGCTGTGAAAATCAGTATATTTTCTGTGCAAATCGGTATTATTGATGTGCAGTTTAATACACTGACGAGCAATTAAAAAGTTCCACCCACAAAATGCCGACAAACACCTTAATATCTCCAAAGACATAAAACCTTTTGATTTGAACACAATATTTACGTTTTTAATTGGTAATATTCTGGTGCGCTGTTAAATGTACTTCAATATTGCAGACGGCGTCATTAAGCTAGCCTTTCCCGTTTAGGAGTAATTTGGTGCTATCTCACTGGAACTTTTTCATTGCTCGTCAGTGTATTTCCCTTAACAAAGGTGTCGCATTTTATATTCAGATGTGTACAATAGTGTTGCGTGCGATGTTGTTTGTTTCAGATGCGTCTCAGTACGCCCATCTTGTGTTCAACACCATCAAGCACAAACACTCGGACACTGTCAACTTCGAGGTGAGCGTGAGCCACGTACTAGTACGTGTACGATCAGCGATGCCAACAAGATATACCTACCTACGTATCATGTGGGGCGTATAAGTTGACTGTTTTAGATACACTCTACCCTGCGCAGACGCCGCCATTGTGGATCAACTTATAGGCCGGGTACTGTTGTACTTTTTGGCTTATGTTTAAACGATTACCAAAAACGCACCTATTTCACTACCAATAAATTCGAAATGACTGCCAGAATGGAAATGTCCACCAAATTGTGTTTGGATAAATGATCACGAAACTTCTTTTTATGTTTTGTGTACTTAAGTTTATGTTTTAAGTATTTTTTGTTGTTATTACATGTTCAACCTAACACGAAGGGTAAAGGGGGCTTCGTTTCGCTCACCCCCTTTACCCTTTACCTACGCTACCGCAGTATTTGGCCCTGATATTTTTTGCAAGTTTTGGTGTTAATTTATCCATTTTGGGTAGGAAATAAATATTTTGGTGATCATTATATTTGTTGCCGTACTTTTAATTTTATTTTATGAAATTATAACCTATTAAAAACAAAACAATTTGACTATTTTGAGTAGATAATAGGATGTCTTATTACTTAATAAATAATGTGTCAAATGACGTCCCTCGTGACGTCACTCGATCACAAATATAAGGGTCCACACTGAGCCTCGGTCGGTTTTCACGTGGCTCGCCCGAGGCCAACGCGTTCGCTGCCTCGCCCGAGCGTGCCTCGGCCCGAGCCATGCGTTGTCGATTTTTGTCGATGCTCAAAGGCGCCTCAGAACGTTTGCCGCGCGCACTCTGGACGTTTGTGTAACCTGTTTTGCCTCAGTCGATCGTGTAACGTTTGTTTGGTGGATAAAGAACAGTGCGTTAAACTGAGCGCTCGACTGTGGCTCAGATCGGCAGCCTCGTCCAAAAAGATGACAGACCGAGGCTGCATCGCGAGGCAAACGCTGCGAGGCAAACGTCCGAGGCTGCCAGGGTGGACCGTGCTAATTTCGAAGAGTTACGTGAGCGTGAGGCTGGTTGTTTCTGAACGAAGTAATCAATGTCACTTCTGTTGAACATTCCAAACAAAAACAACAGAAAATTGACAAACGATGGTTAAAACTCTTCACTACAAAATGATGGACTGTTGTTGTTGTTGTCTAAAGTTCTTTATTAGTAAGTATATAATAGTAAGTAGTTTATCTACACACGTATCATAAACCCTCTTTACCGCGTTCAAAAACCGCACGTTACGATCAGCATTATGTTAAACTACTTGGTAAAAACTCGTTTCGTATCTGAAAAACTACACATAATGGTCATTATGTGTAGTTTTTCTACATATAATGACATTCAAATTTCGAACGCCGACGCCCACCCGCGTGCCGTCCCTAGTTTGTCTATTAAGTTGGTACTGACATTCAAATTTCGAACGCCGACGCCCGTCTGCGTGAAGTTGGTACTAAAGAACAAGCTAAACAATTGCAGAACCACAATGCCGGTCAAACATGCGGTTCCTGAACACATCAAAGAGAGCTTATGATATGTGTGTTGATAAACTAGTGTATTTAACTGTACATATTAGGCATTAAAACTCTCGAGTGAAATTATTATGAAATTCGCCTTCGGCTTGTTTCATAAACCCACTCTCGAGTATTAATGCCCTCCATTATGTAGCAGTCACATAATAGTAGTTTATGTGACTGCTACATAATAATTTCACTCGAGAGTTTTAATGCCTAATTATGTAAACACATACACTAGTTTATCTACACACATATCATAAGCTCTCTTTGATGTGTTCAGGAACCGCATGTTCGACCGGCATGGTGGCATTGATAATTCCTTTGCACTTGTTTAGCTTGTTCAGTAGTACCAACTTCACAAACAAAGTAGGGGCGGCACACAGGCGAGCGTCGGCGTTCGAAATTTGAATGTCATAGTATGTAGAAAAACTACACATGATGGTCATAATGTGTAATTTTTCAGATAAGAAATGAGTTTTACCAAGTAGTTTAACATTATGCTGATCGTAACGTGCGGTTTTTATGCACAGTAAAGAAGGTTTATGATACGTGTGTAGATAAAACAGTATAAAAGCTTACAAAACCCAGCGTACATATAAGAATCCTAGGCGT
The DNA here is from genome assembly GCA_949825045.1 of Argyresthia goedartella. NCBI lineage: Eukaryota > Metazoa > Arthropoda > Insecta > Lepidoptera > Argyresthiidae > Argyresthia > Argyresthia goedartella. The sequence goes on along the minus strand of OX463832.1, from coordinate 3,870,440 downwards.
AAGCTAACTTAACAGTAACATATTAGCAAGGCATAGCGCCTATTAAAATGTATGGCAGAAATACCGTACACGTAATTTAGGGAAGCGGTAAAAATATAAATAATTATTATAATAATTTTTATTTTACATATATAACATCACTTTAGAGAAGTAAAAAAATATACCTAATATCTTATAACAATATTTGTTTACATCTCGACTGACCGCTGAGTTATTGACTTGACGGGAAAACTGTTGACATTTGACAGCAACTTAACGGCAAGGGGAATTCTATACAGAGAGTTTCGTTCACCTGAGTTCAAAAAAAAAACAAGTGCGAGTCGAACTCGCGCACGAAGGGTTCCGTACCACCGTACAATGGTAGGGATGGTGTGGAGGAAATAGTTTGGATTTAACATAACAAAATGTTGTTTACAAAGTTATTGGTGCGGCTACTTTCACACTTCATGTACGTAATCAGGTGCATTCATAAGTTTGTATGTGGTATTGAAAGAATTGTTGCATGGGAGCCCCCTTAAATATTTAGTTTAAATATTTATTTTCTTTTTTAGTATTTATTGTGATATAGCGGCAACAGAAATACATCATCTGTGAAAATTTCAACTGTCTAACTATCACGGTTCATGAGACAGCCTGGTGACAGACGGACGGACGGACGGACAGCGGCGGCTTAGTAATAGGGTCCTGTTTGGCACCCTTCGGGTACGGAACCCTGAAAATGAGTTGTAGAGGGCAAATTATGGACCCTTTATTAATAAAAAGTTTTACTCCGAGAGTTAAGTTAATCCGGGAATAACTACGGACAGAACTAGACAGCGGTCTAGCTCTGTCCTGTCGTTTATTTTTTATTTTATTTATTTGGAGAAAAAACAATGACAGGTGACATAACATAAAAAATGGACTTACAACATAACACAAAACCTGACATCTTAAACATTACTTTACTTATATATATATATATATATATATATATATATATATACTACTCAAAAGAAAATAGGGGCCACTAAGTATTTTGATTGCTACGTGAAAAATATAGTAAACAGTAATGTATATTTATTAAAATAACATGTAACAAGGCTTTTGTTTTAACTTATGCTAATAACCATTTAATTGTGTAGTCAATTGTTTCACTTATTTAAATTAACATGAAATTAGTCCATTGTCAACAGCAAAAACTAAACAGAAACTCTTTGCAAAACAAAACAAAAACTGACACAAGCTGTTTTTTTTAATGGTTTAGTAACGGGTGTGTCCTCCTCTCCTGTTTTCACACTCCTGGAGCCTTGAATGCATACTCTCGATTAAGTTTCTGATGTTTTCATCAGGTATCTCTTCCCACGCACGTTTCAGAGCATCCATAAGCTGTTACTGGTTGTGAACCTCTTGCTCATGCTCCCTAACCCTTCGTTTTAATTGGTCCCACATATGCTCTATTGGATTTAAATCCGGACTATACGCTGGCCATGGTAGGACACGAATATGGGAGTCATCCAGTACAGTCTAAGTGGCCCGAGCTGTGTGTGGGCGGGCATTGTCATGCATTAACCAGAACCCTGGCCCCACTCTCTGTGAGAATGGAATCACATGAGGCCTGATGACTTCATCGATGTACCGTTGTGCAGTTACTGTGCCTTGATTTAAGAAAACCAGCTCAGTTTTGCCTTGTAAGCTAATCCCAGCCCAAACCTTCACACTAGGACCTCCAAAGCGGTCAATTTCCTTGATGCAGACATCGGAAAATCTCTCACCCTGTCGTCTCCATACTCTAATCCGCCGATCATCAGTACAAAGCTTCACTTTACACTCATCTGTGAAGAGCACCATACCCCATTGATTCATGCTCCAATCTGAATGTTCGCGGCAAAAACTTAAACGATTTCCACGTTGAACCCTAGATAAAGGAATTCGTACTACTCGGCGTCTGGACCTTTGCTGGTCTTCATGCAGTCGATTACGTATCGTTTGGTCACTAACACGAGTCCCCGTTGTCAACCGTAGGCGATTTTGTAACTTACGTGCCGTCACAGAGCGCTCTCGAGGGGCACTCAATCGGATGTAGCGATCCTCTTGTGCCGTAGTCGCTCGCACCCTGCCCGATCCAGGCCTTCTTGCAACACTGCCAGTCTCTTGGAACCGATCCCACACATTGTGGATGGCTCGGCGAGAGAAACCCAACGAAAAAGCAACAGACTGCTGTGAATGACCTTCAGCAATCAATGTAACGGCTCTGGTGGCAGTAATGGTATCCATATGCCTTCGTTGACGTGGCATTATTAACAAAAGATGTTAAAAGAAGCAAAAGATGGACAGAAATAGTTTTTTAACAGAATAAAATTGTGATTCCATCTGAAAGGAATTTGACCTGAAACTCGTTTATTTAATTTGCTTCAATTTCTGGCCAGCTGTAAGACTTAAACACCAGCATTAAAGAGGTTGAATACTGAAGGAGGCCGGACATCATTAATTAGTCACTTATTAATTAGTTTACATCTAAAAATTTACTCAAAAACAGAAATATGTAAGTGGCCCTTATTTTCTTTTGAGTAGTATATATACATAGTCAGGTCATAAGTTCTGTCACATGTGCAATATGAAATAATTTAGACATGTTTATTATTTATGTAAACATTTATATAGCAAAATGAACTTAATAAAACATAGATTATTATGGTAATAAAGTTTATTCAAAATGACCCCCGCGATTTTGAATACAGGCCTTTATTCTGCGCGGCCAGTCGTCTATCGCAGCACGAACGAGGTCCATGTCAATATCGGCGGCTGCCTTAATCAAGGATGCCTTGAGTGACTCCAAATCAGGATGAGGCTTTGAGCAGGCCTTTTCCTCCAAGTGTTGCCATATCTTGTAATCTAACGGACTCAAATCTGGACTGGAGGAGGGCCAGTCTTCGTGCCGGATGAAGTCGATTTCACGCGCCGCCAGCCAGTCTTGTGTGCTTTTCGCTCTATGAGCTGGCGCAGAATCTTGTTGGAATACCCAGTGCCTGTTATTAAACATGGTATGAGAAACAGGTTCCACAAGGTTCTTGAGGACTGTATTTTGATACACAACTGCATTTGTTTTTACGCCTTTCTCACAAAAATGTACCTCAGTTAAGCCCCAATAAGAGACTCCCAACCAAACTATGAGCGAGGATGGAAAATGACCTCGTTGGACACGCGGAATAAGGTTGCTCGCTTCTTCACTGCTGTGTGCGTACACCTTATCATTTTGTTTGTTGTAGCTCTCTTCCACGGTGAAAATTTTTTCATCCGAAAAAGGAATTTCCCGATGCTTTTTTCCCGCGTACCGCTTCAACAAAGCGCGGCATCTCTTCAGTCTCAGGCCCATTAAACGAGCGTCCAAACGATATCCTGTTTTTCTTCGATATGCCGTAAGCCCTAAGTCTTCATTTAACACCCTTTTCACCGTGGTCCTGCTTAACCCCATCTGAAGGGCCAACAGTTTCTGCTTACGTATGGGATTTCTTTGAATTCGCGCCTTCACAGCTTTTATCACTGCTGGAGTCCTAACAGAGCGAGGGCGACCACTTCTTGACCTGTCATCTACACTAGAGTCTTCATTGTATCGTTTTATGGTACGATAAACGAATCTTTTGGTTATATTCATAATTTTCAGTAAGTCGAAAATCTGAATTGGCGCGTAACCGCAACGATGCAACGCAATAACTGAGACACGGTCTTCTTTAAGTGTCCACTCCATATTTAAAAATGAGGAAAATTCTAAAAAGTACACATTTTTATTTTCATGAAAAATTCGAAATTCGAATTCAATAAACTTTTTTGTGGCCAGCGTTCTAAATTCAAAAGTTTTTATTGTGTGACAGAACTTATGACCTGCCTGTGTATATATATATATATATATATATATATATATATACTTTACTTACTTTACTTACATTACGTTACTTCCGGATTAACTTTATTCAAGGAGTAAAGCTTTTTATTAATTAGGGGATCTGTGTTTTACGGATATTTTATTTTTATATTTTTATATTTATTAAAGAGGAATAACGTTATGTAGCCAAGACCACAACAACCTCGAAATGGTTGTCTCAGTGTTGTGCCATTGAAAATTATTTACATGACTAATTACAACACCAGTGAGAATAATTATGGCAACATTTGCGGACTACCGTGTGTTTTTTAATGTAATAAAACATGCATCAGTCCTCTGGGTTGTCACTTGCGTTGCATTTTTTTTCTACATCAAATTGACAAGCTGTAAACAGGATGGCCCATAGGGTCAGTTGGGCGAAATCGGAATCTATAAGAGATCGAAGTTTTCGTTGTTAGGAACCATGACGTCGGTATTTGTAAAAAAGCTATTTTCCTAGCAGGAAATCAAATGCGCCGATTTTCAACAAAATCACCTCATTATAACTCTATTCGAAAGTGTTGCTATACTTTTTTATTTCGAAATCTGCGGGTTCGATTATATATTTCAGCTAGCAATATAGCTGTTGTAAATCTAATGATACAGTTTTGCTTTATATTAAAATCGATGTCATGGTTCCGAACTTCCATGTCTTATACTTAGTTTCCGATTACGCCCTATGACCCTTTGAAATGGGCCAATCTGTATATAAGATGAATCCATAGATCTAGCAACACTCAAAAAACTCCTTCTTCAACCTCTTTGGAAGAATCTTACGCCCATTCATAGTCGGATTAGCCTTCGGCCCTTGAGTAATATTTCATTTATAATTAATAATCTCGAGAGCGTCTCCCCACTAAAAGGAGGGATCATTTACCGATAAACTAGTGCGATAAATGTAGTCCATTAATGTGCCCACCGAGGTGTACAGTCCTTTACCCGGATACGAGTAAGATTGAGTCATATTCCACTAATTAGGGAAACTAGTACATCAAAAATATATATCAGTCCGGGCACGCACACGAAAGGCTCAAAGAACGTCAATGTAAGTAGGTATTGAGAAACTCCTACAACAGTTGAACCGATTTTGATGCGACTTATCTAAGAAGCTAAGCTTAAAATAAAATAGAATAGAATAGAATAGAAATAAATTTATTCTAGACTAAAAAACACACACAACATTGCATAAAAAAAGAAACAAAAGAACATAAAACAAGTGAAACATATAATTAAAGGCAATAGTAACAGCAACATATACAACAGAAGAGAATAAAAGCACGCACAACAAAAGTATTACATATTATGTGTAAAATTTACATTTAATACGCAAAATAACATTGACGTCGTGAAGTGTGTGTCGAAGCAGCGAATAGGTTCCGAAATACAGAAACCGCATCCAAATAGGTTCACCCGAGCAAGAACTACGATGCCACAGACAGGCATAAAGACATACTCGTAGAACCGAGGTTACAAAATACTCTTATTTTTAACATTTAATGGAATGAAGGTCAAGGAAGTCCTTTATATGGTAAATAAAATGAACAATAAACTGCTGAATAATACTCTCCCGAAGTTTCCTTAACACGGCCTTGAGGTGTGCGAGCGAGATAGAAAAATGCATGCTGCGGCGAGAGCGAAAGAACAGAGTAAGCAGACGTTAAGGCGCCAACCGTCATCTGTTAACTCGGATATGACGTCATATCTCATTGTTGCCGCTGTTGCATTTTTTGTATAGTCTGTGATCATTTTCCTGAATCTCGGTATTCTTAGGGTTCCGTACACGAAGGCTGCCAAGCGGGACCTAAGCCTTCGCTGACCGTCTCGGCTGTCCGTCCCTCCGCCAGCGGGCTCTATCTACTATTCACACTACCGCACCCACCGCTGAGTGTCTACTGGCGCAAAGCAAAGTAGGTAACATCGTCCGACCGCCGGGCGTGGTCTGTCTCTTGGTCGAGTTGCGTCCCCTGGCCACCATTCCGTCACTGCCACCGTCAGTAAGTAACATCATCCGACCACCGGGCGGGTGGTCTGTCTCTTGGTCGAGTTGCGTCCCCTGGCCACCATTCCGTCACTGCCACCGTCAGTAAGTAACATCGTCCGACCACCGGGCGGGTGGTCTGTCTCTTGGTCGAGTTGCGTCCCCTGGCCACCATTCCGTCACTGCCACCGTCCACCTTCTGTCTTCCCTATTGGCCAAGTGTCCCGCCCATCTCCACTTTAACCTCGCGATCCGCTTACCGATGTCTAGGACCTTGGTTCGTCGCCTCGTGTCTCCACGTTGGGTATGCGGTCGAGAAGGGAGATTCCGACGTGTCTCCACGTTGGGTATGCGGTCGAGAAGGGAGATTCCGACGTGTCTCCACGTTGGGTATGCGGTCGAGAAGGGAGATTCCGACGTGTCTCCACGTTGGGTATGCGGTCGAGAAGGGAGATTCCGACGTGTCTCCACGTTGGGTATGCGGTCGAGAAGGGAGATTCCGACCGCATACCCAAAGACTCTCTGTCCGTCCGTCCGTCCTTCACCGGGCTCTAGCAGGTCAACCGAAATAGGTAGAGAGCTGAAATGTGCCCAGAATGTGCATTCACGCAATTTAAAAAATTAAAGGGGGTCCCCATACAAGCGACTGTTTTTTTTAAATCCTTGCCCCTGCGAAATACCTCATAACATCATGATTCAAAATCACCATAAATTTCGCTGCTCTTAATAACTTTGAGATGGCTCAGTCGGTGGTTCGATTCCCTGAGAACACATATATTTTTTCTTTTTGTTTTGGTTTTATTATTTAGGATTTACTGTTTTTTTCTTGCACGATGGTACGGAACGCTTCGTGTGCGAGGCCGACTCGTACTTGACCGATTTTTATTTTTATTAATGGCGGTCTTACATCTAAGTTACCTTCGCCAATGCTGCGTGTTTTAAAAGATTTCACTGTATGTGGACAGGTTCTATTTCACTGTATGTGGACAGGTTCTATTTCACTGTATGTGGACAGGTTCTATTTCACTGTATGTGGACAGGTTCTATTTCACTGTATGTGGACAGGTTCTATTTCACTGTATGTGGACAGGTTCTATTTCACTGTATGTGGACAGGTTCTATTTCACTGTATGTGGACAGGTTCTATTTCACTGTATGTGGACAGGTTCTATTTCACTGTATGTGGACAGGTTCTATTTCACTGTATGTGGACAGGTTCTATTTCACTGTATGTGGACAGGTTCTATTTCACTGTATGTGGACAGGTTCTATTTCACTGTATGTGGACAGGTTCTATTTCACTGTATGTGGACAGGTTCTATTTCACTGTATGTGGACAGGTTCTATTTCACTGTATGTGGACAGGTTCTATTTCACTGTATGTGGACAGGTTCTATTTCGTGAACCTGGAAACTTTAGTGTTGATCTGTTGCTCCTTAGTACTACCCGGGAGGACGTGCTTGCAGGGCTGTAGGTACCAACTATCTGCTTCGTACTTAAATGTCATGCGAGCGATTAAAAAAGGCTAGTATTTAATCGCACATCAAAATACTGATTTGCACAGCAAAAAAGATCAGCAAAAACACTTTTTATGTTTTAAATATTTTTTGTTGTTCTTGCAATTTCAACCTAACACGAAAGCTTTATCCTTCGTGTTAGGTTTATGCATTCGCTTCGCTCACCCCCTTAATCCTTCACCTAAGCTACCGCAGCATTTTGCCCTGATATTTGCTGTGCAAATCAGTATTTTGATGAGAAGTTTAATATTTCCCATTAAAAAATAGAGCTCTTGGATAGTATGTGCTTGTATAAAATGTCGAAGTACGTCTGCTGGTTGCGGTTGGCAGTATTCGCACGGTCCTGTGCCCAGGCCTGTGCCCCGCAGTGGGTCCATGTGGGCTGAGCATGATGAGCTATTAGAAGACACAAAGCGCTGTGGGTTGAAATGAATACGACAATAGTCCGTGGCGAGTTGTGGTCATGCATGCGCCTGTATATATGTGTGTTCGCTCCTTATGACATGGACGCAATGTTATGTTGTTTGTGTGTGTCCAGGAGCGGCACTCGTGGGTTTTCGCTCTTTACGACGTGGACGCAATGTCATGTTGTATGTGTGTGTGTGTGTGCTGGAGCGGCTCTCGCGGGTGTTCGCTCTCCACCGCGCGGACGCTACGTTAATATGAGAATAGATGTCCACAAAAAATGTGAAGGATGATAGGGTATTGTCAGCAAAGGAGTGCGCCTTCCTGGGTTTGCGAATTACTTTCACTCGGCGTACGGTACAGAATGCGCAAAACTTGACGTCACTGCCGCGATGACGGAGGCGGAGTCAAGCTCGGCGTGAGTGCAGGTGGACTGGCTGCAGCTAGGGGAGGTACGGAGCGCGCTGCTGCGGCTCAAACCAAAACGCTCGGCGGGGCCAGATGGCATTCCGGCATATCTCATACGGGATTGTCGCATGACTTTAGCTGAACCGTTGTGTTATATTTATAACCAACTAACCATTATAACTGAAGGGGAAAGCCAGTGCACAGTTAGATGGATATAGACCAGTAGCGGTGCTTTCAACGCCAGCCAAGGTATGGGCATCTGCTATCCAAAAGGCAGTTAAAGCTTAGATTGAGCCACAACTCGCGGATGCTCAGCAGGGTTTTCGATTATCTCGTAGCACCACTAGCAATCTCCTTAACTTACGTTTAATATTATCCCAGCAGTTGACAGGGGGGATAGGTATATGCTGCATACTTTGACTATAAGAAAGCTTTCGATTTGGTTGACAATGATGTCCTTTTAAAAAAGTTATCTGTCATCGGCTGTATTCTACATTTGTTGAGTCTCTTTATTAGCTATTGAATTTATAATAATTATAAATGACTTGCCAAAACTTGTAAAAAATGCGAGTTGTTTATTATTTGCGGATGACCTAAACTCTCTCAGCAGATAAGTAGTACGTCGGATTGTAAGAGATTGCAGGACGAAATAGATCGGGTAGTACAGTGGAGCACGGATAATAGACTGTAGTTCAGTGTCTCCAAATGTGAACTTATATCATTAACAAAGAAAATATATCCCATCATCACAGACTACACAATGGGAGATAAGAAAATACAGAGAGTATACAGTATATGACGTTAGAGACCTGAGGGTTCGGTTGACTTGTAATACTTTACTTGTAATACTTTATTGCACAAAACAAATATAAAGGGAAAAGCATGTACAAAGACGAGCTTATCTCTAACAAGAGATTTCTTCCAGCGAAGCTAGAATGGAGAGGATAAAATGAAACTAAAGGTAGAACTATGTGCACAACAATAACACAGTTAATAAAAATAATAAATTACTTACCAATATCTACATAATACTAAAAATATGCTGTATATAAATATGTATCATATACATAAATAGTACCTGCAAATAAATACTAACACTTATCATGGAAGAGAAAGATAGTGTTCTTTCAAACGACTTTTAAAAGAGTGAATTTACGGACTGTCTCTGATGGCGCTGGGGAGTTTGTTCCAGAGACTGATAGCTCGTAGTCTGAATCCATTCTGATAAGCGGCAGTACCCGAAGACAGAAACACGAAACGATCCCGTAAGAAGCCAGGATAGCCAGGATTACATAAAATATCCCGTCGAAGGCGAATCTGGAGCCATTTCAACTCCCTGCGATACTCCGAGACGTGGTCGAACTTGCGCAGACCGAAAACAAACCGAATCCCGAGGTTTTGAAGTCACTCGAGTTTGTCCAGTGCTCTTCGTTTACGCTTGCCCAGCAGACATCAGCGTAATCGATCAGGGGTAGAAGAAGAGACTGGGCAAGCGAGATTTTTTTCTGACGAGACAAGAAGTTTTGAAGACGCCTGAGGGAGTGGCAAGTGGCAAATACACGTCTACTAACCTAGTTGACATGCTCTGACCAGGACAGCTGGTTATCAAAAATAACTTCTAGATTTTTGGCTCTGTTTCTGTAAAGAGATTACGGTTCCATCAAGGGTTACAGGAACAATAGAAATATGCTGTATCAAGTTAAGGAACTACCTGGAACCAATAATCATAGCCTGTGACTTAGTAGGGTTGACAAAGAGACCATGATACAAGACCTAAACCCTGATTTTCTCGAGATCGGCATTTAATACCTCTACAGCTGGTGTCATATCACAGATGGGGAAATGGCGGTATATCTGGAGATCGTCGGCGTAAAGATGATATAATGAGGAGAGAACATCTGAGATGACATTAATGAAGATAGAGAAAAGAAGATAGGAGAGTATACCACCCTGGGGGACTCCCGCGAAGAGGTCACAAAACTCCGTTGAAGTCGTCTCCGACTTTATACGCTGCTGGTGACCTCTCACATAAGAGTCGAACCAGTTAGCAGAGACGGAGGACACGTTCAAGGACTTTAGTATCTCAACGAGGAGGTCGAAATTGACGCAGTTAAAGGCGCTGCTGAAGTCGAGCAATGCTATTACATTGACTTGTTTCTCATCCATTGATTGCTGAATGTCGTCGGTGACTTTGAGTAAGGCCGTGACGGTACTGTGAACGGGTCTAAATCAGGTCTGCAATCGATTCAGCAAGTTGTTAGAGGAAAGGTAGGAGGAGAGCTGCGAATGGATAAAGGATTCTCGGACTTTGGAGAGGATTGGCAGCATGGATATCGGACGAAACTCTTTAAATGAGGAGGGATTTGATGTTTTGGGTAAAGGGATAACTAATGCTTTTTCCACACATTAGGGAAGGAACAACTGGAAGGAGTGGTTTATAATATGTGTGTGTGACTTCTGAACTAAACCATAGAAGGAATATTGAGAATATCTGTAAAATGCCTTTAGTAATCTAGGTTTCATCCTTCGCAATGGGCGGACTATCACGAACATTACAGCTATCGTGATGTTCGTGAAATATGAAACGAAATATCCAAAATAAATTTATGCGATATGCAGTACGGAGTGTAACCAAGTGAATTCAGGAAAATGGCTCTACTATGCTACAGTGAGCACCTATTGTAGTTAATTATTAGTTGTGTTTTTTTTTAATACTCACACTCTCATCTGCCTAGCCTACTCATTTTCCAAGTGGCCACATATGTGCGAGAGAATATTCACCTATACAAACAACTTGGCGAAGGGCATAGGTACGAGACGCGTAACTCCAGAAAAATAGCCAAAATTGCGCATAAACTTGCGAAGACGAGCAACACCATCCACGTTATGGGTCCGGTGGTGTATAACAAGCTACCTGGGGCTGTTGTTGATGCTCCAAGTGTGTCAATTTATAAATTTAGATTGAGAAAATGGCTTATCGAGAAGTCTCTTTACAGCTATGATGAATTCTTAGCGTTAAGTTAAGCAATGACTCGAGATTATTAATTTATTATTTACAAAATGATTATTGTTAGTTTTTGTCTTCTTTTTTGTTATACCTACATATTATTATTTTTGTGACAAATTTATTTAATTATTTATGAATTTACTGTGTAACTTAAATTAACTAATTTAACGTACAATTAATTGTTAATGATTAGATTATGATCTACATTAAGACATCACATAAATTTTTGACTTGTAATGTATATTATCAATAAATAATGTCTATGTCTATGTCTATGTCTATGTCTAATGCTTTTTCCACATATTAGGGAAGGAACAACTGGAAGGAGTGGTTTATAATATGTGTGTGTGACTTCTGAACTAAACCATAGAAGGAATATTGAGAATATCTGTAAAATGCCTTTAGTAATCTAGGTTTCATCCTTCGCAATGGGCGGACTATCACGAACATTACAGCTATCGTGATGTTCGTGAAATATGAAACGAAATATCCAAAATAAATTTATGCGATATGCAGTACGGAGTGTAACCAAGTGAATTCAGGAAAATGGCTCTACTATGCTACAGTGAGCACCTATTGTAGTTAATTATTAGTTGTGTTTTTTTTTAATAAGTAGTAGTTAATTATTAATTGTATTATTCCTATCGAATTAGGAATTAGCCTGTAAGTATAGGTCCTTATTGGAAAATAAATAAAATGAAATGAAATGAAATGTATGTGTGTATGCAGGAGTGGCTGCGGCTGTTGGCCCTCTACTGCGCGGACGCAATGTTATGTTGTGTGTGTGTGTGCAGGAGCGGTTCTCGCGACTGTTTGCTCCCTACCACGCGAACGGTATGTTATGTTGTATGGGTGTGTGCAGGAGCGGCTCTACGTCTGTTCGCTCTCTACCGCGCGAACGCTATGTTATGTTGTCTGTGTGTGTGCAGGAGCGGCTCTCGTAGCTATTCACTCTCTACAACGCGGACGCGATGTTATCTTGTTTGTATGTGTGCAGAAGCAGCTCTCGCAGCTGTCCCTTCTCTACAACGCGGACGCGATGTTATCTTGTTTGTATGTGTGCAGAAGCAGCTCTCGCAGCTGTCCCTTCTCTACAACGCGGACGCGATGTTATCTTGTTTGTATGTGTGCAGAAGCAGCTCTCGCAGCTGTCCCTTCTCTACAACGCGGACGCGATGTTATCTTGTTTGTATGTGTGCAGAAGCGGCTCTCGCGGCTGTCCGTTCTTTACGGCGCTGACGCTATGTTGTTTTGTATGTGTGTGCAGAAGTTTATCTCGTGTCTGTCGCTGGTAGTACGCTGCTCGGCGCAGGAGCGGCTCTCTTGACTGTTCGCTTTCTACGACGTGTACGCTATGCTATATTATATGGGTGTGTGTTTGCAGGACTTTATCTCATGTCTGTTGCTGGTAGTACGCTGCTCAACGTAGGAGCGGCTTTCGTGGCTATTCGCTCTCTACGACACGTGGACGCATTGTTATATTGTATGTGTGTGTGTGCAGGAGTTCCTGTCGAGTATTTCGCTCGTTGCGCGTGGCTTGGCGCAGGAGCGGCTTTCGTGGCTGTTCGCTCTCTACGACACGTGGACGCATTGTTATATTGTATGTGTGTGTGTGTGTGTGCAGGAGTTCCTGTCGTGTCTGTCGCTCGTGGCGCGTGGCTCTGCGCAGGAACGGCTCTCGTGGCTGTTCGCTCTCTACGACGCGGACGGTGATGGCAGCATCTCCAGGGCCGACCTCAATACTGTGGTAAGTTGCCAATGCAAATTAACCTAATACTTTATTGCTTGGTACTTATGCGCAAAGGCTAGCTTAGCTCTTAATAGAGTTTCTTCTTGTTTCTAGTGCCGCTTTATTACTAGGGGTTGGCAGGCGGATTTACGATAAACAATATAGAAATGTCTTTAACATAAAGCAGTTAGCTGCCCTCAAAATATTTTGGTGCCCTCTGTTGGTTAATAGAGATACAATTTCACTTATATTTCTACTCAATAGTTAAGCGCCATCTGTTGTTGTGTGTAAGTAATTTTTTTCATCATAACTCTACAAATATAATTGCGGACTCTGTCGGAATATATAAGTACTTTTGTAGTTTTGATCTAACCTAGATGACGTTAATAAGCTATCATTATTTTTGAAAGGCGTCGCTATTTTTCCTAGCTGTCACGCGTTTTGGTAGGTGTCACTATTTTTACTAGAGAGACCTGTCAAAAATACTTACAGCTGTCAAAATTAGTGACCGCCGCCGTCAATAATAGTGACTACTATCAAAAATAGTGACAACTGTGAAAACATAAACATATAGGCACATACATTGCTTCTGGCCTCACACTAGGATACCCTGAGTCGTGAAAACCAGAAATTTTAATAGCGACGTCACACACATAAATATCCAAGACCTGAGTTTTTTATTCTTTACAATTATTCATAACAATAAAAAAAACATATTTGTATTAGTTAAGCACAACCTATTTTTAAAAGAGATCTAAAAATCAATCTGTGGGAGTTTCTATTTCTACGCCCTACTTATCCCACAGTGGTCCAATGTAGAGAAGAGGCAAAAAATTACGTTTGCTAAGTATATGTAAATATCTACAGTAATAAAGTACTTTGACTTTGACTTTGACTTTGACTTTACCCCCCGCTGGGGATCGAACCCGGGACCTCTCGCATGGTAGGCAGAGCCACAACCGCTGCGCCATAGAATTAAAAAATCTAGGCCCACTCAGTTTTGTAGGTTTTATAAAACGACTCTACATTTGTTCGACATTGACCATTATGTGTGACCTCTATAGGATTGCAGTCAGGTTGAACTACTGGCCGACAGTTGTTGTTCCTCAATAGAAGCCATAACGCGGTTAGCATTATGTTGGGGATCATAAGCTTGTTACAAGATCCCATAAAATTATAAATTACCATCAGAATCAAGATTTAATTTCATATTGTGATAACCATCACTTCTATTCTGTAGTGCCCTTACAGGGTTCATTGTTGGATATAATTTTGTTAAAGTGTACCACAATGACGCAATAAATATATGAGTATGAGTATAAGTATTTGCTCATTGAACAAATTTTGTAGTAAACAGAAGGCACCGCCATGTTTTTGCCCTAAAATGATTTTTTGGCATTTAACATTACTCGTGTTAATTTTTCCATCCTCAGATAACGTTTATCTGCATTTTAATTCTAGGAATTTCCCTGAATTTGACAAATGGCAAGTAATGTTTTGTTTATCTATTGTAGATGTATCTGAGGATGGAAAAACCACCACTAAGTCTCGATAGAAATCATATTTTATATCAGTGAATAATGGTCCAATGGGCATCTTGGTACGATACAGCTTTCCGGAAAACCTTTCTCAAAGGTTTGGATTCAAGTTGATTCAATTAATATCCTCCGTAATAGTGTTTCGAATACATTCCAAGAATAAGTCAGAGCGATAACTTAATTTTTCGAGCGATTTGTATCCGCGATGCCTAACTAATAATATTTTCTGTGTTCTGTTTTGTGTCGTTAATATCTCCTAAGCTGCGGCAATGGCCTAGTCATGAAAAATGGAGTAGTGAAAACTGGCTAAACGGGGGCGCATCTGCGCCACTGCCATCTCGTATTGGAAAGAAGTGTCTTGTATGGATGCAAGATAAATCAAATATAAAGTGTGAGAGGAAATTGATTATATCGGTAAAAATATGTTTAAGAAAAATCGGATTGATAAAAAAATGAATAGGAAAATATAAGTCTGGCAAAAATAATTAGTAGAAATTAAAGCGTTTAGAAAATTATACTACTAGTAAAAAAATGTATAGAAAAAAGAAATCGTGGGAAAATTCACGAATGGAAAAAATATATAAGGAAAATATTATTTCGGAAAAATTATCTGTACACTCTGACTGTAGCCAGAAATCAATTAACATAGGATTCTGTTGAAACGAAACTGTGGAAATTGGAATCTGTACACATTTGTGTATAATCGTGTATAAACAGTGGACGGTGTGAATATGTTCCCCGGTGTTGTGGGCAGGTGAAAGCGGTGTACGAGCTGCTGGGCTCTGACGCTGCGCCGCCGGTACACCGCCGCACCGCCGCCGACCACGCAGACAGGATCTTCCACGTGAGCGCACACTTGAGCCTAGCCATATACTATTCACCACTGTCCTAATATGTCACCGGCCGCACGATTATGCGATTTGATTTCATCGTATTTCGATGAAATTATATACGATATCTAGTGACTATCCCTTAATATCGTAATATCGACCAAGTCGAATAAGGGATATTACAATTTTCAAGATTACTTAAATGACGGGACTGTATGGGGTTAATCTAGCTCAACAGAGACCTTGCTGTTAATAATTTTGTAATTATTTATTCCTGCTTATTAATCATAATAATTAAATTTTCATATTTGTAATAGTTAAGCACAACCTATTTTTAAAAGAGATCTAAAAATCAATCTGCGGGAGTTTCTACGCCCTTCTCCTCCCACAGTGGTCCAATGTAGAGGAGAGGCAATAAATTACGTTTGCTAAGTATATGTAAATATCTACAGTAATAAAGTACTTTGTCTTTGACTTTGACTGTCTTATTGGATTAATACTTAACGAAGTTTGATCGTTTAATGACTGCTCATCTACTTACGAGCCACACGACGCCGCCACAACCAGGCCACAACGGCCGAGTCCATATAAAATATCCATCGACATGGCGGACAGTCGGACAAGAGGCGCACAGGACCGCGCTGAGAGGCGTGTACTTGATGCGCCTATACTCAACAGTAGGCTGCTTGTCAGGCAGATGATGATGATCTGTCCGCAGCTGATGGACGCCGAGCGGTGCGGCGCCGTGTCGCGCGAGCAGCTGGGCCGCTGGTGCAGCTCGCGCGAGACGCGGCGCTCCATGGGCACGCTCGACACCGTGCTATGACACGACAGCACGCACAGGTGACGGACCACTATACGTCTGTAGTCTATGTAGTACAATTGTACACAATTAGTCTACCCCCGCTCACCACTTACCTGTCACTCTCTAGGTCGGTTTGCTGGAAGAGATCTCTTACTTAGAGATAAGTACGCCGTTGTGCACTGTTTTATCTACAATGTAATTTTACTTTATATTTTGTGTGCAATAAAGAAATTATGAATGAATTATATACTGTAGTAATAAATTGTAAACAACTATAATGAGAAAAAAAGATTTTTTGACAATATCCGTAGACTTTTCTGTTGAGAAAAAATAGTGAAAAGATTCAACAAGCTATATACTATATATACAAAGATTTTTTTTTTTATTTCTCAAAGCACAATTTATCACATACAATGTGGGTAAACGAACAGACAGTTCACTAGATTTCAGTTTGGTTAGTAATATGCAGATACGATACAAATGTACTTGAGCATAGCGTTAACAAAAATAGTGGTTAAGGGCTGAACAAAGGCCAATGGCATTGAGAATTAGACAAAAAAAACAAATACCCGTCGCATCGCGTCGAAGCAGACTGACGCATGCTCCCGCGCAGAGCCCCGCGGGGCAGCCCGAGCTCCGAGACCGAGAAAATTATAGAAAATATTACTAAACTCCTGTAATAATAACATTAAAATAAAATAAACCACCCAAAATTTTCCCTTTTTTTACCTATATTTGCGTGTAAGTTTCATATAGGAAACTGATTTCGTCTCCGAGCGCTTGTTCATTTAGTTGAATAATAATGCATTGCGAAAAATATTTTTAAGTATTAAATATTCCAGATATCCGGTAATTTTAAAAGTCCATTCTTATCTCTAATAGACTTTTTATAACATATATATATATCCTACATTTTTATGTTGTCTAGTTTAGCCTAGAATTGAAGCTAAAGATGCATTTCTGGCCATATTTAATCCCTTAATAGCTGACCCAACACTAAATCAGACTTGTCCTGGGGGTCTAGATCAAGGTTACAAACATGATTTTATATAAATGGGAATAGACAACTGCTTTAACACTCCTATTTAGCGTTACTTTACCTTTACATATGGTGGTTTTAGGTTCCGAATCAGTGGGGCGGGCTTGTCCTTAAAAGAAGTTACCCACGCCATTCATGAGAAGAACAAGACTGAATATGTATGATTGTCGAATTGTAATGCCGAAATTTCTAGCGAAAAACATTTAAGTACCTATATGGTATCGTTACAGCTACTACTCCGAGTTCGACGCTAGCGAGGGGAGCGCCCCCGCCGCGCCCACCGCCCCCGCCGCCCCCGCCGCCCCTGCGCCGCCGCCGCCGCCCCCTCGAGCCGTGGTTTCGGTAACATTATTAGATTTACCTCACCAACTCAGTCATCTTATTCACCAACCTAGTTCATCGTTCATGGAATGACTCTGAGTAGTATATAATATTAATAACCCATACTAAGTCGAGCTGTTACCATGATAATAAACACAATTTATTTATTTATCTACTCACGTATCAAATACCCCCTTTACTGCGTCTAAAAACCACACGTTAAGACCAGCATAATGTAAAACTATTTAGTAAAAACTCATTTCTTATCTGAAAATTTGTACACTATGACCATATGTACAAAAATTTGTCAAATTATGACATTCAAATTTCGAACGCCGACGCCCGCCTCCGTGCCGCCCCTAGTTTGTCTGTGAAGTTGGTACTACATAACAAGCTAAGCAACTGCAGAGTAATGATCAATGCCACAATGCCGGTTAAACATGCGGTTCCTGAACACATCAAAGAGAGCTTATGATATGTGTGTAGATAAACTAGTGTATGAAACTGTACATAATTAGGCATTAAAACTCTCGAGTGATATTATTATACCCACTCTCGAGTTTAATGCCCTCCATTATGTAGCAGTCACATAAACTACTATTATTTATTATTTTCATTAAATATTTGTGCCATTACAGCAGATGCCGAATCGACACAAATATGCACAAAATATTTTCAATTCAATTTCAGTCATATAAATAAAGATTCTATTAAAATTAAATACATATAATATAAATACAGATTAAATTCAAATTAAATACTTATAATATAAATACAGATTCAATTCAATTTAGTTTTAATAATATAAATGCAAAGTTAATATTATTCCATAATACAGGGACAGCACAATCACGCACGATATCTCTCCAAGTATCACCAAACAGATTATTCGGAGATGCTGCAGCCAACAGGGCGGTGAGGCTGTACCGCGCCCGCACTAGTGGAGAGTGCCGGCGATCCACCGTGCGGTGCGTGCCGCCCGTTAGCAGCTGGTGCCTGCGCGCGCGATCGTTAGTTGTCCGGTACGAATAGCGTAGCGCGCATACCGTTACACCCAACTGCCACTCGTGCTGCTAGCGGCCGGCACGGTAGCTGGATAAACCAGATTTTTCAATTAGGTTTAATTTATTGTGTCGGGAAAGTTTTAAACTTTTAATGTATTCCAAATTCCAAATGTCTTTATTACTGTAGATATTTACATATACTTATCAATCGCCATTTTTTGCCACTTCTCTACATTGGACCACTGTGGGAGAAGAAGGGCGTAGAAACTCCCACAGATTGATTTTTAGATCTCTTTTAAAAATTGCTTATGCTTAACTAATACAAATTTTATAATATCATTATATAATAATCAATAAGTAGGAATAAATAATTAAAAATTTATTAATAGCAAGGTCTGTGTTGAGCCAGATTAACCCCGTACAGTCCCGTCATTTAAGTAATCTTGTACATTGTAATATCCCTTTTTCGACAAAGTCGCTTTAACATGGTCTTAAATTGCTCAAATGGCAATTTCAAGATCTCCAGAGGTATCTTGTTGAAGTAGAGATTGCATTGACCCTTGAAAGAATTGCTAACCTTCGCGAGTCTAAACCGGGGCCTAACTAGTCTGTGATTATTTCTTAGGTTAATATTATTAGTTATACATAATCTCCCTGCCCACTTCCCTGCTCACTTTGGTGTGATGTAATGTATTCATTATGTCTCAGGTGACCGAGGAAGCAGCACCACGAAGGAGCAAAAAACGCATAGTCAGACAGTCGATCGAGCCCGAGCCGACGACGCGGTGAACCAAACTCGGTCTTACGCCGCCGCAGTACAGCTCATAATGCCTTCACCGACGCCTGCGCCTTCGTAAATCAACCCATAGACAATAGTAAATTCTTTCTTAGTTTCTTCTCTTTTTCGTCGAATGAATAAGCTGTTAATTTAAACTGTAAGAAAAGTTGCGTTGTATATTTATAGGGACATCATTCTGAACAACTTTTTCTGACGAGCAGAAAATGTGAAATTTAGTTACTTCAAAGGTGTATCGAGAGGTCGAAAATATAGTTGGTCCTGATCAAATTGGTTTCATATAGAAAGTTGTTCAGGATTACTTCCCACACCCAAACTCAACTCACGATTAAAACAAGCATTTTGACAGTTCACGATAGAGAAAGAAAAAAATAATCCCCAGGACGATGGGATGTATGTGAGTGACGTTGTTGTTTCTGGTTCCCACCACACAGGGTATCCTAGTGTGGGGCCAAAAGCCATTTAGGTATGTGCCTATACTTATACATAAATGTTATGTTTATTTCTAAAATGCGTCTATTTTGTTTTACTGATGAATCAGTCCTCATCATCAACCCTGTTGATTGGTTATGTGTTTTGACATTTTAAATATAATAAACAAAATAATTTTCGAATTAAAGTTGAAATTCAATAAATAATGCCTCAAATAATATTGAAACCAAATAAAGATAATCATATTAACTGCACATATCTCGGATTAAACCTCATTTAATAAAAACAAGTGATAAATAAAAGATAACTGATAAATAAATAAGTAATGTTAGCCAGGCGTTTACGAATCAAAACTGCGAGATTGAAAATACTATTGGTTACGTAAATTATGTATATGTTAGTGCCGTACGGTAAATCACATCACAAGGTTGACGAAACTTTTTCACAAGAGCTGTTTGATTTCAAGTTGTCAGCCTAATCCGTTGTTAGTTAATTTTGACACGTAAGGGATCGCTACCATTGTCTGCACATTGATAACTTTAGGTATATTATTTCCATAGAGCCGGGAAGTACATTGATATTTGCTATGTGCAGAAAGGTGTTTAAATTATGTGGTTATATAAGGACATCATTCTGAACAAGTTTCACTGTGAAACCGATGATCAGATCATCTATGGATGGAGTGATCAAGTTTCGTTCCTAACGTTGTTATGGTAAATGTTGCAGACAAGTTGTTCACAATATAGCATGACCTGTCAATCAAACACGAGTGCTGAGCTTGTACCGGTTTTTATTATGATCTCCTACCCACATATATTCAATATCCAACATCCCTCTTCTTATAACGAATAAAAAGAATAATAGAAATTTAAATAATTCCAAATAATTGTTACACAATAATATGACACAACAGTACCATCTCTTTAAACATGCATAATATAATTCAAACTAATCACTAACACAATGACATGTATTAAATTAACTTAGTAGGTAAATACACAATTCAACAACGACAGTTTATCTTTCTCATAAAATGGTTGGACTATAATTATTAATTATTGATCATTATTATTCATATATGTAACATGCATTGTATTGCAAACAAACAAAAACAAAAGAAAATAACATGCTTAAAACTTGTAGATAGTAGGTACCTAAGTAATTTTGTTTAGTCCTTACGAAGACATTCGATTTAGACAATAGTAACAGAACATAGAACATGTAACAATGTAGGTAAGTACTTAAGTACCACAAATTTATTCTGTACATAGGTATGCTTAGGTATATTGCATAATTATTAGGTACATAGGTAGGTATGTTCTCACCTCTTGCCTACTTGTGTAATAAAGGTATATTAACAATCATTATTCATTAGTTCATAACGCATTTCATTACATTAGATAATATATATATAACAATTATAAATTATACGACATAATATTTACTAACAAAGATCGGCAGTATACTTGAAATTCTTTGTAAATTATAAAAAAAAATTATAACTAAATTATTCATTTAATAGTAATTCATTTAACATTCGCATTAATTGATATTAGGTACAATTTATTCTATACAGATAATAATACTTGAAAATTTTAAACTAATTCCTAGCTGTGGTGGATGGTGCCGCGGGGTAGCCGTAGCGATCAGGGGGTCTCACCGTCCTGCCATAACGAGTTATGTAAGAATCAGCTGTTACATTAGGTATAGGTGTTCGCAGTGGGACACTGGGGCTGCGCGGGCGCGGGGACCTAGCACTACTCGGCTGAGTCATCGTCACGATATCATCATAGCAATAGCTATTATTATTATACGAATGCGACTCGGGACGGCTAACTGAATCTTCTATTAAATGTCTACGATTCCGCACAATTACACTACCTGAGTACATTTGTATTTCGTACGATCGTGGTCCTTTTAAACCGCAGACAATACCATTTTGCCATTTGTTATTTAACCATGCTTTAACGTTTTGACCTACTTGCAATAAAGATAAATCCTTAGCACTTTTGTCATAATAACGCTTCTCTTTAACCTTACGATTTTTTAACTTCGAACATATGTCCCTATGTATTTTAGGTTGTAATAAAGTAGGTAAGCATGGCACAACACTTCTAATTTTCCTGTTATTAAGTAATTCGGAAGGTGAAGGTAACACATTATCAATTGGTGTATTTAAATACTCCAATAGTGCCAATCTGAAGTCCGAGTTATCATAGGTAGTCTTTTTTAATATATTTTTTATCGTTTGAATCGCTCTTTCTACCTGGCCATTAGATTGCGGATACCTAGGAGATGACGTAACATGTTTGAAGTTCCATTCAGCAGAAAATTGCATAAAAAATCCGCTTTTGAACTCTGGGCCTCCGTCAGTCATGATGACGTCAGGAATACCGTTTCTACTAAATACAATCTTCAGTTGCTCAACCACGGACTGTGACGTCATCGACTGAATATTGATAACTTCCACAAACTTGCTGTAATAGTCAACAACCAAAAGATATGTTTGATCCCGGTAGTGAAATAAGTCCGCTGCTATTTTAGACCAAGCCCTGTTAGGAATCTCGTGTTGTAACAATGTCTCTTTACAATTGGCCCTTCGGTAGGTTAAACATGCTTGGCAGTTAGAAATCATATCTTCTAGCTGGGAGTTCATGTTAGGCCAATACATGGTTTCACGCGCTCTCAATTTGCACTTTTCTACACCTAAATGTCCTATATGTATCTTACGCAACATCTCTTGTCTCATACATTTAGGTATAATAATGCGAGTACCTTTCCAAACTAAACCGTATTGAACGGTTAACTCGTCCCTTACACACCAATAACACCTAATTAATTCATTAACCTCTTTTTTATGTGTAGGCCATCCGTTTTTTATTACCTTTATTAATAATTGCAACTCATTGTCATTACGAGTGTACTTTTGAATTTCAAGGAAATGTGAATCAGTGAGAGGATTATTAATGGCTACCGAACACACCTGCGCCTGCGCATCGAGGTGATCCCGGGGCTCAAGGTCACGGTCAACGCTGTTGCTATACGAGTGGCAGGCGCGCGATAGCGTATCCGCAACATATAGATACCTACCCGGCTTATATACCAGTGTGAAAGTATATGGCTGTAATCTCATTAGCATTCTCTGCAAACGGGGAGGCGCATTTATTATAGGTTTGTTTATTATGCTAATGAGCGGTTTGTGATCGGTTTCTATCGTAATATCCGTACGGCCATATATGTACGTATAGAACTTTTCACACGCAAATACACACGCGAATAACTCCTTTTCAATTTGCGCGTAAGCTTGCTCTGTTTTATTTAGAGATTTTGAGGCATAGCAAACAGGTAGCCCGTCTTGCAATAGACATGCACCTAACCCATTTTTACTAGCATCCACTGATAACGTAACTGGTTTATCTAAACTATAGAATTGTAATATAGGCGGGCTCGATAAGCTCTGCTTTATAGCTTTAAAACAAGCCGCGTGCCTGTCATTCCAGTGCCATTCGATATCCTTTTTAAGTAACTCCCTTAATATTGAGGTTTTTTCTGACAGATGTGGAATAAAACTGCCTACATACGTTACAAGACCTAAAAAACGTTCTAAGTCTTTGACATTTTTTGGCTCCGGCATGTTTCTTATTGCCAACGTATGTGAATCATCTGGCAATATACCATTCTCACTAATTTTGTGACCTAAATATGTGATTTCATTTAACCCAATTTTACACTTTTCTCTATTTAGCTTTATATTAATCTTTCGGCATCTTTCTAATACTTGGTGCAAACGTTCATCGTGCTCCTTCTTATCCTTTCCATATATCAATAAATCGTCCACGAACTGACAAACTCCTTCAATATCCTCAAAATGTTCCAGAAGAGTTTTGTGAAAAACTTCAGATGCTGACGATATACCAAATGGTAACCTTAAAAATTTGTATCGTCCGAACGCCGTATTAAAGGTGCAAAGGTCTGTGCTATCGTTATGTAATTTATATTGCCAAAAACTCTTTTTTGCATCTAACGTACTAAACACTTTTGCACCCGACAGTTTCGCTGTTATTTCGTCAAGTGTTGGCAATTTAAAATGCTCACGACGTATTGCTTTATTATGGTCTTGCGGATCTAAACCAATCCTAAAGTCCCCGTCAGACTTTTTCGCTAACGTCATGCTGCTAACCCAATCTGTAGGTCCTTCTACTTTGGCTATGATACCTTGTTTAACCATTTCTGTCAATTTATCTTTAACCTTATCCTTTAATGCTATTGGTAACTTTCTCGGCGCATGCACTACCGGACTCACATTCTCTTTAAGTTGTATTTTATAGCATCCTGGTAAACAACCTAAACCTTCAAACACATCAGAGTATGTATCTAAAATATCAGTATTTCCTTTATTTTTGGATAACGACAACACGCGTCTTACTAAGTTTAGTTCCTCACATGAACTTCTGCCTATTATTGGTGGAGAGTCGACATCCGCTATGATAAATTTTATAATATACGTATTATCTTTATGAACTACCTTCAAGTTGCATTTACCTACCACTTTGATGATATTTCCTGAATAACCTCGCAATTTAATTGATGTTTCAGTTAGCTCACTTTCTGATACTCCAATTTGTTTTAAAAATCTTATAGGTAATATATTCACATCAGCCCCAGTGTCCAACTTGAACCTTACAGCACAACCATTTACAAATAAAGTTGAACACCAGTCATTTTTGAAACTAACATGATAAATTACCTGGTCAGACGATTCGCCATCTATAGCATAAACTTGTCGCCTACACATTTTTGAATAATGATTGTAACGGTTACAATTGTTACACTGCACTCCATAGGCCGGGCACTTGTATAGCTCGTGATTTAGACCGCACTTTGAGCATTGGGTTTGCACTTTATTTGCATAATTATTAGAACCGCTGTAGGACGGGGTGGCGGTGGCGGCGGCAGCGGCGGGCGGCCCTCGGCGCCCTCGGCCGCGCCCGCGGCCACGGCCGCGCCCACGCCTGCGACGGTCACGCACGTCTTGCGTGCCGGAGGCGTGCTGCGCCTGCGCTGCTCCACATCGACAGCGCCCAGACTGCACCCAACTGACTGATCCTTCGCGTGCTCCTGGCTGCTCCAAGCAATCTCCGTGATGATGATTTACCTCGTGTATTGACTTCTCGCTTTTAATACTGCCGGCTTGTGCACGCGACATCTCCGCTAACCGACATATGTCGAGGGCTCTGCTCAATGTTAAATCCTGTTCTCTTAATAATCGCTCACGTAGTGCACCGTCATTAATGCCACAGACTAAACGATCTTTAACCAGGTCATCGCAAAGATCTTTGAAATTACACGTCGCCGCCATCTTGTTCAATTCGTACACGTACTGTTCCGTTGACTCGAATTCCTTTTGCTCACGTGTAAAAAATTTATGTCTTTCCACTGTGATATTCTTTTTAGGCAAAAAGAAGTCATCGAACTGAGACAATACCTCCTTTAATGTTGCACTTTTTTTACTAAATTGTTCGTAAACTTCCTGACACTTTGGACCGATGACGTGTAACAGAATGTTAATTTGAACAGTTTCTGTCTTTTTTGATAATTCACACGCTTCAAAATATACCATAAAAGATTTTTTCCAGTCCTTCCACGACTTGCATAGATTACCAGATGTAACACTCAATAAATTGTTATCAAATTGAAACGCCGACGGCGGTTTCAACACCGCCTCCATTTTTCTATTAGGTGTAAAATTTAACTTTCACGGATATTTAACACTTTATTGTTTACTATTTTAAATGAAATATTAGGTTTTCGCGTTACAGGTAATCGTTTTTTAATCCTACCGACTGCGCCATGTCAATCAAACACGAGTGCTGAGCTTGTACCGGTTTTTATTATGATCTCCTACCCACATATATTCAATATCCAACATGACCAAGTGTACTCTGATGATTTCGTGACTCGTGTCGAAAATGTTAATGATATAACATCTTAGCCAATTGAACATTGGCTCGAGTCTTGTGTAATGATTATATCAGATGGAGAGGTTTATCATAGTGTTAGAATGGCCGTGTTAAACCGGGTGCAATAGAAAGTTTCATAATTTTAAAGGGCTCTGGTAGGGACAACATTCTGAGCAAGTTTCACTATTTGATCACGAATGATATCCACGCCTTAATGACCTTTCTGCTTCACCCTGTATAGGCTGTTGCTAATCTTAGTCCTGTTCAACATAATACCTGTATTGTATGACATTTAATTAGCTGATCATATGTTAAGGAATGATAGTACCCAACATTTTTTTTAAATTTTGTTTTTAATTAATGGCTTCCATCGTTTTGATGATTCTGCCAGTGTCAAAGTATCGGCGATCACACGGAATGATACTGAGAATTCTCCGGTAAAAGTACCCAACATTATAAACAACTTTCCCCAAGAAACAAATGGAACGAACTTATAACGATTTTTTTTAGGTCTAGGTTACCTGTAATCATCTGATCCGGTCAGTGTGCTGAGGGACGTTTTTTTTTTCATATGCGACTATATTTTTCTTGGGGAAATTTGTTCATTTTGATGGTTACAATAATTCCTCAAAATATGGTCCACTGAATGAATGTCACCGTTTATATGTGTCGCAGCCAACTAGCTTAAGCAGCCGTTCAATTAAGAGCCTATCCAACTTAATTGAATTGCTCCATTTATGCCCGATTTCACCAACAGTTAAGGGACAATCAGCTCTTTATCGTAGCTGTCTAGCGATTGTTTCGGTGGCCGGACTCTTATATGTAGGGGGTCCCCAAGGAGCCTAGATGACCCTTACACTTAGGGCAAATCGAAACAACCGCTAGCAGGCCCCTGAAAGAAATAAAGTGTCCCCTAAAAGATAGGGATCGTTGGTGAATTCGGCCATCAGTCATTTTTTGAATGGTTTGACCAACGAGTATTGGCTAAATAAAGGCTGTCTGGGTGAAGTGGCGGACCAGTGTAGGTGAATGATAAAGGCGGTGAGCGAAGCGAAACCCCGATTTATACTTCGTGTTAGGTTGATCATGTATAGAAATCGGATATTCGAAAGTAAATTTTTGGCTACAAAAGTATGGAAGCGGCTTCTTAATATATTTTTTTGAAGAATTCCGGGATTCTGGGATTGTATAACTATTCGGAAGCGTATTAACTAAAAGTTTTTTTTTAATTCCCGATGCAAATATTTATGTGTGTAGGAGGAGGGGCGATGTGGTAAGTGAAAAAAAGAACAAATTAAAATAAATACTTTTATTAAATTTAGGGTAAATACATTTGATGCTCTATAATCAGAATACAAAATTTGGCGATTCCAGAATCGCGGGATTTTTTCAATAAAAAGTGCATACGATAATAGGCAACCCCTCAACTTTAGGTACACATACCTAGTCGGTCCATAAGTTCTGTCACAAATATTTTGCCGCATAGTAAATAATACCAAGTTTTATTTTATTTAATACTATATATGGTTTGATAGCTCATTAAATACTGATAAATTAGAACGATTATTGGATTTAAATGCTTAAAGCCATATTACACAAATGCTAGTTTCTTCAGAGATTTTGCACTTTTTTACCCAATCAAAAATACGGACGTGATTCACTTTATCTTTTTTCCATGACTCTTAAAACCTTTCAAACTTACGTGAGATTTTAGTCAGAACCCTCCCTGAACCCGTTACCTTCATTTTGAAGCATAAGATAACTAAGTCTGCGTAAAACTAATTATCATATTCACATTTCACGTAGTGTACTTGTTGCCCACAAGATCATTTTTATACGTTTTTCTGAAAACGTAAAAAGTACGTAAAGTTCTCTTTGGGAGCAGTTGGAACTGAAAGCTAACAGAAAATCAAATGCTAGTTGTTAAGCATGGTCTAAAATCGAGGTTTCAGAATAAATAAAAAAACCTTGTTGGTTATCTGGAACACTGTTTTTTTATTAAATTTGTGGTAAATGGTATTTTTGTCAGTTGCGGCGTGTTTTGGGTTCGCGATTGTCTCAAGTTATAAGGTTTTTTGTCATATTGCGATAATCGTACAAAATGTATTGTATTGCAATTTGATTCGTAGAAAATAAGCTTTTTAATCATGTATAATACGAATAAGAAAAAGTTTATTGCTGAGTTTTATCTATCAAAAACCTTGTGACAGAACTTAAGGACCGACTATGTACATGCGATTATCCGATCTCCATGTAAGAACAAAAAATCCGAGGCATTGCTGGCTATTAATCTAGTTAGCTAGTTAAGCTAGTTGGCTACGACATATGCATTATATTTCGCTGTTACATAGTAATCTAGTTAGCTAGTTAAGCTAGTTGGCTACGACATATGCATTATATTTCGCTGTTACATAGTAATAAGTCTGTTATTAATCATTATTGTCTACAAATAGGTGAAACACAGAAAGGATAAGGCATCTTCTAACTCTTGCCATACTCTTTCTATGATACGGAAGTGCTATTTATGAAGGAGCATAGGCAATAATAAATCTTTCTAACAAATATTTCTTGTAACAAAAATAAATAGTTTTCAAAATGGGTTTTTCATGAAGTTCTATTGTAAATTCTAAATAGCCTTGGAAACCCGAAAACACCAGATATTTTTTTTTTCATTTAAACACTCTAATTCATTCATATGCTCCAGTTTCGGAACAACCAGGAAGAGGGAATCTGTGTTTCAATCGTTTCTTTTCAACAATTGATACCTTCTTAGTTTTTACACGATATTTAAGTCCGCTCCATAAATACTGCCTCCATATCAACCCACAGTGCACCTTGTGATAGGAAAGTGACACTTTATTTCGGAACAAGTAGTTTTTAAGTACTTAAAATAAATATATAACTTAATATACTTAAATAAACTGAGCTCTTTATAGTAGGCTGTACGTTCATGGCATAAAAAAAAAAAAAAAAAAAAACTACATTGTTGGGCACATTCGGTGTAATAGTATTGTACAGGATGTTGTCATATTATAAGTGGTTGTTTGTTGGTTATCATTGTGAACAACTTTCGGTTTTCACTTTGAAACCGATTTGATCAGAGCAATTTTGTTTCTGCCCTCTCCACAGGTATGTTTAGAGTAGTTGAACGATTTGTACAGAGAAGTAAAACATAAAGTTGCTCAGATCTGATCGAATGTTGCCAATACAATTTCACTAGCTGTGTAAAATAAGTAGATTTGTTGAAGCCATGGACGATTCGTTAGTATGCGGTACAGTCGATCAAGAGCTCAGTTGAACCTTGTGGAACATTCTGGCAATACTTGCAAGTAAGCATTCTATTTACTGTAGCTGTTATAGATCTATTTAAATAATGTTTAAGCATAGTAACTAGTTTTTACCTTCCGCATTTGTAACAGAAAGCTGTAGGAGCGAGCATTCTATAGACAATACAAGTAGGTATTTTAAAAAAGCAAGCAAAGAAATGTATGAGTAAAACCAACCATAGACACATTTTCAAACTCATTTTATAACTCCTTCAATCAAAGAACGGGACTGGAAATGGCGGTGCTACTATTTTCATCTCGCTCAAATTTAATAATGTCTTCCGCCGCGTCTTTATGCCGTCTCGCTCAAACGTATATCTTCCACCGCCATTGCCAGTAATTTTCTTTAATTGAACGAGTTATTATTAGTTTAGTTTTGACTGTAGAATCAGCACTGCCATTTTTGTTTAGGTACATTCTTTACACCGTTTTACAGCCAAGACCGGTTCTTGATATCAGCAAAATAACTGGTCTCGTTTCCAGTCACTTGAATACTTTGAAATTTTCTGACAGCCCGACGCCTCTCGATCGACCTGCACTGAGCCAGCGTGGTTGAAAATGGCTCTATCTTACGCGGTCCCGAGTGAAGACCCGTTCCCCTCTGTGGCATAATTATTGCCTTAATTTACATTTTAAGAGATGGTTTAGTAAATAACAAAATTGTTTCAAATTGCCTTTATGCACCTTAGGCCCACCACTTCGAACGTTTCTCTAAGCAACTTTGGCAACTCCTTACTTTATTTGACGCTGTCAAAGTCAGAGAATAGTCATGACTCGTGTTCGAAGTAGTGGAAGCCCAAGGGAAAGTTGTTCAGAATTATTACTCAAATCACCCGTTTTTTTTTTTAATACAGCTTTCTGATACATCCTGTAGACTTCTCTCCCAAATAAGATGTAGCAGCAAATTGAACTCTTTCTCTTTCACTTAGAACATATTATCCTATTTCTCAAACTCAGCGTTTATTTGTTAACTTGTTTTATTGCTAATCTTGCGAATATATATAAACAAAGTAATGTCATTGGTCGGTACAATCTCTTTGACTTTGACGTTCATATTTTTTTTGTACTGGCCATTGCTTTGTTTACACAAAATCACAAGATCAGATGCGAGTTTAGACACTTTACTAAAAGTACGATAGATGCCAAATATTTACAACATTCTGGTTATATAGTGTAAAGATATTTTAAGTGGTTGAAACTGGTTGTTTTATATCTTCGTGTTCATATTATAAAATCGGGAAAGCAAATATCAGAGATAATAGTTAATTTACTGTGTAGTATTTAAAAAAACATTTATTAAATTTATATTGTCACGCAAAATTGTTAACTAAAGTGGCTTCGATAGTTGAAAACGGGAAAAATTAAACCGCATATCAAAATACTGATTTGCACAGCAAATATCAGGGCAAAATGCTGCGGCAGCTTTGGTGAAGAGTAAAGGGGGTGAGCGAAGCGAAGACACCTTTATCCTTCGAGTTAGGTTGAACATGCAAGAACAACAAAAAATACTTAAAATTTAAACCTACAATATTTAAAACATAAAAAGTGTTTTTGTTGATCCCTTTTTGTTGTGCAAATCAGTGTTTTTGCTGTGCGATTAAATACTAGCCGTCGGAAACTATACTCAAGTAATAAACAAAAAAAAATATGGCCGCATGCTTTTTCGCATTTGATGTGGCAGAGGGCACAGATGAATTGCGCCCAAGTATACATTATTATACATTATTATTACTGTTATACCTGGACCCTCAATACCTTAGCAATTATAATTGTTAGAAAATTTCAATAAAACACTTGTGTAATTTAAATTGTGATTATTATTAAAATGCGTTTTAATTATATTTTTAATACAGTTGCTCAAAAAGTGGCGTATTGCAGGGACGTATAGCGTTCGGGAAGTGGGCTATTACAGTCCATTTCGATAGTATTTCACAATAATGTAAACAAGCCAATTTACACACGATTACGCCGTAACTACTTACATTTGAATATCAATCCTGAACACATTGACATACCAAGGAATCATTTATTGTTCTTACATCATTTCGACAACAAGTAACTCCCCTAAGATAGTTATTTTATTGCAAAATTATCGGACGACGTATATTTCAATAGTTTGTAAAAAGTCATATTATTTTTTTACTCATCAAAGCCCATCAAAGTCTTATTGTCTTTGGAAAGCCAGTGTGGTTCATTCTTTTGAATCGATCCGATTCGATGGATCAATCGGTTTGATTGATAAAATAGTTAGTTACTCACAAAATTCGTAAAGGAAAAGTATAGAACAAAATATGTCGATGATCTCGCCGCATCTAAAGGAGTAACTGTGTTGCGCCTTCCTCCATATCACTGTGAGTTGAATCCAATAGAACTGATTTGGGCACAGGTCAAATCTTACGTAGGAAGAAATAAATCTTTTAAAATGGCAGAAATAAAAAATTTGCTAAAAGAAGAATTGGCGAGAGTCGGAGCAGAACAATGGGCTAAATGCGACGGTCACGTTCAAAACAGCTTATCAGTTTGCTGATGACACATGCTTTATTATTGCCAGTGACGATGTTAACTCCGCGATGTGTATGCTTCAAGCTGACTTCGACAAGCTCAAGCAATGGTGTCATGACTCGGGCTTAGTTTTAAACAGCAATAAAACAAAACTCATACTCATTAAATCACCATACATGAAAAGCAATCTCGAAACACCTCTCATATCACACAGTCATACTTGTATGCATGACCATAATATTACAAAATCTTGCCACTGCCCCAATATAGAATTCGTCAACTCGCACGTCTACCTGGTTCTGGTAATAGATCACAAGTTTAACTGGAATAGTCATATAGAACGGGTGTGTACAAAGCTTCGAGCTTTTCTGGCTAACATGCACATAATAAAAAATCGCCTGCCCTTTAACATCACGTTAATGCTGTACAATGCTTTGGCAGACTCCGTAATCTCCTGTGGGCTCAGTAGCTACGGACTCACGCATAAAACTTCCCTAGACTGCATACTACGGCTACAAATTAAAATTCTAAAAAATATAGTACCTCCAAAAATCAGACTCCAGTACTTCAATGATAAGCTCAAACTGTTCAAATACTGTAAAACACTACCAGTACACACCAAAGTAGAATACACACTACTAAAAGAACAATTCTTCAATTTATCCGTCCAAAAACCGTTATCACATAAAATCGGCACCAGAAGCTGCACGAAAAAAAAGCTGATGACTTTAGGAGCAAATAACTTTTACGGGAAACGTCGAATTAGCTATCTAATTCCTCGTCTTCTTAACGGTCTCTGTCCGGAACTCAAATCATCAATCCATCCCAAAAATATCAATCACAAATTAAAATCACACTTTATATCATTACTTCCATAGTCGTACACAAACTGTATTTTGCCTTTTAGCCAGCAACTGACTTCATGCTTATACATATTGTTTTTATCGACCCACCTACATAATACACTAGACTAATTTTGTGCTACATACAAACCTTAGTGGTTTAAGTAGTGCATTAAGTTAGATAAGTATTTAAAACTCTGTAATTTGATAAATAAATAAAAAAAAAAAAAAAAAAAAACGAAGAGGAACGTTGGAAAACATTTCACGGCTTTATGGAAATGGCTAGCGACGCTGTAACTCAGCCTTTTATTATAAATGTGACCGATGATGATACATCAAGTGATGATGAATATGTCAAAAGCGTATGACGCGCGTCAAGTTTGGATATTTCTCTGTCTACGGTTATTTTCTATTCTACTAAATTTTCTAAAACAATTTAATTAAGTTATTTAGTATGATTCTAGAGCTCGTCTAAGCTGAAATTACGCGCCCCACTCCTTGGTTTGGTACTACTTATAGAAAAAAAACGATCGAAAATCGACAGCGAACCATATCTCTTTGATCAATGCCTTTGACATCAGTGTAGTGTACAACACTCAAATCTCACTCAATGATAGACAACTGTCAACTGACATTTTTGTTTACATTATTGTGAAATCCTATCGAAATCGCCTTTACTCGAGCTTTTTTTTTACCTTTCCCGAACTCGTGCGTTGTCTTTCCCAACTGTCAAAATAATGTCTATTAAAAAGAAAGACCAACCATGAAGTTTTTACTAAAAAAAATTCATAGAAGTTTTTATGATTCATGCAAATACGTATATTTCTAAAAAGAAGCTACTAATTTGTTTCAATATCAGATTTAATGATTTGATTGAATGAATTAGGTTAGGTTTCATTTCATTTCATCTCATTAAATTTCATTTTCATTTCATATCAATAAAAAAAATCTACTGAAGACTTGGCTGTATGGGCATAGTTCCCTTTGCCTACCAGAATGGGTGAAGAAAAAAAAAACTGCTTATTTTCTACGGTTGGCGCCATTTTTCAGAAATTTTCTTTGCGAGTTTAGTTGCTTGTTGCACAAAATGAGTAATTACGACCCTAGTTTTTTTGAATTAACACCACCGGAACTCAGTATAATTGCACAAAATGCTTCGGAGAACATTTTACCGAAAAAGTCAAAAAGTCGCTAATATCTACATACGACGAATTTATTGCGCGGAGAGAAGAGAAAAAAGCAAATAGTCTTTCAGAAAATGTTATGTTGGCATACTTCTCCGAACTCTCAGCAAAATTAAAAACGTTACGGTCGAGGTTTTCGATGACAAAAAGTATGCTGAAAATAAGGAACAACGTGGATATAAGTGAATACCCAAAATTAAATGCTTTCTTAAAACGACCATCAGACGGTTTCACAAGTAAAATGTCGAAAATATTAACATCGAATGAAGTGGAAAGGTTTTTGAACGAAGCTCCCGATGATCGTTATTTAGCCACAAAGGTAATTTATTATATTTTTCTTTAGTAGTCAGTTTACGAAATCGCAAAATACAGTCAATACATTATTTAAAAAATTATTAATCAAATCCCTTTTTTTGCAGGTTGCTCTGATTTTTGGCGTTGTTGGAGCTTGCCGCAGAGAGGAGTTAGCCAATATTACTTTAAAAGATATTGAAGCCTATGGAGAAATGCTAAAAAAATAAGATACCGAGAAGCTTTGTTGTTGAAGGAGATTTTCTTAGAATAGTGCAAAATATATGAATCAGCGTTCCCTAAAAGGAAAAACCGACCGTTTTTTTCAAAATTACCAAAAAGGGAAGTGTACAGCTCAAGCAATCGGGATAAATAAATTTGGTAATATGCCAAAAGAAATAGCTACGTTTCTTGGTCTGCCGGATGCTGAGTATTATACTGGGCACAGCTTCAGGAGGACCTCTGCTACATTATTGGCAGATTCAGGAGCCAATTTGACGTCCTTAAAGTGACTAGGAGATTGGAAATCGGACAAAGTTGCAGAAAGCTATATTGGTGATTCATTAAACAACAAACTAGAAACTGGGAAAAAAATCACACAATCCATTAATTTAAGGTCCAGTCCGTCTCCTTCACATGTTGCAGAGAACGTTCGTCCATCTACCTTCGTTGATAATGATAATTCATCAGATCCAACTCCATCAACTAGCAAACGCCATTGTATGACAAATAGACATGAACAATCATACGAAATTAATAATAGTTTGTCTCAAACAGTAAATATGCAACCTACAACTTCCCCAGTTAGTATAAAAAACTGTACCAATTTCAATTTATATGTGAATTATAACTTTTATAAGAAATAAATGTTAAGTTAGTAGAGTTTATTGTGTTTTTATTATTTCGCAGCTGTATTAAAAATAGTCGTTCAGTACACGTGCGGAACCGTCATTGCAACTTGTTCTGACTGTCAACTCTCGCCTGCGGCTGCGCCTCGGCTCGGGTAGACATTTGTCGGAACTCTTTGCAATGACAGCCTTTCCGCACTTGTAATGAAGTATACTATTTCTTCCTTTATTTAAAAAAGAACGTATTTTCTTTACAACACTTTAAAAAAATACACGAGAAATATTTACGGAATGAACATGGCCTATTTTTACAATAAATTTACACCTGTTTATCATTTATTTTAGATCTTTTCTCACTCTGAAAAGATTTGTTTTCAACATGAGTCTTCAAGTGTAGCCGTAGTCTATCACTTCGGGCAAATGATTTCTCGCACACTTCACACTGAAACGGTCTCTCGCCCGTGTGCACTCTCATGTGCTGCAGCAACACATAATTGCGTGCAAAACTTTTCTGACACTGATCGCACTGAAACGGCTTCACGCCGGTATGTGTGGTGGCGTGTTTCCGTAAAGTTGATTTATCTGAAAATCCTTTTTGGCATATATCACATTGGTGTGGCTTTACTAGGGTGAACGTTCTCAATTGCTTCGGAATCGAAGATAATTCTTTGTCCAAGACGTCGCTTTGGAACACTATTTCTCCATAGTGTGTCTTTAAGTGAGAGCTAAGCCTATCACTTCGGGAAAATCTTTTCTCGCACAACTGGCACTGGTATGGCTTTTCCCCCGAGTGTGTTCTCAAATGTTTCCGCAACAGATCATTGCGCGAGAAATGTTTATTGCACAAATTACACTGGTAAGGCTTTTCTCCAGTGTGAGTTCTGTTGTGCAAACGTAAATTCGATATATCACCGAAACGTTTCTGACAGACATTACACTGATATGGCTTCTCTCCGCTATGAGTTCGCAGATGTGTTTGTAAATTAACATTCTGCGTAAATCTTTTCGAACACTTATCGCACTGGAAAGGTTTCTCCCCCGTGTGAGTTTTCTGGTGCACTTGGAGGGTTGATAGAGTTGCAAATTTTCTGCGACACTCTGTGCATTCAAACGGTTTTTCTTTCGTATGCGTTCTCATATGCAGACGCAAACTGAATCTAAACTTAAATTTCTTTTGACACACTTCACAGTGGTATGGTTTGATACCCGCGTGTGACTTCAAATGCACATGCAAAGCATTTTGTCGTGGAAATGCTTTAGAACACACATGACACTGATATATTTTCTTACCGGTGTGAGTAATCACGTGCTTACTCAAATAAGAGTACTTCGAAAACCTTTTCTGACAGAAACTACAAAGATACGGTTTCTCGCCAGCATGCGTTTCCATGTGTTTAGCCGAATTCAATATACTCGAAAATCCCTCCTGACAAAAATTGCAGTGATAAGCCTGTTCGCCAGTATGCGTGTGCGTCTCTATGTGTCTGAGGAAGTTGACCTTGTAGGAAAACTTTTTTGAACACATTTTACACAAATAACGGTCCCTGCTTATCTCTATTGTCTGTTTCTTGACGGTTTTTCTTTGTCGACATTCTGTGACGGCTTCCTCTGCAACAAATAACATTTTGTTTAAATCTCAAGAGTGTAACAGACAGAAGTAGTTACTTTTTAAGAGGTTACTTTAGCGAACAAATTAATTTGTCCAGATAAACTTGATTATTCACTCCTCAAAAAATATAATATTTACTGATCTTCAGTGCATTGACCCGATCAGCTGATCGTTGAAATACAAAACTTAACTGAAGCTCGATTCAAAAAATGTATAAAGCACACTTTGTGCACAAAGGCCTACTACAAAATTAATGACTTTTTACAAGGCACTGACATCTGGCAGTAAACCAGTAAATTCCACCCTATATATTACACAGTCAGGTCATAAGTTCTGTCACACAATAAAAACTTTTGAATTTAGAACGCTGGCCACAAAAAAGTTTATTGAATTCGAATTTCGAATTTTTCATGAAAATAAAAATGTGTACTTTTTAGAATTTTCCTCATTTTTAAATATGGAGTGGACACTTAAAGAAGACCGTGTCGCAGTTATTGCGTTGCATCGTTGTGGTTACGCGCCAATTCAGATTTTCGACTTACTGAAAAATTTGAATATAACCAAAAGATTCGTTTATCGTACCATAAAACGATACAAAGAAGACTCTAGTATAGATGACAGGTCAAGAAGTGTTCGCCCTCGCTCTGTTAGGACTCCAGCAGTGATAAAAGCTGTGAAGGCGCGAATTCAAAGAAATCCCATACGTAAGCAGAAACTGTTGGCGCTTCAGATGGGGTTAAGCAGGACCACGGTGAAAAGGGTGTTAAATGAAGACTTAGGGCTTAGGGCATATCGAAGAAAAACAGGACATCGTTTGGACGCTCGTTTAATGGACCTGAGACTGAAGAGATGCCGCGCTTTGTTGAAGCGGTACGCGGGAAAAAAGCATCGGGAAATTATTTTTTCGGATGAAAAAATTTTCACCGTGGAAGAGAGCTACAACAAACAAAATGATAAGGTGTACGCACACAGCAGTGAAGAAGCGAGCAACCGTATTCCGCGTGTCCAACGAGGTCATTTTCCATCCTCGCTCATGGTTTGGTTGGGAGTCTCTTATTGGGGCTTAACTGAGGTACATTTTTGTGAGAAAGGCGTAAAAACGAATGCAGTTGTGTATAAAAATACAGTCCTCAAGAACCTTGTGGAACCTGTTTCTCATACCATGTTTAATAACAGGCACTGGGTATTCCAACAAGAATCTGCGCCAGCTCATAGAGCGAAAAGCACACAAGACTGGCTGGCGGCGCGTGAAATCGACTTCATCCGGCACGAAGACTGGCCCTCCTCCAGTCCAGATTTGAGTCCGTTAGATTACAAGATATGGCAACACTTGGAGGAAAAGGCCTGCTCTAAGCCTCATCCTGATTTGGAGTCACTCAAGGCATCCTTGATTAAGGCAGCCGCCGATATTGACATGGACCTCGTTCGTGCTGCGATAGACGACTGGCCGCGCAGAATAAAGGCCTGTATTCAAAATCGCGGGAGTCATTTTGAATAAACTTTATTACCATAAGAATCTATGTTTTATTAAGTTGATTTTGCTATATAAATGTTTACATAAATAATAAACATGTCTAAATTATTTCATATTGCACATGTGACAGAACTTATGACCTGACTATGTATATACTAATAATTAGGCACCTACCTAATGTTTTATTATGCTTGCTGGATTATGTTATGACGTTCATTAAGTCTCAAATTCTGTGCAATAGCACATTTATTGAAACTTAAATAATTTGGCGGTATTTTAGTTTATTTAGAGGAATCTGTCTATTAATTAATAATCCACGAATAAATTTACTTAATTTAAAAATTTATATTAATAAAAATCTTTGAACTTGAACTTGATAGGTTATTATGGGAGACCCAAACTTTTTTTTGTTTGACGGTTTCTGGGGTTTTTTTTCTTCTTAATGGGTACGATAATTCCCCAAATGCTGTCAGCTAACTAATTATCACCCATTTATGTATAGTAAATGTATCATGTACCAATGAGATAATTAATTTATCTTAAGTATATTATCGGACGTTCAGTGGGTTCTGTGGTACCGCTACGTGGTAGTGGTCGTGAAACCCCTCCATCAACCCGCACTGAGCCAGCGTGGTGGAGTATGGCTTGATCTTACTCGTATCCGGATAAAGGCCTGTGCTTCTCGGTGGGGACATTAGGGGGCTACATTACATATGTATAGTAAGTTGGAAAATTAAGATAGTGTCGGAAGTGATACAATACATTCACAGTTCACACGTCGCTCGCTGACTTGAGATATTATAGTTGCTGCCGGACAATATTGTCCAATCAGTTAAAATCCCGCGGAATGCTAATAAGCGTGTCATTTCCAACAATTTTTTCCTTTTTTTTTAAAAAAATGGCTCTTTTTTCTGAATACATAATGTTCATGACAGTTCTCAAGCCTTAGTTTTTGCTCCACAAATGATATCATTCACTAAACACCTCGCCGAAACGCTGGCGGACCGCTGGAAGCGGACCCCTGCCACAAGAATGGGCTGGCTACGAGCAAGAATTCAAACCGCCATCATCAGGGCTAGCAGCATGTGCATCCGCGGCACCCGCCATAGGTGGAGTCGCACAGGCCTATATGAGGATGGAGCGGCAGTCCCACACGTACTGGCTTGAACTAGAATGAAGTATCTTATTTATATTCTCTGTACTTATTTTCATGAATCTTTTGCTTAATAAACGTCCTATCTCTCACATCCGCTCATACATTCACAGTTCACACGTCGCTCGTTGACTTGACATATTGTTGCTGCCGGACAATATTGTCCACTCAGTTAAAATCCCGCGAAATGCTAATAAGGGTATCATTTCCATACATTTTTTCGTTTTTTTTTTTATTGTTTTTTTTTTCTGAATACATAATGTTCATGATGACAGTTCCCGAGCCTTAAGAAGAGAATCTATTCTCTATGCCCTACAATTTGTGTGTAATGCTCTACTTATAGAACAAAGCTTTAGCGACAGAGCAAATGGAACTATTTTTTTCAAATGTACTACACTCGATACCAAAAAAAAAATAAGTTTTTTCGAACCCATAATTACTCCACTATAAATATATCTATAGAGTTCAATTATTCTTGAGTACATGTAATTGTATTCAAATTATCGCCGAAGGAAAACGCGATTGGATGAAGTTTTCTCGATAGAATTTATTTACCAAAATGCCTCTAAATTTTTAGATTTTTTCCTGTAACTCTGAAATCCTAACTAATTTTATTACGGAAAATATTTCTGTCAAAATGGCGTAGTTTATTTTTAAACAATTTTATGTGGTTTGGATTATGTGGTTTGAGTCCAGCGCATTGTTTGCGCTCTCTTGACGACCCGAATGGCCGAGTCGGCAGTGACCCTGCCTACGAAGCCAAGGGTCCCGGGTTCGAGTCCCGGTGGGGCCAAATATTTGTTTGATGTGAACGGATGTTTGTACCCTAGTCATGATTGTTTATCTAACTAAGTATAATATTTATCTATATAAGTATGTGTATCGTTGTATAGTACCCAAGATACAGGGAATCCTAGTTTGGGGCTAGACCAATGTGTTTAAATAGTTTCCAAGGTATTATCTTTTATTCATTAATTAACGCTGTCACTTACGTTTAAATTCGTATTCCCGCTTTTTCATATCACCTTAACGTTACGACGAATGGCAGTTTTCGGGACCTATATCACCTCTATTACCGATTAGAAAGAGACAGACATACCTGTCGCCTCAGCCGGCTCTTGTTTGTCGCTCGTCGCCTGCTCGTCGCGAGTCGCCGCTTGTCGCCTGCAAGGGAGCAACAATATCTCATCTTATGTAGTACCTACAGTTCGCGACAGGTTGGGAAGGCACTCGGGGCGGAGATCGTGCAAGTGTGCTTGTAGCCCCCTACTTAATTTTCGAAAATACAATGCATGCACGCAAACCTTTCAACATTTTCCCAAATTAGCGATAGCTGTATGTAATCTTAACCATAGAAATAATCACAGACTACTTGCACTCCGGTTTAGAATCGCGAAAGCAAGCAATTTCTTTCAAGGGTAGTGTATTCTCTACTACAGGATATCTCAGGAGATTTTGAAATTGTCATACGAGTTATTTAAAAACCATGTAATACTACTTTATCTTATAATGGATATTACCATATTCGAGATTACATAAACAACAAGAGTGAGTGAACCATGAACCATGAACCACCCACCCTCGTATCATTTATGTTATCTTGAATCTATTGAACTCAACACAGAACTCGTTTGAGAATTTTGCATATATATTCCTGCAAATATTTATAATATGTAATATTTGCACAAGTTAAAGAAAACCTATATTTAAAGGAGATATAAAAATCTATCTGTGGGCGTTTCTTCGACCTTCTTCTCCCACAGTGGTCCAATGTAGAGAACGGGCAAAAAAATCTTTCTAACCATATGTTCACAGAAAATAAAGAAATTTGTATTTGAATGAAGATTTTGAATTATCGGACCCGTCGACTTCATTCGCTTATCACCTATTAAGCCTCGGCGGAAGGAGCACACGGACCACAAAACGTCGCCACAAATATTGACTACGCTACAAATCGCCGTTGCTCGGATCTTCTGGCGCCACAAAACGCCGACACACGCCACTAGTGCGATTTACCCACCCCTCCCTCCCTTCGCTTCAGTCGTCCCTGCGATCTTTTATGAAACTGCACGTGGTCAAAATGTAAGTGTGCGGCGAGCCTAATACGTCCCGCTGTGATCTTTCAGGGCGATAGGGAATTAGGAAGCCATAACTCACTTAAAGAATAATTTATGATGCATTACCGCTTGCCATCCCAAGCTGTCGCGAACTACATCTAAACTATCTAAGAAATACAAAAATCATTTGCCACGCGTTAGTCTCTTAGAATCGCGGGAATGGTTGGACCGATTTGACTTAAATTATATTCTTGTAAGAGATAAGCTCGCCTTTGTGCACTATTTTATTCTATAACTCTGAAATTATGACAAAAACGGCCAAGTGCGGGTCGGGCGCACACACGAAGAGTACCGTACCATCGTACAAGAAAACTGAAGCCCTAAAAGTAATAAAACAAAAACATAAATAAAATAATATTATTTCCGAACGCGGATTCGAACCCAGAACTAAAAAATTGCGCAACCGATATCAAACCGATTGCGCCATCACGACCATGCGAAATCTGCGCAACCGATATCAAACCGATTGCGCCATCACGACCATGCGAAATCTGCGCAACCGATATCAAACCGATTGCGCCATCACGACCATGCGAAATCTGCGCAACCGATATCAAACCGATTGCGCCATCACGACCATGCGAAATCTGCGATCATATTTGGGTCACGGTATTGTTTGTCAGCGGGGGGGGGGGGGGGGGGGGGGGGGTTAAAACTCGTCTCTTGCATTGGAAACCCCTTTAATTTATAAAATCTCGTGTAGATCATTATTTGTTGCTGTAGCGGCAACAGATATACACATTCTGTGAACATTTCAACACTCTAACTATTACGGGTCATAAGATACAGTCCGCTGACGGACGGACGGACGGACAGCGGAGGCTTGGTAATGGGTCCCGTTTGGCACCCTTCGGGTACGGAACCCTAATAATGCATTATTTTAAACAAATAATTCTTGACACTCTCTGCGGATAACAAAATTTAACAACACAGTTTCAATCATAGTATACACCAACCTTATAAATACCTTATCTACTTTACTAACCCCATAATTTAAGGAGTCTTGAATTAAGTAATTGATGGAAACCTATAATTGGCTGTAGTAAATGAGTAATTTAATTAGGGAATTAAACTGTAATGCTCTTGGTTTTCTAAATAAATAAAATAAAATCAAAACACCCAGAAACATTTATGCAAAATGCTAAAAGCATGTCCCCCTAGGTGCGTATGTTAATGGGCTACTCGATTACAGAAGTACCTCAGTGTCGATTGTATGTCGATGAAGTCGCATCGATAAGTCTGCAGTCGCGACGGGCGGCACACGTCGGTCGACGTAACCTGTGAACACACACAGAGCTGTGTTTAAAAGCTATAATAATAATAATTCCTTGGACACTATTATACACATTGATCTAGCCCCAAACTAGGATTCCCTGTATCTTGGGTACTAGACAACGATACACATACTTATATAGATAAATGTTAAACTTAGATAGATAAACAACCATGACTAGGGTACAAACATCCGTTCTCATCAAACAAATATTTGCCCCCACCGGGATTCGAACCCGGGACCCTTGGCTTCGTAGGCAGAGTCACTGCCGACTCGGCCATTCGGGTCGCCGAAGCTGTAGTCTAAGCGCCGGTTTCTGAATTGAGAAATCCACTAAGTTAATTCTTCAGTATTATTCTGTCACACATTTTTTTTTATACAATCTGCAGAGAGACAGAATGATACATAAGTAATTGATTAGAGAAATTCTTAATTTAGAAATCAGAGGTAAGCCACGGCGCACACGGACCACAACGCGTCGCCACAAAATGCACATTCAGAATTCTACAAATGATGAGTGAGTGAGTCATGATGAAATGTTAAAGTTCAATAAACATATAAGTTTGCCTCCTTCTCCAGCTGGTGCAGGAATTGGGATGGCTGAAGTAGATGTGCAGGCGAAGGGGACATGCACAAAGGCCCCGCTCAAGTGGGCCAGGTGCAGGCGCTACAACCCCCTTCTAGAAGATATAAGTTTGCATACCGCGATATAGTTGTGCAGGATGCTGAAAGCCTCTCTCGCTTGCGTCTGGAAGCTGACAGATCTCTTCAGACTGGCCTCACACTCCCAACACACTTGAGACGGCCTCACAGAATTATTCCATGACTGAAATTGTCATAAAGGTCCACAAGTTACTTACATTTGAATAGATGTTAGAAGGGAAGTATGTAGGGGGAATATTGCTCATGTCCATCGGAGGAAATAATGCCCTGCACGTTCTTCCTGGGCAGTGCCAACGAGCAACAAATTATTCACAAGACATTAATTACCAGGTTCTCGAATTGTGATCTTTCTAATGCACTCGAGACTGGCAATCACACCATTATGTCAAAGGAGAAGGGAAGTACATATGTCAAGAAACA
Organism: Argyresthia goedartella; assembly: GCA_949825045.1. NCBI lineage: Eukaryota > Metazoa > Arthropoda > Insecta > Lepidoptera > Argyresthiidae > Argyresthia > Argyresthia goedartella. The sequence continues at coordinate 3,827,071 of OX463832.1, read as the reverse complement.
AATCTCTTGCAAAAGGCTTTGTAAAATCACAAGCAGGACAAGAGCAGGTCAATGAGCAGATAAAGCACTGGGCAGGCAATAGTGACTTGCAAGGAACAGCCACAACAATCAATTATAATTGATGAAACATTACACTAAACATATTTTATATATAAAGGCCCAATTCCTTACATCTTTGCACAACGGAGACTATTTGTCACACAAAATTACAAATAATTTTTATAGTTCGTGAATTTAACTGATTGATGTAAGACTGCGAATTCACATTCACACACAGTCCATTGTGCAACAAATACTTTTGAATGTAAAACAATACAAAAAAAACGGTCCTGACCAAATCAAATCATTTTTTTTATTACTGTTAATATTAGCAAATTTAATTTTTTGCCTCTCTTTACATTGGACCACTGGGGGAGAAGAAGGTGCAAAGTAACTCCCACAAATTTATTTTTAGATCTCTTAAAAATTGGTTGTGTTTTAAGTAATAAAATTAATATTATAAAAAATAAACACGAATAAATAATTACAAAATTATTAACAGTGAGCTTTGTATTGAGTAAGATTAACCCCTACAGTCCCAAAAGATCAGTCAGTCTAGCGCTTTAATATAAATATATGATATCTATAATATAGATTACAGTAGATTAGATATGTGTTTCAACAACTGTGCCTCTCCCACCCAGTATGAGAAAAAGCATGACGCTAAGTTTGGTTGGTAATGATGATCCAAAACAATGTCTTTTCATAATATTCAAATATTTTCTAATATTATTTTGCAAACATGCAATCAGTCCTAGGACTATAAGTTGTTTTTATGAAAGTATGGAGTAAATGGCGTGTTAGGTCATTTTGGGGCAAATTATCCCAGGTGTGTGGTGTGTAGCCTTTTCAAGAGTATTATTTTAAGGGGTCCCTCAACAAATGGGCCAGTCTGTTTTCTTTATGGATTTCGTAAATCATGTCTTTTCAAATAAATAAATGGACAGTAGTATAGATTGGGGAGGCACAACAACTAAAATGAGAAGTTTCAGTTGATCTCACCTCCATTCCTTTGAGTAAGTCCCAGTAATACTGCAATACACTGGATTCGAGCGACACGAGTGTGCGGCCCTCACATAGGCATGCAGGACACAGGACGTGAGAGTCCGAAGCCTGGATATCGACAAATTCAAACCGTTTCACTGCCTTACATTCTCTGATGCTTTGAAAAACCATTTTAAGATTATCAGTATTTTTGTTTATGTAACTTTTTTTTAAAGTTTTTGTATTGTACGGCCCTAGCCAGGAATACAATGGACATTCGACCTCCGGTGTTGCTAGGTCTTTCCTATTGTATTCAAGAGAGGTTTTGGGTAAGTACTTGTATAAGACACATTGAATTTGGGGGAGGGGGGCATGGAGGGGGGGAGGGGTGGGGGAGGGGTGGGGGAGGGGAGGTCCCCCCACCTACCCCCCCTTTTAGGAAACCACTAGTTTTTATGTTATGGAGGTCCAAAGATTGAAGAAAATGCCTACATTATTTGGATTTCGGGGGAGTTGGAGGAGGACAGGGGTTAGAGGAGGGGTTGCCAAGTGTAGGGGGTCGCCTCGCTCCGGCTCCCGGGTCTGCTGTAACGTGTGAACCTAACAAACCTATCTTTAGTTTTTAAACAGGAAGTGACCTAAAGCAACCAATTTGGTTCTGATAAACTCCTTATAGTAGTTAGTAAGTAAACAAAGCCAAAGTCGTCCAGAGAATCACGGATAAAACGGGAGCGCAACAGAACATTATCGAAACACGGAAGGAATCGGAATGAAATGAGCAAGTAGGGGGTCGCCTCGCTCCGCTCCGCTTCGCTCTGGCTCCCGGGTCTGCTGTAACGTGTGAACCTAACAAACCTATCTTTAGTTTTTAAACACGAAGTGACCTAAAGCAACCAATTTGGTTCTGATAAACTCCATAAAGTAGTTAGTAAGTAAACAAAGCCAAAGTCATCCAGAGAATCACGGCTAAAACGAGAGCGCAACAGAACATTCACGAAACACGGAAGGAATCGGAATGAAATGAGCAAGTCATTATATCAGAAAATACAAAATTGTTGACGCAAATTTCTACCATTACAACAAAATCTTGTAATTTGTACTAAAATCATGTACCAATATCCAACGTTGGAGCTTTTGGATTTGACATTTGTCGTTCCGAGATTGGCCAAGTTGTAAAAATCGCGTGAACATTTTTTATAATTAAAGTGCTAAAATGATGTTTCCTAAATCAGAAAATGGTATCAGAGGATAGCTAAGGACCCCCCCTAACCACCTAAGTACTCCAATTTTCAAATTTCAATGTGTCTTATATAAGACCCAACCCGAGGTTTTTGTTTTTAACGCCATCTAGCGGCATTTTTTAGATATATTTTTTTAATCCCACAGATGGCGCTGACTGTTTTGTTCCTTTATTATGATAATATGGGCAGATGACACTTAAAAAACAAAATTGGAACAACATTGGAACCCAATAAATCAAAACAAAGAATGAGTTCTCAAATATTTATTTTTACATCCAATTATCTCAGTACCGTGACACTTTAGTTAACATATTCCCATTTTTAGGGTTCCGTACCCGAAGGGTTCCAAACGAGACCCTATTACTAAGACTCCGCTGTCGTCGACATAACGTAGTTTAAAGTTTTGTCAAAAATAAAACCTTCATTATTCTCCGCAACGACGAAAACTAAAACATATCTTTGAATCCGAGTCTGTGCATCACGTACCCCCTCCCCGCGCACTCTCATCGCAAGTGGACGTGTGTCGCTAGAATAATAATTTAATTAAGTTCTCGCATTCGAAACTCTAGTTTGTCAAGATTTGATTTCATTATACTCCAGCGTTTTTCAAGGTCAGTATTTATTTAAAAAAATACCTAAAATAATAGGTTATTCCTATAAATAATGGGAAGCTTAGTTATATTTTATAGATTCGTAGAAAACACTAGAATAGAGTTATGTTGCAAAAAGGGCAAAATTTCATTGTCCTCCGCTTCATTACTCTCCGTTTTTCTAAAATGAAATCTGGAGAGTAATGAAACGACTTGGAGGATAATGAATTTATTTTTCTAATAAAGTTGGAATAAGTATAATTTCCATATAAAATAACAAATGACCAAGTGCGAGTCGGACTCACCCTTGAAGGGTTCCGTAGTAGCATCATAAATACACCTGATGCCCTAGTCCAAATATCACTATCATTCTTCAACAAAAAAAAAAAATATTAAATATTGTTTACTTTATTGCAAAAAAGTAAATGTTAAATAAAATAATAATTAAAATTGCTTGTAAAATTTAAATTAGACCTACCTACCTATTAAAAATGTAAATACCGTGGTCAAATTTATTATTTTTTACATCGACATTGCAGAAATAAATGGCGAACAAAAATTAAACTCTCAAAAGAAGAAAAACTGCTAAAAGATAGAATAAGAAAAAAGAAAATATATGAATAAAATAAATATGACCCTGTTACGTGAAATTCAAAGAGAAAAAAAAAACAGAAAAAAATATATATTACAGAAAGAATGAAAAAAAATCTAAGATATGAATATTAGAGACCAACGTGAACAAAGAAAACCTTGGAAGAAGAATTCTCGAAATTATCTAAATAAAAAGAAGAGGCAAAAAGAACACAAAACAATTTTAATAGATGATTCACCGCCAGAAAGCGACGCTGACCTTGCTGAGGGTAACCCGTTACAGGAAAATGACAGGGACGATAATATTTCTAATGAAGGCCCTCTCGCTACTTTGGAAACTCCAAAAACCGGTAAACAACAGGACTGTTCGAAAATGACTTCTGCTGCTTTGAATACTCCAAAAAACAGTAGACGACAGGACGAAAGTACGAAAATGAGTTCTTCATCTTTTCGGAAATACAGGTATAAGACTTCTAAAGAGATCAGGTTGTTAAAAGCTGAAGTTAATCAGTTGAAAAAGGAAAAAGGAGAAGTTTGAATGAAAAGCTAAATATATGAAGAGTAGATTAGGAGATATGAAGAAAGAGAAAAATATAGAAGGTACAGTGGAAAAGAAAGTCAATTCAATAGTCGAAGATTTTGAAAAAGGTAAGGTTGAGGAAGTGAAGAAGAAGTTATTGTTTAATGAAACTTTCATACAGGGACAAAACAAGAAACTAAACAAGACAGAAAAAAAAAGTCTTGCTGAAAATACTATCCAGCAATGCCAAAATAAAATAATTAAACATAAACTCAAATCCAAGATTCCCTTCTCACTTAGAAAAAAACTGGGAGATGAACGAAGAATAAAAGCTCAGCAAAGGGACAAAATATTACAAGAGTTCTTTGAAAAGGATGCAAACAGTCGTGTAGCTGCAGGATAAAATAATATACCGCAAAACGGGGTGTCAAAAAATAGAAGCGTTACCTAAATGATAATCTGAAAAATTTACATGATACATATCGAAAGCAGCATGGAAAAGAAGCATTAAGTTATGCTGTATTTTGCAGATTAAGACCATTTTGGGTCGTCTTCCCGAAAGTAGAACGTGATACCTACCAATGCAAATTGCATGCCAATGTGGAACTACTTGTGAAATCTCTCAAAAAGACGAGGATAATAACTAAATATTCATCAACAGATCTATTGAAAAAGCTTTGTTGCGATCTTTATCAGGAAAAATGTCTTGTCGGAAATATGTAGGTACCTATAGGTCTCCTGTAATACCAAAAATAATAGTAGGTACATACAGTTTGTTTAAATTGTTATGATAAATATGTCCAATAAATATTAATATGCTAAAATAAAGAATTTTATTTTCTGAATTAATCAAACTTAAATGAAACAAAAGTCAAATGTGTTAAACATGTAATTTATAACATTCAATACCTATATATTAAAAACAAATCTCATATGTGCGCAACATTAAAAAAGTGCTTTTAAATTATTATTTTTTTCAAACCTGCCTACTAATTTTGAATAAGAGTTGTAAGTTGTGGTAAAAAGTAAATAAAATATTCAAATAAATGATAGTATAACTTTCAAAACAGATAATATAGTAATAATTATACAAATAGATTGTATTTTCTTCTTTTTTCATTATCCTCCAGACAGCTTCATTATACTCCAGGCGATTTTCATTGCTCTCCACCCCTTCATTACTCTCTTTATTTTTACTCCAAAACTACAAGGCTTACTATGGTGCCTTCATGAAAATATTGTCTAATGTAAGTATGACTACTCTTTTGTATAAAAATAATAACAAAAACACCAAAAAACTAATAATATTAGCTTTTCATAAAATTTTAACGACTCACGATATTATACCATGTATAATTGTATATTTGCCACCTTCATCATGCGCTAATGGAAAAAATAGAAAAGCTAATATAGCGCAATCAGGAGTTGGAATGCGGAAAAAAACTGTTCTGAAAGTATACCATTGGCTGGTATTATAGCAGTGTGGTGAACAGTAAATATCGTAGGAAAGTGATGGACAGAGCTGGGTCTGGCCGCCAGTTTGGCACTTTGTAACATATTGTAACATATAGACGATTTCGATAGCATTTCACAATAATGTAAACAAAAATGTCAGTTGACTGTTGTCTATGATTGAGTGAGATTTGAGTGTTTTACCTACACTGATGTCAAAGGCATTGATCAAAGAGATATAGCTGTTGATTTTCGATCGATTTTTTTCTATAATTAGTACAAAACCAAGGAGTGGGGCGCGTAATTTCAGCTTAGACGAGCTCTAGCATCATTCTAAAAAATTGAATTAAATTGTCGATCCCACACATACACACACACACTCAGACACCCTCATACACCATTCAATCAGCAGTTCACCATATCGTCAGACCAGTTTGAACTAAGTTTATTACTTTACTCACTTTATTATTCCTATAGATAGGTTCTTATATGTCTATTTTATCTTTCTATTGTTTCGTTATTGGCATTTCAAATTTTCTTTTCCTTTTTAATTAATATTGTGTTTTTATTGCTGTGAAATATGAATAAATAAATAAATATAGATTTAGCCATCTCCTTTAAGTTCTTCATTATTATTTTCATAGTTGCAAATCAATCATTCAAACTTATAGATCGATCAAATCGGATCGATTCAAAAGAATGAACCACACCAACTTTCCAAAGACAATAAGACTTTGATGCGCTTTGATGAGTAAAAAAATAGTATGACTATTTACAAACTATTGAAATATTCGTCGTCCGATAATTTTGCAATAAAATAACTATCTTAGGGGAGTTACTTGATGTAAAAATGATGTAAGAACAATAAATGATTCCTTGGTATGTGAATGTGTTCAGGATTGATATTCAAATGTAAGTAGTTACGGCGTAATCGTGTGTAAATTGGCTTGTTTACATTATTGTGAAATGCTATCGAAATCTACTTTATATGCGTTTAGGTTACGGTAACATAAACGTATGAATGTACCTGGTTATGTACTTACCTACATGTAGTATGAAAGTAGCCGTACCAACAACTTTGTAAAAATTACAAAAACTGAATCGGCAAAAAAGTTTCAAATAACTTATCGAACCTGATAATAAAATTTCACGGGAATCGGTTGAGAAATGCAACCTGTAGAGAAGTATAGCCGGAATCCATCAAAACCTACCTACGAAAGCATTTTTGCCCAAGCTGAAACTGATACCTAGGTAGGATAGTTCTATACAAACAAGCCTCTACATTGTTTATGTTAAGTAAAGTTAAAGTTTTACGTTACCGATATCACAAAAGTCATGTAAAAGTATAGAAAAAGTGAAATTTTAGTGAAGTTAGGTATTAGGTTATGATTTCCAGATTTACCTAATTTAACTTACTTTTCTCTGCACACGTAAAAATACCCACTTTACTGCGTCCAAAAACCACACGTTACAACCAGAATAATGATACACTACTTTCTTATCTGCATATTGATAAACTTATTTCTTATCTGAATATTGATACATTATGACCATAATGTATCAATATTACGACATATTATGATGTTAAAATTTCGAAAGCCGACGCCCACCTGCATGCCACCCCTAGTTTGTCGGTGAAGTTGGTACTACTGAACATACATAATAAGGCATTATGTATCAGTTACATAAACTACTATTACGGTTAAAATAAACTTATTGTCTACTGACCTTGGAAAATCACTTAAAACCGCTATAAAGTGTCAGGTTTGACTGTTTGACACATTCCACGAACAAACAATATGGCGCATTTTTTATGATAATTAGCGTCAGGGTTACCAGCCTAACAATACAAATCACCCCAATTTGTTTTATTTTAACACGTTCGTACTTAACAATATTGGTAATATAAACAAAGTGAAATAAAAGTCCAAAAACTTAACACAAATCTTTTAAATGGCACAAAAGTTTTTTTTATCAAATTAACGATTATTTACGTCATTTCCCAGTTTTTTTTGTAGGAAAATGTGAGGTCATTAACACTTAAAAAATATTTTTAAATAGAACGGCTTTAGTTACAACTACATTGTTGAGTAAACTTAGTACTTAAATAGTACTCTACAGGGTAAAATGACTTCAGCTGGTATAAAATGTAAAATGTAAACAGAATAAAGCAGAAACATTCGACTCTGCAAAAAGTGGTTAAAATTAGCGACCTGACCAAGCTATGTTCGATATAAGGCTATATCCCTCACTTTCCTTCAATAATTACCATCCACAACCCTTCATTAAAAAGGCAATTAATTGAGGAGTTTTTGCATGCCATAAGTTTGTACATAATTGCAATAATATCGTCCAAACTCCAAGTACAAACGTGCAAATGGTGCGTCGCTCATATATGGTTTAGAGCTTGTCGCAAACGTTTAAACAGGCCATGAGCATAACAACTCAGTAATCCTTAATAAATTACCTTACCACATGATGTTTCTACCTCTTTCCTCTGAATTTTAAAGCAACATTATTTGAATCCATTCTAGGACATAAACAAAACTAGATAGTTTGAAGTTTTGGTTCCTGTCAAAATTTTACCATATAACCTCACTAGTGTCAGTGTCAGCCAGTCTCAAAGTTGATCAATTAAATTGTCTACTCCAAAAGGGATTTTTTGCCGTTAATCTCGACAAAGTGAGATTGTTAAACAAAGAGTCCGGTTAGTTTGCCGTACCTTCTAATTCGTAAAATTTACTTTATTCTAGATACTTTGGACCTGCAGTCGGTGCATACTCATGTATTATTGTATGTTTTTGGATTTTGCGATTGCTCTATAAAAATACTGGTTGAAACACAACTAATAAATGAAGATAAAATACCACGGTTTCTTAAAAAAAGTGGCTATTTAAAGATAATATAGATAACAATAAAGTTCCATCCAAAATAAATCATGTTTTTAATTTATGTAATGTTTTCTGGCACGACTTTAGGTGAAACTTTTATTGCTTCATGCTACATCTATTTTAGTACTAACATTTTTGCAAAAAGTAACATATTTTATTATAAGACTTAAAAATACAAGAGAACCATGAAAAAATACTAGCACATAAATCACACAAAACATAAAATAAAACTGTAACCAACAATGGCATATATTTTACCACTTTTACGAATTTTGTTTTTTTTTAAACCCTTGAATGTCAAAAAGCCGGAATACGGTTTGTCGAAAAAACCGTTGTGTGTCAATAAGCCGGAATACGGTCGCTGTGAGAAGTCACATTTCGCGGATCTTTTCTAGGGTCCCTTTAATGCTATCACTTTCTAGCATATTTAAAAATATACAGGAAGGACCAGGCTAGCTAATGAATGAGTAATTTTATAATTATAATTTTTTTCGTCGGGATATTTGATTGTTTTTGGTGCTATTTTGAGTGGTTTGGTGATTTTTGGAGCGGTAAGTTATGTTTCATTAAAACTAATTAGAACGTCGATATCTATAAAATAGTGAGTTAAGAATTTAACCACGACGACGTCCCAAACCACGATGCCTTGCCTTTACCGACGGAACGTGATCTGGGTTTTCGTTTGATTTGACCTACCTAAACCTACTTAGTAAAACTGATAGTGTTTATCACCATAAGGCACCAAATAATGTATAATTGCTGATAGGTACGAGAAAAAACGTGCATTATTTCAGAAAACATACGAAATTTCATCAAATGGATTGCGAGGAGCCCCTTGCCGAAATACGGTGGGTTGGACACACTGGGTCTGACGGTTTGCTTTGGGAGGATACCATAGCATGGATACGGCTTTTCACTGTTTCGATCTAACAACTTACATTTACTTTTTGGGCTTGCACGATTGTTTATTTTTAATGGCGTGGGTGATGCTTGGATATTATATTACAACGGGAAATTATTAAATTAATTATGCATTTTGAAAATAGTCCAGGACATTTCCGACCTTTTTCCCCCCCGCATATTTGATATTTTGTTGATGAGGGATCATTAGTGGGCGTAAATGATTGACTTTATGGAAATTAAACTTTTCCAAATTGTCAATATTTAATAAATATATAATAAAAAAATTGTTTGCTTTACCACCCCATATGGGAAAAGACGTATCGCCTTGGTGTTTTGTTTGTTTTATGATGGTTTTGTTTTTAGATCACAGCTGCAGGAGTGCTCCTCTGAGTCTATTGAGAATAATGAGGAACAACAGCTAGAACTGGGAAGCTGTGAGGCAGAGCTGATACTTTGCTCAGATCCACATGTCTTTGATTTTTGAAAATGTCAATGTCATTTGGAACACATTGACACTTACATTAATCGATAGAAGCTACCTACACAAACATTAAATGTCATAAACCATAAAAGTGTCACATTTTCGAGATTTTTACTGTACGTATCTATTTTTTTAATGTCAATGTCACTTGGAATACATTAAGACACCTATATGAACGTAAAATGTCATGTAGTGTCATGTACTAAAGTGTTCTATTTTGAGTAAATTTACTGCACGTTTTTTATTTTATTTTAAATGTTGATGTCACTTGGAACACATTGAAACTTACATTCATCGATAGAAGACACATATACAAGCAAAAAATGTCATGACATGTTTTGCTTGCTACATGTAGTGTAATATGCTAAAGTGTTACATTTTCGAGATAAATTATTAAACTTTTGTAAATGTTACGACTTGGAACACATTGAAACTTATTAATTGATTGGGTGGTTTAGTCACTATAGAGGACCGATCACCCGCCTGTGGTTTAACGGGCATCCTACCTCATCATCATCATTTCACAATTGATGGAGGACACCTATATAAACATAAAATGACATGTAGTGTAAGGTCTTAGGTGATACTGAAGATAATCGGTGTTATTTATGCAATTTATTATCTCGCTAAAGCGGCTGTAGGACACTTTACGCCTTCATCACATTTTGTCTAGGTGTAGTGGTGTGTAGTTCTACGTATTTGATGACTAGGTAATTAAAATTGTTCCTTGAAAAAAATCCGAATTTAAAACATTGGCGCACTAAAACCCATGTGTGTTAAAGAACTAATAGTATAGAATAATAACAGATGGCACAGAACGGCCATCTTAAAAAAATGGCTTACTGCGGAAGGGCTAACAGACAATGGTATATTATTTTATTTACAGCCTTAAAACCCTTCCCCTACTTTTTTCACAGAACTTATCAGAAAATTGAAATCCCCGCCCCCAAAATACCCCAGAAAAGCGATCGATTTTTTCTACTACTCAAAATGGCTCGTGTTTGTTTAAAGGTTAAACTGCCAAACTTCCAAACAGCTTAACCTTAATAAGGCACGGGGAACTATTTTGCCACCAATATCTTAACCTATGGCTTGGTAATAAACTCCATCCAATAAAAAAATACATGGCTCGCGGCTTATTGAGAGTTAAATAAGCTCGATAGATAGGGAAAAGGTGCACTACAAACATAAACATTTATATTCAGGCACTTATATTGCTTCTGGCCACCTAGGATACCCCTCGTGGGAGCTACAATTACACCCGATCGCCTCACCCGACCGACTAATAGAGTTTGTTTGTACCGTTCTATGGTCTTGTCTTGTCTATGGCTTCGTTCTTCGTGCGAGAATGACGTTATTTTATTTTGATTCGATTCGGACCGGTCAGTCGGCCATTCGGCAAATCGGCATTTTCATATTTCATTGTTTGACTTTTGAGCTTATAAAATGAGTTGGTTTGTTTTCTTCTCAGGCTATAGGTTAACAAATCAGTGACCTCTCCATAAACCATGCCTCCGTTTAGTGTCCAAGTTTAGTTCTACGAAAACAATACACTCGCAATGTATCAACACCTTCTGGATACTTTCGTCTGTGACTACTGCAGCCGCAGTTTCACAAGGAAGTATAACTTGCGAATGCATATTGAGAACTGCCATGTGAACAGCACAACGTGTTGTGACGTTTGCGAACAAACCTTTGGCAGTGTAACCGGCCTTCAACAGCATCGCTCTCGTGGCCACAACCGGAACAACGAGGCCTACCCAGAATGCGATCTATGCGGCAGGATATTCAAACGAAAGCAAAACATCGTCTCCCACATGACCACCATACATCTACAAAGCAAGGACATCCGATGCCACAAGTGCAAAAAGAATTTCACGACGCAGCGAAATTTGAAACGCCATCTGCACCAAATACACAACCCACACTTCGAGTACTTAGAGTGTGATGATTGCAACAAGGTGTTTAAAGGAAAGCACTCTCTCATTGCACACATACAGGCTGTTCATGATCCAACAGAGAAGTACACATCCAAGTGTCATATATGTGCTAAGGTATACACCAACGCACGCAATCTTAAAAGACACTTTGAAGCTTATCACAGTGATAGCCCCGAGTTTCAATGCTACCGTTGCAATAAAGTGTACACGACAAATCAAAGTCTTAGACGACATGTACGGTGTAGACATTCATCTTCGAACAGTAAAGACGAGGACTCGTTTGAGCAGGAGGTACAGGATTTGGAGGCTTCTTTTACGAACAAGCTCATCTGCTCCATCTGCCATAAGAGCTTTGATGAAGAGCCTCATCTGCGGCAACATGTGAAGGCTGAGCATTCATTTACAGTAAGCTGTTTTTGATATCTTACTATTGTGTCTAAGCACTTTTTCTTTTAGTACTTAAAACAGATAATTGAATAGAGTTATGAATAACTGGCTAGACATGGGCATAAGTGTGTCTCTGGCTCTGTGCCACCCTGTGTGGGAAAAGATGTGTTTGTTCTCATGACACAGTATCCTAGTTTCGGGCCAAAAACAATATACAGTGGATTTCATTTATTACGACCTTGGTTGTAGCGACCATTTACCTATAGCGACGTTAAATCTAAGTCCCTTGAATTTAAAGCATACTTTAGTACAAAATTCATGTGGCTATGGCGACTTTGGATGTAACGCCGAGTTCGGGTGTAGCGATTGTTTTTAATGAATCATTTGTAACAAATTCCTAGAAATCCCATGCAGATATTGCGACCGGAGTCGGCCGCCAAAGACACAAAGATTTTTTTCTTTCACAAACATTTCTTATCTTTTGTTTACATCCATTGCACACAGATGGTCAGCAAGTGTGGAGACCTTTACCTTTTGTTTATAGATATCAACTAAGTAGGTAAGGGAAGCGTGTACGTTTCGGAGCTTTATATATTAAAATAAATTGAAGCAAACTAATATTACACATTTTTTTAAATGTACCGGTGAATAACTATGTGCAAATATTTTCAATAATAAATGAATATAAACTACACATGTGTACGTGTCTGTATCTCTTTACCTTTGCCTGTAACGACTTCCGGATATAACGACGAAAATAGAGTGGTCCCTTCATTGTCGTTATACCCGAATTCCACTGTATGTGCCCGTATGCAAATGTTATCAATAAAAGCCTCTTATTTCTGAATAAGGTATTACAGTTAACAATTCTTCCTAGCTTATCATATGGTGTCCCTTATTTTGGTGTGCCTCTTGGGATACGGCCTGCTCCAACTGTCTCCATTGTTTCCTATCAGCTGCCACTCTTTGTCTAATATGGTCCCAGGGTCAAATGGATATATCATCATCCTATCTTCTTGTTTGACATCCCCTTTTCCTGTTACCATCTTTTGGATACCACAGCATGAGTTGTTCGCTCCATTTGTTTACATTGCAACGCAGCATTTCTCCATTTCTGTGAACATTTGGTAAATGTTATTAACATTGTTTTGTATGTCCCATAGGCGTTCTACGCGTACTGCCGCGCGTCGCTACTGCGCCGTTACACTCTGGCGCCGCCGCACACTCCGACCGACACTGCCGTAGTGGCCAAGGTCTATAGATGCGAGGTAAACACATTCTCATAATTTTTTTATGTAACAGAATTTTTTTTTGTTTTTTTTACAGCCTTTTGTTATGGCCTACGCTCCCAAAGGTCCCAGGTTCAAATCCTGACTGGGGAGCAAGAAAAAAAACCCCAAGTCTATTTGTGTGTGATGTTGCTGTTTCTGGTTCTCAAACAGGGTATCCTAGTGTGGGGCCAGAAGCAATGTATGTGCCACCAGTACATAAATGTTTATGTTATGTTACAACAAGAGTATCTCCGAAAACCGTCTTAATAGGAATATCTACAAGAATGTAAGTATCGCAAATAAATTGATCATTGCCAAAATCACAGATATATTAATTCCAAAATTCCAAATGTATTTATTACTGTAGATATTTACATATATTTAGCAATCGTCATTTTTTGCCACTTCTCTACATTGGACCACTGTGGGAGAAGTGGCAAATATTTATGTGTGTTGGCAGGTATGCGGGTTTCGACTGGCCAGCGTTGGCGAACTGAAGTCTCACATGCGGGCTGTACACTCTCGCGAGCAGAAGATCTCTCGCTGCAACGTTTGCTTCGCCAAGCTGATGACCAAAGAGGTGAATAAGAGGCTTTAGCGGGCGTGGTAAATACAAGAAACTAGTGCCGCCGGCCGTGGTGACAGTGAACGCGTGGTGGCTTAGGGGCTGTGGCGAGCGTGGGACTGAGTTTGCGGCCATGGTGAATGCGAGGTTGCTTAAAGGCTGTGGCGAGCGTGGGACTGAGTTTGTGGCCATGGTGAACGCGAGGTTGCTTAGGGGCTGTGGCGAGCGTGGGACTGAGTTTGTGGCCATGGTGAACGCGAGGTTGCTTAGGGGCTGTGGCGAGCGTGGGACTGATTCTGTGGCCATGGTGAACGCGTGATGGCTTAGGGGCTGTGGCGAGCGTGGGACTGAGTTTGTGGCCATGGTGAAAGCGAGGTTGCTTAGGGGCTGTGGCGAGCGTGGGACTGAGTTTGCGGCCATGGTGAATGCGAGGTTGCTTAGGGGCAGTGGCGAGCGTAGGACTGAGTCTGTAACCATGGTGAACGCGAGGTTGCTTAGGGGCGGTGGCGAGCGTGGGACTGAGTATGTGGCCATGGTGAACGCGAGGTTGCTTAGAGGCGGTGGCGAGCGTGGGACTGAGTATGTGGCCATGGTGAACGCGAGGTTGCTTAGGGGCGGTGGCCAGCGTGTGACTGAGTTTGTGGCCATGGTGAACGCGAGGTTGCTTAGGGGCGGTGGCCAGCGTGTGACTGAGTTTGTGGCCATGGTGAACGCGAGGTTGCTTAGGGGCGGTGGCCAGCGTGTGACTGAGTTTGTGGCCATGGTGAACGCGAGGTTGCTAAGGGGCGATGGCCAGCGTGTGACTGAGTTTGTGGCCATGGTGAACGCGAGGTTGCTAAGGGGCGGTGGCCAGCGTGTGACTGAGTTTGTGGCCATGGTGAACGCGAGGTTGCTAAGGGGCGGTGGCCAGCGTGTGACTGAGTTTGTGGCCATGGTGAACGCGTGGTAGCTTATGGGCTGTGGCGAGCGTGGGACTGAGTTTGTAGACAAAAAAAGAGAAGAGACTTACACCCAGTAGTGGGCGGGAAGAAGCTACCGTTGATGATGACGATAAACTAACTGAGTTCATAATAATGCGGCGTCATAGACACGGTGAGCCATTTCCCTCTGCTCAGTAAATTTAGGTGATTAAAAATATATAAAAAACAAAGTGACGTATGAAAAAAACAAATAAAGGTAAACAAAAACCATTGGTGTAATAATGCAAAAAAAATATTGTTTTTTTACGTAATGTTTTATATTTTATTTATTTATTAATATCCTGATAAATTCACTGATAGCGGTAGAAATACGGGTTACGACATTTAATCGGCGGATTCTTTGGGAGTAGCTTGTAATCAGCAGATCGGGTCAATGTACTGAGGGTCAGTAAAACAATACATTTGCGACCTCATGTTCCTTTAGGAACGTCATGTCCATAATAATGGGTCAGGTAATTAAAAGTAAGCTGTGTATCTCAGTCGGCGGCCGCGCACGCCGCCGGCTGCCCGCGGCCGGGCGGCGCGCTGGCCTGCACGCTGTGCGGCCGGCTGTTCTCGGAGCGCGCCAGCCGCGAGCTCCACGCGCGCGCCTTCCACCAGCCGCAGGCTCGCGCGCGCGGCTGCGTCAGGCTGGAGCCCGGGGCGCGGCGCCCGCTCTGCGTCATTTGTGTCAAGGTGGGCGTTTCTTTACGGCATCGCGACATTTGAACAGGTTGACATTCCGTTAACAGATTTCATAATTAAAGTTGTCCATAATTAACCCTTAACCAGGCAATGAGCTTGCAGATTTCGAAATATATAAACTGTCGAAATATATATCGATAAACTAGTGTATGTAACTGTACATAATTAGGCATTAAAACTCTCGAGTGATATTATAATGAAACTCGCCTTCGGCTCGTTTGATGAACCCACTCTCGAGTATTAATGCCCTCCATTATGTAGCAGTCATATAAACTACTAATATTTACATTTCGGTGTTTGTATTGACACGTACGCACCGGTTTCCCTCAGGAGTTCAGCTCGCGCAAGACGCTGAAGCGGCACGTGGCCAGGTTCCACGCGGAGGCGCAAGCGCTGACGGTGAGACACATTACCAACTGCCCATACCTTTTCTATTACAATTAATTTCAGATAACTTGTCCCTTCGCTGTTAAGTTGGCTGCAGTGCGCAACTGTCAACTGTCACGAAAAATGAACAAATAAAATATCAATTAGCCAGGTTCGCCGTGCAATTCCCGGCTTTCAAAAATGAAGATAGCCGGTTTGTATATAGTTGCAACCTCAACGCAGTACGCAATACTTAAATTAAATACAAATTATACCTCGGGGGAGAGAGACCCATGAGAATCGGCAACTTATATGAATATTTATAGTATGATTTAGAGATACTCTGTCGCTATCTTTTGGATAACACATTTTTGAAACCTAGCAACACTAGTTTTGTTGCTGCCAACTTAACGGCGAAGGGACGGACAACTTATCTGAAATGCACTTTAGTTTTTTATATCACACTTTGCACACGCATTGCATTGTAAGCAATGCTTAAATCGTAATAGGCCAAGTATACAGTTCGGGACAACGGGAGAGTGAGGGTGGTAATGAACAATTCAGGGAGAGTTTACGCAAAACATTTTGGTAGAGGTTACTGTATGTTTGCAACACAAAGAGTTTCATGCCTCTGAGGTTCTTTTGTATCTGGATCTTGACAATTCATTACTCTGAATATCTACTCTTTGCATGCATTTGCTTTAGTTCCTCTTACTCGATTCATTTAATTAAGTAACCTCTATGAACGAAACTCTTTGCTTACTTGCTGTATGTTTACTTCTTTGTTTATTATCTACAATATTTTAGCGCCCTCTACGTGGAAGTAATTTGACAGTTGGCTTCCCCATTCAATAAGTGTTATAAATATATTTTTTGCTCTGCACGAGCCGAAATTCCGCAATAAGATAATCACTTAATATATTTAGACGTCACAATACACAAAACAGAACACAATTATCATTTAATTCTTTGCGGCGAACCATTTCATGATATATTCGATTATTTCATGAAATGATCAGAAATTTAAAAGCATTTTAAAAGTATTCAGTACTACGTGATGTTCTTTGTGTTATACATGTAGAACTAACGCGAAGACCTTTCGGCGGTTCGCTGCGCTCGACCTGTTTAGTCTTCACCTAATCTACCGCAAGCAGCCCTAAATTTTTTCCTCGTTAAATGAAAGTTCTAATTCAACCATGTTGGCTATTTCATGATATAGTCAATCCTACGATATCGTTACGATATGTATAAAACAGAAAAAGACTTGATGAAGTCAACTATAGAAAATTTCCTAATAATTTAGAACATGCGTTTTAGCTGTGTTGGTAGTGGTATAAGTGAAACGAAAGTTTACACTCCTTGATAGGTCTTTATTGGACAGTGGTCGCAATAACACTACAATTCGACAATCCAATCAATCAAGCATTCTTCTCACGCACCCATTCTGGGGCGTGGGGAGTCAGGGTCAGATCATCGGATCTCTTCCTGAAGAAGCGCCTCTGTCCACTCCTATGGACAGGTCATCGGGGGGCCCTCGCGGGCGGTGGAGATGTTCTCACGAGGGGTGTTCCTTTGGATGATCGCCGGCTAGGCAACCAGGTCGCGTGGCAGGCGGCGGCGGTCGGGCGGGCGCGCGTGGTACGGCGCCATGTCGCGGATGTGCGGATGATGTGAGCTATCCGCACGCGCGAACATGCCCTTCGCCAGCCTCTGGACAAACTGGTCCACTGGTTCCCATCTGAGGTCCCTCTGGATCGTCGCATTCCTCACGTAGCGGGGGGCGTCGACGATGGTACGCAAAGAGAGGTTCTCTTGGGCTCGGAGTCTCCGTTTGTTCGTCTCAGACAATTCGACTTAAAAACTAGCTTATATTTATACTTGGGGCTAGCGGTCGGTCCATTGTTCTCTCCGTGTTGGTCGCAGGGATCGTGACTCATAGTTCAAAGTCGACGCATGCGGTCCCTGTCGGCGCGCTGCTCCATCTCGCTCGCACCTCCAGTCGGTCAGTCGGCCGGTTGCGCTGGCCGGGGCTCGCTGTCCGTAACATCCTCCCCCCGGCGCAGACTCGTCGTAGCCTCCTCTTCCACGCGTAGGACGGCGAGTTTCCTGGTAGGTCGCGTGAAGACTCCGCCTTTTGTTCGTATGTCGGCGCTGCGCACGTCGTTGTCCGTGCCGACGTGTATGCGCTCGACGATGCCGCGCGGCCATGTGTTGCGCGGCAACACGGAGTCCACCACGACGACGAGGTCGCCCACTCGTAGTGGTCGTTGGAGATCCGCTGCGCTTCTGCGTGGCACCAGGGTGGGAAGATATTCCCTGGTCCATCTTCTCCAGAATTGGTCAGCCATTCCTTGGGCTGCTCTCCACTTGCGCCGATCAGCTGGGTCGCAGGGGCCGGTCTGGGGCAGGCCGCTCGATGTCCCGATCAGGAAATGATTAGGCGTCAGCGCCTCTGGGTCCGCCGGGTCCACCGACACGTGGGTCAATGGGCGCGCGTTCACGGCGTACTCAGCCTCCAGCAGCAAAGTCAGCAGCACCTCCTCCTTAGGCACCTGCTCGTTCAGGGTGGCTTTGAGGGCGGTTTTGATGGACCGCACCAGTCGCTCCCAGGCGCCTCCCATGTTCGGCGCCCCGGGTGGGATGAAGCGCCAGTCCACGCGCTGCAGGTGCGCGTAGTCTCGCAGTGCTGGCGCCCACTCCTTGTAGGCGGCTCGTAGCTCGTTATCAGAACCTCGGAAGTTGGTCCCGTTGTCGCTCCAGATCTGGCGCGGCCATCCGCGGCGCGCAGCCATCCTCCTCAGGGCCATGATTGCTGCGTCAACGTCGAGGCTGCCCACCAGCTCTATGTGGACAGCTCGCGTCGTCAGGCACGTTTTTTTTTGTTGGAGGGGAAAAAAATGGAATTACCCATGCCCAGGAGTCAGACCTCCCTGCTATGTCCGGGTCCCCACATATTGAGCGGGCATCAGCTCGTGTGGTATACGGACTAAAAACAACCCCTTTGTGTTTACAGTTGTCTTATTAAGAATTAACTGTGAGCCATGGCCTCGGTATATGCTGAAGGCTTTCTACCTGCAATTTTGCCCTTTTGGGCGATATATATGTGTATATGATATATATGGGAGGAGTTTGCCTGCTTACCCGATTTTATGAGCGGGCCTCAGCTCATAGTCAACGGGCATGATAGCGGCATGTTAGGGGGGCAGATTGCCCCCGCTACTATGAAGTGGTTATATATAATTTTTGAGACCTATCCTAATCCTAAACTACTTTATATTTGGGTCATTTAGGGGGGTTCTGACCTCAGTCCGGGAGGTTTAAAGGGGCAGGGGGAGATTGTGTGTTCGTCGAATCAAGACGGCGATCTCTTTCAATCCAAATTTGGTATCTGAGACGCTGTAGTGCTTCGGGAACACAGCCTTCGTCAAGTTGACGTGCCTGAGGGGCGGGGGGTGGTTGGGCTTTAAGAGCTTTCGTGATATCGTCCTCCGGTTCTAGGAGGACGTCTTTGGGGCGCCTTTTGAAAAGGTGTTTCTTATTTATATCTGGGGTCGGATCATAAAGGGATGCTTGTACTATAAGCGGGTTTGGGTGGCTAGATGCATTAATGAAGAAGCGTTCGGACGCTTCTTTCATATATTGCTTTACTGTGGGGAGTCTAAAGTCACTATGGAGGTCTACGTTTCGCATGTACCACGGGGCACCTACGGCTTTTCGCATGAAGCGATTTTGTAAAACCTGAAGGGGCTTAAGGGAGTGGGAGCAGTGTGCAAAGACTGGACTTGCATACGTGAAGACCGGACGGATGCAAGTTTTAAATAGAGTTATTTTGCAGCGCAATGGAAGATTGCTTTTGCTTCTCATGAGCGGGTGAAGCCTACTCATGTAGAAGGCTGCTTTGTCGCGGACCGTTTTAATGTGGGATTTGAAGTTTAGTCGGGAGTCTAATGTCACGCCTAAATACTTCACTTTATTTTCCCAGGGGATAGGGCGGTCAAAGAGGGTGATTTCGGGTAGTGAAGAGGACGCGCGGTCAGCTCGAGTTTTGCCCCTTGAGAAAAGCACGGCTGCGCTTTTCTCGGGGTTCATCTCTATTCTCCATTTGAGAGCCCATTCACCGAGGTCGGTTACTGCTTTCTGGAGTACTTGACAAACGCGCGCCCTCTTCCTACTGGTGTAATAGAGAGCCGTATCGTCAGCGTAAAGGGCTAGCTCGACGTATGGCGTGCGGGGAACGTCTTGGACGTAAAGTGAAAAGAGGGTGGGGGAGAGAACTGAGCCTTGCGGGACTCCGGCGGCTATGGGGTGGGGCCTAGAACGCGATTTTTCTACTCGATAGCAAAAACTGCGCTCAGTGAGGTAGTCTTTGATAATGAGTACAAGCCTATCGGGGAGGTTGAGTTGGTAAAGTTTATAAATAAGACCATTGTGCCAAACTTTGTCAAAAGCTTTCGCTACGTCAAAGAATATGGCACCGGTATCTTTGGACTTTGCCGTTGTGTGGAACCCTTTGTAAATGTGCTCCGTTATGCGGTGCACCTGTTGGACGCACGAGTGTTTGGGTCTAAAGCCAAACTGCTCGTTGGGTATGAGATTTTTGTCTATGCAAATGTCTTTGAGTCGGTTGAGAATAAGCCGTTCATAGACTTTGCCTATTGAAGAGAGTAAGCTAATGGGGCGATAGCAAGTGGGGTCGGTTCGATCTTTCCGGGGTTTGTGAAAGCCAATAACGTCAGCTTCTTTCCATGCGGTTGGAAAGGCACAGAGACGGAGGGAGGCATTGAAAATTACCGTAAGGGTTGTCAGGAGTCTGAGAGGGAAAGATTTAATTGCCATATTAGTGATTCTATCAAGCCCCGGGGCTTTCTTAGGTTTGAGTTCCTTTATTACTTTTTGCACTTCCTCAAGGGTGATCTCGGGAAGGGAGTCAATGGGGGGGAGAGAGCTTTTATGCTCAATTTCAGAGTTGACCATGTTAAGATGATCGGGGTCTATTGGTTGAGAGGAGGGAGTGCACTGGGTTTCTAGACTATCGGCAAGACATTCGGCCTTTTCGTCGTCATCAAAGGCTGCGGGTTGGTTATCCCGTTTTAGGGGGGGCATGGGAACAATCTCATCGGATTTGAGGTATTTACTGAATTTAAATATGGCAGTGTGACTTGGGGCTATGCTGGAGACAAAGTCGTTCATGCGACTGCCTCTGAGCTCTCGCATGCATCTGGTAACCTCTCGTTGGAGGCGACGCATTTGAATTCTGTGATTGTCTGAGGGACAGTTATCATAATCTCTTTGTGCCGCATTCTTTGCACTAAGCAGCAGTCTCAAGTCCTCTGGGAGTTCGAAGCGATGGTTAGCCTGTACCGGGACCTCGCTAGAGGCGCCGGTCAGGGCTTCGTTGAGACTGCTGCCTATGTCAGAGATTTTGGCTTCTAGTTGGGCTCTATTGTCAATTTCTGATGTGATATCTAATCTTGGGTCCCGCTTACTGAGAGCTTGCTTGAATTTACGGTTGTTAATAACGGTCCTGGTTTCAGTCGGTTGGTCGAATGGCCTGCCGAGATAGTATAAGACCGGTCTATGATCCGAGTGAAGCTCGCTAAGTACACTTATGTCCCTGACTGGAAGGCTAATGTTTTTGAAGATACAGTAGGAGAGAATGTCTGGTCTGTGGTCAGCAGTGTAGGGATAATGGGTCGGGGCATAGGGAGCTATGACTTCGCAGTCATCGAGGGATTCGAGAAGTCTGTGTACGGTCCGTCCGTTGGTATTTGTCTCATTACAGTTCCATTGCTGGTGCTTGCTGTTGAAGTCACCAGCTAGGATAACTGTACTACCTAGTTCTAAGAGGGCTTTGATATCATTAGCTATCATCTTCTGTCCGGCCGGCAGATAGACTGATGCTATGACTATGGGATCGTGACCTGACATTGCAATGCGGATGGCAGTTGCTTCGCAATTATCTAGTTGGGGGGCGACTATAGAACAAACGTGCAAAGATTTTTTATAATAGATGGCGGTACCGCCTTTGGGGTTATTTGGTCGGTCCTGAGTCGGTAAGCGGTCAGTACGGAGGAGACTATATTTGGCTATATTGAAGCGCCTATGTTTGGGTTTTAGGTAAGTTTCTTGGACCGCGAGGATATCTATTTTATGTCTATTGAGAAGATCGGCGACTTCTTCTCTCTGTTTAAGGAGACTATCAGCGTTATAGAGCGCTAAAGTTAGACTGTGGGGCTTTGTCCGTCCGTTTGTCGAGTTTACTAAAATGGGCGTACTATACATGATGGTAGTTTAGGTATAAAGGGTGGGTTGGTGGGTGGGGGAGGTAACGAAGGCGTATGTAAGAGGGGTGCGCCTGAAAGAGGCAAAGTTTGGGGGATATAGTGTGGGGAGGTCGAGAAGACTTGGGATGAATGCCCTAGGTGGGAGGGGTAGTTTATGAAGTTGGCGGCGCTTAAGGTGCCGTTGGAGGAAGTGGGGCCGTGGCCCGAAGCCTTGTCCAAGGGGGTAGGTGGTGTTGGGTGGATATAGGGGCTTAGAAAACTTTAGAGGGCGTTGGGAGGGCGCTTGTTGGGAAGAACTCTGGCTCTGTTCCCACCTGCGACTTGCGCCTGGGGCTGCCGGGCATCCGCCATAGTTGGCTGGATGGCCGGTCTGCCCGCACAACACGCAGGTGGGAGGGGTTGCCGCGTCCTTCCCGCAAACGGAGGTGGCATGATTGCCTGCGCATTTCACGCAACGGGGGGGGGCAAAGCATCTGCTTTGGCCATGTCCATACATTTGACAGTTGTAACACTGTGAAATGATGTTGGCGGATTTGGGGCTTTCGACGCTAATGTCTTTGAGACCGCAGAGGGATTGAAGGGGGCTAATTTGCCTACCTGCGGCGGTGGGTGCGGCAATTACTAGGATCATATTAAATGCCTTTGCAGGCCGGTACGCGGTTTTTGCGCGGTGCAACCTATGTACTTCCATTACCGGGAAGTTTTTAGAGATTAAGTCATTTTTGATGACGGATGTGGGGAGATTTGTGGGGACGGGGCGGACTATGTAACGAAAAGTTCTCTCCTCGGGGAGAGAGTAAGTATGGAAGGCGATATGGTTCGCCCTCAAAAATTTGGTGATAGCGCGATGGCATTTGGACTCGGCCACCTGGACGCGGGTTCCGGCTGATGTTATCGCGGATCTATATTTAATTCCATTTCTTTGCAAATGGATCGATACCCGAGTCCAGGCGGTTTCGTCTCGGATTATTACTGGTGGTGGGGGGCGAGCGCGGTACGCGTGGGGCGCGGCGGTTGGTGGGGCTACGGTATTCGCGGTACCGGTGAGGGATGGAGGGCTCTGAAGGATCAGAGTTCGGGGCGCGGGGGAATTTGTTGAACACGGTGTGAGTTTTGGGGTTAGCGGAGACAGAGACATGGCAGCGGGCCTGATCTGTTTGGCCTCGGGGCTTAAGGGGGACTCGGAAGACCGGTTCTTCCGCTTTTTGTTTTTTGAGATGACGGGGGTGAAATGAGTTTCCTCATTGAATGGCGGTGAAGTTACAGGGGAGAGAGAGCTGAGGGTTGGGGTTGGGGTTGGGGGGTTCGCGGGGGATGCAAGAACCGGCGAGCGGGGGTGCGAGTCAGCTTCGGAGCTGGTTGAGGGGCTAGCGGGGGGATCGACGGCCCTAATAATTTGGATCAACGGGTGATCCGGAGGAGATGGAGACAGTTGTTGGAGTACGTACTCCAACAACAAGGGGACCGATGACACATATTTACCTATCTCGATAAGTAAATTAGTGTCTGGTTGGGGGGCCATGGCTTGGGTGTGTAGCCTAGCGTGTGGGTGAGTGCCTACTTGTGTCTCGAACCGCCTCCGCCTCTATCCAGGCGGTCCGAGGTGAGTGGTACAAAATAATAAAACAGAAGAATGGGGACAGTAGAAAGGGGACAGAGAGAGAAGAATAAGTGAATAAATAAAATAAAAATAAAAATAATACGACCTTACTGGAACCAATCCAACCTGGGCACAACACACGCGGCGGACTGACCCGAGGGGGTCTCACGGGCGTGCGAGAGAGAGGTCTCTTACACGCAAGCGCGGGCGCGCTCGCGGGCGCGGGCGCGGGTGAAAGAGAGGGAAACACTTTCTGCCGGGGCGGCAGCGGGAGAGGGTAAACACGACCGTCCTGCACGGGTGCTGGACGGTGAGTGACGGTGAGTCTGCTGGACGGTGAGTGTCAGGCACGTGAAGAGCGCGCCCCATCTCTTCTCTCGCCGGCGCCCGACTGCTACCAGCATCGGGCCGAAGTAGTCGACCCCGCAGTTGGTGAAAGGCCGGCGGTTGGAGTCCAGGCGGGCCGGTGGCAGGTTCCCCAGCGGCGGGACTCGGGGCGTCGATCGGCGCACTCGGCAGAGTGCGCAGGATCGGGACACCGCACGCACAGTGGGACGTGCGCGCAGTATCCAGTAGCGTTGCTGCAGGTCGTTCAGCACGCGTTCGTTGCCGGCGTGTCCGGCGGCGGCGTGCTCCCTCAGCACGATCAGCCGAGTCAGCGGGTGGTGTCCATCCATGATGAGTGGCTGCTTGGCTTCTGTCGGTACGCGTGCGGCATTGATTCGCCCGCACACGCGCAGCAGGTCATCCTGCATCATCGGGTCCAGCTTGTGAAGACGGCTGGAGGCTGGCAGTGGTCGGCCTGCTTGTAGCCGTGCGATCTCCTCCCCGAAGCTGTCCCGCTGCGCCTTGGCCACCCATAGCTGCTCTGCTCGTTCGAGGTGGCGCAGCTCCAGGCGCTCAGTCTTCTTCTTGCATCTGTCGATGAAAGCCAATATAGTAGCAGTGGCCCGAATTAACCGCTCATATGATGAGAAGCGGCTGATATCCGGCAGGCCATCCGCTCCCCCCGTGTTGGATGCGTGGTGCGTTGCCTCGACATCCTCTGGCTCGTGGTTCGATGCTCGGGGCCAGGCGTCCTCAGGCTCGTAGAGGAAGGCCGGGCCGATGAACCACCGGTCGTGTGGTCCTTGTGGCATGTTCTCCGGGCGCGTCGCGTCGTCTGCCACGTTGTGCTCGGTTGGCACCCATCTCCATTGGCTGGGCTCGGTCGCCTCAGCTATCTCGCCGAGCCGGTGTGCTACGTATGGGGTGTAGCGCCGCGCGTCGGTGCGAATCCACTGGATCACGGTGCTGGAGTCGCTCCAATAGACGACTCGTTGTGGCTGCCAGTGGTGTTCTCGCTTGATCATGTCTGCGAGTCGTACGCCAATCACTGCAGCCTGGAGTTCAAGGCGCGGGATCGTCTGGGGCCGCAGTGGGGCCACCTTTGCTTTGGCGGCGGCCAAAGCGATCGTGATGCGGCCGTCGGCGTGCTCAAGGCGCCAGTACGCCGCTGCGGCGTATGCTTGCTCGCTGGCGTCCACGAAGACATGAAGCTGTCGCTCTGGCTCTGCAGTGTCCTCTTCGTTGTAGCGGCGTGGGAGTCGCAGCTGGGCCATGTCGTTCAGTACCCCCAGCCAGCGGTCGAAGCGTTCGGCGTATGCCGATGGCAGGGTCTCGTCCCAGCCCATGCTGATGCGCCACAGGTCTTGCAGCAGGATCTTCGCCGTGATGGTGTAGCTGCTGAGTAGGCCCAGCGGGTCAAAGATTGACATGACCGTTGCCAGTGCCTCTCCGCATCTCCGCGATGTCGGCAGTCACGGCGATCGGCCTCTCTCTGAAGCGGAAGAGGATGCCCGGCAGCGATTGCATCAAGTCCGGGCCCATCAGCAGCTTATCGTTCAAGCTGGTGTTGTGTGAGCGGTGCGCAGCGTCGAAGACCAGGCGTACCTTGCCCGGCTTGTTGGGGTTCTTCACCGCGAAGTGTGGCAGGAACCATTGTATGGGGCTTCGCTGCTCGCTCCCGTCGCATCTCTTCGCGTACCCCTTGTCCAAAAGGTTCTGGATCTGCTGCGTGTACTCGACCTTAAATTGGGGGTCGCGGTCGATCTTCCTCTCGATCCCATGTAGACGCCTCAAAGCGTCGGCGTAGTTCGACGGCAGCACGATGTCGTCCGTGCGCCATGGCAGCCCAACCTCGAAGTGGCCGTCGACTCGACGGGCCGTCTTTTTGAAGATATCAATGGCGCGCTGATGTTCCGGCGATGTCTTCACACGGAGAGACACACCCAGCGCGTCCACCTCGAAGTGTTGCTTCACCAGCTCGTGAAGGCTCTCGTCGTCCTCGTAGCGGCGTTCTGCCGCGTGGACGTGCAGCACGGCGTCCTCGTCAGTGCGGCGCAGCAGTCGTGGCACTGTCCCGTAGACGACCCACCCTAGGTCGGTCTTGGAGGCGGCGGGCTCGTTCCGTTTGCCGGTCCGCATCTGGTGTGATACGATCAGGTGCCAGTGGTCGGCACCAATCAATATCTGGGGCTTCGCGTTCTCGAAGCCGTGGTCTGTCAGATGTCGCAGGTGGCGGTAGCGCAGCACATCCCGTGACACGCTCTGTTGCCGCAGGTCGAGGTTGCGGACGGTTCGGGCCGCTATCTCGTGGTGTGCGCGCTCCTGATGCCCTCTGATTTGGACAGTGACTCGTCGACTGTCCGTGTGTGGCTGCACTGCGTTCACCCCGCGCAGGTTCAGTGGCGCGAGGTCTCCCGTGGCACCGACAGCGTCTGCGAGGTCCTTGCTGATCAGGGTGACGCTCGATCCCTCGTCCAGCAACGCGTAGGTTAACGTCTTCCCCGCAGGCCCAGTGACTTCAACTCTGCAAACCTTTAAGAGCACAGCATGGTCGTTAGTGTTCGCAATTGACATTACCGCTTCAGCTGCCTGGTCGTTGGCGGGCTCGGTGCTCACGGTCGGCGTCTCCTGGGCCTGGCGGCTGCTCCCCTCGTGCAGCAGCGGGTGGTGTGGACGGCGGCAGCCGTTCGTGTTACATCCCTTGGCTCTGCATACGTTGCGGCGGTGCCTGGACTCCATGCACTTGAAGCACAGGCGTTCTGACCTGGCCCACTCCCAGCGGGCATCGGTGGTCATGTTCAACAGCTTGCGGCATCTGTTGATTGGGTGCTCGTTGCCACCGCAGCAAAGACAGGTCCTGCGATCTGCAGGTCTTCGCTCCTCTTCCGCGGTAAGTACCTGGGCGGTGCGCGCTGTGGCGCGCGGCAGACGGGGGATGACTGGCTTAGCGCCGCCGTATGTCTTCACTGGAGCGGGGGCCACGGGCGTGATTGACGGGCCTGGTGGGTGCACAAATGTTACCATATCCCTCGCTGCTTCCTTCAGAAAGCGTGTCAGACGTACGAGCTCTGGTTCTCCCTGGTTCGCTGTCTGCCTCGCGAACGTAGCCCAGTTGCACTTCATGTAGTCGGGCAGCTTGCTCACCACCTCTCGTACCAGGAGAGGGTTCTCCAGCCATTTCTCGGCGTGCAGGTCTTCCAGCCCGAAGACCACGTTCTCCACCTGTGAGGCAAAGACACTTAGAGAGTTAGTGTCATCTCGTCTGGGCGCCGGAATCTGATGCAGCATCGTCAGGGAGTCGTCGATGAGCAGCTCTGGTCGGCCGTAGAGCTCCTCCAATGTCTGCATGATCCGATCTGGACGCCTTGCTGTCCCCAACTGGTTGATCACGCTGGCTCTCGCTTTCCCTTGCAGCGCGATTCGGAGTCGGTTCACGTTCTCCTCGGGGTCGATGTGGTATTTTCTCGTGGTGCTCTCCATCAAGGATTTGAACGATACCCAATCGCCCGGATCGCCTGAGAAAATAGGTAAGTTCAAGTTAGGTTTATAACGGTGAGGTCGATCCAACTTCTGCTCAATCCTCTCGAATCGCTCTGCGAGTAGTCGTCCCGTCGGTGTGGGTGAGCGAGAGCGGCGCCGCGCTCCATACTCTCGCTGTGGCGCGTCCAGCTGCAGTTGCTCATGTCTGAAGGTGACATGAGGTCTCTCCCCCCGTCGTTCAGGCGGGGTATGGCGTCGCTCGGCTTCGGTCCCCGTAGCTGTTGTTGTTGCGGCGGTCGGGTAGCTCGTCGACCGAGCGTCGGCGATGGGGTAGCTCGTTGTCCCGGCGGCGGCAGCTACTGGGCCCAGCCAGGCACTCATCCGCTCACGATGAGAGCCGGACACGTCGCTCGCTTGTTCGTCGACAGCTACACTCTGCATCTGTAAGTCAAGCAACCTTTGCGCGTTTTCGAGGTCGAGATCGACCTGCCTCTTCTCGAGCTCTAAGGCCCGACGTCGCATCTCGTTCATACGTGTTTGGGCTTCGATCTGAAGCTGTATGCGCCGCTGAGTCACGGCGCTGGATGTAGACCGCACGGAGTTCGCTCGTCGCACGTTCTCCTCGGTCAGCGGAGCCAATCTCGGGCAGTGTGCTGGCAGCACGGATCCTGCCTGACCCATTGACGGTTGCTCCGACGGGGACCGGGGCGGCACGACGTGGTGTATGGTCTGTAAAATGCTGCTTCCATCCTCGGCGCCGGCCCGGGCTCCGGCGCGGGCATTGGCGGCGGCAAGGGCTTCTGCAGCTTCGGCGGCGGCCGCTTCGGCGGCCTCCATGCGTGCACGCATCTCCGCTTGGGTGGACTCGACGGCGGCGGCGGCGGCTTCAGCAGCCTCGACGCGGGCCAGCATCTCGGCTCGGGCGGCCTGGTCAGCGCTCGCAGCGGCGGCCGCAGCGGCGGCGTCTGCGTCTGCCTTTGATACCATCTCGTACCGATCTGATACGGTTCTGTACTTTGAACGGAGTGACACTCAACGCTCTAGGTACTTGTACTTTCGAACGGAGTCGTCACTCAACGTTCTAGGTACGAATAATCGGAGTCAGGCTCAACGATCCTTTCCACCCATAGGTCACTGATCGGAGTTAGACTCAACGATCCGGCTCGGAGGACCAAATGTTGGTAGTGGTATAAGTGAAACGAAAGTTTACACTCCTTGATAGGTCTTTATTGGACAGTGGTCGCAATAACACTACAATTCGACATCATCATAGTCATCTCACGCACCCCTTCTGGGGCGTGGGGAGTCGGGGTCAGGTCGACGGACCTCTTCCCGAAGAATCGCCTCTGTCCACTCCTGTGGACAGGTCATCGGATGGCCCCTGCGGGCGGTGGTCTTCTTGTGGCGCTGGTGTGCAGTGGGTGATCGCCGGCTAGGCAACCAGGTCGCGTGGCAGGCGGCGGCGGTCGGGCGGGCGCGCATGGTGCGGCGCCAGTTCGGCGATGTGCGGAAGGTGTGATGCATCCGCACGCGCGAACATGCCCTTCGCCAGCCTCTGGACAAACTGGTCCACGGTTTCCCATCTTAGGTCCCTCTGGATTGTCGCGTTCCTCACGTAGCGGGGGGCGCCGACGATGGTACGCAGAGAGAGGTTCTCTTGGGCTCGGAGTCTCCGTTTGTTCGTCTCCGAGCACAGGGCGTACCATGCCGGAGCCGCGTAGGTGAGGCGGGATCTCACGATACAATTCGACTTAAAAACTAGCTTATATTTATACTTGGGGCTAGCGGTCGGTCCATTGTTCTCTCCGTGTTGGTCGCAGGGATCGTGACTCATAGTTCAAAGTCGACGCATGCGGTCCCTGTCGGCGCGCTGCTCCATCTCGCTCGCACCTCCAGTCGGTCAGTCGGCCGGTTGCGCTGGCCGGGGCTCGCTGTCCGTAACAAGCTGTGAAGTTAACCTCCTGAGACCCCGTGTACTCGCATGATGACATAAACTTTAGAAAAATCTTGAACGAAACCATAGGCACACATTTGAATTTAGCGCGGTCTGGGGCAATCGTAGTATTGTTGCCATATAAAAAATATATATTGAGGTTGGTTTTGGAACGCCATTTTGTCTTGGCAACTGTGACAACATAAGCGAGAGGAGTCATCATGTCGCGAAGTGAGAGTAAGTGTTTTATATCCATTGAAATCCATAGATATCGTATTTCTTTTTGTTTATTTTTGTGTAAATTGGTTAGAGGTATTATGTAACCACTTAGATAAA
This sequence comes from Argyresthia goedartella, assembly GCA_949825045.1. Taxonomy (NCBI): domain Eukaryota; kingdom Metazoa; phylum Arthropoda; class Insecta; order Lepidoptera; family Argyresthiidae; genus Argyresthia; species Argyresthia goedartella. Next base: position 3,797,226 of record OX463832.1, on the reverse strand, counting down.
GCATTATTTCAATCGAAATGTAAATTTTACCCAATTGCTGTATGTTTCTTTTTCTATGTCATCATCCGATCACATCCGTTCTGAACTACAACTTTTTATGTCATCACACGATGACACCAGTTCTCAATTTTGATATTTGTTTTAGGGCTTCGAAATCAAAATATTACACAATGGCTCTATGAATCCGACGGCCAAGAACTATCAGACAGTGAAAATGAAAGCCCAGTTATGCCTACACATCTTCGGAGTGATTCCAGTTCGGATGACGAACAAAACGCCAGTGATACTTTACCAGGCGCCGGTAATTTATCTTTGTCTGATGAGGAGACTACAAGTTCGAGTACTCCACGATTTCCACCGGTTGCAACTGTTTGTGGCCGAGGAAGAGCTAGAGCTAGAGGAAGAATATCATTGAGTAGAGGAAAGGGGAGGGAAGGGGGACGGAAAGGTCACAATCGATAGTCTCATCAAGGGGCCGGGGGTGTGGACGAGGACGTGGTGTAAGCGTGCGTCAACGTGGACGGGCTCGTGGCCGTGGTATCCAGCAGCGCCGATATGACCCATACTGCCATAAATGGACCCATGCTTCCTTCATTCCTAATATGAGAGGCTTACAGCAACCAGCGTACCCAATGCGTGATCGATCGGAATGGAAACCCATTGACTTCTTACACGAATACGTCGATGATGTTTTATTGGACAAAATAGTTACAGCTACAAACAGGACAGTTTTGTCTCGAACCGGAAATACTTTGGGATTTACATTGAAGGAATGTAAAATATTCATAGGATTGAATTACATAATGTCGTGTCTAAAATTCCCAAAAATACGTATGTATTGGAGCCAAAAGTGGTGTGTTCCCATCATCGCTGATTATAAATAAATAAAAGACTCATTATAAATAAAAAAGACTGATTATAAATAAATAAAAGATGATTATAAGGTTAAAATAATTATTTCAATTGTTTTATTAATTTTCATTCCCTTATTATTGAATATTAATATTAATCGTTTATGTCCTCATACGAGGTCGAACGCCCAGCGTCCTCATATGAGCACATAACGTAAAATGGGGGGGAGGGGTTTTTTTTTTTTTTGTATTTTTAGATGAAGCCTTACCCTGTAACCTTTCCGAAAACATGCTTTTTTATAATTATATTTGAAAAATTAGGGCCCAGGATTCAGGAGGTTAAAGGGGTCCCTTTAAAAGGCGTTTTTTTTTTTGTATATTTAAGGTTCACAAAGCAAAAAAAAAGGCTTATGTTCAAACAATTACCAAAAACACACCTATTTTACTACCAATAAATTCGAAATGACTGCCAGAATGGATAAATGTCCACCAAACTTTACCCTTCACCTAAGTAAGCTACAGCAGTATTTTGCCCTGATATTTTTTGCAACTTTTGGTGTTCATTTATCCATTTTGGGGTAGGAAAAAAATATTTTGGTGATCATTATATTTGTTGCCGAAAAAAAAAACATTATGGGATCATTTCGTTGTCCGTCCATCTGTCTGTCTGTATGTCCGTCCGCCCGTTCGTCCCTTTTTCTATCTTAGACACTTTTTTTCTCCTAGACCCTTTTTTCTCAGGAACACGTGAAGGTATCAAGTTGGAAAGTTGATATCAATTACGCATGTATGCAGTACAATGGAACTATGAAGAACTCAAACCTCTCAGTCAACGCAGTCAAAAGATACACCACAATATTGCCGCATATTTGGACACTCCATGGGAAAGCAAAATTTATCCTACCCATAGGGTACTTACCATGGACCTAGAATCATGAAATTTGCTAAATATAATTACGAAAAAAACGCGTACAAGAAAAATATTGCATTTTTCTTGTAGAACCCCTCCAATTTTTAATAGCGTGTGTGGTTTATAACTGTTTACTAAAGCTGCTATAAAAAAATGCACACTTAGTAAAAGTCTACCTATTAGCGACGGACGGACGGACGGACGGACGGATGTACGGACGGCAGCGCAGGCTTAGAATAAGGGTTGCATTGGGCACCTCCCAGCAGGGTCACTTGAGAAAGTGCGGCTCTAGACCTCCTCTGTGGCGTGGTGCTCGAGGCAGTGCTTCCCAAGCGAGAGGGCCTGGATTCGAACCGAGGAAGGAAAACTAAACCCGTTTATATGTGTGTGATGTTGCTGTTTCTGGTTCCCACGACTCAGGGTATCCTAGTGTGGGGCCAGAAGCAGTGTAAAGTTACAGACAGTTAAAAGAAATGTTATAAGCAAAGGCGAGCTTATCTCTAAAAAGAGTTTTCTTCCAGCAAATCTTGGCAAGACAGGAGAGTTGATGATACCGGAACGTCCTAGTTCGCAATAAAACTCTATACATACGTACGAAAATCACTCTGAAAGTATATATAAACTACCAAATATAAAGTAAAAATACTTCAACTACATAAAATACAATATATAGCAAGAACATACATAAACTATAATAAATCATACATATTCCTAAATAGATATGGTACCTTTTACGGAAGAGAAAGGAAATGCACTTTCAAATCTTTTCTTAAAAGTGAAAATTGAGGGAGTTTCCCTAACAGCGCAGGGAAGTGCGTTCCAATAGCGCAGGGAAGTGCGTTCCACAGTCGGATCGCCGTTATCTTATCCGTAAATGTTATTGATATGTTATTATGTTATTTCTAGCGCGTGGTGGCGTGACATTCTATTTCTAGCGCGTGGTGGCGTGACATTCTATTTCTAGCGCGTGGTGGCGTGACATTCTATTTCTAGCGCGTGGTGGCGTGACATTCTATTTCTAGCGCGTGGTGGCGTGACATTCTATTTCTAGCGCGTGGTGGCGTGACATTCTATTTCTAGCGCGTGGTGGCGTGACATTCTATTTCTAGCGCGTGGTGGCGTGACATTCTATTTCTAGCGCGTGGTGGCGTGACATTCTATTTTTGGCCAATGAATAGACTTTGAATAAAATTATTGATTTCACAAAAAATACAGGATTTTGTTTTAGTTTATTTCATCAAAAATATTTTTAAAATAGTTTTATTGTAATATATATATAGCCGCAACTCCTCAAAATACTTCCTTTTCACCCCCACCACTTAAGATGGGGCATACCGACAGCGGACCTTAAAATTTCACCTTCAGTTTACTTTTAGAGGAATTCAAATGTTAAAATCATTCACCAAGAACCTCCTTCTTTTTGAAGTCGGTAACAAAGGCTCTACCGATAAAGGCCTGACAGAGCAACCATGGGCATACCCAGGCAGGGGCAGGGGGGGCTGCTGCCCCCCCCCCCCTCCCCCAGAAGATAAAATAAACGTCAATTTTCATGATTTTTTTGTTTCAATATACCTGACCGACCATCTTCTCGAAACAGGTATGAGCTGCCCCCCCCTATCTGAAATCCTGGGTACGCCCTTGAGAGCAACTTAACTTAATAATTTTAATAACGATAGAATTTATGGAGGAATTGATTTAAAGCAAGCTGAAAATCGTTTGTAAAATCGTTTAATACTTTATTTTACTCCTAAATGCGTGTAATCCAACTATTGGAAGCCAAAAAACCGCGAAATTTTTGCACTTTATTCAGTTTTGAAAAAATCTGATTTTCTGATAAATCGGGGGACTTCTATCGAGCAACACTGCGGACACTCATGATAAACAACGCTACGTGTCTTTCATCATCACGAATCGGTCAATATATGATATGGCTACGATTTTTACAACGCCTGGATTTCATTACTTTGCCGTGAACATATTATATAATATGAATCTTCTGTACCTATAAAAATGAATCGCAGTACGTTAGTCTTACTAAATATCTAAAATGGCCGAATCGGTTTGTATGATTCCTATTTGGTTTTATTTTCAGTCCAGGGGAGGTTAAGATAAAATAAAATTACGAAGAACGAAAAGTAATAGCCAAAAAACCGGTCAAGTGCGAGTCTAAATCGCGCACGAAGGGTTCCGTACCACCGTTCAATGGAAGCGATGGTGTGGAGTGAATAGTTTGGATTTTACACAGCAAAATATTGTTTACAAAGTTATTGGTGCGGTTACTTTCACACTCCATGTACGTAACCAGGTGCATCCATAAGTTGGTAGGTGGTAGGATTTCAACTGTCTAACTATCACGGTTCGTGAGATACAGCCTGGTGACAGACGGACGGACGGACAGCGGAGTCTTAGTAATGGGTCCCGTTTGGAACCCTTCGGGTACGGAACCCTAAAAATCGAAAATTATTTTGTATGAAAAGTTTAGCCTCTTTCGCTAGATGGCGTTGGTAGCCATCGATCTAGCATAATTCAAACTCTTACTACATTCAACCTCTTTGTTGGTAGCGGAACTTAGGTTGATCGGTGCATAAAGTTTGTAAGCAAAGAGTTTCGTCTGATGCGTATTATGCTCAGCATAATGTCTATGGACAAACGGGTCACTCGTAAATTGGTTGGTTGCAGGGCGGCGGTGGCGGCGCGGTGTCTCCGTGTGACGCCGAGTATGAAGTGCACGAGTTTTCCATTCAGCGTCATCGGCTCGCTCTCGCCGCAGGTACTGATCAGCCCGGCGGGGTCAGTCGACTCAAGGGAACGCTTACTGAAACCAAGCTGTTCCAAATTGGTTTTACCGTTCTGATAAGCCCATCTCCAGGTCTAGTCTCATTGCTGCTGACGATGACTCCGCTTAAGGTAGATGCGAAGATGACAGAGGTCCACTTAGCCTTATGACAAGGTTGACCATCCGACCCATTTGGGTGAAATGTTCTTTTATTGGCTATTTGGTGTTCACTCAATCACTCACTTAATCACTCACACAGGTGCAGACGCGGGGCTGATGCTGAGCGAGCTGTGCACGACAGAGATGAGCGAGCACGACGACGACGAGCCAGAGTGGGACGGCAACAGCGGTGACGTCGGCGAGTGCGAGCGAGCCAGCGTCGAGCGAGAGCCGGCCGAGCCGTGAACGTAGACGCGATGCGGTACATCGAGTGTGTTCCTGTTACGTTCTGAGACTGTCATTTGGTACACTTTGTGACCCCTATTACACGATCTTAGACTAAGTTTGATATTTTATACAAGTTGTATGAATAATTTATACAAGTCTAGCAGTGATGTGATATACAATTGTAAACCAATAAAAGATTTTTACAAAACCAGAAGAGAAGCAGTTGCCTATTAGACAGGTCCTTAGCCTAGTTTAGGTATCACCTTCCTTGCAGCGCCCTTGAAGGGTTGTTCTCTCCAATTACCCACGTTATCAACTTCTGTCTATTTGTAAGCTCCATTCCTAGTCTGTCTAAGAAAGCACTCGCCGTGCTACAACATTCCCATCCCAGCATTGTCTCTTTCAAAGACTGGGTAAACGAGCACTGCCTCTCTCTTTCCTGATAGTTACATTATTATTATATGTAATCTGTATGTCGCAGAAGTATCAGGACCGATGGCTGAGGGCGTCCCGAGGACGGGTGTGATGGGTCGTTTTGATTCCTCAACACCTTTTCTGTCGGTATGCATGGTGATGGATGTGTGGGTACTCGAGCATTGGAAACAACAGCTTCGTTATAACACCGTTTATTAACTTTAGGGCACGAATCATGTACTAGACACAGAATAATGACACTTGACACTGGGAGCACTAGTTACAGTCACACTAAACACGGGGAGTACTAGATACATAATAACCGCACTAGTCACGGGGACTGGCTAGTCCAATAATGTGGGAGGAGGTGCGCTCCGTACGACTGCTCGATACAGACTGAAACGCTGACTGGCGCGCACGCCCTTTTATAGCACGCACACCTAACCTCCCCATTAGTGGCCCGACCTAAGCGAGTGAACAAATCGCTTGTGTCACCGTACTCGTCACTACTGCCTATTGCTATAGCTTAATTCTTACACAACGACATATATGTATGTATTGGTACTTTTTGTGTAGTTTGGTATTAAGATTTTCCGTATTTGATAGTTATTTAATTTACTTATTTGTATTTTATCATAGAGATATTGTTTATTATTTTGAATTCGTTTTTATATGACATTATTATTTTCAATCAGATTTTGTTTGACATTATGTAATTTAATTAAAGTATTATTTTAGTATTTTGTGAGTTTGCAGCCTTAGCTAGTCATACCTACATAAATATTTTTTGTAAATATACCTTTGCGTGCCAATATTTTTCTGAATGTGCTGTTCTTATAATAATTTAACAACAACTGTAACCACATTTATGCAAATAAACGAATCTGAATTTCTTAGTACACAGTTCCATGATACATTTTCCTAACATGCCTTGGTTTGCTGAAATAAACATCTATTTAGAGATAAACTCGGCTTTTTACATATGTTTTCTCTTAATTTAACTTTTTACATATCTATATGCAATAAATAATTAAAATCTAAATACAATTAAGTTACAATTAATTATTTATTATGTAAGTTACGATTAAATTAAACTCAATTTCATTCAATAATTCAGAGACATTGCATCCATGCATTCATCTCAGAACTTGCCACACTCTCGCACTCTTATGCATCACCAAACAGATCATTCAGTGGTTCCGCTGCCAACAGTACGCTGAGGCTGTCCCTCGCCCGCACTAGCCGCGACTGACGGCGCGCCACCGTGCCGTGCGTGCCGCCCGCTAGCAGCTGGCGCCCGTTAGTTAGTTGTCTGGCGCGAGAAGCGCGCATACCGCACTGACAGCGCTGCGCGGGCACTGTCGCCTCGCAACAATCGTCACATAACCAGAAACTGATCCGTGTTACAAGTCTCAAGTATTCTTATTAATCTTCCAAAGCTTTAAGGTGACAAACTCCAAAAAATAAATGCTACTAACGCCATCTGTAAACAAATAGCACACCATCACAAAGCTGCGATTTCTGCTAGTTTTCTAATTAACTTATATAATGTTGTGTGTGGTCATAGGTTTACCTGTTGCTTTATTATATCCTGTCCATCCTAGATTTGCTGGAGTAAGAGATAAGCTCGCCTTTCTACATGTATTTTCCAGTCTATAATTTATCATTTTTGTGCAATAAATTTGTATTTTATATTTTATAATGAGAGAAAGGAGTATGAAATAAAACAAAAGGCACAGAATTCATTTTGAATATTTATTTTTGAATTCTACCTAAACAATTGATGAAAATCGTTTCAATGATCATCTCAAACAATATAAAGAACCAAAACGACATCAGTGAAGTGCGAGTCGGATTCGCACATGAAGGGTTCCGTACCATCCAACAAAAAAAAAACGTCTTGTATTTTGATTTGCGTTTAGTTCATTTGATGCTGTAGCGGTAACGGTGAACATTTCAACTGTCTACCTTGAGACGTGGCACCCTTTGGGCTAGCTCAGCCTAGTTACTCGGTCCACGAAGACTTCTGCGTTTTGCAATGAATCTGGGTATCTCAATATAAGGATCAGAAAACCCGTCATGTCTAGGATAAAGTACACATACAAAATTACACAATGATCTTATTCGTTTAAACTTAACTATCACACTTAATATGTTTGGCCTATCCTTATTGAATACAATAATGTTGATACAAAGCATACACTAAACGTACGGTTTTACTTTCGGATGTCGAGTAATGGGCCTTCCCTTAAAGACAATAACGTCCAAGTATCCTCCGTATTTTTCCCGTATGTGTACAGTCAGCATCTGAGCATATGAGCGCGCAAGCTACTCAAATAGATCTACACATCCTAAGCAACCAGAAATATCTACACAACCAAAGTGTCAAAATTATCTCAACACCCTCAGTGTTAACATGGACTTTGACATAATTTTGACACTTTGGCTGTGATATTTCTAGTTGTTTGTGATGTGTAGATCTATTTGAGTAGCTAGAGTGTTCACATATATCTGATGCTGACTGTACAATGACTTGGAGCCATTTCCCTAATGTTGTACGTTTAAAATTTGATAATAAATAAAATAAAAAAACGCTATTGATCTATGAGATCGCTGTGGTTCACGGGCGTACGGTACGAATACCGGCTGGGCTGCAAGATAATAATGTAAGTACCTGTATGTAAATGTATGTTATGAGGCTCCGTCATCGCGGGTCAAGATATTTATTGAAAACTGAGAAAAATATCTTGCAGGAAATATTATTACGCTCAATTTGCTATGCAATTATCCTAGACTTACTACCTACCTCTCCGACCTCCGAGCTCAGGGCTCAGGGCTCAAAGCCCACGTCATTTTTGCGCCGGCTTGCGGCGCTTGTCGGAGTCAAGTGATTTTGTTTGAATGAAATGTAGCGCGTAGAACTATAACAGTTATTCTTCTGAGTAGCTGAAGAAACCCTCTCAAAATGTGTGTGAAAAAAAAAACATTGTAACGCATTGTAACGTCAGTATTTTTAATTCTGGCGTTACAATGAATAGAATCCAAAGCTACCTCTCGACACAAATCGGCTATCATGAGAAAGACAACAACAAAAATCTGTTATTTAATACCTATGTACGGTGTAGTGGCCGCACGTCTTGATGATGTTATAGGAAGTTATGTTTAAGCTCTGGTAGCTATGATGGGTTGTTGTAGTTGTTGTAGTTAGTTAGAGAAAGATCACCAAAGTTCAGTAAAGCACTATATTGTCACTTAATAACACGAAATACAGATAAATTAGGCAAGTCTTTCTTGGTAGATGTTAACCCGATCAATATCGTATTGCTACTGCTTGTTTTTGTAAAGGTACTAACGTCATGCTAAGTGCAACGCTAACAAATTAAAAGTAGGTCGTTATTAATTATGTACAAACTGTACATCTTGGAAGCCCCACGAAAAGATAAAAGTATGATAAGAAAGATTTGCCTTAACAATAAAATTAATCAAAATTAAAAACTAAATTGTCTGCACCGAGAATAAAGTCCCGCCGCGATGCATCCGCTCGAGGCGTCATCGGTCTCGGATTGCCCCGTGTTGGTTTTTGCTGATTCTGCAGTTCTGTGCTTATCGTTGATAGCTCGATTTGCTCGCGCCGCTCTCTGACTGCATTATGTTTTCTCGTACATTTTGGAAGGCAACGAGTCTTCACCACCCACACGATGCCGATGATGATGAGGACGGTGACCATCGAGTAGCCAACCACGTAGTGGTGCAGATCATGTCTTGTTAAGTTGGCGGGCAGGCTATTTTCCTTTCTCTTCTGAAATTCAACCTGTTCTCTGAGTTTCTTCATGTCAGCATTTTCGCTCGTAAGTTGATAAGGCACCTTAGGATAGGTCAGGCTCACTATGTTGTTTACAGTAGAGTTTATTGTTGCTTCCGGAATGTTATAGTTTATTGTTGCATTACTTTTGTATTTGTTGTGTGCGAAGATGCTTAGATCATCGGACTGTAGCACACACCCCTGTGATATTGTTATGATAGCGGCAGATGTGAGCGTGTATGATGCGATGTCTTCGTTGCAGATAGTCCGTATAGTGCATGTCCCGCAGCATGTTGCCAGCCAGCTGTTCGGTAGGTGCAACTCGATCCACTCTGTCTTGCATGACGCCGGTTTAACGTCACAGGGCAAGGTCGTTGTGTGACCCAGTAACTTTGCTTCGCACGGAGTTTTGTCAATGTTGTTATGAAGATTGTAGATCGGCACATTCTCTTGACAGATGTACTGGTCTTGATTGTGTACAGTACAGGAGCGTAAATTTTCATCAGTTATCGACATGTAGGTATTCTTTTTGAAGTCTGTTGCTAGGTATGGGGTTCTCGGTTGGATTATGACTATTTCAGCGCCCATCTTGATCGGCAGTGGAATGATCCGATATAGAGCGTAGTCCCCTTCCGCCACCAATGGTATTTGGATTTGAAACAGAAAATAATTAGTTGTGACCCTAGCTCTGACCTTCAAAAGCTTGTATAATTCCTTGATGCTCTTCGTGACATCAGTGTCGCCCGGGATTGACAGGGTCTTCGGTAGTTGTTCGTTTATGTTTTTCAGTTGTTCCATTAACTTAGTAGGTGTAATCAAATGAACGTCAATGTGTCCTTGGTACACGTCAGTGAGGGTATTGAAAATTATTTCTTGTATTTTTTTCAAGTTGTTAATAAGCATGTAGGCTGACAGGGATGCCGAGCTGAAGTAGCTTGTCGCCATTACGACTTCTAATTCTTCTTTAATTGTTGCAAAGTTAATGTTGGTTTGATTGATAAAGCCGTCGATCATGTTGAACTGTTATTGTATATTATTTTCATTTTTCTTGAGTAAGTCGTTTTGGAGTTCGACTATTGAGGTCTGATTTTTTATAAGTTGTAATAAGTATTTTTCGTTTTCTTGCACCGATTGAATATCATCTTGATATTTTTCCGCAAATCGCTGATCCAGTACCCCAAACAGGCTGTTTGCGACGTAGCCTACTCCGTCGATCAGTCCTCGTTTCTTTCTTCTCTCGCCTAGGTGGGCATGTGGAGACAGTAGCATAGTATTGTATGTTTTAAGTTCTTCGTTCTCGTAGTAAAGTTGATCCAGTGTCGTTTTGCAGTATCTTGGGTCCGTTTTTTGGCAGAAATTATTAATGTCGTTGAGATATCCTTCCATTCGTCGAATTCCATCCCAGTAGTTAGTTAAGTTATAATACATGACTAATGTCCATTCATCGTGTGTAACTTGAAGCGCTCCTAGCTTATCGTAGTAAATCGGCCGCTCGGGTTCCACCTTGGTTATTTGTGTTTTTGTTGAAGTTGCGTACGTTCCAGTGATGAATGTAAACATTAATAGCATCGTCGTCAGAACAGAGAAAGCCGCGTAGACCCTTTGAACCTTTCTTTGGGTTTTCATGTTATTGCTGTTCGGGTCCACATGTTTTTCGTCGTACTTTGTTCTGTTTTCATTCTTTTCCGATTCGGTAGGCAATAATGATAGTTTTGTTACGGGTCTTTTGATCGTTCCAGTTTGAGTTTTTAAAGTAGTTACGCGTACGTAGCCATCAGCGCCGGGGTGAACCTCCATCACACGTCCCATTGCCCATTTTGCGGGGGGGAGGTTGTCTTCCTTAACCAAGACAACGTCTCCTATCTTGATGTTTTTGTTAGGCTTGTTCCACTTGCATCTAGTTTGAAGTTGATTTTGTGACGTCCCTACTTGGAGAGGAATGAAAAGATTCCAAATAGGTAGCCAACAAGAAATTTTATTTAACGTGGGTTCTCCAAATGTAGTCTGACCCTGGTTACGCAGCAACGAATCTTCCCTGCGGGTTTTGCCGTAGTCGGAGTGCCGCTGACGTCGGAGAAATAACGGTCCGAATGCAGCCGGAGCAGGGAAGCAGGTTAGCCCGAAGCGGTGTCAGGAACCGGGAAACCGTAGGGTAGCGAGAAAAAGCGGTGATCCCGAAGAGGTGCCAGGAACCCCGAACTGGAATTCGAAACCGTTCCTCCTTTAACATCTGTTACTGCACTCCGTCCGAATGCTCCACCCGCCAAGAAAAGAATAGTGTTGTCGTGGTGGTAACAATCAGAACGGAGTTACATATACAAAGGAAAATACAGTGCTAGGAATAAAAACAAGCAAGCATTCATATTTGTTATCGGCAGACCCCACCTGGGACATTTTACAAATAATCGGACATTCTGCAAAATGTCCAAATGTGCAATCTGCCGGTAACATTAATTATTTCTATATATGAAAAAAGGATATTTATTTGTTTATCGGCAGACCTCACTTGGGACATTATGCAAACAATCCGGACATTTTGTGAAATGCCCAAATATGAAATCTGCCGGTAACAATCAACAATTTCCACACAAAAAGGTAGCTAGTATAATTTAGTAAGCTGAACATATTTTCCAGACATTCTATAAGAAGCCAAGACACACTAACGCGTGTCTAAAAGCGGGTAGCAATTTGCGTTACAATGCGATGTGAATATCGCGAAATAATAATTAGCGAGTCTAAAAGGAATAAAACGCAACAAGCAATAAATGAAATGAGATGATTCTGGACACAAATGAGTAAGCCCGAAAGTACCTAACGGTAAGATGATTTTAAAACAGTATCTTTCACCACTCACCTCAATCGGGGTTAATATGAAGCACAGACAAAACTAAAACGTAACTACTAGTAGTACGTTATGATTAAACGTAAGTAATTACTGTTTAGAGTCGTTCGTCGGCGTACGGTAAAAAGGGACCGTTACAGAGCGCCAGTAGGACGGACGTGCGTATAGTGCTGAGTGAGTTTTCGGAATCACGCCGGCGCCGCAAAGTCAAGTTGCGGTCACGGCTAGTTAGTTTAAAACGGGCCAATCATAGCAGAGCGAGTGAGTTGTCAACAGTGGAATGTTGCTAGTACAGCGCGTGAAAATTAATACTGTGATTACTAGCCTCATTTGGTAGTTTTATTAAGAGAATTACTACTTAAATTTAAAATAAGACCAGTTAATGATAGAGTGAAGACAACGGTAACTTACAACGTTACAATTTAGATAATCGTTTGACCAGTTTTTCCAAAATTGTTGTGCCATATGTTCAGTTAATTGCCAGCGGCGCCGTATGTCGATGCTCCTGATGTCCGTATAATCCGATAACGGTGGTGTCAACGTTGCGCCACCGGTGAGGAAGTGCCCGGGTGTCAGGCAGTTGTAAAATTCCTCTGGATCTTCAGTTAAGGGGCACAGTGGCCTTGAGTTAAGGCATGCTTCGATTTTCGTTAGCAAAGTTAGGAACTCTTCATAGGTTAATTTCTGTTCCCCCAGTACTCGGCGAAGATGGTGTTTCATGGATTTGACCGCAGCCTCCCATAGTCCTCCGGCTGTCGGCCATGATGGTGCGTTAAACCGCCAAGTCACCTCCATTTTACTGATTTCGTTGAAGAATTTTTCAGTCATCATCTTCTTAAAGTCGACGAACTCTTGTCGAAGAACCCTTGAAGCTCCAATAAAGTTGGTTCCGCAGTCTGAATATACACATTTCGGCGTCCCGCGCCTAGCGCACATTCTCTGGAATGCGGCGAGGAATGTTTCCGTACTGAGATCGGATACAAGTTCAAGGTGTACAGCCTTCGTGGCCAAACACACAAAGACTGCGATGTAGCCCTTGGATGTTTTCAGTCCTCTTCCCTTGTTTAGTTTGATGTCAATGCTGCCCGTAAAGTCCACGCTGGTGTGCGTAAATGGCTTCGATGGGGTGATGCGTCGGAGGGCCCCTACTCACAGCGCTCCCGGCAGCTCTCTGTGGCTCCGAAGGATGGGTGACCGTCAACCCCAAATTCTCTGCCCGTCGAGACTCCTCTTCCAAAAATCCGACCAAGTCGGAGAAGGCGGGCAGGTCCTCGGCCGACCTCACGTGAGACTGTTCGAAACGAGTCTGCACGTCAGCGGGTAGGCGGGAAAGTACAATGTACAACAGTAGGTACGACCATTCACCAACCGGAAGTCCAAGATTCTCTAGAGCCTTGGTGACGGACAACAATGGGTTCAAAACCTCCGTCTGTATGGCTCCGACCTTGTTCACAACCGGGATGCTAAACAAACGGTTCAGTTGGGCATCGGCCAACCTCCGTTTGTTGTGGTAACGTCTGACCAACAATTGCCTGGCCGTCTCATAGTTGCCCTCCGTAACTGTCAAATGAGCGACCAGCTCCCTAGGCTCACCCCTCAATGCTGCCACCAGCTGAGCCATCTTGACAGACTTGGTAATGTCCTATCGCAAGTGCACCAAACTGTCGAACAGATTGATGAAGCTCATCCATTCACCGGACACGCCGTCAAAGGTAGGCATAGTTATCGCGGGTAACCTGGTCCCCGATCCCTGATGCGGCAGAGGTGCTTCAATGTCACCACCATGGCTGGACTCGCGCTGTCTACGTATGTCCGCAGCCTTCTGCGTGATAGCAGCTGCCATCTCCATACATTGGTCGACATCCCCTATCAACCGTGACAGCCTGTCAGGTGCACAACCATCAACTGATTCCGCCTGCGCGGACAATTCGAGCACCCTATTGTAACGTTCCTTAACGTCCATAGACCGCTCCAATACCACATCATGCCTATCTAAACGGTCTATCAGACCGTGTGCGGAGGAAAACCATCTGAGTTCCTTAGAAACACCCTTCTGGATTTCAGATAACGACATGATCGGAACGATATTTACTCACAATTTGCAGTAACTCAATTTTATTGGACCCTTCAGTTTATAACCCAAACGAGGGAACCCTAAACTATAACTTAAATAATGTTGTTTTCCTTAAACAATAGGAACCGAGTTTTATATCTATATAGATTATGCTACACTTCTAATATTCTAATCCTGTAAATAACAAGTTAGTTTCCCTTTATTATTATAACACACACAGATAATAGTCAATATTAGTTCAAGTTATAAATTGCTTTACACTTGCTGCACAATAAACTGAAAACAATGTAATAGCCTGCTATCAATAGATGTAACTACCTATGTTAACCAAAACATTCATTCAACACCATTACTAGACCACTAATAGATTGACTAACTAGTAATTCAATGCAAATTTCAATTCACCTACAATGAACCTAATACAATGCGTACCCAAGTTGAGTACCTACTATTCTGAGTCACATCTCAGTACAACTGGTCATTTAGGAAAAACTGTAATATCTGTCTGTCTACTACCAGCAATAGACTTATAGCTTACAAATACTACCAATCTATGTGGATATAGGAACAAACAAGTTACCTGACCGCCTAGATACCTACAGATTGAGAGTCCCAAGTCGTGCTTTCCTGAAGCCCTTGACGGCTGCAAATCTCAGGAAACCACGCTCTGATACCAAAGTTTTCAGGCTTCTCAGCACCTAATGACCTCGTAGGGGCCCATCAGCTACGAGTTAGCGTGACGATCAGGTGCCAAGAAGTGATGAACGTCGGCGATTCACCGAGCTAAAGTTATGTGGGGTAGATCTAACCTGGTCTGTGCTTCGGTCCCGTCAACCTCCTGTCTCTCTGCAAGGCCCGGGCGCGCCCTAGGCTCTTCTTGGTAGACAGGTTCTTCAGCCAACCAGGTATGACTGGCGGGCCAGCGTCAATGAGCACAGTGGTCCAACACAGGTTATGTTTCTACGTGGTAAATACGAATCGGGCACGAAAATCCGAACTTTATCTGGTTCGAGAGACAACGGCACACTCAGCTATATTAATAATCCTGAGGGAATCCCGAATACATTCCAGATGCCCTTTGATTTAATTTCAACAACTAATCAACACGCGTTTTAATTGCGAGGTTTTTATGTCGTCTGTCAGTTGTCAAAACTGCCAGATTGACAGCTAACGTCAAATTAAAATGACCGTTCAGAAACCATCGATCGAATATCGATTTGGAATCGAACATTTTCCTAACATGCCTTGGTTTGCTGAAATAAACATCTATTTAGAGATAAACTCGGCTTTTTACATATGTTTTCTCTTAATTTAACTTTTTACATATCTATATGCTATAAATAATTAAAATCTAAATACAATTAAGTTACAATTAATTATTGATTATGTGAGTTACGATTAAATTAAACTCAATTTCATTCAATAATTCAGGGACATTGCATCCATGCATTCATCTCAGAACTTGCCACACTCTCGCACTCTTATGCATCACCAAACAGATCATTCAGTGGTTCCGCTGCCAACAGTACGCTGAGGCTGTCCCTCGCCCGCACTAGCCGCGACTGACGGCGCGCCACCGTGCCGTGCGTGCCGCCCGCTAGCAGCTGGCGCCCGTTAGTTAGTTGTCTGGCGCGAGAAGCGCGCATACCGCACTGACAGCGCTGCGCGGGCACTGTCGCCTCGCAACAATCGTCACATAACCAGAAACTGATCCGTGTTACAAGTCTCAAGTAGTCTTATTAATCTTCCAAAGCTTTAAGGTGACAACCTCCAAAAAATAAATGCTACTAACGCCATCTGTAAACAAATAGCACACCATCACAAAGCTGCGATTTCTGCTAGTTTTCTAATTAACTTATATAATGTTGTGTGTGGTCATAGGTTTACCTGTTGCTTTATTATACCCTGTCCATCCTAGATTTGCTGGAGTAAGAGATAAGCTCGCCTTTCTACATGTATTTTCCAGTCTATAATTTATCATTTTTGTGCAATAAATTATAATGAGAGAAAGGAGTATGAAATAAAACAAAAGCCACAGAATTCATTTTGAATATTTATTTTCGAATTCTACCTAAACAATTGATGAAAATCGTTTCAATGATCATCTCAAACAATATAAATGAACCAAAACGACATCAGTGAAGTGCGAGTCGGATTCGCACATGAAGGGTTCCGTACCAGCAAACAAAAAAAACGTCTTGTATTTTGATTTATTTTGATTTGCGTTTAGTTCATTTGATGCTGTAGCGGTAACGGTGAACTTTTCAACTGTCTACCTTGAGACGTGGCACCCTTTGGGCTAGCTCAGCCTAGTTACTCGGTCCACGAAGACTTCTGCGTTTTGCAATGAGTCTGGGTATCTCAATATAAGGATCAGAAAATCCGTCATGTCTAGGATAAAGTACACATACAAAATTACACAATGATCTTATTCGTTTAAACTTAACTATCACACTTAATATGTTTGGCCTATCCTTATTGAATACAATAATGTTGATACAAAGCATACACTAAACGTACGGTTTTACTTTCGGATGTCGAGTAATGGGCCTTCCCTTAAAGACAATAACGTCCAAGTATCCTCCGTATTTTTCCCGTATGTGTACAGTCAGCATCTGAGCATATGAGCGCGCAAGCTACTCAAATAGATCTACACATCCTAAGCAACCAGAAATATCTACACAACCAAAGTGTCAAAATTATCTCAACACCCTCAGTGTTAACATAATTTTGACACTTTGGCTGTGATATTTCTAGTTGTTTGTGATGTGTAGATTTGAGTAGCTAGAGTGTTCACATATATCTGATGCTGACTGTACAATGACTTGGAGCCATTTCCCTAATGTTGTACATTTAAAATTTGATAATAAATAAAAATAAAAAACACTATTGATCTATGAGATCGCTGTGGTTCACGGGCGTACGGTACGAATACCGGCTGGGCTGCAAGATAATAATGTAAGTACCTGTATGTAAATGTATGTTATGAGGCTCCGTCATCGCGGGTCAAGATATTTATTGAAAACTGAGAAAAATATCTTGCAGGAAATATTATTACGCTCAATTTGCTATGCAATTATCCTAGACTTACTACCTACCTCTCCGACCTCCGACCTCCGAGCTCAGGGCCCAAAGCACACGTCATTTTTGCGCCGGCTTGCGGCGCTTGACGGAGTCAAGTGATTCTGTTTGAATGAAATGTAGCACGTAGAACTATAACAGTTATACTTCTGAGTAGCTGAAGAAACCCTCTCAAAATGTGTGTGAAAAAAAAAAACATTGTAACGTCAGTATTTTTAATTCTGGCGTTACAATGAATAGAATCCAAAGCTACCTCTCGACACAAATCGGCTATCATGAGAAAGACAACAACAAAAATCTGTTATTTAATACCTACGTAGTCTAGACTAGATTACCTTTTCAAAACAATAAAAACATTACGGTATTTGACTGCTAGTCAAAATAGATAATTTTTAGGAACTGTCAAAACGGTAATTTATTTTCTTTTTATGGTCTATTTCCGGTATTTTGACTATGAAAGGAATACAATTTGTTTTTCGTCTTTATCCATAAGGAAAGGCAAAGGCAATCAAGGCCGTACAACTATATATGTCCTCAGTGTTTACATCTCTTTGTTTTGAGGTATAACAAGGCCGAAGCCAAGTCTTCCGTAATTGGACCACAAACTAATGATTAAACGATTGTGTTTGTTTCATCAGGCGTCCACACAAATACCAATCATGGCAATATAACGCCTGTGTGTGGGCGAAAAATTGTTTTTTAATAAACATAAAGTAGGCCGTGGGGCCTTGACGGAACATTTTGCGGGCACATATGATGCAGTAGTAAAACTCATTTCAAACCAAAAAAAATCGCGAAAATCGCTCACAAAATCTCATAATAACAAATCAGTAACTTTGACATTCATATTTTTAAATAGTGTTGCCATTTATGGACACGAAAAAAGGTTCTTTGAGTGCCACTATTATTAACAAAGAGAATGAGTATACGTAGCATGAAAGTTTCGATCCATTTTATTGTTTACGACCGAAAATAGTCGCCTTCCCAAACACGTTCGGCGGCGGCCAGTTTGACACTTTCGGGACGTTGGACTCTTCAGTGGTAAGGTGACCAGCTTAAACTTCTGACCGCCCACAGACGGCTCTGGTCTGAAAGTCAAGCCACTAATGGCCACATTCGACAAAATTGGAGATAAAAAGGGACCTTATCCCGTATCAATTAAGTTGTATTTTGCATAGCTTCACAAACTTATTTGGCACGTAAGTGGAACATTGGACCTCTGTGGGAGGGCGAGGTAACTTCCTCGGATTATTTTTAGAAAATAGTGTATAATTAATAGAAATATTACATATTAATTATAATATGATAGATAAATAATAAAAAAATTGTAAGGAATAATTAATCTTATCAGCGAGTTCAGTCGAGTTAGACTAATACCAACAGCAACCTCAGTATGGGTATATATCAGGCTGGATCAGCTGGCACCATGTTTACCTCACTTAAATGGTGTGGCGCCTGCATGGGTTCTGCTATGACGGGACAAAGTACTTCTATCTGAAAGAGATTTATGACACACCTTACACTGAAAAGGTTTCTCACCAGTGTGTGTTCTTAAGTGCCTTTTTAATTGAGATTTTTCAGAAAATGATCTAAGACACACATAACATTGAAAAGGTTTCTCGCCTGTATGGGTTTTTCTGTGCCTTGCAAAATTACTTTTTTTGGCAAAAAGTTTATGACACACCTGGCACTGAAAAGCTTTCTCGCCAGCATGTAATCTTAAGTGGTCTATCAAATGCGATTTTTCTGCAAATGACTTGAGACACGTATCACACTGAAAAGGTTTCTTGCCAGTATGCGTTTTTCTGTGTCTGAAAAAATTACTTTGATGTGCAAACGATTTCTGACACACCTTGCACTGATATGGTTTCTCACCAGTATGTGCTCTAATGTGTTCTAGCAAAAAGTTTTTGTGTGCAAACGATTTACGACATACCTCACACTGAAAAGGTTTCTCGCCAGTATGGGTTTTTCTGTGCCTGGCAAAATTACTTTTTTTCGCAAATAATTTATGACACAACTGACACTGAAAATCTTTCTCGCCAGCATGTAACCTTATGTGTTCTATCAAATGCCATTTATCCGAAAAAGTTGTAAGACACACTTCACACTGAAATGGTTTCTCGCCAGTATGTGTTCTTAAGTGTCTTTTCATATAACTTTTATTTGAATAAGATTTATGACACACCTCACACTGAAATCTTGCCGTGTTTAAGGTTTTGATATTTTTTTTCACTGGTGTTCCCGTCCGGGTTTCCTCTAACAGCTCATGACGTCGATAATTTAGCATTGGAGGTAATTCATCAAGATCCTCTTTGACAGAGTCGACGATTGTAGCGACCGTTTCTGGCGGCGTAGAGGAGCGTCTCTCGATGTTGGTGTCCGAACAATCCGAAGCCTCTGCCTCTGGAAACGGTACATTAAATAGTATTTTGTTAAGAAGTTTTGAAGCTTACATACTCATACTCATATATTTATTGCGTCATTATGGTATACTTTATAGTAGTTTATGTGACTGCTGCATAATGGAGGGCATTAAAACTCGAAAGTGGGTTTATGAAACGAGCCGAAGGCGAGTTTCAAAATAATATCACTCGAGAGTTTTAATGCCTAATTATGCACAGTTACATACAACTAGTTTATCTACACACATATCATAAGCTCTCTTTGATGTGTTCAGGAACCGCATGTTTGACCGGCATTGTGGTTCTGCAATTGTTTAGCTTGTACTTTAGTACCAACTTCACGCAGGCGGGCGTCGGCGTTCGAAATTTGAATGTCAGTAACAACTTTACAGACAAACTAGGGACGGCACGCGGGTGGGCGTCGGCGTTCGAAATTTGAATGTCATTATATGTAGAAAAACTACACATAATGACCATTATGTGTAGTTTTCCAGATACGAAACGAGTTTTTACCAAGTAGTTTAACATAATGCTGATCGTAACGTGCGGTTTTTGAACGCAGTAAAGAGGGTTTATGATACGTGTGTAGATAAACAAAATTATATCCAACAATGAACCCTGTAAGGGCACTACAATGTCTAATTAACTAGCTTACATCTAACATTTGTGTTTGATAAATATTTTTTTCTTATTGTATTATATTATTTAGTATACTTATTACATTATTATATTATATTATATATATTCTTATATTATTATTCATTATATTATTATTTTTTGATGAAATATCTTAGTTAAAATAGAATTTTAATTTAATAACAGTGGGATCATTATGTGCATGTACTTATACCAATATTTTTATGTATTTTATTATTTATGTTATAGCGAGTATATTATTTATGTACTTATTTATCATAACTTTAGCTATCTTATGTATGTATGTGTATATATGTGTGTGTGTGTGTGTGTGTGTGTGTAGGTTATGTGTTACATGTACTTAAATAAAGTTTCCCTGTAAATATTCCTCGACAGTATAGTAGGCGTTTTGTAAGAGATGGGTTTTTAGTTTTCGGATGACTGCGTTTTCGTTGGGAATATTTTTATAGTTATCTGGGAGCTTATTATAGATTTTTATGGGCATAATGTATGTGTTGGATGATTGTAGTGTCATATCGGTTTTTGGAAGAAGGAGTTTGTTTTGGAATCGGAATTTGTATGAGTTTTGGGTATGGCTCTGGATTTCTATGATTCTGGATATTTTCTGACAAGTTTTATTATATCTAAGAAATGGAAGGAAGGGTGAGGATGTTATATTTTTTAAAGTAAGGTTTGCAGCTGTCTCTAGGTTTTATATTAGTTATAATTCTCACTAGTTTTTTCCGCAGAGTGACTAGCTGTGGAGTGTCAGTGCTATTTCCCCACAGTATGATGCCGTAGTTGAGTGAGGAGTGTGCCAGTGCGTAGTATGCTGAGAGAGGAGTTTCAGTGTTAGTCGTCTTTTTTACTTCTTTTAGGGCGTATGAGAGTTTTGACAATTTTCTTTTTATTTTTAGTATGTGGGATTTCCAATTCAAGTGGGAGTCTATTACGACACCTAGTAGCGTTGCTTCTTTTACTACTTCTAGTTTAGTGTTATTGTAGCTGAAGTTGATCTCTAGGGGGGATTTTTGATGAGGGTAGAATGTTATAAATTTGGTTTTTTGAGGATTTATTTCGAGGTTGTGGTCGGTCATCCAATTTGTTAATTGTTCAAGGTTTTTTTTGAGTTGCTCGTTGACGTGTGTGCTATTTTTATGTGAGGAGACCAGGGAAATGTCATCAGCGAAGAGGATGCAAGGGTCATCGAGAATTTTCGGGAGGTCGTTTATATACAAAAGAAAAATAAGACATCCGATGACGCCGCCTTGGGGAATAGAAGCGTAAGTAGTTTTGCAGTCGGACCTGTGATATGTGATTTCTCTTGAAGTTTGGTCAAAATATTCTATCTGAACCTGCTGCTCTCTGTTATGGAAATATGAGGCAAGCCAGTCGTGTGCTTTACCTCTTATGCCTACTCCGTGCAACTTTTGTAACAGTATGTCAAATTGTACTCTATCATATGCTTTCGTCATATCGATCAGTATGCCAACAGCGTAATGTTTATTATTAAGTATATTAAGGATTTCCTGGGTGAATTTATAGACTGCCAGAGTGGTTGAGCGATCTTTTCGAAAGCCATTTTGGGAGTCGTGGAATATTTTGAAATGTTCACAAAAGGAATAGATGCGATCGTGAATTGCTTTTTCAAATATAGTGATCAGGGTCAGTTTTAGATTTCTTTTTGTGGATTGGTGTTATTACTGCTTTTTTTTAAAGTGACGGGAATATGCCTTGCTCGAAGGATTGGTTGATCAACAAACCGAGGGGAGGAGTTAGTAAGTCGGCACAATGCTTAAATAGAATTGGCGGAAATTCATCGAATCCGCAACTCTTCTTATTTTTGAGATTTTTTATTATTTTATTTACTTCAGTAAAGGATACAGAGTTAAGAAAAATTGTGTTTACAGTACGATGTATAACAGGTCGTCCTTTTGCATGTCTATGGTTTTGTTCTCCTATTGAGGCAAAATGGTGGTTGAAATGAGATGAGATAATCTCAGGGTCAGATAGTTCGGTGTTATTTATATTTAGTTTAATGTTTTTTTTAATTTTCAATTTATTTTTATTTCTACGTTCGTTGATTATTTTCATTGTTTTTGCTGTGTTGTTAAATGACTTCATTTGAGATATATACTGTAATTTTTAAAGGTATTTATTGTTTTTTTTTAGAATTTTTTCACATGTTTTGTAGTGATCATGAAGTGTAGCACTGTTAGATTGTATGGTGTGTAGTTTGAGGAGTATTTTATTTTTGCAGGATGTTTTGATACCTGTAGTCAGCCACAGTTTTTTCTTTTTGAATTGGAGTTTAATTTTTTTCATTGGAATAAACTTGTTCAACATGTCAGTTAGGATTTTATGAAATGTATTATAGTTCTCATTAATTTTTGTGTTCGTTAGGATTTCTTCCCAGTTGATATTGACTAGTGAGTTTTTAAAATGATCAATATTTTTTTAAGCGCATATTCTTTTCTCTGTATACCAGACGTCTGTATGTGGAGAGAGGGGTGGGGGCAAGTTAAGTGTTATTACAGTGGCCATATGGTTTGTGAGACCTAGATTTTTAACGTATGTCTTCCTTGTATTTGTTAGTGTTTGTAAAAACTAGGTCTATACAAATGCTGCTTGTTTTTGTAAAATGAGTGGGCGAGTTTATGTATTGAGTTAGGTTGTGTTCAGACATTGTTTCTATAAAGGTATTTCGCTTATTACTATTTTCTAAAATGTTTATGTTAAAGTCACCGCCTATAACTATGTCAGTTTGTAGATACTTATTCTGTAGTAAAATAAGCAAGTTATCTAGCTGGGAGTTAAATAAGTCGTTATTCATACCATTCCAATAGGCACATATTAATAGAATGTTCTCTCTTGTTAGTTTCACAGCACATAGTTCAAGGTTGTATTCGATAGAGATATTGGTGATAGTTTCAACCTCTTCATATTCGATACCGTGTTGTAGCAGGATACATACGCCACCGCCGACTCGAACAGTTCGGCTGAAGTGGGAAGCGATCGTGTAGCCTGAAATTTGTGTAAGTTCTAGTTTCGCTTCGGTCAACCATGATTCTGAAATGCAAATCGCTAGGTATGAGGAGTCCTCTTCTACGAGGGCTTCTAGTAGGTGATGTTTGTTGTTTATGCGCTGGATATTCTGAAATAGTATTTTGAAGTTAATTGGTTGCTTCTTGTTGTATTTAGTGTTGGATGTTGTTTCTTGCGAGTTAGATTCGTTTTTTTTTTAATAGGTATATTCCGATCGGGTGCTTGCAATTCATTCACGAAAATTATGAATAGTGTTGTTGTAGACAATTGCTCAGTATGGGCAATTGTTTCATTTCTATTTGGAACAGCGGTAGTTGCGAAGTTACTGTCAGGTGTGTGTTTTTTTCTGTTTATGATGAGTTCGTTATCGATGATGTTTGCCCTTTGTCCGTTTTTTCGTGCATCGATCAGAATATTGATGAGCATTTTCCTCTGTTCTCGGGCGTTCTCGTCTACATACGTAGATATTTTTAGTCCTGTGCTCCTGAATAAACTACGATTTTTCAGTACGTTTTCGGTGGTCCTCTTGCTCGAGAACTCAATCATAAGTGGTCCTTTTTTGCCTAACCTCTTCACATCCTCTATGTATCTTTTCAGATTTATATTCAACACGTCGTGAAATATGTGTAAAATTCTCTCATAGAGTTGTTGCTCGTTTTCCCAAGGATCACTGCGTAACCCAAATAGAACAATTTTTTTCTGTATGTCTATGTTAGTGTTAGTGTTGTGGTAGACTGGATTTGTCTCAGCCGGTTGGCAAACATGTCGGGTTTTTACTTGTTGTGTGAGAGTTATTAATTCGGATTCTAGTTGAGTTGTTTTTCGCTGTAGTTCATCTATGTGGTTGTTCAGTCTATCTATTTGCAGTTTGTGGGCTTTTTGTGTTTCGGTCAAAGTCGTAAGAGTTGGTTGGATATCATTTTGAAATTTAGATATAGCCATTGTTATTTAATTGCCATTGTCACATACAAACTAAAGTTAAATATTCTGACCAAGTGTTCATTAGCGGCCGTGCTTAGAAAATTAAAAGAAACAATGAAATAGGGTATGCTCCTCACAAGATCCGTTCAGGAAAAAGTGACGATTTTACAGGGTGATAGGTATTCGCATATATCGCATTAAATATATTGCGAGAGGATAACCTCCTAAGACGCAGCTTCTGAAAAATCTCGTAGGGATTGTGACCCAACGATCCAATGTTTTGTACATAATACATATATTTTCTGTCACACCCCGAGCAATTACTACTTATGTCTTTGCAATAAGGTTCATCTTGGATAAAATTTAATTTTGGTGCGTGTAGGGGATATCTACGGAATATTACGGTAAAGTTCTGGTGGCCCTAACCATGTATTGTAAAAAAAAAACTTTGAGTTTTAGTGTAGTATAAGTTATTATTAAAGGAAAAAAAGGGAAAATCACGTAAACAATGGAGTAATCAAGTTATTATTCTTTTGAAATGAAAATGAGTCTCAAAATGTTTAAAATTGGTTAACTAATATTTTTACAAACATTTTTTTGGAACTATGGATACATTTGAGACATGCACGTGACGTATTAACTGCAATAAGTAACATGTTCCAATATGGAGCCGTTGTTGGGCATATATGCATCTACCTCAGATTAACGAAACTCTTTGCTTGCAAACTTTATGCATCGCACAGCTGCCTAACATAAGTTTCGCTACCAACAAAGAGGTTGAATGCAATACATTAATTAGTCAACGTCGAAAGAGTTTGAGTGCCTATGGCTACCAACGCTATCTCTGGATAGGAGAACTCCCTTAAGTATTTATTTTAAGGCTTATGTTTAAACGATCACCAAAAACGCCCCTATTTTACTACCAATAAATTCGAAACGACCGCCAGAATTATTAAACAACTACCAAATTGTGTTTGGATAAATGATCACAAAACTTATTTTTATGTTTTGTATACTTAAGTTTATGTTTTAAGTATTTTTTTGTTCTTACGAACAACATTTACATGTTCAAATTAACACGAAGGATAAAGGGGGCTTCGCTTCACTCCCCGCTTTACCCTTCAACTAAGTTACCGCAGTTTTTACCGTGATATTATCTGCAACTTTTGGTGATCATTTACCCATTTTGGGTAGGAAAAAAATATTTTGGTGATCATTGTATTTGTATTGATATTTTAATTTTTGGCTGTTTTTCCGAAGAAACTTTTTAGATTTTTAGATCTCTTAAAAATAGGTGGTGTTTATATAGTACAATTTACATAAAAATATTATCAATAAATATGCAAGATTAAATGTAATCTTAACAGCGAGTTCTGTGCTTACAGTGAGTTAAATTAACAAGCGGGATCCTATTTCTAAGCCTCCGCTGTCCGTCTGTCTGTCCGTTCGTCCGTCAACGGGCTCTATCTGATGAATTCATTATGCACAGTCGAATGCAAAAAAATCGGGCATACACCACCACAAGGCCATCAAAAACATTTGAAAAAAATACACATACCGATAGCGGGAAAACAAACTCAAAAGCTAAAAAGAAAGTGTTGAGAATAACTATTTTATTGAATAAATTATAATGAGTTCGAATGAGAGTGAAATGGAGCAATCTCCACTTTACTCTCATTAGAACTCATTGTAGGCCATGGAAGATTTGTTAACAAAGAAGTCCAGGGAAAGGTAAACAAAAGCTTACGAGAATTTCATGTCCTGGAGAATTAAAAAAGGCTTTTTATAGAATTTTCATTTATTTCCTTGCATTTTTTTTTAAAAGCACCATACAAGCCTCTGCTGAAACGGCGATTGCGTGACTCGTATTTTTGAAGTTACTCTAGTCCTGCACTATTGCCGATTTATCCCGCCACGGCAGTAATGTACTATTTACGATTTACGATTGCTTAGTTTTTACCCACGTGACATCTATACTTATATAAATCCGGTCAAGTGCGAGTATGACGGTACACGTCAGTTTTTTGTACGAATAAACCTTTTTAATTTTTAATAATAAAATATTAAATACTAGGTAGGACTACATTCAAGGCAGTAGATCGAAACATTGAACTTGGTACTCAGATTAACGAAACTCTTTGCTCATTGAAACCGGAAGCGGATAGAAATTGAGCAACTTATTTACAGAAATATTAGGTCCTTACATATGAAATAGGCGTTTCGCCGTACTGGCCACTTTGATCTCAAATATCTCCTCTATGGTTAGGAATTCCAAATTCAAATTTATACAGCTATCATGTATTTGTGTTTATAAAATTATAATTCATTTGTTTTTTCCTCAATTGTTTTTTTTCTTGCGTCACTCAGCTTACAAAATGGAAAACTTGATATATCGCGTTATTTACGAGTATGAGTTCTACCGTGGCACCAGTGCTGCAGAATCGGCTCGAAGGATTAATTATGTGTGTGGCGACGGTGCCGCAATAGAAAACACAGTGCTTTTTTGGTTCCAACGTTTTCGTTGTGGATATTCCCTACCTGCAGAACAAGCCCCGTGGACGGCCGGAGACCAAAGTTGATAATGAAGAATTGAAGGCTATTGTGGAAGCGGATCCATCGTTCATCCAAAACTGTTTTAATCCACTTGAAGCAAATTGGGAAGGTGAAAAGCTTGAAAGGTGGGTACCTCACGAACTGAGTGAAGCAAATCAACAAACGCGCGTTGACTGCTGCGTTGCATTACTCACCCGG
The DNA here is from genome assembly GCA_949825045.1 of Argyresthia goedartella. Lineage (NCBI taxonomy): Eukaryota > Metazoa > Arthropoda > Insecta > Lepidoptera > Argyresthiidae > Argyresthia > Argyresthia goedartella. Next base: position 3,770,331 of record OX463832.1, on the reverse strand, counting down.
CACAATAATGAAAGGATATTAAATAGAATCATTACCTCTGATGAAAAGTGGATCCTGTACAATAATCGGAAGCGCTCATCGCAATGGCTGAACCCTGCCGAACCAGCCAAACCATGCCCCAAGCGAAAATTGACTCCAAAAAAGTTACTTGTGAGCGTTTGGTGGACTAGTGCTAGTGTCGTTCACTACACCTTTCTTAAATCTGGCCAGACGATTACGGCAGATGTATATTGTCAGCAACTGCAAATCATGATGGAAAAGCTAGCTGCTAAACAACCGGGGCTGGTCAATCGCTATAGGTCACTGCTACTTCATGATAACGCTAGACCACACACTGCACAACAGACGGCTACCAAATTAGAGGAGCTTCAATTGGAATGTCTAAGACATACTCCATACTCTCCGGACCTTGCTCCAACAGATTACCATTTTTTTCGAAATTTGGATAACTTCTTGAAAGGGAAAAAATTCAACTCCGATGGAGCAGTCCAAACCGCCTTCATAGATTTTATTGATTCCCTTCCTCAATACTCAATACTCAATAGTTTATTTGCATTCCATAATGGTACATTTGGTCTTAATAATTATAATAAATTGTCTCACATTATGGATCCTTACGGGCACAGCAACACAGGGAGGGAGAAGGCAGCTAATTTATTTTTGTAGGCTATCACTTAAATAATCTAATAACGTATAGTAGCTTTTATTTATTAACATTAGTTTTAGTTTTTTAAAGAAAATGAAAATCTTTTGGTTCATTTGTCAATGATTTCGGTAGTTTATTATAAACTTTTATTGCCATAATATATGGACTGGAAGAGTGTAGTTTTAACCTTGAATATGGTAAATGAAGTCTGTTATTATGTCTCAATTTTTTTTGATTCATTTGCTCACGGCGATTGAAAAATTATTGTATTTCCGGACGAATTTACATAGTTCCAAAATATAAATTGAAGGGAGGGTAAGGAGTTTATGTTTTTGAAAAAAGGGTCGACAACTATCTGTTTGCTTTAAGTTAAATATGATTCGGATTAGCTTTTTTTGCATTGTAAATATTCGAGGTGCATCGACGCTGTTTCCCCATAGTGTAACACCATAACTTAGCCATGCATACGCATAAGCGTAATACATGGCTAGCGCAGAGGAAAAGTCAGTGGATTCTTTTATTTCTCTTAGAGCGTAACAGAAGCGTGATAATTTCATGCGAATTTTTTGAATATGATTTTTCCAGTTAACATGGGTATCTATATCTATGCCTAATAGATTAAATTCATTTACGGTTTGTATTGACATATTATTGTAAGTAAGGTTTTTTAAGAGGTTTCTTTTGGTGGGGGTAAAAGGCTATTATTTTAGTTTTTGAGTAATTGATTTGAAGGTTGTGATCTAGCATCCAGTCAGTTACTATATTTAAGATGGAGGTGAGTTTCGCAGTTAGGTTAAAATCACTATCGCATGTAGTAAGTAGAGAGATATCGTCTGCAAATAATAAACAATTCTGGTTTATAACTTTTGGCAGGTCATTTATATAAATGAGAAATAAAAGACATCCAATAACGCTACCCTGTGGAATTGAAAAGTATATAGCTTTTTTGTTTGATCGGATAGATTCTATAAATTTAGTTTCTTCATTATAATGTTCGATTTATACATATTGTTGCCTGTTTTTCAAGTATGCTTGAAACCATTGATGTGCTTTTCCACGTATACCTATTCCATATAGTTTATTTAGTAATATATTGTATTGGACTGTATCATAGGCTTTCGTCATATCAAGCAATATTCCAACAGCATATTTTTTGTTATCTAATGTATTAATAATTTCCTGTATATATTTTTGTACTGCTAAAGTAGTTGAACGATTTTTCCTAAAACCATTTTGGCACTCATCAAACAGATTAAAATTTTCGCAGAATGAATAAACACGATCACACATACATTTTTAAAATATTTTTGAAATTGCAGGTAGTAAAGCTATTGGTCGATAGTTATTAGGATCCATTTTTTCGTCTTTTTTATGTACGGGTTTTAATATTGAAATTTTTAGCAAGTCTGGAAAGTCACCTTCTTCAAATGTTTGATTTATTAGTGTAGTTATTGGTAAGGTAAGTTCGTCAGCACATTCTTTAATAAGTGTTGGTGGTAATTCATCTATTCCGAATGAACGTTTATTTTTCATATTTTTAATAATTTTGTGTATTTCTTTATAAGTTACTGGACTTGGGTAAAAAGAATTTTCTGTAGGAATTAGGCAAGGCAGTTTACCATTCGCGAGTCGAATTTTTTCTTCACCTAAAGATGCAAAATGGTTATTAAATGAATTTACAATTTCCTTCGGCTCAGTGACTAGATTATTATCAATTTGTAGCTTAATGTTCTCTTTATCTTTTTTTGGTTTTTTATTAGTACGTTCATTAATGATACTCCACATTGTTTTTACTTTATTTTCTGACATGTTTAGCTTTCTTACATAATTTAGTTTTTTTGATGTTATAATTGTTCGCCTTAATTATTTTTCATACGCTTTATAATGGTTATTAAGCAATGTGTTATTAGATTTATTAATTAGTATTTTTAGCAAACGTTTATTTTTACATGACGCCCTAATACCAACCGTTAACCAGTGTTTTTTAAACTTAGTTCTTAGTTTAACTCTATTTTTTGGTATACATCGATTTAAGATTATCGTCACCTTTTCTATGAAGTTCTTATAATTTTGTTGAATATTGTTGTTAGGTTTTATGCATTCTATCCAATTTATTTCTTTTAACTGTTTTTTAAATTTAGTGACATTTTCGGCGATCATAAGGCGTTTTTCGGTAAAACATTGTGTTACATGTTTTACATTAGAAATTTTTAAATTTATAATAGCTCCTTTGTGATCACTAAAACAAAAATCCATAACATCAGTGTGGCTAATACTATTTTGGAAATTTGTAAATATTAAATCTATACATTTTGTTAAACGTGTTGGTTTTCTTACATGTTGAGCAAAATTATATTCCAACATGACATTTAGTAAGTCATTAGATTGTGTATCGTTTACTAGTACATTTATATTAAAGTCGCCACCTAGTACTACGTTACGGTGACGATAGTTATTATTGATATGAGTTAATAAGAGTTTGAGTTGCCTATTAAATATGTCCTTCTCTCTTCCGTTCCAGTATACGGATATTAATAAAATATTTTCATTATATAATTCAACAACACATAATTCTATAACATATTCAACAGAAAACTTTTCAAAGTCTTTTCTCTCTATAAACTCTGTATTTTCAGGTAATACACACACTTCCTCCGGCGTAGTTAACTCTACAATATGAAGATGCAATCTTATAGCCTGTAATACTAATTAAATCCAATTTTGCTGGGGACACCACGATTCAGATATACATATAGCATGGAATGGATTCTGATCGAGGAAAGTTTTTAATATATCTTGTTTGTTGTATAGACTTTGCATATTCTGAAATAGGATTTTAATGAACTGGTCTTGTTGTTTATTTGCGAAATGTATGATTTTCGGTTTTACTTTCATTCAATTGCTGGTAATTGTTTTCATTATTATATTTCACGGTCTTGCTTCCTGTATAATGTTCTTTTCTATCTATAATCAATCTGTTATTTCTTATAATTGCGTGTTTCCCTTCTCTTCTTGCGGGATTCATTAATTCTTGCATTTTGATACGTTCTTTTCGTTTTTCTTCATCATAATATTCAGATACGTAGAGTCCGATGTTTTTGAGAAACGTAGAATTTTGTCTTATGTATTTACACATGATCTTGCTAGTTACTTCAATTACAATAGGCCGACGGTATCCTTTTCTTCCAAGACGAAATATCTGATCAATATATCCGCCAAGATCCACATTGTACAGTTCTGCAAATATTTCAATAATTGTATTGTTCAGGCTGTATTCATTAAAAGGTATTAAAAGGTGGTAAAAAGAATTTTCTGTAGGAATTAGGCAAGGCAGTTTACCATTCGCGAGTCGAATTTTTTCTTCACCTAAAGATGCAAAATGGTTATTAAATGAATTTACAATTTCCTTCGGCTCAGTGACTAGATTATTATCAATTTGTAGCTTAATGTTCTCTTTATCTTTTTTTGGTTTTTTATTAGTACGTTCATTAATGATACTCCACATTGTTTTTACTTTATTTTCTGACATGTTTAGCTTTCTTACATAATTTAGTTTTTTTGATGTTATAATTGTTCGCCTTAATTATTTTTCATACGCTTTATAATGGTTATTAAGCAATGTGTTATTAGATTTATTAATTAGTATTTTTAGCAAACGTTTATTTTTACATGACGCCCTAATACCAACCGTTAACCAGTGTTTTTTAAACTTAGTTCTTAGTTTAACTCTATTTTTTGGTATACATCGATTTAAGATTATCGTCACCTTTTCTATGAAGTTCTTATAATTTTGTTGAATATTGTTGTTAGGTTTTATGCATTCTATCCAATTTATTTCTTTTAACTGTTTTTTAAATTTAGTGACATTTTCGGCGATCATAAGGCGTTTTTCGGTAAAACATTGTGTTACATGTTTTACATTAGAAATTTTTAAATTTATAATAGCTCCTTTGTGATCACTAAAACAAAAATCCATAACATCAGTGTGGCTAATACTATTTTGGAAATTTGTAAATATTAAATCTATACATTTTGTTAAACGTGTTGGTTTTCTTACATGTTGAGCAAAATTATATTCCAACATGACATTTAGTAAGTCATTAGATTGTGTATCGTTTACTAGTACATTTATATTAAAGTCGCCACCTAGTACTACGTTACGGTGACGATAGTTATTATTGATATGAGTTAATAAGAGTTTGAGTTGCCTATTAAATATGTCCTTCTCTCTTCCGTTCCAGTATACGGATATTAATAAAATATTTTCATTATATAATTCAACAACACATAATTCTATAACATATTCAACAGAAAACTTTTCAAAGTCTTTTCTCTCTATAAACTCTGTATTTTCAGGTAATACACACACTTCCTCCGGCGTAGTTAACTCTACAATATGAAGATGCAATCTTATAGCCTGTAATACTAATTAAATCCAATTTTGCTGGGGACACCACGATTCAGATATACATATAGCATGGAATGGATTCTGATCGAGGAAAGTTTCTAATATATCTTGTTTGTTGTATAGACTTTGCATATTCTGAAATAGGATTTTAATGAACTGGTCTTGTTGTTTATTTGCGAAATGTATGATTTTCGGTTTTACTTTCATTCAATTGCTGGTAATTGTTTTCATTATTATATTTCACGGTCTTGCTTCCTGTATAATGTTCTTTTCTATCTATAATCAATCTGTTATTTCTTATAATTGCGTGTTTCCCTTCTCTTCTTGCGGGATTCATTAATTCTTGCATTTTGATACGTTCTTTTCGTTTTTCTTCATCATAATATTCAGATACGTAGAGTCCGATGTTTTTGAGAAACGTAGAATTTTGTCTTATGTATTTACACATGATCTTGCTAGTTACTTCAATTACAATAGGCCGACGGTATCCTTTTCTTCCAAGACGAAATATCTGATCAATATATCCGCCAAGATCCACATTGTACAGTTCTGCAAATATTTCAATAATTGTATTGTTCAGGCTGTATTCATTCTCGCCATAGATTTCATCAAGTCCGTATAATACCACCTTTCTAGAATTGTCACTGCAATCGTTTGTCGGAGAGTTTGTATAGGGGGCTTGGTTTTGGGAGATCTTGGACGATAACTTTTCTATTTGTTTTTCTAAGTTTAACTTATCTTCTTCTAACTTTTTAATATCATTATCTATCTTTGTTAGATGATTAGACATTTTTGCTTGTTCTAACTTTAAGTTTTTTACATCTTTAAATAATTCTTGTTTCAATTCTTGCATGGCAATTGTTATCTTAACTTCTAATCTGGATGACATTTCTGTTATTATTTGATGTTGTGCTATTTTTAATTTGCTATCCAAAAGATCACTCAGCTCCTTTAGGTGGGTGGGGACTTCACTAAGGTCAGAAACATTTGCATCTTGTGAAGTAGTTTTTGCCAAGAATTTACCAGTTAGGGTATCGCCCGTGAAACTTTGTTCGCATTCGGAGTCTGCATATAATGTTGATGAATGGATGCTTCGCGCGGGAGTATTGTCATTTCTTTGTCTCCTAGTGACATTTGCACATTCAGGACAGGTCCAATAAATATCGTACATGTGCGTGTTTTTTGTATATTGCTCATTTGTAATATTTAAGCATTGGTGGTGGTATATATTTTTACAACAGCAGCATTGTATGCGATCTGATATATTCGCATGTTGCTGACAAGCATCACAATTTGCCATAGCTGTTTGTAGTTTTCTAATGCAATTTTATATCATCGCCCTCTGTACTGTAGTAGCAGTACCAAAACAATCGCAATGGTTGCAGTAAAGACACAATGCGTGGAGCGGAACGCAATCGGGGTATGTGATAGTTGATTGGTCTTGTCCGGTGACACTAGCTGTCTGTTTGTATTTCTCTCTCTCTCTCTGTATGTTGGGCCTCTCTCTTTTGCATTGACGTATGCAATTATGTTTGGTCGGCTAGTACTAAAGATTTTGAGTTTTAACTTACTATTTAACATGAATTTCAGCAATCCAGAATGTTCACTTTGTAGCACACTGGTCAAATAATATTTATCTTGAGTTTGGAAGTAGTTTAACCGCGGTAACTATTTTATTTTCCGATAATTGTAAGACGAGAATGTAAACAAGTGTTCGCAGTTACACGGCACGTTCCGTTCCGAATGTTTTTTTTAGTAAAGGGATCGAAGAACTGCCTATGAGATGACAAAAGTGTATAGAAAGCATACTTTGATTAAATAAATATATTATATTTAAAAAAAAAACGACTTTATGTTCTTCCCTTGCAAAACGCCAATTTCATATGTAAGGACCTAATAAAATCAAATGATAAAAACTTAATATCATTTATTATAATTCAAATGAGCATTTATTGATCGTATGATGACAAATAACTAAGCATAAAACTCCATACCTGCAATTAAACATATTTTCCGATAAGATCGGGAGAATCTAGTTTTCACCGATAAACAAATAAAACAAAATAGGTACAAAAATGGCCATACCAATGGCCATATTTGTTGTTATAGCGGCAGCAGAAATACACGCTCTGTAAAAATTTCAGCTCTCTACCTATTTCGGTTGATCCGTTAGAGCCCGGTGACGGACGGACGGACGGACGGACGGACATCGGAGGCTTAGTTTCTCGTTTGGCAACCCTCGGGTACGGAGCCCTAATAAATTAATCGTACGTTAGTCTTGCTTAATCTCTGAAATGGCCAGATCGGTTTGTATGATTCCTATTTGGTCTTATTCTCCTCAGCCCAGAGAAGGTTTAGACAAAAATAAAATTACGAAAAACGCAAATAAATTGCCAAAAATCGAAAAATATTTTTTATGGAAAGTTCGGCCACTTTCGCTAGATGGCGTTGAGAGCCATAGAAAATTGAATTTTCATGCTGCTATTAAATGCACTAGTTTGGCATGTTTATAGTAACTTGATTATTTGTTTATATTTAAAATAGAGATAGCAGCCCCCGACGGATGTTCTTGGTTTTTATATTAAGTTTATAGCATAAATTCTTTGAGTCGGGGGTTTCAAAATTATTTTATCCTTTTTCAACTACGTTTTAACCGTCGTGGGTTTTTTCAAAATTTTTAATTTTGTTTTTTTATTTCAAACTTTTTAGAGAGCAAGCATAGGTATTATGTACATTTTACTTCATATTTATATATATAATACGTGCTATAGTTTCGGTTTTACCAAATTATTGTTAAATTTGGTTGTATATGTAATAGTTTTGGTAGTGTTTGTACTAGTTGTAGCATTATTTCTTGAAGGTTTATTTTCATTTGAATAAGTAAGTAGGTTAGGTTAGGTTAATTGGAATATCCCTCCAAATTACATCATTAGTATTCACGAGTATTCATTTTTGGTTCTGATTTTTAGTTTAATATTTTTCGTAATTCGTCTTGAATTTATTAGGTTCATTAAAATAAGTAGAAGGCTAAGTTGTTGGGATATATCTCCATATTTTCTTACTTTTAGGTTTTTCGTACAGGTATTATCATTTTTTTCAAGTTCTATTATTGTTCTTGTTTATTTGTTAATGCTATTTGCTAGCAATCTAATTATAACTAAAATTATACATATTATGCAATCATATGTATAATTTGTCAAGTTGCAAAAAGTATCAACAAAAATGGGTCTAGGTCGGAAAACTAACATATATAAAGCTAGCGCCACATATAAAAACATGCTACTGTCAAAAGTATGGAAGATCGACGACGCGACGCAACGCAGCGCACAAGTGAGGCCTCAATGTAATGTTATCAAGAAAGTTCTATCGAGTTTTTTTAATATTTAGTAGCTAATATAAACTATATCACTGCAGTGCCATCTAGTGAGTTCCTACCTACAATGATAACACCTATTTATGAACCCTCACTAATCAACCACAAACCCATTACAAAAAATATATGAAAAGCGCATCAGAATCAAACGAATATTTAAGTTTTGCACAAACAAATGTTTACCGCAGTTCCCCCTGGTGAGTTGTCATCGTGACACCTATCTAAGAACATGCACCAATCAAACCCGTACTCATCACTGAAAAATGGCATCAAAATCGGACTCGTAGTTGTGAATTTGCACAAATAAATGTTTACTGCAGCGCCCCCTGGTGAGTTGTCACCGTAACACCTATCTAAGAACATGCAACGATCAAACCCGAATCCATCACTGAAAACCGCATCAAAATCGGGCTAGTAGTTTTTGAGAAAAATGGCAACATTGGTTTGCACAAACATCCTCTCACCCCAAACGCCAATATACCATCTCCGCTCCGTCGTGGGTAAAAACAAAAATATTGCATAATATAGGTATGTTGTTTACCTGTATTGAGGTCATACTCTATCTTGACCGGAATCAATAGTTTTTCCATCCCAATATCAGCATTAAGATCAGCTGTCATCACTGGCAGCTCGTTGTCACCAGCTGGAGCAATGTCGACAGAGAGAGCGAAGCATGTCTGCAGCCGGCCGGGGCGACAAACTGGACTCTGTAGCAGCTCTTCGAGATACTGACAATATAAACACATACAACACAATGTCAATTATACATAGAATTATATTGCAACTAAATAATTGAACTAAAACACCCCAAGATAGTAACGGCCCAAAGTTGCCCATTAATGATATAATGTTATATTATATATGATGTTGACCCAAGCTAAGAAATAAGCACAGACGACTAGTCGCACCCAGTTTATACTCGAGAAATATAACAATTCTTTCAAGGGTCAAAGCATTATCTCTTTTATATAACAGTTCTGGAGAATTTGAAATAGTCATTTGAGCAATTTAAAAACTATGTAAAAATATACAAAAAGTGGCCAAGTGCGAGTCGGACTCGCCGATGAAGGGTTCCGTTGTAGCAAGTAATTATGTGACTGTTTAATTATGTGAATTATGGATGTTTGTGTTGTAACTTTGTTTTTCATAGTGTTTGTATGAATGACAAAGTTATCTTTGCGGTTTTTAATAAATGTTTTATATCTTAAAAACTACTCATTTTATTTTGTTCAAACCAATTTTCGTTGAAAGTGTGTATTGAGATTTTGCAGCTTTTTCACTCTCTTACTTTAAAAGTTAGAGGGGGACTCACACACACATTTTTACACTTTGGAAGGGTCTTTAACAATTTACTTTGAGGAAAAATGGTTTCAGGAACCTAATCGTCGAACCTAATCGTGATGACTTGAGACGTGGTGCTTCACAAAAGGACTTTTTCAGAGGCTCAATGTCGCGCAGCGAGCTATGGAAAGGGCTATGCTTGGTATTTCTCTACGAGATCGAGTCAGAAATGAGGAGATCCGTAGAAGAACCAAAGTTGCTGACATAGCCCGTAGGATAATCAAGCTGAAGTGGCAATGGGCAGGCCACATAGCGCGAAGATCGGATGGCCGATGGGGCAAAAAGGTCCTTGAATGGAGACCACGTACTGGCAAGCGCAGTGTGGGTCGGCCACCTACGAGATGGACCGACGACCTGGTGAGGATCGCTGGATCTCGTTGGATGCAGGTGGCTACGGACCGGTCACGCTGGGGTGCGATTGGAGAGGCCTATGTTCAGCAGTGGACGTTAACAGGCTGAAATGATGATGAATGATGAATCGTCATTTTTAAAGACCTATCCACTGACACCCCACATATAATATTATGAAAAAAAAAGTATTATCGGGTTGAGTTCCCCCTGAGCCCCCTTTAATTATTTTAATTTTTAATTTTGGATAAAAATCGTAAAGCGGTGCACAGAATACGTCTACATACCAAGTTTCAACTGTGTAGTCCTAATAGTTTCTGCATAAAGTTGCTGTGACATACGGACAACATAGATGGATGGACGGACGGACAGACAGACTTGACGAAACTATAAGTGTTCCTTGTTTCTCTATGGAACCCTTAAAAGGGACAGGTCAGGGACAGGTATCCAAGATTACATGAGTGACAAGAGCGCTTGGTGTAAATGTAAGTAAATGTGTCATGGGAACTAAAAACAACAACAACCTCCAATTCATTACTATTAATCATTGCATTAAAATTTTTAGTTATAGGGGAACAGCAATAAGCACCTCTTTGTCATTTGTGAGTAGCATCGGCTGCAGCAGTCGGTATGAGTCCTGCACTTGCTCTCTGAAGCGCACCGATTTCTTCAAGTGTATAACACACTCCCAGCAGAGTATTGGAGGGAGTAATGCTTTTACATCTTCCTCCATCTGCAACAGAGTACATTATTATTAGTATTTATCATTATCAATGAATAGAAAAATTATGTATAACTAATAAGTCATCGATGTATAAACTTGTTAATGAATGTAAATATACATAACTTGAAGGAGATAGTCTAAGGTCTAGTACATATAACTACAAGAAAATACAATGACATAAATCCTAACTAAACATAAGAAACAAAATACATATCTATAAAAATAAACCGCCCCAAGAAACGCCCGCACCAAACATGCCCATTACACTGGCAGCATTACCGCGCTGCACAGCTAGTCATTGAATTCCAAAGAAAAAAAACATAGACAATGAATTCAATTCACATTAACATTATCCTGATCTGATGAAGACTAACAAATGAACCACTGACACAGATCACTGCATTGCATTCAATTTAAATCAAATCAAAAATTATTTGTTACTTTAGATATTAAAATAAACTTAGCAAACATAATTTATTGCCTCTTCTCTACATTAAACCACTATGGGAGGAGAAGGGTGAAGAAACAGCCACAGAGTGATTTTTAGATCTCTTAAAACTTGGTTATGTTTTAATAATATTTTTTTTACAATATTAATTATTATAAATAATAAGTACAGTCTTCACAAAATAAAAGTCCCGGTGACAGTGTCCGTGTCACTGACGTAATAAGCTTGAATTTAGTTTGGGCCACCGAGCCTTGTATTTTGTGAAGACTGTAGGAATAAATTATTATAAAATTGTTAACAGCAAGTTCTGTGTTGACTTTGATTAAGCCCATACAGTCCCATCATTTAAGTAATCTTGAACATTGTAATATCCAACAATGCAAGCCCGCATTCCAATTTGGTGTGACATGCTTCATAGAGTTTCTCGTCCTTGACACCCCCCCGCACCTGTTCCACCCGTGGTTAAGACTTTAAAGCATTAGACTTTTAAAGTATAGACAGAAACATTTCAGGTTAATTATAGGTTATGTTGCAGAATACTGCAATTAACGATTATAATCACCTGCATCTCAGTGAGGATGTTCGTGTAGTACTGCTTCAGTGAGTCGTCATCGAGCACCTGTGTAGTGCGTGTCGCACACAGACAAGCCGTGCACAGTTGATGCATATCGCGAGAGTCCACTTCTATAAACTGATAATCGATCAACTCCTCTTTGACTTCGGCAGCAGGAAGTTCGGCTGTTGTTTGATGATCTTCCATTTTCGAAGATGCCTGGTGATGTACCCAGATCAGTGGTTTACTGCAAATATGCGCATACAATATAACACGAAACAGACTGAACTTTATTTTAGAAAATAGTTCTTCACAATGCAATAATGTGCACCAGCAGCATCAAAAGTACCTACGTGTTTCTTTCGTACAATCAAAATCTAAATTCAGCAATGAACTAAAAAACCACAAAACAATAGAAATATTATGCAGGTATGTACATAAACAAAATAGTACATTATCTGTCTTGACCTCGTCAGAGTAATTGTGTTCTGTGGTCTAGACTTCTGTCAAATTCAGGAGGATAGTTTTTTTTTGTAATGTTTTTTCCTTTATGGAAAAGGCTAAGAGCTTAAGCCCATACCGCCTGGTCTTATTTTAATTTCTTTTCTTCCCTTCATATTGATTGAGGCTAAAAGCCTTGTCTTTCCGTAGGCATTTTCTTCAGTCTATATTATATATTCGAGGCACATAGCCTTGTCTAACGTATTTATTCTTTAACTTCATAATCCAGTATGTTTAGGTCAATCCGTGTTGTCAAATCAGATATCAATTTTCCTTCAGTATTTATAGGTCACATCCGAGTTGTCAAAACAGGTAGTATAGGTCTATTCCGGTGTATTATTATTTTTCAAATAACTCCAATGGTACTCTTGATAAAATTATAAATATGGTAAAATGCTTCTATATTCTTAAGGAGATCCTGAATAGAGCGCGGGACATCCAGGGCTTCTTTGTAAATGTTCAATAAGCTGTCAATGAATACTAGTCTTTGTATATTGAATTGAGGGCAATTAAAAAATATATGATTTAGAGATTGGTTTTCAGAATTACAAAATGTACAATTTGGGGAAGGAATCATTTTGGTTGGAGTGTAGATAAGGGGGCGCCAAGGAAAAAAAAACTTAGAATTTTTTCCGCGTTTAGATAGCCTGTCGATAAGGGGGCTTCCGCCCCCTTATCGACACTCTGACCATCATTTTCAATCTATGTAAATGTTCATTAAATCTGCCATGTTCAATTCTCAAATGACAAATTGTTGTGTAAAAGTTTCTATGTAGATATTTTCCGACGATAAACCATGGTCTCTTAATGTCCGAGTTAATATAGCTGTACCATTTTCCTTTTATTTGTGTCGTTTCTCTCCAATGAAGCATCCATTGATGTTTAATATTTGTTCTAATGTCGGTTTTGAAATCTGAAGTTGGCAACTTAATGTTCTTGACAGGTATTTGGTGAATATTGGGGTTTTTTATTATAGAGCTGGCAAGTTTATCAGCGATTTCGTTGCCAGAGACGCCACTGTGAGATGTGTCCAAAACAAACTTATTTCTCTATCTTGATTGAGCCAAAGATAGGAGTACGTGGGATTTGACAGTGCCATTAAAACGCTCATGCTGTCCGAAATTATCAACCATTTCTTGAAACTGAGGTTAGTTGATTCTGTATATTCTAAAGATGCATAAATGGCTTGAGCTTCTGCTGTGTATATACTTGCATTTGATGGCAATCTGAACCCATGTCCCAATTTAGTGACAGGATCATAGTAAGCCATGGAGAAGTTTTCATTACATTTCGAGCCATCTGTATAAATTTGTCTAAACTCTCTGTGTTCGTCCAATTTATTGTAAACTGCATATTTATCACTCAGTGTCCTATCTATGTGAATCTTTAACCCACAGAATTTTCTTTCATATGATCCTTCATAACAAGGTAAAGTACTACTATTGTAGAAATTATCTTTACTCTTATAAGTTAAAGTTTCTTGAATGTTAAAAGTTAAAAAGTTATTAGAGTTAAGCATTAGTAGTTTAGAAAGAAGGAGATTGCCTTCTTCAGACAACAACTTGATAATGAAATTAAGTTTTAAATTATTGAATCTGATCATTAATGGACACAAGTTAGACCCAACCTGCATTGAATTAATTGGAGATGACTTAAAGGCTCCTAAGATCAATCTTAAATTTATATTTTGGATCTTTTCAAGTTTATCTACTAATTTTGGATCTATACAATAACAGAAAAAACCATAGTCAAAGTGACTTCTTACAAGGGCTTTGTATAGAGTTAAAAGAATCTTAGGATCGGCACCCCAATGGCTGCCAACCAAAGATCTTAAAGTGTTGGTAGCTCTTAAGGCTCGTTCCGTTATGCAATCAACATGTCTACACCATGAGAGATTCTGTGTAAAAACTACACCCAAAAATTTTATTTGAGATTGAATTGGTAATAAGTTATTGTCATATTGTAGCTTAACTGGGATGACTTTTTTCTTTGAGAATATGACTACTTTATACTAAGTATATGGCAATTTTGAACTTGTTCATTGACCTAAGATATTTGATTCCTTTATTAAACCTTTTGATACAGCTAGATATGGACATTAGGTCTCGGGTTCCTATAGTTATATCCGCATTGGAAGACTCTACGAAAACTACAAATTATGTAGCACCGGAATCCTCAGGGTATTGTCTCTTATAATCTGTTACCAGATAAGGTTTGTACTTATCTGCGCTTTCGACCTCTGACTCGGACGACAACGTGGAGCCTCCTTCACTTTTCTCTTCAGCCTCATCTTTTTTCTCTCTCTTGTTCGCGCCTTCCCCATGATTGGATTCTTTTTTTTCGTCTCCAGACGCCTTTTATTTCTAAAAACCTCGATTGATACACGAGTAAACGATGAAATTAATAAAAACTTCGAAAATCCCGCCTGGTTATTTCAATGGTTTCCCGCGCTTCCTCAGGAGGATAGTTAATTTTATACGTCATTTATCTACAGCGCGTTCCGAATCGTAAAGGATAAGTAAGGAAGATAAGGTAAGGAAGTCTAAGGACATTTAACCTAGTCCGTATAATAATAATAACCACATTTTCGAGCGAGTGTACGACACTATCAAAGCGAATGCACGAAACAATAGCAAGCAATGAATAAATAAATAAATAAAATGCCTAAGAGTATGCTTGTTATGAAGATTCTTACATTTGGTAGCATATAGCATGCTTACGACGAGCTCGTTGTACAACGAACTCGCACGTAGGTAGGGGGCAATTGCTTAATAGTAGCATGCTTTCGCACTAATAATCATCATGTGTAACACGATAACGATAGCTCTAAAGGGTTGCTATGACGTCATAAATAATAATAATAATAATAATAATTTTATTCATTACGGTATACATTTGAATGACTTCTTAATTACATTAGTAAATAACAAGGGATGTTCACTAGCCCCTAAAAAGGGGCGAACCCTGTGGTAAAGGATGAGTACTTCCCACCCATAAATGACACATTTCTAATTAGTTTTAACAAAAATATCATTGTTCATAATATTAATAAATGATTCATGAAAAATATAAATTGTTTTTTTTTTTAACAGAATAATATCAATAAGCACCAAGGTTTCTAATCTTTGAGGAGCAAGTTTTCAAAATTCGAAATTCAAAAAGAGTTTATTTCCATAAGAAACACATAGGTAACATTTGGAGAATGTCAAATCTTAAACTAACACATGTATAAGGTACAGGGAAATATAGAACTCAATTTGAATTTCGTCACCTCAATGTTTTAGATGCTGGAGGCAAAGAGGCGACTAGAAACCTCTAGCGTTATACGTTATTTTTTACAGAATTGGAGCAAACAACTTCCCAAGCTTTCTTGTATTCTACATAATCTGATATTTTGTAGTAACCTTTTTTACATAAGTGATTTTTAACAACATTTTTAAATTTATTTACAGACAATTCTTGTAACTCAGTCGGTATTTTGTTGTAAAAGCGAATACATTGCCCTTTAAAAGATACATTAACCTTATGGAGCCTCGAAGTAGGTATAGCTAGTTTATTCCTATTTCTAGTGTTGACATTGTGCCTGTCGCTATTCTTAGGAAATTTATCAATATTTTTGTGGACGTACATTAGGTTTTCATAAATATACTGACACGGCACTGTCATAATGTTAATTTCCTTAAATTTACAACGCAGTGACTCTCTGGGACCCACATTGTAGATTGCACGAACAGCCCTCTTTTGCAGCACAAATATTATGTTAATGACTGCAGCGTTCCCCCACAGCAGTATGCCGTAAGACATAATGCTATGGAAGTAGCTGAAGTAAACTAGTCTAGCTGTTTCCACGTCCGTAAAAAGACGGATTTTTTTAACTGCATAAACTGCGGAACTGAGTTTTTTTGATAGCTTATCTATGTGTGGGCCCCACTGAAGCTTATTATCTAAGATGATTCCTAGGAATACCGTGCTATCTACAATTTCTAAATTTTCACCTTTAACATTAACATTAGCCGAGACTTGTTTAACATTGGGGAGTATAAACCGAATACATTTAGTTTTTTTATTGTTCAGTAAAAGATTATTAGCACTAAACCAATTTTGAGATTGCATTATTCACATCGTCAAAGTTCAAACTGCGTCGTTTCATTTTAAACAAAAGTGAAGTGTCATCAAAGTGTCAAACAGTTCAATCGCATGATTATCTCTGACAAGATGTGGCAGGTCATTAATATAAACCAAAAACAGGAATGGCCCGAGTATGGAACCCTGCGGTACACCCATAGTAACAACAGACCCTGGAGATCGTTTTCCATTAATGTCAACTCTCTGTATCCTGTTATTTAGATAAGAAGAGAGAAGATCTAAAGAGTTATCCCTAATTCCATAGTGATTTAATTTCCTGATCAATGTCCCATGGTCAACGCAATCAAAAGCCTTAGACAAATCGCAAAATACTTCTAGAGCATCATGCGACTCCTTCCAGGCATCATATTGTAGTGTATGCACACCCGAACCCTAATTACATCTATATATAGCCCGGTATTGTATGAATCTAGAGACATTATACGACTGTACTTTGAAGCCGATACTCGTCTTATTCCACGCATATACCACATCCTTACATGGCGACCTTGCCAGGCCAGCCTACCTCTCGCGAGGTAGTGCTGTGCCGAATGGCAGTGCATCAAATAAATAAATACTTTTAATAATTAGAAAATCCTGGAGAAGAGAATAATTACGAAGAACGTGAAGACAAGTTTGCAGCCAGAGAAAGACAAAGAAGATAAAAGAGAAGATATTAAAGAAGAAAGAATATAATTGAAATAATTAAAGAAGAAAAAATAGAGAAGATAATCATGGAAGATGGATAAATATGGAAGACAGACATTTATTTTAGAAGATACCATAAACAAGAGAGAAAAATAAATAAAGAAGACTTGCTGCCGGGTGCCGGGCGTTTTTTCAAGCCAGTGATGTGGATTGCAGGGCGCCGGGCGTAACCGTACGGGTCAAGTGAGGAGCAGCTGGGAGATGTACGGGTCCCAGGATGAGCTGACTCTGAACAAGAACGACACGTGCGACGATGTCTGTGATGTGTGTTTTGGACAATGGTATCTATTTAATCCTATAAAATGTAAGTGAATTTTATTATTTGTTTAGAAGTATTAATTACGTGTTGGGAAGATTTTTACATTGTAAAAGGGTTGACGATTCGAATCAATATCAATATAATTATTTTTCAAATGAAGAGAGCATAAAGTAAAAGAGTATGTCGAAGAATGGCATAATGAAAAGTTACAGTAGGTACTGTCAGCAAGAGAAGTATGAATGATGGTTGATATATTTTTTTAGGAATGGAGATAATTATGAAGGCCGAAAGAAAAGTAAATTAAATTAGTTTGGCATGAGTTATTTTAGATGATTTTGATAAGTAGTAATATATTTTTTTTTAAGATGATGATTTTGATTGGAAATATGGGTAGAATGTGGTTAATTTGTAAGAAGATACAAGTTTTGTTGTTTTAAAGTCATTAATATACCCAGTACTATTTTATAAACTTATTGCATCTTAATTCCGATTTACTCCAAATGTACAATCAAGTACATAAATGATTCATTTGTTCATTTGACTTGGTTACAGTTCCAGTTTATCTTAAAATTATAGTAATACAATACAGTGTTCGCAGGCGATCCAAATATGGACATGCAACACTGCAGAGGAATCCAAATTAGATTAGAACTTGACACATGTTTTGATTACAGAGAAACAGAATTGTTATTATAATAATTAGTAGTTCAAGTTACCGCAGTGCGACTTATGTAGAATGAAAGGTTTAGTTTCAGTTGACTAATATGGAAGATACTTATAAGGTGATGCATGATTGTTAACAAGTTTAGGGTACCGCAGAGAGATGAAGTATGGAACCCATTGCATGAATTTGAATAAAAGTTTGAGAATGTATGAATTTCAGGTTTTGTTCCTATGTGTAAGATATACTTAGTATGAAAAAGTAGTTCAGCAAAGATTTTAAAATATATTACAAACGACGGAACCACTACCGATGGGTTATTACAAAAGTTTGTTTAGAAATTGCACTTAGTTACTTTTATTTTAAAGATTGCATTCGAGTTTATTAATAGAATTATAGTCTGACCAGCGGATATGGTCACTTCGGATTCGGATACTTCATTTTAAAGTGAGAAAATGTTTGTTTGATAGTGAGTGTTGAAAAGTATGAAAATGAAATGAAATAAAAAGTTGAATGTTGTTATGGAGACTTGAAGTTTTGAGTTATGTGATTACGTATTAAGCACATAGAGAAAAGTTGATTTTTGTTTGGATTTGGGAATGTTGGTTTTTGTTTAGGTATAAAAAGTATGAATTTGAGAGATGGTATGGAATGTGCAGGATATGTTACTCTAGGCCACAGAGTGAGTGAGCTGGGAACACTTCATTTAGTAAGCTTTCGAAAAAATTTGGACTGATCATCCAATCTTTACAGAATGTCTTAAAATTCGAAGGATTCATTTGGATTGTGTTTAAGTTATGTTATAGTTTGGTACGTAACTATTGGCGAGTCCGATATGTTATAGTATAATCATCAAAGTCTCAAAGGTACAGGTACAAGGTACAAGGCACGAATCCTTCGCTTCGATCATGACGTGAACGAGCTTCCTTTGTGAGAACGTTGGATATCGATGACCTTATAAGCTCTCGAGTAGGAGCAGGTTCAGGCAGGTAGACCTGGAGCCAGATAATGGTAGTATTGTGGAAATAAAAAAAAGTACCTTATGAATGACGTCGATAAATAAATAATGAAAGTAAGTACCTATAAATGTGCACTCACTACATGTGAATATTAAGGGTCCGGATCCCGATAATTAAAGTACCTATATGAAGTGGAAAATGAAATAAAATAGAGACTTTGATTGATAGCGATTGTATGAGAAAAGCGAGTATATTTTGGTTAGTTTTGGAAAGAAGTTTTATATTGATAAATATTTTGATGTGAGTTTTGAGAAGGTATTATGGAAATGAAAAATAAAGTAGTTTGTGATTAATGGAATAAGAGTTGAATAAATAAATACATAAACGAAGAAAAGAAAAAGAGATACAGAAGGTATGAAACATGTGTAATTTTGTAATTGTAGTGGAATAATGTTATAATTTTTTTTTAAAAAATTCTATGTATTAACAATAAATTTTTCATGTCGTCAACCCTATATCGTAAACAGGTTAGATAATATTTTGTGTATTATAATTAAGTTTCATAAAATATTGGAACAGATATTAACTATGTAATCATTAACTATTTTACGAATTTAATAAGAACATTATATCGTTTTTTTTAACACATATATTTTTTAATCGATTACAGTGTGAATTTATATAAATGGTAATATTTTGTTTTGAAAGTGTTTTAAAATTGTATCGGGAATATAAAAAAAAAAAAATGGTTGTTGTATATTGAATTGTTATATTTACATATTACACAGATTTTGAATTTTAAATTGTTATTTTTACACAGATGATTTATTTTATTGTTATTTTTACAGAAATGAGTTATCAGATTATTGTTTTTATATTTTGTATTCTAAATTGTTTTAAATATCATAAAAAATAAGATATAGTATATTTTTTCTTTCAAAAAAAGGGGGAAGGTGTAGTGTATGCACACCCGAACCCTAATTACATCTATATATAGCCCGGTATTGTATGAATCTAGAGACATTATACGACTGTACTTTGAAGCCGATACTCGTCTTATTCCACGCATATACCACATCCTTACATATATATGTGATATTAACTCAATACCGGCATCAGTAATTGATATGCCTTGTGTAAAACCAAATTATTTACTGTGGAGCATGTTGTTGGTGTTGAAATGTGTAAGAAGTTGATTTAAAATTACTTTTTCAAATACTTTACTAAATGTAGGCAATACCGATATCGGTCTGAAGTTAGAAGGGTCAGATGTACTACCCGATTTAAACAAAGGTACTATTTTACTGTGTTTCATTAAATCAGGAAACACGCCAGATTCAATAGATGCATTAAATATGAAAGCTAAATCAAGTGCAATAACATTTATTAGGGGCTTCACAACATGAACAGAAATATCCCAGAGGTCTGCAGTTTTCTTAACATTTATTGATTTAAAGGCTTTAATAATATCTTTATCATCTACATAATTAAACGAGAATTGATTTTCACATCTAGGTACATAGTCTTTTAGCAAAGATTCAGCGACTACTTTAGAAGAGTCTAACTTTGTAGTAGAGATTGGGATGTCATTAAAAAAATTCAAACGCTTTAGCTACATCAATATCATTTTTGAAAGTAATATCATTAATTTTTAATTCATATTCATTGTTTTTAATACTGACCTTTCCAGTCTCACTTTTAATTATATCCCAAGTTGATTTAATTTTGTTACCACTTTTTCTTATTATAGATCTGATATAATTAGATTTTGCAATTTGACAAACTTTTTTAAAGATTTTTGAGTACTTTTTTACTTTATCCATGAACTCTTCACTATGATTCCTATGAGTCCATTGTTTTTCACTATATAATTCATATAAATTTTGTCTACTTTTAAGTATACCTACTGTGGCCCACTTACTAAAGTTAAGTTTGTCTGAGACCACAATCGATCTGGTAGTAAATACTGCATTGAACGCATTGCTGAATTTGTAAAAAAATACAATATGACTCATTAGGGTTATCATTAGAGTAATTGATAGGTAGTTTGCTATCCCAATTCAATTTAAACCTTTCAAACCGATGTGCAGTCACAGGTATGTATTGTATCTTTCTTGTAGAACTTTTTTTAAGTTGAATTTCTAGTCTAATGTATTGACCTAAATGGTCTGACTTTAAATTACTTATAATTTTTATAAAGTACAATTTTTTCATTTGGATAAGCAAATATATTGTCTATACAATTTGCTGAGGTTTCAGTTATTCGAGTAGGTTCCATGAAAAGTGGCTTTAAGTTGTGAGAATTAAATAAGCTAGTTAGTCTCGTACTAAGGGAGTAAGTTTCTAATAAATTTACTTTGAAGTCTCCACATATCATAAGAGTTTTATTAGATTTTGATACTTTAAATAATATGTCATCCATGACTTTTTCAAAAACATCAAATGAACCTGATGGTGGGCTGTAAACGCTTATTACAATTATGCGCTCCAATTCAACACATGCTACTTCAATGTGGCTTTCAACTGATAAACATACTATGTCATTACGATTTTTGAACCTTATGTATTTATTAAGAAATATTAGAGAGCCTCCACGAACAGCATGTGATCTGCAAAAAGAACTACCAACCAGGTTTTTACTGAGATTGAACATGATCTCATGACTTTTTAGCCAATGTTCTGTTAGACATAAAATATCAATATTAAAAGAGTTAATGTACAATTCCAACTCCAATAATTTACTGCTAATACCTTGAATATTTTGGTGGACCAGATTAGTAAACTTTGCATTTATTTTACAATATTGAATTTTTCTGTTTTTATTATGTACTTTATTAATATTATTTGACGGGCTAGAGACTTCCTCTATTGTCGTTGTATCTAATTTAAATAACATGGAAAAGCTTCCAAGGTTTTGTTTGAAACATCAGTATAATGCTCGATAGAGGCATTATGTGTAGCCAAATTTTTGGCTGTTATATTAAAATAATAGGACAGCGAATTTGCTGCTTGTCTTTTGTAATAACTAGGAAGGTAATATTTACCTTTAGTCAAATAATATTTATTCCTACTAACAAAATTGTTAGTATCCATTACATGTATATTATTATTGCATGATATAGTATGCAAGGTCATATTCAGCTTATATCTAAGGTTGTTTTCTGATTGTGGCAGGCTGTCGCTGTAAGGGAATGTGAACATAACATAACATAGCAAATTTGTGTGTTTGTAATAAAAAAGGTGGGAAGTTTAATGTTTGAATGTTTTAGTGTAGTGAGTAGTGAATGTATGGTATATGAAGATGAAAAATTATTATTTAAACATTCAGCTATTATTTTGTTTGAATTGTATTACTTACTATTATTTATATGATATTATTTGTTACTATTAATATTTAATTTACTGTATAGTTATAGTAATACTATTATTATTAACATATTTATTTTCTTATTACTTATTTTTTTTTTTCGAAGTGTTTATTAATTTTAGTGTTATGATAAAACAGTAAGGGTGTTTTCTGTTTCGTCATATATTAAGGATCTCAGCCATTTATATGTAGTTATTTTAGTTTCAAATATGTTCTTTGTTGTCATTTCACTATGTTTACTGATCTTATTGTAGTGATGAGGTCCAAGGAAGTTAAAAAATCTTTGGGCATAGTTTGTACGCACCTTTACAATTTGGCATACTTTGTCTTTTCGCCTTTTTGAAATCATTGATGACCTAGCTGACAGTTTATTATGCTGTTTAAGTCTGATACTCTGTATAAACATCTGTGTAACTGTTAGGACATCACAGAAATTGAAGAGCTCTGTTGTAGGGAAAAGGAAAGGTTTAAATGTGCAGACCTTCAATACTGCGCGCTGAGTTCTCTCTCTACAAGTAACATTGTGGTCTTATGCGCACCACCCCAGCTAGTGATGCAGTAACGTAACAGCGATTCAGCTATATTTCATAAGCGATGTCTCTGCCACATGCCTGAGGCTCTTAAATACATAAATTAGTTTCCTGGTTTATGCACCAAGAGCTTGAATGTGGTGTTGAAATTTAAAATTATTGTCCAGTATTATGCCCAAGTATTTAATTGTCTCCATCCTTTCCACAACTCTACATCTGCACGAATTTAGGCTTGGATGGAGCTAAGGATAGAGATGGTCAGATAGGTACTTGGTTTTTCTCAGAGTTTAGGGTCAAAATATTTTGGTGTAACCAGCGGGAGACAATATCAAAGACCCGCTGTACGCTATCAAATACCTCACCCCATCCACTACCCGAGAATAGTAAAACCGTATCATCGGCGTAAGCGATGATTTTGGCTTGTGACAGCGCCAGTCGACAAAGGTCATAAAGGTTAAGTGGATAAGGAATAGAGTATGATGAATAGAGAAATTCCAATGTACCCTTACTCACAACAGACCGTCTAAATTCATCTCCATATGAAGCAGAGACTTTATTAAAAAATAACACTAGCGTCAGTAATGTATATTTAAAATTTCATCATGTATATCCCCAGGACATTGTCAAAACGTTTAAATTACTTAACTTAAAAAATACGGAAGACCTGTGGGGTATATCAGTCAAAGTCATTGGTTCAGTAATTCTAGTTATAGCCCCACACTTAGCTTATCTATTCAATAAATGTGTTGACGATGGGGCTTTCCCAGACCTCATGAAAGACAGTAAACTGATACCTCTGTTCAAGTCGGGAGATAAGGGTGATCCTTTAAATTTCAGACCAATATCTGTTCTTCCAACACTAAGTAAAATATTTGAAAAGATTATACTCAATCAAATGCTCTCACACTTCAACCGTACAAAACAACTCCACGCCAAACAATACGGTTTCACTAGGGGTAAATCGACTACGGATGCAGGTATTACCCTTATATCTCATATTTATTCTGCATGGGAGGCCGCACAGGATTCTATCGGAGTTTTTTGCGACCTGTCGAAGGCGTTTGATTGTGTTGATCATAATACGCTATTAATTAAATTAAATCATTACGGAGTTAGAAATAAAGCGTTGGATCTACTAAGATCATACCTAAGCAATAGAATTCAAAAGGCAGAAGTTAACGGCGTAAAATCTAATGGATCGGGTGTTAAAATGGGCGTTCCACAAGGTTCCATATTAGGCCCTTTCTTATTCCTGGTATATATTAATGATCTGCCTTTCATGGTGGAGATATTAACTGACATAGTGTTGTTTGCTGATGATACTTCACTGGTCTTCAAAATTGAAAGACAAAAAGGAGAATTTGATGATGTTAATGGTGTATTGTCTTTAACCTTGAATTGGTTCACAGTTAATAATTTATTGTTAAACGCTGGTAAAACCAAGTGTATCAAATTCTCACCTCCAAATGTCAGGCAAGTTGAGACCAGTTTAGTGTTAGACAACAGCACGTTAGAATTTGTAAATGATACGAAGTTTCTTGGAATAACCATTGATAGCAAATTGCAGTGGGGACCCCACATAGATAAATTGGCTGGTAAATTAAGTTCTGCGGCTTACGCTGTTAGGAACATCAGACAAAGCACGGATGTGGCTACATCTAGGCTAGTATATTTTAGTTACTTTCATAGTGTGATGTCCTATGGTATCTTGTTGTGGGGGAAAGCAGCGGATATTCAAACTATTTTTATTTTACAGAAAAGAGCTATTCGAGCAATTTATAATTTAAAACGAACAGACTCCTTAAGAGAGCTTTTTAAAGAAATTGACATACTAACAGTAGCTAGTCAATTTATTTTCGAAAATATAATGTATGTACGCAAGAACCTTACAACATTTTCCAAACTTAGCGATAGCTGTAATATTTACCTAAGAAATAATCACAGACTACGTGCGCCCCGTTTTAGACTCGCGAAGGTTAGCAATTCTTTCAAGGGTCAGTGCATTCTCTACTACAATAAGATACCTCTGGAGATTTTGAAATTGCCATTTGAGCAATTTAAAAAGCATGTTAAAGCGACTTTGTCGAAAAAGGGATATTACAATGTTCAAGATTACTTAAATGACAGGACTGTATGGGGTTAATCTGGCTCAACACAGACCTTGCTGTTAATAATTTTGTAATTATTTATTCCAGCTTATTAAATAAAAATAAATCATAATTGTATTAGTTAAGCACAAACTATTTTTAAAAGAGATCTAAAAATCAATCTGTGGAAGTTTCTACGCCCTTCCTCTCCCACAGTGGTCCAATGTAGAGAAGAGGCAAAAAATGACGTTTGCTAAGTATATGTAAATATCTACAGTAATAAAGTACTTTTGAGTTTGAGTTTTGAGTTGAGTTGAGAAAAATGACATCATTAACGCCGCCATGTTGTGCTGTCGTCGTCCATACTTCTGAGCGTTATATTATTATTATTAATTAATTAATGGTGGTTTAACATCTAGGTTAATTTCGCCAATGTCTCGTGTTTTTCTAGATTTCACTGTATTTGGACAGGTTCTCTTTCGAGAACCTGGTAACTTTAGTGTTTACTTGTTGCTCCTTAGCATTACCCGGGAGGACGTGAAGGGCTGTAGGTTCCAAGTATCTCCTTCGGACGTGAGAAACTGCCTCCCCTGAGCGTTATAACTGTGGCCGAGTGATCAAAAGTGACAGTGACATCTGTCAGCCTTGCATCTCATCGTATCAATGAATTAATGAATGAATGGTGCTTCTTCAGCCAGAGTTGTATACCTGTTCCGGTCTTTCGGCCGGCATACCAGAGGGCATGAGTTTTGAGGTGGGCGGAATGATCTGCTCGGGGATAGGAAGGGAGGATATTCGATGTCGTGTTTAAGGGAATCTTTTCAGGTGTATATGGGTCGGTCGACTTTCTTCTTTCTTGCTTCGTATTTGAATGCGGCGTGCGGTGTCGTTGTGGGCTTCACAGAATTTTTAATGTTGTTGTTGAGCTTTTTTCAGGCTCGGTGATTGCGAGCTTTATGTTCTGTTCATCGCAGTTTTCTTCTACATATTTAACTAGGTCATGACGAATGTGAGCGTGGTCGAGTGTTAATTGAAATAGGTAAGTAATTTGGTTAGTTAGTTTTATGGTGATTGGGTAGGTGCCTGCCAAGTTTTTTTCGATCTAATGTTGTACCAGTAGCTAGGAGAAGGTAAACACTATAGCCTCTGGAATAATTTAGAGGTGGCGTAGTAAATTGAAGTTAGTTAGTTTTGCCGCTTCATTTGTATCTTAATCGGAGCAATCTAACCAGGATGCTGCTCAGCTAGATTGAGTTGAGGGGTGGCGCCTGGCCGTTATCAGGATCCTGCGGTCCAACATTATGAAACCGTGCTAGCGGGTTAGCGCAAGCTTGGAACTTTACACAATTCGGAACACAATCATTTCTACTCTATGGTTTTAAAAACTGTTTCACTCAGCGTATCTTATTATATGTCTGATGTCTGTGCATTCAGCGTCGTTTCCTTGGTCGCTGTAGCTCGTGCGTTTTGCTTTTCTTAGGATTTCTGCGTCTAACTAACTTGCCTACTTCTCCTTTTGACCATTGCTTGTTTCCCGGAGAAATCGCGTGTGCCTGCCTGTTGACGGTTCGCTTTTTTACTTGGACTTGATTATTTACTAGCGCAACTTGCTTGACTCATCAACCTGCGCCTTTATTCAGCATGAGGTCCATTAACTGTGGTGTAGCCACGGAACGATTGCGGACACAACACGACATCATTTCCTCTTCTGCTTCTCGCTATCTTGGTACTTCAGAACAATAGCTAATGCTTACGCTCAATAAGATCTTGGTACAACGACTAACATTCGAGGTAAGACATGTCTTAGAAACTAAATAGGTAACGTAACAGTAGATAAAAAGTCACCATTATGCTTGACCTCTTTGGTTGATAGGTCGCAGCACTGGTGTCGTTTAGAGAAAATACCGGATATTATGAACCGATTGATTGATTACCGATTCAATGACATCACTGGCCTAAATAAAAGTTCCTTTGTACAGTGAGGTAGGTGCGCTCACTGTACAAAGGTACACAACGATTGCTATTAAAGAAATGGAGACACCGGGTAAGTTTTCCAACAGTGACAGTTTCGTACGAGGTTGGGAGGGGGGAGGGGGGAGGAGGAAGGTTAGGTAACCCCTCCTGTAAAATATCCAGTCTAGGAAATGCATGGTTTTTTTGTTATGAATTTTCAAAAATCCATTTTGAGGTTATTTTTTACTATAGGATTTTTACAAAAAGTCATTGTTTGTAGTATTGATGTTTGAAATCGCCTTAGCTCCGGCTACTAGGGCTCATAAAAAAGGCATGGATCAGCAAACACTTATTATGTTTTAAGTATTTTTGTTGTTCTTACATGTTCAACCTAATACGACGGATAAAGGGGGCTTCGCTTCGCTCACCCCCTTTACCCTTCACCTAAGCTACCGCAGTATTTTGCCTTCCAGTCTTTGCCCTGCAGTCCAAAAACACAGCAAAAGTCGTTGAAATAGCACAAAACAAGCAGATACGCTTAATTTAATTTAATACATTGACACCTACTTGCTAATAAATGACTCGTATACAAAGTAAAAGTTACCAGTGGCCCTCACACTAAGTCAGACCTGTATCGTGAGGACCTGGATCTTTGATATAATGTTGGCTCTATTTTTATGTATGATTGGCTGGCCAGAGGTGTTCTAGGTGTAATAATAAAATAATAATCTTTAATAGTGTGACAGGCATGAAGTAAAAGTATGTAACAAAAAACAAAAAAAAATACATAGTTAGCTCAAGTGATTGCAAAATTAAGTTATAGTTTAATTATAGTAGACATACATATACAATCTAGGGAAAAAGGATGGTGGGAGGGGGAAAGGATGTAGGGACAAGGATTACGCGTCGATTTTCAGGAGATCCTCTGTTTCTCGATATGTAAGGGTTTTTAGCCACTTAAGAATAAGGAGCTTAGAAGTCCCTACCGTACACTGTTTAATGGCACAGTGCTCAAGAACCCTGTTGTATATAAATGCTGATAAGAATTTAGGGAAGCGGCGGGCGAATGAGGTTTTGACTTCAGTTATCGGGACACGGAAGACCCTTTTCTTCAGCAGTTCTTCGTAATTGGTGCTGTGGATTGTGTGGCGATGCATATGAGTGGCAGTTCTGTAGATGAATGTTTGGCGTGTGGTGAGTAGGTCTGCTTCTGCATATGGGTCATTGTCAAAGCTTGATCCAAATTTAAGCAAAAATGAAAGTTTGACTTTTTATGAAATTCGACATTTATTTAGTACACATACATGCATTTAAAGATAAACAAGATACAACCAGAGATCAAACTTAAGATTTAAATAAGTTATATATTAAAAATCATTTTATGGTTCCACCGAAAAGACGAGGCTGTCCACCGAATAGACTAAAAATGCAATTACAACATGAAAAAGACAAAAATAATTAAATTCTTTTGCATTATAACATAGAACCTCTTCTTACGAACAAATCAACAGAACACAGTTATGGTTGGCAAGGAACATTTATAGAGAAAAAAAATATTTTGTCTTTGTCCACCGAAAGGACTATGTCTTTTTGTTGGAAAAAATTTCTTCATCGTCTGATGAGTCCCAAAAACTTTGTTTCCAGTTTTCTCGAGATTTCTTCGTGCGCACGGTATTCTTTGGAGTTTCAGCTCGTGTAAGAGGTGGCGATCTTGAGCTATCGGAATAAACATCGTTATAACGAATGCGCTTTCGACTTTGTATTCCACGAAGGGTCTTGGAACAAGTTGGTTCTTCAGAGTCATTGATTTGGGGCTCAAAAATCGATGGACTAGACATTGTTCTCGATGTCTGGTTATCTCTTGGATCTAGCAATTGGCTTACTATTGGGCTCCAGTTAGAACTAAGCAGCGGACTTGCTATGCTCAGCAAGGGACTGGGAAGAGAACTCGAAGTTGGTGAGGGAGCAGGTATCTCGTTACGTGGTTTTAGGTCAAGTGTTATATGGCCCAAATTGTAGTGCACGCACGTAGCTCCTGGGGCACAAGTAGTGCAGCTCAGTCTTCGGAATTGGAGGATTTTTGGTTCTCGCTTGTCCCATGTTACTTGATGCACTTGCATGGTACCGCGGAAAGGGCAGATTTTGCTGTTTTCAATCAGTCTTTCAATGTCTTTCGCTGCCGCATCGTCAATTTTTATAACATTGATGCCCTTACAGTCTTGATGTACACATTCAATGAAAGCGTCTATGTTATTGACGTCGTTTCCTTTGGCAACATGCTTATCAGCCGTTCGCTTGAGGCACCCTCCTACACCATCAGGGGCTCCCTTACCGTGTCCACTCGCACTATAGTGCCACAGTATACTACTCGCTTGCGTTTCTTCGCTTAAGTATGCAGCTATCAAGTGAAACATAGTCTTATTTTTGTACTGTGTCGATGGTCCGTCGCTTAAAATATGGAGACGTTTAAGAGTCGGGACCAATGTCTTTATCGTGGCAATAATGGGCTTCAAGTGTGCACAAATGTATATAGGTCCATGGTTCAAGATGTCACTGACCGTACAAAAAGACTTTGCGATGATACGCTTCTCCTCTGTGTTTTCATCAACATAGTAAAATACCACAGTATGAAGCGACAGCTGATCTTTTGACCCACCAAAGTGAGCAGACTGTATTTCTGAAGAGTACTTACAGTTGTAATTTTCGGAAAAGTCTATGTGCAGTAGACCTTCGCTCGGAGACATATTTGTTTTAATATCCTTGACGACATTAAACTGGTGAAACGTAATACAGACATGTTTCATGAATCGTCCGATGCTGTTCGTCAGGTGAATTGCCAGTTGTTGTTTAGATGTTACGACAACTTCTTTAATAGTCTTCTGACAGAGTTTCTCTTGGCCTTTGATCGTTTGCATAATCTTTTTGGTGACCCATCGCTCATACTTTACCGTATCATTTGAGGTGAATTGGTTGAATGCGATCTTCTTGAACCTACACGCCAAACATGTCCGTTCTAGACATTTTTCTGTCATCTCTTCACAGCAAATAGATTTGCTTACTGCCATGGGGGAGTTTTCATTTATCACGTGAGAATTTTTCAGTGATTTCACTAATAATTCCATGTTGGTATGTATTGCACACAAACAAGTCTCACGTGCTGCAACTTTAGGGTTCAACACCCAAAAAGGTCTATATCGACAAAAAGTTTTATACGATATTTTCAGGTTTGTTTGGGTCACAAATTTTTTGTGCAAATTGATGAGGGACTCATTGAGTAAGCGAATCTGTTTTTTCTGTTTAAATCTAGTGATAGTTTCTTTTTTTCCGGCTGTTGAACGACTAGAATCGTCACTGAGAAGAAATTCACGGACAGCACTGGACACGTCTTTACTTTCTTTTGTTCTTGTTGTTGTTTTTGTTTGTTTGTGTTTCTTCTCCTTCCGCAGTCTATTGCAACGCATCTTATACTTAGCAAGCTTGTTTGCTAGAACCTTAAGTTGAGATTTGAGCAGGAAATTTTCATTTTTAAGTCGTCGTTTGTTTTTCTCTGCAACAGCTCGGCCTGATTCAGACCTCGATCTGAGTGACGACACCGACGAAGGCGCTGGACTGGATGGAGGAGTTTCCTGATCAATTGATAGCAAAGCTTGTTTTTGTGCTTTCAATCTGTCTCTACGTAATTTTGCGTCTTTTGCCCATTTATTTCGTAGATATCTTTGCTCTCTTTCTGCTAAATCCTGAATTTTCTTAATTTTTCCTTGCGACTTCTGTCTATAGTAGTATTCTCTATCTTTTCTTCTTTTTTCTTCTAAGGCTATTGGATTTTTCTTAAGTTTTTCCCTTGCTTTCCTCATGCTTAACTTCTTTTGCTCACGTCGCTTTTTATTTTTTTCTTCTTCGGTAGGTTTTTTCCTGGTTTTTGCCATATTCTGCGGACAAATGGAACGTGCACCTGAACCAAAGTAAAAAGCAAAGAAATAAATGGAAAAGGAAGGTGAAGGAACATTTTTTTATTATAATCCAAACATACATAAGTAGCACTGCTAGCACGTCCAACCCATAGATATTAGTGAAGAACTAATAACCCAGTAAATAGAGACTACCACTGAAGGGGTTTGCTTACAAAGACGTGTTGAAACATGAGAAATTATTCTGCTCGTCTTCTTTTGGTCGCAAACGGTCTGGTAGTTATACATTTTTGATATGGTGTCTAGGATGGTTATTAAGTATTTAAAAAGCAAAATGCACAATTCCTCTCCCTCCGCCCCCGCAGCCATATTGAAAATATCGGTAATTTAGAACTACCGGACCGTTTGTAAGCAGAATCTCTTCTATTCACTGGATTAGAAGTACAAAAGAGAAAAATGCATAATTCAATTTGTATAGCCAATTTGCAGCGTGTCTATAATTGCAGTTGAATATACTTACTTTGGATTAAGTCACACTCATTCATCCTTAAGTTGCCCAAAAACAAACACATTTCACTAAGCGATCCATTCGGTGGACATTAATCTTTTCGGTGTACTTAAATACCACCGAAAAGACGTCCACCGAATAGACTTTTCACAGGAAATATCATTTATCACGCAACATTTTGAGGTTATGTCAAAATTCAAAGACTATAATTATTATGGACCTATTTGTTTATAAAATAATTAATGGCAACCAATTTTCAAGGTTTTACTTACCAAAACACGAATGGAACCGAAAAGATGCACGGAACTTTGACACTGCCAATTGTTTTTTAAAGATTAGCTTTAATGTTTTGCGCGCTCGACTCACGGAAAGATGGCGCTGAGTGAGAGTAATGCAGTATTGGGTGCGTTCGTAAATTACACTACGGTCCGGAAATTTCATTGTTTACTAAATAATTGGTTCGATTAAAAAAAGTCCACCAAGTAGACGTTTGTTTCCGTAACAATGTTTGAATGTGCAAAAAGTGTATTTATATGAATCCTTCATTATTGTCCTTTATACATTAGAAGAAATCAAATGTCTACTTTAGGAAAATCATAATGTGAGGTAGCACAACCAATTACTTTTTTTTGTGCGTTTACTTTTATACAAAGAGAGTGATCGGTAACAGACCACCGAAGTGGACTTTTAGGTTGAAATTGTTCTGTAAATATCGTTTTATTATTATTATGGTTTTAATAACGAATACGTTATAGAGATTTGGAATACATTAACTTCAAGATTAACATAGTTTTTATTCTGTAATTTATGTTTTCACTTTTAAACAAGCTGTAACACTTTTTTTTAGGGTTATGACAATGACCCATATAGAGCTGCAGTCGGGAAACTGTATGGCTTTTTTAGCATTACTTTGATCACCGACCGCTGAGCTCTCTCTAGTTTGAGCTTATCAGTTATTCCAGATAGAACATTCACGCAACTCGAAGCAAGAGAGAACATTCACGCAACTCGAAGAAAAACGGAATTTCTTGACGTTACGTTCCGTTCCACACATTCTAAGTTTAATTGACATTCATCTTAGCCAAAATTTTATGAAAAGCGTTTCGTTTCTCCTGTTAATATTCGTAAGTTTAATTTAATTAATTTAATTAATTCATAATTAATTAAATACTTAACTCCTAATAATAAAAACTGAATAAATGGTTCCAGGTAAACCCCATCTTCTAGTAATCAAATTTACTAAGTATCAAACTGTCAGTGTTGGAAAACCAACCCGAGATATCGAACTCTACATTTTAACAACTCACGAGCCGGCGTTTATATAGCGTACACATAATAATGCAAGTAGAAGGCGACCTTTTCCATTTACAAATGTTATATCGAAAAATAGTGCCTCAGCTAGTCCGAAAACATTATGAGAATCCGCTGCAGAACATAATAAAATTAAATTTTAAGATCTAGGAACAAACATACTTCGTACAGGCGTATACAAATACGTTGTTTTGTTATTTCAATTACGGACCACGGACTGTGTTTAACGATGCTACGTAGTTTGCCTGATTTATACTAGATGGCGCTAATGGTATTTTTTATTTTATTTTATTTTAAAGAAGGTAAAAGCTTTAATTCTTAATAATAACAGAAAAAATACATACTTATAAGCTAATAATAACCTCCCACAGATGAAAATCTAAGCATCAAAACTATAAACTACTCAACTACTTAATTAAGTGGCCTATCTTAAAGGACACATAATTTTAGGTAGAAGAAAAAACAAACCACCACTAGTCATCCTTTAGAGAATTTACAAATTGCCTTGTAACATGAATCCTTACTGATTGAGCACTGCCACTAAATATGTCAACGCCATCATCACCCTTACCGCCACCACCACCATATACATTATTGTAGGTAGAACACGCTCTCATCAAGAACGAATCCTTCCTATAATTACTATGCACCAGGGGCACCTGAAAGAGTGGACGCCTACGAGCACTGACGGTAGGAACTCTTAGGTTAATTTTACTGAGCAGGGATGGACAATCCACATTGCCTTTAACAATTTTCATGAGAAAAATAATGTCCGCAACATCCCTGCGCAGTTTCAGAGGAAGTAGATGCATTTTAAGACAACGGTTGTCGTAATTGAGCTTAGGCAGCTTGAACTTGAAGCCAAGATACCATGTAAACTTCCTCTGAATACGTTCAAGTCTGTTGCTGTAGACGTCATAGCATGGGTTCCAAACTTGCGATGCATATTCGAGATGGCTGCGAACATAAGCACAGTAAAGTATTTTAATTGTTTTCTTGTTTTTAAACGATTTCGATGATCTCATTACGAAACCCAGTGATTTAGAGGCTTTAGTGACAATTGAATCAATATGACGATCAAAAATAAGTTTGCTATCAATAACAACACCAAGGTCCTTGGTTTCAAACACTCTCATCAGTGACAGGGTTTTTATTTGGTAGTTCGCAAGAAAAGGATTCAAACTACGAGTGAATGTCACAAAAAAACACTCAGCAGCATTCAATTCCAGCTTGTTGACAGCACAGTAAGTATCAAGCCTCAAGAGGTCACTTTGTAGGCGTTCAGAGTCACAGACATTATTCACAACCCTGAAAATCTTCATGTCATCGGCAAATAGAAGAAAATTTGAGCTATTGAAGCATTGGTAAATGTCGAAGATAAATAAAATAAATAAAAGTGGCCCTAAAAAGGACCCTTGGGGTACTCCTGATGGTACACTCGTCCATGACGATGAAAATCCATTGAGAACTACAGCTTGAGATCTTTGAGAAACATACGAAGAAAACCATTTAAGTAAATCACCTCTAATGCCAATCATATTAAGTTTTTTAATGAGGATACTGTGGTCAATCCGATCACAAGCTTTGCTATAGTCAGTATAAATCGCATCAACTTGATCATGATTGTCCATACGCTCACTTATGTAATCATGAAAAAGTACCAGGTTAGAGACCGTCGACCTACCTTTTAAAAATCCGTGCTGATTAGGACTAAAACTAGATTTAAGCGCCTCATACAGTTGAGTTTAAACGATACGCTCTAGTATTTTAGCAATAAGGCATAGTTTGGAAATGGGTCTATAATTTTCAACACGTTCACGGGATCCCTTTTTATGTACGGGAGAAATGAAAGCAGATTTCCAGCGAGATGGCACCACACCTTCATTAAGTGACCTACTAAATAGAATAGAAACTGGGGTG
Source organism: Argyresthia goedartella (assembly GCA_949825045.1). Classification (NCBI taxonomy): domain Eukaryota; kingdom Metazoa; phylum Arthropoda; class Insecta; order Lepidoptera; family Argyresthiidae; genus Argyresthia; species Argyresthia goedartella. The sequence continues at coordinate 3,735,693 of OX463832.1, read as the reverse complement.
GATAACTCCTTAGCACAGGAAACTAATAACTTGGCCGGGATAGTATCCGGGCCAGCTGATTTGGAAAGGTCAAGAGATTGGAGGAGCTTTTGTACTTGGGAAGTATTTACATGAATTTTAAAAATGTCACATAAGCACTGCGTTTCATCAAAAGTACCAAAATTCTCATCAGACCCGAGAGCATCAACAGATGGGCTAAGGATGTTAGAGTTAAAGTAATTAGAAAAGAAATCACTGATTTTGTGACCTTCACCAGAGGTGACACCTTTGTACATCATATTGGAGGGAAATGCACTACCATGTCGCTTAGATTTGATGTAGGACCAAAAAACTTTAGGATTTTTTACAATAGAGGTTTCTATAAAAGTTATATATTCTGCATAACAAGCACGCTCCATCCTACTTGCCCTGTCACGCAAAACTGCAAAAGATGACTTGTCAGAGAGGTTACCATAGATTTTAAACTTTTTTAAATACTTGAACTTTTCTTAAGAGTTTAATTAGGGCTGTGCTAAACCATGGTGGGTAAATACTTTTTGAAGGACTGCGAATAGGTACAATCGAACCATCTGAATCATGACCCACCATAAGCTTATTTTGCTAAACCCCTTAAATGCAAGTAGGTCGAAATTCGCTTGAAGGTTTATTTCCTTGGTAACGAACTTGTTATCATTTGATTAGACACTGACATTTAGATAGATCTTACAAGTTTGAAAGTTTCAAACGAATTATCAGGCAAGTGGGTCATGATTCAGTTGGTTCGATTGTACATAAGTATCACGAAGTTTAAAAATTATATATAAGTATGTGCTTGAAATATACGAATTTAACTTTTTCACCACCAGGCCGAGAAATGGCGCCTACCAGACGCCACAATAAAAACGTCTCTAAAAGTCTAGTGATTCCAAAATGCAATATCGATGTCGCAGCTATATCGTAGAACGACATATCACATACAGGCGCGCCGGATTGAAAAACGTAGCCTATTTATAATGCGGCTACCTTACGTTGAGCCGGATTGCAATTCGGCTGAAATAAAGTACGCCGCATTGTATGAGCATATCGCGTTCGTCAAAGCGGCTTAATAACGTGGCGCCCACATACAAACATCGTCGATACGCCGCTTTAAAAGTTTGAGTTCCATTTATCGGCACAAGTAGCGCGGCATGTTCATTGATGTTACAACAAAGCAAAATTAATATTGAATTTAGAAGTGCAAACGTTGATAACATCTGTGAAACAGTCTGGAAATGTGAAACAGCCTTGGACAAGTGATAGAGTTTTTCAGGGTATTTCGCACATCAAAACGGGTAATAGTGGGAGATCTGCCCGGGTGGTTTGTGCACTTAGTGAAAGAATCCTGAATATTGTACAACAGCTGGTACGTGTGCCAAAGTTCATATTTCTAAAATGAGTAAAGTCGGAGGCCCGTGAGAGTCAATTCAAAAACGCACCTCGCGCCACCCCAACAAAAAAATCTACCTGATAAAGTTCTGCTACTAGGGCATGATTGATATCGTTTTCGTATAAAACAAGGACGAGGAATTAATTTTTGTGCATAAAATACTATCATTCCACAGCAAGTTAAAAAAATTAAAGCAAATTTGTGAAAATGTAAAGTTATTTTTTTCTATATACTTTGTTAGTACTTCCTATGTGACATTTTACAGAAAAAAAATACGTCAGCTCCAAGGCGACGCGGATTAATTAAACGCGCACGCCACTTAAACGAAATAATATAACTGATAAAGTTTTGCTGCTAAGGCATGTTTGATATCATTTTCATATAAATCACAGGTGAGGAATTCATTTTTATAGATAAAATAATTCTATTCTATAGTAAATCTTAAAAATATTAGTTAGTTAATCCGGTACTTTTTGTAGACCAGCGATGGTTTGTCGCAAATTATCTTTTATTTAAATAGTTGGAACCCGTTTAAGAGAAAAAAAGAACTTCACGTTTTCACTAATTTGCTATTAAATATCTTGACCGATATCCAGGGCCTAATTAAAAACATGAGAAGACATCCTTGATTTTCAGTGCTAAACTAGTGACGTATATCCGGTCCGTCCGTTCCCGCCCGGATATTCGGTTAAGCCGCGTGGTACCTTGTTTGCGCGCGCGCCCCACCACACCACCGAGGCAGTTCGGATTGTTGAATTCGAATTTAGCTTCATTGGCGTCTTGATTTTCGCACGGCACAGTCGCTGCTCAGCTCCTGAGTACGGCCCGCCAAAAATCTATACATCGTGACGTGAGAACTTCTTTTGCATATTATAACCAACTGTTCGTTAAAGAATTTCTTAGAATTTTCTGATTTATTGCAGGCAAATAAAAGATTCCCAACGGTGTGACCGTTCGTTTGTGTAAAATGGAGCAAGAAACCCCTGAGGTTCCGTCCAGTGTGGAGAACGTGGCGGCGCGTAAGGATAAAGGCAAGAAAAGGCGGAAACCGGTGAGCTCTTCGGACTCACAATTCTAGTTCGTCCTCGTCGAGTTTCTCGGAAAGCGACGATCGCAGGAAGCGGTACCGACGGCGCAAACGCATCAAGGAACGTAAGTTCGATCTTCTTTTTAACGAGATTAAAGATCTTAAAAGCCAACTTGCTGCTACACAGGAATTTCACGAATATGATTGTGAACCACGGCATGACTTGATTGACCCTAATGTTAGTGGAGACCTCTACGAAGGTCATGTTGAGGAGTCCGAGCCCGCCAACATTGACTCGACTTTCGAGGTCGATCTTAACATTTTTACTGGTACAAAAACCAAGGAGCCCGCTGTACCGCAGGCGTCTCCCGAACTAACACAACTATTAAAAGATTTGCAGCGATTCAATAGCCAGGACTGGATTAACGTCCGATATGCCGACGTCCAAAAACACTATTTATTTGCGCCGGGTTTCACTAATCTTGAAGCTAATGACGAGGTAAAGAGGTACGATACATCTAAAACTACCTTAAACATGGAAAAGGCTTTTGCCGGCATTTCCTATGCATTGCTCAAACAGCGCGACGCGCTTTTGAGTGAATAACAAGCCTTTCTAGCCTGGGCGCATCAGGTCGAAAACCTACGATTCGACGATATCCATACAAAGCTCAAAGAAATGTTGGCCAATGGTGAGTATAGCAAGATTTCAAACGACGCTCTCCAGCTCGTCTGTGGGCACCGGGCTGAACTTATTCAATACCGCAGAGAAGGCATACTCTCATCAGTAAAAGACCAGTACCACAAAATACATTACGCAAAATTGCGCCGTCAGGTTCTCATCTATTTGAAGCCGACAAATTTAATGCTTTATTGGAAAAAGCGGGTGGAGTTAAATATGTGTTTTGGGTGGAAGGAAAGTCTCGCTACAATACTGCGCCACAGTACGAGCCTTCCACTTCTACCCGCAGTCAGACGCAGAAACAGGCCGCAACTTATAACAATCGCGCGCAATATCATAATCAAAGCCAGTATCATACTTCGGCCCTAGGCAGGGTAAATAATAATTCGTTTCGCGGGCGAGGCGCGCGGGGTTCACGCGGCCGTGGTTTTCCTTGACAGGTCAGGAAGGGATTATCAACCCAGACGTTCTCCCTCATCCCACCGGGATAGGAGACACCAAACCCATAAACGAAAATATTGACTATGCCATGCACATGCATGCAAAATTTCACGCCGGACAACTCCGCATGTACTACGATCGTTGGAAACAGTTGGGAGCTCCCACATACATTCTAAAAATTATACAAGGATGCCGCATCCCTTTTGTGTTGAAACCACCATTGCACATTCCAAACAGTCGCAGTGTGAAAACACCAGAATCAGAACAAATGTCGAAAATAATGAAAAACATGATCTCGCAGGGTGTGCTAGAAAAGGTGCGCCCATCGCCCAGCTTTATTTCCCCGATATTCCTGCGCCCCAAGAGCGACGGCACATGGAGGCCCAAATTCAACTTAAAAAATCTGAACCAATACGTCAACACTCGACTTTTCAGACTAATAAATGTTCATCGGGTAACGGATTTTCTACAACCCAAGGATTGGTTGGCCAAAGTGGACATTCACCAGGCACACTTCCATGTCCCTGTATTCGAAGGCCACAGAAGGTTTCTCCGCCTTCTGTACGGCGACAAAAACCCACAAATACTGGAAATGACGTGCCTACCCTTCGGCCTTTGTTCAGCACCGAGAATATTCGCCTCAATTACCAACTGGATAGCACAATACCTCCGCGATCACGGTATCCGGATCATCGTGTATCTCGACGATTTTATGCTGGCTCATCAAAACAAAGCCACTCTCATAAATCAAGTGTCGTTGACACTGAACACGCTCGCCGACCTAGGCTGGCAAGTGAACACAGACAAATCTGTTTGCAACCCACAGAAGGCAGTGGAATACCTGGGCATTGTGTGGAACACATGGCAGAACGCGAAATACATTCCTCAGAGGTTAGTAGCAAAAATACATTGCACGTTATCCAAAATCTTGACAACACGGACAACGTCCGTCAAAGAGTTACAAGGTCTCATTGGCCTGCCGAACTTTGCCAGTTTTGCTGTACCGAGGGGTCGTCTAAATTACCTGTATTTACAGTTACAGGCCAACAAGGCCTTGAAACTAAAGATGACAAAAACCTTTCCTCTAGTTGCGAAAGCCCTAGTCGAGTTAGAATGGTGGCAGTTGAATTGTCAGAAGAGTACTCTACTTCATGTCCCACTATCGTCTCATTACCTAACAACAGATGCCAGCGACATCGGCTGGGGGGCCAAATTAAACGAAATCTCAATAACAGGCTCATGGCTACCCTCACAGCAGAACCTTCATTGCAACTACAAGGAGATGTTGGCCATATTAAATGTTTTACGCCATCATTATCAGCTCCTGAGCTCACAGTCGCTGCTAATACAGGGCGACAACAAAACTGTCGTCTCTTATCTAAGAAAAGAGGGAGGGGCGAAATCTATAGCCCTTACGGAGCTGGCAATGAAAGTGCTACAAGTACTGGACCAAAACAACATTCACATGTCCATCTATCACATAGCAGGGAACTACAACTGCGAAGCAGACCATTTATCACGTCTCAAAGACCCACCAGAATGGCATCTCCTGTCAAACATAACAAATTTCGTGTTTGCCAAGAGGGGAACCCCCGTAATCGATCTTTTTGCTTCCAGGAGAGCTCACGTGGTTACAACGTACTGTACACTGGACAAAACCGACAACCAGGCGAGCATGTACGATGCTCTAGGCAGCAAGTGGGATTTCAAGTTGGCATGGCTGTTCCCGCCGCCTTATCTCATTCCCAGAGTATTGACGCACTTAAACAATGCACTGGGTGTGTACCTGATCGTAGCCCCGAGATGGCACAAAGTTTACTGGAGACCAGACCTGAAGAGCCGCGCATTGTCACCCCCGTTCACGATAAGGAACCTGTCGCAGGTCCTAGTCGATGTAACGACGGGACGTCCGCCCGCCAACATATCGGAGATGACGCTGGAGATATGGAGATGTGGGGTTGGCAAGAACACCTAAGTGACTGGAGCGAGGAACAAAAAGCTCTGCTCCGTTCGAGCTGGCGTGAATCCACTCTTAGAACGTATAAACCAGCTTGGACCCGTTGGCGAAACTGGACCATAACTCACAAGGTACATACACATAAACCTACAGGCTCAGACCTGGCCCGATTCCTCACTGATCTACATCAAAAGGAAGGCCTTTCATACAGCACTATCCTTGTTCATAAATCTGTAGTGTCTACTCTTTGTGATCCCAGTGAAAGTAATAAGCTAAGCTCACATAAACTTGTAAAACAAGTCCTAAAGTCCATTGGGTTAGCTAAGCCTAAACCTATCAAAGCCCCCATCTGGGATATAGACTCTCTCGTAAACCATCATTCTAAAAGAACCTGCAATTCATCAAGTTTATTTGCCACCTCTCAAAGAGCGGCTGCTTTACTCCTACTATGCTCGGGTAGACGTGTACACGATTTAACTTTACTTACCGTTACTCAGGAACACTGTATTATTTCAGATGACAGCATAATCTTATGGCCATCTTTTGGCTCCAAAACTGACTCCATTACCCATCAACAATCGGGATGGAAGCTAAATAAGAATAAGGACAAGTCACTGGATCCTATCTACTGGATACGCCGCCTCATTGAGTTGGGGAAACCTAGGCGGATTGCTGCTAAGTGCGATAATCTGTTTGTGAGAACTACAGGCGACCCCAAAGCTGCTACACGTACAATCATAGGGGGCTGGCTGAAGAAACTACTTCAAGATGCAAACATCAATGCTACGCCTGGCAGTTTCAGATCAGTTGTTGCATCCAAAAACTGGATCGAACACTTTCCCATTGATGACATACTATCCCGAGGCAACTGGAAGTCTGCTAAGACCTTCCAAATTTTTTATCAAAGAGAAGTAAAATCTGGAGATAGAAGAGATTCATTGATTACGAACCTATTCTCCCCTGTCGAGTAATTAAGACAATTATGTATTGTTCAATACTTTATTCCAAAGTTTGATTTATATTTGCTGATTTTAGTAATACCTACCTAATTTATTTACTGGTTTGGTACCATTTCTACGCAGGTTCTATCAAGATGAATAATAATACCTGTTTATAAGTTACAAGTTAATTTTATTTCCTTAAACCACACTAATCACCTCATCTTAACAGAAAGCAATACAGAACAGATACAATAATGTCATAAGTCATAGTACCTAACCTACATACAGTACATGTAAACTTTAGGTTTCTTCCTAAGGGATCATCGATCAGTCCGAATAAATTATAGATAGATACTTACTTGTTTATCAAAATACCTGAATCATTCATAATTTCTGTATGTCACAACATAAACATACCTACTTTTATTTAAATATGTATGTTTACGAATCACATTAGCGTCCACCAACATCAGGCGATATCAAACACGTCTCTCATGTTTTTAATTAGGCCCTGAATATCGGTCAAGATATTTAATAGAGACGTTTTACCTGAAAATAAAACGTTTATTAAATACTTACCATATTTAGGCTTTGGCGGGCCGTACTCAGGAGCTGAGCAGCGACTGTGCCGTGCGAAAATCAAGACGCCAATGAAGCTAAATTCGAAATTCGAATTCAACAATCCGAACTGCCTCGGTGGTGTGGTGGGGCGCGCGCGCAAACAAGGTACCACGCGGCTTAACCGAACATCCGGGCGGGAACGGACGGACCGGATATACGTCACTAGTTTAGCACTGAAAATCAAGGATGTCTTCTCATGTTTTTAATTAGGCCCTGAATATGGTAAGTATTTAATAAACGTTTTATTTTCAGGTAAAACGTCTCTAATCATTTTAAGATTTAATATGAAAAAGAAGTATTTTATCTATGAAAATGAATTCCTCACCTGTGTTTTATATGGAAATTATATCAAGAATGCCTTAGCAACAAAACTTTATCGGTTATAATATTTCGTTTAAGTGGCGCGGGATGCGATTTTGAATTGAACTGCATCGCCTTGGAACTTTTTTTTATTATAAAATGTTTCATAGGAAGTACCAACAAAGTATATATTTGTGTAAACAAGAATACTTTAACGTTTGATATCGTTTTAGTATAAAACAAGGACGAGAAATTCATTTTGCATATGCATAAAAAACTGTCATTCCTTAGCAAATTTTAAAATGTTCAGCTATTGGTGAAAATGTGAAGTTGTTTTTTTCTCTCAATAGGGCTCCAACTTGCTGAATACTAAGCAAATTGCGTTGTCAGTAGGTTAGATAGTTAGTCACGTAAGATGTGTACTGAAAAATGTTAATACATATTCATTTTGTAATTAGTCATGGCATGTTTTACAAAATAAACACGTTTAATTTTTGTCTAAGATTTTCAGAATGGTAGAACAAAAGTATCGACAAATTGACTTACACAGCTATATTTAAAAAATGTTTATACCCATCCCTGAGAACGTCAGCACCCAACATTTTGGGCGTTTTGCATTCACCGCCGATAGCGTGATCGAATTGTGACCAACAGATAAATATAATATGGTTTTGAAATCTCGAAAATTTTGCTGAATACATATGCCACCGTAAGATAGTCAAAACCGTTAGGTAGTTGATAAACTAAAGTATATTTTCTCGTTAGTTGGTCAACTTTCGACAGATAGTAAACTGTAGCGTATACTGCTTACTATATGACGCGTAAGTTTAGAAACTAACGGTTAAAACCGTTACCTACATAGTAAACTGGTTTAAACTTGAATTTTAAACGACATACCAGGGTAAACACTGCGGTAGCTTAGATGAAGACTAGAGGGGGCGAGCGCAGCGAAGCCCCCGAATAGTCTTAGTGTTAGATTGACATGTAATAACAAAAGAAAAGTAAATTCTGAACCCTGTCGGTCTGGTTGGTCTATCGATAGTTGATCAACTACCGCGTTAATTTATCAACTAACGGTTTTACTTACTACTACTACTACTACTATCTTACGGTGACATATACATATATAAAACTTAAAAGTCATAACCATATTATGAAATAAGCAACAGGTATATTCATTACTCATAACCAAACAAACAGTATTGCAATAAGGCACAAGATGACTTACTATATCTATGCCGGCTCTCACGTACTGAGTAATAATAGTTCGGCCGACACAGGTATGTGGAAATATCTCATCCATCACACACTATGTCTATGTAAGTACGTCATTACTAACATGTACCAAATTAGTATATAAGCTAAGATTGTATTCCCATCAGACAGACATTAACTGAGCATGTAGTGACAACCCTTTGATACCTCTCCCGTAAGTTGCTCTACTGTCGGCAAAGTGGTGACCAGCTGGCCACGGGACATTCGCCATAGATAAAATTCGCTCAGTGCGGAGCGCCTACTTACTGCCTATTTACTATAACGGTTCGAGGTTTCATGGCGGCGCGGCGAGGTTTAATAAATGATAGATAGTAAGTAAACTATTATGTGTGAAGCTTTGTAATTAAAAGTGAACACATGGTTATTGATGCTTTTATTTGATTTCATAACCTTTTACCCCATCTAACTAAGTTTCACATATTTTTAGACAGTCAAAGTACAGCCGTGAGAAAAAATCGACGATTCATGGTAGAATTTGATTTTAATTTCTAACACAGATGATAATTATGTGCCTGGGGGCACGGGACTGCCCTCGCCAAGTCAACCAAAGAAACACAAGCCCTACCATCATTTACAGGAAGCTCTTCGGGGTATTTTCGACCCCCCTGTAACTATGTTAAAGATAAAGCTAGACATCTGAATTTTGTCTGTGACTAATAGGGCAGTTTAATAAAAGCAAATTCCCAAAATTCATTATTGTAAATTCGAACCAATGGATTGGAAACGACAGCCGTTCAAAGTTCCGTCATTTTGTCACTGACTCACTGGCTGACTTGTCGATCAACAAAATTCTGATGTATTTCTAGCAGACCTACACAAGCTTGAAATATTAAGTTAAAGAGTAGCGTTTAGTCCACAAAGCCAGGAAAAATGAAAACATTCCGGAATTTCAGCTCTCATTTTTATATTCATCAATGAATGTTCTGGATAGTTTCACAGGTTCAATGTTTACCAATATGATCAATAGATGGTGTTGGGTGTATCCTGCATCACGGGGTGGTTGTATTTCCGCTGTGATATATATTTAGCTAACATGACAGTGGCGAATAACTTAGCTACTCCAAAACCGCTTTATGTGTAAAAGCCGTAGGTGCCCCGTGTTACATGCGCAACGTAGATCTCCATAGTGACTTTATAGACTCCCGACAGTAAAGCAAAACATGATAGAAGCGTCCTAACGCTACTTCAATATAATAATAATGCATCCAACCACCCAAACCCGCTTGTCATACAAGCAACCTTTTACGAACCGACCCCAGACATAAATAAGAAACACCTTTACAAAAGGCGCCCCAAAGACGTCCTCCTAGAACCGGAGGACGACATCGCGATAGCTCTTAAAGTTCAACCACCGCACGCCCATCCGGCACGTCAACTCGACGAAGGCTGGGTTCCCGAAACATTACAGCATCTCAGATACCAAATTTGGATTGAAAGAGATCGTCGTCTTGATCCGCAGGACACACAGCTAATATTCAAAATTCAAAATTCAAAAAGAGTTTATTTCCATAAGAAACACATAGGTTACATTTGGAGGATGTCAAATCTTAAACTAACACATATATAAGGTATAGGGAAATATAGAACTCAATTTTAATTCCGTCACCTCAATGTTTTAGATGCTGGAGGCAAAGAGGCGACTAGAAACCTCCAGCTTTATACGTTTTTTTTTTGTACAGAATTGGAGCAAACACCTTCCCAAGCTTTCTTGTCTTCTACATAATCTGATATTTTGTAGTAAGCCTTTTTACATAAGTGATTTTTAACAATATTTTTAAGTTTATTTACAGACAATTCTGGTAACTCAGTTGGGTTTTTCTTATAAAAGCGAATACATTGCCCTTTAAAAGATACATTAACCTTGTGGAGCCTAGTAGACATTGTGCCTGTCGCTATTCTTAGGAAATTTATCAATATTTTTGTGGACGTACATTAGGTTTTCATAAATATACTGACACGGCACTGTCATAATGTTAATTTCCTTAAATTTACAACGCAGTGACTCTCTGGGACCCACATTGTAGATTGCACCAACAGCCCTCTTTTGCAGCACAACTATAATGTTAATGTCTGCAGCGTTCCCCCACAGCAGTATGCCGTAACACATAATGCTATGGAAGAAGCTGAAGTAAACTATTCTAGCTGTTTCCACGTTCGTAAAAAGACGGATTTTTTTGACTGCATAAACTGCGGGACTGAGTTTTTTCGACAGCTTATCTATGTGTGAGCCCCATTGAAGCTTATTATCTAAGGTAATTCCTAGGAATACCGTGCTATCTACAGTTTCTAAATTTTCACCTTTAACATTAACATTAGCCGAGACTTGTTTAACATTGGGGAGTATAAACCGAATACATTTAGTTTTGTTATTGTTTAGTAAAAGATTATTGGCACTATACCAATTGACTACCTTTGAGATTGCATTATTCACACCGTCAAAGTTCAAACTGCGTCGTTTCATTTTAAACAAAAGTGTCATCTGCAAACAGTAGAATCTCATGATTATCTCTGACAAGATGTGGCATTAATTAATGAACATTAATATCCCACCAAAAACATTATGTAAAAAACAAGCCAAGTCTCGGTGGAGCTGCTTGTTTATCTCTAAAAAGTAATAAAATCTAGACAAAGTCGTGCCAAGTCTAAGGTACCTTACTGCGATTTCTTTATTATTATAGTTAATGTTGTGTGACTTGGCCGTTGAACATTCTTGAAATCTTGAATTCTTGAAAGAAATCGCAGTAAGGAACCTTAGACTTGGCACGACTTTGTCTAGATTTCATTACTTTTTAGAGATCAACAAGCAGCTCCATCGAGACTTGGCTAGTTTTTACAGAATGTTTTTGGTGGGATTTCACTTCTTTTTGTAGAAACGTGGGCATATTGATTTATTTTATTAGATTTTCGGGAGATATGAAAACGGTCACACCGAATCTATACCAAGAGAAAACCAAGCTCTTGTGTTTTCTAATCAGGGTTACCAGGTACTCCAGATCTTCGATTATCCTAGTTTTTATAGTTTTCCCTTTATGAGGCCCTTAAAACCTAACTCTGTACCAAATTTCAGCATGGGAGGGAAGTACTAGTTCTATTCTGATGATCATGAGTGAGTGAGTGTCATAAATGCGAAAATTTGCTTTCGCTTAACTTCGGAACTAAATGACCTACAGACTTGAAATTTTGGATTTTAAGTATGTGATTATAGCTTACTGGATGACAAAAATTTCTACGTTCTGGTCTTATCCAGAGGTTCTCAAATAGGGGCCTGAAAATGCGGCGCAATGGTTCCAGTAAAGGATGGTACGGCAGTGTTTGCTTCGCGCTCGACTTGGATGGGGCATTGCCGTGCCCCACGATAAACCAAAAACAGGAATAGCCCGAGTATGGAATCCTGCGGTACACCCATTGTAACAACAGACCCTGGAGATCGTTTTCCATTACTGTCAACTCTCTGTATCCTGTCATTTAAATAAATAATTTGACTTTTATATTATAATTGAATATTTGGTGTCTGTCTTGTCTTGTCTTGGTTGGTTTAGTACTGTCGTGGTATAATTGTCTTGCATTTATTCTGTTCGGATAAATTTGCTTAGACAATTTTATTAAAATACGCTCTTTTATGCGCTCACTTGTCTCCCCTATTCCTGCACCGAATATTTGGTTATAATTTATCAAAGTAAATTACAATACAACTCAAGGTTTGCCAGCGAGCGATGGAGCGTGGTATTTTAGGTGTAAAACGAATAGACCGCGTTAAGAACACCGTACTGCGCTCCATAACTGGCATCGCAAATGTGGGTGTGCAGACCGCCAAACTGAAGTGGCCAGTGGCAGGCCATGTGTGTCGAATGCACCCAGACGGGTGGGCGAGGATAGCCACTGAATGGGTGCCTATAGACGGACACCGGCGCAGAGGAAGGCCCAGAAGGAGATGGCGGGACGATCTGGACACGTTCCAACCAGAGTGGGTCAATCTAGCTGACTAGAGATGTGTGGGCTCGAAATGGGGAGGCCTTTGCCCAGCAGTGGGACACAATATAGGCAATGTAAAAAAAAAATACGTTTGTATAAATGATTGAAATCCTGAACGTACGAGTAAATGGTTCTGCTTTACCGCATCGGGTTATATGTACCTCTACCCGGAGATTGTTCGCACCTTGAGTTATCGTATGTTATAAGACGTGCTGTAGTCGAGTATATGGCAGAGCATTTGTAAGAGACATCCAGAAATAACACTTACAGCCATAGATAGTATAGATTGCCCCAAATATTTATCAAAAAGAGCCCGTGAATGCATGAAAAAGCATGAAGTCGATGCTTCCATGGCGGCGGGACAACAACACAACACCACAATAAAAATTGGGGCTAAAGTCATGTTAAGCCGAAATTTGACGTAAATCTGGGTTTGGTTAGCTTTAATAACTTCGTCAATTTTTTAAGATATCGAAAAACTAAGAACACAGAATTTTTCTATATTTTTTGTAAATTTAACTGCATTCACAGAAATGTTTGTTGGCCACATTCCAGTATTTTTCGGCAGATGACTAAACATAGATTGTTATAAGGCATAGCAAACAACAGCAAAAGCATCTGAAATCGTCGTCTTATAAAGTCCTTCCGCCCTCTTGAGGGCTAACGCGATTAAGGGTGTATTTCATATTTCGCCATTTTTAGGGCTAACGCGTGCGAGCAGGCTAATCTGTGTTTGACTCTGAGGTGAGCGAGCCTCGTTATGAAGTCCACCGCGCTGGCCGCCCGACGAGCGAGGTGTTACGTCGGCGGGGCGCGTCTGTCGAGTGACGCACTAGCCACGGGACATTCACGCAATGCGAACGGCGAAGCGTCTAGCGACTGAAATAAATGCCTAGAAATGTACTGATCAACTCGAGCGCAGCGCGAATGTCCCGTGGGCAGTGCGTTATGGTGGAGGCTGGGTAGAGTTCATTGCAAAAATAGGGCCATTGTAACTGCAGATGGGTAATGCTCCGGGTTATAATCCACCTTCGATTCACCATTATTCCCCGTTAAGCCCGGGAAAAACATTTGTAAGACACGTAAGGATCGGGTGCGGGGTCGTGTAGCGAAGTGCGACGAGAGTTGAGCTGAAGGTAATAATAATAATAATACCTTGGACACTATTTACACACATTGATCTAGCCCCAAACTACGATTCCCTGTATCTTGGGTATTAGACAACAATACACATACTTATATAGATAAATATTATACTTAGATAGATAAACAACCATGACTGGGGTACAAACATCCGTTCTCATCAAACAAGTATTTGCCCCCACCGGGACTCGAACCCGGGACCCTTGGCTTCGTAGGCAGGGTCACTGCCGAAGGTGAAGTAAGATTACTCATAGCAACTTGCTTAAAACAAATTCAAAAAAAACGTTCACCAAATTTGCAGACATCACTTCGTTGGTGTCCTCACAAATCAACCTTCGACTAAAATATCATTATCTTGCTTTCTATGAGGCCAAATAGGAATACCCGATGGCCATAGTAACTTAGGCCGCGATTGTCTTCTTTTGAAAGTATGTAGATATAATTGATTATATCCTTTTACCATTTTCACTACCATTTTAATTTAAAAAAAACTTCGGGTTTTCAAGCTATTAACGATTTTTATTTAAAAAATAATAATTTTTACAATAACTTTTACACAAATAAATTACACCTTGACCTTATTTTAACAGATATTTAGCTCATAGCTCATTTATTTTCTAGCGAGAATTCAGATTCAGCAGATTAACAACGTGAAGCCAATATCCATATTGATACTTGGGTATCATTATGGATATTGACTTCAAGCTAAGATTTTATTACAGATGAGCGCCAGTGCGAGCCGGCGGCAGCTTTGATTTGACATACTTACGAGTGTATATTTTTTGTATTGTTTAATCATGGTTTAATAAATTAAACAAAAAATATGTAATTAAAGAATATACTTATAATAATGGCTACAAATATAACATGTATCCAGGTCTAATGTGGTCTAGTATAAGTGTATTGCGTATTTTTTATGTTTAATTATTTCGATATGTTGAATAGAAATCATATAAAAATGGGGGAAATTGAAAACCTCAGCGCCATCTATTGAACCAAAAAAAATGTCCAAGAAAATTGCTCAAAGTGCGTTTCGCAATAGCACTTACTCAAACATGAAGATGAATGATAAATATGTCTCGCTTGTGGATCCGCTCCGCGCCTGTGCTGTTCCAGCATTGTATGTATAGAATGCACAGCCAAGAATAAAATTATTTTTCACACCTTTCATTCGGAAAAGTAAATTTTGCTCCACGACGAGAGGGAGCAAAATGCTACTTTTCTGTTCAAGCTACTTTTTTAATTTATTCATTGGCATGTAGCATTTACGCAATGTGCCAATAGAAACAGAGATATTAATAAAATAATCCATTGTAATTTCATCGTAATCGATTTAAACGAACAAGTTTCATATAACGTAGTTGAAGTTAAACAACAACGTTACCTATATGAACATTTATGAAATTTTCGTAATATTAAAAAAAAATCACAATAAATTATATTAAATTTACTGAAATCTAAATTATCGATGACTGTTATTGTAATATAATGAATATTGATACCCGATACCATTGTAATATTCGATTCGATTATTTTTACAAATTGGTAAAAGTAGCACAGGAATATTTTATCTGTGGTGACCTTTGCTTAATCCTTCATAATCCACCATAATAATAAAAAAGTGGTGAAAGTATAATTCAAAGTATAGTTATTGATTTGTTTTTAGAGCATTTGATTTAAATTTTCCTCATAGTCGGTGTGAAAAGTTGTATGTGTCACTCAGGAGCAAAATTATTTTCGTCATGGGCGTTAACGCTTGAATCTTTCGTTACGCTCAGGATTCTAACTTAGAATCCCTCGCTACGCTCAGGATTCTACCGTAGAATCCTTCCCTTCACTCTGGATTCAATGTACCGCCCTCGCCGTAAATACATCATTTTGCTCCCTTGTGACACAAATAACTATTACACTTCCAGACCATTTCAGCCATTTATAGAATGGCATTTATATGATATCGAAATTCGAGTTTTAAAACGCTACTGAAATCAAGCAGTGTGAGGTCCGTAAGCTGTTTCTGATCCATGGCAAATATAATGTCGTCAGTGACTTTAAACAGAGCCGTGGTGGTGCTGTGACCCGGCCCGAAAACTGATTGAAAGGGATTTAATAAGTTTCTTGAGGAAAGGTAGGAGAGGAGCTGGGAGTGAACAACTGATTCCAGGGCTTCAGAGAATCCTCCGAATAGCAAAAAAGATATTGGACGAAATTATTTAAAGGAGGCGGGGTCGGATATTTGAGCTGGGGGAATCACAAGTGCCTTTTTCACTGAGTGGGGAAGCAACATTGGTCACGCGACACATTAATTATGTTGGTGATGATCGGCAACAGCTGGTCATGATGCTGGTTATCATCTAAGAACAGATCTTGTCCTCACCAATGGCCTTCGTAGAGATCGCTAATATTGCCATCATTGAGTGAGTGAGTTGTGGACTGAGGTCTTGGACCGTAGGTTACGAAGGGTAGCCTCCTCCTCCGAGGGGGTCCATCACAACAGGGGGATAGCAAATAAATTATTGAGACCGTTGAGGTCGACATTTCCAGCAGCCAAGTCCTGGGACTTACAAATACCAAGAGTTTTTGGTAATTTCCAAGCCTGTGCTGACATATAGCTCTCAATACACTCGTAGATACGACGACGTTTGGCATCACGAGACAGATTAGTCATCGATAACGGGAGGCGTTTGAAAATTAAAAGATTCTCGTCAGTCGGATCTATCTTATATCTACTCTTGGCACGGTTTCTCTTGGCCATCAGACTCTTGATGGTGTCCGTAAGCCACGGCGGCGCGGGAAGGTGCTTAACCTCAACCCTCATGACCGGAGCGTGTTTAGTAAGCAAGCTCAGGACAATAGAGTTAAAGTTCCGGACTTTGTCTTCAACGGCCCCGCTACCAGTCAACAGAGGCGGCGTCTGATTTTAGGGAGTTAAGATACATGCCCTTGAATTAATACAAATATTAATAATACAATATGCAGGAATAAATAATTACAAAATTATTAAGAAATCTTTATAATCCTAACAGCGAGCTGTGTCAGAGCGTAAGTTAACCTCAGTAAGGGTCTATTTGATCAGCTGGCACTATTTTCACCTCACTGAAACGGTGTGACGCCTGCATGGGTTCTGCTATGACGGGACAATGCACTTCTATCTGAAAATGATTTATGACACACCTTACACTGAAAAGGTTTCTCACTAGTATGGGTTCTTAAGTGCTTTTGCAAATGAGATTGCTGTGAAAATGATTTGTGACAAACCTCACACTGAAAAGGTTTCTCGCCAGTATGTGTTCTTAAGTGCTTTTTCAAACCAGATTTTTCTAAAAATGATTTGTTACAGACAACACATGCGAAAGCTTTTTTAAAAGGTTTCCCACCAGCATGCGCTTTTCTGTGCCTAGAAAAACTACTTTGTTGTGAAAATGCTTTATGACACACCTCACATTGAAAAGGTTTCTCGCCAGTATGTATTCTTAAGTGCCTTATTAATTGAGATTTTTCTGAAAATGATTTAAGACACACATAACATTGAAAAGGTTTCTCGCCAGTATGGGTTTTTCTGTGCCTGGCAAAATTACTTTTCTTAGCAAATAATTTTTGACACACCTGACACTGAAAAGCTTTCTCGCCAGCATGTAATCGTATGTGGTCAATCAAATGCGATTTTTCTGAAAATGATTTAAGACACACATCACACTGAAACGGTTTTTCGCCAGTATGCGTTTTTCTGTGTCTGACAAAATTGCTTTGATGTGCAAACAATTTTTGACACACCTCGCATTGATAGGGTTTCTCGCCAGTATGTGCTCTTATGTGCTCTATTAAAAAGTTTTTATGAGCAAACGATTTACGACACACCTCACACTCAAAAGGTTTCTCGCCAGTATGCGCTTTTCTGTGCTTGGCAAAGCTACTTTGTTGTGAAAATGCTTTATAACACAGTTCACACTGAAAAGGTTTCTCGCCAGTATGTGTTCTTATGTGCTTCTTCAATACAGATTTTTCTGCAAATAATTTAAGACACACATCACACTGAAAAGGCTTCTCGCCAGTATGCGTTTTTCTGTGCCTGTCAAAATTACATTTTCTAGCAAATAATTTGTAACAAACCTTACACTGAAAAGCTTTCTCGCCAGCATGTGTTCTTAAGTGGATGAGCAAAATCGATTTCTGGAAAAATGATTTTAGACACACGTCGCACTGAAAATATTTTTCGCCAGAATGCGTTTTTCTGTGTCTGACAAAATTACTTTGTTGTGCAAATGATTTTTGACATGCCTCACACTGATAGGGCTTCTCGCCCGTATGTCTTCTTATGTGTTCTATCAAACAGATTTTATTCGAAAACGATTTACGACACACCTCACACTGAAATTGTTTCTCGCCAGTATGTATTCTTAAGTGTCTTTTAATATTACTTTTATTTGAAAAAGATTTATGGCAAACCTCGCACTGAATGCTGGCCGTGTTGATAGTTTTGATATAATTTTTCACTGGCGTTCTCGTCCGGGCGTCCGTTTCCTCTAACAGTTCATCATTACTATCATGATTTCGATAATTAAGCATTGGAGGTCCTCCATCAAGATCCTCTTTGACACAGTCGACGATTGTAGCAACAGCTTCTCGTGGCGTAGAGGAGCGTCTCTCGACAGTAGTTGCCGAAAATTCCAAAGCCTCTGCCTCTGGAAACGGTAAATTTATTGTGTTAGTTAAGAAGTTCGGAGCTTACATACAAAATAAAGTTGGATATTCTGACTAAGCGTTCACTAGCGTTCTTGCTTAGAAAATGAACAAGAAACAATGACATAGCCTTTGCTTCTCACAAGATCCGTTCAGGAAAAAGTGAAGATTCTACAGGGTGCTGCGTTATTCATTACATATATTGCGAGGGGCTAATCTCCTCATATCCAGCTTCTAAAAAATCTCGTAGGACTTGTGACACAACGATGTAATTTACATAATAGCAGTAGTTTAATTCCACGCCTCAACCGAACGGCGTGGAATCTTGAGGGGGTGGTTTTCACCAGCACAGGGAGAATCGCAAGTGGTACTGACCTTTGACGCCGTAGACAGGAATTCGAGAGCTCAATTCGAGGCAGGTATACGGGATAAGGAGTGCAAGGTGTGGGGGGAGAGGGACCGAATCTTACTCTCGTCGTAGCCCGATGCTGTCGCCGGCGTGTTGCTTGCCGACACGAGGAGTCGATGTCCGAAGCGACGAGTTGGGAACCGACCAACTTTAACCTTCCCACCACGAACCACTCACTCCGCTGACGTGAATCTCCTTATTTCCCGACGATTATTATGGTTAACACTCCGACCAGGCCCGACACCTGTGTTAGACCATTGTTACACTAACATACAGTCAAAGCCCGACGCCATGTGCAGACATTTTTTTTTCACAACAAGAAAGTAACCTCTAATTCGTCATCTCGTTTCTGTACAAGTGACAGCTGCAGTTCCGTTTCCGCTAGTGATTTCCCGATTACTCGCGGTCGATCCGCGCAACGAAAACCGGTGCGTTCCGAAGCATAAATATTCAACAGTCACCAGCCCGGACAGGCCCGAACCTGTCCCTAATCAATAGAAAGGCGAGAAAGTGTTGCGACCGCTCTCTTGAGGACCGAGTCCCCCACCTTGACTTCTGCTGATCGAGGCGTGCCATCCCGACCCGTGTACAAATTGACGATCCGTCCTCGTCTCCATCTCAATGATGGCAGGTTCGCATCCTTAATCAGCACCAAATCACCGACTTGAAGGGGGCTCGTCCGGTCAGTCCACTTAAGGCGCTGCTGCAAGATGTGCAAGTACTCAAGGGACCACCGTTTCCAAAAATCTTGAGCCATCTGCTGCAACATCTGCCACCTAGTTAACCGACTTAACTTAACATCACCGAATTGGTATTCTGGCAGGGCGTTAAGGGGCTGACCTATCAGGAAGTGACCCGGCGTCAACGCTTCCAAATCATTTGGATCCGAACTGAGCGGGCACAACGGACGCGAGTGCAGTGTCATTTCAATTTTACAGAACAGCGTCGCAAGCTCTTCAAAGCGTAGAGAGGTCTCACCGATGATCCTCGTCAGGTGCGACTTAGCCGATTTAACCGCAGCCTCAAAAATTCCTCCCCAATGAGGACATCCCGGCGGACTGAAAACCCATTCAATCCCTCGTCGGGAGCAAGCCGTACCGATGGCGTCCTGGTTACCGTTCAGGAATTGAGTGACCTCCTGCAGATATCGCCTGGCTCCGACAAAATTTGTTCCGAACGGATTAATGTCGGGAGGCCCCTTCGTGAGACGAACCGATCTAGAAATGCGATAAATGCCTGTGTAGTGAGGTCACTGACCACCTCCAAGTGGACTGCCTTCGTGGCCAAGCACACGAAGACGCACAGGTATGCCTTCACTAATCTGGCGTTCCGTAGCTGTGAAGACTTGACCATGAATGGTCCCGCGAAATCCGTTCCGACACCCGCAAAGGGCCGGATTTCGTTAACCCTATCCGAGGGCAAATCGCCCATCTGGGGCTGCATCGTAGCCGCCTTGGCCCGATAACAAGGCAGGCACCGAAATACGACGCTACGCACTAAGCGCATCCCGATAGAATCCAGAACTCGCGCTGGAGAAACGCCATCAAGGCGTGGCATCCGACATGCCCATTCCGAGTGTGTCGATCCTGTATCAACAGTTCGACCAACTTCCCCTTCCTAAGGAGTAACAACGGGTGGCGAGCCGCATAAGGCAGGTTGGCATTCCGCAGCCGACCTCCTACCCTCAGCAATCCGTGAGGGTCAATAAACGGGTTGAGCCGAGCCACAGCTCCCTTCAGTTGGACGCGTCCGCGTCTCAGAATGTCCAATTCGGACTTAAAGTGCACCGTCTGCACGTTCCGTACCAATGCGAACAACGCATGGTTCCGTTCCCGTGGTGTCAGGACCTGTGTCCGCACCCGTTGCGCCTCAGAATTGCGACAATTCCGCGCAAATCGGAAGATCCAGGCGGTCACATTGACCAGCTTGTCGAGCGAGCTGTACCGTTCCAGCAGGCTGAACTCCTCTTCCGGCTCTGGTTGCGTCGTACAGACACCGACTGTCAAGGCGCCGTTCGCCGTGGTAACGCGTGGACTCATTGGCCAATCCGATTCGGCTTGAGTCAACCATTTTGGACCCCACCACAAGGGATGTCCAACCAACTCCGGAGCGTGACACCCACGAGACGCACAGTCTGCTGGGTTCATTTCCCCTGGAACATGTCTCCAGATTAAGGGAACCTCCGAATTCAAAATCTGCGAAACCCGATTCGCCACAAAAATCTCCAGCTTGTGAACTGAAGCCTTCAGCCAGCATAACACGATCTGGCTGTCCGTCCAAGCGTAGACCGTATCTTCTAACGCTATTGACCCACGAAGAACCGTCATCGTGTGGTTGACCAGACGAGTCAGGAGAGCCGCTCCTGAAAGCCCTAATTTGGGAATGGTCAGGCGAGTGCGCAACGGCGCAACCTTGCTCTTGGCCATGACCAACCGCACATCAACCTCCCCCGAGGAGTCGACCGTACGCAGATATACCGCAGCTCCGTAGCCCTTCTCCGAGGCATCGCAAAACCCATGCAGGGTGGCGGTGTATCGTTTGGTGGGGACCAACCTCCGTGGCAGTGAAATCCGATTGATGCCAGGGAGGGTCGAAAAGAACGAGTCCCACTCTGAGCTCAATGACCCGCCGATCGGGTCGTCCCATTTCAGCTCAGCAGACCACAATTGCTGCATAAAACACTTGAGCTGAAATGTTACCGGGGTGATCCACCCGTTTGGATCAAATGTCCTAGCCACCGTTGAAAGGACGTTCCGTTTCGTCCAGACCTTCGGGGAGTCCAACTCGACCCGATACGAAAACATGTCTGACACCGGCTGGTACTGGACGCCTAATACCGACAACATATTTGGATTTTCCAAATTTTCAAAAATGTGGGGATCCTGCTGGTAGTCATCCGGAAGACCAGTCAGTAACTCTGGAGAGTTCGACATCCATTTCCGGAGCTCGTAACCTCCACCCCGTAAGATCTCAACTAGCTCGTCCCGTCGAGCGAGCGCTTCCTCTACGGAATCTGCACCGGTACAGATATCGTCCACGTAGAGATCCTGCTCCAGGATCGCTGCTCCTCTAGGGAAATTTAACCGTTCTCGATCCGCTAACTCCCGCAGAGTGCGAATCGCCAAATAAGGACTAGACCGTAGCCCGTACGTGTTGGTGTTCAGCTCGTACACCCTGATGGGCTGATCTGGGCTCTCTCGCCACAGTATCAGCTGATACCGTCTATCGTCAGGGTGAATGACCGTCTGTCTAAACATCATCCGGATGTCAGCTACAAACACAACATTGTGTCGACGGAACCGTGTGATAACATCCGCGATGTCATGGTTCAACTTCGGCCCTGAATGCAAACACTGGTTCAGGTTCATGCCGTTAGATGTTGATGCCGATCCATCGAACACTACCCGTATTTTGCCCTCCGGGGTCCTCAAGACCGCGTGATGGGGCAGGAAGCAGTGGTCTTCACGCTTCCAGTCGATACCCGAAACCGACATGTGGCCGAGCGACTCGTATTCCCGCATGAAGTCGACGTACTTCTGCCGGAAAATCCCGTCACGCTTCATGCGTCGTTCCATCGACAGAAGCCGCGTCTCGGCTGCATGGTGTGAACTGCCCAGCGGTGGGCGATCACTCCGGAATGGAAGACGTGTGAGAAATCGACCTGACCGAAGGCGACCAGTATTGTTCCGATAAAACTGTTCACACTCTTCTTCAACCGGGTCCAACCGGCGGACCGTGGGTGGTTCCTCCACCTCCCAAAACTTCTGTATCACCTCCGAGAGTACAGAACCGAATAAGGGACTACGAGTCGCTAGGCGTGGGGCAGCCGGCATGACTGGACCCATTACCGCATGGCCCAGTCTGGTGTTGACCGAAACCAGACCAGTCGCCTGCAACACGTGGACACCTGGCACTAACAGGTATCCCAAGGCATCGACACCCAATAAAATGTCTACTGGACCCGGAATATCGAACTCCGGGTCAGCCAGTGACAACCCAGCGACCAACTGTCGCACCGCACCGAGGGCGACAACCGTACGTGAGGGTGTGAGCCCATCACATTAGGCATGACTAATGCCGTGACCGTCAGATTCACCGATGAATCCACCCGTGACGAGAGAGTAATCCGACATACTCCCTTAACGGAACCGACTTCCGTGTTCCCAATTCCCCGAATGGAATGTGGATACTCCCTTACCGAAATGCCCAACCGTCTTACAAGGTTGCACGAGACTAAGCACCCCTGGGCCCCCGAGTCCAATAGTGCTCGTGCCACACATGATTTGCCGTCCGAACTCCACGCTATCACAGAGGCGGTGGGGAGCATGACCGTCTGTGGAGTGGCGGCACCCTGTAAGTGGGCGGCGTGTCCCTAGCGGGAACCTCCGCGGGATCCGAACCCGCTGAGTCGGCCTGGTAACTCGGCTGCTGATATGCCGGTGGCATATCAGACCGTATGTACATCAGGGGGTCCCAACCCGCATAATAGGCCCCTCGCTGTCCCGGTATCCGACCATACCGGACGGTGTACGGTGTGCCCGGTTGCCACCGTGGATGGAGGGGGGAGAGCGAATCCAACCTGGGGCGCTCTAGGAATGGGGGCGACATCCGACTGTTCGCCTCCCTGTTCGCCTCCCAGAGCGACGGGCAGGGTGGCGCAGAAGGTGGTGGGCTCCCAGCCTTCGCGCCACTCATAGGTGCCATCTGACACCCGCTGTAATGGTACACGAGAGTCGGTACATTTGATACTTCATTCTGCGTGATAGAGGGCTAGCCCAACGCCGCGCTGTTTTGAATACGAATCGGTTCAGATAACGTTTGGGGGTTTTGCGTAGCTAAGTGGCAAGTTAGCAAAAAAAAAAAAAAAAACAGAGCCGACGCTTGGGATGGTTCGGAGAAGTTTACAGGTCAGTTTTTTTTGTCGCATTCCTGCGAGATGTGTAGAGATCAGAGCCGATTTGGCTGCGCGTTGAATAAAATTATGAATAACTAAATAATGAAAGGTTATTATGGAACGATACGGAGAAAGCTATTATGTTGATTGCAAATACACAATTGCGATTGAGGTATGATATGGAGAGTGTGACACCGCTAGTTTGGATAGCATTCTAGTGGTCTTTGCTACGCGCGTCTAGCGGTCGGGTATGCTTAATTAATCGCAATAAGCTTTTATTGGTCAGCGATCAACAGATTCTGTGTATCGGCAGTACCAAATGATTTGAGTGATCACCTACGGTTGATCATAGTGAATATGCGTACACACAATTTGTAGAACGGCGGATCTGCATGGCATGGTTGAAATTAGACCCTGTGTAGTTAGTGATAAGAAGCTTCGCTTGGGCAGAGCGTGTTCGCAAAGGACGCATATAAATACGAGAGTGTGGGAGGGGAGAGCATTCAGTCTCAGCGTCTAGCTACTGTGACAGTCGTCTTTCACGAGTTCTAAACAGTTTTGTCTGCCGTGTTACGCGTCAGAACTATACGAAATTGTGATTGCGAAGTTTCAGTGGGTTTTCGTGAGTGTCTGAAGCGCCGAGATATACCTCGGTTCCTAACCTTTATATCAACCAACCCCAAATTCCAAAACTATCCTTGGGTCGTTAGAAAAGAACTTGTAAGTCAAATATCTGAGTCTGAGTCTGGGCTTGGAGCGACCCTAAATTCCTTTTTCCTTCACCATAGGGTTCCTGGATTGGCTCTTAGGATATTCGCGGGCTAATCCTCTCCTCATTCCTTTCGAGTAGCGAGTTTTGAAATTCCCACACACACAGTCATTAAACATTCAAGCACATTCAAATCAAACTCAACCATTTTCGAGTGGTGTCGATAATGGACGTGGTATAACACTAGGTTTTAGACTAGGCTAGACAGGAGTTTAGTTGCGGCTAAACCTAGGTTGGCAGGGCATAGGGAGACTGTTTGATCGATGAGGTTCCGCGGATGGAAATAACAAATTCAGAACAAAGTTAAACCGGTGTCATTGACATTTGAGTGTTGTCGGGGACGCGCGAAGAGATCAATTTACAGTCTAAAGTTCATTGTTTAGGACCGGGTAGGTGTTTTGCATTGCCTTGGGTCAGGTTGGATTCAAGTTGCATCTTTAAATTAAATGTAAATTTCGCTGGAGGTCTAATGTGTAGGCTGAGTCGGTATATATGATTTGGCTCAGCCCAGGACGTGCTGTGGCTAGTGGAATTCATAGTTCGGTATTTATTGAACTATGCACTTCGCTATGGTGTGGGTTAGATCTCCTAAAACAATAATGCTTACGTTTCGATAACATCCAGCTCAAATTGCGCGGAGTTGAAGGTTTCAAAACGTTACGGACCTTTTGAGGTAACCGCTGGTTCAGAACCCATTTCGGAAAATCAATTCGCAATTGTGTAAACCGGTCTTTTCGGATCGTTATTGCCGTGAACCAAATATATAATTGGAACCACCACAAGCCGCTACTAGCGAGCACATGAAATATCATTGAGTACTCACGTCGTAAAACTACGACGGATATCTATACGATATCACAAACAAATATTATAAACTGTGGTCGACCACTAAAACAAAAAGAAGTTCCAATCGCCCATATACACAAAAACCAATTGGTACCATCAACCATAAAATATAACAACGATCGTTTTGGCGCAATACACCGCTGACTGATGCGAATTACCGGCTCGCGGACATATATGCTTTCTCTGTCTAACTTGAAACTGTAACTTCCTGAACCAAACTTCGTTCGACTATTGTACGCCTAACGAACTTCTCAACGAACGAGAAATTCAGACTTATCATTCTTAACTTACAAATCTTACAGCTGAATCGGGTCCTCTCATTTTGGGATAGACAGAATAGACGATCATAGCTACTGATAGCGGCGGCTCGACCTTAGCCCTGGGGCCGTTACACCGCCCGTAACACGCGGTGAGCCAGCGGCCCGAAGTCCTCGCTGACCCTGGACAGCGGCGACCGAACCCCGGCTATCCCGCATGTTACCCCCCGCGCTGCCCCCTTCCCCTCGGGGGGGGGGGGGGGGGGTCCCGTCCGCGGGTACCCCAGTCACCCCGTTGGTGACTCCCGTTGCCCGGAGGGGGACTGGGTCCGGCCCTGGTTGGGCCCTGTGGCCGACCAACCTGAGTCCGGCCCTGGTGACCGTCCGAAGGGCCTGACCGGTTCAGGCACAACACGATGTGGTGCTTGCCACCACAGCACTCACAGGGGAACGCGCGTGAGCACTCGCTCAGCGGGTGCGGCCCCAAACAACCGAAACACAATCGGTGGCGGAAGACTACCTTCCTGCGGGCAGCTACCCCGAGCGCCTTAAAGTTGGCGCAACTGGTCACTTCATGACCGGCACTGTCGCAGTGCACACAGCCGTCACCCGACGGCGCGGCATTCAAAACGCCAAATTGTTTCGACCGCCCACCCCCCCGTGCGGGGGGGGGGGCGCGGCCCCTCCCGCATCCGCGCGGGTTGGCGCTGCACACTGGCCTCCGTATCCAGTGTGTCGCATCGCCTGCATTCACCCTCCAAAAAATCCGTCAATTGGACGAGCGTGGGCAGTTCCGAGCTACTGCCCCCATGCAGCTGTTCAAACCGACTTTGAACAGCTGCAGGCAACCGTGACAAAATCATATACAAAACAATATATGACCATTGGTCTACCGGCAGACCAAGGTTCTGAAGGGCCTTAGTGGCCACCAGCACAGGGTTGAGCACCTGTACCCGGATGTCAACATCCCGGGTTACTCTTGGGATGCTAAACAGCTTCCCCAGCTGCGCATCAACCAACCGCCGTTTGTGTTGGTAGCGGTCAAACAATATGGACCGGGCTATCTCATAATTGCCCGCCGTGACCGTTAGGTGACCGACCAACTCCTTCGGTTCACCCCGCAGTGCCATCAATAGTTGGGCCAACTTGTAGGCGTTGTCCAGGTCGTCCCGACCGTGGACCAAACTATCGAATAAATTGATGAATGCCGGCCACTCATCAATTGCCCCACCGAAGGCCGGAATCTCCAGGTGTGGCAGCCGTCCAACAACACCCTTAGGGGGGTGGGTCTCCGTTACCTTCCCCGCGGTCATTCCGTCGCGACCGCTTAATTTTTTCCGCGCGACGCTCGATGTCGCCCAAGCATTCCATCGCTTGGTCAGCATCCGCGCAGAGCTGCTTCACTGCAGCCACCGAGGCTTCATCCGTAAGCCCGAGAGCTTCAGCCTCCGCAGCCAGCCGACACACCTTCCCGACGCGTGTCATTGCGTCCTCCACACGCTTGAGCAGGACATCGTCCATGTCAGGTCGCTCCACATACTTGTGAGTATGGGCGAGCCATCTCATCTCCTCACGGACACCATACCGCAGTACCGTCAAGGGCGAAGGTGCCATGGTTACCGATTCAATTGTTTCTGGTCCTATACTTCACTACCGAACTAAGTATAGCCAGAGACCAGCACTTGCCCGTCAGCGCTGGCCACAGAAATTAAAACTAAGTTGTCAAAACTAAGGCAAACACTAAAACAATTAACTCCTAAAACATATTTAATATGGTCGCCCTGTGGACATACACCTTATAACTATACACTCTAAATCAATTAGAGAATGCCACCATAAAACACAATACAAAAATAACCCACAAAAATTGATTATAAAAACAATACAAAATAAAATTTATTAAAAAATAATAAGTGGTGGGCTCCGAGACTATAAACCTAAACAATATAGCACCCTAAACCACACTGGATTCTGAAATCCAAGCTATTTTTAATATAATGTAGGTAGCCGTGAACCTTCTAGAAGTGGCCCCTCCGATATGACCCACACTTCTACTGAGGTCAGCAAAATCAGCTTAATACCCCTTAAATAGCCTGACCCTGCTCTGTAATCCGAAATAACACTGCAATGCTATGGAACCCGACTGCAATACTATAGTCCGACCGAATGACTGTTTCTTATGCACACCGAGTAGTTTCCGACTACAAATTTATAATAATTGTTAACTAAATCTTCAATTATACTTTCACTAACCGAAAATGAACTTTAATTGTGGTATACCGACCACAGACTCACTCACAAACTGATTGCCGGCCAATCTGAGATATTCTTTTCTCCCAACTACAATGTGGCAAAAAACAACCCTACAACCGTCCGTGAATCGATGATTTCCCACTAGGAAACCACGCTCTGCTACCAAGATGTTTAATTCCACGCCTCAACCGAACGGCGTGGAATCTTGAGGGGGTGGTTTTCACCAGCACAGGGAGAATCGCAAGTGGTACTGACCTTTGACGCCGTAGACAGGAATTCGAGAGCTCAATTCGAGGCAGGAATACGGGATAAGGAGTGCAAGGTGTGGGGGGAGAGGGACCGAATCTTACTCTCGTCGTAGCCCAATGCTGTCGCCGGCGTGTTGCTTGCCGACACGAGGAGTCGCTGTCCGAAGCGACGAGTTGGGAACCGAACAACTTTAACCTTCACACCACGAATCACTCACTCCGCTGACGTGAATCTACTTATTTCCCGACGATTATTATGGTTAACACTCCGACCAGACCCGACACCTGTGTTAGACCATTGTTACACTTACATACAGTCAAAGCCCGACGCCATGTGCAGACTTTTTTTTTCACAACAAGAAAGTAACCTCTAATTCGTCATCTCGTTTCTGTACAAGTGACAGCTGCAGTTCCGTTTCCGCTAGTGATGTCCCGATTACTCGCGGTCGATCCGCGCAACGAAAACCGGTGCGTTCCGAAGCATAAATATTAAACAGCAGTCTTATTCATAAAAACTTATGAGAGGTTTATTAGCTTGTGATAGGGACGGGACTATCACGATCAATAGTTATTATAAACCTTCAATAAAAACTTCATAAGTTATAGAAGGTCGGACCCTACTTGAGACCTCTAATAGAGACTAAAATGGCCGTCTTTACGAACAGCTGATTGTAGTTTGGTTGAAATTAACGTTTTGAGGTTATATTGTGATGCGAATTGCGAATTTGTGGTGTGTTGGTGAATAAATATCTCGAATCCTAAATAAATCATGAAAGCTTTACAAGCTACAGCCGCCATTGATCTTGTAGAAGGTGCTCCGTATCGTCGTCGTCGGAAGCTGTATCACGGGAGATACGGCCCGTTTTCTTTGCCGGACGCGGAGTTGAAGCGGCGATACCGCTGCACTAAAGTCACATCAACCCACATAATTGAACTCGTCAAACAGGACTTGCAACTTGACTCAAGAGGCTGTGGCACTCACCATAGTTGCAAGTTTTAGCCGCCTTGAGATGCTGGGCTCGTCGAGTATACCTCTCTTCTGTTTGAAATCCTCAAACTGACGGGGGAGATATCCATGGGTTGTCTCAACCAACTGTGAGTCGCATTTGTGCCAGAGTATCTCGTGCCCCTGCTCGTCACTCTGGCACTTACATCAAAATGCCACAGTCCCTGGCTGAACGCAGCAGGTAATAAGAGAATTCTCAGAAATAAGAAATGGTTCATCTGTGCTGGGGTGCATCGACTGTACCCACATAAAAATAAAGAAATGTGGTGGTGATGCAGATCAGTATTATATAAACAGAAAAGGTTAATATTCCTTGAATGTGCAGGTATGTACATACTTTTGAACATGCAGTTTTATGCTGTTGCCCGCGTGGCTTTACCGCGTGGCACTCCACTATATCACTGTATATAAACGGCCAAGTGCGAGTCGAACAAAAAGGCCCCTATAATACCCCTGTACAAAGTTTCATGACTCTAGGTTCTCCGGTTTAGGCTGTGCATTGTCTGTCACTCAGTCAAATAGCGTTTTATTAAGGTAGTTTAATTTTAATATGAAATATATTAAAGTACATTGCTCAAATAGTAAAAAAAAAAAACAGGTGACTTGCGATGCAAAGTTTCAAATATCTGACATTGGTGCCAGATGGCAAGGCAGTACACATTCCCAAATTTTTTATGAGTCGACTCTTAAAGAACGTTTTGAGGGAGGAGAGTTTAGAGGACGACTCTTGGGAGATTCTGCGTACCGCTTGGGGCAATATCTCTTCACACGATTTCACACCATGATTTATGAGGTGGGACACCCGCTGAACCATAGGCGGGTGATCGGTCCTCTATCGTGACTATTTCACACCCATACTGAAGCCTCAAAATGATCAAGACGAGAAATATAACCGGGCACAAATTGCCACACTGAACTGTGTAGAATGTTACTTCGGTGTGTGGAAGCAGCGGTTTCAATGTCTCTTGCATGGCATGACAGTTCACATGCATAATGTCAAGCCTACAATCATAGCTCTTGCTGTGTTGTACCTACAATGTAACAAAAGACCAACAACATTCAGTTCCAGGTATTGTAATTATGTCACTAAAAGTGGTGCATGTATTATATTTGGTGATGGTATCAAATTATTTTAGTCACACATGCTTGTGGTGGTAATCTCATTTAATGAAAATGTTTGTTTTTTATTTTCAGATAATGATGAAGGTGTTGCTGACTTTCCTGATGCTGAACTAACACCTTAAGTTAATGTGGCCACAGAAAGCGGAACAAGAAGAGCAGCAAATACTTTTCAAATCAACTGACGCTGCCACTTTTTTGGAGTTGGTGTTTGTCTCCGTGTTTTTGTTTTCTATAATAGAAATTCTTTCCCTCACTAAATCCAGCAAAAGATGGTATGGGAACAAAAATAAACACGGGTTGTATTGTATGTATTATAAAGAACCAACGAAAGAAATACCATAATAACTTTTGTTTATATAGAAAGATTAGGTAAGCCTTTACTAATCGTGTCTTCCTCCAGTCAATTTTCGCTTCTTTGCCTCTTTTTACCGAGTTTACTCTCCATTCTACTATTAAATCACAAACTTAACTAACAATAACTAGAGATGGGCCGGATCCTGGTTTGGCCGGGTTATGGGTAACGGGTACCCGGCGAATTCGGTAAAAATTACCCGGCATTAAAATGCCCTTAAAATCCACCGCTCGGAAGACCTAAGCGGTGCGGGGTGAGCCAGAGAGGAGAGGGATGGCGCCAGCGTGTCTGTCTAGCGACGGCAGGCAGTAGCGCAAACGCATCCCGCCCGCGCGCCCCTCTGTTCATTTTTGCAGAATCTGTTTACTAGTTTGTTTGTCGGGTGCTATTTTCGTTATGAGAACTGATAGATTTTGAGTTAAATTAAATTAACAATAATCATGCCAAACTCTGGTAAAACATCAAAAGTTTGGAAGCACATTGTTGATAATGTTGGCCCAAAAGCCACAAGCAAGGGTAGATTGTGCCAGTCCAATATTCCACGTGGTGGAGAAGGAAAAAAAGCTGATACTTCGCACTAAAGAAATAATAAATGAGAAATAAAGACTTGATTTTATACTAAAATTTGTTAAAAATATATGTTGATTTAAGTACAAAGTTTTATAAACATTTTCCTATGAAAACAGTTAGTTTTTTGTTATTATTATTATCCGGCATTACCTGTTATCCGGCATCATTATCCGGTAACCGGCCGGATCCTGAAAAAGTGCCGAAACCGCCGGGTATCGGATCCTAGCCGGATACCCGGTGCATCTCTAACAATAACAACACCACCGACACAGAACACTTGTTCGTTTTGTTTTGACAGCAACTGTCAAGTTTATTTTTTAGAGCGTGGTTGAATATGGTTTATAATAGTATAATAGTAGTTTATCAACACACGTATCACAAACCCTCTTTACTGCGTACAAAAACCGCACGTTACGATCAGCATAATGTTAAACTACTTGGTAAAAAGTCATTTCTTATCTGAAAAATTACACATTATGACCATAATGTGTAATTTTTCTTCACATTATGACATTCAAATTTCGAACGCCGGCGCCCGCCTGCGTGCCGCCCCTTTGATTTTGAAGTTGGTACTACTGTACAAGCTAAACCAGTGCAAAGGAATTATCAATGCCACCATGCCGGTCGAACGTGCGGTTCCTGAACACATTAAAGAGAGCTTATGATATGTGTGTAGATAAACTAGTGTATGTAACTGTACAACTGTACATAATTAGGCATTAAAACTCTCGAGTGATATTATTATGCCGAACTCGAGTATTAATCCCTCCATTATGTAGCAGTCACATAAACTACTATTATAATACGTTTATTTGAGCTTTAGAGCATTTTAACTAATGAACATTTTAAACTTATTATAAGGGATTTTTGAAGTAAAACTTCTATACGCACGCTTGACTTGGGGAGTAAGCTGGCGAATGCGTGACGAGAGCGTTACGAAAAGTGTGATCGGGCGAGGCGAACGACGGGTGCGCGCGCACATTTTCTTTCTCTCTTCCTCTCATAGCCAGACACAGTGCAGGAGATGCACTTTTGAAGCATTAGAGCTAAAGAAGTTTTACTTCAGTTGTGTGGTCTAAAGCAGCGGTTCCCGAATGGTGTTCCGCGGAACCCTGGGGTTCCGTAGAAGGCTCTCAGGGGTTCCGCAAAAATTCAAGATTTCGATGTTTTTTTTTCTAGTCTAGCTAGCTATTTTTAATTTTACTCGTACCTTTGATATATTTAGATATAGATATGGGTTTTTTTTAAATGGACGTAATTATTATCTTAATTTAAAATATTATATTCCGAAATTACGTTTAGGTACCTATCTATGTAGGTTGGTACCGCTCGCGAGTGTAAATACGAGTTCGCGACGAGTAGCAAGGTCTGGCGGCCGGACGGGGAGCTGCGGCGGCTGGAGCGGGGGTCACAGCGTCCGCCCGCGCCGCTCGCCAGTCACCAAATCAGTCGAGTCAGCACGATAAGTGAGACTGCACGTGATTACGTTTTTGATGACACATGCTCAAAACTCGACAGTAACGATAAAAAGCAACATTAAAGATAGTAATTGCAGTGATTGTTTTCAGTTTTACGCGCATTGTTATGATAAGCAGGTATGTTTTAATATTTTTACTTATTATAAAACGATAAGAAGTAGATTTTTCCTAAAATATTTCTGTTTCTTACTTACAGTTAACTATGGATAAATGGCTAAAAACTGGGCTTGCTAAGGGGAAACGTGGTCCAAGCTTTTCGAACACTAATGCTAATACTAACCAACCTAACCAAGCTTTTGACCAAGTCTCACCATCACCAGAAGGAGAGTTAATTGAAAACATTTCGGAAGATACCAGTGGTGCTAGTTGTTTAGTAAGAAAATAATCATTTAATTTAATGTACCTACTCATAATAACCTGTGTGTCGCCGCACACGGGTGTTTGTGGCGGCGTTTTGAAGCGTATGGCGACCACAAGAAGCGAGCAGCGCGTGGCCACCTCACGCTTCAAAACGCCGCCACACGTCATCCACCTCACCTTATATCTATTATGATACGGCGCGCATGTCCATAAACGTGGCTGCCGCGCGCTTCAGCTTCCTTAGTGGCCGCTTCTAGTTTCTTGCAGCGGCGTTTGTGGCTGTCGTGTACGGGGACACTCACACAAACTAAGCTGCGATTTTATAACTTAATTCTATTTTTTTTTAAAGTCACATGTGTGTGCCAGCCAGGGTGATTGGTACTAAATAGGGTGCCAGCACTTTTATAAGAACTTATTTTTTATTACATAATTTTTTCAGAGAATAGGTACGGAAGACTCTTTTGTTGTACAAAATCAGCAAAATGCAGAGACATCAACTACCGACCGGACTGAACGTCAAGAGGGAACTTCTTCAAAAAAGAGGAAATATGATGAGTCCTATCTGAGCTATGGATTTATACCGGTAAGGAATGCTGAAAATCCTGATGGGAAATGTGTTGTTTGTAACAGGTTTTTGTTTAATAGCTCTCTGGCACCTGCAAAACTTAAGCGTCACCTTGACACTAATCATCCTCACCTCAAAGATAAAAACATTAGTTTTTTTTAAAGACATAGAGATGTACATCAAGCAGGTGTGACGGCTTTTCAAAAATATGCAAAAACCGATAATGAAAACGCAACGAAAGCCTCATTTATGCTAAGTTATAGGATTGCACGAGCTGGAAAACTTCATACAATCGCCGAGGATTTATTAAACCCATGCATATCAGAAGTTGTCACCTGCGTGCTTGGAGAGGATTCAGCCAAGAAAGTCGCAGCAGTTCATTGTTCGAACAACATCGTATCTGACCGTATTCATAAGATTTCAGACCACATCGAAGATGAATTGATAGGTAGGTTGAAAGAGAGCAATGCATTTGCAATGCAACTGGACGAAAGTACGGATGTTGCTGGACTATCGATACTGCTCGTTTTTGTTAGATATCCATTCGGAGGATCTATCGAAGAAGATTTGTTTCTCTGTGCTCCTTTGGAGACCAATACGACTGGAGAAGAAATTTTTAAAGTCATTGATGACTACATGAAAAAACACAATATTGATTGGAACAAATGTAGAGATGTATGCAGCGATGGAGCTGCAGCCATGATTGGAAAAGTAAAAGGAACAGTGTCAAGAATTAAGACTGTTGCGCCAAATTGTACTAGCAGTCATTGCATTTTACATCGACATGCTCTTGCCGTGAAAAGAATGCCATCTGATTTAAAACAAGTCCTTGATCAAGCCGTACAAATCGTCAATTTTGTGAAAATGCGTCCACTGCAGTCAAGGCTATTCAAAAAGACGTGTGAAGACATGGAAAGTCAGCACCAATCACTCCTTCTACACACGGAAGTAAGATGGCTTTCCAGAGGAAGGGTTTTAACCAGATTTTACGAATTGCGCGATGAACTGAAGCTTTTCTTACAGACCCTCCCTTCGCCTGCAAGTGCTAGACGAGCGGTGGTCAATGAGATTGGCTTATCTGGCCGACATATTTGATAAATTGAACATAGTGAGCAGCTCTCTGCAGGGAAGACAGATAACCATGTTTACAGTGAGCGGCAAAATATCTTCATTGAAAGAGAAAATCGCCTTCTGGATTGAATGTCTTGGACAAAAAAGTTATGACTGCTTTCCGCTACTCCAGCAATTTCTCGAAAAATATCATCTTCAAATCGCTCCAGACATGGAAAAAAGTATATGTTAACATTTGACAAACCTGAAAAAGTCTTTGGACGAATATTTTCCAGAAGAAAAGTTACAGTTACAGGAAATCAAATGGGTCCGAAGTCCATTTAGGATTCATACCAAACCTTCAACATTGACTGTGTCGGAGTATGAAAATTTAATTGATATTAAAAATTCATCCACACTCAAACAACCTTTTGAATCAAAAGCTACCACGAACTAGAGCCAATTTTGGTTTGGCCTGAAAAACGAATACCCGGGCATCGTCGAAAAGGCTATCATGGCGTTACTTCCATTTTTGTCAACTTATAGATGCGAGGCTGGGTTTTCAGCTTACGCCTACACGAAAAATAAGTTTAGGAGTAGGCTAAGTGCTGCACCAGACCTCCGAATCCAATTGTCAGACATAAAACCTGACTTCAATGTTATTTTGTCAAAAACTATGAAAAGATTTCATTCTTCGCATTAAGTTTATCTAAATTAAATATCTTTTTGTTATAACTAAATAAATATTTTTATCTTAAAAAGTCTTTCTTTTAAAGTTAAACTATACTTACAAGATGCGAACACCAAGCCGAAAAGCCTCAGTATGGTGTGATCTCACGTAAAAAAACAATCTTACAGTAAGTTTACTTCTTACTTGACCTAGGGTTCCGCACAAAAATGGTGAGCCAAATAGGGTTCCGTAGCCAAAAGAATTCGGGAACCGCTGGTCTAAAGCACTCTTTTTTATGAATAAATTTATTGGAATTTCCAACTTGGAAATGGCCTTTTCTTTAACCCTTCACAATTATATATAACGAATAACCGATCGCCCTGCATCATAAAATCGGGCCAAGTGCGGGTCGAACTCGACACAAAGGATTCCGTACCACCGTACAATAAAATGGACTAAAAAATATAATGTCCGAACCGAACTTGGTTTCGATACTAGCTTACAGATTGCGGATCCAACGCCAAACAAATTGCGCCAACGACGATGATAAGAGGTACCGCGTTCCAGCTCTCTACCTATGTTCATTAGATATTGATGGACAAATGGACAGACAGACAGACAGACGGATGGAGAGATGGACAGCGGACGCTTAATAATAGGGCCCCGCCCGTTTGGCACACTTAGGGTACAGAACCCAAAAATACATATTACCCCTCATCCTAACATCCCATAAAAAGTCTTACTTCGAAAATGTAAAAATGTATTTGTTTCACAGGGCCGTGCGGAGAGATTGTCGTTATAGAGAAGAGCCCCGTGCCCCGCGGTGGGTCGATGTAGACTGAGCATGATGATGATGATGATTTGTGAAACAAATCTCAAACTCATCAAGAGCTACAGTATTGGTTTTTGGAACACATTAAGGTACATAACTGTGGTAGATCAGATTCTCTTAAATCCAAATTCTCTTATCAGTTGATAAGTTATTTGGGATATTAGGCCAAAATTTAATTCAAGTGGCTTTTCTGGACAAAATCTGTAGAATTTTACCAATAATGGATTATTCATTTAGAATTATTTATTACCTAAACCGAGTTATTCTTGGTTCTGATAAACAAAAATATTGCTTAGTATGCGTGTGCTTACCTGTTTTGAGTTCATACTCCATCTTGACCGGCATCAACAGTTTTTCCACCACATCATCATCATCATCATCATCATCATCATCATCATCAAGGTCAGCTGTCATCACTGGCAGCTCGGCATCTCTTGGAGCAATGTCCACAGAGTGAGCGAAGCATGTCTGCAGCCGGCCGGGGCGACACACCGAACTCTGTAGCAGCTCGTTGAGATACTGAAAATATGAACACATACAATACAATGTCCATTACACACATAATTATATTCATCATCATCATATTCAGCCCACATCGGCTCACTGCTTGGCATAGGCCTTCTCTAAAGCGCCAATATAATATTGCAACGAAATAATTAAACTAAAACAACCCAATATAGCGAGCTTTATGCGTCTAAGTCTCCGGAACCACCGGAATATCCAGACGCGTCAGACGCCAGGGCTGAACCTACCCATCATATTTGCGAGGATCTCGTAGATGGCTTACCTCCCATCATAGAAGATGAAGTGGGTTTTGCTCTGAGCAGAATGAAACGTGGGAAGGCAGAATGAAACCTGGAGGGGACGATGTACGTGTACGTGAAGATGCTACAGGCAGGAGGTCCCAGCGTACTAAAAGTGTTGACAAAGCTCTTCAACAAAGTGCTTAGTGAAGGCATCACTCCGAAATCGTGGAACAATGCTGTAGTCACGATTCTACATAAGGGTGACAAAGCGAAACTGTCAAATTATCGCCCCATCAGCCTCCTCTCTCAAGTTTATAAGCTGTTCGTGAAGATACTCTGCAACAGGCTGACTCGAGTCCTGTACGAGTACCAACCTGTAGAACAAGCTGGCTTCGGGAGTGGATACTCAACTATGGACCACATACATACGGTCAAGCAATTGATGGAGAAATGGAAAGAGTACAACCGGCCCCTGTGCTTCGCCTTTGTCGACTACGAAGAGGCTTTCGACAGAGTCGAGCACTGGGCCTTGTTTCAGTCTCTCCATCGTTGCGATGTTGACAAAAGGTATGTGGATATCCTTCGGGAGCTGTATAGGGCCGCCATGACGCAGGTGCACATGCACGCTTTGACCGAACCGGTGCCCATTGAGTGCACAAGTTTTTGCCTTTTTTATGCAATGTATTACAAATTATGGCATATCAATTGAAAGGTAATTTTATTAGCTTTCAAATGATATCAAAAAGATTTTAAATTAATGAAATTTCCTACCTAAACAAAGGTAATTGTTGCAAATGGTTAAAGTTGTAGATGTCAAAATGAATACGAGGATTCTGATAAGATATGTTTTTTTAATTTACAATGTGTAATTTATCCCCTCTTAATATTTTGTATTACCCCCCCTGGCCCTAATTACTGCTTGTAAACGGTTTCTCATTGACCGAATGAGTTTTCTGACGGATTCATGAGGAATTTCCTGCCACTCTTCGATTAAAGTTATTTTTAAATCTTCTAACGTCGTCGGAGCTGGATATCTTCCTCGTACCCGTCTTTTCAGCTTGTCCCACATATGTTCAATAGGGTTCAAGTCAGGACTGAGGGCTGGCCAGTCCAGTGTGGAAATCCTGACTTCTTCCAGGTACTGTCGAGTCATTGCAGCGGTGTGGCAGCGGGCATTATCGTGCATTAGCAGGAAAATTTCACCAATAAACCCGGAGTAAGGGAGCACATGGTCTTGTAGAATGTCGTTGATATATCTTTCCGCGGTTAGACCCCCTCCCCGACCTCCTCCAGGTACGAATATCAGCTCCGTTTTTGCTTCTATAGAAATCCCCGCCCATATCATACAGGACCCGCCCCCGTATGCATCTGTTTCCGAAAAACAGCATTGTGCAAATCGCTCCCCCGGTCTCCTTAGACTCTCTGTCGACGGTCGCTACCATGCAGGCACATCCTTGTTTCGTCCGAGAACAGGACTCGGCTCCATTGCGCTATATCCCAATCTAAGTGATCGCGAGAAAATTGAAGCCGGGCTTGTCGGTGCGCTGGAGACAATTTGGGCCCCGTGGCTGGCCTTCTTGGGGTCAAATTCGCTTCTTTGAGTCATCGCCTTACCGTCCACTCGCTAACAATCTTCTCTCGAACATCTCTGAGCTGCTGTTGAACATCGACGCCGGTTAAGTGTCGATTTCGGAGAGATGTGGTGACAATAAATCGGTCATCTCTCACCGAATCACCGAAGTGCAACGCTGTCGTCCAGATCCTGGTCTCCGGACAAAGTTTCCAGCCTCCCGGAACTTTTTATACACCTTCGAGACACAAGACTGACTAAGATGAAGCTGTCGAGCGATGGTACGCTGAGACAACCCTTGCTGGATTAGGATGACGATTTGAGCGGCTTCTGCAGGTGTGGTTTCCATTTTCTTTCAGATTCAGTGCTCCAGTGACGTGAAATATTGGACTGATGACAAATTTTTACGAATGCTCACTCTTTATAGGGTCTCAGGACTTCAAAACAAAACAGTGTTTTGTTGTAAAAATAACTGTTTTTTTTTTTACGTTCCATGACATTAAGGAAAAAACCTTTTTCTGTAACATTAAAAGAGGTCGGAAGCTAATAAAATTACCTTTCAATTGATATGCCATAATTTGTAATACATTGCATAAAAAAGGCAAAAACTTGTCTTGAGCAACCCGCGATGAAGCGATTCCAGTTTAATGCTCGCGAGTGTAGAAGACGTCCTAAAATCACAAATCCGGCAATGCCTGAAGAGCAAGGTATTCAATCAATGTGTCCTGCTAATTCTCATCTAAGGTGCCAAAACATGGACGCTCACAAGAGCCAATATGCACAAAATTAGAGTCGCAAAAAGGGCTATGGAGCGTGGCATGCTAGGCATCAGCCTTGTTGACCGCGAGCCTAACGTCGAAATCCGCAGACTTACCAAGTCACAGACGTATGTACGCGCATCACGGGGCTAAAGTGGCAATGGGTGGGACACTTGGTTAGAAGGCAGGACGGAAGATGGACCAAGGCAGCCACAGAGTGGCGGCCGCGAACAGGACCATGTGTGCATCGACCATGTGTGGGCGCGCCGCCACCGCGCGCAGAGCGCCGACTCACACATGCTCACTTGCAACCTGTCTGTCCATCATATGATAGGCCTTCGACTCGATGTTGTGCCGGAGAAAAATGAACCGTGTGGAAATGGAGACAAGAGGTATGTGATTAGCAATAAACGAGTTCGAGAGAAGCTTGATTCAATAGACTGGGCTGAAGTGTCATCGTCTGATTGACCATTGTTCATCTATGAAAACCTGTGTGATATTTTTGGCAGAATTTATGGGGAAAGTAAGATTGAAATTAAAATAAGCCAGAAAAGAACCTCCCAGCCGTAGGTAAATAAAAAACTATGCTGTATGAGCGAGCGAAGGGATAAACTGTTTACTGGAAAGCTATGCCTTATAGTATGAATAGGCGACTGGATTATACAAAATATAGAAATAAAGTAAATAAAATAACTAACAAGGCTAAAAATAAGTATAGGCAAGATGAGATAACTAAAGTAATGGGTATTTTAGAAAAATTTGGGGGTGCATAAATCAATGGCTTGGGCTTAATAAAAGTAACTTAGATAATATAATAATGAAATACTTGGGAAAAACAGATAATCTTCAAAATATTTGTAGTAACTTTTCAAATACATTTACCCAGGAAATAAAGAACATTAAACATAACTGTAGCACAACATTTTTAGACCGCAAGGCATATGTAAAAACTAACAACGTTTCATTTAGATTTAGAAAAGTAAGTAAATGTAAGGTTGAAAAGATAATAGACCAGCTAAGTAGCGAGAAAGCTCCAGGGGTGGATAAAGTCAGGGTTCAGGACATCGAATATGTTAAATCGGACCTAAGTATAATTATTGCCAAATTTATTAATTTATGTGTGGAGAAGAGTGTTATGGATGTTATGGAGACATTCTTCCCGTCCAGAGTAAAATTAAGTACCTAATTGCGCTAGAAAAATACTACAGCCAGAGCTTTAAAGTCCCAATCAGTCACAATCATTTTACAAGATCAGTTAAAAACGAAAAATAACCAAACCAACAGCAAACATTTACTATGGAGGACGAACGAGAGCTATTATGACTCCCGGAATCTGTAACCAATATCCTCTCTTGCTTGCTGAAGAAAAGCTATGTAAAATCAAGCACCTCATGTTACAGTCTGTATCTCTGAGAGGGGGTCTAACTGACAGGAGGGGGTGACTGAGTTTATAAATCTAACCTCACATAACATAATTATAAGAAATAAATTGTATATTTTATGTAATTAATATGTTGTTATATGAAGTACCTACATATCTAAATATATAGATTAATAATAATGTAATAAAATCAGAGCGCATCGCCAACAAACTGCTTTGCAGTTTGGCGAGATTGTTGATAAGATTAAGTTAAGAAGAATTTAAATAAATTAAAAATAAGAAAAAAATGAACAGAGAACAGTGGGCAGACCACCGGCTCGATGGTCACATGGCATTACTAAGGTGGCTGGAAAGCAGTGGACGAGACAGGCGGGCCGCAGCGAAAGGCGTGCTTTGGGAGAGGCCTATGCCCAGCAGTGGGATGACAAGGGCTGATGATGATGATGATGATGAACCCAGTATAGTAACGGCCCAAAGTCGCCGAAAGTTCAAGTTCAAAGTTAAAATTTCTTTATTACTGTAGATATTTACATACGAGGGTCATGCCAAAAGTAATTACTCCATGCTCATTTAATTGATACTGGCCAGGTATACTAGTGCCCAGTGGATCGCGGTACTGAATGGTCGGTCGCTCCGCTGCGCTGCCGTATTTTTTCGCGACGGAGGTCATTGACTCTCATCAACGATGACTTTACAAATGTTAAAGTCCTCCAGTTGCAACATTGTTACTAATGAAGTGCTGTCTTATATTCAAAATAAGGCGGATATTATGGACGAGGAAAGCTTGGTCAGGATCTGTTCATGTGAATTAACAGATGAGGAAATTGAACAGTCAAAATCATTGCTTTTTGGCTGTGTTGCGAAATCTAAAACGAGGCGTAAAGGTTAAGGAAATATGTCTCGAGACCTGGATGACATCATAAGCCTGATCAAGGCAACGGATCCAGAGGAGTTGCCGATGTTTTTATCTCGTGATCTACATAAGTTACCACCCACTACTTTCGACCATGTAGGATGTGGCGGTGCAAAAGGAGTTGAGAGAAAAACGCAATAGAAGTCCAATATGCCACCTTTAGCGAGCTAACTATTGAAGTCAGAAGCTATTTTCACGATGTCTTCCCAATTGCTGGATCGGCAGAGTCGGGCCTATTCTTTGGCCTGCTCGTTCACCAGACCTGACGCCAATGGACTATTTTGTGTGGGGCAGAGCCAAAGAACTGTGCCTGTAGACAAGTGACATCGCTAAGGATAGCGAGTCGAAGCGATAACTTTTTATGTATGCGATTTGAGATTTGGATTCGCTAAGTGACGTCAGCTTAGCGATAGTAAAGTAGTTATTTACTGCAGTACTTATTCATAAGAAGATAAATTTTCAACATTGGTTATTCTTATTAAAGAGCCACAGCCAGCTGCGGGTTTTAAAAATGATGAAGTGTTACTTCGTTAGTTATATTTCTCCAGCCTACATTACAGTATTAATGGTAGAGCGGGACGAAACTTTTATAGAAAAAATGTTGCCAAAACTTACACCTCGAAGAGTTGACAAAAATCTAAATTGTATAGAAATGTCATTGTGGTAGGTGCTAATATTATGCAAGCTTCGATTAGGTTCGTTTCCCCTTTTTTTCATCCAATTGCCACGAAAAAACTCGAAGATAAAGATTAATAAAAAAAAACGGTCAAGTGCGAGTCTAAATCGCGCACGAAGGGTTCCGTAACACCGTTCAATGGAAGCGATGGTGTGGAGTGAATAGTTTGGATTTTACACAG
The DNA here is from genome assembly GCA_949825045.1 of Argyresthia goedartella. Lineage (NCBI taxonomy): Eukaryota > Metazoa > Arthropoda > Insecta > Lepidoptera > Argyresthiidae > Argyresthia > Argyresthia goedartella. The sequence continues at coordinate 3,693,349 of OX463832.1, read as the reverse complement.
CAAAATATTGTTTACAAAGTTATTGGTGCGGTTACTTTCACACTCCATGTACGTAACCAGGTGCATCCATAAGTTTGTATGTGGCATTGAAAGAATTGTTGTATGGGAGCCCCCTTAAATATTTCTTTTATCCTGTTTTTTAGTATTTGTTGTTATAGCGGCAACATAAATACATAATCTGTGAAAATTTCAACTCTCTAGCCAGCTAGGTTCTTGAGATACAGCCTGGTGACAGACGGACGGACGGACGGACGGACAGCGGAGTCTTAGTAATAGGGTCCCGTTTGGAACCCTTCGGGTACGGAACCCTAAAAATCAAACGCACATACTTTGTTTACTTGTTTGGAAGCCCTAAAAGAATAACATGTGTGAATATTTTGTGATTCTGATAGTAGTACATACATACATATAGAACTGAGAACCTCTCCTTTTTTGAAGTCTGTTAAAAACCCTGCTATGTTATGTAAATAGGACTGAAAATCCAACACTTAAGTTTATTCTTTCTTTTCATTTATTTATCAAATTACAGAGTTTTAAATACTTATCTAACTTAATGCACTACTAAAGCCACTAAGGTTTGTATGTAGCACAAAATTAGAAAGATGATTGAAAAGATGGATTTAAAAGCGCGGGCCATGTTTATTTATTTAAGTTTTTGTATGTATCATATATAACAGCCCTATCTATATTTACCATTATTGTTACCTTTTTTTATATATTCTTTATATTTACGTATTTATGGATTGTACCACTCCGCGGTCTGGGGCGCTCGCGAGGTAACACTTGGCGCTGACTGACAATCAGCGTTGAAGGCCTGGCCTTCAACATAATGCGGAGTCAGACGCCATTTATAATGACAGTGACACACCACGACTGTCAGTTCATTATATATCATGTGTCGTTGCTATTTTTCATCTCTGTGTTTTGTTTCTTTGTTGTAATTGTAGTGTGTTCACCGTCCTTATAATAAATGTTGCTTTCTTTCTTCTTCTTTCTTTCTTTCTAAATAAAAAATATGATTATTTCATAATTCATAATTTCTTTATTGCACACAACTAATATATGGACAACAAGACTTACATAAAAATAGTGTACAAAGGCGAGCTTATCTCTAATAAGAGATCTCTTCCAGCAAACCAAATTAGGATGGGAATGGTCGATTGCTGAGCAGGGGTGACAATGTGTACAACAATATAATTTAGTACATATCTAAATAACTAACTTATGGTTAGATATATGTTATATCTAAATAACTAATATAAAACAATATTAACTAAATATACGAGGGCTTACATAAATATCATATAATATACTCGTACATGCTAAAGATAAATACTATATAAATATATATAATTTTTAAATAAATATACTAATAAATACATACATACTACCTATATTTCTAAAGAGAAAGGTAATGCTTCTTCACGTGACTTTTAAATATATTAAGAGAAGGACTGTCTCTGATAGTGCAGGGGAGTGCATTCCACAATTGAATGGCCCGGAATCTAAACCCATGCTCATAGGACGCGGTGTTATGCTGTGGGGTTGTGAGCATCGAAAGCGCGTGAGTTCTCCGAGGCCTGCTGGAAGAAAGAAATGGAAAACGGTCTCGTAAGAAGGTTGGATAGCGTGGATTGCGTAAAATGTTGTAGAGGATGTTGAGGATGTGAGAATCCCGACGAAGACGTATTGGCAGCCACTTCAGCTCTTTGCGATGCTGTGATACATGGTCGTATTTGCGCAGCCCAAAGATAAACCGAATCCCGAGATTTTGAAGTCGTTCGAGTTTGTTCAGTAATTCTTCGTTAGCACTGACCCAGCAGACATCAGCATAATCGATGAGAGGTAGAAGGAGAGACTGAGCGAGAGTGATTTTGGTCTGTCGAGGCAAAAAGTACTGAAGTTTCCTGAGAGAGTGAAAAGTAGCAAATACTCGTCGACTGACCTCATTGACATGCGATGACCAGGACAGCTGGTTGTCGAAGATAAGACCCAGGTTTTTAGCTTTATCGCTATACACGATTGTGGTACCATTAAAAGTGACAGGTGGAATGGGCTGTTGCTGCAACAAGTTAAGAGATTGTCTGGTGCCTATAATCATGGCCTGGGACTTGCTCGGGTTAACCAGGAGTCCGAAGGATGAAGCCCAGCTTCTCACCCCCTCCAGATCAGCGTTCAATGCCTCCACAGCAGAGTTTACATCGTTATGAGAGAAGTGGCGATAAATCTGGAGATCATCAGCATAAAGATGATATGAAGAAGACAGGATGTCCGAGATGGAGTTTATGAAAATCGAGAATAGAAGAGGAGAAAGAATACCACCTTGAGGGACGCCTGACAGGAGGTCACACCATTCAGTGGATGTCTCTTCCGTCCTGATTCGCTGTTGCCGATCCCTCAAATAAGAGTCGAACCAGCTGGCAGAGAAGGAAGAGACGTTCAGGGATCTGAGAAGCTCAACGAGAATGTCGAAATCTACGCTGTTGAAGGCACTACTGAAATCAAGTAAAGCCAACACGGAAAGCTGTTTGCGGTCCATGGCTAGCTGGATGTCATCTGTGACTTTCAGCAGAGCCGTGACGGTGCTATGACCCGGTCGGAATCGTGACTGGAACGTGTTTAGCAGATTGTTTGAGGAGAAGTAGTAGGAAAGCTGGTTATGGACAATGGTCTCAAGGACTTTGGAGAGGATGGGCAGGATTGAAATGGGACGGTACTCTTTAAAGGAGGTGGGACTGGAGGTTTTGGGTAGTGGGATGACTAGTGCTTTCTTCCACACTGTGGGGAAGACACCATTAGCTAAAGAAAAGTTTATAACGTGTGTTATTGCTGGTAATAGTTCGTCAAGGATTGTCAGTAGCATTTTAAGGCAAATTTTGTCATCGCCTACAGCTTTCGAATTGACTGCCAATAGCGCCTTCTTGACCGCATCGATTCCAACATTACTCAAGTTGAATGGTGTGGTGTTGGGTAAGGACTTAGAGCGCAGGCTCTGAAGCGTGGCTTGTTTGACAGTGGGATCCATCACAACAGGCGGGGCAGAAAGAAACTGGTTGAGACCGTTGAGATCTACATTACCAGCATGTAGGTCCCGGGCCTTACCTACACCAAGCGTTCTCAGGAATTTCCACACCTGAGCCGGAGTGTAGTTCTCAATGCATTCGTGTATGTGCCGACGTTTAGCATCGCGACAGAGACGGTTGCAACGGTTGCGAAGACATTTGTAAGAGAGGAAATTATCATCTGTCGGATTCTTGCGGTATCTACACTTGGCTCTATTCCTCTTGGCCATTAGGCACTTAATAGTGTCTGTTAGCCAAGGGGCAGGGTGGTGTTTAACCCTCACTTTTTTTGAAGGTGCGTGCTTGTCATAGAGACCCAGGACTATAGAATTAAAATTGGCGATTTTATTATCAACAGTCTTACTGGTAGTGACAGGGGACCAGTCAATCGACATGGCATCAGACAAAAGGGACTCATGGTTGATATCCTTAAAGTTCCGGATATAAAGGAATTTCGCTCTGCTCTTGAGAGGCCTTATCTTATAAGAAAGATAAATGAGGTCATGATAAGAGAAAGGAGAACTTAGCTGACCGTGTATTGCGACCTTGTCCAAATTGGAAATGATCATAATGTCGAGAAGCGAGGGAGAGCAGTGAGGTTGGAAATGGGTGGCATCAAGAGGCAGAATATGTAGATTAAAGGAGTCGACTACGGACTTGAGTCTGGCAGACCGTGGATTGTGTTTAAGGAGACAGGTGTTGAAATCACCAAGAATGAGGGAATCATTATAGTGGTGTCAGTTCATTGAGGAGTGATTCAAGGGAATCGAAATAATCGATGCGAAGAGAGGGACTATAAAGAACACCGAGGAGGACCTTGTTGTGGTGAAGAATGATTTCGAGAAAGAGATGTTCAGCAGACTCGGAGTATTGACTAGGGGACGCACTGATCACCTTGCACGGAATTTCCGCACGTAGATAGATAGCGACGCCCCCATCGGCCTTCCCGACTCTGTCGTTCCTGTACAGCCTGTAACCTGGAAGGGAATACAATGAGGATGAAGAGACAAGAATGCCGTCCACGCATTGTTCACTAAAAGCATCGAGCAGGTCCGGATAGCTGGAATGGATGCTTTGTGCATTTATATGTACGATGTTTAGATTTTTCTCCACACCACCAAAGACAGTCTTAATTTTGACAGATAGGGGCTCCTCTATAGAGGAGTCATTGCTTTCCGCACTCAAAAAATCATCGTCGCTAGAAGAACACGAAAGGAAACTTTGATTAATAGGATCAGGTAGAATATCCATATATATAAATATACTTATCAATATAAAATATTATATATAGGTACCTATTAAGTTATAAATATTCTAAAATCAAAAGTAAACTAATTAAAATTTCTAATCAATAAGCTTCATGCTTAGACCCATACCCACCCTAGGATTGAGGAAAGAGATTGTTTGTTATATCATCTCACAAGTAACAAATAACAATAACTACTACAGATAGACGAATACAGAGATTTAAATCACACATAAAATGACTTCTACGAACACAGCATGGCAAAAATATATATATTTATTTAACAAACAAGCAAGACCAAGAATGGAACCGAAACGCAACCACTGGCCGCGGCCGTCCGGTCCGTACATCCGAAAATGAAAAGACACAAACCACGAACCGCACGTCTTTGCTTCAAATTGACAGATGACAGCTGATGAAATAAAAACCACAGAGAAAGGTTTGGTCAGAGTGTCGAAACAAAAACTTTACACACACCGATAGAAATGGATTGGTTGGACAATGGATATTGCGGACTACCTCACAGTTGTCGGATAAAATAGTCGCCTCGTGGAATGATACCTGTGATATAAGTGGTCTTGTGAAGATGCGACCACCTCACTTAGCTTGAGCACCCTTCCTGGTCGTGACGGTCTTGATGGCGCTGGAGTTCACGCTCGCTGCAGGCTTCTTTGCCGAGTCGGATGATGGCGGCAGGACGTCCTTACTCGGATACCTAGACGTCAGCGGCTGTAGGTCACCCATGCACTCAACTTTGTGACGTGACTTGTCTGGCAGCGCAACGATGATCCTGCCTTCGGAGGTCCAGACGCTGCTCATCCCGAAGTGCCTGCGCGCCGCTGCGAAGACTTGGTGGCGCGTTTTTGTCAGAAATTCGGTCACAGTTGTGCCCGAACCCTTGAGCGCCTTTTTCAGTCCCCACACCTTGCTACGGGCTGCCACTGTTGAGAAGCGAACAAGCAGGGGTCTGGTTTTCGCCCCCTTAGCACCTAGCCGGTGGACCACACTGACAGCACCAATGCACTCGTCCGACACCTTAAGTTGGTCAGTGAGTAATGACCTCAAAACAGCTCCTGGCTCTTCATCAGCTACTTCAGGCACACCATGCACCAGCAGCACCTTCCGCCTGGAGGCTGTCTCATGCCGGTCCAATCCCAGTGTCAAGAGCGCCAACTGTGATTTTAGCATGGCAAGGCACTTCCATATGAGGACTTTGAAATTTGTAAACTCACTTGCCAGGCTAGCCATGTTCTTCGGGGCAGGAGCAGGTGTAGCTGCATGCAGCTCATTTTCATATCTGTCCATCCGCTCTCCGAAGGACTTAACAATGTTTTCCATGTTTTTTGCCAGCTCAGCATGCAGATCCATTGTTGCAAGGATGTTTGTGTTATTTAAGCGTTAATGTAAGATAAATAATTGAAAATGTGATTGGTGAGAGTCAAGGTCAGTATTCTATTAATAAATATTCATACAGATTACTTATTGTATTTTTAATGAAAAATGAATGATTATTTATGATGTAAATAAAATAACTGATTAATAAATGAACTGGGTTTTCTTTTGTTCCTTGGAATATTTTTGGTAGGTCACAAAATGTTGTAGCTGGGTAGTGTGACTACGTATACGCCCCGCTCACACGCCTTGGCGTTACGCTCATTACCATTCTGCGGGGCTTATATTTAAATATATATTTGTTTATTCCAAACATGTTCTATAAATAAATAAGAAAGGAATAAGAAAAATATAGTCATTCATAAATAGTTACCAAAACAAAAAAAAAACATAAAACATGCCAGTCTAAGCGCTCCGTCCATAGAACCAATCTGTACTTTGCATTTCAAAGCGAAATTTGTAATCACTTCCGTCCGTATTCAAAAAGTTTGAATGTGTGCGTGACTAATTCTGCTACCACTGCTACGTTTTTATTTATGGAAATAAACATATATTTTTAAATAAAATTCATCTGAATTTTGGATGTTGGATACATTACATATATTGTGATATTGTCGTTAAACATATAAGTTTTAAAGAATATGCACAAAATCATACAAAAACGTAAAAAATCGTCAAATTATCAACGCCATCTATGGGCGCTTAAGTGCCTAGCTGACCATGACGAACCACCTTAATGTATTTCGTGCAATAAAGTATATTGGTATTATGATGGGTATTATTTAAGTGGTGCCACTATCCTTTGTATCTTGATTAGGCATGTCAAAGTCAATATTATTATTACTACTAAATCCTAAACAAGGGACCTCTGTCATACTAGTTATGACAGTGTCATATAATAAATTAAATGCTAAATAATAATTCAATACTGCAAGTTGTCTTTTACAATAGTTAGCACGAAAAAGAAAGACAATCTTTTGTCTGCCTAAAGTCAGAAATAAATATATTTATGTCAAGATAAATATTATTGTCATATTGACCTGATATACTAAACATAAATTGATTCAGTCTATGTTTGAAGATGTTACGCCCTTTTGAAGATGGAACTATATAAGGAAATGCACAAGTTACAACTTTTTTACACCAAGTTTGTTCAATGAATCTAAACAGTTAATTAGGTCTACTTGTTTAACCCTTTTGCTATTTCTATTTACCACCAACAAAATAATTGTACAGCATTTGCTAAAACTACCATTGATAATGTGTTGTACCAGTTGTTTGTACGAAGCACCGGGCATACAGATGTTAACCACCCCTTGATTCAAACACTCATCCAGCATTATCGCACCTAAGCCTAGCATTCTCTTATCAGAGAAAATATGTTATGTGGTTTTCAGCTTCCAGTTTTAGTGCAGGAGATATGGGTTCGCTACAGTCCACGGCAGATCTGGTTGATGAAGCAGGCCTACTCAAGTAGGTTTTTGGAATAGATGACGCTGGAGAGAGCTGCTGTTCACTTGATGACTCCTTAGGCAGTTGTGAATGGGCCATACACTCCAAGGATATATACTTGGAGTGTATGGCCATGTTAATTTCAGTCTCATTAATATAATGTTGACCCAAGCCAAGAAATAACCACAGACTATTCACACCCAGTTTATACTCGAGTAAGATAACAATTCTTTCAGGGGTCAAAGCATTATCTATTTTATACAACAATTCTGGAGAATTTGAATTTGCCATTTGAGCAATTTAACAACCATGTAAAAATATACAAAAAGGGACAGGTACTACAATATCCAAGATTAGATGGATGACAAGAGTGCTTGGTGATAATGTAAGTAAATGTTGAGAAAGTATGATTGTCAGATATCCTCCCAGCTCATGTCACCAATCTGTTTTCTTTTTGTTATTTTCTCGCTTCTGTTTTTTTCTACCAAAATTAAATTCAAGTGAATCTTATATACTATTGTATTTCTTTGATCTAAACCCTTCAGTAAGTGTGTCATAGGAACTTAAAAAACAACAACAACCTCATCAATAACGCACCTCTTTATCACATGTGGGTAGCATAGGCTGCAGCAGTCGGTACGAGTCCAGCACTTGCTCTCTGAAGCGCACCGATCGCTTCAAGTATATAACACACTCCCAGCAGAGTCTTGGAAGCATTAATATTTTTGCATCTTCCTCCAACTGCAACAGAGTACATTATTATGGCTAGTATTTTATCGCACATCAAAAATACTGATTTTCACAGCAAAAAAGGACCAGCAAAAACACTTTTTATGGGCCTCTCCACTGACACAACAGTGCAGGCCTGCTTTCCAATTTGGTGTGACATGTTTCATTGAGTTTCTTGTACTTGACACCCGCCCCGCTCCTGTCCCACCCGTGGTTTGCTTAGACTTTAAAGCAATTAGACTTTTAAAGTAGACAGAAACATTTCAGGTTAATTATAGGTTGCAGAATATTATAATTAATTATTATAACCACCTGTGTCTCAGTGAGGATGTTCATGTAGTACTGCTTCATTGTGTCGTCATCGAGCATGTGTGTAGCGCGTGTCGCACTCAGACAAGCCGTGCACAGTTGATGCACATCGAGAGAATCCACTTCCACAAACTCATAATCAATCATCTCCTCTTTGACTTCGGCAGCAAGAAGTTCGGCTGTTTGATGATCATCCATTTTCGAAGATGCCTGGTAATGTAGGTACCCCAGAGTAGCGGTTTACTCCAAATAAGCGCTTACAACGCACAACACGACACAGACGGTACTCTGTGAAACAGACTGAGCGTTATTTTACAAAATAGTTCAAGTGCAAGAGAATAACATCACCATTATTCATTCAATAGGTAACGTTTTTTTTTACCCTATCTAAACCCATAGATAAAAAAGTATTGTCTAAACCTACCACCACAGAACAATTTTTACTCTAGGGAGCCTACCACCTTTCTGTTGGCTGCTAAATCCCGAGCACAGTGCATAGAGTATGTACATTATTAGTCTTATGCCGAGGCTACCATACGAAAACAGCCGGATTGCCAGATTTTTACCCAAAATTGACGACCTTCAAGCTGTAATCCTCACCATTGAAACCTTCATTGAAATGAAATTTGACAATGCTAAAAAATAGTCCAGAAATAGTCCTAAATAGTCCACCAAGCAAGAAAATTAGTCCACTTACAGTTCCGAAGTTATAGCTATAGGTTGGTGAGGATTACAGCTTGACGTCAAGCTGTAATCCTCATCTCTCGTGCAAGCACACGGAAGGGCCTATCGACTTGGCTTAGGTTTAAAAAATACTCCAGAAATAGTACACACGACATGCCTAATTTCAGAAATAGTCCTTCAACGATTCCAGAGTTATTAAGACATCTTGGTGAGGATTACAGCTTGAAAATTTGATAACATCAAATATCTCCGGACCACCTACGACTTTCAGTTTGATATTTTTGCCAAAAAACAGTCCAGAAATAGTCCACCAAAACAATAATAATTTCCACCTGGTTTACTTTGAAGAACTGCATTAAAAATGCAATGTTTAATTTACCATACATTTAATAAATCTACCGTCGTGTACAAAATAATAATGGGGTAAACCCTAATAAACCGGTTTATACCAATTGAGCTCCATGGTCTAGAGGTTTCATACTCGGTTCTCACGCAGGAGATGCGTGTTCGAATCCGGTGCTGACCAAATACTATTGAGACAAGTAATTTAACCAATGTACTTTATGCAGACGTTCTTACGGTGATGGAAAACATCGTTATGCAACCTTTTATCTCCATAGCTGCGGCGATGGGCTAGCCCCCTGATGTAGGTATATAACTGCCTACCTTGCTACAGAGGTACAACAATATGAGGTTACAATTTTATCACCCCACTGCGCCAGACCGTCTGCGCTATACGACAACCAGTGTTGGATTTAGGTGCGATGAAAAGGATAGCACAAAAATACAAAAGGACAGCATTTTGTAAAAAAGTATAGTACGCTCTAATACTAATTTAAAAATGATGAACATATTTAAAATCAACATCAGTTATTCGGAATTTTCATGACTTTACTGCCACTTTCCATAATAATTGAACTATACTGACTACTCATTGGGTTAGAGATCTAGCAATTAAACTTACTTTATTTTGACTGTTTTTTTTTTAATATGATAAGAAATCATAATTAAAAAGTCCATTACATGGGATTTATATATAGGCTGTAAAATAAAAGTGTTGTCAAATTAGGGTTTGTTAGAAACCTCATTCTGAACAATTTTCACTAAAAAACCGTTTTTATCAGAGTCAGACTCAAACTCAATTTTTTTAATGAATATATATAAAAAAAAATCTTATTCAACGTCAAAATTATACTTACTTATAACTACAAGTCATTTTTTATATATAAAAAAGACTAACCGTTTCGGAAGGTGGGCCTCGGGGTTAAGAAGAAACGGCAAGAAACTACCCCATACCTTCTTTTTTTTTAAAGTGACTTTACAAAAGGTACTGATTTCGGTCTAACGAAATTCGCCGGCGAGTGATAGACTTGATCCATCGCCCCTCGTCGAATTTCTGTGCGTTGAGATGGTATGAACCATGCATTTTTGTCATCTATTCCTTAATACTATAATAGGACTTTCTTATGAGCTCATTTTTAACATAGTTTTTTAACCTCTTTTCAGGAAGGATCAATGATTCTTGTGGTATTATATTTTAGAAGCGAATACAGTGCCCCCTGAATGATGTGCCTACTTTACTTAGTCTACATAATGGTAGTGCTAACCTATTTCTATTTATAGTGTTAATTGTATGGCTATCACCTACAATTTTAAATAAAGCTATGTTTTTTCTTAAATGCATGATATTCTCGTATTTAAATTGACAAGTAAGCGTAAGTATATTAATTTCTTTGAATTTTTCTCTTAACCGCGTCGAATCCGGGCCGCCCCGGCGTGAAACAGCTAGGATCCGCGGCATATTTTATCAAGTGATTCTGTTGGAATGGTAACTCTTAGAACTATACGAATTGTAGATCTGAGTAGCTAATGAAACCCTCTTTTAGTTTATGCGAAAAAAATGACACTGTGACCTTAGTTTATTTTTGTACCGACATGAGAATCCCGACTTCTATGAAAATGTTCCCTCTCGACACAAATCTAGCCGACATGAGAAAAACATCAACAAATATACATGTTGTTTGATAACTACGTAATCTACACAAGATAACCTTTTCAAAACAATAAAAACATTAGTGTGTTCTTATAGAAATAATTCAATATTTCAATATTCAATAATTCAACAATTCAATTCATTCGCGCGCGAGAAAAAGTGATTTTGTTTTTTCCAATCAGAATATTTTTTTCAACGAAAGACCGCAGACAAATATCTTCATGGTAGAGTTTGACTAATGCCGCATTTATACTTGCCAAGCATGCCAACATTATGCACTAAAATTGTACCAAAATACCGGTTTGTAAACACAGCGTCACCCGCGCATCAATAGCTGCGCGTGGTAACCAACGGTATTTTGACTTTGCAGCTATTGATGCGTTCGGATACTGAGAGGTTAATGATTCTCTAGCATCTAATTGATATATCGCCCTGATCGCTCTTTTTTGTGAAACAAATATCGTATTTATGTCTGCTGCTCTCCCCCAGAGCAGTATTCCATAAGACATAATACTGTGAAAATAACTAAAGTAAACCAATCTGGCAGTTTCAACATCTGTAAGATATCTGATTTGTCTGACCGCAAAAGCGGCTGAGCTAAGTCTTCGCGCGGGATTAGTTATGTGAGGACCCCATTGAAGTTTCGAATCTATAGTGATTCCAAGAAAGATTGTGTCCTCAACGAGGTCCAATCTTTCAGATCCTAGTCTTACACCGCTTTCAACCTGTCATACATTAGGAAAACAAAATTTGATACATTTAGTCTTCTTTGAGTTTAATAACAGGTTGTTTACATTGAACCAACTCATCACATGAGAGAGTGTACTATTTGCGTCGTCTAGAATTTCTTCTTCAGAGCAATTTGACTTTGACTTTGACAAGAAATAGGTATATGGTCGCAAAAGAAAAAACATCTTGGGTCTCCCATAGTAACATGTAATCAGCTGATCGGTAAATGTAATGAGGGTGATTTTTTTCATTTGCGACCTTATGTTTCTGGGTAAAAATGTTCATAATGATGGGTACTATAGTTCCTGAGCCGGGCGTAACTTTATAAAACAACAGCCTGTATATTCATTTTTGGAAGAGGTTAAAAATAAAGTTGGTCTGAAGATGTTTCATGGCGAAACTATGATGTCCCTACATATATATTGAAATTTGACTAGACCCTTATGTATACTTTCATATTCATATTCATATTCTTTATTGCACAGAAAACATAGATAAACAGACAGTTACAATAAATTTTATAGGCAAAGGCGAGCTTGTCTCTAAAAAGAGATTTTTTTCATGATTTCATAATTCTTTATTGCACAAAGATAAATAAAAAGTTACATTTGTTGAAAACATATGTACAAAGGCGAGCTTATCTCTAAAAAGAGATTTATTCCAGCAAACCAAGGCATGATAGGAAAAATTACCAAGAAAGGCTAGGCAGTGCACAATATCAAATAACTTATCTATAATAAATAATAAATAAATAAATTGAATATCTATAAAATATGTAAAATAAAATATCTATATACCAAACTACTAAATAAGTACCAATAGATACATAAACCTGTACATATAGTAATAATATACATACTATAACTACTATCATGAAAGAGAGAGGAAGTGCTCTTTTACCCGGTTTTTGAAAGAGAAAAGAGTGGGACTGTCTCTTATCTTGCAAGGAAGTGCGTTCCACAGTCGGACCACCTGTGGAACGCACTTCCGCCAGATTTCGTTCAGCAAACCTAGGCAAGACAGGAGTGTTTATGAAAAAGGACAGTCCTAGTGCGCAATAAAACTGTATACATACGTACGAAAATTACTTTTAAAATATAAATAAAATATACCTAATAAAAATATATATATATCTCAACTATATAAAATACACTAGATAGCATGCAATTATATAAACTACAAAATATCATACATTTACTTACATAAATATGATACCGATTACGGAAGAGAAAGGAAATACGCTTTCAATATTTTCTTAAAAGTGAAAATTGAGGGACTATCCCTAATAGTGCAGGGAAGTGCGTTCCACAGTCGGATTACCCTTAACCTAACAGAGTGTTTGTAGGCGGCAGTGTTATGCCGAGGAGTTGACAGGAGAGACACCGTGTGGGATCTCCGATTACTATCCCTGGGGAAAAGAAACTCAAAACGTTCTCGAAGATATGTGGGGTAGGGTAGGTGGGGTATTTCGCAAAATATTGAATAGATAAGAGAGAATGTGCATATCACGGCGAAGACGGGTCGGAAGCCATCCCAGCTCCTTGCGATACTGGGAGACATGGTCGTACATGCGCAGCCCGTAGACAAACCGAATCCCAAGGTTTTGAAGTCGCTCGAGTTTATTCAGTTGTTCTTCGTTCGCACTGACCCAACAAGCATCCGCGTAGTCTATTAAAGGTAGTAGAAGGGACTGAACAAGGGTGATTTTAGTCTGCCGCGGCAGGAAGTACTGCGATCTCCGTAGGGAGTAAAATGACGCAAAGACTCGTCTGCTGACCTCACAAACATGGGGCGACCAGGACAGCAAGTTATCAAATATAACCCCAAGATTCTTAGCTTTCTCGCTCTAAGTGATTATCGTACCATCATACATCACAGGATCGACGGGGATATTTTGTATTGTGTTAATTGAGTGCCGTGTACCCATAATCATGGCTTGAGATTTTGCCGGGTTGACAAGCAGCCCATATGAAATTGCCCATTTACTGATGTTATCTAGGTCAGCATTTAACGCCTCTACGGTCAGATTTACATCACTAAGAGAGAAGTCAAAGTCAAAGTCAAAGTCAAAGTCAAAGTCAAAGTACTTTATTACTGTAGATATTTACATATACTTAGCAAACGTCATTTTTTGCCTCTTCTCTAAATTTGGACCACTGTGGGAGAAGAAGGGCGTAGAAACTCCCACACATTGATTTTTAGATCTCTTTAAAAAATAGGTTGTGCTTAACTAATACAAATATGAAAAATTTAATTGTTATGATTAATAAGCAGGAATAAATAATTACAAAACTATTAACAGCAAGGTATGTGTTGAGCCAGATTAACCCCATACAGACCTGTCATTTAAGTAATCTTGAACATTGTAATATCCCTTTTTCGACAAAGTCGCTTAAACATGCTTTTTAGGGTTCCGTACCCAACGGGTAAGAACGGAACCCTATTACTAAGACTTCGCTGTCCGTCCGTCTGTCACCAGGCTGTATCTCAAGAACCTAGCTAGCTAGAGAGTTGAAATTTTCACAGATTATGTATTTCTGTTGCCGCTGTAACAACAAATACTAAAAAACAGGATAAAGAAATATTTAAGGGGGCTCCCATACAACAATTCTTTCAATACCACATACAAACATATGGATGCACCTGGTTACGTACATGGTGTGTGAAAGTAACCGCACCAATAACTTTGTAAACAATATTTTGCTGTGTAAAATCCAAACTATTCACTCCACACCATCGCTTCCATTGAACGGTGGTACGGAACCCTTCGTGCGCGATTAAGACTCGCACTTGACCGGTTTTTAAATTGCTCAAATGGCAATTTCAAAATCTCCAGAGGTATCCTATTGTAGTAGAGAATGCACTGACCCTTGAAAGAATTGCCAACCTTCGCGAATCTAAAACGGGGCGCACATAGTCTGTGATTATTTATTAGGTTAACATTACAGCTATCGCTAAGTTTGGAAAATGTTGTAAGGTTCTTGCGTACATACATTATATTTTCGAAAATAAATTGACTAGCTACTGTTAGTATGTCAATTTCTTTAAAAAGCTCTCTTAAGGAGTCTGTTCGTTTTAAATTATAAATTGCTCGAATAGCTCTATTCTGTAAAATAAAAATAGTTTGAATATCCGCTGCTTTCCCCCACAACAAGATACCATAGGACATCACACTATGAAAGTAACTAAAATATACTAGCCTAGATGTAGCCACATCCGTGCTTTGTCTGATGTTCTAACAGCGTAAGCCGCAGAACTTAATTTACCAGCCAATTTATCTATGTGGGGTCCCCACTGCAATTTGCTATCAATGGTTATTCCAAGAAACTTCGTATCATTTACTAATTCTAACGTGCTGTTGTCTAACACTAAACTGGTCTCAATTTGCCTGACATTTGGAAGTGAGAATTTGATACACTTGGTTTTACCAGCGTTTAACAATAAATGATTAACTGTGAACCAATTCAAGGTTAAAGACAACACACCATTAACATCATCAAAATCTCCTTTTTGTCTTTCAATTTTGAAGACCATTGAAGTATCATCAGCAAACAACACTATGTCAGTTAATTTCTCCACCATGAAAGGCAGATCATTAATATATACCAGCAATAAGAAATGGCCTAATATGGAACCTTGTGGAACGCCAATTTTAACACCCGATCCATCAAATTTTACGCCGTTAACTTCTGCCTTTTGAATTCTATTGCATAGGTATGATCTTAGTAGATCCAAGGCTTTATTTCTAACTCCGTAATGATTTAATTTAATTAATACCGTATTATGATCAATACAATCAAACGCCTTCGACAGGTCGCAAAAAACTCCGATAGCATCCTGTGCGTCCTCCCATGCAGAATAAATATGAGATATAATTGGAGGTCATCTGCGTAGAGATGATAAGAAGAAGTAAGAACGTCAGAGATGGAGTTAATGAATACTGAGAAGAGAAGAGGAGAAAGGATGCCACCCTGCGGAACACCCGCGGAGAGATTACACCAGTTCGTTGAGATCTCCTCAGACTTAATGCGCTGCTGGCGGTCTCTCAGGTAGGAGTCAAAGCAGAGAGCCGAGTGCGAGGAGACTCTGAGCGATTTTAGAATTTCAACCAGGATATCGAAATCGACGCAGTTGAACGCGCTACTGAAATCAAGCAGTGTGAGAACCGTAAGCTGCTTCTGATCCATGGCTAATTGAATGTCATCGGTGACTTTAAGCAATGCCCTGGTAGTACTGTGACCCGGCCTGAAACCTGATTGATATGGATTTAATATGTTTCTAGAGGAAAGGTATGAGGAGAGCTGACAGTGAACAATTGATTCTAGGACTTTGGAAAGGATAGGCAGAATAGATATGGCACGAAAATCATTAAAGGAGACGGGATTGGACGATTTAGGTAGGGGAATCACAAGTGCCTTTTTCCACTGAGAGGGGAAGCAACATTGTTCAAGCGATACATTAAATATGTGGGTAATGATCGGTAACAGCTCCTCAATGATACAGGTTATCATCTGAGAACAGATCTTGTCCTCACCAATGGCTTTCGACGAGATCGCTAAGATTTCCCTCCTTACTGCGCCGATTCCGACGCGGTTGAAGTTGAAGGGTGAGTTGTGGGCTGCGGTCTTGGACTGTAGGTTACGAAGGGTAGCTTCCTTGACGAGGGGGTCCATCACGACTGGGGGATTAGCAAAATAATTTTTGAGACCGTTGAGGTTGACATTTCCAGCAGCCAAGTCCTGGGACTTACCTACACCAAGAGTCTTCAAGAATTTCCAAACCTGTGCTGGAGTATAGCTCTCGATACACTCGTAGATATGACGACGTTTGGCATCACGACACAGACGAGTGCAACGATTGCGGAGGCGTTTGAAAAATAAAAGATTCTCGTCGGTCGGATCCACCTTATATCTACTCTTGGCACGGTTTCTCTTGGCCATCAGGCTCTTGGTGGTGTCAGTAAGCCACGGCGCAGGCTTAACCTTAACCCTCTTGACCGGAGCGTGCTTATCAAACAAGCTCAGGACAACAGAGTTAAAGTTTTGGACTTTGTCTTTAACGGTCTCGCTACCAACAACAGAGGACCAGTCGACAGAGGCGGCATCTGATTTAAAGGAGTTAAGATCCATGCCCTTGAAGCTACGTATGTCAAGGAATTTAGCTGCACGCTTGGGAGGCCTTAACTTGAATGAGAGGTAAATCAAATCGTGATAGGAGAAGGGGGCGTTAAGTTGGCCATGCACAGCAACCTTGGATAAGTTAGAAGTAATCATCAGATCTAGAAGAGAGGCAGTGAAGTGTGGTTGAAAGTGGGTGGCACCCAGGGAAAGGATGTGTAAGTTTAATGAACTTACAAGAGATTTGAGCTTTGCTGAGCGAACTTATTTTTGAGAAGGCAAGTTTTAAAGTCGCCGAGAATCAGGGTGTCGCTATAAAGAGGAGTCAGATCATTGAGAAGGGTTTAAAATGAGTTAAAATAGTCATTGCGAAGAGAGGGGCTATAATAGACACCCAGGAGGACTTTATTGTGACGCAAGCACATCTCCAAAAACAAGTGTTCAGCGGTACCAGAGTACAGGCTTGGCGACTGGCTGATGACTTTGCATGGAATATCGGCACGTAGGTATATAGCTACACCGCCATCAGCCTTGACCGTCCTATCATTCCGGTAGAGACTAAACCCTGGCAAAGCATACATGGCAGAAGGAAGTGATGATTTGAGAAAAGATTCCGAAACAAGAATACCATGTATGTTCTGATCGCTAAAAGTAACAAGGAGGTCAGCATAGCTGGTGTGAATGCTTTGTGCATTAATATGCACAACGTTAAAGTTTGTACCCAGGTTTGAAAACACCCTCTTCAAGTTGTAGGGCAGCGAGTCATCCGCTGATGACGACCCATCACTTACCGCACTAACGGAAACATCACTATCAGAGCAAGAGAAGTAGCTATCATCAAAGTTGTAGGTATCCGTAAACTAGATAATATAATAAATATAAATACAGAAATAAATACGTAAATGAAATTAACCTAAAAGTTGATACCAAAAAATCAGATAATTTAGCCTGAACCCAATACACTGGGTTTGCTGGGAAAGAAATTGGACAAATTAACTAAAACAAACTTACAAACATTGAAGTGAAAAACACAAGCTGGTCATACAATAAGAAGTAAAATAAACGGAACACAAAACTTAATTTACATTTATAGACAAAACGAACACGCCCAGCATTCCAACAATACACCATCGCTACTGCAACCATTAGGCCGTGGCAGCACAACGTTGGATAAACGTTGGAATGTCGGGAACTTGCTTGACACATCGAGAGAATATATTTGTTTGTTCGAAAAACTTGACTTGACGAGAAACTAATTGCAAAACAAAACAAAAGGCGACAACACGATGAAATAAAACAATATGGTTGAGTACGAGATGTTACTTCTTGGTTCCCGCTGGACCAGCGCGCCTGGTGCTGGGTTGACGCTTGCCATGGGCAGGCCCCGAAGAAGCCGTAACAGCACCTGTAGCAACCGCAGCCGGTTTCCGTGCAGGGATGTTAGCCGGTCCGGCCCTAGGCAGAGCAGAAGGGGGGAACTTGGCGGTGTGAACCAGGAGCTCCGACATACGCTCCAACTTCTGTCTGGATTTTTCAGGAAGCACCAAAACGATTCTGCCCTCATTTGTCCAGCAATTTGGCATACCAAAGTGTTTTCTCGCAGCCACAAACACCTCGTACCTGGATTTTGTAAGAAACTCGGATATAGTTATTCCAGTTCCCTTCAATGCTGTCTTGCCTTTCCAGGCCTCTGATCGTGCACTGATGTTTGATAACCTCACCAGCAAAGGACGGGGATTAGAAGGCTTTGTAGTAGTCTATGCACTACACTGATGTTGGACACACACCCAGGGGACAACTTCATTTTGTTGGATAATACTACCCTCACTAAGTCATCGGCCTGTTCCTTCTCTTCTTCGGGGACTCCATGAAGAAGGAGCTCCTTACGTCTGGACGCCATCTCAAGTCGGTCCTGGCCAGCAAGCAGCAACTCCATCTGAGAGCGCAGCAAGTCAAGGCAATTCCAAGTAAATGCCTTGAACTCAACAAACTCACATGCGATGATGTTGAAATCGAGTTGGCTGCTGGACGAGGACATGGTGGCAGCTTCCCGAAGCTCCTTCTCATATTGAGACATCCTTGAGTTAAAAGTGATGGCAATCTTCTCCATGTTATTGTTTAACTTTGTGTAGAGGTCCATAGTTAAGTGAAGTTTGATTTCCAGGTTTTTTTGCAAGATTATGTATGATTACCCAGTGTTGTTGGGGGTCCAGGCCTAGTTTTATAATATAATTATTGACATTAATGTATTAAGAATTATTAAAATGAATTTAAAATTGGGAGTTAATTTTTATAATGTTCCTTGTTAGGCTACCCTCCAAAAAAAAAAACAAAAAAAAAGTATACTTATACTTGGGAGGTGCCAATTATTTAGAGATTAACTCTTAATTAAATACCTGAAATTGATATGATTAAGGCTGTAATTAATCGAACAATGTTTGATGTTATGTGATGATTATACCAATGAACTGTGATTATTGTGATTAAAACTAAGTTATATATATAAATGTGATATAAGTCTTTACAGCTGTTTTTTTTTTCAAATTATGTTTTGTGAGTACAGAAGCTAGCATGTTATCCTTTACTCATTGATTGTCAGTTCTTAACACTTTCCTCCATTGCAATGATGTCGTTATTGCAATTGTCATGTACTGATTGACATGATTTTTAAACACTCATGCCTTAATTTCCACCGAAAAATGCTTTAAGAAGTCTTTAAAATTTCGGCAAAATTGTATTTCGACGAAATTTTCCAGCGCGTTCATGATATTAATTCCGCCATTGTTGTTTACATCTTAGCTCAACTATATAAACATATAATATAAATATCATAGCTACAACCGGGGCTCGAAGACCCGTTCAAAATCCAAATCGCTGTCACGCACTTATGTACAACAAAAACTCATTTAAGTTTCAGTCTTCTAAGGGCTTTCAACAGATTAATTAATTTAACTCTATTTAGAATAGAGTTAAATTAATTAATTAAATCAGAATAAAATAATTAAATCAAACACAACTTAAGCATAACAAGCAAAAGGCAAGTGACGTAGTCAAGCAGGCCAAGCTTAATGCCTGTCAGCCAGGTTCCCCCTAACCTAGCCGTGTTTTATTGAGGTTGTATTCAAACTGTATTTAGCGGTTATCAAAAGTCTGGTGTAAGTCCGGCTAAATGGAAGAACATAAAATTTAAGCGTCGTGAATGTGAGGGACAGAGCTATGCGCTATATATAGCTCTGTAACTCACTTTCCTACAATATTACACTACCGTTAGTTTTCAGAGATTAAAAACAGGCCCTTCGATTGAATTAACCGGTATAAACCGGTTTATTAGGGTTTACCCCATTTTTATTTTGTACACGACTGTACATGTATTGAAATATATGGGAAATTAAACAAAGTATTTTAATGCACTTCTTCAAAGTGAACCAGGTGGAAATCATTATTGTTTCGGTGGACTATTTTTGGACTATTTTTTGGCTCAAATTTCAAACTGAAAGTCGTAGGCGTTCCGATGATATTTGATGATATCAAATGTTCAAGCCGTAATCCTCACCAAGATGTCTGAATAACGCTGGAATCGTTGAAGTACAATTTTGAAATTAGGCATGTCGTGTGGACTATTTCTGGACAAATTTTTGAAACCTAAACCAAGTCGATAGGCCCTTCTGTTTGCTTGCACGAGAGATGAGGTCACCAACCTATAGCAATAACTTCGGAACTATAAGAGGACTATTTTTCTTTCTTTGTGGACTATTTAGGACTATTTCTGGACTATTTTTAGCAGTGCCACATTTCATTTTCATGAAGGTTTCAACGGTGAGGATTACAGCTTCAACGTCGTCAAAATTGCCGATACCGTACCTACAGTGTCATCATATCAATTCACATAGATAACCATTTGTCAATTCATGTCATGATTTTGACAATAAAATTCAGTGACGTCACTTCTGCTGCTGGTTGTTTAAAAACACGTTCCGTTGCATTTGTATATATTTGTATATATTTATTGCACATAAAACGACATAATATATAATAAAACAGAAGAACATCTACAAAGGCATGCTTATCTCTAAATAGAGATCTCTTCCAGCAAACCCAAGGTTGATATGAATAATTTAATATACAGGATAGATCTATGTGCACTGATAAGATATATTCATACTTATATTACTGAACTATAGAACGAACTGCTAGATACATACACAAGTACATAAATATTGTATAAAAATATAAAGACACATAAATAAACTAATATATACAAAGCTCAAATCTAGGATAGAGAAAGACAATGCTCCTTCAAACGATTCTTGAAGACGGGGAGAGACGGACTATCTCTGATAGTGCAGGGAAATGAGTTCCAAAGAGTGATCGCCCGCAATCGAAAACAATGCTTTTATGCGACAGTATTGTGATGAGGTACAGAGAGCAGGGAAGCCGTGTGAGTTCTACGTGGACGAGCCGAAGGGAGAAATTGAAAAAGCTCACGGAGAAAGCTAGGTTATCGAGGGTCGGTTAAGATGATCCCTGGGGAAAAGAAACTCAAAACGTTCTCGAAGATATGTGGGGTAGCGGGGATTTCGCAAAATATTGAATAGATAAGAGAGAATGTGCATATCACGGCGAAGACGAATCGGCAGCCATTTTAACTCCTTGCGATACTGCGAGACGTGGTCGAACCTGCGCAGTCCGAAGATAAACCGAATCCCGAGATTTTGAAGTCGCTAGAGTCTGTTCAGTTGTTCTTCGTTGGTGCTAGCGCAACAAACATCGGTATAATCAATCAAGGGGAGAAGAAGAGATTGAGCAAGCGTAATTTTTGTTTGATGGGCCAGAAAGTTCTGAAGCCGTCTTAGTGAGTGAAAGGTGGCAAAGAAGCGCCGACTGACCTGGCTGACGTGGTTAGTCCAGGAGAGTTGTTTATCAAACATGATGTACGAGACAGAAGAAAAGGCTTTGGTGCAATTTTTACACGTTTATTTTAATTTTAGTATTTTTACAGACACCTTATGTTGGCGCCATCATTCTTCCACACTTTTCGTCCATAGACTACTACCAACTCAATACTATTACGTTCCGATAACCTAAATATCTGTGTTGGTATTAAACATATTGGGGCCCAGACTAAAATATACATTTTTGGTCCTCATAATTTACTTATCTAAACTCTAATACGATTTTAACAATGTAAATGCATAAATCCTCATGGATTTTTAACTAATGAGATCTTTTCTCCTAGGTTTATGAACTTATTTTTATCTTAACATTATTTATGAAAATGTGACACGTTATCTAACTTTCCTTTTAATAAAGATGGAGAAACATTTTCTGTTGTTTTTTAAGTGCTTACTATTTTAAACAGGTAGCTAACTTAACATAATATATTTAACCTTAATAACTAAAAAATATGACAATTATATTAATTATCAAGTGGTAGAGGGCACACCTTCATTATACTTGTAGTTATTATAGTACCTTTAGAGGTTTTTACATCTAAGGCACGTACTTTACCGTCCTTGCCTGGCATAACAGCAAGAATTCGCCCTATAGGCCAGTGCAATGGGGACACATTATCACTTTTTATTAACACCATGGTTCCTATTTGAAGGTTTGGTTGGACACCTTTCCATTTGGGTCTGCTTTGCAACATAACTAAATATTGTTTGTGCCATTGATGCCAAAATGTTTGCTGCATTTTCACACATTGCTTCCAAAAGGAAAGTTTTCCAACATTTTCACCGATGAGATTTAACTCTGGATAGGCAGTTAGTGTAGAACCGGTCAAGAAGTGAGCGGGTGATAGATAAGACATGTCCTCGTGATCCGCTGACATAGGGGTCAGTGGCCTGGAATTTAGAATTCCTTCTATTTGCACCAAGACGGTATAGAGTTCTTCATAGGTAAGGACAGTCTGGCCAATCACACGCTTGATGTGATATTTAACACTCTTTATTCCCGCCTCCCACAAACCACCAAACACTGGTGAATAAGCTGGAATAAAGTGAAATGATATTCTTTCTGCATTGCAAAAGTCATGCACCATATCTTGGTGGCTCGTGGAATTCTGCAATTCATACAACTCATTTAACACGTTACTTGCCCCTTTGTAGTAGGCAGCATTATCACAATAAATTTTTGATGGTTTATTTCTACGAGCTATAAATCTTTTTAAACAGCCTAAGAAAGTGTTGGTTGTCATATCAGATGCCAATTCAATGTGTATGGCTTTAGTAACAAAACACACGAAAATCAATAGTGATGATCAAAAGTGAATCAATAGGTATGCCTTTGTGATAACAGGTTTTCGTATTCTAGTTTGTTTTACATTGAAAGGCCCTCCATAATCAGTACCAATTATTTGAAATGGTCGTGTTACATTCACACGATCAGATGGTAGAGAACCCATAAGTTGAGTTGTAGCCTTTGCTTTAAGTTTAAAACAAATTATACATTTGTGTATGACTGACTTTATTTCTCTGCTGGCATTAATAATCCAATATTGTTCATTTAGACTGCAAAATACCAACTTCTGCCCTGCATGCTGGAGCCGCAAATGCTCATTGTGAATAATTCGCTTTGTGATGTTAGAACCCTTCGCTAGTATAATTGGGTGTCGCTGAGAGAACAACAGATTGGCATTCTGTAGTCGCCCTCCTGTTCGTAGCAAACAACTGGAATCAAGAAATGGGTTTAAGTTGTTCAAGCTTGTTTTTATATTACACAAATTACTATGTTCTTTTAATTGCTTGATCTCAGCTTGAAAATGTCTCTCTTGGTCAATTCTAATAATGGCATGCAAAGCAGACGTCAATTCTTTTGGGCACAATTTCCCTTGAATTTTAGTATTTTCCTTTTTGCAATTATTAATAAATCTTTTGACGTACGAAATTATTCGTACCAGTTTTTCAATATTGGAATATTTATCCAGCACAGTAGTCAGATCATTTACCTTAATATTGGTATTACATGCTTGTGTTACAATCTTTAATTCAGGAACATTGCTTGTTTTTATTTTTTCTACATTTTTACCGGAGTACTTGCAATGTGCATATTCAGCACTTTGCAAATACTCAGGTCCGTGAAACCACAGTTTTCCTACATCTGTCTCCAACAGTTTTGGGGACATTCCGCGCGACAAAACATCCGCTGGATTCTCATTAGACCTTACATAATTCCATTGGAATTGCCCTGCCAATTGATTAATCTTCTCTACTCTATTGGCTACATAAACACTCAGCCTAACTGGAGCAATATCCAACCAAGCCAGGACAATTTGTGAATCCAGGTATAAAAATGTTTTTACAACATATTTTACGGACAGCGTGTCATGTACCTTTTTTGATAACATGGCCAATAGTAATGCGCTATTAAGTTCAAGACGCGGTGTAGTCAGTTCTTTGTTTTTCGGATTAATACGTGATCTGGAGCACAAGAGGTTCACCTTAACTACATTGTCTGAGCTGATAGTCCTCAAATATAGGCAGCAACCGTACGCCATATTTGAGGCATCCGCATAACCGACAAGTTCTAATAAGTTGGATGATTGATCATTGATGTTTCGAGGAACCGATACACAAGCCATTTTTACCAACTCATTGGCAAATTCAACCCACTGCTTATTGAGATCATCTGGAAGATTATCATCCCATTTAATATCCGCAAACCACACCTGTTGCATTAAGTACTTTGCCTGAACCAACAAGGGACCAACAAGACCTAGAGGATCAAAGAATTTGCTTATAAAGCTCAGCATTTGTCTTTTAGTATACACCTTTAACACTTCCGTTTCAGGACATTTCATATTCAGTGTGTCGCAAGCTACATCATAGGTAAGCCCTAATGTTTTTATGCACATACTATTTTTATCAAAATCGATGCTACCAAACGTCGAATACTTTAAAACTGATGCAGCTAGTGGATACTTATCCCTGTATATCTGAGCAAGCTCTATTAAACAACGAGTAGCAAGGAATGCCGAACTTTTGACTCCATATGTGACTGTTCTCAATTGCAAACATTTTACTGGATCATGGGTTGAATCACGCCATAATATATTTTGTAAGCAACAAAATTCCTCCTGCAAGAGTATTCCGCGATACATAGCCTTGATGTCACATAACAAGACAAATTTATATGTTCGAAACGACGTTAATATATCAAACAGGTCGCTTTGTACGACCGGGCCGTTCAGTAACACGTCATTCAAGCATAAACCATTTTTGGTTTTCATGCTCGCATCAAACACCGCGCGTACCGGTGTAGTTTTACTATTTAGGTTAAAAACCGGATGATGCGGAATAAAGTATACTTTACCGTCATCTAAATTATATTTTTGGATATCATAAAGCCTTGCATGTCCTTGATCAATATAATCATGAATAAATTCTTTGTATTGCTTGGCCAATTTTTTATCTCTGTCGAAACGCCTTTCAAGGTTGTAAAACCTTTGCAATGCACAGGAAATGGAATCCCCCAGCTGCACCTTTTCTATATCAAGCTTTAGAGGTAAGCCCACAGAAAACTTTCTATTCCGTAACTGAACAGATTCCTGAAAACATTGTTCAGCTAATTGATGCTCACTACTGCCCTCTTTGTAGACAGTGGGTACCTTTTCACATTCCCATAGTTTGGAAATGTTTTTGCTTATTTCGCGCACCTGGGGATCTTGTTCTTTTATATTGTGTGGAATTTTATCTATTAATTTATTAATTGTGTTACCTTTTACATGAACGCACAAGTTGGTAGCGTATACCTTGCCAGCTGATACGGGCAGACTTCCCGCGACAATGTATCCGAAGGTGGTGTTAATAAGATATGGGCCGGACGGCGTGGCTGGCAGGGACTCGCGCTGCAAGACCTGGAAAAATATGTCACATCCCAATAACATATCTATTCCACCAACCTTGTTGAAATTTATGTCCGCTAATTGTATGTGAGGCGGAATATTGAATTTTTTCAATTCGAAGCTTTGCTGAGGCAAGTTGCATGTAATTTGCTTGACCACACAACATGAGATTTCTGTAGAGAAATCATTCACTGAAGAATGAATGGTAACCTTTGTTTGTTTTGAAACTTTGTGAGGGTCTTCCATTATTCCTAAGAATTTTTGATCACATTCATATAATTTACATCCTATATTGTTGGCCAAATCGTCAGCAATGAATGAGATTTGGGAGCCAGTATCCAACAACGCCCTAACATTGACAAATGCACCATCTTTACCTTTAATTCGGACAATTGCTGTTGGCAATAGTACATCTTTGGCCTGGGCGGTGTTTGTCATATTGACCGCTGGCTGGACAGCATTGGAAGCACTATTGGAAGCTGTCACATGGCTTTCTGCGTTATTATTAGTTAGTAATTGCGTATGCACAAGCGTGTTATGTCGCCCTTGGCACGTATTACATTTCAGGCGAAGCAAACATTTGCCACGGTGCTCATTTAAACAAACAGTACATAGGTTTTTATTCTTGACAAATTCACACCTGTCTTTTTCAGGTGCCATTTTAAATTTTGCACATTCATACAATTTATGAGAATTACTGCAAAACTTACATGATGCTTTGGAAGTCACCACTCCGCTCACTGCCCTTGTAGATTTTTGAGGTTTTACTGCATATGATGAAGCTTGTTCTTCTTCTCCGGTGTTCTCTTGAGAAATAGCTCTCTTTTCTAAGAAAGCAAGGAATTCAGATAATGTAGGCACCTCTTTAGGATTTCTATCAAGATGAAAGCCTCTATTAGTATAATTATCCACCTTTTTTGCCAAAATGTTAATAAGCAAGCTGTCCCAATACTGCACAGGCTGTTCCAGATTTTTAAGTGCGGCTAAATGCATGTTGACCGTGTTTATAATTAAGCGTAAGTTCTGTGCTGTGCATTTTGTGAAAGTGGGTAAGTCAAGCATGCTATTTACATGATGATTAACCATTTTGGAGGTATTGGCATACCTATTTTCTAAGAGCTGGAGTGCTTCATCATAGCTTAGATCATTTAGGGGTAGATTTTTGATAATATCCAAGGCCTCCCCACTCAGCAATGAGCGAAGGTAGTATAACTTCTCACAACAGCTTATTTTTTTGTCAGTATGAATCACAGACCGAAATAAGTTTATGAATGGATAATAATCCACTACATTTTTTCCATCAAAACCTTGAATGGTAATTCTGGGTAATTTATTGAACTCACCAGTAGTACTCGAGGGATTTTCTTGGTATCTCGGTGCCTCAGATCGACGTATTTTCAGCTGGTAATCTAACACGGCGATACTTTTATAGTACATATCCTCGTATTCTGCATAGTCCTCCTCATCACTCGGATTGAGCATGAGAATGGCCCGATTCTGCGTCTCATAATCGTTAAAAGCCGCAACAAGTCGATTTCGCTTTTCTTGCAGCAACTCTGACGCACATGATTTCACTTCCCCGGTGTCGCAAAACTTTGAGATGCGCGTTATGGCGCCCTTTTCATAGCCGCGGTTGGCCATCAATGACTTTAATTCGGCCATTATGAGGAATGAGGGTTTAAAGACAAATGCTGAAAAAGATTACAAATGGAGAATAGTACCGAGGCAACCAGTTACTCAAATGCAACAAACAAATGTGGTTTGCTTTAATAATTTTCCCTTACCTTTGTTTTATCAGTCAAAACCGTAATAAAACTGCACACACTATTCTTATAACACGTAATACGTCTACAGTGTATGGTGTAGTTCTTATTTTGTCATAAACTATACGACAAATCTTTTACAAAGTCCCACAACGAGAAAAACCAAACATCGAAAATGGCGGATATGAAAAAATGCAATACGGCAAGCATACAATACACAGGAATTGAATTTTCGATAAAATCAACTTCAGGTCGATAACTTATTAGTCCAATAGGAACGCAGATTCGCTAACCCGGAAGCGCAATACCGCTTCGTGATTGGTTGTTGCAGAATGTAGAAGATGGTCTATGCCGCTCGCGTTCCGTTACACTCAGTTACACAATTTCTTACGCAGAGTTTACCACGAAGTTGCTAGCAGGCGAACACCGGACCGTGCGTGATGCCCTCTTCTCTTTTCCTTTGCGAAAAAACGCGATGAACCTTTGCTGCCGTCTCGCTCGCACCACCACGATGATGCGTCGATGATGAGTTTGCGAATTTGATGAATGATGACTCGCTGGTATGACTTTGTTAATGGTAAAATACCTTTTTGGAAAGTTGGGAGTTTACTTTCTTTACTTTTCTTCTTGGCTTCTTATGACCATGATCGCACCTGGGTAGTAACACTGTGTAAGTCCGAAGTACTGCGTACGTGGGAAGTCCGCAACGCCACCGCAGTAATATTTCTTCGCAATGCACTTCCAAGAAATTAAAACTCACGATTACAATTTTGTAGGTAACTCTCTTCCGAAGTCGGGGTATGGAGCTCGCTAGTTAGTTCTTCTTCGCCGCCGCCAAATTTTGGTGCTTTACGAAGAAGACGCCACGCCGGGAAGGAAGTAATGCAGCAGCTTGGCACGCCACACGAAGAATATACTTCACCCTCTCTTCACCAAACGGACTTTTTTATTATTTTAGGTTCGAAGGACCATTTTCATCTGTACGAGACAGAAGAAAAGGCTTTGGTGCAATTTTTACACGTTTATTTTAATTTTAGTATTTTTACAGACACCTTATGTTGGCGCCATCATTCTTCCACACTTTTCGTCCATAGACTACTACCAACTCAATACTATTACGTTCCGATAACCTAAATATCTGTGTTGGTATTAAACACATGACACCCAGGTTTTTGGCCTTGTCACTGTAGGCGATTAAAGTACCGTCATAGGTACGATTGTTGCAATACGTTTAAAGAATGTCTGGTACCTATAATAATCGCCTGGGACTTACTGAGGTATACCAGCAATCCATATGACGAAGCCCAGGTTCTGATGTTCTGATGATGAAAAAAAAACAACGCCCAACCAGGAACATAAAAAAACCGGTCTGAGGGTGCTAAATAACTTTATATATAGTAATACTAAGTATAGTATACCCATGCAAATTGGCCGCTTCGCTAATTGCCAAGCTAATTTTAAAATCGAACTTATTAGAAGTTACATTTTAAATATAACTATAAATTAACAATCATAGAGAGCTTATGATATCTAGAGATAAAGCAGTGTATGTTACTGTACAGAATTAGGCATTAAAATACTCGTGTGTTGTTATATGAAACATTGAAACATATATAGAGCCTTTTATAGTTTAAGTCACATTTACAACTAATATTTTTTATTATTATGAAATAATCTTCCACTAAAGTAAGAACCTGCAGTCGGGTTAAATATAGAAAATAAAAATATTACGAATATGTATTCATTTTTTTCATTAGAAATAAAATTCAGAATCTAAATATTCAACAGATTCATATGACATTTTATGATCTTCATGATCAGATTGTACTGGTTCAATTCTAGACATATCAGACTCATTGTAAATTCTAAGACTGGATATTTCACTATCACTGCCGTCAACATTTATAATAAGTTGTTAATTTTCTCTATCAATTACCAGACCCCTGCATCTATATTCCTCTTCTAGTTTTTTTCCTTTCCATGTATCAACTGTTATATCCTCAAAACGGTTTTGTACATGCTGCAGGAACGTGATATTATATAAACCAACCTTCTTTGTGGTAACCTTTCCTTTTACTATGCCCCATATCATTTCTATTGGATTCAGGTCACAATGATATGGCAGCAGTCGTAGTATTTTGTGTCCATACTCCTGTATTAAATTATCAATCTTGTATATTGGGTCAGGTTTATTTTGTTTTAACACAAACAACAACATACTTTTGGAGGCTTTGGTAGGGTAGGCAATATTATTTGATGAAAGCCATTGTGCCATTTTTTTTTCTATTTACTGAGCTTGGAGGTTTGTTAATTTGATTAGAATGATAAAACGCATTGTCCATGACTATACAGGTGGGCTCATTTAGATTGGGTAATAATGTATTCAACAATTATGTATCTTTTTCCTGTCAAGTCAAGTCAAGTCAAGTCAAAGTACTTTATTACTGTAGATATTTACATATACTTAGCAAACGTCAATTTTGCCTCTTCTCTACATTGGACCACTGTGGGAGAAGAAGGGCGTAGAAACTCCCACAGATTGATTTTTAGATCTCTTTTAAAATAGGTTGTGCTTAACTATTACAAATATGAAAAATTTAATTATTATGATTAATAAGCAGGAATAAATAATTACAAAATTATTAACAGCAAGGCCTGTGTTGAGCTAGATTAACCCCATACAGTCCTGTCATTTAAGTAATCTTGAACATTGTAATATCCCTTTTTTGACAAAGTCGCTTTAACATGCTTTTTAAATTGCTCAAATGGCAATTTCAAAATCTCCAGAGGTATCTTATTACAGTAGAGAATACACTGACCCTTGAAAGAATTGCTAACCTTCGCGAGTCTAAATCGGCGCGCACACAGTCTGTGATTATTTCTTAGGTTAACATTACAGCTATCGCTAATTTTGGAAAATGTTGTAAGGTTCTTGCGTACATACATTATATTTTCGAAAATAAATTGACTAGCTACTGTTAGTATGTCAATTTCTTTAAAAAGCTCTCTTAAGGAGTCTGTTCGTTTTAAATTATAAATTGCTCGAATAGCTCTTTTCTGTAAAATAAAAATAGTTTGAATATCCGCTGCATTCCCCCACAACAAGATACCATAGGACATCACACTATGAAAGTAACTAAAATATACTAGCCTAGATGTAGCCACATCCGTGCTTTGTCTGATGTTCCTAACAGCGTAAGCCGCAGAACTTAATTTACCAGCCAATTTATCTATGTGGGGTCTCCACTGCAATTTGCTATCAATGGTTATTCCAAGAAACTTCGTATCATTTACTAATTCTAACGTGCTGTTGTCTAACACTAAACTGGTCTCAACTTGCCTGACATTTGGAAGTGAGAATTTGATACACTTGGTTTGGAGAGATTCTATAGATTCAAAGTAATTAATCATATCGTCTTGTTGAACTCCTGTGGTGTTCCCTATTTGGAATACAATAGTTGTATTACTGTCATACTCCCTATTAAGCATGCAGTTTACTATCTGCATGTAAGATGCATCAGGCATACAAATGTTTTCTACATGCTGCCGTAAGTTATTCTGCAGCTTGATACCTAAACCTACACCTAATTTATCTGAGTACACTATTGACTTGAAGGCACGATTTTTAACTGAATTGCTGGTGGGTGTTGATCGCCAATGTCCATCTAAGGCATCACAGGTTGATGTGTTGCTATGGCCAGTGGTTCCATTTGATGCTACTGATGAACCACATGACTTGACTACATATGGCTGTGCTGGATCCCGCAGTATAGAGGACGGTGTCATGGGCATGCTGCATGGTGATGACAAGCAAGCCTACCCGCTGGCAAATTCAGTTCTCTTCCGCTGCTGGGGGCTCAGCTGTAAAGGGGCTGCTTTCCCCGGCAGGTCTTGTGGTGGTGGCAGGGCTGGCAGAGACAATCCTTGTTCAGAGTCTTCCATGTTTGTCTGACACAAGGACTGAAAGCTCTCAAGATTGCTTTTGCTTAGTGAAATCAACTCGTTCATTGATGAGATGCTTTCATCATACTGAGTTTGTACTGTTGAGTACTTGCATGTGATGTCCACTAACTCATACTGCAGATTTTCGAACCGAGTTTGTAGTTCAGCCATGGCTAGCTCATGTTCTATTTTGCTGGCAAGTAGTTCCTTCTGACACACAGACACCTCAGCAACTAATTGAATTTTTTGTCTGTGCACTGGTATACTTTCCATGCTCTTCCGGTTTTGTTTTACAAGTCTTTGTACTTTCTGGATATATTTCCTAGTTTTAACATATTTTCTTATCTTATTTGCACTGTTCATTTTCATGGCACTTGAATTCTTCATGGTGCAGGAGGTATCACAAGCTGTTAGGTCAATATTTGGTATGCCAGTTTGGCTCATGACCTCATTATCTACAGATCTCTGTATCTACAGATTTAGATACGCCGGGCTCATTTTCGTTCTTCCAACATTTCGCATGATTGAGCGAAGTATGAATATAACTTTCATCAAGGTATTGAACAGACATACCACTCTCCTTTACATCATTGACTTCATGTAGGTAGGTATATAGTGGCATGGAGGGACAGGATATATTGGCGCTCCATAAGTACTGTCCTTTGATTTCTACATTTTTTATATTTATAACCTAGTTTATGTAAGAGTAAATGAAGAGATTCTCTGCCTCCAACAAAATTCATGAATTCTTTAAGAGCTGCAAGCAGCCATTTCAAACTCGGTACTTCTTTTCGGACAGCAATAAATTCATGTATTTTATGCCTAATTGCACATAAATCAAAATCATACAGATTGATTGTCTTCTTGGTTTTAGGTTTATTTTTCTTAGGCGTAGAAAATACAGCCCACCTTCGTTTTGTATTTTCATTACAGAAGATCGGGATATGCCTAAAATACAACAAAATATTTTACTTATAAATACTTACAAATTAGCCAATTCACATTGCACATACTATATAACGTACCTACCAGTCATGTTGACAACAAGCCTGGTGATGTTATTTAGAGGGATAGAGTCCAATCCTTCAGACTTTCTATCCGACAAATATTTCGATAGATTGTAAATAACTTTTCTTACGCCACCGTTTTCACTCACAAAACACAAGAATCAATTTCTTATATAGTGGTCTCCATCGGTTTGTTGATTCTGCCAATGTCAAGTTTCAGAAATGACTCACATGTTTCGATCCAAAT
This sequence comes from Argyresthia goedartella, assembly GCA_949825045.1. NCBI lineage: Eukaryota > Metazoa > Arthropoda > Insecta > Lepidoptera > Argyresthiidae > Argyresthia > Argyresthia goedartella. Next base: position 3,660,835 of record OX463832.1, on the reverse strand, counting down.
CACAGGGTTTCGGGTATCTAGAACAAACAGGACAAGACAATAGATACATAAATATTGAATAATGTTAGTTTAGTTAGACTACAACACATACAACTAAGTAGAGTTAAAGTTTGATGTTATTTACATTAATGAAATTGCACAAGATTTGGATCAATGGAGAATTGACACATGATAATAGGGTTTTCAAATTGGTAGGTCTAGGAATGTACGGCGGAAGATAATTGTATAAAGAAACTTTAAGATTAGGTACGACATTAAAAAAAGATGTGGTCAGCAGAACCCCCCGCAAGACCACAATCACAAAGCGAGTTGTCCTTGGCCCTTATTTTAGCAAGATGCACCGGAGTGCAGGCATGATCGAAACGGAGTCGACACATCGTAGAGATTGTGCGTTTAATCCGCGACGCGGAATTTGAAAAACCAGGATTTCAGCGGGACTGAATTCTGGATATCTTCATAATATCTACCTTTGACCTGACGGCTATCTTACCAGGAGTCGCTCCAGGATTTATAAAGATGGGTTTTTGATACAAAACATATATCTTAACTAAAATTATGGAAATATTCAGGACCGCCCAATACAACGGCATTCTTTGCACGAGAATCGTCCACTTCATTTCCCGGAACACCCGCATGACCAGGGATCCAAGCCAGAACAATATATATGCCCTGGAAATGACAGTCTTAGAGTTTCTTTCATTTTTAAAATGACTGGGAATCTAATTTTAACTCTAAATTGGTTTGAACTGATGGCTTGGAGACAACTTAGAGAGTCTGTAAAAATTATGGTCTTATTTAATTTATGGGATAAAACATAAAGGATGGCTTCCAGAATAGCTACCGACTCACCAGTGAATACCGATGAAAGAGGGGGTCATTTGTTATTTAAGAATTATTTTATATATTGGCATCCAAACCGCAGCTCCAACACACCCGGACTCTTGGAGTTTGGAGGCATCAGTAAAAACAAGCAGCCAATCACTCCAAGAATTCATCATCATCATCATCATCATTCATAATCACAGACTAGATTCGCGAAGGTTAGCAATTCTTTCAAGGGTCAACAGTGGCGGATTTACCGTAAGGCCCAGTAGGCCCGGGCCTAGGCCGGCCATTTAGGGGCGGCAAATCGTGACAAAAATTCACCGATGATAACAAGAAATATCGGAATGACAGCATTCACGCCTAAGCACCCCCGCGCCCCTGCGGCCCACCGCCGCCCCTACGTCTTAAATAAAGAAAATTTCTCCCCTCGCCGAGTACCTATGTTCCCTGTTCGGCATACTCGCGCAATTTAGTTGGTGAATGTGCAACTGAAAGCAGCTACGAGGCTTGTTCGATGTCTTCGCCACTCCAAGAGTTTTCCAAGAATTTCTTTGCAGCTTTCACTAAGCGTTGGGAAAGCCTTCATGCCCATTTCACCGTCAAAAGTTTATCAAAAACTTGTTGGCTCGTGCAGACAGACGCATGCAAAAGTTTACGCGAATCGTGGAATGAAACCCATAAAGCGTTATTCTCCATCGAAAATTATACACAACAGAAGAAAGTTGTTATATGCGAACCAACTACAAGATTCGCAAGATTCTGTTTTGATGTCCCCAAACAAGCGCATATTACTCCCTATCTTAACAAAAAAGACATCCTCAAAATGACAGCCCGCCTTAAACTACATAAGCCTGGTCTTTTTCATAGAGTACTTTACACGCAGAGACCACTGTACCTGTTTAATAAACTGTCGTTTACGGGCGACCGTCATGGTCACTTTTTGCGAGGCAAAGTTCGAAACAGGCTTATGATCCCAAAACATAAAACAGCTTCCTTTAGAGGCAGCTTTAACTTTGCAGCTTCGAAGGTGTGGAATGATTTACCGCCTCCCCTGCAAGAGATGATGTCTAAGTTCTCCTTTATGACAAAACTGAGACATATCCTGCTTGACCAACAGAAAATACAAACCAGCAGCCTTATGGGGTAACTCGTCTGAGCTATGAACTTCATAATGACTTTTACGTTTGACACCTTGCACCAGCTTCATCTGTCGAATTGGTATCACGCAAGTAGCATCATAATTGAGGCCAAACCCAAGCTCATTGAATGAAGCCTAGAAGGCTTCGGTGATACTCCGCAATCGATGAAATTGTATGAGCATGAGATGAACCATAGACACACGCTATGAACTTCAGAGAGTTACGCCATAAGGCTGCAGTTTCATATACAATAAAAACAAAGAAGCTTCTACAGGTCCAACCGACATGGGTAGTAATTTCTCATAATATGAAAAATTACTAACTATGTCGAAGTACATACGTTTTGCACTTCACACATACACTACATATACACATAAACATGAACATACATGCACACATATACTTACAGTTAATTGTTATAAATTGCTATTTTTTATATTGTTTGGTTAAGTTTAAGTAAAAAGGGCTGGTCTGAAAATCAGCGCTGTGATGATGCCACATCACCCAGCATAAGTTGAGGCCAGTCCTTTTTGTCACAAATAAATTATTAAGTTGGATACCCACCTGCCATGTTATGTTATGTTTAAGTAGTTTGTGGCAAATTAACGTCTTTTCTTTCTTTCTTTCAATTAACGGTATTCGATTGTAATTGGAACGTTTTGAAACGGCTGTCAGGCCTGTTTTTTGGGGATGTTTACTGGATCGCATTAAGGCTACAAGTAAAAAAACAGAGTGTGGAAATTACCATTGATTGATTAACATTAACATTATCATAAAACTTTATGAGGCACTTATACATTTTATTGGACAAACACGAGATAACTTCGATGATTTCGAAAACAAAGCCAAAACACTGTCCTTTGTAGAGCAATATGCAAAAGATTTTCGACGCAATCGAAAGCTACTCCTTGTTAAGACATATACAGCTGAAGAGATAGAACAGAATAATGATCGCGACAATTTTATAATTACTACTTTTTTGGTATTAATAGATACATTGTCAGAAGAACTCAAAAAGCGACGAGATGCTTAAAATCACCATACAATAATTTTTATTTCATCGCTAACCTGACGAAACGAAGTGCGTCAGAAAGGTTGAAGAAAAGGCCAAAGCATTGTAAATGGTTTATCCTACTGACTTAGAAGACCATTTTCCAGAAGAATGTCTCCATTTTCGTGCTGACTGCGGTATAAAAAATAGGACCGATACAATGCTGTGAGTTTGTTAAAATGCGCATGGGTTATTTCTGACATTGCCTTCTATATGTTTCATGTGCTTCGTGTTTGCTGTAGCTTTGCGGGAGTTTAATGATGGCTCCCAGCTCACTGAATGCGGAGTAGTCGGCTGGCCTTCTGATGATTTCCTTTACGGTGGAGCTTAATCTTAGTGGCGAGGTCTCTTATAATATCACCAGTGTACCACACCGGATATCGTCTGGTGGATTGACTCGGCCTGATCTTCTTCGTGATCGATGCATTGAAAATCTCGTAGAATCGGCCAACCGCCGTCTCCACATCCGGAGCTTTCGCAATATTTTCCCAAGATACGCTACACATGAGATCGTAAAGGACTTCGTGGTTGCCCTCGGCAAAAATCCAGTCATTGTGCCCGCCAATGTTGCGGCGGTATTCAGGCGGCCGGATCGCTGGTCCGAGTCCTGAGCTATCAACAGCGGCATAATGTTGTCGAGAGGCATAATGTTGGTTGGCGTCAGTGTGTGGCACCAGGCTGCCTGACATGGAGGTGCGCAAGGTTACGCCACGGACGCTCTCCGGCAGCAGCACCACATCTAGCACGCCGCCATGAGCATTCAATCGTCTCTTACAAACTACAAACACTGATTAAATTGCAGTAATTATATGCAACATACACTGATGCACTGTTCATGTTTAATTTAACGAGAATAATTAGATTTCCTTTTATTCCTGACAGATTTTCTTAAATTTTTGTATACAGACTTAGATTTTGTGTGTCCTTTCCTGCCTGTGCAATTATCTTCTTGTTTTCTACTTACTGGGTTCAACATATACGACGCAGACCGAAAACTCAGCACCATCTATTGAAAAGGTCGTCCATAGATCTTCGCCATGAACAGTTCCGAAGTCGCGGCGTCGGTGAAGTGTGATACCGGGGCGGGCGGCGAGCAGCACGCCTCCCTCCGCACGCGGTGGCGCGGTCCCGGCGCAGCACGCTCCAGCCTCCCGCCGTCACCTCGGCGTCTCCAATAGACGAGTCTAAGTAAGTTTCTTTAGCGGCGACGAGGTCCTGTTGGAAAGTTATTCCGCCAAAACTCTCATTATACCTCTAACGTTTTGATAGAGTATTATCGAGGGTCTTACCGGGGATCGCTTGCGGACTATCCTTGCGTACCAGACTTCGGTCTTGCTCCTCGAAAGTGAATCCAAGGTTTCACTCTGGCATTGTCCGACCACATCTAACATAACTTTTGGAACACATTGTACATAACCTAAACTAACCTAATATATATATTTTATTTTATTTAAAAATGCAATTACACATGAAACCTTGGAAAATATTACAAACTAGCAGCTAGTATAGTTACCTAATTAAAACAATTTCTAAATCGATTTCGATAAAAGTTGGTAATAAAGTAACCATGTGGGTGCTTAGATAGGGGCGGCTACAAGCTCTGAGGCCTAGGGCGGCCAAAACTGCAAATCCGCCACTGAGGGTCAATGCATTCTCTACTACAAAAAGATAACTCTGGACATCTTGAAATTGCCATTTGAGCAATTTAAAAACCATGTTAAAGCGACTTTGTCGAAAAAGGGATATTACAATGTTCAAGATTACCTTAATGACGGGACTGTATTGGGTTAATCTGGCTCAACACAGACCTTGCTGTTAATAATTTTGTAATCATTTATTCGTACTTATTAATTATGGTATAATGATATTATAAAATTTATATTAGTTAGGCACAAGCAATTTTTAATAGAGATCTAAAAATCTATCTGTGGGAGTTTCTACGCCCTGCTTCTTCCACAGTGGTCCAATGTAGAGAAGTGGCAAAAAATTACCATTGCTAAGTATATGTAAATATCTACAGTAATAAAGACATTTGGAATTTTGGAATTGACTACAATTTCATTAAAAAAAGTGTTAGCGTCGAGGGATGATTTCGAGATGCCAAGAGATAGAATAATGTTAAGAGAATGGATAAGAGCATTAAAGTTAGTACTAAACAGAGGTTTCATATTCCTTTGATATAGAGGTTGGTGATATTTTCTAGTTTTTGCAGCCTTTTGACAAGGCACGTAGAATCTTTATGGGACCAGTAGCTCGTATTTGACATTAGCTGACTCAAAAATTTGACTTTGGGAATGAGGGGGTGGTTTTCGAGCTGGATAGCCTTATAAACGAATCTATCCGATGGATATTGTCTTCGTAAATTTAGGGGGGGTCCACACATTCAACTTGAAAGGCATTTATGGGAGACAATTTCATGGCACCAATAATAATGCGTAAACATTTCAATTGAACCCTCTGGAGGCAACCAAGGGTAGCTTTATTACATGGTTCAAGCAGAAAAGTACCGTATTCTAAATGGCTGCCTTATATGGCATTATATATCAGCTTTTGACAATACGGGTGAGCGCCTCACCACGTACCAGAAAGACATCGCGTAATGTTGATACCCTTTTCGCATTTTTTATCAGATTCTTAAGATGGGCGGAACGGTTTATTTTAGATTCAAGAATTATACCCAAAAATTAACAGAATAACAAACTGGGATTGATGAACCGTTTATGGTGATGTCCACATCCGGAATAAGGATTTTCCTGGAATAAATAACAACGTTACTCTTTGGGGCTGACAATCGACGACCCGAATGGCCCAGTCGGCAGTGACGCTGCCTACGAAGCCATGGGTTCCGGGTTCGAGTCCCGGTGGGGGCAAATATTTGTTTGATGAGAACGGATGTTTGTACCCTAGTCATGTTTGTTTATCTATCTAAGTATTATACTTATCTCCATAGGTATGTGATTCGTTGTCTAGTACCCAAGATACATGGAATCCTAGTTAGGGGCTATATCAATGTGTGCAAATGGTGTCCAAGGTATTATTATTATTATTAATGACAACCCATGATCACTTAGCCAGTTCTCGAGATACATAATAGCGGAATTCAGTCTAGCAGCGGCCTCCTCTATCGAAGCCAAAGGAACATAAAGGGATAAATCATCCGCATACTGATGTATGTTGCAAAAGGAGGTAACTACTCTATCGAGGTCGTACGCGTAAATGCTATAGAGTAGGGGACTCAGGACTGATCCCTAAGGCAGGCCCTTCCATACTGACCGAGGAGACAGAAAGCAATCTTGGTTTCGTATCAACTCTGACCTATCTGAGAATAAGCTGGTCATGAAATTGACTATCCTCACTGGAATACTCAGATGAAGCATTTTTTGCCTGAGCACAGGAAAAAGCATATTGTCGTAAGCAGAGCATATATCTAAAAATACTCCCACGACTAATTCATTTTTCGAGAAAGCTATCCTAATATCCGTGGTCAAGATGGCCAGGCTATCCATAGTTGATTTGTTTTTTCTAAAGTCTAACTGGCTTTCAGCTAAAATGTTATGACTCTCCACAAACCATTATAAGCGATTTTTGACAAGGTGTTCAGAAATTTTAGAGAGAGTAGAAGACAAGCCATGTAGCTAGGATTCTGTCCGTAGTTTTAATATAGTCTTTCCAGGTGTATATGGGTCGACCAACTTTCTCCTTACTTGTTTCGTAGTTCAGGGCGGCGTGGAATATGTGTTTTTGGGAGTGTCCCCTGTAGGATATCGTGCATTTTCCTATGTTTTGTTGGTTTTTGGCTTTCTCGACCATGTCACTCAAGATCATGCGTTCATATTTTCTTAGTCTTTGGTAAGGGCTGCCACTTTTAGTCCATATGAAATGCACGGTGAAATGAACATTTTGTATATTAAGCGAGCTATTTTCCAGTCCATGTAAGTCTTCTTTATAAAGTGTATTAAGGCATAGTGCATAGTGCTTGTTGACATATTTTCCTTCTGGTGTCTCTCCTGCAGATGTACTGCAGTAATATGAGAGCCGAGATATTTTATTTCCGTCACCGGTCGAATTGGAACTCTATACAATATGATGAACTCTGGTCGAGTCGCAGGACTAGGACCCAGCCGCAGCCAACGCGTCGGCCGCCGCAATTGTGCAGATTCTTAATGTAGTTGATGATTGTTTATTCAGACTCGGCGATTGCTAGATTTATGTTTTGCACACAACTTATAAGAGTAAATATAATATCTACAATAGTAGTACTTTGCCTTGTTATGAAGGATCATATGAGAGAAAATTCTGTGGGTTAAAGATTCACATAGATAGGACACCGAGTGATAAATATGCAGTTTACAATAAATTGGATGAACACAGAAAGTTTAGACAAATTTATACAGATGGGTCGAAATGTAACGAAAACGTCTCCATGGCTTACTATGATCCTGTCACTAAATTGGGACATGGGTTCAGATTGCCATCAAATGCAAGTTTATACACAGCAGAAGCTCAAGCCATTTATGCATCTTTAGAATATATAGAATCAACTAACCTCAGTTTCAAGAAATGGTTGATAATTTCGGACAGAATGAGCGTTTTAATGGCACTGTCAAATCCCACGTACAACGGTAGCACAAACTATATTATTTATAACATAAGGCAGAAAATTAGTAGGCTTTAGCTCAATCAAGATAGAGAAATAAGTTTGTTTTGGACACATCTCACATTGGCGTCTCTGGCAACGAACTCGCTGATAAACTTGCCAGCTCTATAATAAAAAACCCCAATATTCACCAAATACCTGTCAAGAACATTAAGTTGCCAGCTTCAGATTGCAAAACCGACATTAGAACGAATATTAAACATCAATGGATGCTTCATTGGAGAGAAATGACACAAATAAAAGGAAAATGGTACAGCTATATTAAATCGGACATTAAGAGACCATGGTTTGTCGTCCGAAAATATCTACATAGAAACTTTTACACAACAATTTGTCGTTTGAGAATTGGACATGGCAGATTTAATGAACATTTACATAGATTGAAAATGATTCCTTCCCCAAATTTTACATTTTGTAATTCTGAAAACCAATCTCTAAATCATATATTTTTTGATTGCCCTCAATTCAATATACAAAGACTAGTATTCATTGACAGCTTATTGAACATTAAAAAGAAGCCCTGGATGTCTCGCGCTCTATTCAGGATCTCCTTAAGAATATAGAAGCATTTTACCCTATTTATAATTTTATCAAGAGTACCATTGGAGTTATTTGAAAAATAATAATACACCGGAATAGACCTATACTACCTGATTTGACAACTCGGATGTGACCTATAACTACTGGAGGCCTACCATGACCTTATAAGAAACTGCTCTTAATCCAGGCAGTTCAGTTAAAGTACTTAAACTGAACGACTTAATTTCGTACCATGACCTCATAAAAGGTGAACGAGTTCTGAGCTACTTATTTGATAAGGTGAATAGTTTATTGTCTCTGGCTAGTTAACTTACATCCATGTAAGAACGAGAAGGGAATATACAGGATTCCATAAGAAAGAACTACTCATCGCATTGTCTGGAGGACCGTTCCTAACCAACGTTTATTGTTTATACGGTATTTACCGGTTTTTTTACTATAAGGATATCTTGTATTATAATTTGTTTTATTATTTACGAATGGTACTTTGAAAAAATGAAAGCTTAAAAGTAATACGCGCATATTACTATTTAAAGCAATTTGTGATAAAACTTAGTAACTTATGCGTTGTTTTTTATTGATCGTTCAAATTATATTGAGCATTTTGAACGCAACTCATAACTGTCAAGTGGTTCATGTGTTTGTTTACAATATTTAACGATTTATTTTGGGAGGTACTTTTGTGTGTTGATTTAATTACATATTATTAAGTAATACCTATACATTATTTCTCGTTTGCTACGCTACAAACAACAAGGCATACTCATTTAACAAACATAGCATTGGCCTCGCTGGATGGCGGGTCGAAACTGTAAAATAATATTTTACATATAATTTCTAATTAAAATCTGACACCGTGTAATTTTAAAATATTTCGTATGCTTAACATATAATTATTGATACTCCTTTTTATGTAAGCTTTTCATACATTACATAGGTGTATTAAATTTATATTTGCTTGCAGTAATTTGGTTGAATTGCCTATACGACGACGCCCCCATCGTGTATCATACGACTCTGTGCATACGATCAATTGGGGCTCTATGTGTTTTTTTAAATTCACACAGAGACATAGTCTTGGGCTATAATAAGTCCACTCAGCCATCTGTACCCTAAGAATGTGGCAGAGAGTTGCCCAGCAATGTAACTAGATGGGTGAAGGTGCATTCAAAGATAGGAAAGGATGGTCATCGGTTATTAATCTAACTAATAATATAGACTCGAATGTTTGTGGTTGAGAGGATGGATGTTTGTTACTCTTTTGCGTGTACTGCCTGGTAGAATCAATTGAAGTAGGCTATCTTCTCTGATGGGCGTATATCCGAAGCACTGGCACAGTTTATGGAGTCTCCTTTGTCTGTGCGAGATTCAGTATGTACTCATTAGTTTTGTTGATCATATTTGATTTATTTTATCTAATGTTTCACTTGTACAAAAGTGCATTATTTTTAACTACTTACTTTATTTGAGTTTGGAGTTTAAAATCAAAATAATTACATACACAAGTATACTCAATAGTTAAGTCAAAGTTAGATTTTTTATTCAAAATTACATGTATGATGATGTCTTTAAAAAGTGACAAAAAAAACAGTGCTACAGTATAATATTATAGTATCTGTGGTGCTTCTAAATTATGACTGTCTAAATATGTATGTATAGATATTTACATACATGCATATTTATCTTATTACATTTAATCTTTATAAAACAAAAACATTGTAACTTAAAAAACAACAGAAACTAAAACAACACAAAAAAAAACACAATTTTTACATAAAACTTAAATGAAGACTTTTTGATGCTTGTTATAACTGTGTAATTACATTTCTAGTTTTGACTTGGCAATTAGTGTAGTAGGCTTCAGATGAGCCTTCTGTTGCATCCAATAAAGCAGTCATCATAGTTTTCCTCAAAGGATAACCAGAGTCACCTGCAAGTAAAAATATTATATCAGACACAATTGTAATTAAAACTATTATACTTTATTAATCATCATAGCAGCCTATAACAGCTCACTGCTGGCTTTCTGACTGAGTACGCCACAGACCTCCTCTTTAAAACTTACTTTATTAAATAGATAAAATATTTATGTGAATAGTGAATGTTTTATTATTAATTTTGTTGCTATGTTAAGTTAGCTAAACATCATCATCAATCGGCACACATTCTTTACCACTCCATCTACTCCGGTCCTGAGCCTCCCGCATTCACGGCCTTACAGTTATACATACTCTAGTTCTTAGTGTAACTTGACAACACAAATAAGAATGCTACTTGTCTGCATCTCGTAACCTTCTGCTAGTACTAGTGCGGGAGGTAGGGGCATTCTTATTAGGTTTGTATGATTGTAAGAAATGGCATTTTTTAACTTTATAAACTATTATTATAATAATTCAGAAATAAGTAGCATACTTATTTGTAAATTTCTATTTGTTTACTAAATAAAATAATTCTGATTAATATGGATTCCAGTTTTATTTTGATAGTCGGTGTACTGTAGGCAGGTATCCCAACAAAATAATCCATTCTTAGAAATACATTTAGAACAGCTTACCTAAAAGCCTTTATTATTACCACAGTTATTACTGAGGCCTTTGAAATAGTCTTGAAGTTGGGAAAAAGGATGGACTGATCATCTAAACGAGTCATGTGTGGATCCACCATAACTGGCATCAACATACAACTAAATAAACATTAACATTTATGTACAGGCACTTACATTGCTTGGCCCCACACTGTTATGTTGTGGGAACCAGTAACAGCGACATTACACACACATAAACATCCAAGACCTTTTTCCAATTTTTTATTAATTTATCCCCAGCCGGGGATCGAACCCGGGACCTCTCGCATGGTAGGCAGAGTCATAACACACTTCAATTAATCTTACCAATTGAACATTTAGAGAATTATAGCCCTTCCGACAGATGTACCTCTACTCCTTTTGGGTTTACAATAGCTACCTGTGTCCCATCAATGCAGCCAATAACATCACTCCAAATTTTTCATTACTAATGAAATAAAAAAAGTGTTAATTATAAATAACCTTTTCAAATTAGCGACTGTTTAGAACCGGTGTCTGACAGCTACATAATTAAAGCTATGGTATCAATAAAAAAATCACCTTATTCTATTCATAGGTACAACATTCTTCTACAGTTTGTGTGCATTCTTTATAGGTATTTCCCATTTCTAATGAGTTCATTGCTGCAGTGACCTATGCCCAGTACTGCTGATATGGTTTGTTACGCAATAAAGCCACGGCTCTTACCTGTTGGCATTTGATATGTTCCATAGTCATAAAATGATAAAGCTGCAAGACCCTGCAACAGAAAAGAGTAGGTATTTAGATATACACTGTCTAGATCTCTTGACTAGAAATTACCTCATTAAGTCTCTTGACAATAAAACTAATGTATTTCCATAAACTCTTACTTTTGTTTCTATGGTGGGATCCGACGATTTACTTGGCTGTGGTTTACCACTCGTCGCCAGTTCCTTGCACAAACCTTGAGCCAAGTCGGGAGTAAGCCGAAAGTTCGACGAATTTGTCGTCAGTTAAATGAAAGGGATCATACATTTCCCTTGTAAGGCGGTGGCGATTTCTTTTTAAATTGTCGTTCAAGTTATTGTCCGTTTCAAAAAATTCAAACAATACCTGTTCACTCACTTGCCATTATTATAAAGAAAATAACTCAAAAGCACTTGAACAATCACAAAGAGTCTACTAAACTATCAACAACAAGACAACAATTCACATAAAGTTAATCTCAGAGCAACTTTTTAAACATTGCTTACTTTGACAGTTGAGCGTTTCAGTAATCGCCGAGCGCTTGTCAAATGGCACGTCATGGTATGATTTTAGGAGGAAAAAAAAGGTGAACTGCATGAAAACGCTGGACGTAATAAGGGCTTAAACTGCCTTGCTTTTTAGAGGTCATGGTACGAATTAGCAATGCAGTTCAGTTTAAGGCCTTAAACTGAATAGCTTAAATCTATTCAGTTTAAGGCCTTAAACTGAACTGCATTGCTATTCGTACCATGACCTAGTCATAGTAGGCCTCCTGGAGGAAAATTGATACCTGATTTGACAACACGGATTGACCTAAACATACTGAATTATGAAGTTAAAGAATAAATACGTTAGACAAGGCTATGTGCCTCGAATATATAATAAAGACTGAAGAAAATACCTACGGAAAGACAAGGCTTTTAGCCTCAATCAATATGAAGAGAAGAAAAGAAATTAAAATAAGACCAGGCGGTATGGGCAAAGGAAAAAACATAACAAAAAAAAAACTGACTGACAGACATGACAGCTAGCAAATCAAAATCTGTGAATTCTGTGATGTGAACCACAGACTCTAAATGGATGTGATGTGAACAAAGCACAGATAAAATAATGGGTTATCTTATCTGTGGAACAAAGTAAAGAACGCTATAACAGAAATGTGCTATAATTTATTTTCTTTTTATTTCTCCTTTCTCCTCGTTTGCTTTTATATCCGCGCGGCGTAGATATTGCCGACGCAAATCACAGAATCGATTACTGCATTCGGATTGTTGCGTCTGTTGTAGACAGCGGTTAAAGCGTTATAGCCTCCGAGAATGGATGCGTTGAGAGATCATCAGTACCATCGCATAATAAAAGAAGAGGTCAAAGAGGAAGTTGTGGATTGTGGATTTGTGGAAGTGGACTCTCACGATGTGCATCAACTGTGCACGGCTTGTCTGTGTGCTGCACGCGCTACTAACATGCTCGATGACGACACACTGAAGCAGCACTATATGAACATCCTCACTGAGACGCAGGTGAATATAATAACTACCCGAGCGACCTACCAGCGAGCGACAGGCCAGATTTCTAGCTGTTCTCCTCTTCTTCTTCAGCATGATCTTATCCACTGCTGGACATATGCCTCCTCAATTGACCGCCAAATTATACACTCTGTGGCCATTCTTGTTCATCTCAGGCCAGCTGTAGTCCTGATTTCATTGGACCATAGTACTGCAGGTCTTCCAACACTTCTCTTTTGTGTACTCCTCTATAGGCCGCATTTCTTAACAGATGATTTTATCAGCAGGTTTGGTAATTAGGTATATGATATTTTTTGTCCATTCATATTGTTATTTTCAGGGTTCCTTACCCGAAGGGTGTCCAAAGGGGACCCTATTATTAATAATAGGGTCCGGTTTGGTACCCTTCGGGTGGCATAGGTCTCCGCTGTCCCTCCGTCTGTCACCAGGCTGTATATCATGAACTGTGATAGTAAGCCAGTTGAAATTTTCACAGATGATGTTGTTCTGTTGCCGCTTTAACAACAAGTACTAAAAACAGAATAAAATTAATATCCGGGCCTAATAATAATATATACGGGCCTCTTTAGAGTGGGTGTCACTTTGACATTGTTACTTATTTTATAATTTTAAAAAGAAAGAGGCTTGTTTGTGAGAAGTCAATGTGACACACTTCACCGTAGGCTTCGGCCAGTGACTGAGCTAAATTATAGTGAGGATTAGAGTAATGGCTATCGAGCCAGTTGTGGATCCCTTTTATACAAAGTGTAAATAACTAGAAACCAAATAAAAAAATACAAGCCCATAAATATAAAGTCTTTATATCCCACACAGGGCTGCTAAATAGATAGTGCTAAATAGATAGTGCTCAAGAGTACGACATTGGTGCTAGGAGCATTACAGTACCTAAGATAAGATGGTAAAAGAGCTCATTTAGATTTATTTAGTTTGGATATATATTTTTTTGTTTATAATGAAAAGGAGACAGGGCCTAGTCCTTTTCTAAAATAAAACCAGTTTTAGCACCTATAGAAAAACTTCAGTATTACTAGTAGTAGCCCCCCTTGGTGGTAACTTATTATTATCTAAACGTTCAGTTCTGTTTGTTATACTGCACTTTAGTTATTCAGGCAGTATCTATTAAATTAAAATGGTTTTTTATTTATATTTAGGTACATTTTTATCAATACAGTAGCAATAAAAAACCGGTCAAGTGCGAGTCTAAATCGCGCACGAAGGGTTCCGTACCACCGTTCAATGGAAGCGATGGTGTGGAGTGAATAGTTTGGATTTTACACAGCAAAATATTGTTTACAAAGTTATTGGTGCGGTTACTTTCACACTCCATGTACGTAACCAGGTGCATCCATAAGTTTGTATGTGGTATTGTTGTATGGGAGCCCCCTTAATATTTCTTTTATCCTGTTTTTTAGTATTTGTTGTTATAGCGGCAACAGAAATACATAATCTGTGAAAATTTCAACTCTCTAGCTAGCTAGGTTCTTGAGATACAGCCTGGTGACAGACGGACGGACGGACGGACGGACGGACAGCGAAGTCTTAGTAATAGGGTCCCGTTTGGAACCCTTCGGGTACGGAACCCTAAAAACATCGTTCGTCAAAATCAAATATAACACTATCTGGATAGAAATAGAAATAGAAATAGAAATGACTTTATTAACACACATTATACAGTAGAGACAATTGATTATTACACGGTCATAGTGTTAATAGGACCCGGCTCAGCAATGCTGAGCTCAGACGGGTCTCAGCTCAGCGCTGGTTTTCAGCCGGACCTTCGGAACACAGGACTACCACATACACACATATTTATAATAACAGTAAACTAAAGAACAACAATAGAGAAAACAATTTAACCCTGCCAAATATGTTTGCATGAGCTTTCAAACAGTAATAAAAATAAAAATAAATTATGAATGAGAAAAAATAAAAATAATGACGCTTGATTGGGCTTAAGTTGAAAATTAAGCTTAGCTTCGCACACACACATATGAACATTTTATTCATATGTGTTCATATGTGTGTAATTATTTTATTATAGCAGAATATTTTATTGTAAGGGTAGGGGTTTTTTTTTTTTTTGCCATTAAAGACCTAAAGAATAATACAGAATAATACAGGTGGCACTGGTGGCCTTACAGTTTTGTCCTCTGCTCATCCAGGAGATATTTTTTAAATGTATCTATATACATAGGCAACCGCAAAGCTGGTGGCAGATCATTCCAAATTTTCGCTGATGCAAAACGAAAGCCCCCTCTGAATCCGCTGGTCCTGTGCCTAGGGATAGACAGTTTGTTCTCCTCCTTCGAACGTGTCCCTCTATTGTGGATGTTTTGCGTAAAACATAGCTTTTCGATTAAGTAGCCCGGCCTTTTTGAGTGTATTACTTTATGTAATAGGCATGCACTATGAGATTTTCGTCGGGCTGACATCTTTAGGACTCCATTTGTGTTTAAATAAGGGGTAACGTGGTTCCTCTTCTTGATATTGTAGCAGAACCTGGCACATGCGTTTTGCACTCTTTGTATTTCTTTCTCAGTCTTTTTAAAGAGGCGAGGCCCAAATACAGAATCGCAAAAATTTTATAGTGACAAAATCAGGGCCTCTGTCAGAGTTTCCCTAGTCCTAACACTAAGATTTTTACGTAGCCCATACAAGATCTTTAGTCTATAAAAAGCCGTTCTAAGTTTAGAGCCTATGTGGTCCTCGTCCATGACCAGGCCCAGATTTCTTGCTTTTGTCACACGTACTACCTTCTCATTTTTTATTTGGATTTGGGGATCACTCAATAAAACGCGATTGCGTTGACATTTAGTTCCGAGAATCAAATATTTTGATTTGGTTGGGTTCAGGACCAGATTGTTGCTCTCAGACCACCTATTGACATTATCTAGGTCGCGGTTAATGTCGCCTGCCGCAGCTAGGGTCGACTCAGGGAAAAACTTTTATACAGTTGAGTGTCATCTGCATATAGGTGGAGTCGGCAGCTCTTGATACTCGAACCAATGTCCGCTGTAAATATAACAAATAGAATAGGGCTGATTATACATCCCTGCGGTGCACCTCTGGGTATCTTTTTAATTTCGGACACTTCCTCGACCCCACGCTGATCTTTTGTCACTACATATTGTTGCCTATCAGTGAGAAACGAACGGAACCAGTTACAGGTGTCGTTTGAGGTACCATAGTATGTTAGTTTGGCGATCAGTAAATCTATATTAAGACAATCAAAAGCCCTCGAGAAATCTAGTAACACCAGAGCAGTGGCCATTTCCTCATCCGAAGCTGTGATTATGTCATCAGTGACGCTTAACAGGGCCGTTTCTGTGCCGTGGCTGCTCCTAAATCCGGATTGTCTTGTAGGTAGTATGCCGTTCAACTCTACATATCTGGTAAGCTGCCTACTGACGACCTTTTCTAGGATCTTTGACATAACTGGCAGAATACTAATAGGTCTCAGATCTTTGTGCTCTTTCACCTCTACGTCTTTAGGCAATGGGACCACTTTAGCCAGTTTCCAGCTACTTGGGAAAGTGTTTGTCGAGATCGAAGTGTTGATGATAAAGGTGATAATTGGTAGAGTTGCTGGTAATGTCAGCCGAATCATAGCCATTGACACTTTATCGTGTCCACACGCATGGGTCTTTACACCTTTAATAGTTTTAAGAATTTGTGCTTCGGTGCACGCAGAAAGTTCAAACCTCGAAGTCCCGAACCTCTCACATCTAAACTGCTGCAAAATGTCAGTATTGGTAGTAGCGTCGCCAGGTGTCTTTAGAAAGAAGTCATTTATTTTATTTGGATCATTGAGACCTTCTGGAATTTCTCGACTAGCGTTATTTGAAAACGGTGAGATCTTCTTTATATGCTTCCACATTTTGTTTGGATCCTTTGCGTGGTTGTTCACATAGAAGTTAAAGTAAGCAGTTTTCTCCCGCTTTACTGTGGATGTGACTAGGTTTCTGAGAGTCTTGTAATAATTCCAGTGCGAATCTGATTTGGATTTGTGGGCCTTATTTAGAGCTTTGTCCCTAAGCCTCATCATCAGCTGAACATTACTGGTTATCCAGGGAACAGATTTTTCTTTGACACGCACAGTGATTTCAGGCGCATGTTTGTCAAATAGGTCGCTGATAAATTTTTGAAAGGCTTCCACCATCGAGTCCACGTCACTTAATTCGTAAATACTATGCCATTTCGTAGTATGAAGGTCTTCAGTAAATTGCTTTTCATCTATATTGTGTAGCCTACGAGTTGTTACATATTTTGGTTTTATGGCTGGCTTTTGTACATTAAACTCTGCTATAACTGCTCCGTGATCACTAAGAGATGGGTTATGGTATACTCGAACGTTATCACAGCGGTCCGATATGTTCGTGATAACCAGATCCAGTAGTGTAGAGCTAGTCTCTGTGACACGTGTTGGTTCAGCAACCACCTGGCCAAGATTACGACATGTCATGAACTGCAGTAGTTCCCGCGCGGCTTCACGAGCAGTGTCTGCAGTAACACCCAAGATATTCACATTAAAATCTGATAAAACGAAGACATAATTACAGTAATCGAAACAATCGAGGGACTCATTCAGTGACGCTATAGCCTCACCAACGGTGCACATTCAAGGGTGCACAAAATGTACTCAATGAGGTATATAAAATGCAGGCCAACACAGATCACCAAAATGCAGTGCAAAATCATGCTGCTAGTTTAGGCATAGAATTTAGTTTCATTCCCAGCTATTCACCTGTATTTGGTGGTCTTTGGGAGGCAGGCATCAAAAGTGCAAAGTACCATTTAAAAAGAGTAGTTGGTAAACAAATACTTACTTACGAAGAACTTAATACTGTTATAATTCGCATAGAAGGCGTGCTTAACAGCAGGCCACTGTTGGCATTGCCAGTAACTGATATAAGTAGCATGGCTTATCTCACACCAAGCCATTTTCTGACAGGTGCCGCATTGACATCTTTTCCAGAACCAGATGTCACAAACTTACCTATAAATAGACCTTTTGGAAACAATGTACTCAGATGGTTCAATCATTCTGGAAAACATGGTCGAAGCAGTGCCTTGTTCAGCTTCAAAATAGACCTAAGTGGAAAAACATTAAACCTAATATAGATGTAGGTGCTTTAGTAATTTTAAGAGATGATAATGTACAACCGTTATACTGGCCAATGGGTCGCAGAGTACTAGTTCATCCTGGTTCAGATGGCAAGGTTAGGGCATTGTCTGTAAAAACGAGTAAGGGTACTGTGATACGTACTAGTATCACCAAAGTGTGTGTTTTACCTGTAAGTGATGATTAAGGTCGCTGTGTGTGTCTTAACGATAGTCGGTGAAACTCGCTCTTTATAGATTTGCTCCTTTGTTATACTTTCAAAGGCTTGGTTATGTATGTCAGAAGTTTAGAAATTCCTCTCATAACACAACTGAAAGGTTATAAATATAATGTGTGTGCAAATTTATTGCCTATAAGTACGAATTAAATGCATAGCGTGTTGTTAGTTATAATGGAACTCAAAACTTAGAACTCACAGAACAGTTAAAACTTAATAGTAATTAAAATTGAAATTTTGAAATTTTCACCAAAGTAAAGAAAGTAAAATAAAACTAAGACTAAATTTGTATAAATTATATTTTTGAAAACAGTAGGTACTCAATGTATTACTTCAGGTTGGATGACTATTCGACCAAAGATTTTATTTATATACATGAAAAACTAAAGATTTTATTTGTATACAGGGAACAAAGGATTTATTTCTATACTAAAGCTTAAACTAAATTTACTCAAATATTTTGTTTAAATAGCCTTCTCGCTGGCCCCAATTATGTATAAAACGTGGTTTTACTATATATTTATAGTCAGTCACCAGTCAACCACCAACATGTATACACGTGCTGAATAAAATACAGTCCACCAAAAAAGTAATATGTGCTTTTAATTTAATCGAACCAGCAGCGCACAGAAAGTGTGAATACTATATGTGAATGCCGTGATCTGTGTCAGTAGTTCATTAGAGGCATGTACTCTGTTGCAGTTGCAGACGGAGGGAGACGTGAAAGTATTACTGCCTCCGAGACTCTGCTGGGAGTGTGTTATACACTTGAAGAGATCGATGCGCTTTAGAGAGCAAGTGCAGGACTCCTACCGACTGCTGCAGCCGATGCTCGTCACATATGACAAAGAGGTGCTTATAATAATTGGAATTTACTATTTTTTAAAGCTTTTATTTAACTTCCAATGTTTGTATGAATGTATGGATGTATGTATACATCTATGTATGTTCAGGCCAAAGTGGGTCCCGGAATCGGGAAGTCCCGATTTCCGAATGAGCTGAAATTTCGCATGCACATGTAAACCTAGCGTTGCCAGGCGTCCGGCTTTAGCCGGACATAGTCAGGCTTTTTGATTGCCTGTCCGGCCAAAATAAGCGTCGTCCGGCCTGTCCGGCTTTTGTTAGGCTTTTTAGATTTCAAAATTCGCGCGCATCGAGACCGAATTCGCGAATGAAAGAAGCCGGCGCCGCGCCATCGCCGGCCGGCCGAGCGAGGGCGAGCGCTGTTGCCCCCGCCCACCCGCTCCCCTGCGTCGCCTGCCTGCGCCACTGCACACACACACATGCCGCGCCGCTCGCCGTTACACGCGTTGCACCGCTCGCTACCGCGACTGCCGCGCCGCCCGCTGGCACGTGCATCGCACCGCACTCCAACACGAGTGTCCCGCCACTCACCTCAAATCGTGCTCCGAGAAGAACAATAGCAAACAAAAGAACTGTAGTTTATTCAGATAAGATAGGTGTAGATTTTGGTATGTTTTTGCATTATGGCCTTAAGCAACAAGTGACAAATAATTGTTGTCCTAATAGTTCCTTTGAGGATATTATAAAAAAGGTAGCTGTAGGGAATTTTGATGAAAATACTACCATTGTTATTATGGTAGGAAACCACTCAAACATTAGTCGGAGTGCATTAGATACCGGTATAGAGGTACTGCTCAATTTATATAATAAGACGAAGTGCAAGTTTATTCTATGTAACTTTCCTTATTGTTCTAATTTATCGGGGAAACAAAATAAAAGTGTACATAGAATGAACATGCATCTATACAATATAACGTGTCATCATAGTGATGCTATTTTATATTTCGACATGAATAATTTTATTCATAACTTTACTTTGACTCAGGATACTATGTACCTGTCTCATAAAACAAAAAAACGAGTAGCTACATTGTTAGCGTATAATATATGCGACACAGTTGTAAATACTATAACGCAGTCGCCTTCAGTTTTAGTTAGTATTAGTACTAATAGTAGTGTTTTAAACTAGATAGTTCGACAAGAGGACCCCTCAAAACATAAGAAAATTTTACAAAATAAGCAGTGGTTTTCTGGCAATCAAATGAAAAATACTAGGACAAAGGGTAAGCCCCACTTAAATATTTCCCATCAAAACATGCAGGGGCTACCTGGCAAAGAACTTGTATTAGAATTATTTCTTAATCATTCAGACACCGATGTTATTTGTATTACAGAACACTGGTTAAAGGAAAATATGATGTCTTTTAACATAAATAATTACAAAATTGTCAGTTGTTACAATAGAAAGACTGCCGATAGAGGTGGTTCTTTAATCTTAGTAAAAAATAATATTAAGGTGAAACAACGGACACAGACCTCCGAGAGATGAAAACGGCCATGGCAATTTTGAAATGTTCGAGAAAATTATGGAGGATGCCCTCATTATACTTTGTAATAACAGAAAAAAGTTAATTATTTGTGGCGATTTTAATGTAGATTTGCTTGTAGATACAACATTGAAACAACGATTAATAACTCTGTTCAAATCATTTAATTTATGTCATATATTTCTAGAGCCGACTAGAATTACACTTACCAGCCAAACTTGCTTAGATAACGTATTTTGTGACTGTGCATTCACAAGTAAAAATGTAATTAACTGCTTACCCTCCGATCACAGTGGTCAAACAGTTTCATTCCCAATTGCCAGTAAAAATAGGACTGATCCATCATTTTATAGGCCTATTACATCCCATAGACTAGAGACGTATATGAAAAAGTTAGATATAAATTTGCCAGTACCGGATTTTGATGAACAGAACCCAAACAAAATCTACTCAAACTTCTTCGGCATTATTCAGACAGAATTCAATAAAGTTTTTAAATTAAAGAAAGTCAGTGACTACAACGGTAAATCTAAATTTAATGACTGGGCAACGTTTGGAATTCGTAAAAGTAGAGTTATCTTATATGACCTTTATGAACAAAAAACCTATAACTTTGATCGAAAATTTCATGACTACGTTAAAAAATATTCCAAAACTTTCAAGTTGGTTTGTAGAACTGCAAAAACTTTACACATTAATAGAAAAATTCAAAATTCAAATAATAGAATGAAAACAGTTTGGCAAATAATAAACCGCGAAACTGGCAAAGTTATAACCAAGGGACAATGATTTATGCCTAAAGATAGGTGATGATGTTGTTAAATCCAGCGCTGATGTTGCTCGAGCTTTTGAAACATTCTTCACCAATGTACCCTTACTCACAACAGACCGTCTAAATTCATCTCCATATGAAGCAGAGACTTTATTAAAAAATAACACTAGCGCCAGTAATGTATATTTAAAATTTCATCATGTATATCCCCAGGACATTGTCAAAACGTTTAAATTACTTAACTTAAAAAATACGGAAGACCTGTGGGGTATATCAGTCAAAGTCATTGGTTCAGTAATTCTAGTTATAGCCCCACACTTAGCTTATATATTCAATAAATGTGTTGACGATGGGGCTTTTCCAGACCTCATGAAACACAGTAAACTGATACCTCTGTTCAAGTCGGGAGATAAGGGTGATCCTTCAAATTTCAGACCAATATCTGTTCTTCCAACACTAAGTAAAATATTTGAAAAGATTATACTCAATCAAATGCTCTCACACTTCAACCGTCCAAAACAAATCCATGCCAAACAATACGGTTTCACTAGGGGTAAATCGACTACGGATGCAGGTATTACCCTTATATCTCATATTTATTCTGCATGGGGGCCGCACAGGATGCTATCGGAGTTTTTTGCGACCTGTCGAAGGCGTTTGATTGTGTTGATCATAATACGCTATTAATTAAATTAAATCATTACGGAGTTAGAAATAAAGCGTTGGATCTACTAAGATCATACCTAAGCAACAGAAATCTGATGGATCGGGTGTTAAAATGGGCGTTCCACAAGGTTCCATATTGGGCCCTTTCTTATTCCTGGTATATATTAATGATCTGCCTTTCATGGTGGAGAAATTAACTGACATAGTGTTGTTTGCTGATGATATACTCGGCGCCACGACTAAAGAGCTTTGTCCTTGAATGCGCAGTAGTCACTTTTCACAAGTGTTTGGCGCGGGGAAGTGAGGAGCGACGGGGGCGGTAGTCAGCGCCGGCACCTGATTCGTTGATCAGTCGCTTCCCGATGCCCGCACCGAAAGCACGTCTCGAAGCTTCTTGAGTACAGTCGCATACAATATTACCCAACGTTATCTTTCGCCCCGGTCGAATTACAAATTATTAGTCAGCGGGAAGAAAAGAGTGTGCAGGACTATTACTACAAGTATCTATATTCACTAGGCCCTAGTGACTAGGGGCATTCTATGCTAGGGGGTTATTTATATATAGGTTTCAACCTTGACGTTAACAAATGTTGTCAATAGAGAGTACCTATAGTTTATTTGACACAAAGTCCATTATTTACATCGGCTAATATCCCAATCAACAAAATATCAAACAGAGAAAAAATAGAAGTGAAGAAAGTCCTGAACACTCATTCCTTCACACTAACCCTAAAAACGCACTTCGGAATTATGCCGCGACTGTACACATGCGCAGTAATCCCCGCCAGTTTCTCCGAGAGCTCTTTATTCGTGGCGCCGAGTGTACTTCACTGGTCTTCAAAATTGAAAGACAAAAAGGAGAATTTGATGATGTTAATGGTGTATTGTCTTTAACCTTGAATTGGTTCACAGTTAATAATTTATTGTTAAACGCTGGTAAAACCAAGTGTATCAAATTCTCACTTCTAAATGTCAGGCAAGTTGAGACCAGTTTAGTGTTAGACAACAGCACGTTAGAATTAGTAAATGATACGAAGTTTCTTGGAATAACCATTGATAGCAAATTGCAGTGGGGACCCCACATAGATAAATTGGCTGGTAAATTAAGTTCTGCGGCTTACGCTGTTAGGAACATCAGACAAAGCACGGATGTGGCTACATCTAGGCTAGTATATTTTAGTTACTTTCATAGTGTGATGTCCTATGGTATCTTGTTGTGGGGGAAAGCAGCGGATATTCAAACTATTTTTATTTTACAGAAAAGAGCTATTCGAGCAATTTATAATTTAAAACGAACAGACTCCTTAAGAGAGCTTTTTAAAGAAATTGACATACTAACAGTAGCTAGTCAATTTATTTTCGAAAATATAATGTATGTACGCAAGAACCTTACAACATTTTCCAAACTTAGCGATAGCTGTAATGTTTACCTAAGAAATAATCACAGACTATGTGCGCCCCGTTTTAGACTCGCGAAGGTTAGCAATTCTTTCAAGGGTCAGTGCATTCTCTACTACAATAAGATACCTCTGGAGATTTTGAAATTGCCATTTGAGCAATTTAAAAAGCATGTTAAAGCGACTTTGTCGAAAAAGGGATATTACAATGTTCAAGATTACTTAAATGACAGGACTGTATGGGGTTAATCTGGCTCAACACAGACCTTGCTGTTAATAATTTTGTAATTATTTATTCCTGCTTATTAATCATAACAATTAAATTTTTCATATTTGTATTAGTTAAGCACAACCTATTTTTAAAAGAGATCTAAAAATAAATCTGTGGGAGTTTCTACGCCCTTCTTCTCCCACAGTGGTCCAATGTAGAGAAGAGGCAAAAAATGACGTTTGCTAAGCATATGTAAATATCTACAGTAATAAAGTACTTTTGAGTTGAGTTGAGATTCTAACGCTCAGTCGTAGTCGCTACGTCGCTAGCGAACGGTGGCAGAGGCGCGCGCGTGCGTGTGTATGCACGTCGCTTTCTTGTTTTTCTTATTTAGCGACAAGAACTTTGGTAAGTTTTGTATTTGTACAGTACTCTGTGTTACTTAAATTTAATAAACCATCATGTGTTGAGTTGAGTGTAGTGTATGTGAGTGATGCTGTAAGAAATAGGTAAATAAAACGTTTTATTATTTTCAGATCTCAAACAAAATGCCAAAAAGAAAATGTATATTTTCGGAAGAGTTACAAAACTCTTACAAAATGTTTAAGTCGGCAGGCCCGAAAGCTGAACCATGGGAGGTTAAATGCGAGGTATTTGACCAGATCATATCAATAGCCAGCAAAGGAAAATATGACCTGGAAAAACATTTGGCTACAGAAAAGCATAGAAAAAATATCAGGACCTCTGCCTATTCATCAAAAATGGATAGTTTCGTTACTAAACAAGCAGGACCAAAACGTGAAGTGCAAGCAGCTGAGGCTACGTTGGTTTTACATACAGTACAACACAATCAGTCGTTTAACTCACTAGACTGTACAGTGCCACTTCAAAAATGCCTTTATGCAGATTCAAATATTGCGAAAGAAGTATCCTGTGCCAGGACAAAGGCAGAAGCAATTTTGAAAAATGTTCTTGCTCCATATGTTTTAAAAAAAACATTGGACGATTTGTGTGACATAAAATACATAAGCGCCTCCACCGATACAAGTAATCATGGGAATATTAAGCTATTTCCGCTGTTAATTCAGTATTTTGATTATATGAAAGACGGGATTCAGGTCTCCCTTATAGACCTACAATCTCAACAAAATGAGACATCCGAAACGATATCTAATTACGTCTACGATTCTCTGCACGACAAAAACCTCTCGCACAAACTAGTGGCTTATTCGGCTGATAATGCTGCTACGAATTTTGGCGGCAAAGACAGAGGAGGACAAAATAATGTATTTTGCCTACTAAAATCTCTAACGAATAATGAAAATATAGTTGGAGTCGGTTGCGTTGCGCATATTTTCAATAATTCCGTCCATAGGTCTCTCGATTCTTTGCCATTGTGCTTCGAAAGTATTGTCATGCAGCTTCACAATCATTTTGCTACATTTACAGTACGCACAGAGGAACTGAAAAGGATTAGTTCAGAATTAGACGTTCATTTTAAACAAATGCTATATCATTCAAAGACCCGCTGGCTGAGTTTGTTCCCAGCGATAGAAAGAATCTTACAGATGTATGACCCGCTGAAGTCATATTTTCTGACAAGCGGGAATAATGCATCAAGAACATTAAGAGAATTTTTCGAAAATGATCTGAACGAAGGCTATTTTTGGGCTGTTCATTCTTTCATGGCCATATATCAAAACTACATCAAAAATACAGAGAAGGCTGATGTTTCAGTGAATGAGGTATTAGAAAACTGTTCTGAAATAATGAACAGCATAAATGCAAGGATTGAACAAGATTTTTGTCCACTAAAAGTGGTTTCTATTTTACGTAAGTTTAATGACATTGACAAGAATGTTGACCAAGTGACTGCGTTCAAAGAAAATATTAAAAACATGTACACAATTGCAGTACAATATTTAAAATCATGGACTGAAAACCTATACAAAGAGACAAAACATTTTTCATGGATGTCTTTAAAAGATGTTCCTGAATGGAAACAAGTTTCCAATACTATAAGTATCATAACGAAAAACAACGTCAAAATTGATGACAGCAAATGTTTTGATCAACTGCAAAACCTGAAAAGCTTTTTAATTAATAATAAAGAGGATGTTGATTTCAAGAAACAGTTAGCCCACAAAAAATCCAATATTTAAAATCAATGAATTCTGAAGAAAGCTTTTCAGAATTTCTAACTATTTGCCAATTTTATTTCGCGATTCCAGGCCACAATGCAAACGTGGAACGAGTTTTCTCTCTAATAGGTCAACAATGGTCAAAACAGCGCAACAGACTTAACGTAGATACAGTTGCTAAAATGCTACTCGTAGAATACAATTTAAAACACTTATCGTGCAAGGATTTTTACAACTGCTTAATAAAAGAAACTGAACTTTTAAAGCTTGTTACTGCAAACCAAAAATATTTAGAATAATGTTTAATGTCTAATTGAAAGATAAAAAGTCTTTTTTGTTTTGATTATTTAAGAGAAGAAGTGTCGAGTTTATATTATTTAAAGAAGTTTTGTTTTGATTAATAAGAGTAGAGATTTGTTTTGGTTTTTAAGAGAAGAAGTTTTGTTTTGTTTTGATTATTTACAGAATAAGTTCTGTTTTGTTTTATATATTGAGAATTTAAGACACATAATTTAGACTGATGTTGCATTTAATTTGAATTAAGGAAAGAATTATTGAGACTGATTAATAATAAAGTACTTTTAGACTAATTTGGCATTAGTTTTATTGTAAATTATCAAAAAAGCTTGGTTTTCATTAATTTTCTACATTAATACCAAAAAATCCCCTAAAATGCAAAGTGTCCGGCTTTTTTACCAAAATGTTAGGCCAAAAAAAAAATTATTTTTTACACGAATATTTAAAATTGTTGAAAATGCAGGATGTACGGCTTTTTGACCCAAATGTTAGGCCAAACTCACAGCTCTGTCCGGCTTTTCGGTATGAGGACCTGGCAACGCTATGTAAACCAGATGACACAATATTTCTATGAAAAAATAATAATAATCTGATGATGGAGCCGGATGGTGGCCATGGGAACTTACTACTAAAACAATGCAACCCTATCAAGCTCGGGCTCGTATGATTCTTCTTGTCACGTACTGTGTCCTTGTTCAGATTTTAGTCATAGCATCATAATTAGTAATAAGCAAAAAAATAATTGTTAGTAAAACATTGAGAAAAATAGCTTTTATTTGACCCTTAATTTGGCAGAATAACAAAAGTGTAAGTAGTAGGATATTGTGGTGAATATATTCCGTTTTACCCTTCGATCATGTAACCCCTAGATATATTATTCCATACAAAATGAGCCTAAACAAACTACATATATCCGACCGGTAACCTCAAGTAACAAAATCAAATCATACGCGCCACCAAATATGAAAAAGAAACGGTCTTGACGGCCTCTGTGGCGCAGCGGTTGTGGCTCTGCCTAGCATGCGAGAGGTCCCGGGTTCGATCCCCGGCTGGGGGTAATGAAAAAAAAAAACAATCCCCAGGTCTTGGATGTTTATATGTGTGTGACGTCGCTGTTTCTGGTTACCACGACACAGGGTATCCTAGTGTGGGGCCAGAAGCAATGTATGTGCCTGTATATAAATGTTTATGTTTATTATGTTATGTTTAACTTTTGAAATGACATTATAGACACGCACTTTTTGTTTGTTTTTACGGCTATCCTTTCATTCTCTTGAACTGTCAATTGTATTGCGACAGTGGCTCCACCGGTTGAAAGTGGTAGGTTTCTTTTACATGTCAACAGATGTAACTAAAAGTTGGCGTAGTTTTGTCAACAGATGGCTCTTCATGCTGTTGACTAACGTAAAATAATTTTCTGTACAATTATTAATCGATAATTTATCCGATATTTTATTACTTATTCGGAGCGGAGAAGAATCCAACAAAAAAAGATCACTAAAATCGGTGTTGCTGTTCTTCAGTTATAAGTGTTCGAACTAACACGACTTTGTTTAATATATTTAGATTTAGGACTTATTATTGTTGAAACAGGCAATGTTAGGGTTTGAGCTACAGAATGAATGGAGTCGCGCTTCTTTTGCGTGCGCGATTTTTTTCACCTAAAACGATGACAGAACAGAGCGTTATGACACGTTAGGCAGTAAGTTACCAAGTTAGGACATCCCGTGTCTGGGGAGGTGTATGTTGGCATGTGTGTACGGAGCTTGTCATAATGGAGCGGTGTCTAACAGCTGCCAGGCCTGTTGAGTAATAATTTCAAGATCATGTAATATTAAGACTAACTCCTCGAGCCCTGGACCTGGACCTGGACCTGGTTATGAGGCATCGCGATTTTGAATCTCATGCCATTGTAATCAAATTCAAAACCAACCAACCTGGCAGGAACATGTCACCTTCTGATAGTATTTTTATAGGTGTGTATGTAATATATATTTATGTATATGTGCATGTGATTGTTTTTATGTAGTATGTATGCATCTAGCTATGAGAATATGTATGTCTGTATAATATAACCAGAGTTTGCGATTTTGGGTTTGAGGTTGTTTTCATTATATCTCTCGACAGATTATCAAACACAGATTCATCAACAAGTCGCTTCTTTCTTAAATTGTTTATAACTTCTATATGAGATGTAATTTTGTTCGCGCCTTTGGTTTTGTTTTTTTCACTTGTTTACTTTTAAACTCCAATCGTTTGTGACATTATTGAAACGTTTTTTTGAAATACGTTGTCTTTGGTGTATCTAAAAGAGAAGTCAGTCCTGACGTTGTTGGTGATGACATATTTGGATTATATTCAGTTATGTGGGGTACGAAAGATTTTTCCGGTATGGATTGTGGCCTCAATGTTTCCGATAGCATTTCCTGCAACAAAAAGTACAATTCAATCTTGAAATGTTTTGCAACGTAAAGGAAATAATAACAGGACTATACCTGTGTAAAGTGTAGCAGCTGTTTTACATTTAGGTGCTAATAATCGCATAGAAAGAACAATTTCACTTAATTCAATGGTACATGCAATAAAAAAACCTTCTAGGAGGGTGTACCTAATTCGTAGAGAGACTAAGTCGCGTTATGCCTAAATGTCATACAAAACGAGCTTAATGCCAATGACCGTGTAGGACTATTCCGCAGTATGTCCTCTTCGTATTCAAGCTAAATTTTAATCTGCCTAAAGTTTCGTCAGCCTAAATCGCGTTTTGCCTAAACCAACGTTTGCAAACTTATTTGTGATTATTTATTGACACTTGATCTGGAGGGATCTATGATATATGTTATGATAAATAAACATATGGGTGTCATCTATCAAGTTGTATCAATCAAAGAATACAATCAATCTGCGATTACAGACATTGCATTTTATTCGTATAAAATGAACTCTGAAGATATTATTATATTAATTAAATTTATCCATATTGTATTGCCTTTAAAATAAAGGATAGTTGTTTCAGTTAAAAATAGTAAGAGGTGAATTTTAAGCAATTCTATTAGAAATATTAACATTTTCCTAAACCTAGCATAAAAAAAAAGAAAAAGCATAATAGACAGAGAGGATTTTTTATAAAGATAGTCCAGATAGGTGCTGTAACATTTGTTTTAAATTTTTAATGCAGAAAAACTACGCATTTGATAGTTTGTGTGTCGGCATAATTGTCACTTGTCAAATATTACCCTGGTTCAAATGCATATGATTTTAATTAATTTGGGTACGTAAGTAAGTACCTAATAAGTAAGTGTTTTTTTGGTAACCCTGGTTTTATTTATTGCGGTGTGTCCGCATTCAAGGTCATGTATTCTAAAGGGGTTGTATAGAAAATATCTTTCCTCGCAAAACAAATATGAACTCTCTATTATCTATCTATATGCCTACATCGTTATTTGACAAAAGATCAACATGTCTACGAATCTCCTTCTTCCTCTCTTCTCACCTAAATCGCGTTAGGTCTAACCAGCTTTATGCCTACTTATGACTTATGACTAGTCATAACGCGATGTAGTCAATCCACGCTTTAGGCCTACCCTTCTAGAATGTAAAAAAATAAATCATTATCTGAAGAAATGAAAAAAAAACCACTTACATACTTACAAACTTCTTGTAATATTTGAACAATGGTAAAGATGCACCCAATCCAGTAGATGTGCTTGCTTGTTCCCAACTTAATACTTGAGTTACGGTGTTGTCCTAAAAATGTTTTATTTTAATAATATAGATTCTTTGAGGCAACTGTACGTGTACATTCAATTATTGGCTTTGCCAGAGGCAATTATAAGGAGAGCGACATCTTCGGGAGTAAAGTAAAAGGCTTGAGATGCGTGCAAATACCAGACTATACTAGACTATTTTATTATAGGATATACTAAGCTTATATACAACTTACTACAAAACTACGTGATGAATATAAATATACCTTATCTGTGACAGTCGTCAACTTATCTTAACATTACGTGGAAATAAATATTTCCGCATATCTGTGGCGGGCGTATGTGCCGGCACATTGGCACGACAATAAAGATGAAATGTTACAACAGAATATTTCAGTCTTTATCAAAAGAAAATATAAAAAACTTACTTCCAAATGTTCTTGTCAATTTGAATTTGAAATTAGTGGAGATGCACTCAATGCAGTAGTTGTGCGCGGCTGTTCCAAATTTACTATCTGTGCAACGACGTTGACCTAAAAAATAATGTTTTTTTGTAAGTGACTAAAAATGAGTAGAGTCTGTAAGGAAAGTGTTAGTATACATACATTTGATGGCTGGTATGTCAATGAAGAACACACCGACACTTGAAACTCTATAATCGGAATTGCTGACTTTTTAAATCTCCTTTACTTGTAAAATACATATCAGCATCTTTAAAGTGGTCGGAATAAATGTCACTCGAATTAGTCGATTTGACAATTTCTTCTTCTCTCTCTTTTGATATTAATTCTCGCCATTTTTCCCTGTATATATCAATTTTGTGGTGAAATCAAGATATTTAAATATATATATATTAATATATTATATAATATAATATATATATATATATATATATATATATATATTATAGAAGGCCTTTAAAGAAATACTTTGCCTCTTAAACTCTGTTTTCTCAATGCTAGGTTCTGGGCAGAGTATAGCGCTCAGACATTACCGGGTTAAAGTGTTGTTGGAAAAATTGTCAAAAATATGACAGCGCAGTCTAGAAATTATTTTTAGGGTTCCGTAGAGAAACAGGAACCCTTATAGTTTCGTCAAGTCTGTCTGTCCGTCCGTCCGTATGTCAACGCAACTTTGTGCAGAAACTATTAAGACTACACAGTTGAAACTTAGTATGTATATGTATTCTGTGAACCGGTTTACGATTTTCATGCAAAAATTAAAAAAATAAGACAGTGAAAGGGGGCTGAAACATGGAACTCAAACCAAAAAATTCTTTTTTCATTAAACCTATATGTGTCTGTGGGGTGTCTATAGATAGATCTTAAAAATGACGTTAAGGTTACTCAAAAAATTTTTCCTTAAAGTAAATTGTTAAAGAGACAGACCCTTTTTCCGATTGGTTTGAATAAAATAAAATAAGCAGTTGGTTACGTACATATAGTGTGAAAGTAGCCGCCGCCAATAAATTTGTAAACAACATTTTGCTATGTAAAATCTAAACTATTCACTCCACACCAGCCCTACCGTCGGAAGGTGGTATGGAACTCTTCGTGCACGAGTCAGACTCACACTTGGCCGGTTTCTAAAGTATTAAACATTAAAAAATTGTTTAATATGTGAAACTGTCTGTACATTTATACCATTAACAATTTTATCTACACACGTATCATAAACCCTCTTTATTGCGTACAAAAACCACACGTTACGATCAGCATAATGTTAAACTTCTTGGTAAAAACTCATTTATTATCTGAAAAATTACAGATTATGACCATAATGTGTAATTTTTCTGCATATTATGACATTCAAATTTCGGACTCTGACGCCCGCCTGCGTGCGCCCCTAGTTTGTCTGTGAAGTTGGTACTGACATTCAAATTTCGAACGCCGACGCCCGCCGGCGGCACGTTGGTACCTACTATGGAACAAGCTAAACAACTGCAGAGCCACAATGCCGGTCAAACATGCGGTTCCTGAACACATCAAAGAGAGCTTATGATATGTGTGTAGATAAACTAGTGTATGTAAACTACTGTACATAATTAGGCATTAAAACTCTCGAGTGATATTAATAAACCCACTCTCGAGTATTAATGCCCTCCATTATGTAGCAGTCACATAAACTACTATAAAATAACTATAAAAATATACGTAATTTTATTTAAATGAAACGGTTCAAAAATATTGTTTAATATTTATGCTTCGGAACGCACCTCTGTTTTTTGTTGCACGGATTGACCGCGAGTGAACGGAACATAACTAGCTAGCTGTCACTTTGCACGTGGTAAAATTTTCGGCGTCAGGCATCGGGGCCTTGGCCGAATGGTTTTTATAGAATAATCTCGTAATAATCTACAAGAAATAAGTTGATTTCACGTCATCGTAGTGAGTGCTTCGTGCTGTGAAATTTTGAAGTGATTCGGTCACCAATTCGTCGCGCTCTGGTAGCGACCCTTGTAGTCGGCAGCATTAAGACAGCACCAGCAGCGGGCTACGACACGAGTAAGATTCGACTCCCAACACCCCCCACCTTTGTGTTCCTCATCCCGTACTCCTGCCTCGAATCTGAACTTTCGCATACCAGTCGACGGCGTCAAGGTCAGTACTACTTCGTGACATTTCATTGTAAAACAACCCTTCGCAGATTCCACCCTCTCGGTTGAGGCGTGGTTTTAACAAATATTGTAAAGTTATTTCAAATTATGTAAGTCGTCATCAAAACACATAAAAAGTAGGATCGACTGTATTACATTTTGTGTCGCTGCATCCTCCTGCATGTCTATTGTCCTACTTACATGTATATGAATAAAAAGCATCCGACAAGGTAAACAATATCATCAATATGGCGATAAATAAGCTTAAGCATTTCATTATTTTGGTAATATTTACTGTGTTTTGCCATATTTATACACTTAATAACATATAAACAACATTGAATACTTACTGAAAATACGACACACCATCCTTTTTTGATGCTTTTGGTTGTAATTTTTACACTTCCTTACGGAGCACTTCGGCATTGTTTTTTGTTGTGTATTTGGTAAAAACTCTTTCTTATTTGAATTTTTTTACATTTTGACCATAATGTACAAAAATTTGTCAGATTATGACATTCAAATTTCGAACGCCGACGCCTGCCTATGTGCCTCCCCTAGTTTGTCTGTGAAGTTGGTACTACAGAACAAGCTAAACAACTGCAAAGCAATGATCAATGCCACAATGCCGGTCAAATATGCGCTTCCTGAACACATCAAAGAGAGTATATGTAACTGTACATAATTAGGCATTAAAACTCTTGAGTGATATTATTATGAAACTCGCCTTCGGCTCGTTTTATAAACCCATTCTCGAGTATTGATGCCCTCCATTATGTAACAGTCACATAAACTAATATTATCTACATACTAATCATAAACCCTCTTTACTGCGTACAAAAACCGCACGTTAAACTACTTGGTAAAAACTCATGTGTAATTTTTCTACATATTATGACATTCAAATTCCGAACGCCGACGCCCGCCTGAGTGCCGCCTCTAGTTTATCTGTGAAGTTGGTACTGACGTTCAAATTTCGAACGCCGACGCTCGCCTGCGTGCCGCCCGTAGTTTTTCTGTGAAGTTGGTACTGCAGAACAAGCTAAACAACTGCAGAGCCACAATGCCGGTCAAACATTCGGTTCCTGAACACATCAAAGAGAGCTTATGATATGTGTGTAGATAAACTAGTGTATGTAACTGTACATAATTAGGCATTAAAACTCTCGAGTATTAATGCCCGCCATTATGAGCAGTCACATAAACTACTATAAAATAGTTACATACTAAAAACTAAAGTGATAAACAACCAGTATCAAGCACTATAAAGATTCTATTTACAATAACTACAACTTAAAGTTCATCAAAATAACAACATGTTACAAGATCTCTCAACAATAGATTTTGTGGAGTATCCTTTACGATGTTTACAGACCTATTGTGGTGATGTCCGTTAAAGTTATTACATGAAAAAAACAATGAATTTGATGACGTATAGGGACATCAAAATAATAACAAGTAGGTAATATAATTTTTCTGTTCTACATAATAAATCCTGTAGAACAGAAAAAAATAATTTTTCGGTTATGATCCAATGAAGATGGTCTCCAATATTGCTCGCTAATATCAAATGTAGTGTAATCACAGGGTAGAATTTTAATTTTTAGCAATAGGTACGTAAAGTGTACGAGAAAGTTTGGCAAGGCCTAATGTGTGTCGAAATAAATCACGACCAGATTTTGTTGATGGATGGATTTTGTGGATAGTAAATAATGTTTTACGTAATCAAGTTAAGGGTTAAATACTCTAAAAAGAAAAAAAATACTTTTAAATTAAATTAAACCCGTCACTTTATTGCATTACACAATTTATATGATATACAAGCTTGTTGCAAGATTTACTTCTGTGTGCACAATATGTCTAATCTACACAAGTAAATCTCGCAACAACAACACAACTATGAATTAATTGTTCCCATGACACAGTTTCACACAGTCCCATTGTATCTGTGTTAACAGGATCTAGCCGAGTTCCTCCAGACCTCGGTGTGTCGCCCTGGCCGGCTGAGGACATGCTTCGCGCACTCTATCAACATCTCTGCACAAGATGATGACACGCAGGAGTTGAATGCTGACAAACATGATGATGATGATGGTGATGCAGCTCTCAAGAAATATTTGAAAAATGACATCGCGGCACTCCCCTCCACCTTCCGAGATACTGTCGCTACATTTGATGATGAGACTTTTGACCCATTTTGCGACAAAACTATTGTTGTCTGTGTTCATCAACATTTAGAAGAAACTGGCGCCTATATAAGTAAACCGGTTACAAATATTGTCTCAACCATAAACACATCAAACTATACCGATAGTGAATCTACTCGTAAAAAATGTATCTTCGTTTGCGATTACTGTCATAAAATGTTTACTTCAAAAATTGCGTTAGAACGCCACATCGCTACATATGACATTTATCCGCATAATAATAAAGCTGTCACGTCTCCATGTGAAGATTGTGTTGTAGTGTTGTGTTCAGACAATCAGTGTAGCGAGTGTTCGAACGGAAATAGATTACTTCAGAATATTAATATTAAAACTAATAACAACGTAGTAGAGACGCATTATAAGCCCAAATTGTATCAAAATCAACCATATTCAGGTAGAAAAAGCTTGCTAATACACAACACAACAAAGTATACTGGCAAGAAACCCTTTCACTGTGAGGTGTGTCATAAATCATTTTCAGATAAAATAAATTTGATCTGTCACATCAAAACACATACAGGCGAGAAAAAATTTCATTGTGAGGTGTGTAATAAATCATTTTCACGGCGACAGCAGTTGGTAAATCATATTAGAACACATACTGGCGAGAAACCATTTCATTGTGAGATGTGTTATAAATCATTTTCACGGCAACATCACTTGGTATATCACTATAGAACACATACTGGCGAGAAACCCTTTCAGTGTGAGGTGTGTCATAAATCATTTGCAATTAAAAATCATTTGTACAGTCACAGAAGAACACATACAGGCGAGAAACTATTTAAGTGTGAGGTGTGTCATAAATTATTTTCAGATAAAAGAAGTTTGATCGTTCACTTCAGAACACATACTGGCGAGAAACCCTTTCAGTGTGGGGTGTGTTATAAATCATTTTCACTAAAATGTAATTTGACCGCTCATATCAGAACACATACTGGCGAGAAACCATTTCCGTGCGAGGTGTGTCATAAATCATTTTCATGGCAACATCAGTTGGTAAATCATATTAGAACACATACTGGCGAGAAACCATTTCATTGTGAGGTGTGTAGTAAATCATTTTCACAAAAGAATTATTTGATCGCTCACATCAGAACACATACTGGCGAGTAACCATTTCAGTTTCAGGTGTGTCATAAAGCATTTGCACTCGAAAATCATTTGATTAGGCCCATAAGGACACATACTGGCGAGAAACCCTTTCAGTGTGAGGTGTGTCATAAATCATTTGCAATTAAAAATCATTTGTACAGTCACAGAAGAACACATACAGGCGAGAAACTATTTAAGTGTGAGGTGTGTCATAAATTATTTTCAGATAAAAGAAGTTTGATCGTTCACTTCAGAACACATACTGGCGAGAAACCCTTTCAGTGTGGGGTGTGTTATAAATCATTTTCACAAAAATGTAATTTGACCGCTCATATCAGAACACATACTGGCGAGAAACCATTTCCGTGCGAGGTGTGTCAGAAAACATTTGGACTAAAAAGAGCTTTGCTAGAACATCTAAAAATACATACTGGCGAGAAATCATTTCATTAATTAAATAACCTTTAAATAATTTGTAGCGAAAATTAATTTGATCGGTCACATTACACACTGACAAGAAACCTTCATTGTGTGGGAGATGTGTCTTAAATTGTCCCGCCATCTCCTTTTAGGCCTGCCTCTGTGCCGGTATCCGTCCTGCGGCACCCAGTCAGTGGGGAATCTGTCTGGGTGCATACGACCTACGTGGCAGACCAAGTTCCACTTTAGCTTGGCGGTCGGTGCACCCACATAAGCGATGCCAGTTAATGAGCGCAGTGTGGTGTCCTAAGAACACTCTGCGGCTGCGCCTTATTGCTCGCTGGCAAAGTTTGGCTTGAGTTTGGACTTTTGAAGTTAGGTCAAAGTCCATGTCTGAGCGCCGTAGGTTAGGATAGGCAGGATATGGCGATGAGCTTGCGCTTGAGGGTCAGCGGAAGGTTACCCTTCACAAGTGCCTTCATGGACCAGAAGCTCTTCCAGGCGGTAGAAATGCGTCTTTCGATTTCTTTATCCTGTCTGTTTCGAAGGAGGCTATCTGGTCCAAGTTAACATAATCATCGACATAATGAATTTCCTGCCCATCTACCTCGACTCTACGTTTCACGCTGTTAGTCATGGCCTGGGTTTTTGAACGATTCATCTTCAGTCCAACCTCAAGGTGTGCATTGCTGATATCCTGTAAGGATATCTGAGTATAGGTTTTTGCAGAATTTGGTGCAATTTCGATAATTTTAACTCTTCATCCTTGACCATTCTCGTCGGTCAGCCTTGTGATTTACCTTTCGAGATCCCTTTTTTGGCGACTCGGAGCGAGGTGTTATTTTGTATTGCTGTTTGCACCAAATTTGTATTTAACGTTGTTATGTCTTTCCTGGTGCAACGCTTTACTTGTGGGCCTCAACTATGTTATATGGGCCTTACCATAAAATTAAACTACTGTTCAAAACTTGTTTAAAATCAAAAATGTATTGGATGTGACGTTTTTTTTGAGCTTAAACGCTGTTTATTTAAAATTGTATCTCATGACAGCTGCTCAAATGGGGAATCTAGCCAAAACGGTTGCAAATGTTTGAGTCTGGAATCTGTAAAATATATAAAGTATCTTAGTATACAAGTAGACTGCAATTTAGCTTTTAAAGAGCATATTAAACACCTAAACAATAGACTTCGTAAATTAATTTACATCTTCAAAAACTTGAGACACGTTGTCGAACCCCATATACTGAAACAAATATACTATGCGCTGTGCCAGTCTATACTTACTTATTGTATATCATCATGGGGAGGTGCAGCAAAAACCTTTTTAAAAACATTGGAAGCAACTCAAAGGGCTATACTAAAGATTTGCACTTTCAAGGATTACTATTACTCAACTGAATTACTATACCAGGATTGTGATGTACTGAATGTTAGACAACTTTTTATACTCAGTATTATAATTAAACAACACAAGAAGATAGTTTTTGACGAGGAACAGCTAGATAAACGCCGAATTAATACGAAGCATAGAGACAAGGTCTTTCGCACAACATTTATTAATGAGTTTCTACCTTTTTTGGGTCCATTTTTGTTTAAAATACTCAATCAAAAAATAAGTATCTATACAATGTCTACTTTTCAATGCAAGAAAGAAGTTACCAACTGGCTTAAGAATAAAAACTATGAGGGGACTGAGAATATGCTTAAAATTGGGGAATGATAAAATACAATAATATTAAAAATAAATATATACGGCTATGCATACATAATAATACTACAAAACCTAAATTAACACACCCTCTCACACACATACAAAGACCACATTAATACACACAGAAAGGAGTAAACACTACACAATACTTCTTCATTTTTCATTTGATTTGTGTAACCTACTAAATTATTAATCTGTTTAACTAAATAAGTTTTTACTTACATTTATATCTAGATTTAACTAATCATAAAAAATAGTCATCTAAACTACATAATCAGAAGCTAGAATTTTTATTTTTGTTTAAAACACTGGGAATTTGGGCGCTGTTTTGCTGAAATACAGGTCTTACGCCTAGCTCAGCGACAGATGCTACAATGTATTTTTTAGCAATTTAATCTAGCCTACATTAAATAGCACCATTGTAACTATTTGTACTTTTTTATGTGACAATAAATATTATTATTATTATTATTAATTGGGAAGTCCTTCCGACGCGAAGTTTCTCGTTTAGACTTCTGTTCCACGTTTTCTAATTTTTGAATGTTTTTAGATAACCCAACCAATAAAACAAGTATATATAGCGCAGGAACCGTTAGTATCCCTAACCTAATGAAATGCGGCCTGCACGATTCCATCTGTGAAATGCGAACCATTGTAAGGATTGCTCTCTTCTGCATTACGAAAGCATTTGTCACATTGTAGGCATAACTATTTCCCCAGAGTTTTATACTATAGCGTAGTTTGGACTCGATCAGAGCATAGTACACCATTTTAAGATGCTCCTGATCCACCATGTCTCTCAAACTCCTCAGAGCATAGCACGCTGAGCTGATGATTCCCTCTAGGGCAATAAGTTCTGGCTTCCAGTTCAGTGAGGAATCTATGTGTACCCCCAAAAACTTGAATTCATTCACCATAGTCACCGTATCACCATTTAGGGTTGCATTAATAACGTCACTGTTCCGTGCCGTGGTTTTAAGTAACAGTAGTTCGGCTTTACTCGTGTTTATTTTTAAGTTATTATTAGTGAACCAGTTATGAAACATCGACAGAATTGAATTTACCTTGAACTCGCATTTGTGTCATCCCCATAAACTACGAGCTGACTATCAGGCATCGATTTACCAATAAATTTGAACAAGTCGTTGGTGAATATAATGAAGAAAATTGGACCCAAAGTAGAGCCCTGCGGTACTCCTCTAGTTATCGAGACCATCCTTGACCTAGTTACCTCTTGACATTAGCTGTCATTCGTAGTTAGTTCGACGAATTGCCTTCGGTTATGTAAGTAAGATTTTAAGAGATCCAAGCATTTACCCTGCACACCGTAATGTTCCAGCTTAAAAATTAGTATGTTATGATCCACAAGATCAAATGCAGAGCTTAAGTCCAAAAACAATGCTGCTACCTTCATTTTGTTGTCTAGGTTATTTACTACGTCCTCTACTAAAATGTCAATTGCATCAGTGGTTCCTAAACCTCTCTGATAGCCGAACTGTCTTTCACTTAATATTTTGTTAGAAACTAAGTGTGCTAGAAACCTTGCCTTGATGAGCTTTTCAAATATCTTTGATAATATGGGTAGCAACGAGATAGGCCTGTAGTGGGTTGGATCCGTTTTTATTCCTTTCTTGTATACTGGCAGTACGCGAGCAATCTTAAGCTGCTCAGGGAAAATTGCCAGCTCTAGACAGTTGTTCAGGAAAGTAGAAATGGGCTCTGCTAATAAGTCTATATTATTTTTGATGACTGAAATTGGAACATCATCATAACCAAATGACTGTTGGTTTTCGAAGAGTCTTACCATCTTCTCAACTTCTATTTTGGACGTGGGTCTAAAGTCCATCTCACGCATTACTTTTTGACAGTGTGTGGTTAAGAGATCTACTGCTGTTTCACACCCATTTGCGATTCCTGTGGATTTTGCATCAAATTGCTCCGCAAAAATATCTACAATGTCCACTGGCCTGACAATAATTTTATCATTAACCTTTAATAGCAGTTTGTCTGTTACAGAGACAGGTTTCTTATTTCTGTGACTGTTGTTAACTTTCCATAAGGCTTTTGAGGAGTGTTTTGCTTTATCGAGTTCAGCCCTGACCGCTAATCTTTTTGCTGCTGTGAGCACTCTCCTATATATTTTTATATAATTATTACGGTAGTTCCTTATAGAATCGTCACAATTGCTCGAACCTACTAAAACCCTCTTCATTTTGCTAGATGTTTTGATACCTGGAGTAATCCATTTGAGTTTGCTAGACTTTCTTAATGGGATTTTTTTCTTCCTTTTGCAAAAACACCTCTGTAATATGTTATTTAAACTTGCTAAGAACCCATTTATGCCCTTTTCATTAAGTTTCTCTCGTATCACTTCTTCCCTAAACCGTTTATAGTTATTCTCAGAGAACAACCTACGTTCTGTTTTTAGTGTAGGTTCCTCTTTATTCACCAATTTTAGGTTCGGCAGTTCATGGTCACAAAATGCTGCATGACCATCTGATAGACCATTATGGTCTACATCAGTACCCTCTAGATGTTCCTCCGGAATATTTGTAAGAAAATTGTCGAGACATGAGGACGCATAATTTCTGACAAAAGTAGTGACCTCTATCAAAACCTTGAAATTGTAGCACCTTAGCAGAGACAGAAATTCACTAAGTCTATTATTCTCACACAAAATGTCTATATTAAAATCACCGCAAATAATACATGTTTTATCAAAAAAGTGTTCCAGTAGCTTTTCCAGACAAACCATAAAGTCATCAAACATGTCATCGTCAGGATTCCGATAGCAACAGATTATACTAAGACTTGTATCGTGATCTAAGACGCCGCATACCTCGAAACACCTATTTTTGTACATTTTTTTGCACATTGTCTTTGATTATGAGCTAAGATAAGAGAACCGCCCCTTGTCATGTTTTCTCTAGTATTGTGGGCAGACACATAGTGGTTTTCCATTTTAAATAGAGGGGCTGAATATTTATTAAGGAAATGCTCAGTAATGCAAATGCAATGTACAACACCCTTATTATTATGCAAATATACTTCTAACTCATCCCTTTTTGATGTTATTCCACACACATTTTGATGATTATTATATTGATTATATTGACTTTTGTAGTGTTACCTGTTTGTCTCAATATGTCTTTGTTAGTCATGCAAACCTTGTAGTTATCATTGTTCTGGACGAAAAAACTGCAGATCCGTTTGTTTGTTCACCATTGTCTCTTGCGAAATAATATGGGATGGTGCCCCTTTTTACTTTTTTTTTAACTTTGTCATTTG
The DNA here is from genome assembly GCA_949825045.1 of Argyresthia goedartella. Lineage (NCBI taxonomy): Eukaryota > Metazoa > Arthropoda > Insecta > Lepidoptera > Argyresthiidae > Argyresthia > Argyresthia goedartella. The sequence continues at coordinate 3,619,610 of OX463832.1, read as the reverse complement.
ATTTCGTGCATACTGGCGTCATTTTCTTTCTCTTTTGAGTCATTTTTTGAAAGAAAAAGGGTATAGTGCCCTTCCGAATAGAGGATTCGTCTTCTAGATTAAAGACTATTTTAAATTTAGTGGGCTTGCTTTTGGGGTTTTGGCATGTTTTGTTCACATAACTGTCATAGTTTGATTTATTAGTTTTTGCTAATATTTCCCTAAGAATTAGTCTACCAATAGTTAGTTTTGTGGGAATGCTCGTTATATCCCACCTACTTTTAATCTCCTCATCTTGTGACAAATCTACGAGAGTTGCGTTGGAAAATTGTGTACATAAGAATTGAAACATTTTACTCATTGCATGTTCATTTAAGAACCTCGTCGAGAAAACAGTATCAAGAAGGACATTTGTTCTCAATTTACTGACCACGTAATATAGATGTGACTGAAGTTTAACAGGATTTAAATCATTTGTACCTAGCATAAATACAACACAATCTGTCTCATTGTAGTCGCTGCACATCTCCAGACTGAAGACAAAACCTGGTCAGATGTAGCATTTGTCTTGATCAGTGCTGTCACTGAGAAGTCTTGGCCTAGGAGGTCTTGGAGATAGTCTCTGATTCCAATGCCTGTTTCATCGGAGAACAGCATGACCCTGTGCTTCCGGTCGTTCTTCAGGTTTGCTGTAATTTTTAGATCTTCATCTCCTTTTATGTTGTGATTGTTTGTGTCTCTATCTTGTTTCGTTTCGAGTTCTACCTCTCCATTGCGTATTAGTCCACATCTTTTTGCTGTATCTGTGTTTTCCTTAAGGTATTCTTTGGTTGTTGGAGCATATTCACTTTCTTGTTGGGGTTTACGTTCTTCTATTTGAGTGTATTATTGTCCTCGTTCGCATCTTATCAGCGTATCTGTGTCTATTTTAGGGTCTTCTTTCTTTGCTAGAACATCTTCACTTTCCAGTAGCAGTTCAACATATTCACCACGAATTGGCGTCCCTTCTCTTCCAAGCATTAAGCGTTTTTTGGACCCTCTGTATTCCTAATACCGGATTTAGGAGTTCTCTTTAATGTAGGCGTTTCAGAGCAAATCTTTTTTAGTATATTCGTTTTTTCCTTACGATCTTGGAGTTGCTTTCTTAATGAGTTATTTTCTTCAGAAAGAGAGTCAATTTCAACGTGTGCGCTTTGTAGCTGCATCTCTAAGTTCCGTATTCGAATTATAAGTTGCTGAAATTCTGTCTGGTCAAATAGTTGTCTTGACAGGTTAGGTAGACTCAGTGAATGATCATCAGAGTAGTTTGAACCATCCAAAAAGTCATTGCCTGTAGTCTCTCCCCATGAATTTCGACGTGTTTTGCATCCTTTTCTCTGTCTCATGTTTACGTGTGTGTCCACTGCTTGACTTGTACTCATTTTGAATGGATAAATAAATCAGTGTAACCCCTTACCGTAGTAAAAACTTGTAAGTTTCTCAAAAAGACGGCTTCAGAACTTTCTGCCCCATCAAAAAAAAATTACTCTTGCTCAATCTCTTCTTCTCCCCTTGATCGATTATGCCGATGTTTGTTGGGCTAGCGCCAACGAAGAGCAACTGAACAGACTCGAGCGACTTCAAAATCTCGGGATTCGGTTTATCTTCGGACTGCGCAAGTTCGACCACGTCTCGCAGTATCGTAAGGAGTTAAAATGGCTGCCGATCCGTCTTCGTCGGGACACACACATCCTCACTCTTCTATTCAACATCTTAACCAACCCTCGATACCCTAGCTTTCTCCGTGAGCTTTTTCAATTTCTCCCTTCGGCTCGTCCACGTAGAACTCACACGGCTTCCCTGCTCTCTATACCTCATCACAACACCGTCGCATACAAGCACTGTTTTCGATTGCGGGCGATCACTCTCTGGAACTCGCTTCCCTGCACTATCAGAGATAGTCCATCTCTGCCCGTCTTTAAGAATCGTTTGAAGGAGTATTATCTTTCTCTATCCTAGATTTGAGCTTTGTATATATTAGTTTATTTAGGTGTATTTATATTTTTATATAATATTTATGTACTTGTGTATGTAGTGTATCTAGCAGTTAGTACAGTAATATATGTATGTATCTTATCAGAGCACATAGGTCTATCCTGTATATTAAATTATTCTTATCAACCTTGGGTTTGCTGGAAGAGATCTCTATTTAGAGATAAGCATGCCTCTGTAGATGTCCTTTCTGTTTATTACATCTTATGTTGTTTTATGTGCAATAAATATATACGAAATACGAAACAAAAAGAGAAATAGATAAATCTTTGGATGGGACTCGATCTGTCGACCTCTTTAATGAGAAACCGCTATTAAATATCTTGACCGATATTCAGGGCCTAATTAAAAACATGAGAGAAGACATCCTTGATTTTCAGTGCTAAACTAGTGACGTATATCCGGTCCGTCCGTTCCCGCCCGGATGTTCGGTTAAGCCGCGTGGTACCTTGTTTGCGCGCGCGCCCCACCACACCACCGAGGCAGTTCGGATTATTGAATTCGAATTTAGCTTCATTGGCGTCTTGATTTTCGCACGGCACAGTCGCTGCTCAGCTCCTGAGTACGGCCCGCCAAAAATCTATACATCGTGACGTGAGAACTTCTTTTGCATATTATAACCAACTGTTCGTTAAAGAATTTCTTAGAATTTTCTGATTTATTGCAGGCAAATAAAAGATTCCCAACGGTGTGACCGTTCGTTTGTGTAAAATGGAGCAAGAAACCCCGCAGGTTCCGTCCAGTGTGGAGCACGTGGCGGCGCGTAAGGATAAAGGCAAGAAAAGGCGGAAACCGGTGAGCTCTGCGGACTCACAATTCTAGTTCGTCCTCGTCGAGTTTCTCGGAAAGCGACGATCGCAGGAAGCGGTACCGACGGCGCTGCCAAAAGCCAACTTGCTGCTACACAGGAATTTCACGAATATGATTGTGAACCACGGCATGACTTGATTAACCCTAATGTTAGTGGAGACCTCTACGAAGGTCATGTTGAGGAGTCCGAGCCCGCCAACATTGACTCGGCTTTCGAGGTCGATCTTAACATTTTTACTGGTACAAAAACCAAGGAGCCCGCTGTATCGCAGGCGTCTCCCGAACTAACACAACAATTAAAAGATTTGCAGCGATTCAATAGCCAGGACTGGATTAACGTCCGATATGCCGACGTCCAAAAACACTATTTAATTGCGCCGGGTTTCACTAATCTTGAAGCTAATGACGAGATAAAGAGGTACGATACATCTAAAACTACCTTAAACATGGAAAAGGCTTTTGCCGGCATTTCCTATGCATTGCTCAAACAGCGCGACGCGCTTTTGAGTGAATTACAAGCCTTTCTAGCCTGGGCGCATTAGGTCGAAAACCTACGATTCGGCGATATCCATACAAGCTCAAAGAAATGTTGGCCAATGGTGAGTATAGCAAGATTTCAAACGACGCTCTCCAGCTCGTCTGTGGACACCGGGCTGAACTTATTCAATATCGCAGAGAAGGCATACTCTCATCAGTAAAAGACCAGTACCACAAAAATACATTACGCAAAATTGCGCCGTCAGGTTCTGATCAATTTGAAGCCGACAAATTTAATGCTTTATTGGAAAAAGCGGGTGGAGTTAAAAATGTGTTTTGGTTGGAAGGAAAGTCTCGCTACAATACTGCGCCACAGTACGAGCCTTCCACTTCTACCCGCAGTCAGACGCAGAAACAGGCCGCAACTTATAACGATCGCGCGCAATATCATAATCAAAGCCAGTATCATACTTAGGCCCGAGGCAGGATAAATAATAATTCGTTTCGCGGGCGAGGCGCGCGGGGTTCACGCGGCCGTGGTCTCCCCGACAGGTCAGGAAGGGATTGTCAACCCAGACGTTCTCCCTCATCCCACCGGGATAGGAGACACCAAACCCATAAACGAAAATATTGACTATGCCATGCACATGCATGCAAAATTTCACGCCGGACAACTCCGCATGTACTACGATCGTTGGAAACAGTTGGGAGGTCCCACATACATTCTAAAAATTATACAAGGATACCGCATTCCTTTTGTGTTGAATTCACCATTGCACATTCCATACAGTCGCAGTGTGAAAACACCAGAATCAGAACAAATGTCGAAAATAATGAAAAACATGATCTCGCAGGGTGTGCTAGAAAAGGTGCGCCCATCGCCCAGCTTTATTTCCCCGATGTTCCTACGCCCCAAGAGCGACGGCACATGGAGGCCCATATTCAACTTAAAAAATCTGAACCAATACGTCAACACTCGACTTTTCAGACTAATAAATGTTCATCGGGTAACGGATTTTCTACAACCCAAGGATTGGTTGGCCAAAGTGGACATTCACCAGGCATACTTCCATGTCCCTGTATTCGAAGGCCACAGAAGGTTTCTCCGCCTTCTGTACGGCGACAAAAACCCACAAATACTAGAAATGACGTGCCTACCCTTCGGCCTTTGTTCAGCACCGAGAATATTCGCCTCAATTACCAACTGGATAGCACAATACCTCCGCGATCACGGTATCCGGATCATCGTGTATCTCGACGATTTTATGCTGGCTCATCAAAACAAAGCCACTCTCATAAATCAAGTGTCGTTGACACTGAACACGCTCGCCCACTTAGGCTGGCAAGTGAACACAGACAAATCTGTTTGCAACCCACATAAGGCAGTGGAATACCTGGGCATTGTGTGGAACACATAGCAGAACGCGAAATACATTCCTCAGAGGTTAGTAGCAAAAATACATTGCACGGTATCCAAAATCTTGACAACACGGACAACTTCCGTCAAACAGTTACAAGGTCTCATTGGCCTGCTGAACTTTGCCAGTTTTGCTGTACCGAGGGGTCGTCTAAATTACCGGTATTTACAGTTACAGGCCAACAAGGCCTTGAAACTAAAGATGACAAAAACCTTTCCTCTAGTTGCGAAAGCCCTAGTCGAGTTAGAATGGTGGCAGTTGAATTGTCAGAAGAGTACTCTACTTCATGTCCCACTATCGTCTCATTACCTAACAACAGATGCCAGCGACATCGGCTGGGGGGCCAAATTAAACGAAATCTCAATAACAGGCTCATGGCTACCCTCACAGCAGAACCTTCATTGCAACTACAAGGAGATGTTGGCCATATTAAATGTTTTACGCCATCATTATCAGCTCCTGAGCTCACAGTCGCTGCTAATACAGTGCGACAACAAAACTGTCGTCTCTTATCTAAGAAAAGAGGGAGGGACGAAATCTATAGCCCTTACGGAGCTGGCAATGAAAGTGCTACAAGTACTGGACCAAAACAACATTCACATGTCCATCTATCACATAGCAGGGAACTACAACTGCGAAGCAGACCATTTATCACGTCTCAAAGACCCACCAGAATGGCATCTCCTGTCAAACATAACAAATGTCGTGTTTGCCAAGTGGGGAACCCCCGTAATCGATCTTTTTGCTTCCAGGAGAGCTCACGTGGTTCCAACGTACTGTACACTGGACAGAACCGACAACCAGGCGAGCATGTACGATGCTCTAGGCAGCAAGTGGGATTTCAAGTTAGCATGGCTGTTCCCGCCGCCTTATCTCATTCCCAGAGTATTGACGCACTTAAACAATGCACCGGGTGTGTACCTCATCGTAGCCCCGAGATGGCACAAAGTTTACTGGAGACCAGACCTGAAGAGCCGCGCATTGTCACCCCCATTCACGATAAGGAACCTATCGCAGGTCCTAGTCGATGTAACGACGGGACGTCCGCCCCCCAACATATCGGAGATGACGCTGGAGATATGGAGATGTGGGGTTGGCAAGAACACCTAAGTGACTGGAGCGAGGAACAAAAAGCTCTGCTCCGTTCGAGCTGGCGTGAATCCACTCTTAGAACGTATAAACCAGCTTGGACCCGTTGGCGAAACTGGACCATAACTCACAAGGTACATACACATAAACCTACAGGCTCAGACCTGGTCCGATTCCTCACTGATCTACATCAAAAGGAAGGCCTTTCATACAGCACTATCCTTGTTCATAAATCTGTAGTGTCTACTCTTTGTGATCCCAGTGAAAGTAATAAGCTAAGCTCACATACACTTGTAAAACAAGTCCTAAAGTCCATTGGGTTAGCTAAGCCTAAACCTATCAAAGCCCCCATCTGGGATATAGACTCCCTTGTAAACCATCTTTCTAAAAGAACCTGCAATTCATCAAGTTTATTTGCCACCTCTCAAAGAGCGGCTGCTTTACTCCTACTATGCTCGGGTAGACGTGTACACGATTTAACTTTACTTACCGTTACTCAGGAACACTGTATTATTTCAGATGACAGCATAATCCTATGGCCATCTTTTGGCTCCAAAACTGACTCCATTACCCATCAACAATCGGGATGGAAGCTAAATAAGAATAAGGACAAGTCACTGGATCCTATCTACTGGATACGCCGCCTCATTGAGTTGGGTAAACCCAGGTGAATTGCTGCTAAGTGCGATAATCTGTTTGTGAGTACTACAGGCGACCCCAAAGCTGCTACACGTACAATCATATGGGGCTGGCTGAAGAAACTACTTCAAGATGCAAACATCAATGCTACGCCTGGCAGTTTCAGATCAGCTGTTGCATCCAAAAAATCTGGAGATAGAAGAGAGTCATTGATTACGAACCTATTCTCCCCTGTCGAGTAATTAAGACAATTATGTATTGTTCAATACTTTATTCCAAAGTTTGATTTATATTTGCTGATTTTAGTAATACCTACCTAATTTATTTACTGGTTTGGTACCATTTCTACGCAGGTTCTATCAAGATGAATAATAATACCTGTTTATAAGTTACAAGTTAATTTTATTTCCTTAAACCACACTAATCACCTCATCTTAACAGAAAGCAATACAGAACAGATACAATAATGTCATAAGTCATAGTACCTAACCTACATACAGTACATGTAAACTTTAGGTTTCTTCCTAAGGGATCATCGATCAGTCCGAATAAATTATAGATAGATACTTACTTGTTTATCAAAATACCTGAATCATTCATAATTTCTGTATGTCACAACATAAACATACCTACTTTTATTTAAATATGTATGTTTACGAATCACATTAGCGTCCACCAACACCAGGCGATATCAAACACGTCTCTCATGTTTTTAATTAGGCCCTGAATATCGGTCAAGATATTTAATAGAGACGTTTTACCTGAAAATAAAACGTTTATTAAATACTTACCATATTTAGGGCCCAATATTTTTTAAATCTGCCTGGTGGACATGAGAGATCCAATGAAGCTAAATTCGAATTCAACAATCCGAACTGCCTCGGTGGTGTGGTGGGGCGCGCGCGTAAACAAGGTACCACGCGGCTTAACCGAACATCCGGGCGGGAACGGACGGACCGGATATACGTCACTAGTTTAGCACTGAAAATCAAGGATGTCTTCTCATGTTTTTAATTAGGCCCTGAATATGGTAAGTATTTAATAAACGTTTTATTTTCAGGTAAAACGTCTCTAATAATTTTAAGATTTAATATGAAAAAGAAGTATTTTATCTATGAAAATGAATTCCTCACCTGTGTTTTATATGGAAATTATATCAAGAATGCCTTAGCAACAAAACTTTATCGGTTATAATATTTCGTTTAAGTGGCGCGGGATGCGATTTTGAATTGAACTGCATCGCCTTGGAACTTTTTTTTATTATAAAATGTTTCATAGGAAGTACCAACAAAGTATATATTTGTGTAAACAAGAATACTTTAACGTTTGATATCGTTTTAGTATAAAACAAGGACGAGAAATTCATTTTGCATATGCATAAAAAACTGTCATTCCTTAGCAAATTTTAAAATGTTCAGCTATTGGTGAAAATGTGAAGTTGTTTTTTTCTCTTAATAGGGCTCCAACTTGCTGAATACTAAGCAAATTGCGTTGTCAGTAGGTTAGATAGTTAGTCACGTAAGATGTGTACTGAAAAATGTTAATACATATTCATTTTGTAATTAGTCATGGCATGTTTTACAAAATAAACACGTTTAATTTTTGTCTAAGATTTTCAGAATGGTAGAACAAAAGTATCGACAAATTGACATACACAGCTATATTTAAAAAATGTTTATACCCATCCCTGAGAACGTCAGCACCCAACATTTTGGGCGTTTTGCATTCACCGCCGATAGCGTGATCGAATTGTGACCAACAGATAAATATAATATGGTTTTGAAATCTCGAAAGTTTTGCTGAATACATATGCCACCGTAAGATAGTCAAAACCGTTAGGTAGTTGATAAACTAAAGTATATTTTCTCGTTAGTTGGTCAACTTTCGACAGATAGTAAACTGTAGCGTACTGCTTACTATATGACGCGTAAGTTTAGAAACTAACGGTTAAAACCGTTACCTACATAGTAAACTGGTTTAAACTTGAATTTTAAACGACATACCAGGGTAAACACTGCGGTAGCTTAGATGAAGACTAGAGGGGGCGAGCGCAGCGAAGCCCCCGAATAGTCTTAGTGTTAGATTGACATGTAATAACAAAAGAAAAGTAGATTCTGAACCCTGTCGGTCTGGTTGGTCTATCGATAGTTGATCAACTACCGCGTTAATTTATCAACTAACGTTTTTACTTACTACTACTAATACTACTATTTTACGGTGACATATACATATATGAAACTTAAAAGTCATAACCATATTATGAAATAAGCAACAGGTATATTCATTACTCATAACCAAACAAACAGTATTGCAATAAGGCACAAGATGACTTACTATATCTATGCCGGCTCTCACGTACTGAGTAATAATAGTTCGGCCGACACAGGTATGTGTAAATATCTCATCCATCACACACTATGTCTATGTACGTCATTACTAACATGTACCAAATTAGTATATAAGCTAAGATTGTATTCCCATCAGACAGACATTAACTGAGCATGTAGTGACAACCCTTTGATACCTCTCCCGTAAGTTGCTCTACTGTCGGCAAAGTGGTGACCAGCTGGCCACGGGACATTCGCCATAGATAAAATTCGCTCAGTGCGGAGCGCCTACTTACTGCCTATTACTATAACGGTTCGAGGTTTCATGGCGGCGCGGCGAGGTTTAATAAATGATAGATAGTAAGTAAACTATTATGTGTGAAGCTTTGTAATTAAAAGTGAACCCATGGTTATTGATGCTTTTATTTGATTTCATAACCTTTTACCCCATCTAACTAAGTTTCACATATTTGTAGACAGTTAAAGTACAGCCGTGAGAAAAAATCGACGATTCATGGTAGAATTTGATTTTAATTTCTAACACAGATGATAATTATGTGCCTGGGGGCACGGGACTGCCCTCGCCAAGTCAACCAAAGAAACACAAGCCCTACCATCATTTACAGGAAGCTCTTCGGGGTATTTTCGACCCCCCTGTAACTATGTTAAAGATAAAGCTAGACATCTGAATTTTGTCTGTGACTAATAGGGCAGTTTAATAAAAGCAAATTCCCAAAATTCATTATTGTAAATTCGAACCAATGGATTGGAAACGACAGCCGTTCAAAGTTCCGTCATTTTGTCACTGACTCACTGGCTGACTTGTCGATCAACAAAATTCTGGTGTATTTCTAGCAGACCTACACAAGCTTGAAATATTAAGTTAAAGAGTAGCGTTTAGTCCACAAAGCCAGGAAAAATGAAAACATTCCGGAATTTCAGCTCTCATTTTTATATTCATCAATGAATGTTCTGGATAGTTTCATAGGTTCAATGTTTACCAATATGATCAATAGATGGTGTTGGGTGTATCCTGCATCACGGGGTGGTTGTATTTCCGCTGTGATATATATTTAGCTAACATGACAGTGGCGAATAACTTAGCTACTCCAAAACCGCTTTATGTGTAAAAGCCGTAGGTGCCCCGTGTTACATGCGCAACGTAGATCTCCATAGTGACTTTATAGACTCCCGACAGTAAAGCAAAACATGATAGAAGCGTCCTAACGCTACTTAAATATAATAATAATGCATCCAACCACCCAAACCCGCTTGTCATACAAGCAACCTTTTACGAACCGACCCCAGACATAAATAAGAAACACCTTTACAAAAGGCGCCCCAAAGACGTCCTCCTAGAACCGGAGGACGACATCGCGATAGCTCTTAAAGTTCAACCACCGCACGCCCATCCGGCACGTCAACTCGACGAAGGCTGGGTTCCCGAAACATTACAGCATCTCAGATACCAAATTTGGATTGAAAGAGATCGTCGTCTTGATCCGCAGGACACACAGCTAATATTCAAAATTCAAAATTCAAAAAGAGTTTATTTCCACAAGAAACACATAGGTTACATTTGGAGAATGTCAAATCTTAAACTAACACATATATAAGGTATAGGGAAATATAGAACTCAATTTTAATTCCGTCACCTCAATGTTTTAGATGCTGGAGGCAAAGAGGCGACTAGAAACCTCCAGCTTTATACGTTTTTTTTTTGTACAGAATTGGAGCAAACACCTTCCCAAGCTTTCTTGTCTTCTACATAATCTGATATTTTGTAGTAAGCCTTTTTACATAAGTGATTTTTAACAATATTTTTAAGTTTATTTACAGACAATTCTGGTAACTCAGTTGGGTTTTTCTTATAAAAGCGAATACATTGCCCTTTAAAAGATACATTAACCTTGTGGAGCCTAGTAGACATTGTGCCTGTCGCTATTCTTAGGAAATTTATCAATATTTTTGTGGACGTACATTAGGTTTTCATTAATATACTGACACGGCACTGTCATAATGTTAATTTCCTTAAATTTACAACGCAGTGACTCTCTGGGACCCACATTGTAGATTGCACCAACAGCCCTCTTTTGCAGCACAACTATAATGTTAATGTCTGCAGCGTTCCCCCACAGCAGTATGCCGTAACACATAATGCTATGGAAGAAGCTGAAGTAAACTATTCTAGCTGTTTCCACGTTCGTAAAAAGACGGATTTTTTTGACTGCATAAACTGCGGGACTGAGTTTTTTCGACAGCTTATCTATGTGTGAGCCCCATTGAAGCTTATTATCTAAGGTAATTCCTAGGAATACCGTGCTATCTACAGTTTCTAAATTTTCACCTTTAACATTAACATTAGCCGAGACTTGTTTAACATTGGGGAGTATAAACCGAATACATTTAGTTTTGTTATTGTTTAGTAAAAGATTATTGGCACTATACCAATTGACTACCTTTGAGATTGCATTATTCACACCGTCAAAGTTCAAACTGCGTCGTTTCATTTTAAACAAAAGTGTCATCTGCAAACAGTAGAATCTCATGATTATCTCTGACAAGATGTGGCATTAATTAATGAACATTAATATCCCACCAAAAACATTATGTAAAAAACAAGCCAAGTCTCGGTGGAGCTGCTTGTTTATCTCTAAAAAGTAATAAAATCTAGACAAAGTCGTGCCAAGTCTAAGGTTCCTTACTGCGATTTCTTTATTATTATAGTTAATGTTGTGTGACTTGGCCGTTGAACATTCTTGAAATCTTGAATTCTTGAAAGAAATCGCAGTAAGGAACCTTAGACTTGGCACGACTTTGTCTAGATTTCATTACTTTTTAGAGATCAACAAGCAGCTCCATCGAGACTTGGCTAGTTTTAACAGAATGTTTTTGGTGGGATTTCACTTCTTTTTGTAGAAACGTGGGCATATTGATTTATTTTATTAGATTTTCGGGAGCTATGAAAACGGTCACACCGAATCTATACCAAGAGAAAACCAAGCTCTTGTGTTTTCTAATCAGGGTTACCAGGTACTCCAGATCTTCGATTATCCTAGTTTTTATAGTTTTCCCTTTATGAGGCCCTTAAAACCTAACTCTGTACCAAATTTCAGCACTCTGAGTTTATGGGAGGGAAGTACTAGTTCTATTCTGATGATCATGAGTGAGTGAGTGTCATAAATGCGAAAATTTGCTTTCGCTTAACTTCGGAACTAAATGACCTACAGACTTGAAATTTTGGATTTTAAGTATGTGATTATAGCTTACTGGATGACAAAAATTTCTACGTTCTGGTCTTATCCAGAGGTTCTCAAATAGGGGCCTGAAAATGCGGCGCAATGGTTCCAGTAAAGGATGGTACGGCAGTGTTTGCTTCGTGCTCGACTTTCATTTCATTTCATTTCATTTCATTTATTGCCATAAATTACAGTTGTTATAGGTACAGTTGGTCGTACAACTTAAAACTTAGTTCCATGTAATTTTACTCAGCGAGTGTAGCATACAGTTTGATTAAAGACACAATAACTATAATATATCATGCATAACATATAGGATTAGCAATAAATATTCAATACAATGTCACAGGGCTCGAGATCAATGAATTAAATTACATTAAATCGAATTAAAATTTGACTAAAATTAATTTAAGTAAAAAAAAAGTTAGAATTAAATAAAAAATAATAAGAGGTAAATAATCGTCATATATGTCACTCACTAATAGAATATGTCACTATACAATAATTGGTCAATACAATTATATTATAATACGCAAGGCAAACAGGATAAAATAAACAGCCGCCACAATGACTTGGATGGGGCATTGCCGTGCCCCACGATAAACCAAAAACAGGAATAGCCCGAGTATGGAATCCTGCGGTACACCCATTGTAACAACAGACCCTGGAGATCGTTTTCCATTACTGTCAACTCTCTGTATCCTGTCATTTAAATAAATAATTTGACTTTTATATTATAATTGAACATTTGATGTCTGTCTTGTCTTGGTTGGTTTAGTACTGTCGTGGTATAATTGTCTTGCATTTATTCTGTTCGGATAAATTTGCTTAGACAATTTTATTAAAATACGCTCTTTTATGCGCTCACTTGTCTCCCCTATTCCTGCACCGAATATTTGGTTATAATTTATCAAAGTAAATTACAATACAACTCAAGGTTTGCCAGCGAGCGATGGAGCGTGGTATTTTAGGTGTAAAACGAATAGACCGCGTTAAGAACACCGTACTGCGCTCCAAAACTGGCATCGCAAATGTGGGTGTGCAGACCGCCAAACTGAAGTGGAGCTGGGCAGGCCATGTGTGTCGAATGCACCCAGACGGGTGGGCGAGGATAGCCACTGAATGGGTGCCTATAGACGGACACCGGCGCAGAGGAAGGCCCAGAAGGAGATGGCGGGACGACCTGGACACGTTCTAACCAGAGTGGGTCAATCTAGCTGACTAGAGATGTGTGGGCTCGAAATGGGGAGGCCTTTGCCCAGCAGTGGGACACAATATAGGCAAAGTAAAAAAAAAACCGTTTGTATAAATGATTGAAATCCTCAACGTACGAGTAAATGGTTCTGCTTTACCGCATCGGGTATATATGTACCTCTACCCGGAGATTGTTCGCGCCTCCAAGCTTTGTCGATTTCTATGTATAAACACCTTGAGTCATCGTATTTTATAAGACTTGCTGTAGTCGAGTATATGGCAGAGCATTTGTAAGAGCCATCCAAAAATAACACTTACAGCCATAGATAGTATAGATTGCCCCAAATATTTATCAAAAAGAGCCCGTGAATGCATGAAAAAGCATGAAGTCGATGCTTCCATGGCGGCGGGACTACAACACAACACCACAATACAAATTGGGGCTAAAGTCATGTTAAGCCGAAATTTGACGTAAATCTGGGTTTGGTTAATGGTACATGGAGTACAGATCGGTCGATCGGATTGAGCTTTAATAACTTCGTCAATTTTTTAAGATATCGAAAAACTAAGAACACAGAATTTTTCTATATTTTTTGTAAATTTAACTGCATTCACAGAAATGTTTGTTGGCGACATTCCAGTATTTTTCGGCAGATGACAAAACATAGATTGTTATAAGGCATAGCAAACAACAGCAAAAGCATCTGAAATCGTCGTCTTATAAAGTCCTTCCGCCCTCTTTAGGGCTAACGCGATTAAGGGTGTACATAGTCAGGTCATAAGTTCTGTCACATGTGCAATATGAAATAATTTAGACATGATTATTATTTATGTAAACATTTATATAGCAAAATGAACTTAATAAAACATAGATTCTTATGGTAATAAAGTTTATTCAAAATGACCCCCGCGATTTTGAATACAGGCCTTTATTCTGCGCGGCCAGTCGTCTATCGCAGCACGAACGAGGTCCATGTCAATATCGGCGGCTGCCTTAATCAAGGATGCCTTGAGTGACTCCAAATCAGGATGAGGCTTTGAGCAGGCCTTTTCCTCCAAGTGTTGCCATATCTTGTAATCTAACGGACTCAAATCTGGACTGGAGGAGGGCCAGTCTTCGTGCCGGATGAAGTAGATTTCACGCGCCGCCAGCCAGTCTTGTGTGCTTTTCGCTCTATGAGCTGGCGCAGAATCTTGTTGGGATACCCAGTGCCTGTTATTAAACATGGTATGAGAAACAGGTTCCACAAGGTTCTTGAGGACTGTATTTTGATACACAACTGCATTCGTTTTTTACGCCTTTCTCACAAAAATGTACCTCAGTTAAGCCCCAATAAGAGACTACCAACCAAACTATGAGCGAGGATGGAAAATGACCTCGTTGGACACGCGGAATACGGTTGCTCGCTTCTTCACTGCTGTGTGCGTACACCTTATCATTTTGTTTGTTGTAGCTCTCTTCCACGGTGAAAATTTTTTCATCCGAAAAAATAATTTCCCGATGCTTTTTTTCCGCGTACCGCTTCAACAAAGCGCGGCATCTCTTCAGTCTCAGATCCATTAAACGAGCGTCCAAACGATGTCCACGTAAGGATCGGGTGCGGGGTCGTGTAGCGAAGTGCGACGAGAGTTAAGCTGAAGGTAATAATAATAATAATAATAATACCTTGGACACTATTTACACACATTGATCTAGCCCCAAACTAGGATTCCCTGTATCTTGGGTACTAGACAACGATACACATACTTATATAGATAAATATTATACTTAGATAGATAAACAACCATGACTAGGGTACAACATCCGTTCTCATCAAACAAGTATTTGCCCCCACCGGGACTCGAACCCGGGACCCTTGGCTTCGTAGGCAGGGTCACTGCCGAAGGTGAAGTAAGATTACTCATAGCAACTTGCTTAAAACAAAAGCAAAAAAAACGTTAACCAAATTTGCAGACATCACTTCGTTGGTGTCCTCACAAATCAACCTTCGACTAAAATATCATTATCTTGCTTTCTATGAGGCCAAATAGGAATACCCGATGGCCATAGTAACTTAGGCCGCGATTGTCTTCTTTTGAGATTATGTAGATATAATTGATTATATCCTTTCACCATTTTCACTACCATTTTGATTAAAAAAAAACTTCGGGTTTTCAAGCTATTAACGATTTTTATTTAAAAAATAATAATTTTTAAAATAACTTTTACACAAATAAATTACACCTTGAGCTTATTTTAACAGATATTTAGCTCATAGCTCATTTATTTTCTAGCGAGAATTCAGATTCAGCAGATTAACAACGTGAAGCCAATATCCATATTGATACTTGGGTATCATTATGGATATTGACTTCAAGCTAAGATTTTATTACAGATGAGCGCCAGTGCGAGCCGGCGGCAGCTTTGATTTGACATACTTACGAGTGTATATTTTTTGTATTGTTTAATCATGGTTTAATAAATTAAACAAAAAATATGTAATTAAAGAATATACTTATAATAATGGCTACAAATATAACATGTATCCAGGTCTAATGTGGTCTAGTATAAGTGTATTGCGTATTTTTTATGTTTAATTATTTCGATATGTTGAATAGAAATCATATAAAAATGGGGGAAATTGAAAACCTCAGCGCCATCTATTGAACCAAAAAAAATGTCCAAGAAAATTGCTCAAAGTGCGTTTCGCAATAGCACTTACTCAAACATGAAGATGAATGATAAATATGTCTCGCTTGTGGATCCGCTCCGCGCCTGTGCTGTTCCAGCATTGTATGTATAGAATGCACAGCCAAGAATAAAATTATTTTTCACACCTTTCATTCGGAAAAGTAAATTTTGCTCCACGACGAGAGGGAGCAAAATGCTACTTTTCTGTTCAAGCTACTTTTTTAATTTATTCATTGGCATGTAGCATTTACGCAATGTGCCAATAGAAACAGAGATATTAATAAAATAATCCATTGTAATTTCATCGTAATCGATTTAAACGAACAAGTTTCATATAACGTAGTTGAAGTTAAACAACAACGTTACCTATATGAACATTTATGAAATTTTCGTAATATTAAAAAAAAATCACAATAAATTATATTAAATTTACTGAAATCTAAATTATCGATGACTGTTATTGTAATATAATGAATATTGATACCCGATACCATTGTAATATTCGATTCGATTATTTCTACAAATTGGTAAAAGTAGCACAGGAATATTTTATCTGTGGTGACCTTTGCTTAATCCTTCACAATCCACCATAATAATAAAAGAGTTTTGTTTACGTTGTTCGATTACTGTAAAAGTGGTGAAAGTATAATTCAAAGTATAGTTATTGATTTGTTTTTAGAGCATTTGATTTAAATTTTCCTCATAGTCGGTGTGAAAAGTTGTATGTGTCACTCAGGAGCAAAATTATTTTCGTCATGGGCGTTAACGCTTGAATCTTTCGTTACGCTCAGGATTCTACCGTAGAATCCTTCCCTTCACTCTGGATTCAATGTACCGCCCTCGCCGTAAATACATCATTTTGCTCCCTTGTGACACAAATAACTATTACACTTCCAGACCATTTCAGCCATTTATAGAATGGCATTTATATGATATCGAAATTCGAGTTTTAAAACGCTACTGAAATCAAGCAGTGTGAGGTCCGTAAGCTGTTTCTGATCCATGGCCAATATAATGTCGTCAGTGACTTTAAACAGAGCCGTGGTGGTGCTGTGACCCGGCCCGAAAACTGATTGAAAGGGATTTAATAAGTTTCTTGAGGAAAGGTAGGAGAGGAGCTGGGAGTGAACAACTGATTCCAGGGCTTCAGAGAATCCTCCGAATAGCAAAAAAGATATTGGACGAAATTATTTAAAGGAGGCGGGGTCGGATATTTGAGCTGGGGGAATCACAAGTGCCTTTTTCACTGAGTGGGGAAGCAACATTGGTCACGCGACACATTAATTATGTTGGTGATGATCGGCAACAGCTGGTCAATGATGCTGGTTATCATCTAAGAACAGATCTTGTCCTCACCAATGGCCTTCGTAGAGATCGCTAATATTGCCATCATTGAGTGAGTGAGTTGTGGACTGAGGTCTTGGACCGTAGGTTACGAAGGGTAGCCTCCTCCTCCGAGGGGGTCCATCACAACAGGGGGATAGCAAATAAATTATTGAGACCGTTGAGGTCGACATTTCCAGCAGCCAAGTCCTGGGACTTACAAATACCAAGAGTTTTTGGTAATTTCCAAGCCTGTGCTGACATATAGCTCTCAATACACTCGTAGATACGACGACGTTTGGCATCACGAGACAGATTAGTCATCGATAACGGGAGGCGTTTGAAAATTAAAAGATTCTCGTCAGTCGGATCTATCTTATATCTACTCTTGGCACGGTTTCTCTTGGCCATCGGACTCTTGATGGTGTCCGTAAGACACGGCGTTGCGGGAAGGTGCTTAACCTCAACCCTCATGACCGGAGCGTGTTTAGTAAGCAAGCTCAGGACAATAGAGTTAAAGTTCCGGACTTTGTCTTCAACGGCCCCGTTACCAGTCAACAGAGGCGGCGTCTGATTTTAGGGAGTTAAGATCCATGCCCTTGAATTAATACAAATATTAATAATACAATATGCAGGAATAAATAATTACAAAATTATTAAGAAATCTATATAATCCTAACAGCGAGCTGTGTCCGAGCGTAAGTTAACCTCAGTAAGGGTCTATTTGATCAACTGGCACTATTTTCACCTCACTGAAACGGTGTGACGCCTGCATGGGTTCTGCTATGACGGGACAATGCACTTCTATCTGAAAATGATTTATGACACACCTTACACTGAAAAGGTTTCTCACTAGTATGGGTTCTTAAGTGCTTTTGCAAATGAGATTGCTGTGAAAATGATTTATGACAAACCTCACACTGAAAAGGTTTCTCGCCAGTATGTGTTCTTAAGTGCTTTTTCAAACCAGATTTTTCTAAAAATGATTTGTTAAAGACAACACATGCGTTGTTACAGACAACAAAGCTTTTTTAAAAGGTTTCCCACCAGCATGCGCTTTTCTGTGCCTAGAAAAACTACTTTGTTGTGAAAATGCTTTATGACACACCTCACATTGAAAAGGTTTCTCGCCAGTATGTATTCTTAAGTGCCTTATTAATTGAGATTTTTCTGAAAATGATTTAAGACACACATAACATTGAAAAGGTTTCTCGCCAGTATGGGTTTTTCTGTGCCTGGCAAAATTACTTTTCTTAGCAAATAATTTTTGACACACCTGACACTGAAAAGCTTTCTCGCCAGCATGTAATCGTATGTGGTCAATCAAATGCGATTTTTCTGAAAATGATTTAAGACACACATCACACTGAAACGGTTTGTCGCCAGTATGCGTTTTTCTGTGTCTGACAAAATTGCTTTGATGTGCAAACAATTTTTGACACACCTCGCATTGATAGGGTTTCTCGCCAGTATGTGCTCTATTAAAAAGTTTTTATGAGCAAACGATTTACGACACACCTCACACTCAAAAGGTTTCTCGCCAGTATGCGCTTTTCTGTGCTTGGCAAAGCTACTTTGTTGTGAAAATGCTTTATAACACAGTTCACACTGAAAAGGTTTCTCGCCAGTATGTGTTCTTATGTGCTTTTTCAATACAGATTTTTCTGCAAATAATTTAAGACACACATCACACTGAAAAGGCTTCTCGCCAGTATGCGTTTTTCTATGCCTGTCAAAATTACATTTTCTAGCAAATAATTTGTAACAAACCTTACACTGAAAAGCTTTCTCGCCAGCATGTGTTCTTAAGTGGATGAGCAAAATCGATTTCTGGAAAAATGATTTTAGACACACGTCGCACTGAAAATATTTTTCGCCAGAATGCGTTTTTCTGTGTCTGACAAAATTACTTTGTTGTGCAAATGATTTTTGACATGCCTCACACTGATAGGGCTTCTCGCCCGTATGTCTTCTTATGTGTTCTATCAAACAGATTTTATTCGAAAACGATTTACGACACACCTCACACTGAAATTGTTTCTCGCCAGTATGTATTCTTAAGTGTCTTTTAATATTACTTTTATTTGAAAAAGATTTATGGCAAACCTCACACTGAAAGCTGGCCGTGTTGATAGTTTTGATATAATTTTTCACTGGCGTTCTCGTCCGGGCGTCCGTTTCCTCTAACAGTTCATCATTACTATCATGATTTCGATAATTAAGCATTGGAGGTCCTCCATCAAGATCCTCTTTGACACAGTCGACGATTGTAGCAACAGCTTCTCGCGGCGTAGAGGAGCGTCTCTCGACAGTAGTTGCCGAAAATTCCAAAGCCTCTGCCTCTGGAAACGGTAAATTTATTGTGTTAGTTAAGAAGTTCGGAGCTTACATACAAAATAAAGTTGGATATTCTGACTAAGCGTTCACTAGCGTTCTTGCTTAGAAAATGAACAAGAAACAATGACATAGCCTTTGCTTCTCACAAGATCTGTTCAGGAAAAAGTGAAGATTCTACAGGGTGCTGCGTTATTCATTACATATATTGCGAGGGGCTAATCTCCTCATATCCAGCTTCTAAAAAATCTCGTAGGACTTGTGACACAACGATGTAATTTACATAATAGCAGTTGTTTAATTCCACGCCTCAACCGAACGGCGTGGAATCTTGAGGGGGTGGTTTTCACCAGCACAGGGAGAATCGCAAGTGGTACTGACCTTTGACGCCGTAGACAGGAATTCGAGAGCTCAATTCGAGGCAGGTATACGGGATAAGGAGTGCAAGATGTGGGGGGAGAGGGACCGAATCTTACTCTCGTCGTAGCCCGATGCTGTCGCCGGCGTGTTGCTTGCCGACACGAGGAGTCGCTGTCCGAAGCGACGAGTTGGGAACCGAACAACTTTAACCTTCCCACCACGAATCACTCACTCCGCTGACGTGAATCTACTTATTTCCCGACGATTATTATGGTTAACACTCCGACCAGGCCCGACACCTGTGTTAGACCATTGTTACACTAACATACAGTCAAAGCCCGACGCCATGTGCAGACATTTTTTTTTCACAACAAGAAAGTAACCTCTAATTCGTCATCTCGTTTCTGTACAAGTGACAGCTGCAGTTCCGTTTCCGCTAGTGATGTCCCGATTACTCGCGGTCGATCCGCGCAACGAAAACCGGTGCGTTCCGAAGCATAAATATTCAACAGTCACCAAAATCAAAATCAAAATCAAAAATCATTTATTTCCATAGGATGTTGTTACATCACTTAGATCCGTCATTACATTTTTTTGGGTGAGTTCACTAACCCAATGGCGGAATCTGTGGAGAAGAGCTCACCGAAGAAACTCCACAGTCGTCGCATCTTTTGCGTTTCCTTTTTTAAATAAAATATTGTCAAATTACAAAATGAATGCTAATTATATATCGAAACAGCCTGTTACTCAAACAATCTATTCCCATGGACATCTGTCCTCTAAGTAATCAGATATCCTGTAGTAACTTTTTTTATACAATTTCTGTTTTATTATTATTTTAAACTTGTCTAAAGGTAAGTTTTTAATATCAGTAGGGACCTTATTGTAATAGCGTATACAATCGCCTTTAAAAGAATTACTAATTTTATGTAGTCGGCTTACATAAGCAACCAACTTGTCTTTATTTCTAGTATTAAAATTGTGTATATCACTGTACTTCTGAATATTAGTTATATTTCTTTTTACATACACAAGATTGTCATAGATATATTGAGACACAAATGTCAGAATATTGATTTCTTTAAACTTTTCCCTCAGTGACACTCTAGGCCCTAATCTATAAATTGCACGAACAGCCCGTTTCTGCAGAATAAATATACTATTAGCATTCGCAGCGTGACCCCACAATAAAATACCATAGGTCATTAGACTATGAAAGTAACTAAAGTAGACTAGTCTAGCGGTGTCTACGTCGGTAAGAGCTCTAATTTTTTTAACTGCGAACGCTGCCGAACTCAGTCTGTTCGACAATTTATTTATATGAGGATTCCATTGTAGTTTGGCGTCTAAAGTAATGCCCAAAAAGACAGTCGACTGCACAAGGTCCAATCTCTGTCCTTTTATAAATATGTCTGTAGTTACCGGGTTCACATTGGGTAACACGAATTGAATACATTTAGTTTTCTTTTCATTAAGTAATAAATTGTTAACAGTAAACCAGTTCACTATACTAGAGATAGCATTGTTTACCTCGTCATAATTTGATTGCTGTCTTTTAACTTTAAATATCAAAGAAGTATCATCGGCAAACAATACTAACCCATGTTTTGCTTTAACAAGGTAAGGTAAATCATTAATATATACTAAAAACAAGTAAGGACCAAGAATTGAACATTGCGGTACGCCCATACTTATTGAAGACCCAGGTGATCTTTTCCCATTAACATCGACCATCTGAACCCTATCTGTTAGATATGACTCCAGAAGGCCAAGTGCCTGATCTTTTACACCATAATGGCGTAACTTCCTGACAAGAGTGTCATGATGGACGCAATCAAAAGCCTTGGATAGATCGCAGAAGACACCTATTGCATCCATTGCGTCTTCCCAGGCATCAAAAATATTGTCGATTAGTTCAACACCAGCATCGGCTGTTGAACGACCCTTTGTGAAACCAAACTGAGCAATATGAATTAAATTATTGAGATAAAAATGACTTTGCAATTGATTAAGTATGAGTTTTTCAAATATTTTGCTAAGCGTTGGTAGTATCGATATGGGTCTAAAATTGGTGGGGTCTGATGTACTACCAGCTTTGAATAAAGATATAACTTTACTTAGTTTCATCAAGTCAGGAAACACACCACTATCTATACATTGATTAAATATACAACAAAGGTGAGGTGCAATACAATCTACAATGGAACTAATAATTTTTACTGATAGACCATGGGCGTCAGCTGTCTTTTTCATTTCCAGGGATTTAAACGCTTTTACAATGTCTTCATTATTTACGTGCCTAAATTTAAAATCTGTTTTACATTCCTCAAAGTTTTGTTTAAGTATAGATTCAGCAGCAGCGGGAGATGAATTTAAAGACTTGGTTGTTGAAACTGGAATGTCCGTAAAGAAATTTTCGAAAGCTTTTGCTACTTCTAGGTCTGTACTTAGCAATTGATTATCTATCTTAAGCTTGAAGTTATTATGTGTAGCTTTGGCCTTTCCAGTCTCTCTGTTTATAATTTGCCAAGTCGTTTTCATTACATTGCTACTAGATTCTATTTTGTTTTTGCCCGGACAGGCCCGAACCTGTCCCTAATCAATAGGAAGGCGAGAAAGTGTTGCGACCGCTCTCTTGAGGACCGAGTCCCCCACCTTGACTTCTGCTGATCGAGGCGTGCCATCCCGACCCGTGTACAAATTGACGATCCGTCCTCGTCTCCATCTCAATGATGGCGGGTTCGCATCCTTAATCAGCACCAAATCACCGACTTGAGGGGGGCTCGTCCGGTCAGTCCACTTAAGGCGCTGCTGCAAGATGTGCAAGTACTCAAGGGACCACCGTTTCCAAAAATCTTGAGCCATCTGCTGCAACATCTGCCACCTAGTTAACCGACTTAACTTAACATCACCGAATGGGTATTCTGGCAGGGCGTTAAGGGGCTGACCTATCAGGAAGTGACCCGGCGTCAACGCTTCCAAATCATTTGGATCCGAACTGAGCGGGCACAACGGACGCGAGTTCAGTGTCATTTCAATTTTACAGAACAGCGTCGCAAGCTCTTCAAAGCGTAGAGAGGTCTCACCGATGATCCTCGTCAGGTGCGACTTAGCCGATTTAACCGCAGCCTCAAAAATTCCTCCCCAATGAGGACATCCCGGCGGACTGAAAACCCATTCAATCCCTCGTCGGGAGCAAGCCGTACCGATGGCGTCCTGGTTACCGTTCAGGAATTGAGTGACCTCCTGCAGATATCGCCTGGCTCCGACAAAATTTGTGCCGTTGTCCGAACGGATTAATGTCGGGAGGCCCCTTCGTGAGACGAACCGATCTAGAAATGCGATAAATGCCTATGTAGTGAGGTCACTGACCACCTCCAAGTGGATTGCCTTCGTGGCCAAGCACACGAAGACGCACAGGTATGCCTTCACTAATCTGGCGTTCCGTAGCTGTGAAGACTTGACCATGAATGGTCCCGCGAAATCCGTTCCGACACCCGCAAAGGGCCGGATTTCGTTAACCCTATCCGAGGGCAAATCGCCCATCTGGGGCTGCATCGTAGCCGCCTTGGCCCGATAACAAGGCAGGCACCGAAATACGACGCACTAATCGTCATCCCGATAGAATCCAGAACTCGCGCTGGAGAAACGCCATCAAGGCGTGGCATCCGACATGCCCATTCCGAGTGTGTCGATCCTGTATCAACAGTTCGACCAACTTCCCCTTCCTAAGGAGTAACAACGGGTGGCGAGCCGCATAAGGCAGGTTGGCATTCCGCAGCCGACCTCCTACCCTCAGCAATCCGTGAGGGTCAATAAACGGGTTGAGCCGAGCCACAGCTCCCTTCAGTTGGACGCGTCCGCGTCTCAGAATGTCCAATTCGGACTTAAAGTGCACCGTCTGCACGTTCCGTACCAATGCGAACAACGCATGGTTCCGTTCCCGTGGTGTCAGGACCTGTGTCCGCACCCGTTGCGCCTCAGAATTGCGACAATTCCGCGCAAATCGGAAGATCCAGGCGGTCACATTGACCAGCTTGTCGAGCGAGCTGTACCGTTCCAGCAGGCTGAACTCCTCTTCCGGCTCTGGTTGCGTCGTACAGACACCGACTGTCAAGGCGCCGTTCGCCGTGGTAACGCGTGGACTCATTGGCCAATCCGATTCGGCTTGAGTCAACCATTTTGGACCCCACCACAAGGGATGTCCAACCAACTCCGGAGCGTGACACCCACGAGACGCACAGTCTGCTGGGTTCATTTCCCCTGGAACATGTCTCCAGATTAAGGGAACCTCCGAATTCAATATCTGCGAAACCCGATTCGCCACAAAAATCTCCAGCTTGTGAACTGAAGCCTTCAGCCAGCATAACACGATCTGGCTGTCCGTCCAAGTGTAGACCGTATCTTCTAACGCTATTGACCCACGAAGAACCGTCATCGTGTGGTTGACCAGACGAGTCAGGAGAGCCGCTCCTGAAAGCCCTAATTTGGGAATGGTCAGGCGAGTGCGCAACGGCGCAACCTTGCTCTTGGCCATGACCAACCGCACATCAACCTCCCCCGAGGAGTCGACCGTACGCAGATATACCGCAGCTCCGTAGCCCTTCTCCGAGGCATCGCAAAACCCATGCAGGGTGGCGGTGTATCGTTTGGTGGGGACCAACCTCCGTGGCAGTGAAATCCGATTGATGCCAGGGAGGGTCGAAAAGAACGAGTCCCACTCTGAGCTCAATGACCCGCCGATCGGGTCGTCCCATTTCAGCTCAGCAGACCACAATTGCTGCATAAAACACTTGAGCTGAAATGTTACCGGGGTGATCCACCCGTTTGGATCAAATGTCCTAGCCACCGTTGAAAGGACGTTCCGTTTCGTCCAGACCTTCGGGGAGTCCAACTCGACCCGATACGAAAACATGTCTGACACCGGCTGGTACTGGACGCCTAATACCGACAACATATTTGGATTTTCCAAATTTTCAAAAATGTGGGGATCCTGCTGGTAGTCATCCGGAAGACCAGTCAGTAACTCTGGAGAGTTCGACATCCATTTCCGGAGCTCGTAACCTCCACCCCGTAAAAGTTCAACTAGCTCGTCCCGTCGAGCGAGCGCTTCCTCTACGGAATCTGCACCGGTACAGATATCGTCCACGTAGAGATCCTGCTCCAGGATCGCTGCTCCTCTAGGGAAATTTAATCGTTCTCGATCCGCTAACTCCCGCAGAGTGCGAATCGCCAAATAAGGCCTAGATAAGACTAGACCGTAGCCCGTACGTGTTGGTGTTCAGCTCGTACACCCTGATGGGCTGATCTGGGCTCTCTCGCCACAGTATCAGCTGATACCGTCTATCGTCAGGGTGAATGACCGTCTGTCTAAACATCATCCGGATGTCAGCTACAAACACAACATTGTGTCGACGGAACCGTGTGATAACATCCGCGATGTCATGGTTCAACTTCGGCCCTGAATGCAAACACTGGTTCAGGTTCATGCCGTTAGATGTTGATGCCGATCCATCGAACACTACCCGTATTTTGCCCTCCGGGGTCCTCAAGACCGCGTGATGGGGCAGGAAGCAGTGGTCTTCACGCTTCCAGTCGATACCCGAAACCGACATGTGGCCGAGCGACTCGTATTCCCGCATGAAGTCGACGTACTTCTGCCGGAAAATCCCGTCACGCTTCATGCGTCGTTCCATCGACAGAAGCCGCGTCTCGGCTGTATGGTGTGAACTGCCCAGCGGTGGGCGATCACTACGGAATGGAAGACGTGTGAGAAATCGACCTGACCGAAGGCGACCAGTATTGTTCCGATAAAACTGTTCACACTCTTCTTCAACCGGGTCCAACCGGCGGACCGTAGGTGGTTCCTCCACCTCCCAAAACTTCTGTATCACCTCCGAGAGTACAGAACCGAATAAGGGACTACGAGTCGCTAGGCGTGGGGCAGCCGGCATGACCGGACCCATTACCGCATGGCCCAGTCTGGTGTTGACCGAAACCAGACCAGTCGCCTGCAACACGTGGACACCTGACACTAACAGGTATCCCAAGGCATCGACACCCAATAAAATGTCTACTGGACCCGGAATATCGAACTCCGGGTCAGCCAGTGACAACCCAGCGACCAACTGTCGCACCGCACCGAGGGCGACAACCGTACGTGAGGGTGTGAGCCCATCACATTAGGCATGACTAATGCCGTGACCGTCAGATTCACCGATGAATCCACCCGTGACGAGAGAGTAATCCGACATACTCCCTTAACGGAACCGACTTCCGTGTTCCCAATTCCCCGAATGGAATGTGGATACTCCCTTACCGAAATGCCCAACCGTCTTACAAGGTTGCACGAGACTAAGCACCCCTGGGCCCCCGAGTCCAATAGTGCTCGTGCCACACATGATTTGCCGTCCGAACTCCACGCTATCACAGAGGCGGTGGGGAGCATGACCGTCTGTGGAGTGGCGGCACCCTGTAAGTGGGCGGCGTGTCCCTAGCGGGAACCTCCGCGGGATCCGAACCCGCTGAGTCGGCCTGGTAACTCGGCTGCTGATATGCCGGTGGCATATCAGACCGTATGTACATCAGGGGGTCCCAACCCGCATAATAGGCCCCTCGCTGTCCCGGTATCCGACCATACCGGACGGTGTACGGTGTGCCCGGTTGCCACCGTGGATGGAGGGGGGAGAGCGAATCCAACCTGGGGCGCTCTAGGAATGGGGGCGACATCCGACTGTTCGCCTCCCTGTTCGCCTCCCAGAGCGACGGGCAGGGTGGCGCAGAAGGTGGTGGGCTCCCAGCCTTCGCGCCACTCATAGGTGCCATCTGACACCCGCCCGTAACACGCGGTGAGCCAGCGGCCCGAAGTCCTCGCTGACCCTGGACAGCGGCGACCGAACCCCGGCTATCCCGCATGTTACCCCCCGCGCTGCCCCCTTCCCCTCGGGGGGGGGGTCCCGTCCGCGGGTACCCCAGTCACCCCGTTGGTGACTCCCGTTGCCCGGAGGGGGACTGGGTCCGGCCCTGGTTGGGCCCTGTGGCCGACCAACCTGAGTCCGGCCCTGGTGACCGTCCGAAGGGCCTGACCGGTTCAGGCACAACACGATGTGGTGCTTGCCACCACAGCACTCACAGGGGAACGCGCGTGAGCACTCGCTCAGCGGGTGCGGCCCCAAACAACCGAAACACAATCGGTGGCGGAAGACTACCTTCCTGCGGGCAGCTACCCCGAGCGCCTTAAAGTTGGCGCAACTGGTCACTTCATGACCGGCACTGTCGCAGTGCACACAGCCGTCACCCGACGGCGCGGCATTCAAAACGCCAAATTGTTTCGACCGCCCACCCCCCCGTGGGGGCGGGGGGCGCGGCCCCTCCCGCATCCGCGCGGGTTGGCGCTGCACACTGGCCTCCGTATCCAGTGTGTCGCATCGCCTGCATTCACCCTCCAAAAAATCCGTCAATTGGACGAGCGTGGGCAGTTCCGAGCTACTGCCCCCATGCAGCTGTTCAAACCGACTTTGAACAGCTGCAGGCAACCGTGACAAAACCATATACAAAACAATATATGACCATTGGTCTACCGGCAGACCAAGGTTCTGAAGGGCCTTAGTGGCCACCAGCACAGGGTTGAGCACCTGTACCCGGATGTCAACATCCCGGGTTACTCTTGGGATGCTAAACAGCTTCCCCAGCTGCGCATCAACCAACCGCCGTTTGTGTTGGTAGCGGTCAAACAATATGGACCGGGCTATCTCATAATTGCCCGCCGTGACCGTTAGGTGACCGACCAACTCCTTCGGTTCACCCCGCAGTGCCATCAATAGTTGGACCAACTTGTAGGCGTTGTCCAGGTCGTCCCGACCGTGGACCAAACTATCGAATAAATTGATGAATGCCGGCCACTCATCAATTGCCCCACCGAAGGCCGGAATCTCCAGGTGTGGCAGCCGTCCAACAACACCCTTAGGGGGGTGGGTCTCCGTTACCTTCCCCGCGGTCATTCCGTCGCGACCGCTTAATTTTTTCCGCGCGACGCTCGATGTCGCCCAAGCATTCCATCGCTTGGTCAGCATCCGCGCAGAGCTGCTTCACTGCAGCTACCGAGGCTTCATCCGTAAGCCCGAGAGCTTCAGCCTCCGCAGCCAGCCGACATACCTTCCCGACGCGAGTCATTGCGTCCTCCACACGCTTGAGCAGGACATCGTCCATGTCAGGTCGCTCCACATACTTGTGAGTATGGGCGAGCCATCTCATCTCCTCACGGACACCATACCGCAGTACCGTCAAGGGCGAAGGTGCCATGGTTACCGATTCAATTGTTTCTGGTCCTATACTTCACTACCGAACTAAGTATAGCCAGAGACCAGCACTTGCCCGTCAGCGCTGGCCACAGAAATTAAAACTAAGTTGTCAAAACTAAGGCAACCACTGTTCAGGCTTCTCAGCACCTAATGACCTCGTAGGGGCCCATCAGCTACGAGGTAGCGTAGCGATCAGTTGCCAAGAAGTGTGAACGTCGGCGATTCACCGAGCTAATGTAAATAGAGTCGATCTAACCTGGTCTGTGCTTCGGTCCCGTCAACCTCCTGTCTCTCTGCAAGGCCCGGGTGCACCCTAGGCTCTTCTTGGTAGACAGGTTCTTCAGCCAACCAGGTATGACTGGCAGGCCAGCTTCGATGAGCACAGTGTTCCAACACAGGTTATGTTACGTGGGAAAAACCAATCGGCCACGTAAATGCGAACTTTATCTGGTTCGGGGAACCACAACACACTCAGCTATATAGACAATCCTGAGGGAAACCCGAATACATTCCAGATGGCTTGCGATTTAATTTCAATACCCTAACCAATACGCGTTTACATTGCGAGGGCTTTCGTCTGTCAGTTGTCAAAAACTGCTAGGTTGGCAGCAACGTCAAATTCAAAATGGCCGTTCAGAAACCATCGATCGAATATCGATTCGGAATCGAACAACCACTAAAACAATTAACTCCTAAAACATATTTAATATGGTCGCCCTGTGGACATACACCTTATAACTATACACTCTAAATCAATTAGAGAATGCCACCATAAAACACAATACAAAAATAACCCACAAAAATTGATTATAAAAACAATACAAAATAAAATTTATTAAAAAATTATAAGTGGTGGGCTCCGAGACTATAAACCTAAACAATATAGCACCCTAAACCACACTGGATTCTGAAATCCAAGCTATTTTTAATATAATGTAGGTAGCCGTGAACCTTCTAGAAGTGGCCCCTCCGATATGACCCACACTTCTACTGAGGTCAGCAAAATCAGCTTAATACCCCTTAAATAGCCTGACCCTGCTCTGTAATCCGAAATAACACTGCAATGCTATGGAACCCGACTGCAATACTATAGTCCGACCGAATGACTGTTTCTTATGCACACCGAGTAGTTTCCGACTACAAATTTATAATAATTGTTAACTAAATCGTCAATTATACTTTCACTAACCGAAAATGAACTTTAATTGTGGTATACCGACCACAGACTCACTCACAAACTGATTGCCGGCCAATCTGAGATATTCTTTTCTCCCAACTACAATGTGGCAAAAAACAACCCTACAACCGTCCGTGAATCGATGATTTCCCACTAGGAAACCACGCTCTGCTACCAAGATGTTTAATTCCACGCCTCAACCGAACGGCGTGGAATCTTGAGGGGGTGGTTTTCACCAGCACAGGGAGAATCGCAAGTGGTACTGACCTTTGACGCCGTAGACAGGAATTCGAGAGCTCAATTCGAGGCAGGAATACGGGATAAGGAGTGCAAGGTGTGGGGGGAGAGGGACCGAATCTTACTCTCGTCGTAGCCCGATGCTGTCGCCGGCGTGTTGCTTGCCGACACGAGGAGTCGCTGTCCGAAGCGACGAGTTGGGAACCGAACAACTTTAACCTTCACACCACGAATCACTCACTCCGCTGACGTGAATCTACTTATTTCCCGACGATTATTATGTTTAACACTCCGACCAGGCCCGACACCTGTGTTAGACCATTGTTACACTAACATACAGTCAAAGCCCGACGCCATGTGCAGACATTTTTTTTTCACAACAAGAAAGTAACCTCTAATTCGTCATCTCGTTTCTGTACAAGTGACAGCTGCAGTTCCGTTTCCGCTAGTGATGTCCCGATTACTCGCGGTCGATCCGCGCAACGAAAACCGGTGCGTTCCGAAGCATAAATATTAAACAGCAGTCTTAGTCATAAAAACTTATGAGAGGTTTATTAGCTTGTGATAGGGACGGGACTATCACGATCAATAGTTATTATAAACCTTCAATAAAAACTTCATAAGTTATAGAAGGTCGGACCCTACTTGAGACCTCTAATAGAGACTAAAATGGCCGTCTTTACGAACAGCTGATTGTAGTTTGGTTGAAATTAACGTTTTGAGGTTATATTGTGATGCGAATTGCGAATTTGTGGTGTGTTGGTGAATAAATATCTCGAATCCTAAATAAATCATGAAAGCTTTACAAGCTACAGCCGCCATTGATCTTGTAGAAGGTGCTCCGTATCGTCGTCGTCGGAAGCTGTATCACGGGAGATACGGCCCGTTTTCTTTGCCGGACGCGGAGTTGAAGCGGCGATACCGCTGCACTAAAGTCACATCAACCCACATAATTGAACTCGTCAAACAGGACTTGCAACTTGACTCAAGAGGCTGTGGCACTCACCATAGTTGCAAGTTTTTGCCGCCTTGAGATGCTGGGCTCGTCGAGAAGTCAGTATACCTCTCTTCTGTTTGAAATCCTCAAACTGACGGGGGAGATATCCATGGGTTGTCTCAACCAACTGTGAGTCGCATTTGTGCCAGAGTATCTCGTGCCCCTGCTCGTCACTCTGGCACTTACATCAAAATGCCACAGTCCCTGGCTGAACGCAGCAGGTAATAAGAGAATTCTCAGAAATAAGAAATGGTTCATCTGTGCTGGGGTGCATCGACTGTACCCACATAAAAATAAAGAAATGTGGTGGTGATGCAGATCAGTATTATATAAACAGAAAAGGTTATTATATAATATTCCTTGAATGTGCAGGTATGTACATACTTTTGAACATGCAGTTTTATGCTGTTGCCCGCGTGGCTTTACCGCGTGGCACTCCACTATATCACTGTATATAAACGGCCAAGTGCGAGTCGAACAAAAAGGCCCCTATAATACCCCTGTACAAAGTTTCATGACTCTAGGTTCTCCGGTTTAGGCTGTGCATTGTCTGTCACTCAGTCAAATAGCGTTTTATTAAGGTAGTTTAATTTTAATATGAAATATATTAAAGTACATTGCTCAAATAGTAAAAAAAAAATGCAGGTGACTTGCGATGCAAAGTTTCAAATATCTGTCATTGGTGCCAGATGGCAAGGCAGTACACATTCCCAAATTTTTTATGAGTCGACTCTTAAAGAACGTTTTGAGGGAGGAGAGTTTAGAGGACGACTCTTGGGAGATTCTGCGTACCGCTTGGGGCAATATCTCTTCACACGATTTCACACCATGATTTATGAGGTGGGACACCCGCTGAACCATAGGCGGGTGATCGGTCCTCTATCGTGACTATTTCACACCCATACTGAAGCCTCAAAATGATCAAGACGAGAAATATAACCGGGCACAAATTGCCACACTGAACTATGTAGAATGTTACTTCGGTGTGTGGAAGCAGCGGTTTCAATGTCTCTTGCATGGCATGACAGTTCACATGCATAATGTCAAGCCTACAATCATAGCTCTTGCTGTGTTGTACCTACAATGTAACAAAAGACCAACAACATTCAGTTCCAGGTATTGTAATTATGTCACTAAAAGTGGTGCATGTATTATATTTGGTGATGGTATCAAATTATTTTAGTCACACATGCTTGTGGTGGTAATCTCATTTAATGAAAATGTTTGTTTTTTATTTTCAGATAATGATGAAGGTGTTGCTGACTTTCCTGATGCTGAACTAACACCTTAAGTTAATGTGGCCACAGAAAGCGGAACAAGAAGAGCAGCAAATACTTTTCAAATCAACTGACGCTGCCACTTTTTTGGAGTTGGTGTTTGTCTCCGTGTTTTTGTTTTCTATAATAGAAATTCTTTCCCTCACTAAATCCAGCAAAAGATGGTATGGGAACAAAAATAAACACGGGTTGTATTGTATGTATTATAAAGAACCAACGAAAGAAATACCATAATAACTTTTGTTTATATAGAAAGATTAGGTAAGCCTTTACTAATCGTGTCTTCCTCCAGCCAATTTTCGCTTCTTTGCCTCTTTTTACCGAGTTTACTCTCCATTCTACTATTAAATCACAAACTTAACTAACAATAACTAGAGATGGGCCGGATCCTGGTTTGGCCGGGTTATGGGTAACGGGTACCCGGCGGATTCGGTAAAAATTACCCGGCATTAAAATGCCCTTAAAATCCACCGCTCGGAAGACCTAAGCGGTGCGGGGTGAGCCAGAGAGGGGAGGGATGGCGCCAGCGTGTCTGTCTAGCGACGGCAGGCAGTAGCGCAAACGCATCCCGCCCGCGTGCCCCTCTGTTCATTTTTGCAGAATCTGTTTACTAGTTTGTTTGTCGGGTGCTATTTTCGTTATGAGAACTGATAGATTTTGAGTTAAATTAAATTAACAATAATCATGCCAAACTCTGGTAAAACATCAAAAGTTTGGAAGCACATTGTTGATAATGTTGGCCCAAAAGCCACAAGCAAGGGTAGATTGTGCCAGTCCAATATTCCACGTGGTGGAGAAGGAAAAAAAGCTGATACAATAATAAATGAGAAATAAAGACTTGATTTTATACTAAAATTTGTTAAAAATATATGTTGATTTAAGTACAAAGTTTTATAAACATTTTCCTATGAAAACAGTTAGTTTTTTGTTATTATTATTATCCGGCATTACCTGTTATCCGGCATCATTATCCGGTAACCGGCCGGATCCTGAAAAAGTGCCGAAACCGCCGGGTATCGGATCCTAGCCGGATACCCGGTGCATCTCTAACAATAACAACACCACCGACACAGAACACTTGTTCGTTTTGTTTTGACAGCAACTGTCAAGTTTATTTTTTAGAGCGTGGTTGAATATGGTTTATAATAGTATAATAGTAGTTTATCAACACACGTATCACAAACCCTCTTTACTGCGTACAAAAACCGCACGTTACGATCAGCATAATGTTAAACTACTTGGTAAAAAGTCATTTCTTATCTGAAAAATTACACATTATGACCATAATGTGTAATTTTTCTTCACATTATGACATTCAAATTTCGAACGCCGGCGCCCGCCTGCGTGCCGCCCCTTTGTTTTTGAAGTTGGTACTACTGTACAAGCTAAACCAGTGCAAAGGAATTATCAATGCCACCATGCCGGTCGAACGTGCGGTTCCTGAACACATTAAAGAGAGCTTATGATATGTGTGTAGATAAACTAGTGTATGTAACTGTACAACTGTACATAATTAGGCATTAAAACTCTCGAGTGATATTATTTTGCCGAACTCGAGTATTAATCCCTCCATTATGTAGCAGTCACATAAACTACTATTATAATACGTTTATTTGAGCTTTAGAGCATTTTAACTAATGAACATTTTAAACTTATTATAAGGGATTTTTGAAGTAAAACTTCTATACGCACGCTTGACTTGGGGAGTAAGCTGGCGAATGCGTGACGAGAGCGTTACGAAAAGTGTGATCGGGCGAGGCGAACGACGGGTGCGCGCGCACATTTTCTTTCTCTCTTCCTCTCATAGCCAGACACAGTGCAGGAGATGCACTTTTGAAGCATTAGAGCAAAAGAAGTTTTACTTCAGTTGTGTGGTCTAAAGCACTCTTTTTTATGAATAAATTTATTGGAATTTCCAACTTGGAAATGGCCTTTTCTTTAACCCTTCACAATTATATATAACGAATAACCGATCGCCCTGCATCATAAAATCGGGCCAAGTGCGGGTCGAACTCGCACACAAAGGATTCCGTACCACCGTACAATAAAATGGACTCAAAAATATAATGTCCGAACCGAACTTGGTTTCGATACTAGCTTACAGATTGCGGATCCAACGCCAAACAAATTGCGCCAACGACGATGATAAGAGGTACCGCGTTCCAGCTCTCTACCTACGTTCATTAGATATTGATGGACAAATGGACAGACAGACAGACAGACGGATGGAGAGATGGACAGCGGACGTTTAATAATAGGGCCCCGCCCGTTTGGCACACTTAGGGTACAGAACCCAAAAATACATATTACCCCTCACCCTAACATCCCATAAAAAGTCTTACTTCGAAAATGTAAAAATGTTTTTGTTTCACAGGGCCGTGCGGAGAGATTGTCGTTATAGAGAAGAGCCCTGTGCCCCGCGGTGGGTCATAAGTCATAAGTCATAAGTATTTTATTCAAAAACAATACATAAATTGTGTATGAAATTACAAAAATAATATTAAAATTAATCATAATATCAAATTAATATGGTACAATGAAGAACAAAAAATAAATTAAAATGTCACAGAAATAATTAAATTTAAATATTAATATTTTTTTAAATAGGATTAAAAGACCATAGCCTAAAACTAATAGAGCCGTCACAAGTTAAATTTCCTATAATACAACATATAAAACATAAACAAAAATTTCGAGTCAGTATACAATCTACAAATTACAATAACAAACAATAATAATATTAGGTATGTATGTCAAAGTACTATTAAAATCACTTTAAATTAATAAATTCTTCTATGCTGTAGGGGCTCTTTTGTAACAAGTACACTTTAAGCTTTTGTTTAAAGCTGCTGTGTGTAACTAAAGTCTTTAGCTCCACTGGTAGGTGTTTAAATAACAATAGCGACTGGTAACCAGCAGCATGCCGTGCGATCTCTAACCTCGGTGCGGATTCAATTCGGAAGTCCTTCCGACGCGAAGTTTCTCGTTTAGACCTCTGATCGAGGTTTTCTAATTTGTGAATGTTTTTAGATAGACTGACCATTAAAACAAGTATGTAGAGCGCAGGAACCGTTAGTATTCCTAACCTAATGAAATGCGGCCTGCACGATTCCATCTGTGAAATGCGAACTATCGTACGGATTGCTCTTTTCTGCATTACGAAAGCCTTTGTGACATTGTAAGCATAACTATTTCCCCACAGTTTTATACTATATCGTAGTTTGGATTCGACCAGAGCATAGTACACCATTTTAAGATGTTCCTGATCCACCACGTCTCTCAAACTCCTCAGAGCATAGCACGCTGAGCTGATGCTTCCTTCTAGGGCAGTAAGTTCGGGCTTCCAGTTCAGTGAGGAATCTATGTGAACCCCCAGAAACTTGATGACATCCACCATTGTCACTGTATCGCCGTTTAGCGTTGCTTTTATAACGTCACTGTTCCGTGCCGTGGTTTTAAATAAAAGTAGGTTGGTTTTACTTGTGTTTATTTTTAAATTATTATTCGTGAACCAGTTATGAAACATTGATAGAATTAAATTTACTTTGAGTTCGAGTGTTTCAAGATCATTGTCCGAAACAACAGCATTTGTGTCATCGGCATAAACTACGAGCTGACTATCAGGCATCGATTTACCAATAAATTCGAACAAGTCGTTGGTGAACATAATGAAGAAAATTGGACCCAAAATAGAGCCCTGCGGTACTCCTCTAGTTCCTATCTATTCCTCTAGTTCCTCTAGGGTCGATGTAGACTGAGCATGATGATGATGATGATTTGTGAAACAAATCTCAAACTCATCAAGAGCTACAGTATTGGTTTTTGGAACACATTAAGGTACATAACTGTGGTAGATCAGATTCTCTTAAATCCAAATTCTCTTATCAGTTGATAAGTTATTTGGGATATTAGGCCAAAATTTAATTCAAGTGGCTTTTCTGGACAAAATCTGTAGAATTTTACCAATAATGGATTATTCATTTAGAATTATTTATTAAACCGAGTTATTCTTGGTTCTGATAAACAAAAATATTGCTTAGTATGCGTGTGTTTACCTGTTTTGAGTTCATACTCCATCTTGACCGGCATCAACAGTTTTTCCACCACATCATCATCATCATCATCATCATCAAGGTCAGCTGTCATCACTGGCAGCTCGGCATCTCTTGGAGCAATGTCCACAGAGTGAGCGAAGCATGTCTGCAGCCGGCCGGGGCGACACACCGAACTCTGTAGCAGCTCGTTGAGATACTGAAAATATGAACACATACAATACAATGTCAATTACACACATAATTATATTCATCATCATCATCATATTCAGCCCACATCGACTCACTGCTGGGCATAGGCCTTCTCTAAAGCGCCAATATAATATTGCTACGAAATAATTAAACGGGCGGGAGGTCCCAGCGTACTAAAAGTGTTGACAAAGCTCTTCAACAAAGTGCTTAGTGAAGGCATCACTCCGAAATCGTGGAACAATGCTGTAGTCACGATTCTACATAAGGGTGACAAAGCGAAACTGTCAAATTATCGCCCCATCAGCCTCCTCTCTCAAGTTTATAAGCTGTTCGTGAAGATACTCTGCAACAGGCTGACTCGAGTCCTGTACGAGTACCAACCTGTAGAACAAGCTGGCTTCGGGAGTGGATACTCAACTATGGACCACATACATACGGTCAAGCAATTGATGGAGAAACGGAAAGAGTACAACCGGCCCCTGTGCTTCGCATTTGTCGACTACGAAAAGGCTTTCGACAGTGTCGAGCACTGGGCCTTGTTTCAGTCTCTCCATCGTTGCGATGTTGACAAAATCGGGAGCTGTATAGGGCCACCATGACGCAGGTGCACATGCACGCTTTGACCGAACCGGTGCCCATTGACCGGGGAGTGCGCCAGGGGATACTCTTTCGCCCAAACTCTTCACAAATATGTTGGAAGATATAATGAAGACACTAGATCAACATAGACGGCGCGCGCTTGTCACACCTGCGTTTCGCCGATGATCTGACCCTTCTAGCTGAAGAAGTCGAAGATCTCCAAAGCATGCTCGAACAATTACATGAAGCATCGCTGAAGGTTAGCCTTAGAATGAATATCTCCAAGACAAAGATCATGTGTAGCGATCTGGAGCACCTGCTATCGTGAGTAACAGACCTATAGAGGCAGTAGATCAAGAAAATAACATCTTTTGGCCAAAGTGCTCAGGCGAAGGAGATCACTAGACAGATCCAGCTTGGATGAGCTACCTTCGGGAAACTACACACGCGAGCATTAAATTGGAATCACTTCATCGCGGGTTGCTCAAGACAAGTTTTTGCCTTTTTTATGCAATGTATTACAAATTATGGCATATCAATTGAAAGGTAATTTTATTAGCTTTCAAATGATATCAAAAAGATTTTAAATTAATGAAATTTCCTACCTAAATAAAGGTAATTGTTGCAAATGGTTAAAGTTGTAGATGTCAAAATGAATACGAGGATTCTGATTACAATGTGTAATTTATCCCCTCTTAATGTTTTGTATTACCCCCCCTGGCCCTAATTACTGCTTGTAAACGGTTTCTCATTGACCGAATGAGTTTTCTGACGGATTCATGAGGAATTTCCTGCCACTCTTCGATTAAAGTTATTTTTAAATCTTCTAACGTCGTCGGAGCTGGATATCTTCCTCGTACCCGTCTTTTCAGCTTGTCCCACATATGTTCAATAGGGTTCAAGTCAGGACTGAGGGCTGGCCAGTCCAGTGTGGAAATCTTGACTTCTTCCAGGTACTGTCGAGTCATTGCAGCGGTGTGGCAGCGGGCATTATCGTGCATTAGCAGGAAAATTTCACCAATAAACCCGGAGTAAGGGAGCACATGGTCTTGTAGAATGTCGTTGATGTATCTTTCCGCGGTTAGACCCCCTCCCCGACCTCCTCCAGGTACGAATATCAGTTCCGTTTTTGCTTCTATAGAAATCCCCGCCCATATCATACAGGACCCGCCCCCGTATGCAACTGTTTCCGAAAAACAGCATTGTGCAAATCGCTCCCCCGGTCTCCTTAGACTCTCTGTCGACGGTCGCTACCATGCAGGCACATCCTTGTTTCGTCCGAGAACAGGACTCGGCTCCATTGCGCTATATCCCAATCTAAGTGATCGCGAGAAAATTGAAGCCGGGCTTGTCGGTGCGCTGGAGACAATTTGGGCCCCGTGGCTGGCCTTCTTGGGGTCAAATTCGCTTCTTTGAGTCTTCGCCTTACCGTCCACTCGCTAACAATCTTCTCTCGAACGTCTCTGAGCTGCTGTTGAACATCGACGCCGGTTAAGTGTCGATTTCGGAGAGATGTGGTGACAATAAATCGGTCATCTCTCACCGAATCACCGAAGTGCAACGCTGTCGTCCAGATCCTGGTCTCCGGACAAGGTTTCCAGTCTCCCGGAACCTTTTATACACCTTCGAGACACAAGACTGACTAAGATGAAGCTGTCGAGCGATGGTACGCTGAGACAACCCTTGCTGGATTAGGATGACGATTTGAGCGGCTTCTGCAGGTGTGGTTTCCATTTTCTTTCAGATTCAGTGCTCCAGTGACGTGAAATATTGGACTGATGACAAATTTTTACGAATGCTCACTCTTTATAGGGTCTCAGGACTTCAAAACAAAACAGTGTTTAGTTGTAAAAATAACTGTTTTTTGTTTTTACGTTCCATGACATTAAGGAAAAAACCTTTTTCTGTAACATTAAAAGAGGTCGAAAGCTAATAAAATTACCTTTCAATTGATATGCCATAATTTGTAATACATTGCATAAAAAAGGCAAAAACTTGTCTTGAGCAACCCGCGATGAAGCGATTCCAGTTTAATGCTCGCGAGTGTAGAAGACGTCCTAAAATCACAAATCCGGCAATGCCTGAAGAGCAAGGTATTCAATCAATGTGTCCTGCCAATTCTCACCTAAGGTGCCAAAACATGGACGCTCACAAGAGCCAATATGCACAAAATTAGAGTCGCAAAAAGGGCTATGGAGCGTGGCATGCTAGGCATCAGCCTTGTTGACCGCGAGCCTAACGTTGAAATCCGCAGACTTACCAAGTCACAGACGTATGTACGCGCATCACGGGGCTAAAGTGGCAATGGGCGGGACACTTGGTTAGAAGGCAGGATGGAAGATGGACCAAGGCAGCCACAGAGTGGCGGCCGCGAACAGGACCATGTGTGCATCGACCATGTGTGGGCGCGCCGCCACCGCGCGCAGAGCGCCGACTCACACATGCTCACTTGCAACCTGTCTGTCCATCATATGATAGGCCTTCGACTCGATGTTGTGCCGGAGAAAAATGAACCGTGTGGAAATGGAGACAAGAGGTATGTGATTAGCAATAAACGAGTTCGAGAGAAGCTTGATTCAATAGACTGGGCTGAAGTGTCATCGTCTGATTGACCATTGTTCATCTATGAAAACCTGTGTGATATTTTTGGCAGAATTTATGAGGAAATTAAGATAGAAATTAAAATAAGCCAGAAAAGAACCTCCCAGCCGTAGGTAAATAAAAAACTATGCTGTATGAGCGAGCGAAGGGATAAACTGTTTACTGGAAAGCTATGCCTTATAGTATGAATAGGCGACTGGATTATACAAAATATAGAAATAAAGTAAATAAAATAACTAACAAGGCTAAAAATAAGTATAGGCAAGATGAGATAACTAAAGTAATGGGTATTTTAGAAAAATTTGGAGGTGCATAAATCAATGGCTTGGGCTTAATAAAAGTAACTTAGATAATATAATAATGAAATACTTGGGAAAAACAGATAATCTTCAAAATATTTGTAGTAACTTTTCAAATACATTTACCCAGGAAATAAAGAACATTAAACATAACTGTAGCACAACATTTTTAGACCGCAAGGCATATGTAAAAACTAACAACTTATCATTTAGATTAAGAAAAGTAAGTAAATGTAAAGTTGAAAAGATAATAGACCAGCTAAGTAGCGAGAAAGCTCCAGGGGTGGATAAAGTCAGGGTTCAGGACATCAAATATGTTAAATCGGACCTAAGTATAATTATTGCCAAATTTATTAATTTATGTGTGGAGAAGAGTGTTATGGATGTTATGGAGAAATTCTTCCCGTCCAGAGTAAAATTAAGTACCTAATTGCGCTAGAAACATACTACAGCCAGAGCTTTAAAGTCCCAATCAGTCACAATCATTTTACAAGATCAGTTAAAAACGAAAAATAACCAAACCAACAGCAAACAATTACTATGGAGGACGAACGAGAGCTATTATGACTCCCGGAATCTGTAACCAATATCCTCTCTTGCTTGCTGAAGAAAAGCTATGTAAAATCAAGCACCTCATGTTACAGTCTGTATCTCTGAGAGGGGGACTGACTGACAGGAGGGGGTGACTGAGTTTATAAATCTAACCTCACATAACATAATTATAAGAAATAAATTGTATATTTTATGTAATTAATATGTTGTTATATGAAGTACCTACATATCTAAATATATAGATTAATAATAATGTAATAAAATCAGAGCGCATCGCCAACAAACTGCTTTGCAGTTTGGCGAGATTGTTGATAAGATTAAGTTAAGAAGAATTTAAATAAATTAAAAATAAGAAAAAAATGAACAGAGAACAGTGGGCAGACCACCAGCCCGATGGTCACATGGCATTACTAAGGTGGCTGGAAAGCAGTGGACGAGACAGGCGGGCCGCAGCGAAAGGCGTGCTTTGGGAGAGGCCTATGCCCAGCAGTGGAATGACAAGGGCTGATGATGATGATGATGAACCCAGTATAGTAACGGCCCAAAGTCACCGAAAGTTCAAGTTCAAAGTTAAAATTTCTTTATTACTGTAGATATTTACATACGAGGGTCATGCCAAAAGAAATCACTCCATGCTCATTTGATTGATACTGGCCAGGTATACTAGTGCCCAGTGGATCGCGGTACTGAATGGTCGGTCGCTCCACTGCGCTGCCGTATTTTTTCGCGACGGAGGTCATTGACTCTCATCAACGATGACTTTACAAATGTTAAAGTCCTCCAGTTGCAACATTGTTATTAATGAAGTGCTGTCTTATATTCAAAATAAGGCGGATATTATGGACGAGGAAAGCTTGGTCAGGATCTGTTCATGTGAATTAACAGATGAGGAAATTGAACAGTCAAAATCATTGCTTTTTGGCTGTGTTGCGAAATCTAAAACGAGGCGTAAAGGTTAAGGAAAGATATCTCGAGACCTGGATGACATCATAAGCCTGATCAAGGCAACGGATCCAGAGGAGTTGCCGATGTTTTTATCTCGTGATCTACATAAGTTACCACCCACTACTGTCGACCATGTAGGATGTGGCGGTGCAAAAGGAGTTGAGAGAAAAACGCAATAGAAG
The DNA here is from genome assembly GCA_949825045.1 of Argyresthia goedartella. Taxonomy (NCBI): domain Eukaryota; kingdom Metazoa; phylum Arthropoda; class Insecta; order Lepidoptera; family Argyresthiidae; genus Argyresthia; species Argyresthia goedartella. Next base: position 3,578,329 of record OX463832.1, on the reverse strand, counting down.
TCCAATATGCCACCTTTAGCGAGCTAACTATTGAAGTCAGAAGCTATTTTCACGATGTCTTCCCAATTGCTGGATCGGCAGAGTCGGGCCTATTCTTTGGCCTGCTCGTTCACCAGACCTGACGCCAATGGACTATTTTGTGTGGGGCAGAGCCAAAGAACTGTGCCTGTAGACAAGTGACATCGCTAAGGATAGCGAGTCGAAGCGATAACTTTTTATGTATGCGATTTGAGATTTGGATTCGCTAGGTGACGTCACCTTAGCGATAGTAAAGTAGTTATTTATTGCAGTACTTATTCATAAGAAGATAAATTTTCAACATTGGTTATTCTTATTAAAGAGCCACAGCCAGCTGCGGGTTTTAAAAATGATGAAGTGTTACTTCGTTGATGGTGTTAATGGTAGAGCGGGACGAAACTTTTATAGAAAAAATGTTGCCAAAACTTACACCTCGAAGAGTTGACAAAAATCTAAATTGTATAGAAATGTCATTGTGGTAGGTGCTAATATTATGCAAGCTTCGATTAGGTTCGTTTCCCCTTTTTTTCATCCAATTGCCACGAAAAAACTCGAAGATAAAGATAAATAAAAAAACCGGTCAAGTGCGAGTCTAAATCGCGCACGAAGGGTTCCGTAACACCGTTCAATGGAAGCGATGGTGTGGAGTGAATAGTTTGGATTTTACACAGCAAAATATTGTTTACAAAGTTATTGGTGCGGTTACTTTCACACTCCATGTACGTAACCAGGTGCATCCATAAGTTTGTATGTGGTATTGAAAGAATTGTTGTATGGGAGCCCCCTTAAATATTTCTTTTATCCTGTTTTTTAGTATTTGTTGTTATAGCGGCAACATAAATACATAATCTGTGAAAATTTCAACTCTCTAGCTAGCTAGGTTCTTGAGATACAGCCTGGTGACAGACGGACGGACGGACGGACGGACGGACAGCGGAGTCTTAGTAATAGGGTCCCGTTTGAAACCCTTCCGGTACGGAACCCTAAAAATCAAACGCACATACTTTGTTTACTTGTTTGGAAGCCCTAAAAGAATAACATGTGTGAATATTTTGTGATTCTGATAGTAGTACATACATACATATAGAACTGAGAACCTCTCCTTTTTTGAAGTCTGTTAAAAACCCTGCTATGTTATGAAAATAGGACTGAAAATCCAACACTTAAGTTTATTCTTTCTTTTCATTTATTTATCAAATTACAGAGTTTTAAATACTTATCTAACTTAATGCACTACTAAAGCCACTAAGGTTTGTATGTAGCACAAAATTAGAAAGATGATTGAAAAGATGGATTTAAAAGCGCGGGCCATGTTTATTTATTTAAGTTTTTGTATGTATCATATATAACAGCCCTATCTATATTTACCATTATTGTTATCTTTTTTTATATATTCTTTATATTTACGTATTTATGGATTGTACCACGCCGCGGTCTGGGACGCTCGCGAGGTAACACTTGGCGCTGACTGAAAATCAGCGTTGAAGGCCTGGCCTTCAACATAATGCTGAGTCAGACGCCATTTATAATGACAGTGACACACCACGACTGTCAGTTCATTTTATATCATGTGTCGTTGCTATTTTTCATCTCTGTGTTTTGTTTCTTTGTTGTAATTGTAGTGTGTTCACCGTCCTTATAATAAATGTTGCTTTCTTTCTTCTTCTTTCTTTCTTTCTAAATAAAAAATATGATTATTTATGATGTAAATAAAAGAACTGATTAATAAATGAACTGGGTTTTCTTTTGTTCCTTGGAATATTTTTGGTAGGTCACAAAATGTTGTAGCTGGGTAGTGTGACTACGTATACGCCCCGCTCACACGCCTTGGCGTTACGCTCATTACCATTCTGCGGGGCTTATATTTAAATATATATTTGTTTATTCCAAACATGTTCTATAAATAAAAAAGAAAGGAATAAGAAAAATATAGTCATTCATAAATAGTTACCAAAACAAAAAAAAAACATAAAACATGCCAGGACTCGAACGAAAGATTTTCAAATTTTGCACTAATGTATGTCTAAGCGCTCCGTCCATAGAACCAATCTGTACTTTGCATTTCAAAGCGAAATTTGTAATCACTTCCGTCCGTATTCAAAAAGTTTGAATGTGTGCGTGACTAATTCTGCTACCACTGCTACGTTTTTATTTATGGAAATAAACATATATTTTTAAATAAAATTCATCTGAATTTTGGATGTTGGATACATTACATATATTGTGATATTGTCGTTAAACATATAAGTTTTAAAGAATATGCACAAAATCATACAAAAACGTAAAAAATCGTCAAATTATCAACGCCATCTATGGGCGCTTAAGTGCCTAGCTGACCATGACGAACCACCTTAATGTATTTCGTGCAATAAAGTATATTGGTATTATGATGGGTATTATTTAAGTGGTGCCACTATCCTTTGTATCTTGATTAGGCATGTCAAAGTCAATATTATTATTACTACTAAATCCTAAACAAGGGACCTCTGTCATACTAGTTATGACAGTGTCATATAATAAATTAAATGCTAAATAATAATTCAATACTGCAAGTTGTCTTTTACAATAGTTAGCACGAAAAAGAAAGACAATCTTTTGTCTGCCTAAAGTCAGAAATAAATATATTTATGTCAAGATAAATATTATTGTCATATTGACCTGATATACTAAACATAAATTGATTCAGTCTATGTTTGAAGATGTTACGCCCTTTTGAAGATGGAACTATATAAGGAAATGCACAAGTTACAACTTTTTTACACCAAGTTTGTTCAATGAATCTAAACAGTTAATTAGGTCTACTTGTTTAACCCTTTTGCTATTTCTATTTACCACCAACAAAATAATTGTACAGCATTTGCTAAAACTACCATTGATAATGTGTTGTACCAGTTGTTTGTACGAAGCACCGGGCATACAGATGTTAACCACCCCTTGATTCAAACACTCATCCAGCATTATCGCACCTAAGCCTAGCATTCTCTTATCAGAGAAAATATGTTATGTGGTTTTCAGCTTCCAGTTTTAGTGCAGGAGATATGGGTTCGCTACAGTCCACGGCAGATCTGGTTGATGAAGCAGGCCTACTCAAGTAGGTTTTTGGAATAGATGACGCTGGAGAGAGCTGCTGTTCACTTGATGACTCCTTAGGCAGTTGTGAATGGGCCATACGCTCCAAGGATATATACTTGGAGTGTATGGCCATGTTTATTTCAGTCTCATTAATATAATGTTGACCCAAGCCAAGAAATAAGCACAGACTATTCACACCCAGTTTATACTCGAGTAAGATAACAATTCTTTCAGGGGTCAAAGCATTATCTATTTTATACAACAATTCTGGAGAATTTGAATTTGCCATTTGAGCAATTTAACAACCATGTAAAAATATACAAAAAGGGACAGGTACTACAATATCCAAGATTAGATGGATGACAAGAGTGCTTGGTGATAATGTAAGTAAATGTTGAGAAAGTATGATTGTCAGATATCTTCCCAGCTCATGTCACCAATCTGTTTTCTTTTTGTTATTTTCTCGTTTCTGTTTTTTTCTACCAAAATTAAATTCAAGTGAATCTTATATACTATTGTATTTCTTTGATCTAAACCCTTCAGTAAGTGTGTCATAGGAACTTAAAAAACAACAACAACCTCATCAATAACGCACCTCTTTATCACATGTGGGTAGCATAGGCTGCAGCAGTCGGTACGAGTCCAGCACTTGCTCTCTGAAGCGCACCGATCGCTTCAAGTATATAACACACTCCCAGCAGAGTCTTGGAAGCATTAATATTTTTGCATCTTCCTCCAACTGCAACAGAGTACATTATTATGGCTAGTATTTTATCGCACATCAAAAATACTGATTTTCACAGCAAAAAAGGACCAGCAAAAACACTTTTTATGGGCCTCTCCACTGACACAACAGTGCAGGCCTGCTTTCGGTCAGAGTGTCGATAAGGGGGCGGATCCAACCCTGCTTTCCAATTTGGTGTGACATGTTTCATTGAGTTTCTTGTACTTGACACCCGCCCCGCTCCTGTCCCACCCGTGGTTTGCTTAGACTTTAAAGCAATTAGACTTTTAAAGTAGACAGAAACATTTCAGGTTAATTATAGGTTGCAGAATATTATAATTAATTATTATAACCACCTGTGTCTCAGTGAGGATGTTCATGTAGTACTGCTTCATTGTGTCGTCATCGAGCATGTGTGTAGCGCGTGTCGCACTCAGACAAGCCGTGCACAGTTGATGCACATCGAGAGAATCCACTTCCACAAACTCATAATCAATCATCTCCTCTTTGACTTCGGCAGCAAGAAGTTCGGCTGTTTGATGATCATCCATTTTCGAAGATGCCTGGTGATTTAAGTACCCCAGAGTAGCGGTTTACTCCAAATAAGCGCTTACAACGCACAACACGACACAGACGGTACACTGTGACACAGACTGAGCGTTATTTTACAAAATAGTTCAAGTACAAGAGAATAACATCACCATTATTCATTCAATAGGTAACGTTTTTTTTTTACCCTATCTAAACCCATAGATAAAAAAGTATTGTCTAAACCTACCACCACAGAACAATTTTTACTCTAGGGAGCCTACCACCTTTCTGTTGGCTGCTAAATCCCGAGCACAGTGCATAGAGTATGTACATTATTAGTCTTATGCCGAGGCTGCCCTATGAAAACAGCCGGATTGCCAGATTTTTACCCAAAATTGACGACCTTCAAGCTGTAATCCTCACCATTGAAACCTTCATTGAAATGAAATTTGACAATGCTAAAAAATAGTCCAGAAATAGTCCTAAATAGTCCACCAAGCAAGAAAATTAGTCCACTTACAGTTCCGAAGTTATAGCTATAGGTTGGTGAGGATTACAGCTTGACGTCAAGCTGTAATCCTCATCTCTCGTGCAAGCAAACGGAAGGGCCTATCGACTTGGCTTAGGTTTAAAAAATACTCCAGAAATAGTACACACGACATGCCTAATTTCAGAAATAGTCCTTCAACGATTCCAGAGTTATTAAGACATCTTGGTGAGGATTACAGCTTGAACATTTGATAACATCAAATATCTCCGGACCACCTACGACTTTCAGTTTGATATTTGTGCCAAAAAACAGTCCAGAAATAGTCCACCAAAACAATAATAATTTCCACCTGGTTTACTTTGAAGAACTGCATTAAAAATGCAATGTTTAATTTACCATACATTTAATAAATCTACCGTCGTGTACAAAATAATAATGGGGTAAACCCTAATAAACCGGTTTATACCAATTGCGCTCCATGGTCTAGACTAGAGGTTTCATACTCGGTTCTCACGCAGGAGATGCGTGTTCGAATCCGGTGCTGACCATATACTATTGAGACAAGTAATTTAACCAATGTACTTTATGCAGACGTTCTTACGGTGATGGAAAACATCGTTATGCAACCTTTTATCTCCATAGCTGCGGCGATGGGCTAGCCCCCTGATCTAGGTATATAACTGCCTACCTTGCTACAGAGGTACAACAATATGAGGTTACAATTTTATCACCCCACTGCGCCAGACCGTCTGCGCTATACGACAACCAGTGTTGGATTTAGGTGCGATGAAAAGGATAGCACAAAAATACAAAAGGACAGCATTTTGTAAAAAAGTATAGTACGCTCTAATACTAATTTAAAAATGATGAAAATATTTAAAATCAACATCAGTTATTCGGAATTTTCATGACTTTACTGCCACTTTCCATAATAATTGAACTATACTGACTACTCATTGGGTTAGAGATCTAGCAATTAAACTTACTTTATTTTGACTGTTTTTTTTTAAATATGATAAGAAATCATAATTAATAAGTCCATTACATGGGATTTATATATAGGCTGTAAAATAAAAGTGTTGTCAAATTAGGGTTTGTTAGAAACCTCATTCTGAACAATTTTCACTAAAAAACCGTTTTTATCAGAGTCAGACTCAAACTCAATTTTTTTAATGAATATATATAAAAAAAAATCTTATTCAACGTCAAAATTATACTTACTTATAACTACAAGTCATTTTTTTATATATAAAAAAGACTACACCGTTTCGGAAGGTGGGCCTCGGGGTTAAGAAGAAACGGCAAGAAACTACCCCATACCTTCTTTTTTTTTAAAGTGACTTTACAAAAGGTACTGATTTCGGTCTAACGAAATTCGCCGGCGAGTGATAGACTTGATCCATCGCCCCTCGTCGAATTTCTGTGCGTTGAGATGGTATGAACCATGCAATTTTGTCATTAATACTATAATAGGACTTTCTTATGAGCTCATTTTTAACATAGTTTTTGAACCTCTTTTCAGGAAGGATCAATGATTCTTGTGGTATTATATTGTAGAAGCGAATACAGTGCCCCCTGAATGATGTGCCTACTTTACTTAGTCTAAATAATGGTAGTGCTAACCTATTTCTATTTATAGTGTTAATTGTATGGCTATCACCTACAATTTTAAATAAAGCTATATTTTTTCTTACATGCATGATATTCTCGTATTTAAATTGACAAGTAAGCGTAAGTATATTAATTTCTTTGAATTTTTTCTCTTAACCGCGTCGAATCCGGGCCGCCCCGGCGTGAAACAGCTAGGATCCGCGGCATATTTTATCAAGTGATTCTGTTGGAATGGTAACTCTTAGAACTATACGAATTGTAGATCTGAGTAGCTAATGAAACCCTCTTTTAGTTTATGCGAAAAAAATGACACTGTGACCTTAGTTTATTTTTGTACCGACATGAGAATCCCGACTTCTATGAAAATGTTCCCTCTCGACAAAAATCTAGCCGACATGAGAAAAACATCAACAAATATACATGTTGTTTGATAACTACGTAATCTACACAAGATAACCTTTTCAAAACAATAAAAACATTAGTGTGTTCTTATAGAAATACATAATTCAATATTTCAATATTCAATAATTCAACAATTCAATTCATTCGCGCGCGAGAAAAAGTGATTTTGTTTTTTCCAATCAGAATATTTTTTTCAACGAAAGACCGCAGACAAATATCTTCATGGTAGAGTTTGACTAATGCTGCATTTATACTTGCCAAGCATGCCAACATTATGCACTAAAATTGTACCAAAATACCGGTTTGTAAACACAGCGTCACCCGCGCATCAATAGCTGCGCGTGGTAACCAACGGTATTTTGACTTTGCAGCTATTGATGCGTTCGGATACTGAGAGGTTAATGATTCTCTAGCATCTAATTGATATATCGCCCTGATCGCTCTTTTTGTGACACAAATATCGTATTTATGTCTGCTGCTCTCCCCCAGAGCAGTATTCCATAAGACATAATAGTGTGAAAATAACTAAAGTAAACCAATCTGGCAGTTTCAACATCTGTAAGATATCTGATTTGTCTGACCGCAAAAGCGGCTGAGCTAAGTCTTCGCGCGGGATTAGTTATGTGAGGACCCCATTGAAGTTTCGAATCTATAGTGATTCCAAGAAAGATTGTGTCCTCAACGAGGTCCAATCTTTCAGATCCTAGTCTTACACCGCTTTCAACCTGTCATACATTAGGAAAACAAAATTTGATACATTTAGTCTTCTTTGAGTTTAATAACAGGTTGTTTACATTGAACCAACTCATCACATGAGAGAGTGTACTATTTGCGTCGTCTAGAATTTCTTCTTCAGAGCAATTTGACTTTGACTTTGACAAGAAATAGGTATATGGTCGCAAAAGAAAAAACATCTTGGGTCTCCCATAGTAACATATAATCAGCTGATCGGTAAATGTAATGAGGGATGATTTTTTTCATTTGCGACCTTATGTTTCTGGGTAAAAATGTTCATAATGATGGGTACCGTAGTTCCTGAGCCGGGCGTAACTTTACAAAACAACAGCCTGTATATTCATTTTTGGAAGAGGTTAAAAATAAAGTTGGTCTGAAGATGTTTCATGGCGAAACTATGATGTCCCTAGATATATATTGAAATTTGACTAGACCTTTATGTATACTTTCATATTCATATTCATATTCTTTATTGCACAGAAAACATAGATAAACAGACAGTTACAATAAATTTTATAGGCAAAGGCGAGCTTGTCTCTAAAAAGAGATTTTTTTCATGATTTCATAATTCTTTATTGCACAAAGATAAATAAAAAGTTACATTGGTTGAAAACATATGTACAAAGGCGAGCTTATCTCTAAAAAGAGATTTATTCCAGCAAACCAAGGCATGATAGGAAACATTACCAAGAAAGGCTAGGCAGTGCACAATATCAAATAACTTATCTATAATAAATAATAAATAAATAAATTGAATATCTATAAAATATGTAAAATAAAATATCTATATACCAAACTACTAAATAAGTACCAATAGATACATAAACCTGTACATATAGTAATAATATACATACTATAACTACTATCATGAAAGAGAGAGGAAGTGCTCTTTTACCCGGTTTTTGAAAGAGAAAAGAGTGGGACTGTCTCTTATCTTGCAAGGAAGTGCGTTCCACAGTCGGACCGCCTGTGGAACGTACTTCCGCCAGATTTCTTTCAGCAAACCTAGGCAAGACAGGAGTGTTTATGAAAAAGGACAGTCCTAGTGCGCAATAAAACTGTATACATACGTACGAAAATTACTTTTAAAATATAAATAAAACATACCTAATAAAAACATATATATATCTCAACTATATAAAATACACTAGATAGCATGCAATTATATAAACTACAAAATATCATACATATACTTACATAAATATGATACCGATTACGGAAGAGAAAAGAAATACGCTTTCAATATTTTCTTAAAAGTGAAAATTGAGGGACTATCCCTAATAGTGCAGGGAAGTGCGTTCCACAGTCGGATTACCCTTAACCTAAAAGAGTCTTTGTAGGCGGCAGTGTTATGCCGAGGAGTTGACAGGAGAGACACCGTGTGGGATCTCCGATTACTATCCCTGGGGAAAAGAAACTCAAAACGTTCTCGAAGATATGTGGGGTAGCGGGGATTTCGCAAAATATTGAATAGATAAGAGAGAATGTGCATATCACGGCGAAGACGGGTCGGAAGCCATCCCAGCTCCTTGCGATACTGGGAGACATGGTCGTACATGCGCAGCCCGTAGACAAACCGAATCCCAAGGTTTTGAAGTCGCTCGAGTTTATTCAGTTGTTCTTCGTTCGCACTGACCCAACAAGCATCCGCGTAGTCTATTAAAGGTAGTAGAAGGGACTGAACAAGGGTGATTTTAGTCTGCCACGGCAGGAAGTACTGCAATCTCCGTAGGGAGTAAAATGACGCAAAGACTCGTCTGCTGACCTCACAAACATGGGGCGACCAGGACAGCAAGTTATCAAATATAACCCCAAGATTCTTAGCTTTCTCGCTCTAAGTGATTGTCGTACCATCATACATCACAGGATCGACGGGGATATTTTGTATTGTGTTAATTGAGTGCCGTGTACCCATAATCATGGCTTGAGATTTTGCCGGGTTGACAAGCAGCTCATATGAAATTGCCCATTTACTGATGTTATCGAGGTCAGCATTTAACGCCTCTACGGTCAGATTTACATCACTAAGAGAGAAGTCAAAGTCAAAGTCAAAGTCAAAGTCAAAGTACTTTATTACTGTAGATATTTACATATACTTAGCAAACGTCATTTTTTGCCTCTTCTCTACATTGGACCACTGTGGAAGAAGAAGGGCGTAGAAACTCCCACAGATTGATTTTTAGATCTCTTTTAAAAATAGGTTGTGCTTAACTAATACAAATATGAAAAATTTAATTGTTATGATTAATAAGCAGGAATAAATAATTACAAAACTATTAACAGCAAGGTATGTGTTGAGCCAGATTAACCCCATACAGACCTGTCATTTAAGTAATCTTGAACATTCTAATATCCCTTTTTCGACAAAGTCGCTTAAACATGCTTTTTAGGGTTCCGTACCCAACGGGTAAGAACGGAACCCTATTACTAAGACTTCGCTGTCCGTCCGTCTGTCACCAGGCTGTATCTCAAGAACCTAGCTAGCTAGAGAGTTGACATTTTCACAGATTATGTATTTCTGTTGCCGCTATAACAACAAATACTAAAAAAACAGGATAAAAGAAATATTGAAGGGGGCTCCCATACAACAATTCTTTCAATACCACATACAAACATATGGATGTACCTGGTTACGTACATGGAGTTTGAAAGTAACCGCACCAATAACTTTGTAAACAATATTTTGCTGTGTAAAATCCAAATTATTCACTCCACACCATTGCTTCCATTGAACGGTGGTACGGAACCCTTCGTGCGCGATTTAGACTCGCACTTGACCGGTTTTTAAATTGTTCAAATGGCAATTTCAAAATCTCCAGAGGTATCCTATAGTAGTAGAGAATGCACTGACCCTTGAAAGAATTGCCAACCTTCGCGAGTCTAAAACGGGGCGCACATAGTCTGTGATTATTTATTAAGTTAACATTACAGCTATCGCTAAGTTTGGAAAATGTTGTAAGGTTCTTGCGTACATACATTATATTTTCGAAAATAAATTGACTAGCTACTGTTAGTATGTCAATTTCTTTAAAAAGCTCTCTTAAGGAGTCTGTTCGTTTTAAATTATAAATTGCTCGAATAGCTCTTTTCTGTAAAATAAAAATAGTTTGAATACCCGCTGCTTTCCCCCACAACAAGATACCATAGGACATCACACTATGAAAGTAACTAAAATATACTAGCCTAGATGTAGCCACATCCGTGCTTTGTCTGATGTTCCTAACAGCGTAAGCCGCAGAACTTAATTTACCAGCCAATTTATCTATGTGGGGTCCCCACTGCAATTTGCTATCAATGGTTATTCCAAGAAACTTCGTATCATTTACTAATTCTAACGTGCTGTTGTCTAACACTAAACTGGTCTCAATTTGCCTGACATTTGGAAGTGAGAATTTGATACACTTGGTTTTACCAGCGTTTAACAATAAATTATTAACTGTGAACCAATTCAAGGTTAAAGACAACACACCTTTAACATCATCAAAATCTCCTTTTTGCCTTTCAATTTTGAAGACCATTGAAGTATCATCAGCAAACAACACTATGTCAGTTAATTTCTCCACCATGAAAGGCAGATCATTAATATATACCAGCAATAAGAAATGGCCTAATATGGAACCTTGTGGAACGCCAATTTTAACACCCGATCCATCTAATTTTACGCCGTTAACTTCTGCCTTTTGAATTCTATTGCATAGGTATGATCTTAGTAGATCCAAGGCTTTATTTCTAACTCCGTGATGATTTAATTTAATTAATAGCGTATTATGATCAATACAATCAAACGCCTTCGACAGGTCGCTAAAAATTCCGATAGCATCCTGTGCGGCCTCCCATGCAGAATAAATATGAGATATAAGGGTAATTCCTGCATCCGTAGTCGATTTACCCCTAGTGAAACCATATAAGTGTGATATATTAGAAGTGCCGATATATTTGGAGGTCATCTGCGTAGAGATGATAAGAAGAAGTAAGAACGTCAGAGATGGAGTTAATGAATACTGAGAAGAGGAGAGGAGAAAGGATACCACCCTGCGGAACACCCGCGGAGAGATTACACCAGTTCGTTGAGATCTCCTCAGACTTAATGCGCTGCTGGCGGTCTCTCAGGTAGGAGTCAAACCAGAGAGCTGAGTGCGAGGAGACTCTGAGCGATTTTAGAATTTCAACCAGGATATCGAAATCGACGCAGTTGAACGCGCTACTGAAATCAAGCAGTGTGAGAACCGTAAGCTGCTTCTGATCCATGGCTAATTGAATGTCATCGGTGACTTTAAGCAATGCCCTGGTAGTACTGTGACCCGGCCTGAAACCTGATTGATATGGATTTAATATGTTTCTAGAGGAAAGGTATGAGGAGAGCTGACAGTGAACAATTGATTCTAGGACTTTGGAAAGGATAGGCAGAATAGATATGGGACGAAAATCATTAAAGGAGACGGGATTGGACGATTTAGGTAGGGGAATCACAAGTGCCTTTCTCCACTGAGAGGGGAAGCAACATTGTTCAAGCGATACATTAAATATGTGGGTAATGATCGGTAACAGCTCCTCAATGATACAGGTTATCATCTGAGAACAGATCTTGTCCTCACCAATGGCTTTCGACGAGATCGCTAAGATTTCCCTCCTTACTGCGCCGATTCCGACACGGTTGAAGTTGAAGGGTGAGTTGTGGGCTGCGGTCTTGGACTGTAGGTTACGAAGGGTAGCTTCCTTGACGAGGGGGTCCATCACGACTGGGGGATTAGCAAAATAATTGTTGAGACCGTTGAGGTTGACATTTCCAGCAGCCAAGTCCTGGGACTTACCTACACCAAGAGTCTTCAAGAATTTCCAAACCTGTGCTGGAGTATAGCTCTCGATACACTCGTAGATATGACGACGTTTGGCATCACGACACAGACGAGTGCAACGATTGCGGAGGCGTTTGAAAAATAAAAGATTCTCGTCGGTCGGATCCACCTTATATCTACTCTTGGCACGGTTTCTCTTGGCCATCAGGCTCTTGATGGTGTCAGTAAGCCACGGTGCAGGCTTAAGCTTAACCCTCTTGACCGGAGCGTGCTTATCAAACAAGCTCAGGACAACAGAGTTAAAGGTTTGGACTTTGTCTTTAACGGTCTCGCTACCAACAACAGAGGACCAGTCGACAGAGGCGGCATCTGATTTAAAGGAGTTAAGATCCATGCCCTTGAAGCTACGTATGTCAAGGAATTTAGCTGCACGCTTGGGAGGCCTTAACTTGAATGAGAGGTAAATCAAATCGTGATAGGAGAAGGAGGCGTTAAGTTGGCCATGCACAGCAACCTTGGATAAGTTAGAAGTAATCATCAGATCTAGAAGAGAGGCGGTGAAGTGTGGTTGAAAGTGGGTGGCACCCAGGGAAAGGATGTGTAAGTTTAATGAACTAACAAGAGATTTGAGCTTTGCTGAGCGAACGTTATTTTTGAGAAGGCAAGTTTTAAAGTCGCCGAGAATCAGGGTGTCGCTATAAAGAGGAGACAGATCATTGAGAAGGGTTTCAAATGAGTTAAAATAGTCAATGCGAAGAGAGGGGCTATAATAGACACCCAGGAGGACTTTATTGTGACGCAAGCACTTCTCCAAAAACAAGTGTTCAGCGGTACCAGAGTACAGGCTTGGCGACTGGCTGATGACTTTGCATGGAATATCGGCACGTAGGTATATAGCTACACCGCCATCAGCCTTGCCCGTCCTATCATTCCGGTAGAGACTAAACCCTGGCAAAGCATACATGGCAGAAGGAAGTGATGATTTGAGAAAAGATTCCGAAACAAGAATACCATGTATGTTCTGATCGCTAAAAGTAACAAGGAGGTCAGCATAGCTGGTGTGAATGCTTTGTGCATTAATATGCACAACGTTAAAGTTTGTACCCAGGTTTGAAAACACCCTCTTCAAGTTGTAGGGCAGCGAGTCATCCGCTGATGACGACCCATCACTTACCGCACTAACGGAAACATCACTATCAGAGCAAGAGAAGTAGCTATCATCAAAGTTGTAGGTATCCATAAACTAGATAATATAATAAATATAAATACAGAAATAAATACGTAAATGAAATTAACCTAAAAGTTGATACCAAAAAAATCAGATAATTTAGCCTGAACCCAATACACTGGGTTTGCTGGGAAAGAAATTGGACAAAATAACTAAAACAAACTTACAAACATTGAAGTGAAAAACACAAGCTGGTCATACAATAAGAAGGATCGGGAAAATAAACGGAACACAAAACTTAATTTACATTTATAGACAAAACGAACACGCCCAGCATTCCAACAATACACCATCGCTACTACAACCATTAGGCCGTGGCAGCACAACGTTGGATAAACGTTGGAATGTCGGGAACTTGCTTGACACATCGAAAGAATATATTTGTTTGTTCGAAAAACTTGACTTGACGAGAAACTAATTGCAAAACAAAACAAAAGGTACCTACACAGAGAAAACTGGAAAGGAATATTAAATCTACCTTGTAAAAGTAATAATGAGAATAAAAATATTACCCGTCCAACTTGCGACAACACGATGAAATAAAACAATATGGTTGAGTACGAGATGTTACTTCTTGGTTCCCGCTGGACCAGCGCGCCTGGTGCTGGGTTGACGCTTGCCATGGGCAGGCCCCGAAGAAGCCGTAACAGCACCTGTAGCAACCGCAGCCGGTTTCCGTGCAGGGATGTTAGCCGGTCCGGCCCTAGGCAGAGCAGAAGGGGGGAACTTGGCGGTGTGAACCAGGAGCTCCGACATACGCTCCAACTTCTGTCTGGATTTGTCAGGAAGCAGCAAAACGATTCTGCCCTCATTTGTCCAGCAATTTGGCATACCAAAGTGTTTTCTCGCAGCCACAAACACCTCGTACCTGGATTTAGTGAGAAACTCGGATATAGTTATTCCAGTTCCCTTCAATGCTGTCTTGCCTTTCCAGGCCTCTGATCGTGCACTGATGTTTGATAACCTCACCAGCAAAGGACGGGGATTAGAAGGCTTTGTAGTAGATCCCAGTCTATGCACTACACTGATGTTGGACACACACCCAGGGGACAACTTCATTTTGTTGGATAATACTACCCTCACTAAGTCATCGGCCTGTTCCTTCTCTTCTTCGGGGACTCCATGAAGAAGGAGCTCCTTACGTCTGGACGCCATCTCAAGTCGGTCCTGGCCAGCAAGCAGCAACTCCATCTGAGAGCGCAGCAAGTCAAGGCAATTCCAAGTAAATGCCTTGAACTCAACAAACTCACATGCGATGGTGTTGAAATCGAGTTGGCTGCTGGACGAGGACATGGTGGCAGCTTCCCGAAGCTCCTTCTCATATTGAGACATCCTTGAGTTAAAAGTGATGGCAATCTTCTCCATGTTATTGTTTAACTTTGTGTAGAGGTCCATAGTTAAGTGAAGTTTGATTTCCAGGTATGTTTGCAAGATTATGTATGATTACCCAGTGTTGTTGGGGGTCCAGGCCTAGTTTTATAATATAATTATTGACATTAATGTATTAAAAATTATTAAAATGAATTTAAAATTGGGAGTTAATTTTTATAATGTTCCTTGCTAGGAAAACGCCTCCCTCTTCCCTCCAAAAAAAAAAAACAAAAAAAAAAGTATACTTATACTTGGGAGGTGCCAATCATTTAGAGATTAACACTTAATTAAATACCTGAAATTGATATGATTAAGGCTTTAATTAATCGAACAATGTTTGATGTTATGTGATGATTATACCAATGAACTGTGATTATTGTGATTAAAACTAAGTTATATATATAAATGTGATATAAGTCTTTACAGCTGTTTTTTTTTGAGTACAGAAGCTAGCATGTTATCCTTTACTCATTGATTGTCAGTTCTTAACACTTTCCTCCATTGCAATGATGTCGTTATTGCAATTGTCATGTACTGATTGACATGATTTTTAAACACTCATGCCTTAATTTCCACCGAAAAATGCTTCAAGAAGTCTTTAAAATTTCGGCAAAATTGTATTTTGACGAAATTTTCCAGCGCGTTCTTGATATTAATTCCGCCATTATTGTTTACATCTTAGCTCAACTATATAAACATATAATATATATATATCATAGCTACAACCGGGGCTCGAAGACCCGTTCAAAATCCAAATCGCTGTCACGCACTTATGTACAACAAAAACTCATTTAAGTTTCAGTCTTCTAAGGGCTTTCGACAGATTAATTAATTTAACTCTATTTAGAATAGAGTTAAATTAATTAATTAAATCAGAATAAAATAATTAAATCAAACACAACTTAAGCATAACAAGCAAAAGGCAAGTGACGTAGTCAAGCAGGCTAAGCTTAATGCCTGTCAGCCAGGTTCCCCCTAACCTAGCCGTGTTTTATTAAGGTTGAATTCAAACTGTATTTAGCGGTTATCAAAAGACTGGTGTAAGTCCGGCTAAATGGAAGAACATAAAATTTAAGCGTCGTGAATGTGAGGGACGGAGCTATGCGCTATATATAGCTCTGTAACTCACTTTCCTACAATATTACACTACCGTTAGTTTTCAGAGATTAAAAACAGGCCCTTCGATTGAATTAACCGGTATAAACCGGTTTATTAGGGTTTACCCCATTTTTATTTTGTACACGACTGTACATGTATTGAAATATATGGGAAATTAAACAAAGTATTTTAATGCACTTCTTCAAAGTGAACCAGGTGGAAATCATTATTGTTTCGGTGGACTATTTCTGGACTATTTTTTGGCTCAAATTTCAAACTAAAAGTCGTAGGCGTTCCGATGATATTTGATGATATCAAATGTTCAAGCCGTAATCCTCACCAAGATGTCTGAATAACTCTGGAATCGTTGAAGTACAATTTTGAAATTAGGCATGTCGTGTGGACTATTTCTGGACAAATTTTTGAAACCTAAACCAAGTCGATAGGCCCTTCTGTTTGCTTGCACGAGAGATGAGGTCACCAACCTATAGCAATAACTTCGGAACTATAAGAGGACTATATAGGCCTTATATAGAGGGCGCTGCTAAGTAAACTTGTCTTAAAACGTATCTCCGTGTTACAAATTAAATAAAAATACAATTAAGCCTAATTAACTAGATTTTTTAAAGTAATAATATTAATTAAGTATAACGACTATATAATTAACTATTATAAATAAGCTAAACCAGTGATTACGATAAAAAAGACACTATAAACCTTAACTATAAACCATAACAATGAAAAGTGATACAGTGATTAACAAACAGTGATAAACAACGTTACATGAATATAATAACAAAAAACTACATAATACGCAATGAATAATAGCATAAGCTCATATAATTATTTGTGCAGATCCAGTGACAATATCGTGCAAGTTCAAAGTTCACCAACGGCTCAACTCACAAAAGCCACATAAACACTTTCATCACCGGCCTTCAACTACATTCAATGAGTAACATACATAATATTCAACAACATTCTCCAATCGCTCAATAGCCGAAACGGTTAAGGACTCATCGCCGCCGCATCAGCGCACATGGTTCGATCCCCAGCTAGGATCGGACACTTTTTACTTTTACTTTTCATTTTCATAAAGGACCGCATTAGTGACGACATCTATGCGAGTAAATAAGCAATTGCTGACACACGCCCTGTGATCTACCGAACAAACCACACTACAAATACTAGAAGACGAATTAGTTCCAAGATCATCCCACAAGAGGTCACTGTTGTACATCCACAAGCTATAAATTGTCCGCAAGATAACGCAAGGTAACATATATAATATTCAACAACTTCGTTCAATCGCTCAGTAGCCGAAACGGTTAAGGACTCAACGCCGCCGCATCAGTGCACATGGTTCGATCCCCAGCTAGGATCGGACACTTTTTACTTTTTTACTTTTCATTATCATAAAGGACTACATCAGTGACGACATCTATGCGAGTAAATAAGCAATTGTTGACACACGCCCTGTGATCTACCGAACAAACCACACTACAAATATTAGAAGACGACTTAGTTCTAAGATCATACCACAAGAGGTCACTGTGGTACATCCACAAGCTACAAATTGTCCGCAAGATGAAGTGCAAAATATGTAGCGGTACTATTCCTGGCCCAGAGCTGCTAACGTGCTCCACTTGTCTCCATCAGTTTCACCATAATTGTCTGAATATGACAACGGCATACTACATGGGAAACTTATCAAAGCTAGCACTAGATTATAAATGCCCTATGTGCCAGGATGCTGCGGAAAAAACACTGCTTCTGCGAGACCGGTTGCCGAAATCTCCCGCCAATAAATGCAGTTCTGCCCTCACTCCACGGACAGGGGAGGATAATGTAACATTGAGACCGTGACGGATAATTATCAGCAGCAACCAGGACGAGTCAATCTTAGACGTGACTTCACAAAGCCTACCGAATACTGCGGAGAATGGCGAGGAAGTTAGGGAATTGCGAGAAAATAACGACAGATTGCACTTAGAGCTCGACATGGCAAACAGCGAGATAGACAATCTCAGTATGGAAATATCAAATCTGAACGAAACCTTAATAAAAACTAATAAAAAACTAGAACTCTGTAAAGCAGTAGGCCTTTGTGTACCATCTAAGAGCACATCAGGACCAACGTTCTTCTCACCCCAGTGCCGCAGAATCACTCCGAACATGGTACAGGTCGGGTTTCCACGTAAGACAAAAACGGAGTTTACGAGTGGAGTGGTAAAGCAAATGGACACAAATAATGCGAAACAGAGAAAATATACGCAGCAAGAGATTTCAGTGCCCAAAAGAATACAATCAGCGTTTAAAGCCAATGACATACTTGCATCAATACTAATTGACAGCAACGCAAATACGAACAGCCCCAATCACAGAAAAAAATGTCAACGAGAAACGCAAAAGAAGCGACGTGTAATGATTCTAGCAGACGAACAAGGTAGAGGAATGTGCAGAATTCTACAGGAACTTTTGGGTAGAGAATTTATCGTAGAGTCGATAATAAAGTCCAACGCTACTCTGGATCAAGTTCTAGGCTCATGTCATTCGCTTTGCAAGGATTATGGCAGCAATGATGTCATTGTCGTAATAAGAGGCTCAAATGACAAGGATCCGCTCAGAATGAAGTCTCTTTTATACTATAATCTTAGCCTCCTCTTACAATGTAAGGTAATTCTATGTAAATCCACTAAATGTAAGCATCTAAATGAAAAAATGGTCAACTCTAGTTTCAGGCATTTATGCTCTCGATTTTCTCAAACCACTTTCTTGGACATAAGCTATAATGATGAAACATATTATTTTGGGAAAGGTACACTTAACAAACAATACGCATGTAGACAGGTATTAGGAGAAATTCTCAGAATTTTTAGAATTGATCACTGGCAGAACAATTTTTGTCTGACTCATACAGGATCGCAAATGGAGCGTCTTTGCTCGAGTACGACTCAGACTAGTTTCCCTACCGAATTGCCTGCTTTGGTTAATGTAGAGACCCAGACAAATTGATTATAATTGTACTACAGCAAATAAGATCAAATATATAAATAGCAATAATGTGACTGACAATGATAGCAATTTAAAAAATATTGATAATAATGCGAAACACTGTGATATTAATGATAAAAATTTAAATAATAATGTAAATGAAAATGATGATAATGAGAGAAACAAAAACAACATTTTTTTTCGTAAATAACTGTATAAATGTATTACACCAAAATATTGACGGCCTCATAAATAAATCGGACCTATTAACTGTACACTTAGAGGAGCAAATAACAAATGGAGTATCAGTTGATATTATAGGAATTACAGAACACAATATGATTGACACCGATATCTACTCTTTGAATGTTGCAAATTACACACTGGCCACATATTCTGCCAGGAGCACACGAAGTGGCGATGCTGCTATACTAGTAAAACAGGAACTTAAATATAATGCAATAGATTTAGTGGACTGTAATATTCCTAATATAATAGAATGCTGTGGTATCACACTAACTGAGCACAATATAAATTTAATATGCGTATATAGAAAAGCGAAGTATGATACAAAGACTTATAACATCTTCTTTAACAACATAGATAAACTATTATCTAGACTTTGCCAAGGTAAGAGAAAAACTATTGTGTGTGGAGACTTTAATATAGATCGACTTAAACGTAATAGAGTCTCGATTTATTTCGAAGATATGTTACAGAACTACAATCTAAAGCTCACATTCAATAAGCCAACACGTGTAAGCAGTGGCACATGTTTGGACAACTTCATCCATAATATCAAAGGCTGTAAGGGCGAGATAGTAGAGTTTGCGCTTTCAGACCATACAGGACAGTTACTAAAATGTCCAGTAAAACATTTCAACGTCCTCCAGAGTTGGTCAGTTTATAGACAAGACTACAGTAAAGATTACCTAAAGAAGTTCAAAGAGCACCTTTCAAGTCTCATTTTCAGTGAGGTATTCAATAGCAACGATGCTAATGAGGCGTTTGCTGAGTTCCATAATACTTTTAAACTTTTGTATGATCTCTGTTTTCCTAAAATCTGTATATTTGGTATGGCGCCAAAAGTGTACAATAAGCTGCCTAAATCCATAAGAGACATTGAGCAACTTCATTCATACAAGGCTGGACTTAGATATTGCTTAATCAAAAAATCATACTATAAGTTAGAGGACTTCTTGGAGGACAAGTCAATCTAACGCAATATTATAAATATAATGAAAGACATAAATAGATAAGTAACATGACCAGAATAATAAATTTATTGTGAATAAAATTAATGCTCATTCACTCTTAGATGGGTGCTTACTTTTCTTTAATTTTAATTTTATGATAATTGTGTTGTATGTACATCATAACATTTGCACGTCTGCATGGCAGAATATAGCGAAACTAAGTGACATTATAAAATACCCGATATACACCTATATTCATGCAAATAAACATTACTTTACTTTACTTTACTATTTTTCTTTCTTTGTGGACTATTTAGGACTATTTCTGGACTATTTTTTAGCAGTGCCACATTTCATTTTCATGAAGGTTTCAACGGTGAGGATTACAGCTTCAACGTCGTCAAAATTGCCGATACCGTACCTACAGTGTCATCATATCAATTCACATAGATAACCATTTGTCAATTCATGTCATGATTTTGACAATAAAATTCAGTGACGTCACTTCTGCTGCTGGTTGTTTAAAAACAAGTTCCGTTGCATTTGTATATATTTATTGCACATAAAACGACATAATATATAATAAAACAGAAAGAACATCTACAAAGGCATGCTTATCTCTAAATAGAGATCTCTTCCAGCAAACCCAAGGTTGATATGAATATTTTAATATACAGGATAGATCTATGTGCACTGATAAGATATATTCATACTTATATTACTGAACTATAGAACGAACTGCTAGATACATACACAAGTACATAAATATTGTATAAAAATATAAAGACACATAAATAAACTAATATATACAAAGCTCAAATCTAGGATAGAGAAAGACAATGCTCCTTCAAACGATTCTTGAAGACGGGGAGAGACGGACTATCTCTGATAGTGCAGGGAAATGAGTTCCAAAGAGTGATCGCCCGCAATCGAAAACAATGCTTTTATGCGACAGTATTGTGATGAGGTACAGAGAGAAGGGAAGCCATGTGAGTTCTACGTGGACGAGCCGAAGGGAGAAATTGAAAAAGCTCACGGAGAAAGCTAGGTTATCGAGGGTCGGTTAAGATGATCCCTGGGGAAAAGAAACTCAAAACGTTCTCGAAGATATGTGGGGTAGCGGGGATTTCGCAAAATATTGAATAGATAAGAGAAAATGTACATATCACGGCGAAGACGAATCGGCAGCCATTTTAACTCCTTGCGATACTGCGAGACGTGGTCGAACCTGCGCAGTCCGAAGATAAACCGAATCCCGAGATTTTGAAGTCGCTAGAGTCTGTTCAGTTGTTCTTCGTTGGCGCTAGCGCAACAAACATCGGTATAATCAATCAAGGGGAGAAGAAGAGATTGAGCAAGAGTAATTTTTGTTTGATGGGCCAGAAAGTTCTGAAGCCGTCTTAGTGAGTGAAAGGTGGCAAAGACGCGCCGACTGACCTGGCTGACGTGGTTAGTCCAGGAGAGTTGTTTATCAAACATGACACCCAGGTTTTTGGCCTTGTCACTGTAGGCGATTAAAGTACCGTCATAGGTACAATTGTTGCAATACGTTTAAAGAATGTCTGGTACCTATAATAATCGCCTGGGACTTACTGAGGTATACCAGCAATCCATATGACGAAGCCCAGGTTCTGATGTTCTGATGATGAAAAAAAAACAACGCCCAACCAGGAACATAAAAAAACCCGGTCTGAGGGTGCTAAATAACTTTATATATAGTAATACTAAGTATAGTATACCCATGCAAATTGGCCGCTTCGCTAATTGCCAAACTAATTTTAAAATCGAACTTATTAGAAGTTACATTTTAAATATAACTATAAATTAACAATCATAGAGAGCTTATGATATCTAGAGATAAAGCAGTGTATGTTACTGTACAGAATTAGGCATTAAAATACTCGTGTGTTGTTATATGAAACATTGAAACATATATAGAGCCTTTTATAGTTTAAGTCACATTTACAACTAATATTTTTTATTATTATGAAATAATCTTCCACTAAAGTAAGAACCTGCAGTCGGGTTAAATATAGAAAATAAAAACATTACGAATATTTATTCATTTTTTTCATTAGAAATAAAATTCAGAATCTAAATATTCAACAGATTCATATGACATTTTATGATCTTCATGATCAGATTGTACTGGTTCAATTCTAGACATATCAGACTCATTGTAAATTCTAAGACTGGATATTTCACTATCACTGCCGTCAACATTTATAATAAGTTGTTAATTTTCTCTATCAATTACCAGACCCCTGTATCTATATTCCTCTTCTAGTTTTTTTCCTTTCCATGTATCAACTGTTATAACCTCAAAACGGTTTTGTACATGCTGCAGGAACGTGATATTATATAAACCAACCTTCTTTGTGGTAACCTTTCCTTTTACTATGCCCCATATCATTTCTATTGGATTCAGGTCACAATGATATGGCAGCAGTCGTAGTATTTTGTGTCCATACTCCTGTATTAAATTATTAATCTTGTATATTGGGTCAGGTTTATTTTGTTTTAACACAAACAACAACATACTTTTGGAGGCTTTGGTAGGGTAGGCAATATTATTTGATGAAAGCCATTCTGCCATTTTTTTTTCTATTTACTGAGCTTGGAGGTTTGTTAATTTGATTAGAATGATAAAACGCATTGTCCATGACTATACAGGTGGGCTCATTTAGATTGGGTAATAATGTATTCAACAATTATGTATCTTTTTCCTGTCAAGTCAAGTCAAGTCAAGTCAAAGTACTTTATTACTGTAGATATTTACATATACTTAGCAAACGTCAATTTTGCCTATTCTCTACATTGGACCACTGTAGGAGAAGAAGGGCGTAGAAACTCCCACAGATTGATTTTTAGATCTCTTTTAAAATAGGTTGTGCTTAACTATTACAAATATGAAAAATTTAATTATTATGATTAATAAGCAGGAATAAATAATTACAAAATTATTAACAGCAAGGCCTGTGTTGAGCTAGATTAACCCCATACAGTCCTGTCATTTAAGTAATCTTGAACATTGTAATATCCCTTTTTTGACAAAGTCGCTTTAACATGCTTTTTAAATTGCTCAAATGGCAATTTCAAAATCTCCAGAGGTATCTTATTATAGTAGAGAATACACTGACCCTTGAAAGAATTGCTAACCTTCGTGAGTCTAAATCGGCGCGCACACAGTCTGTGATTATTTCTTAGGTTAACATTACAGCTATCGCTAATTTTGGAAAATGTTGTAAGGTTCTTGCGTACATACATTATATTTTCGAAAATAAATTGACTAGCTACTGTTAGTATGTCAATTTCTTTAAAAAGCTCTCTTAAGGAGTCTGTTCGTTTTAAATTATAAATTGCTCGAATAGCTCTTTTCTGTAAAATAAAAATAGTTTGAATATCCGCTGCATTCCCCCACAACAAGATACCATAGGACATCACACTATGAAAGTAACTAAAATATACTAGCCTAGATGTAGCCACATCCGTGCTTTGTCTGATGTTCCTAACAGCGTAAGCCGCAGAACTTAATTTACCAGCCAATTTATCTATGTGGGGTCCCCACTGCAATTTGCTATCAATGGTTATTCCAAGAAACTTCGTATCATTTACTAATTCTAACGTGCTGTTGTCTAACACTAAACTGGTCTCAAATTGCCTGACATTTGGAAGTGAGAATTTGATACACTTGGTTTGGAGAGATTCTATAGATTCAAAGTAATTAATCAAATCGTCTTGTTGAACTCCTGTGGTGTTCCCTATTTGGAATACAATAGTTGTATTACTGTCATACTCCCTATTAAGCATGCAGTTTACTATCTGCATGTAAGATGCATCAGGCATACAAATGTTTTCTACATGCTGCCGTAAGTTATTCTGCAGCTTGATACCTAAACCTACACCTAATTTATCTGAGTACACTATTGACTTGAAGGCACGATTTTTAACTGAATTGCTGGTGGGTGTTGATCGCCAATGTCCATCTAAGGCATCACAGGTTGATGTGTTGCTATGGCCCGTGGTTCCATTTGATGCTACTGATGAACCACATGACTTGACTACATATGGCTGTGCTGGATCCCGCAGTATAGAGGACGGTGTCATGGGCATGCTGCATGGTGATGACAAGCAAGCCTGCCCGCTGGCAGTTTCAGTTCTCTTCCGCTGCTGGGGGCTCAGCTGTAAAGGGGCTGCTTTCCCCGGCAGGTCTTGTGGTGGTGGCAGGGCTGGCAGAGACAATCCTTGTTCAGAGTCTTCCATGTTTGTCTGACACAAGGACTGAAAGCTCTCAAGATTGCTTTTGCTTAGTGAAATCAACTCGTTCATTGATGAGATGCATTCATCATACTGAGTTTGTACTGTTGAGTACTTGCATGTGATGTCCACTAACTCATACTGCAGATTTTCGAACCGAGTTTGTAGTTCAGCCATGGCTAGCTCATGTTCTATTTTGCTGGTAAGTAGTTCCTTCTGACACACAGACACCTCAGCAACTAATTGAATTTTGTGTCTGTGCACTGGTATACTTTCCATGCTCTTCCGGTTTTGTTTTACAAGTCTTTGTACTTTCTGGATATATTTCCTAGTTTTAACATATTTTCTTATCTTATTTGCACTGTTCATTTTCATGGCACTTGAATTCTTCATGGTGCAGGAGGTATCACAAGCTGTTAGGTCAATAGTTGGTATGCCAGTTTGGCTCATGACCTCATTATCTACAGATCTCTGTATCTACAGATTTCGATACTCCGGGCTCATTTTCGTTCTTCCAACATTTCGCATGATTGAGCGAAGTATGAATATAACTTTCATCAAGGTATTGAACAGACATACCACTCTCCCTTACATCATTGACTTCATGTAGGTAGGTATATAGTGGCATGGAGGGACAGGATATATTGGCGCTCCATAAGTACTGTCCTTTGATTTCTACATTTTTTATATTTATAACCTAGTTTATGTAAGAGTAAACGAAGAGATTCTCTGCCTCCAACAAAATTCATGAATTCTTTAAGAGCTGCAAGCAACCATTTCAAACTCGGTACTTCTTTTCGGACAGCAATAAATTCATGTATTTTGTGCCTAATTGCACATAAATCAAAATCATCCAGATTGATTGTCTCTTGGTTTTAGGTTTATTTTTCTTAGGCGTAGAAAATACAGCCCACCTTCGTTTTGTATTTTCATTACAGAAGATCGGGATATGCCTAAAATACAACAAAATATTTTACTTATAAATAGTTACAAATTAGCCAATTCACATTGCACATACTATATAACGTACCTACCAGTCATGTTGACAACAAGCCTGGTGATGTTATTTAGAGGGATAGAGTCCAATCCTTCAGACTTTCTATCCGACAAATATTTCGATAGATTGTAAATAACTTTTCTTACGCCACTGTTTTCACTCACAAAACACAAGAATCAATTTCTTATATAGTGGTCTCCATCGGTTTGTTGATTCTGCCAATGTCAAGTTTCAGAAATTACTCACATGTTTCGATCCAAATCACAGGGTTTCGGGTATCTAGAACAAACAGGACAACACAATAGATACATAAATATTCAATAATGTTAGTTTAGTTAGACTACAACACATACAACTAAGTAGAGTTAAAGTTTGATGTTATTTACATTAATGAAATTGCACAAGATTTGGATCAATGGAGATACATGATAATAGGGTTTTCAAATTGGTAGGCCTAGGAATGTACGGCGGAAGATAATTGTATAAAGAAACTTTAAGATTAGGTACGACATTAAAAAAAGATGTGGTCAGCAGAACCCCCGCAAGACCACAATTACAAAGCGAGTTGTCCTTGGCCCTTATTTTAGCAAGATGCACCGGAGTGCAGGCATGATCGAAACGGAGTCGACACATCGTAGAGATTGTGCGTTTAATCCGCGACGCGGAATTTGATAAACCAGGATTTCAGCGGGACTGAATTCTGGATATCTCCATAATATCTACCTTTGATCTGACGGCTTTCTTACCAGGAGTCGCTCCAGGATTTATAAAGATGGGTTTTTGATACAGAACATATATCTTAACTAAAATTATGGAAATATTCAGGACCGCCCAATACAACGGCATTCTTTGCACGAGAATCGTCCACTTCATTTCCCGGAACACCCGCATGACCAGGGATCCAAGCCAGAACAATATATATGCCCTGGAAATGACAGTCTTAGAGTTTCTTTCATTTTTAAAATGACTGGGAATCTAATTTTAACTCTAAATTGGTTTGAACTGATGGCTTGGAGACAACTTAGAGAGTCTGTAAAAATTATGGTCTTATTTAATTTATGGGATAAAACATAAAGGATGGCTTCCAGAATAGCTACCGACTCACCAGTGAATACCGATGAAAGAGGGGGTCATTTGTTATTTAAGAATTATTTTATATATTGGCATCCAAACCGCAGCTCCAACACACCCGGACTCTTGGAGTTTGGAGGCATCAGTAAAAACAAGCAGCCAATCACTCCAAGAATTCATCATCATCATCATCATCATTCATAATCACAGACTAGATTCGCGAAGGTTAGCAATTCTTTCAAGGGTCAACAGTGGCGGATTTACCGTAAGGCCCAGTAGGCCCGGGCCTAGGCCGGCCATTTAGGGGCGGCAAATCGTGACAAAAATTCACCGATGATAACAAGAAATATCGGAATGACAGCATTCACGCCTAAGCACCCCCGCGCCCCTGCGGCCCACCGCCGCCCCTACGTCTTAAATAAAGAAAATTTCTCCCCTCGCCGAGTACCTATGTTCCCTGTTCGGCATACTCGCGCAATTTAGTTGGTGAATGTGCAACTGAAAGCAGCTACGAGGCTTGTTCGATGTCTTCGCCACTCCAAGAGTTTTCCAAGAATTTCTTTGCAGCTTCCACTAAGCGTTGGGAAAGCCTTCAAGCCCATTTCACCGTCAAAAGTTTATCAAAAACTTGTTGGCTCGTGCAGACAGACGCATGCAAAAGTTTACGCGAATCGTGGAATGAAACCCATAAAGCGTTATTCTCCATCGAAAATTATACACAACAGAAGAAAGTTGTTATATGCGAACCAACTACAAGATTCGCAAGATTCTGTTTTGATGTCCCCAAACAAGCGCATATTACTCCCTATCTTAACAAAAAAGACATCCTCAAAATGACAGCCCGCCTTAAACTACATAAGCCTGGTCTTTTTCATAGAGTACTTTACACGCAGAGACCACTGTACCTGTTTAATAAACTGTCGTTTACGGGCGACCGTCATGGTCACTTTTTGCGAGGCAAAGTTCGAAACAGGCTTATGATCCCAAAACATAAAACAGCTTCCTTTAGAGGCAGCTTTAACTTTGCAGCTTCGAAGGTGTGGAATGATTTACCGCCTCCCCTTCAAGAGATGATGTCTAAGTTCTCCTTTATGACAAAACTGAGACATATCCTGCTTGACCAACAGAAAATACAAACCAGCAGCCTTATGGGGTAACTCGTCTGAGCTATGAACTTCATAATGACTTTTACGTTTGACACCTTGCACCAGCTTCATCTGTCGAATTGGTATCACGCAAGTAGCATCATAATTGAGGCCAAACCCAAGCTCATTGAATGAAGCCTAGAAGGCTTCGGTGATACTCCGCAATCGATGAAATTGTATGAGCATGAGATGAACCATAGACACACGCTATGAACTTCAGAGAGTTACGCCATAAGGCTGCAGTTTCATATACAATAAAAACAAAGAAGCTTCTACAGGTCCAACCGACATGGGTAGTAATTTCTCATAATATGAAAAATTACTAACTATGTCGAAGTACATACGTTTTGCACTTCACACATACACTACATATACACATAAACATGAACATACATGCACACATATACTTACAGTTAATTGTTATAAATTGCTATTTTTTATATTGTTTGGTTAAGTTTAAGTAAAAAGGGCTGGTCTGAAAAACAGCGCTGTGATGATGCCACATCACCCAGCATAAGTTGAGGCCAGTCCTTTTTAACACAAATAAATTATTAAGTTGGATACCCACCTGCCATGTTATGTTATGTTTAAGTAGTTTGTGGCAAATTAACGTCTTTTCTTTCTTTCTTTCAATTAACGGTATTCGATTGTAATTGGAACGTTTTGAAACGGCTGTCAGGCCTGTTTTTTGGGGATGTTTACTGGATCGCATTAAGGCTACAAGTAAAAAAACAGAGTGTGGAAATTACCATTGATTGATTAACATTAACATTATCATAAAACTTTATGAGGCACTTATACATTTTATTGGACAAACACGAGATAACTTCGATGATTTCGAAAACAAAGCCAAAACACTGTCCTTTGTAGAGCAATATGCAAAAGATTTTCGACGCAATCGAAAGCTACTCCTTGTTAAGACATATACAGCTGAAGAGATAGAACAGAATAATGATCGCGACAATTTTATAATTACTACTTTTTTGGTATTAATAGATACATTGTCAGAAGAACTCAAAAAGCGACGAGATGCTTTAAATCACCATACAATAATTTTTATTTCATCGCTAACCTGACGAAACGAAGTGCGTCAGAAAGGTTGAAGAAAAGGCCAAAGCATTGTAAATGGTTTATCCTACTGACTTAGAAGACCATTTTCCAGAAGAATGTCTCCATTTTCGTGCTGACTGCGGTATAAAAAATAGGACCGATACAATGCTGTGAGTTTGTTAAAATGCGCATGGGTTATTTCTGACATTGCCTTCTATATGTTTCATGTGCTTCGTGTTTGCTGTAGCTTTGCGGGAGTTTAATGATGGCTCCCAGCTCACTGAATGCGGAGTAGTCGGCTGGCCTTCTGATGATTTCCTTTACGGTGGAGCTTAATCTTAGTGGCGAGGTCTCTTATAATATCACCAGTGTACCACACCGGATATCGTCTGGTGGATTGACTCGGCCTGATCTTCTTCGTGATCGATGCATTGAAAATCTCGTAGAATCGGCCAACCGCCGTCTCCACATCCGGAGCTTTCGCAATATTTTCCCAAGATACGCTACACATGAGATCGTAAAGGACTTCGTGGTTGCCCTCGGCAAAAATCCAGTCATTGTGCCCGCCAATGTTGCGGCGGTATTCAGGCGGCCGGATCGCTGGTCCGAGTCCTGAGCTATCAACAGCGGCATAATGTTGTCGAGAGGCATAATGTTGGTTGGCGTCAGTGTGTGGCACCAGGCTGCCTGACATGGAGGTGCGCAAGGTTACGCCACGGACGCTCTCCGGCAGCAGCACCACATCTAGCTCGCCGCCATGAGCATTCAATCGTCTCTTACAAACTACAAACACTGATTAAATTGCAGTAATTATATGCAACATACACTGATGCACTGTTCATGTTTAATTTAACGAGAATAATTAGATTTCCTTTTATTCCTGACAGATTTTCTTAAATTTTTGTATACAGACTTAGATTTTGTGTGTCCTTTCCTGCCTGTGCAATTATCTTCTTGTTTTCTACTTACTGGGTTCAACATATACGACGCAGACCGAAAACTCAGCACCATCTATTGAAAAGGTCGTCCATAGATCTTCGCCATGAACAGTTCCGAAGTCGCGGCGTCGGTGAAGTGTGATACCGGGGCGGGCGGCGAGCAGCACGCCTCCCTCCGCACGCGGTGGCGCGGTCCCGGCGCAGCACGCTCCAGCCTCCCGCCGTCACCTCGGCGTCTCCGATAGACGAGTCTAAGTAAGTTTCTGTAGCGGCGACGAGGTCCTGTTGGAAAGTTATTCCGCCAAAACTCTCATTATACCTCTAACGTTTTGATAGAGTATTATCGAGGGTCTTACCGGGGATCGCTTGCGGACTATCCTTGCGTACCAGACTTCGGTCTTGCTCCTCGAAAGTGAATCCAAGGTTTCACTCTGGCATTGTCCGACAACATCTAACATAACTTTTGGAACACATTGTACATAACCTAAACTAACCTAATATATATATATTTTATTTTATTTAAAAATGCAATTACACATGAAACCTTGGAAAATATTACAAACTAGCAGCTATTATAGTTACCTAATTAAAACAATTTCTAAATCGATTTCGATAAAAGTTGGTAATAAAGTAACCATGTGGGTGCTTAGATAGGGGCGGCTACAAGCTCTGAGGCCTAGGGCGGCCAAAACTGCAAATCCGCCACTGAGGGTCAATGCATTCTCTACTACAAAAAGATAACTCTGGACATCTTGAAATTGCCATTTGAGCAATTTAAAAACCATGTTAAAGCGACTTTGTCGAAAAAGGGATATTACAATGTTCAAGATTACCTTAATGACGGGACTGTATTGGGTTAATCTGGCTCAACACAGACCTTGCTGTTAATAATTTTGTAATCATATATTGTATCAATAATTATTCGTACTTATTAATTATGGTATAATGATATTATAAAATTTATATTAGTTAGGCACAAGCAATTTTTAATAGAGATCTAAAAATCTATCTGTGGGAGTTTCTACGCCCTGCTTCTTCCACAGTGGTCCAGTGTAGAGAAGTGGCAAAAAATTACCATTGCTAAGTATATGTAAATATCTACAGTAATAAAGACATTTGGAATTTTGGAATTGACTACAATTTCATTAAAAAAAGTGTTAGCGTCGAGGGATGATTTCGAGATGCCAAGAGATAGAATAATGTTAAGAGAATGGATAAGAGCATTAAAGTTAGTACTAAACAGAGGTTTCATATTCCTTTGATATAGAGGTTGGTGATATTTTCTAGTTTTTGCAGCCTTTTGACAAGGCACGTAGAATCTTTATGGGACCAGTAGCTCGTATTTGACATTAGCTGACTCAAAAATTTGACTTTGGGAATGAGGGGGTGGTTTTCGAGCTGGATAGCCTTATAAACGAATCTATCCGATGGATATTGTCTTCGTAAATTTAGGGGGGGTCCACACATTCAACTTGAAAGGCATTTATGGGAGACAATTTCATGGCACCAATAATAATGCGTAAACATTTCAATTGAACCCTCTGGAGGCAATCAAGGGTAGCTTTATTACATGGTTCAAGCAGGAAAGTACCGTATTCTAAATGGCTGCCTTATATGGCATTATATATCAGCTTTTGACAATACGGGTGAGCGCCTCACCACGTACCAGAAAGACATCGCGTAATGTTGATACCCTTTTCGCATTTTTTATCAGATTCTTAAGATGGGCGGAACGGTTTATTTTAGATTCAAGAATTATACCCAAAAATTAACAGAATAACAAACTGGGATTGATGAACCGTTTATGGTGATGTCCACATCCGGAATAAGGATTTTCCTGGAATAAATAACAACGTTACTCTTTGGGGCTGACAATCGACGACCCGAATGGCCCAGTCGGCAGTGACGCTGCCTACGAAGCCATGGGTTCCGGGTTCGAGTCCCGGTGGGGGCAAATATTTGTTTGATGAGAACGGATGTTTGTACCCTAGTCATGTTTGTTTATCTATCTAAGTATTATACTTATCTCCATAGGTATGTGATTCGTTGTCTAGTACCCAAGATACATGGAATCCTAGTTAGGGGCTATATCAATGTGTGCAAATGGTGTCCAAGGTATTATTATCATTATTAATGACAACCCATGATCACTTAGCCAGTTCTCGAGATACATAATAGCGGAATTCAGTCTAGCAGCGGCCTCCTCTATCGAAGCCAAAGGAACATAAAGGGATAAATCATCCGCATACTGATGTATGTTGCAAAAGGAGGTAACTACTCTATCGAGGTCGTACGCGTAAATGCTATAGAGTAGGGGACTCAGGACTGATCCCTAAGGCAGGCCCTTCCATACTGACCGAGGAGACAGAAAGCAATCTTGGTTTCGTATCAACTCTGACCTATCTGAGAATAAGCTGGTCATGAAATTGACTATCCTCACTGGAATACTCAGATGAAGCATTTTTTGCCTGAGCACAGGAAAAAGCATATTGTCGTAAGCAGAGCATATATCTAAAAATACTCCCACGACTAATTCATTTTTCGAGAAAGCTATCCTAATATCCGTGGTCAAGATGGCCAGGCTATCCATAGTTGATTTGTTTTTTCTAAAGTCTAACTGGCTTTCAGCTAAAATGTTATGACTCTCCACAAACCATTATAAGCGATTTTTGACAAGGTGTTCAGAAATTTTAGAGAGAGTAGAAGACAAGCCATGTAGCTAGGATTCTGTCCGTAGTTTTAATATAGTCTTTCCAGGTGTATATGGGTCGACCAACTTTCTCCTTACTTGTTTCGTAGTTCAGGGCGGCGTGGAATATGTGTTTTTGGGAGTGTCCCCTGTAGGATATCGTGCATTTTCCTATGTTTTGTTGGTTTTTGGCTTTCTCGACCATGTCACTCAAGATCATGCGTTCATATTTTCTTAGTCTTTGGTAAGGGCTGCCACTTTTAGTCCATATGAAATGCACGGTGAAATGAACATTTTGTATATTAAGCGAGCTATTTTCCAGTCCATGTAAGTCTTCTTTACAAAGTGTATTAAGGCATAGTGCATAGTGCTTGTTGACATATTTTCCTTCTGGTGTCTCTCCTGCAGATGTACTGCAGTAATATGAGAGCCGAGATATTTTATTTCCGTCACCGGTCGAATTGGAACTCTATACAATATGATGAACTCTGGTCGAGTCGCAGGACTAGTCGTACTTATTAATTATTCGTACTTATTAATTATGATATAATGATATTATAAAATTTATATTAGTTAGGCACAAGCAATTTTTAATAGAGATCTAAAAATCTATCTGTGGGAGTTTCTACGCCCTGCTTCTCCCACAGTGGTCCAATGTAGAGAAGTGGCAAAAAATTACCATTGCTAAGTATATGTAAATATCTACAGTAATAAAGACATTTGGAATTTTGGAATTGACTACAATTTCATTAAAAAAAGTGTTAGCGTCGAGGGATGATTTCGAGATGCCAAGAGATAGAATAATGTTAACCCATTATAACCTAGCGGTGCCGTTTGGCACCCAATTCAAGGCGTTCATATATTCGCGCCATACGCGCCTCACGTACACTGAAGCCCGGCGATTGGCTATCAATGCGGTGCTAGAGCAAGATATCTGTCAGTTTCAATACATTGTTTTAACTTGTGAACGTGTTGCGACCGGCACGAGCGTCACAAAGTCTGTATTGTGAAATTATTGCAGTAAATGGATTTCAAGCTCAAGTGAGTGGGTTATAATTTACGTATTTCGTGAAATCTATCACTTATATACATTTTGTTTCAATTCTATATACTTGTGTGACTAGTTGATATTGTAATATAATTTGGTTTTGTTTGCGTATCTGTTTTATCGTACTTTAAAATTTACGGGTGCCGTATGGCACCTCTAGGCCGATATGTAGACATATTACAATAATGTGTGAAATGTTTATTTTTGGTTTCTGCGTAGGTTAACAGTGTTTTTTTTCTTTGATAGGGGTTGTACACTCCATGAGGCACTAGCTCTGCTAGAAGAAGATGAGGACCTTGAGCCGCGGTTGCTATACATTGAACCACCAGAACCGGCAATCGACTCTGATCAAGATTCGGGCGACGAAGAAGGGGGTGGTTTTATAAATAATCTGACAGGTCGGCAACTCAATGCTGGGTGCGAAGTGGTATTGTCGTCTACGTCTCTGTCACCACGTCAATAACGCTCTACTCGTCGCGGTAATGCACGGGTGATACCAGATATAAGTAGAACCTGAAGCCGGATCATCTCGGACTTTGCCTCGCGGGTCACGTGCTTCAAGAGGCCGCTCTTCTTCACATCGCGGAAGAGGTAGTCGAAGTCTTGCACAAGGAAGCAAAAGTCAAACGCGCCATGATCAATTTGACAGTTCTTCAAGTCATTCAGACGATTCCGAAGCAGCCGGATCATCTCGGACGTTGCCTCGCGAGTCACGTGCTTCACGAGGCCGCTCTTCTTCACGTCGCGGAAGAGGCAGTCGAAGTCATGCACAAGGACGCAAAAGTCAAACGTGCCCTGATCAAATTGTCAATTCTTCAAGTAATTCAGACGATCCCGAAGCAGACGAACCGCCATCGAAAAAATCTAAAAAGAATAAAGCTTCACGAACATGGATTGATGAGGATTTAGTTCGGGAGCCACCCATGTTTCCTGAAGCAAATTTTAGTTCACTCCGAGGAAAGTCACCTACTGAGATTCTGGACTTATTTTTGGAAGAAAGTGCGTACAACCTTTTGGTAGACCAGTCACAAAAGTATGCCGCTTTTCTGAATTGCACCGACCCGAAAATATCTACCGAAGACGTGAAAGCTTTTATCGCAAATCTTATACTGTCGGGATATAATACCGTTCCCTCTAAGAGACATTACTGGGACCAGGCTGAAGATATAAGAAATTTGATGGTTTATAAACCATAAATATTATAAAAAAAAATATTATAATACTATGCGTCGAGACAGATTTATGACAATGATGCGATTTCTACATTGTGCAGACAACAGTTGCCAATAATAGATGCCACGGATAAGATGTTGAAACTTAGACCGCTCATCAACATTATAAAAAAGAACATACAAGCAAATTACGTTCCGTCTGCTACGCTAAACTATGACGAGTCAATGATCGAGTATTTTGGTAAACATGGTTGTGAGCATTTATCCGTGGCAAACCTATTCGTTTTGGGTTCAAAAACTGGTGTCTTAACACGCCGTATGGGTACTTGGTCGATTTTGAGATAAACCAAGGAAAGAGTGTATAGCAGAACCCTGAATACGACAAAATGTTTGGTAAAGCGGCATCGCCTCTTGTAAAAATGATAGACAATTTGCCAGATCATGTCAAAGTCCTTGCCAATGAGCTTCTATTTGACTATTTATTCACTGGTTTTCAGCTACTGACGCATTTGAAAAACCGTGGATACGAAGGGACAGGAACAGTTCGTGAGAATCGCATTCCTAATGATATTCCACTGACGGACAAAAAAGATATGGTGAAGGCACAGCGTGGCACGCACGTCCATACAAAAAGCAAGGAGGAAGATATCATCGTTATCCGCTGGAAAGACAATGCTGTTATAACAGCAATGTCAACTGTGCATGGAGTAGAACCAATAACAACCGTTGGTCGCTATAGCGCAGAAGAAAAGAAGAAGATACAAGTTCCAAGGCCAGCCATAATCACGGAATACAATAAAAATATGGGTGGTACAGACCTAATGGATCAAAATATAAATACTTATCGCATCGGAATCAGAGGCAAGAAATGGTGGTGGCCGATCTTTACAAATCTAATTGATGCGGCTATATGTAATGCCTGGGTATTATCAAGACGGGCAGGCAGTACCCTCACAGAGCTTGCTTTCCGACGAGAAATCGTACAGACTTGGCTGACACATTTCAAAAATTTACCACGAGGCGGTGGCCGTCCTTCAGCTTCTAAGAATTCTAAAACAGGCAATAGGATAGCTGATGAAATTCGCTATGATGGTAGGAATCACTTATTAGTTCCCAGCGAATCCCGTCGCAAATGTGCTATGGAGATGTGCAAGAGTCAGACAAGACTACAATGCATCAAATGTGACGTAGGGCTCTGTGCATCCTGCAATTATCAATATCATGTTCTCATGTAAAACTAAAAAAAATGTGTGTACTTCATGTAAATTCATAAAATGAATGTTGTTTTTTATTTATAAATTAAACACGTTAGTTGAAATCCTCTTCATTGTAGAAATAAACGGTAAAAAAAGTTAGCTAGTAAAAAGTTAATACATATCTAATAGAGAGATGTAAAGCTTACGTATTGGCCTAGCGGTGCCATATGGCACCCATTGTTTTTTCCAAAAGTAAAAAAAAATAAAAAAATATAAATAATGAAAAATAGCTCAGAGAGCCTTCAAAGACAATATATATAAAAATTATCAATTTCTAAGACTCTTAATTAATTCAGGTCATAATGGGTTAAGAGAATGGATAAGAGCATTAAAGTTAGTACTAAACAGAGGTTTCATATTCCTTTGATATAGAGGTTGGTGATATTTTCTAGTTTTTGCAGCCTTTTGACAAGGCACGTAGAATCTTTATGGGACCAGTAGCTCGTATTTGACATTAGCTGACTCAAAAATTTGACTTTGGGAATGAGGGGGTGGTTTTCGAGCTGGATAGCCTTATAAACGAATCTATCCGATGGATATTGTCTTCGTAAATTTAGGGGGGGTCCACACATTCAACTTGATAGGCATTTATGGGAGACAATTTCATGGCACCAATAATAATGCGTAAACATTTCAATTGGACCCTCTGGAGGCAATCAAGGGTAGCTTTATTACATGGTTCAAGCAGGAAAGTACCGTATTCTAAATGGCTGCCTTATATGGCATTATATATCAGCTTTTGACAATACGGGTGAGCGCCTCACCACGTACCAGAAAGACATCGCGTAATGTTGATACCCTTTTCGCATTTTTTATCAGATTCTTAAGATGGGCGGAACGGTTTATTTTAGATTCAAGAATTATACCCAAAAATTAACAGAATAACAAACTGGGATTGATGAACCGTTTATGGTGATGTCCACATCCGGAATAAGGATTTTCCTGGAATAAATAACAACGTTACTCTTTGGGGCTGACAATCGACGACCCGAATGGCCCAGTCGGCAGTGACGCTGCCTACGAAGCCATGGGTTCCGGGTTCGAGTCCCGGTGGGGGCAAATATTTGTTTGATGAGAACGGATGTTTGTACCCTAGTCATGTTTGTTTATCTATCTAAGTATTATACTTATCTCCATAGGTATGTGATTCGTTGTCTAGTACCCAAGATACATGGAATCCTAGTTAGGGGCTATATCAATGTGTGCAAATGGTGTCCAAGGTATTATTATTATTATTAATGACAACCCATGATCACTTAGCCAGTATCTCGAGATACATAATAGCGGAATTCAGTCTAGCAGCGGCCTCCTCTATCGAAGCCAAAGGAACATAAAGGGATAAATCATCCGCATACTGATGTATGTTGCAAAAGGAGGTAACTACTCTATCGAGGTCGTACGCGTAAATGCTATAGAGTAGGGGACTCAGGACTGATCCCTAAGGCAGGCCCTTCCATACTGACCGAGGAGACAGAAAGCAATCTTGGTTTCGTATCAACTCTGACCTATCTGAGAATAAGCTGGTCATGAAATTGACTATCCTCACTGGAATACTCAGATGAAGCATTTTTTGCCTGAGCACAGGAAAAAGCATATTGTCGTAAGCAGAGCATATATCTAAAAATACTCCCACGACTAATTCATTTTTCGAGAAAGCTATCCTAATATCCGTGGTCAAGATGGCCAGGCTATCCATAGTTGATTTGTTTTTTCTAAAGTCTAACTGGCTTTCAGCTAAAATGTTATGACTCTCCACAAACCATTATAAGCGATTTTTGACAAGGTGTTCAGAAATTTTAGAGAGAGTAGAAGACAAGCCATGTAGCTAGGATTCTGTCCGTAGTTTTAATATAGTCTTTCCAGGTGTATATGGGTCGACCAACTTTCTCCTTACTTGTTTCGTAGTTCAGGGCGGCGTGGAATATGTGTTTTTGGGAGTGTCCCCTGTAGGATATCGTGCATTTTCCTATGTTTTGTTGGTTTTTGGCTTTCTCGACCATGTCACTCAAGATCATGCGTTCATATTTTCTTAGTCTTTGGTAAGGGCTGCCACTTTTAGTCCATATGAAATGCACGGTGAAATGAACATTTTGTATATTAAGCGAGCTATTTTCCAGTCCATGTAAGTCTTCTTTACAAAGTGTATTAAGGCATAGTGCATAGTGCTTGTTGACATATTTTCCTTCTGGTGTCTCTCCTGCAGATGTACTGCAGTAATATGAGAGCCGAGATATTTTATTTCCGTCACCGGTCGAATTGGAACTCTATACAATATGATGAACTCTGGTCGAGTCGCAGGACTAGGACCCAGCCGCAGCCAACGCGTCGGCCGCCGCAATTGTGCAGATTCTTAATGTAGTTGATGATTGTTTATTCAGACTCGGCGATTGCTAGATTTATGTTTTGCACACAACTTATAAGAGTAAATATAATATCTACAATAGTAGTACTTTGCCTTGTTATGAAGGATCATATGAGAGCAAATTCTGTGGGTTAAAGATTCACATAGATAGGACACCGAGTGATAAATATGCAGTTTACAATAAATTGGATGAACACAGAAAGTTTAGACAAATTTATACAGATGGGTCGAAATGTAACGAAAACGTCTCCATGGCTTACTATGATCCTGTCACTAAATTGGGACATGGGTTCAGATTGCCATCAAATGCAAGTTTATACACAGCAGAAGCTCAAGCCATTTATGCATCTTTAGAATATATAGAATCAACTAACCTCAGTTTCAAGAAATGGTTGATAATTTCGGACAGAATGAGCGTTTTAATGGCACTGTCAAATCCCACGTACAACGGTAGCACAAACTATATTATTTATAACATAAGGCAGAAAATTAGTAGGCTTTAGCTCAATCAAGATAGAGAAATAAGTTTGTTTTGGACACATCTCACATTGGCGTCTCTGGCAACGAACACGCTGATAAACTTGCCAGCTCTATAATAAAAAAACCCAATATTCACCAAATACCTGTCAAGAACATTAAGTTGCCAGCTTCAGATTGCAAAACCGACATTAGAACGAATATTAAACATCAATGGATGCTTCATTGGAGAGAAATGACACAAATAAAAGGAAAATGGTACAGCTATATTAAATCGGACATTAAGAGACCATGGTTTGTCGTCCGAAAATATCTACATAGAAACTTTTACACAACAATTTGTCGTTTGAGAATTGGACATGGCAGATTTAATGAACATTTACATAGATTGAAAATGATTCCTTCCCCAAATTTTACATTTTGTAATTCTGAAAACCAATCTCTAAATCATATATTTTTTGATTGCCCTCAATTCAATATACAAAGACTAGTATTCATTGACAGCTTATTGAACATTAAAAAGAAGCCCTGGATGTCTCGCGCTCTATTCAGGATCTCCTTAAGAATATAGAAGCATTTTACCCTATTTATAATTTTATCAAGAGTACCATTGGAGTTATTTGAAAAATAATAATACACCGGAATAGACCTATACTACCTGATTTGACAACTCGGATGTGACCTATAACTACTGGAGGCCTACCATGACCTTATAAGAAACTGCTCTTAATCCAGGCAGTTCAGTTAAAGTACTTAAACTGAACGACTTAATTTCGTACCATGACCTCATAAAAGGTGAACGAGTTCTGAGCTGCTTATTTGATAAGGTGAATAGTTTATTGTCTCTGGCTAGTTAACTTACATCCATGTAAG
Organism: Argyresthia goedartella; assembly: GCA_949825045.1. Classification (NCBI taxonomy): domain Eukaryota; kingdom Metazoa; phylum Arthropoda; class Insecta; order Lepidoptera; family Argyresthiidae; genus Argyresthia; species Argyresthia goedartella. The sequence continues at coordinate 3,538,728 of OX463832.1, read as the reverse complement.
AACGAGAAGGGAATATACAGGATTCCATAAGAAAGAACTACTCATCGCATTGTCTGGAGGACCGTTCCTAACCAACGTTTATTGTTTATACGGTATTTACCGGTTTTTTTACTATAAGGATATCTTGTATTATAATTTGTTTTATTATTTACGAATGGTACTTTGAAAAAATGAAAGCTTAAAAGTAATACGCGCATATTACTATTTAAAGCAATTTGTGATAAAACTTAGTAACTTATGCGTTGTTTTTTATTGATCGTTCAAATTATATTGAGCATTTTGAACGCAACTCATAACTGTCAAGTGGTTCATGTGTTTGTTTACAATATTTAACGATTTATTTTGGGAGGTACTTTTGTGTGTTGATTTAATTACATATTATTAAGTAATACCTATACATTATTTCTCGTTTGCTACGCTACAAACAACAAGGCATACTCATTTAACAAACATAGCATTGGCCTCGCTGGATGGCGGGTCGAAACTGTAAAATAATATTTTACATACATATAATTTCTAATTAAAATCTGACACCGTGTAATTTTAAAATATTTCGTATGCTTAACATATAATTATTGATACTCCTTTTTATGTAAGCTTTTCATACATTACATAGGTGTATTAAATTTATATTTGCTTGCAGTAATTTGGTTGAATTGCCTATACGACGACGCCCCCATCGTGTATCATACGACTCTGTGCATACGACCAATTGGGGCTCTATGTGTTTTTTTAAATTCACACAGAGACATAGTCTTGGGCTATAATAAGTCCACTCAGCCATCTGTACCCTAAGAATGTGGCAGAGAGTTGCCCAGCAATGTAACTAGATGGGTGAAGGTGCATTCAAAGATAGGAAAGGATGGTCATCGGTTATTAATCTAACTAATAATATAGACTCGAATGTTTGTGGTTGAGAGGATGGATGTTTGTTACTCTTTTGCGTGTACTGCCTGGTAGAATCAATTGAAATAGGCTATCTTCTCTGATGGGCGTATATCAGAAGCACTGGCACAGTTTATGGAGTCTCCTTTGTCTGTGCGAGATTCAGTATGTACTCATTAGTTTTGTTGATCATATTTGATTTATTTTATCTAATGTTTCACTTGTACAAAAGTGCATTATTTTTAACTACTTACTTTATTTGAGTTTGGAGTTTAAAATCAAAATAATTACATACACAAGTATACTCAATAGTTAAGTCAAAGTTAGATTTTTTATTCAAAATTACATGTATGATGATGTCTTTAAAAAGTGACAAAAAAAAAACAGTGCTACAGTATAATATTATAGTATCTGTGGTGCTTCTAAATTATGACTGTCTAAATATGTATGTATAGATATTTACATACATGCATATTTATCTTATTACATTTAATCTTTATAAAACAAAAACATTGTAACTTAAAAAACAACAGAAACTAAAACAACACAAAAAAAAACACAATTTTTACATAAAACTTAAATGAAGACTTTTTGATGCTTGTAATAACTGTGTAATTACATTTCTAGTTTTGACTTGGCAATTAGTGTAGTAGGCTTCAGATGAGCCTTCTGTTGCATCCAATAAAGCAGTCATCATAGTTTTCCTCAAAGGATAACCAGAGTCACCTGCAAGTAAAAATATTATATCAGACACAATTGTAATTAAAACTATTATACTTTATTAATCATCATAGCAGCCTATAACAGCTCACTGCTGGCTTTCTGACTGAGTACGCCACAGACCTCCTCTTTAAAACTTACTTTATTAAATAGATAAAATATTTATGTGAATAGTGAATGTTTTATTATTAATTTTGTTGCTATGTTAAGTTAGCTAAACATCATCATCAATCGGCACACATTCTTTACCACTCCATCTACTCCGGTCCTGAGCCTCCCGCATCCACGGCCTTACAGTTATACATACTCTAGTTCTTAGTGTAACTTGACAACACAAATAAGAATGCTACTTGTCTGCATCTCGTAACCTACTGCTAGTACTAGTGCGGGAGGTAGGGGCATTCTTATTAGGTTTGTATGATTGTAAGAAATGGCATTTTTTAACTTTATAAACTATTATTATAATAATTCAGAAATAAGTAGCATACTTATTTGTAAATTTCTATTTGTTTACTAAATAAAATAATTCTGATTAATATGGATTCCAGTTTTATTTTGATAGTCGGTGTACTGTAGGCAGGTATCCCAACAAAATAATCCATTCTTAGAAATACATTTAGAACAGCTTACCTAAAAGCCTTTATTATTACCACAGTTATTACTGAGGCCTTTGAAATAGTCTTGAAGTTGGGAAAAAGGATGGACTGATCATCTAAACGAGTCATGTGTGGATCCACCATAACTGGCATCAACATACAACTAAATAAACATTAACATTTATGTACAGGCACTTACATTGCTTGGCCCCACACTGTTATGTTGTGGGAACCAGTAACAGCGACATTACACACACATAAACATCCAAGACCTTTTTCCAATTTTTTATTAATTTATCCCCAGCCGGGGATCGAACCCGGGACCTCTCGCATGGTAGGCAGAGTCATAACACACTTCAATTAATCTTACCAATTGAACATTTAGAGAATTATAGCCCTTCCGACAGATGTACCTCTACTCCTTTTGGGTTTACAATAGCTACCTGTGTCCCATCAATGCAGCCAATAACATCACTCCAAATTTTTCATTACACCTGAAATAAAAAAAGTGTTAATTATAAATAACCTTTTCAAATTAGCGACTGTTTAGAACCGGTGTCTGACAGCTACATAATTAAAGCTATGGTATCAATAAAAAAATCACCTTATTCTATTCATAGGTACAACATTCTTCTACAGTTTGTGTGCATTCTTTATAGGTATTTCCCATTTCTAATGAGTTCATTGCTGCAGTGACCTATGCCCAGTACTGCTGATATGGTTTGTTACGCAGTAAAGCCACGGCTCTTACCTGTTGGCATTTGATATGTTCCATAGTCATAAAATGATAAAGCTGCAAGACCCTGCAACAGAAAAGAGTAGGTATTTAGATATACACTGTCTAGATCTCTTGACTAGAAATTACCTCATTAAGTCTCTTGACAATAAAACTAATGTATTTCCATAAACTCTTACTTTTGTTTCTATGGTGGAATCCGACGATTTACTTGGCTGTGGTTTACCACTCGTCGCCAGTTCCTTGCACAAACCTTGAGCCAAGTCGGGAGTAAGCCGAAAGTTCGACGAATTTGTCGTCAGTTAAATGAAAGGGATCATACATTTCCCTTGTAAGGCGGTGGCGATTTCTTTTTAAATTGTCGTTCAAGTTATTGTCCGTTTCAAAAAATTCAAACAATACCTGTTCACTCACTTGCCATTATTATAAAGAAAATAACTCAAAAGCACTTGAACAATCACAAAGAGTCTACTAAACTATCAACAACAAGACAACAATTCACATAAAGTTAATCTCAGAGCAACTTTTTAAACATTGCTTACTTTGACAGTTGAGCGTTTCAGTAATCGCCGAGCGCTTGTCAAATGGCACGTCATGGTATGATTTTAGGAGGAAAAAAAAGGTGAACTGCATGAGCCGTGTGGTCTGCGGAGTGTGTTCTCGCGCGGAGCGCGAGGACCACTACGGTTGCGGGGTCGAGGACTTATGGTTGCCTCATGCCCGCGGCGTCAACTCGGGGGGTAACGTCCCCCCCGGTCTTGGGTGGCCCCTACTTGTCAGGGGCCTCATGAACTGCATGAAAACGCTGGACGTAATAAGGGCTTAAACTGCCTTGCTTTTTAGAGGTCATGGTACGAATTAGCAATGCAGTTCAGTTTAAGGCCTTAAACTGAATAGCTTAAATCTATTCAGTTTAAGGCCTTAAACTGAACTGCATTGCTATTCGTACCATGACCTAGTCATAGTAGGCCTCCTGGAGGAAAATTGATACCTGATTTGACAACACGGATTGACCTAAACATACTGAATTATGAAGTTAAAGAATAAATACGTTAGACAAGGCTATGTGCCTCGAATATATAATAAAGACTGAAGAAAATACCTACGGAAAGACAAGGCTTTTAGCCTCAATCAATATGAAGAGAAGAAAAGAAATTAAAATAAGACCAGGCGGTATGGGCAAAGGAAAAAACATAACAAAAAAAAAAAAAAACTGACTGACAGACATGACAGCTAGCAAATCAAAATCTGTGAATTCTGTGATGTGAACCACAGACTCTAAATGGATGTGATGTGAACAAAGCACAGATAAAATAATGGGTTATCTTATCTGTGGAACAAAGTAAAGAACGCTATAACAGAAATGTGCTATAATTTATTTTCTTTTTATTTCTCCTTTCTCCTCGTTTGCTTTTATATCCGCGCGGCGTAGATATTGCCGACGCAAATCACAGAATCGATTACTGCATTCGGATTGTTGCGTCTGTTGTAGACAGCGGTTAAAGCGTTATAGCCTCCGAGAATGGATGCGTTGAGAGATCATCAGTACCATCGCATAATAAAAGAAGAGGTCAAAGAGGAAGTTGTGGATTGTGGATTTGTGGAAGTGGACTCTCACGATGTGCATCAACTGTGCACGGCTTGTCTGTGTGCTGCACGCGCTACTAACATGCTCGATGACGACACACTGAAGCAGCACTATATGAACATCCTCACTGAGACGCAGGTGAATATAATAACTACCCGAGCGACCTACCAGAGAGCGACAGGCCAGATTTCTAGCTGTTCTCCTCTTCTTCTTCAGCATGATCTTATCCACTGCTGGACATATGCCTCCTCAATTGACCGCCAATTTATACACTCTGTGGCCATTCTTGTTCATCTCAGGCCAGCTGTAGTCCTGATTTCATTGGACCATAGTACTGCAGGTCTTCCAACACTTCTCTTTTGTGTACTCCTCTATAGGCCGCATTTCTTAACAGATGATTTTATCAGCAGGTTTGGTAATTAGGTATATGATATTTTTTGTCCATTCATATTGTTATTTTCAGGGTTCCTTACCCGAAGGGTGTCCAAAGGGGACCCTATTATTAATAATAGGGTCCGGTTTGGTACCCTTCGGGTGGCATAGGTCTCCGCTGTCCCTCCGTCTGTCACCAGGCTGTATATCATGAACTGTGATAGTAAGCCAGTTGAAATTTTCACAGATGATGTTGTTCTGTTGCCGCTTTAACAACAAGTACTAAAAACAGAATAAAATTAATATCCGGGCCTAATAATAATATATACGGGCCTCTTTAGAGTGGGTGTCACTTTGACATTGTTACTTATTTTATAATTTTAAAAAGAAAGAGGCTTGTTTGTGAGAAGTCAATGTGACACACTTCACCGTAGGCTTCGGCCAGTGACTGAGCTAAATTATAGTGAGGATTAGAGTAATGGCTATCGAGCCAGTTGTGGATCCCTTTTATACAAAGTGTAAATAACTAGAAACCAAATAAAAAAATACAAGCCCATAAATATAAAGTCTTTATATCCCACACAGGGCTGCTAAATAGATAGTGCTAAATAGATAGTGCTCAAGAGTACGACATTGGTGCTAGGAGCATTACAGTACCTAAGATAAGATGGTAAAAGAGCTCATTTAGATTTATTTAGTTTGGATATATATTTTTTTGTTTATAATGAAAAGGAGACAGGGCCTAGTCCTTTTCTAAAATAAAACCAATTTTAGCACCTATAGAAAAACTTCAGTATTACTAGTAGTAGCCCCCCTTGGTGGTAACTTATTATTATCTAAACGTTCAGTTCTGTTTGTTATACTGCACTTTAGTTATTCAGGCAGTATCTATTAAATTAAAATGGTTTTTTATTTATATTTAGGTACATTTTTATCAATACAGTAGCAATAAAAAAACCGGTCAAGTGCGAGTCTAAATCGCGCACGAAGGGTTCCGTACCACCGTTCAATGGAAGCGATGGTGTGGAGTGAATAGTTTGGATTTTACACAGCAAAATATTGTTTACAAAGTTATTGGTGCGGTTACTTTCACACTCCATGTACGTAACCAGGTGCATCCATAAGTTTGTATGTGGTATTGTTGTATGGGAGCCCCCTTAAATATTTATTTTATCCTGTTTTTTAGTATTTGTTGTTATAGCGGCAACAGAAATACATAATCTGTGAAAATTTCAACTCTCTAGCTAGCTAGGTTCTTGAGATACAGCCTGGTGACAGACGGACGGACGGACGGACGGACGGACAGCGAAGTCTTAGTAATAGGGTCCCGTTTGGAACCCTTCGGGTACGGAACCCTAAAAACATCGTTCGTCAAAATCAAATATAACACTATCTAGATAGAAATAGAAATAGAAATGACTTTATTAACACACATTATACAGTAGAGACAATTGATTATTACACGGTCATAGTGTTAATAGGACCCGGCTCAGCAATGCTGAGCTCAGACGGGTCTCAGCTCAGCGCTGGTTTTCAGCCGGACCTTCGGAACACAGGACTACCACATACACACATATTTATAATAACAGTAAACTAAAGAACAACAATAGAGAAAACAATTTAACCCTGCCAAATACGTTTGCATGAGCTTTAAAACAGTAATAAAAATAAATTATGAATGAGAAAAAATAAAAATAATGACGCTTGATTGGGCTTAAGCTGAAAATTAAGCTTAGCTTCGCACACACACATATGAACACTATTGTTATAGCAGAATATTTTATGGTAAGGGTAGGGGTTTTTTATTTTTTTTTTGCCATTAAAGACCTAAAGAATAATACAGAATAATACAGGTGGCACTAGTGGCCTTACAGTTTTGTCCTCTGCTCATCCAGGAGATATTTTTTAAATGTATCTATATACATAGGCAACCGCAAAGCTGGTGGCAGATCATTCCAAATTTTCGTTGATGCAAAACGAAAGCCCCCTCTGAATCCGCTGGTCCTGTGCCTAGGGATAGACAGTTTGTTCTCCTCCTTCGAACGTGTCCCTCTATTGTGGATGTTTTTCGTAAAACATAGCTTTTCGATTAAGTAGCCCGGCCTTTTTGAGTGTATTACTTTATGTAATAGGCATGCACTATGAGATTTTCGTCGGGCTGACATCTTTAGGACTCCATTTGTGTTTAAATAAGGGGTAACGTGGTCCCTCTTCTTGATATTGTAGCAGAACCTGGCACATGCGTTTTGCACTCTTTGTATTTCTTTCTCAGTCTTTTTAAAGAGGCGAGGCCCAAATATAGAATCGCAAAAATTTAATAGTGACAAAATCAGGGCCTCTGTCAGAGTTTCCCTAGTCCTAACACTAAGATTCTTACGTAGCCCATACAAGATCTTTAGTCTATAAAAAGCCGTTCTAAGTTTAGAGCCTATGTGGTCCTCGTCCATGACCAGGCCCAGATTTCTTGCTTTTGTCACACATACTACCTTCTCATTTTTTATTTGGATTTGGGGATCACTCAATAAAACGCGATTGCGTTGACATTTAGTTCCGAGAATCAAATATTTTGATTTGGTTGGGTTCAGGACCAGATTGTTGCTCTCAGACCACCTATTGACATTATCTAGGTCGCGGTTAATGTCGCCTGCTGCAGCTAGGGTCGACTCAGGGAAAAACTTTTATACAGTTGAGTGTCATCTGCATATAGGTGGAGTCGGCAGCTCTTGATACTCGAACCAATGTCCGCTGTAAATATAACAAATAGAATAGGGCTGATTATACATCCCTGCGGTGCACCTCTGGGTATCTTTTTAATTTCGGACACTTCCTCGACCCCACGCTGATCTTTTGTCACTACATATTGTTGCCTATCAGTGAGAAACGAACGGAACCAGTTACAGGTGTCGTTTGAGGTACCATAGTATGTTAGTTTGGCGATCAGTAAATCTATATTAAGACAATCAAAAGCCCTCGAGAAATCTAGTAACACCAGAGCAGTGGCCATTTCCTCATCCGAAGCTGTGATTATGTCATCAGTGACGCTTAACAGGGCCGTTTCTGTGCCGTGGCTGCTCCTAAATCCGGATTTTCTTGTAGGTAGTATGCCGTTCAACTCTACATATCTGGTAAGCTGCCTACTGACGACCTTTTCTAGGATCTTTGACATAACTGGCAGAATACTAATAGGTCTCAGATCTTTGTGCTCTTTCACCTCTACGTCTTTAGGCAATGGGACCACTTTAGCCAGTTTCCAGCTACTTGGGAAAGTGTTTGTCGAGATCGAAGTGTTGATGATAAAGGTGATAATTGGTAGAGTTGCTGGTAATGTCAGCCGAATCATAGCCATTGACACTTTATCGTGTCCACACGCATGGGTCTTTACACCTTTAATAGTTTTAAGAATTTGTGCTTCGGTGCACGCAGAAAGTTCAAACCTCGAAGTCCCGAACCTCTCACATCTAAACTGCTGCAAAATGTCAGTATTGGTAGTAGCGTCGCCAGGTGTCTTTAGAAAGAAGTCATTTATTTTATTTGGATCATTGAGACCTTCTGGAATTTCTCGACTAGCGTTATTTGAAAACGGTGAGATCTTCTTTATATGCTTCCACATTTTGTTTGGATCCTTTGCGTGGTTGTTCACATAGAAGTTAAAGTAAGCAGTTTTCTCCCGCTTTACTGTGGATGTGACTAGGTTTCTGAGAGTCTTGTAATAATTCCAGTGCGAATCTGATTTGGATTTGTGGGCCTTATTTAGAGCTTTGTCCCTAAGCCTCATCATCAGCTGAACATTACTGGTTATCCAGGGAACAGATTTTTCTTTGACACGCACAGTGATTTCAGGCGCATGTTTGTCAAATAGGTCGCTGATAAATTTTTGAAAGGCTTCCACCATCGAGTCCACGTCACTTAATTCGTAAATACTATGCCATTTCGTAGTATGAAGGTCTTCAGTAAATTGCTTTTCATCTATATTGTGTAGCCTACGAGTTGTTACATATTTTGGTTTTATGGCTGGCTTTTGTACATTAAACTCTGCTATAACTGCTCCGTGATCACTAAGAGATGGGTTATGGTATACTCGAACGTTATCACAGCGGTCCGATATGTTCGTGATAACCAGATCCAGTAGTGTAGAGCTAGTCTCTGTGACACGTGTTGGTTCAGCAACCACCTGGCCAAGATTACGACATGTCATGAACTGCAGTAGTTCCCGCGCGGCTTCACGAGCAGTGTCTGCAGTAACACCCAAGATATTCACATTAAAATCTGATAAAACGAAGACATAATTACAGTAATCGAAACAATCGAGGGACTCATTCAGTGACGCTATAGCCTCACCAACGGTGCAAATTCAAGGGTGCACAAAATGTACTCAATGAGGTATATAAAATGCAGGCCAACACAGATCACCAAAATGCAGTGCAAAATCATGCTGCTAGTTTAGGCATAGAATTTAGTTTCATTCCCAGCTATTCACCTGTATTTGGTGGTCTTTGGGAGGCAGGCATCAAAAGTGCAAAGTACCATTTAAAAAGAGTAGTTGGTAAACAAATACTTACTTACGAAGAACTTAATACTGTTATAATTCGCATAGAAGGCGTGCTTAACAGCAGGCCACTGTTGGCATTGCCAGTAACTGATATAAGTAGCATGGCTTATCTCACACCAAGCCATTTTCTGACAGGTGCCGCATTGACATCTTTTCCAGAACCAGATGTCACAAACTTACCTATAAATAGACCTTTTGGAAACAATGTACTCAGATGGTTCAATCATTCTGGAAAACATGGTCGAAGCAGTACCTTGTTCAGCTTCAAAATAGACCTAAGTGGAAAAACATTAAACCTAATATAGATGTAGGTGCTTTAGTAATTTTAAGAGATGATAATGTACAACCGTTATACTGGCCAATGGGTCGCAGAGTACTAGTTCATCCTGGTTCAGATGGCAAGGTTAGGGCATTGTCTGTAAAAACGAGTAAGGGTACTGTGATACGTACTAGTATCACCAAAGTGTGTGTTTTACCTGTAAGTGATGATTAAGGTCGCTGTGTGTGTCTTAACGATAGTCGGTGAAACTCGCTCTTTATAGATTTGCTCCTTTGTTATACTTTCAAAGGCTTGGTTATGTATGTCAGAAGTTTAGAAATTCCTCTCATAACACAACTGAAAGGTTATAAATATAATGTGTGTGCAAATTTATTGCCTATAAGTACGAATTAAATGCATAGCGTGTTGTTAGTTATAATGGAACTCAAAACTTAGAACTCACAGAACAGTTTAAACTTAATAGTAATTAAAATTGAAATTTTGAAATTTTCACCAAAGTAAAGAAAGTAAAATAAAACTAAGACTAAATTTGTATAAATTATATTTTTGAAAACAGTAGGTACTCAATGTATTACTTCAGGTTGGATGACTATTCGACCAAAGATTTTATTTATATACATGAAAAACTAAAGATTTTATTTGTATACAGGGAACAAAGGATTTATTTCTATACTAAAGCTTAAACTAAATTTACTCAAATATTTTGTTTAAATAGCCTTCTCGCTGGCCCCAATTATGTATAAAACGTGGTTTTACTATATATTTATAGTCAGTCACCAGTCAACCACCAACATGTATACACGTGCTGAATAAAATACAGTCCACCAAAAAAGTAATATGTGCTTTTAATTTAATCGAACCAGCAGCGCACAGAAAGTGTGAATACTATATGTGAATGCCGTGATCTGTGTCAGTAGTTCATTAGAGGCATGTACTCTGTTGCAGTTGCAGACGGAGGGAGACGCGAAAGTATTACTACCACCAAGACTCTGCTGGGAGTGTGTTATACACTTGAAGAGATCGATGCGCTTTAGAGAGCAAGTGCAGGACTCCTACCGACTGCTGCAGCCGATGCTCGTCACATATGACAAAGAGGTGCTTATAATAATTGGAATTTACTATTTTTTAAAGCTTTTATTTAACTTCCAATGTTTGTATGAATGTATGGATGTATGTATACATCTATGTATGTTCAGGCCAAAGTGGGTCCCGGAATCGGGAAGTCCCGATTTCCGAATGAGCTGAAATTTCGCATGCACATGTAAACCTAGCGTTGCCAGGCGTCCGGCTTTAGCCGGACATAGTCAGGCTTTTTGATTGCCTGTCCGGCCAAAATAAGCGTCGTCCGGCCTGTCCGGCTTTTGTTAGGCTTTTTAGATTTCAAAATTCGCGCGCATCGAGACCGAATTCGCGAATGAAAGAAGCCGGCGCCGCGCCATCGCCGGCCGGCCGAGCGAGGGCGAGCGCTGTTGCCCCCGCCCACCCGCTCCCCTGCGTCGCCTGCCTGCGCCACTGCACACACACACATGCCGCGCCGCTCGCCGTTACACGCGTTGCACCGCTCGCTACCGCGACTGCCGCGCCGCCCGCTGGCACGTGCATCGCACCGCACTCCAACACGAGTGTCCCGCCACTCACCTCAAATCGTGCTCCGAGAAGAACAATAGCAAACAAAAGAACTGTAGTTTATTCAGATAAGATAGGTGTAGATTTTGGTATGTTTTTGCATTATGGCCTTAAGCAACAAGTGACAAATAATTGTTGTCCTAATAGTTCCTTTGAGGATATTATAAAAAAGGTAGCTGTAGGGAATTTTGATGAAAATACTACCATTGTTATTATGGTAGGAAACCACTCAAACATTAGTCGGAGTGCATTAGATACCGGTATAGAGGTACTGCTCAATTTATATAATAAGACGAAGTGCAAGTTTATTCTATGTAACTTTCCTTATTGTTCTAATTTATCGGGGAAACAAAATAAAAGTGTACATAGAATGAACATGCATCTATACAATATAACGTGTCATCATAGTGATGCTATTTTATATTTCGACATGAATAATTTTATTCATAACTTTACTTTGACTCAGGATACTATGTACCTGTCTCATAAAACAAAAAAACGAGTAGCTACATTGTTAGCGTATAATATATGCGACACAGTTGTAAATACTATAACGCAGTCGCCTTCAGTTTTAGTTAGTATTAGTACTAATAGTAGTGTTTTAAACTAGATAGTTCGACAAGAGGACCCCTCAAAACATAAGAAAATTTTACAAAATAAGCAGGGGTTTTCTGGCAATCAAATGAAAAATACTAGGACAAAGGGTAAGCCCCACTTAAATATTTCCCATCAAAACATGCAGGGGCTACCTGGCAAAGAACTTGTATTAGAATTATTTCTTAATCATTCAGACACCGATGTTATTTGTATTACAGAACACTGGTTAAAGGAAAATATGATGTCTTTTAACATAAATAATTACAAAATTGTCAGTTGTTACAATAGAAAGACTGCCGATAGAGGTGGTTCTTTAATCTTAGTAAAAAATAATATTAAGGTGAAACAACGGAAAGATATTCTTGCACTTACTGTAGAAAGACAAATAGAGGTATCCTGTGTTGAGTTGGATAGCCATATTATTGTTTGTGTCTACAGACCTCCGAGAGATGAAAACGGCCATGGCAATTTTGAAATGTTCGAGAAAATTATGGAGGATGCCCTCATTATACTTTGTAATAACAGAAAAAAGTTAATTATTTGTGGCGATTTTAATGTAGATTTGCTTGTAGATACAACATTGAAACAACGATTAATAACTCTGTTCAAATCATTTAATTTATGTCATATATTTCTAGAGCCGACTAGAATTACACTTACCAGCCAAACTTGCTTAGATAACGTATTTTGTGACTGTGCATTCACAAGTAAAAATGTAATTAACTGCTTACCCTCCGATCACAGTGTTCAAACAGTTTCATTCCCAATTGCCAGTAAAAATAGGACTGATCCATCATTTTATAGGCCTATTACATCCCATAGACTAGAGACGTATATGAAAAAGTTAGATATAAATTTGCCAGTACCGGATTTTGATGAACAGAACCCAAACAAAATCTACTCAGACTTCTTCAGCATTATTCAGACAGAATTCAATAAAGTTTTTAAATTAAAGAAAGTCAGTGACTACAACGGTAAATCTAAATTTAATGACTGGGCAACGTTTGAAATTCGTAAAAGTAGAGTTATCTTATATGACCTTTATGAACAAAAAACCTATAACTTTGATCGAAAATTTCATGACTACGTTAAAAAATATTCCAAAACTTTCAAGTTGGTTTGTAGAACTGCAAAAACTTTACACATTAATAGAAAAATTCAAAATTCAAATAATAGAATGAAAACAGTTTGGCAAATAATAAACCGCGAAACTGGCAAAGTTATAACCAAGGGACAATGATTTATGCCTAAAGATAGGTGATGATGTTGTTAAATCCAGCGCTGATGTTGCTCGAGCTTTTGAAACATTCTTCACCAATGTACCCTTACTCACAACAGACCGTCTAAATTCATCTCCATATGAAGCAGAGACTTTATTAAAAAATTACACTAGCGCCAGTAATGTATATTTAAAATTTCATCATGTATATCCCCAGGACATTGTCAAAACGTTTAAATTACTTAACTTAAAAAATACGGAAGACCTGTGGGGTATATCAGTCAAAGTCATTGGTTCAGTAATTCTAGTTATAGCCCCACACTTAGCTTATATATTCAATAAATGTGTTGACGATGGGGCTTTCCCAGACCTCATGAAACACAGTAAACTGATACCTCTGTTCAAGTCGGGAGATAAGGGTGATCCTTCAAATTTCAGACCAATATCTGTTCTTCCAACACTAAGTAAAATATTTGAAAAGATTATACTCAATCAAATGCTCTCACACTTCAACCGTACAAAACAACTCCATGCCAAACAATACGGTTTCACTAGGGGTAAATCGACTACGGATGCAGGTATTACCCTTATATCTCATATTTATTCTGCATGGGGGCCGCACAGGATGCTATCGGAGTTTTTTGCGACCTGTCGAAGGCGTTTGATTGTGTTGATCATAATACGCTATTAATTAAATTAAATCATTACGGAGTTAGAAATAAAGCGTTGGATCTACTAAGATCATACCTAAGCAACAGAAATCTGATGGATCGGGTGTTAAAATGGGCGTTCCACAAGGTTCCATATTGGGCCCTTTCTTATTCCTGGTATATATTAATGATCTGCCTTTCATGGTGGAGAAATTAACTGACATAGTGTTGTTTGCTGATGATATACTCGGCGCCACGACTAAAGAGCTTTGTCCTTGAATGCGCAGTAGTCACTTTTCACAAGTGTTTGGCGCGGGGAAGTGAGGAGCGACGGGGGCGGTAGTCAGCGCCGGCACCTGATTCGTTGATCAGTCGCTTCCCGATGCCCGCACCGAAAGCACGTCTCGAAGCTTCTTGAGTACAGTCGCATACAATATTACCCAACGTTATCTTTCGCCCCGGTCGAATTACAAATTATTAGTCAGCGGGAAGAAAAGAGTGTGCAGGACTATTACTACAAGTATCTATATTCACTAGGCCCTAGTGACTAGGGGCATTCTATGCTAGGGGGTTATTTATATATAGGTTTCAACCTTGACGTTAACAAATGTTGTCAATAGAGAGTACCTATAGTTTATTTGACACAAAGTCCATTATTTACATCGGCTAATATCCCAATCAACAAAATATCAAACAGAGAAAAAATAGAAGTGAAGAAAGTCCTGAACACTCATTCCTTCACACTAACCCTAAAAACGCACTTCGGAATTATGCCGCGACTGTACACATGCGCAGTAATCCCCGCCAGTTTCTCCGAGAGCTCTTTATTCGTGACGCCGAGTGTACTTCACTGGTCTTCAAAATTGAAAGACAAAAAGGAGAATTTGATGATGTTAATGGTGTATTGTCTTTAACCTTGAATTGGTTCACAGTTAATAATTTATTGTTAAACGCTGGTAAAACCAAGTGTATCAAATTCTCACTTCTAAATGTCAGGCAAGTTGAGACCAGTTTAGTGTTAGACAACAGCACGTTAGAATTAGTAAATGATACGAAGTTTCTTGGAATAACCATTGATAGCAAATTGCATTGGGGACCCCACATAGATAAATTGGCTGGTAAATTAAGTTCTGCGGCTTACGCTGTTAGGAACATCAGACAAAGCACGGATGTGGCTACATCTAGGCTAGTATATTTTAGTTACTTTCATAGTGTGATGTCCTATGGTATCTTGTTGTGGGGGAAAGCAGCGGATATTCAAACTATTTTTATTTTACAGAAAAGAGCTATTCGAGCAATTTATAATTTAAAACGAACAGATTCCTTAAGAGAGCTTTTTAAAGAAATTGACATACTAACAGTAGCTAGTCAATTTATTTTCGAAAATATAATGTATGTACGCAAGAACCTTACAACATTTTCCAAACTTAGCGATAGCTGTAATGTTTACCTAAGAAATAATCACAGACTATGTGCGCCCCGTTTTAGACTCGCGAAGGTTAGCAATTCTTTCAAGGGTCAGTGCATTCTCTACTACAATAAGATACCTCTGGAGATTTTGAAATTGCCATTTGAGCAATTTAAAAAGCATGTTAAAGCGACTTTGTCGAAAAAGGGATATTACAATGTTCAAGATTACTTAAATGACAGGACTGTATGGGGTTAATCTGCCTCAACACAGACCTTGCTGTTAATAATTTTGTAATTATTTATTCCTGCTTATTAATCATAACAATTAAATTTTTCATATTTGTATTAGTTAAGCACAACCTATTTTTAAAAGAGATCTAAAAATAAATCTGTGGGAGTTTCTACGCCCTTCTTCTCCCACAGTGGTCCAATGTAGAGAAGAGGCAAAAAATGACGTTTGCTAAGCATATGTAAATATCTACAGTAATAAAGTACTTTTGAGTTGAGTTGAGATTCTAACGCTCAGTCGTAGTCGCTACGTCGCTAGCGAACGGTGGCAGAGGCGCGCGAGTGCGTGTGTATGCACGTCGCTTTCTTGTTTTTCTTATTTAGCGACAAGAACTTTGGTAAGTTTTGTATTTGTACAGTACTCTGTGTTACTTAAATTTAATAAACCATCATGTGTTGAGTTGAGTGTAGTGTATGTGAGTGATGCTGTAAGAAATAGGTAAATAAAACGTTTTATTATTTTCAGATCTCAAACAAAATGCCAAAAAGAAAATGTATATTTTCGGAAGAGTTACAAAACTCTTACAAAATGTTTAAGTCGGCAGGCCCGAAAGCTGAACCATGGGAGGTTAAATGCGAGGTATGTGACCAGATCATATCAATAGCCAGCAAAGGAAAATATGACCTGGAAAAACATTTGGCTACAGAAAAGCATAGAAAAAATATCAGGACCTCTGCCTATTCATCAAAAATGGATAGTTTCGTTACTAAACAAGCAGGACCAAAACGTGAAGTGCAAGCAGCTGAGGCTACGTTGGTTTTACATACAGTACAACACAATCAGTCGTTTAACTCACTAGACTGTACAGTGCCACTTCAAAAATGCCTTTATGCAGATTCAAATATTGCGAAAGAAGTATCCTGTGCCAGGACAAAGGCAGAAGCAATTTTGAAAAATGTTCTTGCTCCATATGTTTTAAAAAAAACATTGGACGATTTGTGTGACATAAAATACATAAGCGCCTCCACCGATGCAAGTAATCATGGGAATATTAAGCTATTTCCGCTGTTAATTCAGTATTTTGATTATATGAAAGACGGGATTCAGGTCTCCCTTATAGACCTACAATCTCAACAAAATGAGACATCCGAAACGATATCTAATTACGTCTACGATTCTCTGCACGACAAAAACCTCTCGCACAAACTAGTGGCTTATTCGGCTGATAATGCTGCTACGAATTTTGGCGGCAAAGACAGAGGAGGACAAAATAATGTATTTTGCCTACTAAAATCTCTAACGAATAATGAAAATATAGTTGGAGTCGGTTGCGTTGCGCATATTTTCAATAATCCATAGGTCTCTCGATTCTTTGCCATTGTGCTTCGAAAGTATTGTCATGCAGCTTCACAATCATTTTGCTACATTTACAGTACGCACAGAGGAACTGAAAAGGATTAGTTCAGAATTAGACGTTCATTTTAAACAAATGCTATATCATTCAAAGACCCGCTGGCTGAGTTTGTTCCCAGCGATAGAAAGAATCTTACAGATGTATGACCCGCTGAAGTCATATTTTCTGACAAGCGGGAATAATGCATCAAGAACATTAAGAGAATTTTTCGAAAATGATTTGAAGCCTTCGTTCAAATCATTTTCGAAAAATTCTCGGGCTGTTCATTCTTTCATGGCCATATATCAAAACTACATCAAAAATACAGAGAAGGCTGATGTTTCAGTGAATGAGGTATTAGAAAACTGTTCTGAAATAATGAACAGCATAAATGCAAGGATTGAACAAGATTTTTGTCCACTAAAAGTGGTTTCTATTTTACGTAAGTTTAATGACATTGACAAGAATGTTGACCAAGTGACTGCGTTCAAAGAAAATATTAAAAACATGTACACAATTGCAGTACAATATTTAAAATCATGGACTGAAAACCTATACAAAGAGACAAAACATTTTTCATGGATGTCTTTAAAAGATGTTCCTGAATGGAAACAAGTTTCCAATACTATAAGTATCATAATGAAAAACAACGTCAAAATTGATGACAGCAAATGTTTTGATCAACTGCAAAACCTGAAAAGCTTTTTAATTAATAATAAAGAGGATGTTGATTTCAAGAAACAGTTAGCCCACAAAAAATCCAATATTTAAAATCAATGAATTCTGAAGAAAGCTTTTCAGAATTTCTAACTATTTGCCAATTTTATTTCGCGATTCCAGGCCACAATGCAAACGTGGAACGAGTTTTCTCTCTAATAGGTCAACAATGGTCAAAACAGCGCAACAGACTTAACGTAGATACAGTTGCTAAAATGCTACTCGTAGAATACAATTTAAAACACTTATCGTGCAAGGATTTTTACAACTGCTTAATAAAAGAAACTGAACTTTTAAAGCTTGTTACTGCAAACCAAAAATATTTAGAATAATGTTTAATGTCTAATTGAAAGATAAGAAGTCTTTTTTGTTTTGATTATTTAAGAGAAGAAGTGTCGAGTTTATATTATTTAAAGAAGTTTTGTTTTGATTAATAAGAGTAGAGATTTGTTTTGGTTTTTAAGAGAAGAAGTTTTGTTTTGTTTTGATTATTTACAGAATAAGTTCTGTTTTGTTTTATATATTGAGAATTTAAGACACATAATTTAGACTGATGTTGCATTTAATTTGAATTAAGGAAAGAATTATTGAGACTGATTAATAATAAAGTACTTTTAGACTAATTTGGCATTAGTTTTATTGTAAATTATCAAAAAAGCTTGGTTTTCATTAATTTTCTACATTAATACCAAAAAATCCCCTAAAATGCAAAGTGTCCGGCTTTTTTACCAAAATGTTAGGCCAAAAAAAAAATTATTTTTTACACGAATATTTAAAATTGTTGAAAATGCAGGATGTACGGCTTTTTGACCCAAATGTTAGGCCAAACTCACAGCTCTGTCCGGCTTTTCGGTATGAGGACCTGGCAACGCTATGTAAACCAGATGACACAATATTTCTATGAAAAAATAATAATAATCTGATGATGGAGCCGGATGGTGGCCATGGGAACTTACTACTAAAACAATGCAACCCTATCAAGCTCGGGCTCGTATGATTCTTCTTGCCACGTACTGTGTCCTTGTTCAGATTTTAGTCATAGCATCATAATTAGTAATAAGCAAAAAAATAATTGTTAGCAAAACATTGAGAAAAATAGCTTTTATTTGACCCTTAATTTGGCAGAATAACAAAAGTGTAAGTAGTAGGATATTGTGGTGAATATATTCCGTTTTACCCTTCGATCATGTAACCCCTAGATATATTATTCCATACAAAATGAGCCTAAACAAACTACATATATCCGAGCGGTAACCTCAAGTAACAAAATCAAATCATACGCGCCACCAAATATGAAAAAGAAACGGTCTTGACGGCCTCTGTGGCGCAGCGGTTGTGGCTCTGCCTAGCATGCGAGAGGTCCCGGGTTCGATCCCCGGCTGGGGGTAATGAAAAAAAAAAACAATCCCCAGGTCTTGGATGTTTATATGTGTGTGACGTCGCTGTTTCTGGTTACCACGACACAGGGTATCCTAGTGTGGGGCCAGAAGCAATGTATGTGCCTGTATATAAATGTTTATGTTTATTATGTTATGTTTAACTTTTGAAATGACATTATAGACACGCACTTTTTGTTTGTTTTTACGGCTATCCTTTCATTCTCTTGAACTGTCAATTGTATTGCGACAGTGGCTCCACCGGTTGAAAGTGGTAGGTTTCTTTTACATGTCAACAGATGTAACTAAAAGTTGGCGTAGTTTTGTCAACAGATGGCTCTTCATGCTGTTGACTAACGTAAAATAATTTTCTGTACAATTATTAATCGATAATTTATCCGATATTTTATTACTTATTCGGAGCGGAGAAGAATCCAACAAAAAAAGATCACTAAAATCGGTGTTGCTGTTCTTCAGTTATAAGTGTTCGAACTAACACGACTTTGTTTAATATATTTAGATTTAGGACTTATTATTGTTGAAACAGGCAATGTTAGGGTTTGAGCTACAGAATGAATGGAGTCGCGCTTCTTTTGCGTGCGCGATTTTTTTCACCTAAAACGATGACAGAACAGAGCGTTATGACACGTTAGGCAGTAAGTTACCAAGTTAGGACATCCCGTGTCTGGGGAGGTGTATGTTGGCATGTGTGTACGGAGCTTGTCATAATGGAGCGGTGTCTAACAGCTGCCAGGCCTGTTGAGTAATAATTTCAAGATCATGTAATATTAAGACTAACTCCTCGAGCCCTGGACCTGGACCTGGACCTGGTTATGAGGCATCGCGATTTTGAATCTCATGCCATTGTAATCAAATTCAAAACCAACCAACCTGGCAGGAACATGTCACCTTCTGATAGTATTTTTATAGGTGTGTATGTAATATATATTTATGTATATGTGCATGTGATTGTTTTTATGTAGTATGTATGCATCTAGCTATGAGAATATGTATGTCTGTATAATATAACCAGAGTTTGCGATTTTGGGTTTGAGGTTGTTTTCATTATATCTCTCGACAGATTATCAAACACAGATTCATCAACAAGTCGCTTCTTTCTTAAATTGTTTATAACTTCTATATGAGATGTAATTTTGTTCGCGCCTTTGGTTTTGTTTTTTTCACTTGTTTACTTTTAAACTCCAATCGTTTGTGACATTATTGAAACGTTTTTTTGAAATACGTTGTCTTTGGTGTATCTAAAAGAGAAGTCAGTCCTGACGTTGTTGGTGATGACATATTTGGATTATATTCAGTTATGTGGGGTACGAAAGATTTTTCCGGTATGGATTGTGGCCTCAATGTTTCCGATAGCATTTCCTGCAACAAAAAGTACAATTCAATCTTGAAATGTTTTGCAACGTAAAGGAAATAATAACAGGACTATACCTGTGTAAAGTGTAGCAGCTGTTTTACATTTAGGTGCTAATAATCGCATAGAAAGAACAATTTCACTTAATTCAATGGTACATGCAATAAAAAAACCTTCTAGGAGGGTGTACCTAATTCGTAGAGAGACTAAGTCGCGTTATGCCTAAATGTCATACAAAACGAGCTTAATGCCAATGACCGTGTAGGACTATTCCGCAGTATGTCCTCTTCGTATTCAAGCTAAATTTTAATCTGCCTAAAGTTTCGTCAGCCTAAATCGCGTTTTGCCTAAACCAACGTTTGCAAACTTATTTGTGATTATTTATTGACACTTGATCTGGAGGGATCTATGATATATGTTATGATAAATAAACATATGGGTGTCATCTATCAAGTTGTATCAATCAATCTGCGATTACAGACATTGCATTTTATTCGTATAAAATGAACTCTGAAGATATTATTATATTAATTAAATTTATCCATATTGTATTGCCTTTAAAATAAAGGATAGTTGTTTCAGTTAAAAATAGTAAGAGGTGAATTTTAAGCAATTCTATTAGAAATATTAACATTTTCCTAAACCTAGCATAAAAAAAAAGAAAAAGCATAATAGACAGAGAGGATTTTTTATAAAGATAGTCCAGATAGGTGCTGTAACATTTGTTTTAAATTTTTAATGCAGAAAAACTACGCATTTGATAGTTTGTGTGTCGGCATAATTGTCACTTGTCAAATATTACCCTGGTTCAAATGCATATGATTTTAATTAATTTGGGTACGTAAGTAAGTACCTAATAAGTAAGTGTTTTTTTGGTAACCCTGGTTTTATTTATTGCGGTGTGTCCGCATTCAAGGTCATGTATTCTAAAGGGGTTGTATAGAAAATATCTTTCCTCGCAAAACAAATATGAACTCTCTATTATCTATCTATATGCCTACATCGTTATTTGACAAAAGATCAACATGTCTACGAATCTCCTTCTTCCTCTCTTCTCACCTAAATCGCGTTAGGTCTAACCAGCTTTATGCCTACTTATGACTTATGACTAGTCATAACGCGATGTAGTCAATCCACGCTTTAGGCCTACCCTTCTAGAATGTAAAAAAATAAATCATTATCTGAAGAAATGAAAAAAAAACCACTTACATACTTACAAACTTCTTGTAATATTTGAACAATGGTAAAGATGCACCCAATCCAGTAGATGTGCTTGCTTGTTCCCAACTTAATACTTGAGTTACGGTGTTGTCCTAAAAATGTTTTATTTTAATAATATAGATTCTTTGAGGCAACTGTACGTGTACATTCAATTATTGGCTTTGCCAGAGGCAATTATAAGGAGAGCGACATCTTCGGGAGTAAAGTAAAAGGCTTGAGATGCGTGCAAATACCAGACTATACTAGACTATTTTATTATAGGATATACTAAGCTTATATACAACTTACTACAAAACTACGTGATGAATATAAATATACCTTATCTGTGACAGTCGTCAACTTATCTTAACATTACGTGGAAATAAATATTTCCGCATATCTGTGGCGGGCGTATGTGCCGGCACATTGGCACGACAATAAAGATGAAATGTTACAACAGAATATTTCAGTCTTTATCAAAAGAAAATATAAAAAACTTACTTCCAAATGTTCTTGTCAATTTGAATTTGAAATTAGTGGAGATGCACTCAATGCAGTAGTTGTGCGCGGCTGTTCCAAATTTACTATCTGTGCAACGACGTTGACCTAAAAAATAATGTTTTTTTGTAAGTGACTAAAAATGAGTAGAGTCTGTAAGGAAAGTGTTAGTATACATACATTTGATGGCTGGTATGTCAATGAAGAACACACCGACACTTGAAACTCTATAATCGGAATTGCTGACTTTTTAAATCTCCTTTACTTGTAAAATACATATCAGCATCTTTAAAGTGGTCGGAATAAATGTCACTCGAATTAGTCGACTAGATCTTAAAAATGACGTTAAGGTTACTCAAAAAATTTTTCCTTAAAGTAAATTGTTAAAGAGACAGACCCTTTTTCCGATTGGTTTGAATAAAATAAAATAAGCAGTTGGTTACGTACATATAGTGTGAAAGTAGCCGCCGCCAATAAATTTGTAAACAACATTTTGCTATGTAAAATCTAAACTATTCACTCCACACCAGCCCTACCGTCGGAAGGTGGTATGGAACTCTTCGTGCACGAGTCAGACTCACACTTGGCCGGTTTCTAAAGTATTAAACATTAAAAAATTGTTTAATATGTGAAACTGTCTGTACATTTATACCATTAACAATTTTATCTACACACGTATCATAAACCCTCTTTATTGCGTACAAAAACCACACGTTACGATCAGCATAATGTTAAACTTCTTGGTAAAAACTCATTTATTATCTGAAAAATTACAGATTATGACCATAATGTGTAATTTTTCTGCATATTATGACATTCAAATTTCGGACTCTGACGCCCGCCTGCGTGCGCCCCTAGTTTGTCTGTGAAGTTGGTACTGACATTCAAATTTCGAACGCCGACGCCCGCCGGCGGCACGTTGGTACCTACTATGGAACAAGCTAAACAACTGCAGAGCCACAATGCCGGTCAAACATGCGGTTCCTGAACACATCAAAGAGAGCTTATGATATGTGTGTAGATAAACTAGTGTATGTAAACTACTGTACATAATTAGGCATTAAAACTCTCGAGTGATATTAATAAACCCACTCTCGAGTATTAATGCCCTCCATTATGTAGCAGTCACATAAACTACTATAAAATAACTATAAAAATATACGTAATTTTATTTAAATGAAACGGTTCAAAAATATTGTTTAATATTTATGCTTCGGAACGCACCTCTGTTTTTTGTTGCACGGATTGACCGCGAGTGAACGGAACATAACTAGCTAGCTGTCACTTTGCACGTGGTAAAATTTTCGGCGTCAGGCATCGGGGCCTTGGCCGAATGGTTTTTATAGAATAATCTCGTAATAATCTACAAGAAATAAGTTGATTTCACGTCATCGTAGTGAGTGCTTCGTGCTGTGAAATTTTGAAGTGATTCGGTCACCAATTCGTCGCGCTCTGGTAGCGACCCTTGTAGTCGGCAGCATTAACCCAGATGTTACTGGATTTTTGAAAATTGGATCGCGATTTTGAACTTTAACACTTTAAGATACGGTTCAAATCCTATGAAACAAAATTGATCGTTTAAACGATCGGTAGTTATATCTGGGTTAAGACAGCACCAGCAGCGGGCTACGACACGAGTAAGATTCGACTCCCAACACCCCCCACCTTTGTGTTCCTCATCCCGTACTCCTGCCTCGAATCTGAACTTTCGCATACCAGTCGACGGCGTCAAGGTCAGTACTACTTCGTGACATTCCATTGTAAAACAACCCTTCGCAGATTCCACCCTCTCGGTTGAGGCGTGGTTTTAACAAATATTGTAAAGTTATTTCAAATTATGTAAGTCGTCATCAAAACACATAAAAAGTAGGATCGACTGTATTACATTTTGTGTCGCTGCATCCTCCTGCATGTCTATTGTCCTACTTACATGTATATGAATAAAAAGCATCCGACAAGGTAAACAATATCATCAATATGGCGATAAATAAGCTTAAGCATTTCATTATTTTGGTAATATTTACTGTGTTTTGCCATATTTATACACTTAATAACATATAAACAACATTGAATACTTACTGAAAATACGACACACCATCCTTTTTTGATGCTTTTGGTTGTAATTTTTACACTTCCTTACGGAGCACTTCGGCATTGTTTTTTGTTGTGTATTTGGTAAAAACTCTTTCTTATTTGAATTTTTTTACATTTTGACCATAATGTACAAAAATTTGTCAGATTATGACATTCAAATTTCGAACGCCGACGCCTGCCTATGTGCCGCCCCTAGTTTGTCTGTGAAGTTGGTACTACAGAACAAGCTAAACAACTGCAAAGCAATGATCAATGCCACAATGCCGGTCAAATATGCGCTTCCTGAACACATCAAAGAGAGTATATGTAACTGTACATAATTAGGCATTAAAACTCTTGAGTGATATTATTATGAAACTCGCCTTCGGCTCGTTTTATAAACCCATTCTCGAGTATTGATGCCCTCCATTATGTAACAGTCACATAAACTAATATTATCTACATACGTATCATAAACCCTCTTTACTGCGTACAAAAACCGCACGTTAAACTACTTGGTAAAAACTCATATGTGTAATTTTTCTACATATTATGACATTCAAATTCCGAACGCCGACGCCCGCCTGAGTGCCGCCCCTAGTTTATCTGTGAAGTTGGTACTGACGTTCAAATTTCGAACGCCGACGCCCGCCTGCGTGCCGCCCGTAGTTTTTCTGTGAAGTTGGTACTGCAGAACAAGCTAAACAACTGCAGAGCCACAATGCCGGTCAAACATTCGGTTCCTGAACACATCAAAGAGAGCTTATGATATGTGTGTAGATAAACTAGTGTATGTAACTGTACATAATTAGGCATTAAAACTCTCGAGTATTAATGCCCGCCATTATGAGCAGTCACATAAACTACTATAAAATAGTTACATACTAAAAACTAAAGTGATAAACAACCAGTATCAAGCACTATAAAGATTCTATTTACAATAACTACAACTTAAAGTTCATCAAAATAACAACATGTTACAAGATCTCTCAACAATAGATTTTGTGGAGTATCCTTTACGATGTTTACAGACCTATTGTGGTGATGTCCGTTAAAGTTATTACATGAAAAAAACAATGGATTTGATGACGTATAGGGACATCAAAATAATAACAAGTAGGTAATATAATTTTTCTGTTCTACATAATAAATCCTGTAGAACAGAAAAAAATAATTTTTCGGTTATGATCCAATGAAGATGGTCTCCAATATTGCTCGCTAATATCAAATGTAGTGTAATCACAGGGTAGAATTTTAATTTTTAGCAATAGGTACGTAAAGTGTACGAGAAAGTTTGGCAAGGCCTAATGTGTGTCGAAATAAATCACGACCAGATTTTGTTGATGGATGGATTTTGTGGATAGTAAATAATGTTTTACGTAATCAAGTTAAGGGTTAAATACTCTAAAAAGAAAAAAAATACTTTTAAATTAAATTAAACCCGTCACTTTATTGCATTACACAATTTATATGATATACAAGCTTGTTGCAAGATTTACTTCTGTGTGCACAATATGTCTAATCTACACAAGTAAATCTCGCAACAACAACACAACTATGAATTAATTGTTCCCATGACACAGTTTCACACAGTCCCATTGTATCTGTGTTAACAGGATCTAGCCGAGTTCCTCCAGACCTCGGTGTGTCGCCCTGGCCGGCTGAGGACATGCTTCGCGCACTCTATCAACATCTCTGCACAAGATGATGACACGCAGGAGTTGAATGCTGACAAACATGATGATGATGATGGTGATGCAGCTCTCAAGAAATATTTGAAAAATGACATCGCGGCACTCCCCTCCACCTTCCGAGATACTGTCGCTACATTTGATGATGAGACTTTTGACCCATTTTGCGACAAAACTATTGTTGTCTGTGTTCATCAACATTTAGAAGAAACTGGCGCCTATATAAGTAAACCGGTTACAAATATTGTCTCAACCATAAACACATCAAACTATACCGATAGTGAATCTACTCGTAAAAAATGTATCTTCGTTTGCGATTACTGTCATAAAATGTTTACTTCAAAAATTGCGTTAGAACGCCACATCGCTACATATGACATTTATCCGCATAATAATAAAGCTGTCACGTCTCCATGTGAAGATTGTGTTGTAGTGTTGTGTTCAGACAATCAGTGTAGCGAGTGTTCGAACGGAAATAGATTACTTCAGAATATTAATATTAAAACTAATAACAACGTAGTAGAGACGCATTATAAGCCCAAATTGTATCAAAATCAACCATATTCAGGTAGAAAAAGCTTGCTAATACACAACACAACAAAGTATACTGGCAAGAAACCCTTTCACTGTGAGGTGTGTCATAAATCATTTTCAGATAAAATAAATTTGATCTGTCACATCAAAACACATACAGGCGAGAAAAAATTTCATTGTGAGGTGTGTAATAAATCATTTTCACGGCGACAGCAGTTGGTAAATCATATTAGAACACATACTGGCGAGAAACCATTTCATTGTGAGATGTGTTATAAATCATTTTCACGGCAACATCACTTGGTATATCACTATAGAACACATACTGGCGAGAAACCCTTTCAGTGTGAGGTGTGTCATAAATCATTTGCAATTAAAAATCATTTGTACAGTCACAGAAGAACACATACAGGCGAGAAACTATTTAAGTGTGAGGTGTGTCATAAATTATTTTCAGATAAAAGAAGTTTGATCGTTCACTTCAGAACACATACTGGCGAGAAACCCTTTCAGTGTGGGGTGTGTTATAAATCATTTTCACTAAAATGTAATTTGACCGCTCATATCAGAACACATACTGGCGAGAAACCATTTCCGTGCGAGGTGTGTCATAAATCATTTTCATGGCAACATCAGTTGGTAAATCATATTAGAACACATACTGGCGAGAAACCATTTCATTGTGAGGTGTGTAGTAAATCATTTTCACAAAAGAATTATTTGATCGCTCACATCAGAACACATACTGGCGAGTAACCATTTCAGTTTCAGGTGTGTCATAAAGCATTTGCACTCGAAAATCATTTGATTAGGCCCATAAGGACACATACTGGCGAGAAACCCTTTCAGTGTGAGGTGTGTCATAAATCATTTGCAATTAAAAATCATTTGTACAGTCACAGAAGAACACATACAGGCGAGAAACTATTTAAGTGTGAGGTGTGTCATAAATTATTTTCAGATAAAAGAAGTTTGATCGTTCACTTCAGAACACATACTGGCGAGAAACCCTTTCAGTGTGGGGTGTGTTATAAATCATTTTCACTAAAATGTAATTTGACCGCTCATATCAGAACACATACTGGCGAGAAACCATTTCCGTGCGAGGTGTGTCAGAAAACATTTGGACTAAAAAGAGCTTTGCTAGAACATCTAAAAATACATACTGGCGAGAAATCATTTCATTAATTAAATAACCTTTAAATAATTTGTAGCGAAAATTAATTTGATCGGTCACATTACACACTGACAAGAAACCTTCATTGTGTGGGAGATGTGTCTTAAATTGTCCCGCCATCTCCTTTTAGGCCTGCCTCTGTGCCGGTATCCGTCCTGCGGCACCCAGTCAGTGGGGAATCTGTCTGGGTGCATACGACCTACGTGGCAGACCAAGTTCCACTTTAGCTTGGCGGTCGGTGCACCCACATAAGCGATGCCAGTTAATGAGCGCAGTGTGGTGTCCTAAGAACACTCTGCGGCTGCGCCTTATTGCTCGCTGGCAAAGTTTGGCTTGAGTTTGGACTTTTGAAGTTAGGTCAAAGTCCATGTCTGAGCGCCGTAGGTTAGGATAGGCAGGATATGGCGATGAGCTTGCGCTTGAGGGTCAGCGGAAGGTTACCCTTCACAAGTGCCTTCATGGACCAGAAGCTCTTCCAGGCGGTAGAAATGCGTCTTTCGATTTCTTTATCCTGTCTGTTTCGAAGGAGGCTATCTGGTCCAAGTTAACATAATCATCGACATAATGAATTTCCTGCCCATCTACCTCGACTCTACGTTTCACGCTGTTAGTCATGGCCTGGGTTTTTGAACGATTCATCTTCAGTCCAACCTCAAGGTGTGCATTGCTGATATCCTGTAAGGATATCTGAGTATAGGTTTTTGCAGAATTTGGTGCAATTTCGATAATTTTAACTCTTCATCCTTGACCATTCTCGTCGGTCAGCCTTGTGATTTACCTTTCGAGATCCCTTTTTTGGCGACTCGGAGCGAGGTGTTATTTTGTATTGCTGTTTGCACCAAATTTGTATTTAACGTTGTTATGTCTTTCCTGGTGCAACGCTTCACTTGTGGGCCTCAACTATGTTATATGGGCCTTACCATAAAATTAAACTACTGTTCAAAACTTGTTTAAAATCAAAAATGTATTGGATGTGACGTTTTTTTTGAGCTTAAACGCTGTTTATTTAAAATTGTATCTCATGACAGCTGCTCAAATGGGGAATCTAGCCAAAACGGTTGCAAATGTTTGAGTCTGGAATCTGTAAAATATATAAAGTATCTTAGTATACAAGTAGACTGCAATTTAGCTTTTAAAGAGCATATTAAACACCTAAACAATAGACTTCGTAAATTAATTTACATCTTCAAAAACTTGAGACACGTTGTCGAACCCCATATACTGAAACAAATATACTATGCGCTGTGCCAGTCTATACTTACTTATTGTATATCATCATGGGGAGGTGCAGCAAAAACCTTTTTAAAAACATTGGAAGCAACTCAAAGGGCTATACTAAAGATTTGCACTTTTAAGGATTACTATTACTCAACTGAATTACTATACCAGGATTGTGATGTACTGAATGTTAGACAACTTTTTATACTCAGTATTATAATTAAACAACACAAGAAGATAGTTTTTGACGAGGAACAGCTAGATAAACGCCGAATTAATACGAAGCATAGAGACAAGGTCTTTCGCACAACATTTATTAATGAGTTTCTACCTTTTTTGGGTCCATTTTTGTTTAAAATACTCAATCAAAAAATAAGTATCTATACAATGTCTACTTTTCAATGCAAGAAAGAAGTTACCAACTGGCTTAAGAATAAAAACTATGAGGGGACTGAGAATATGCTTAAAATTGGGGAATGATAAAATACAATAATATTAAAAATAAATATATACGGCTATGCATACATAATAATACTACAAAACCTAAATTAACACACCCTCTCACACACATACAAAGACCACATTAATACACACAGAAAGGAGTAAACACTACACAATACTTCTTCATTTTTCATTTGATTTGTGTAACCTACTAAATTATTAATCTGTTTAACTAAATAAGTTTTTACTTACATTTATATCTAGATTTAACTAATCATAAAAAATAGTCATCTAAACTACATAATCAGAAGCTAGAATTTTTATTTTTGTTTAAAACACTGGGAATTTGGGCGCTGTTTTGCTGAAATACAGGTCTTACGCCTAGCTCAGCGACAGATGCTACAATGTATTTTTTAGCAATTTAATCTAGCCTACATTAAATAGCACCATTGTAACTATTTGTACTTTTTTATGTGACAATAAATATTATTATTATTATTATTAATTGGGAAGTCCTTCCGACGCGAAGTTTCTCGTTTAGACTTCTGTTCCACGTTTTCTAATTTTTGAATGTTTTTAGATAACCCAACCAATAAAACAAGTATATATAGCGCAGGAACCGTTAGTATCCCTAACCTAATGAAATGCGGCCTGCACGATTCCATCTGTGAAATGCGAACCATTGTAAGGATTGCTCTCTTCTGCATTACGAAAGCATTTGTCACATTGTAGGCATAACTATTTCCCCAGAGTTTTATACTATAGCGTAGTTTGGACTCGATCAGAGCATAGTACACCATTTTAAGATGCTCCTGATCCACCATGTCTCTCAAACTCCTCAGAGCATAGCACGCTGAGCTGATGATTCCCTCTAGGGCAATAAGTTCTGGCTTCCAGTTCAGTGAGGAATCTATGTGTACCCCCAAAAACTTGAATTCATTCACCATAGTCACCGTATCACCATTTAGGGTTGCATTAATAACGTCACTGTTCCGTGCCGTGGTTTTAAGTAACAGTAGTTCGGCTTTACTCGTGTTTATTTTTAAGTTATTATTAGTGAACCAGTTATGAAACATCGACAGAATTGAATTTACCTTGAACTCGCATTTGTGTCATCCCCATAAACTACGAGCTGACTATCAGGCATCGATTTACCAATAAATTTGAACAAGTCGTTGGTGAATATAATGAAGAAAATTGGACCCAAAGTAGAGCCCTGCGGTACTCCTCTAGTTATCGAGACCATCCTTGACCTAGTTACCTCTTGACATTAGCTGTCATTCGTAGTTAGTTCGACGAATTGCCTTCGGTTATGTAAGTAAGATTTTAAGAGATCCAAGCATTTACCCTGCACACCGTAATGTTCCAGCTTAAAAATTAGTATGTTATGATCCACAAGATCAAATGCAGAGCTTAAGTCCAAAAACAATGCTGCTACCTTCATTTTGTTGTCTAGGTTATTTACTACGTCCTCTACTAAAATGTCAATTGCATCAGTGGTTCCTAAACCTCTCTGATAGCCGAACTGTCTTTCACTTAATATTTTGTTAGAAACTAAGTGTGCTAGAAACCTTGCCTTGATGAGCTTTTCAAATATCTTTGATAATATGGGTAGCAACGAGATAGGCCTGTAGTGGGTTGGATCCGTTTTTATTCCTTTCTTGTATACTGGCAGTACGCGCGCAATCTTAAGCTGCTCAGGGAAAATTGCCAGCTCTAGACAGTTGTTCAGGAAAGTAGAAATGGGCTCTGCTAATAAGTCTATATTATTTTTGATGACTGAAATTGGAACATCATCATAACCAAATGACTGTTGGTTTTCGAAGAGTCTTACCATCTTCTCAACTTCTATTTTGGACGTGGGTCTAAAGTCCATCTCACGCATTACTTTTTGACAGTGTGTGGTTAAGAGATCTACTGCTGTTTCACACCCATTTGCGATTCCTGTGGATTTTGCATCAAATTGCTCCGCAAAAATATCTACAATGTCCACTGGCCTGACAATAATTTTATCATTAACCTTTAATAGCAGTTTGTCTGTTACAGAGACAGGTTTCTTATTTCTGTGACTGTTGTTAACTTTCCATAAGGCTTTTGAGGAGTGTTTTGCTTTATCGAGTTCAGCCCTGACCGCTAATCTTTTTGCTGCTGTGAGCACTCTCCTATATATTTTTATATAATTATTACGGTAGTTCCTTATAGAATCGTCACAATTGCTCGAACCTACTAAAACCCTCTTCATTTTGCTAGATGTTTTGATACCTGGAGTAATCCATTTGAGTTTGCTAGACTTTCTTAATGGGATTTTTTTCTTCCTTTTGCAAAAACACCTCTGTAATATGTTATTTAAACTTGCTAAGAACCCATTTATGCCCTTTTCATTAAGTTTCTCTCGTATCACTTCTTCCCTAAACCGTTTATAGTTATTCTCAGAGAACAACCTACGTTCTGTTTTTAGTGTAGGTTCCTCTTTATTCACCAATTTTAGGTTCGGCAGTTCATGGTCACAAAATGCTGCATGACCATCTGATAGACCATTATGGTCTACATCAGTACCCTCTAGATGTTCCTCCGGAATATTTGTAAGAAAATTGTCGAGACATGAGGACGCATAATTTCTGACAAAAGTAGTGACCTCTATCAAAACCTTGAAATTGTAGCACCTTAGCAGAGACAGAAATTCACTAAGTCTATTATTCTCACACAAAATGTCTATATTAAAATCACCGCAAATAATACATGTTTTATCAAAAAAGTGTTCCAGTAGCTTTTCCAGACAAACCATAAAGTCATCAAACATGTCATCGTCAGGATTCCGATAGCAACAGATTATACTAAGACTTGTATCGTGATCTAAGACGCCGCATACCTCGAAACACCTATTTTTGTACATTTTTTTGCACATTGTCTTTGATTATGAGCTAAGATAAGAGAACCGCCCCTTGTCATGTTTTCTCTAGTATTGTGGGCAGCCACATAGTGGTTTTCCATTTTAAATAGAGGGGCTGAATATTTATTAAGGAAATGCTCAGTAATGCAAATGCAATGTACAACACCCTTATTATTATGCAAATATACTTCTAACTCATCCCTTTTTGATGTTATTCCACACACATTTTGATGATTATTATATTGATTATATTGACTTTTGTAGTGTTACCTGTTTGTCTCAATATGTCTTTGTTAGTCATGCAAACCTTGTAGTTATCATTGTTCTGGACGAAAAAACTGCAGATCCGTTTGTTTGTTCACCATTGTCTCTTGCGAAATAATATGGGATGGTGCCCCTTTTTACTTTTTTTTTAACTTTGTCATTTGATTTCGTGCATACTGGCGTCATTTTCTTTCTCTTTTGAGTCATTTTTTGAAAGAAAAAGGGTATAGTGCCCTTCCGAATAGAGGATTCGTCTTCTAGATTAAAGACTATTTTAAATTTAGTGGGCTTGCTTTTGGGGTTTTGGCATGTTTTGTTCACATAACTGTCATAGTTTGATTTATTAGTTTTTGCTAATATTTCCCTAAGAATTAGTCTACCAATAGTTAGTTTTGTGGGAATGCTCGTTATATCCCACCTACTTTTAATCTCCTCATCTTGTGACAAATCTACGAGAGTTGCGTTGGAAAATTGTGTACATAAGAATTGAAACATTTTACTCATTGCATGTTCATTTAAGAACCTCGTCGAGAAAACAGTATCAAGAAGGACATTTGTTCTCAATTTACTGACCACGTAATATAGATGTGACTGAAGTTTAACAGGATTTAAATCATTTGTACCTAGCATAAATACAACACAATCTGTCTCATTGTAGTCGCTGCACATCTCCAGACTGAAGACAAAACCTGGTCAGATGTAGCATTTGTCTTGATCAGTGCTGTCACTGAGAAGTCTTGGCCTAGGAGGTCTTGGAGATAGTCTCTGATTCCAATGCCTGTTTCATCGGAGAACAGCATGACCCTGTGCTTCCGGTCGTTCTTCAGGTTTGCTGTAATTTTTAGATCTTCATCTCCTTTTATGTTGTGATTGTTTGTGTCTCTATCTTGTTTCGTTTCGAGTTCTACCTCTCCATTGCGTATTAGTCCACATCTTTTTGCTGTATCTGTGTTTTCCTTAAGGTATTCTTTGGTTGTTGGAGCATATTCACTTTCTTGTTGGGGTTTACGTTCTTCTATTTGAGTGTATTATTGTCCTCGTTCGCATCTTATCAGCGTATCTGTGTCTATTTTAGGGTCTTCTTTCTTTGCTAGAACATCTTCACTTTCCAGTAGCAGTTCAACATATTCACCACGAATTGGCGTCCCTTCTCTTCCAAGCATTAAGCGTTTTTTGGACCCTCTGTATTCCTAATACCGGATTTAGGAGTTCTCTTTAATGTAGGCGTTTCAGAGCAAATCTTTTTTAGTATATTCGTTTTTTCCTTACGATCTTGGAGTTGCTTTCTTAATGAGTTATTTTCTTCAGAAAGAGAGTCAATTTCAACGTGTGCGCTTTGTAGCTGCATCTCTAAGTTCCGTATTCGAATTATAAGTTGCTGAAATTCTGTCTGGTCAAATAGTTGTCTTGACAGGTTAGGTAGACTCAGTGAATGATCATCAGAGTAGTTTGAACCATCCAAAAAGTCATTGCCTGTAGTCTCTCCCCATGAATTTCGACGTGTTTTGCATCCTTTTCTCTGTCTCATGTTTACGTGTGTGTCCACTGCTTGACTTGTACTCATTTTGAATGGATAAATAAATCAGTGTAACCCCTTACCGTAGTAAAAACTTGTAAGTTTCTCAAAAAGACGGCTTCAGAACTTTCTGCCCCATCAAAAAAAAATTACTCTTGCTCAATCTCTTCTTCTCCCCTTGATCGATTATGCCGATGTTTGTTGGGCTAGCGCCAACGAAGAGCAACTGAACAGACTCGAGCGACTTCAAAATCTCGGGATTCGGTTTATCTTCGGACTGCGCAAGTTCGACCACGTCTCGCAGTATCGTAAGGAGTTAAAATGGCTGCCGATCCGTCTTCGTCGGGACACACACATCCTCACTCTTCTATTCAACATCTTAACCAACCCTCGATACCCTAGCTTTCTCCGTGAGCTTTTTCAATTTCTCCCTTCGGCTCGTCCACGTAGAACTCACACGGCTTCCCTGCTCTCTATACCTCATCACAACACCGTCGCATACAAGCACTGTTTTCGATTGCGGGCGATCACTCTCTGGAACTCGCTTCCCTGCACTATCAGAGATAGTCCATCTCTGCCCGTCTTTAAGAATCGTTTGAAGGAGTATTATCTTTCTCTATCCTAGATTTGAGCTTTGTATATATTAGTTTATTTAGGTGTATTTATATTTTTATATAATATTTATGTACTTGTGTATGTAGTGTATCTAGCAGTTAGTACAGTAATATATGTATGTATCTTATCAGAGCACATAGGTCTATCCTGTATATTAAATTATTCTTATCAACCTTGGGTTTGCTGGAAGAGATCTCTATTTAGAGATAAGCATGCCTCTGTAGATGTCCTTTCTGTTTATTACATCTTATGTTGTTTTATGTGCAATAAATATATACGAAATACGAAACAAAAAGAGAAATAGATAAATCTTTGGATGGGACTCGATCTGTCGACCTCTTTAATGAGAAACCGCTATTAAATATCTTGACCGATATTCAGGGCCTAATTAAAAACATGAGAGAAGACATCCTTGATTTTCAGTGCTAAACTAGTGACGTATATCCGGTCCGTCCGTTCCCGCCCGGATGTTCGGTTAAGCCGCGTGGTACCTTGTTTGCGCGCGCGCCCCACCACACCACCGAGGCAGTTCGGATTATTGAATTCGAATTTAGCTTCATTGGCGTCTTGATTTTCGCACGGCACAGTCGCTGCTCAGCTCCTGAGTACGGCCCGCCAAAAATCTATACATCGTGACGTGAGAACTTCTTTTGCATATTATAACCAACTGTTCGTTAAAGAATTTCTTAGAATTTTCTGATTTATTGCAGGCAAATAAAAGATTCCCAACGGTGTGACCGTTCGTTTGTGTAAAATGGAGCAAGAAACCCCGCAGGTTCCGTCCAGTGTGGAGCACGTGGCGGCGCGTAAGGATAAAGGCAAGAAAAGGCGGAAACCGGTGAGCTCTGCGGACTCACAATTCTAGTTCGTCCTCGTCGAGTTTCTCGGAAAGCGACGATCGCAGGAAGCGGTACCGACGGCGCTGCCAAAAGCCAACTTGCTGCTACACAGGAATTTCACGAATATGATTGTGAACCACGGCATGACTTGATTAACCCTAATGTTAGTGGAGACCTCTACGAAGGTCATGTTGAGGAGTCCGAGCCCGCCAACATTGACTCGGCTTTCGAGGTCGATCTTAACATTTTTACTGGTACAAAAACCAAGGAGCCCGCTGTATCGCAGGCGTCTCCCGAACTAACACAACAATTAAAAGATTTGCAGCGATTCAATAGCCAGGACTGGATTAACGTCCGATATGCCGACGTCCAAAAACACTATTTAATTGCGCCGGGTTTCACTAATCTTGAAGCTAATGACGAGATAAAGAGGTACGATACATCTAAAACTACCTTAAACATGGAAAAGGCTTTTGCCGGCATTTCCTATGCATTGCTCAAACAGCGCGACGCGCTTTTGAGTGAATTACAAGCCTTTCTAGCCTGGGCGCATTAGGTCGAAAACCTACGATTCGGCGATATCCATACAAGCTCAAAGAAATGTTGGCCAATGGTGAGTATAGCAAGATTTCAAACGACGCTCTCCAGCTCGTCTGTGGACACCGGGCTGAACTTATTCAATATCGCAGAGAAGGCATACTCTCATCAGTAAAAGACCAGTACCACAAAAATACATTACGCAAAATTGCGCCGTCAGGTTCTGATCAATTTGAAGCCGACAAATTTAATGCTTTATTGGAAAAAGCGGGTGGAGTTAAAAATGTGTTTTGGTTGGAAGGAAAGTCTCGCTACAATACTGCGCCACAGTACGAGCCTTCCACTTCTACCCGCAGTCAGACGCAGAAACAGGCCGCAACTTATAACGATCGCGCGCAATATCATAATCAAAGCCAGTATCATACTTAGGCCCGAGGCAGGATAAATAATAATTCGTTTCGCGGGCGAGGCGCGCGGGGTTCACGCGGCCGTGGTCTCCCCGACAGGTCAGGAAGGGATTGTCAACCCAGACGTTCTCCCTCATCCCACCGGGATAGGAGACACCAAACCCATAAACGAAAATATTGACTATGCCATGCACATGCATGCAAAATTTCACGCCGGACAACTCCGCATGTACTACGATCGTTGGAAACAGTTGGGAGGTCCCACATACATTCTAAAAATTATACAAGGATACCGCATTCCTTTTGTGTTGAATTCACCATTGCACATTCCATACAGTCGCAGTGTGAAAACACCAGAATCAGAACAAATGTCGAAAATAATGAAAAACATGATCTCGCAGGGTGTGCTAGAAAAGGTGCGCCCATCGCCCAGCTTTATTTCCCCGATGTTCCTACGCCCCAAGAGCGACGGCACATGGAGGCCCATATTCAACTTAAAAAATCTGAACCAATACGTCAACACTCGACTTTTCAGACTAATAAATGTTCATCGGGTAACGGATTTTCTACAACCCAAGGATTGGTTGGCCAAAGTGGACATTCACCAGGCATACTTCCATGTCCCTGTATTCGAAGGCCACAGAAGGTTTCTCCGCCTTCTGTACGGCGACAAAAACCCACAAATACTAGAAATGACGTGCCTACCCTTCGGCCTTTGTTCAGCACCGAGAATATTCGCCTCAATTACCAACTGGATAGCACAATACCTCCGCGATCACGGTATCCGGATCATCGTGTATCTCGACGATTTTATGCTGGCTCATCAAAACAAAGCCACTCTCATAAATCAAGTGTCGTTGACACTGAACACGCTCGCCCACTTAGGCTGGCAAGTGAACACAGACAAATCTGTTTGCAACCCACATAAGGCAGTGGAATACCTGGGCATTGTGTGGAACACATAGCAGAACGCGAAATACATTCCTCAGAGGTTAGTAGCAAAAATACATTGCACGGTATCCAAAATCTTGACAACACGGACAACTTCCGTCAAACAGTTACAAGGTCTCATTGGCCTGCTGAACTTTGCCAGTTTTGCTGTACCGAGGGGTCGTCTAAATTACCGGTATTTACAGTTACAGGCCAACAAGGCCTTGAAACTAAAGATGACAAAAACCTTTCCTCTAGTTGCGAAAGCCCTAGTCGAGTTAGAATGGTGGCAGTTGAATTGTCAGAAGAGTACTCTACTTCATGTCCCACTATCGTCTCATTACCTAACAACAGATGCCAGCGACATCGGCTGGGGGGCCAAATTAAACGAAATCTCAATAACAGGCTCATGGCTACCCTCACAGCAGAACCTTCATTGCAACTACAAGGAGATGTTGGCCATATTAAATGTTTTACGCCATCATTATCAGCTCCTGAGCTCACAGTCGCTGCTAATACAGTGCGACAACAAAACTGTCGTCTCTTATCTAAGAAAAGAGGGAGGGACGAAATCTATAGCCCTTACGGAGCTGGCAATGAAAGTGCTACAAGTACTGGACCAAAACAACATTCACATGTCCATCTATCACATAGCAGGGAACTACAACTGCGAAGCAGACCATTTATCACGTCTCAAAGACCCACCAGAATGGCATCTCCTGTCAAACATAACAAATGTCGTGTTTGCCAAGTGGGGAACCCCCGTAATCGATCTTTTTGCTTCCAGGAGAGCTCACGTGGTTCCAACGTACTGTACACTGGACAGAACCGACAACCAGGCGAGCATGTACGATGCTCTAGGCAGCAAGTGGGATTTCAAGTTAGCATGGCTGTTCCCGCCGCCTTATCTCATTCCCAGAGTATTGACGCACTTAAACAATGCACCGGGTGTGTACCTCATCGTAGCCCCGAGATGGCACAAAGTTTACTGGAGACCAGACCTGAAGAGCCGCGCATTGTCACCCCCATTCACGATAAGGAACCTATCGCAGGTCCTAGTCGATGTAACGACGGGACGTCCGCCCCCCAACATATCGGAGATGACGCTGGAGATATGGAGATGTGGGGTTGGCAAGAACACCTAAGTGACTGGAGCGAGGAACAAAAAGCTCTGCTCCGTTCGAGCTGGCGTGAATCCACTCTTAGAACGTATAAACCAGCTTGGACCCGTTGGCGAAACTGGACCATAACTCACAAGGTACATACACATAAACCTACAGGCTCAGACCTGGCCCGATTCCTCACTGATCTACATCAAAAGGAAGGCCTTTCATACAGCACTATCCTTATTCATAAATCTGTAGTGTCTACTCTTTGTGATCCCAGTGAAAGTAATAAGCTAAGCTCACATACACTTGTAAAACAAGTCCTAAAGTCCATTGGGTTAGCTAAGCCTAAACCTATCAAAGCCCCCATCTGGGATATAGACTCCCTTGTAAACCATCTTTCTAAAAGAACCTGCAATTCATCAAGTTTATTTGCCACCTCTCAAAGAGCGGCTGCTTTACTCCTACTATGCTCGGGTAGACGTGTACACGATTTAACTTTACTTACCGTTACTCAGGAACACTGTATTATTTCAGATGACAGCATAATCCTATGGCCATCTTTTGGCTCCAAAACTGACTCCATTACCCATCAACAATCGGGATGGAAGCTAAATAAGAATAAGGACAAGTCACTGGATCCTATCTACTGGATACGCCGCCTCATTGAGTTGGGTAAACCCAGGTGAATTGCTGCTAAGTGCGATAATCTGTTTGTGAGTACTACAGGCGACCCCAAAGCTGCTACACGTACAATCATATGGGGCTGGCTGAAGAAACTACTTCAAGATGCAAACATCAATGCTACGCCTGGCAGTTTCAGATCAGCTGTTGCATCCAAAAAATCTGGAGATAGAAGAGAGTCATTGATTACGAACCTATTCTCCCCTGTCGA
The DNA here is from genome assembly GCA_949825045.1 of Argyresthia goedartella. Lineage (NCBI taxonomy): Eukaryota > Metazoa > Arthropoda > Insecta > Lepidoptera > Argyresthiidae > Argyresthia > Argyresthia goedartella. The sequence continues at coordinate 3,499,582 of OX463832.1, read as the reverse complement.
GTAATTAAGACAATTATGTATTGTTCAATACTTTATTCCAAAGTTTGATTTATATTTGCTGATTTTAGTAATACCTACCTAATTTATTTACTGGTTTGGTACCATTTCTACGCAGGTTCTATCAAGATGAATAATAATACCTGTTTATAAGTTACAAGTTAATTTTATTTCCTTAAACCACACTAATCACCTCATCTTAACAGAAAGCAATACAGAACAGATACAATAATGTCATAAGTCATAGTACCTAACCTACATACAGTACATATAAACTTTAGGTTTCTTCCTAAGGGATCATCGATCAGTCCGAATAAATTATAGATAGATACTTACTTGTTTATCAAAATACCTGAATCATTCATAATTTCTGTATGTCACAACATAAACATACCTACTTTTATTTAAATATGTATGTTTACGAATCACATTAGCGTCCACCAACACCAGGCGATATCAAACACGTCTCTCATGTTTTTAATTAGGCCCTGAATATCGGTCAAGATATTTAATAGAGACGTTTTACCTGAAAATAAAACGTTTATTAAATACTTACCATATTTAGGGCCCAATATTTTTTAAATCTGCCTGGTGGACATGAGAGATCCAATGAAGCTAAATTCGAATTCAACAATCCGAACTGCCTCGGTGGTGTGGTGGGGCGCGCGCGTAAACAAGGTACCACGCGGCTTAACCGAACATCCGGGCGGGAACGGACGGACCGGATATACGTCACTAGTTTAGCACTGAAAATCAAGGATGTCTTCTCATGTTTTTAATTAGGCCCTGAATATGGTAAGTATTTAATAAACGTTTTATTTTCAGGTAAAACGTCTCTAATAATTTTAAGATTTAATATGAAAAAGAAGTATTTTATCTATGAAAATGAATTCCTCACCTGTGTTTTATATGGAAATTATATCAAGAATGCCTTAGCAACAAAACTTTATCGGTTATAATATTTCGTTTAAGTGGCGCGGGATGCGATTTTGAATTGAACTGCATCGCCTTGGAACTTTTTTTTATTATAAAATGTTTCATAGGAAGTACCAACAAAGTATATATTTGTGTAAACAAGAATACTTTAACGTTTGATATCGTTTTAGTATAAAACAAGGACGAGAAATTCATTTTGCATATGCATAAAAAACTGTCATTCCTTAGCAAATTTTAAAATGTTCAGCTATTGGTGAAAATGTGAAGTTGTTTTTTTCTCTTAATAGGGCTCCAACTTGCTGAATACTAAGCAAATTGCGTTGTCAGTAGGTTAGATAGTTAGTCACGTAAGATGTGTACTGAAAAATGTTAATACATATTCATTTTGTAATTAGTCATGGCATGTTTTACAAAATAAACACGTTTAATTTTTGTCTAAGATTTTCAGAATGGTAGAACAAAAGTATCGACAAATTGACATACACAGCTATATTTAAAAAATGTTTATACCCATCCCTGAGAACGTCAGCACCCAACATTTTGGGCGTTTTGCATTCACCGCCGATAGCGTGATCGAATTGTGACCAACAGATAAATATAATATGGTTTTGAAATCTCGAAAGTTTTGCTGAATACATATGCCACCGTAAGATAGTCAAAACCGTTAGGTAGTTGATAAACTAAAGTATATTTTCTCGTTAGTTGGTCAACTTTCGACAGATAGTAAACAGTAGCGTACTGCTTACTATATGACGCGTAAGTTTAGAAACTAACGGTTAAAACCGTTACCTACATAGTAAACTGGTTTAAACTTGAATTTTAAACGACATACCAGGGTAAACACTGCGGTAGCTTAGATGAAGACTAGAGGGGGCGAGCGCAGCGAAGCCCCCGAATAGTCTTAGTGTTAGATTGACATGTAATAACAAAAGAAAAGTAGATTCTGAACCCTGTCGGTCTGGTTGGTCTATCGATAGTTGATCAACTACCGCGTTAATTTATCAACTAACGTTTTTACTTACTACTACTAATACTACTATTTTACGGTGACATATACATATATAAAACTTAAAAGTCATAACCATATTATGAAATAAGCAACAGGTATATTCATTACTCATAACCAAACAAACAGTATTGCAATAAGGCACAAGATGACTTACTATATCTATGCCGGCTCTCACGTACTGAGTAATAATAGTTCGGCCGACACAGGTATGTGTAAATATCTCATCCATCACACACTATGTCTATGTACGTCATTACTAACATGTACCAAATTAGTATATAAGCTAAGATTGTATTCCCATCAGACAGACATTAACTGAGCATGTAGTGACAACCCTTTGATACCTCTCCCGTAAGTTGCTCTACTGTCGGCAAAGTGGTGACCAGCTGGCCACGGGACATTCGCCATAGATAAAATTCGCTCAGTGCGGAGCGCCTACTTACTGCCTATTTACTATAACGGTTCGAGGTTTCATGGCGGCGCGGCGAGGTTTAATAAATGATAGATAGTAAGTAAACTATTATGTGTGAAGCTTTGTAATTAAAAGTGAACCCATGGTTATTGATGCTTTTATTTGATTTCATAACCTTTTACCCCATCTAACTAAGTTTCACATATTTGTAGACAGTTAAAGTACAGCCGTGAGAAAAAATCGACGATTCATGGTAGAATTTGATTTTAATTTCTAACACAGATGATAATTATGTGCCTGGGGGCACGGGACTGCCCTCGCCAAGTCAACCAAAGAAACACAAGCCCTACCATCATTTACAGGAAGCTCTTCGGGGTATTTTCGACCCCCCTGTAACTATGTTAAAGATAAAGCTAGACATCTGAATTTTGTCTGTGACTAATAGGGCAGTTTAATAAAAGCAAATTCCCAAAATTCATTATTGTAAATTCGAACCAATGGATTGGAAACGACAGCCGTTCAAAGTTCCGTCATTTTGTCACTGACTCACTGGCTGACTTGTCGATCAACAAAATTCTGGTGTATTTCTAGCAGACCTACACAAGCTTGAAATATTAAGTTAAAGAGTAGCGTTTAGTCCACAAAGCCAGGAAAAATGAAAACATTCCGGAATTTCAGCTCTCATTTTTATATTCATCAATGAATGTTCTGGATAGTTTCATAGGTTCAATGTTTACCAATATGATCAATAGATGGTGTTGGGTGTATCCTGCATCACGGGGTGGTTGTATTTCCGCTGTGATATATATTTAGCTAACATGACAGTGGCGAATAACTTAGCTACTCCAAAACCGCTTTATGTGTAAAAGCCGTAGGTGCCCCGTGTTACATGCGCAACGTAGATCTCCATAGTGACTTTATAGACTCCCGACAGTAAAGCAAAACATGATAGAAGCGTCCTAACGCTACTTAAATATAATAATAATGCATCCAACCACCCAAACCCGCTTGTCATACAAGCAACCTTTTACGAACCGACCCCAGACATAAATAAGAAACACCTTTACAAAAGGCGCCCCAAAGACGTCCTCCTAGAACCGGAGGACGACATCGCGATAGCTCTTAAAGTTCAACCACCGCACGCCCATCCGGCACGTCAACTCGACGAAGGCTGGGTTCCCGAAACATTACAGCATCTCAGATACCAAATTTGGATTGAAAGAGATCGTCGTCTTGATCCGCAGGACACACAGCTAATATTCAAAATTCAAAATTCAAAAAGAGTTTATTTCCACAAGAAACACATAGGTTACATTTGGAGAATGTCAAATCTTAAACTAACACATATATAAGGTATAGGGAAATATAGAACTCAATTTTAATTCCGTCACCTCAATGTTTTAGATGCTGGAGGCAAAGAGGCGACTAGAAACCTCCAGCTTTATACGTTTTTTTTTTGTACAGAATTGGAGCAAACACCTTCCCAAGCTTTCTTGTCTTCTACATAATCTGATATTTTGTAGTAAGCCTTTTTACATAAGTGATTTTTAACAATATTTTTAAGTTTATTTACAGACAATTCTGGTAACTCAGTTGGGTTTTTCTTATAAAAGCGAATACATTGCCCTTTAAAAGATACATTAACCTTGTGGAGCCTAGTAGACATTGTGCCTGTCGCTATTCTTAGGAAATTTATCAATATTTTTGTGGACGTACATTAGGTTTTCATTAATATACTGACACGGCACTGTCATAATGTTAATTTCCTTAAATTTACAACGCAGTGACTCTCTGGGACCCACATTGTAGATTGCACCAACAGCCCTCTTTTGCAGCACAACTATAATGTTAATGTCTGCAGCGTTCCCCCACAGCAGTATGCCGTAACACATAATGCTATGGAAGAAGCTGAAGTAAACTATTCTAGCTGTTTCCACGTTCGTAAAAAGACGGATTTTTTTGACTGCATAAACTGCGGGACTGAGTTTTTTCGACAGCTTATCTATGTGTGAGCCCCATTGAAGCTTATTATCTAAGGTAATTCCTAGGAATACCGTGCTATCTACAGTTTCTAAATTTTCACCTTTAACATTAACATTAGCCGAGACTTGTTTAACATTGGGGAGTATAAACCGAATACATTTAGTTTTGTTATTGTTTAGTAAAAGATTATTGGCACTATACCAATTGACTACCTTTGAGATTGCATTATTCACACCGTCAAAGTTCAAACTGCGTCGTTTCATTTTAAACAAAAGTGTCATCTGCAAACAGTAGAATCTCATGATTATCTCTGACAAGATGTGGCATTAATTAATGAACATTAATATCCCACCAAAAACATTATGTAAAAAACAAGCCAAGTCTCGGTGGAGCTGCTTGTTTATCTCTAAAAAGTAATAAAATCTAGACAAAGTCGTGCCAAGTCTAAGGTTCCTTACTGCGATTTCTTTATTATTATAGTTAATGTTGTGTGACTTGGCCGTTGAACATTCTTGAAATCTTGAATTCTTGAAAGAAATCGCAGTAAGGAACCTTAGACTTGGCACGACTTTGTCTAGATTTCATTACTTTTTAGAGATCAACAAGCAGCTCCATCGAGACTTGGCTAGTTTTAACAGAATGTTTTTGGTGGGATTTCACTTCTTTTTGTAGAAACGTGGGCATATTGATTTATTTTATTAGATTTTCGGGAGCTATGAAAACGGTCACACCGAATCTATACCAAGAGAAAACCAAGCTCTTGTGTTTTCTAATCAGGGTTACCAGGTACTCCAGATCTTCGATTATCCTAGTTTTTATAGTTTTCCCTTTATGAGGCCCTTAAAACCTAACTCTGTACCAAATTTCAGCACTCTGAGTTTATGGGAGGGAAGTACTAGTTCTATTCTGATGATCATGAGTGAGTGAGTGTCATAAATGCGAAAATTTGCTTTCGCTTAACTTCGGAACTAAATGACCTACAGACTTGAAATTTTGGATTTTAAGTATGTGATTATAGCTTACTGGATGACAAAAATTTCTACGTTCTGGTCTTATCCAGAGGTTCTCAAATAGGGGCCTGAAAATGCGGCGCAATGGTTCCAGTAAAGGATGGTACGGCAGTGTTTGCTTCGTGCTCGACTTTCATTTCATTTCATTTCATTTCATTTATTGCCATAAATTACAGTTGTTATAGGTACAGTTGGTCGTACAACTTAAAACTTAGTTCCATGTAATTTTACTCAGCGAGTGTAGCATACAGTTTGATTAAAGACACAATAACTATAATATATCATGCATAACATATAGGATTAGCAATAAATATTCAATACAATGTCACAGGGCTCGAGATCAATGAATTAAATTACATTAAATCGAATTAAAATTTGACTAAAATTAATTTAAGTAAAAAAAAAGTTAGAATTAAATAAAAAATAATAAGAGGTAAATAATCGTCATATATGTCACTCACTAATAGAATATGTCACTATACAATAATTGGTCAATACAATTATATTATAATACGCAAGGCAAACAGGATAAAATAAACAGCCGCCACAATGACTTGGATGGGGCATTGCCGTGCCCCACGATAAACCAAAAACAGGAATAGCCCGAGTATGGAATCCTGCGGTACACCCATTGTAACAACAGACCCTGGAGATCGTTTTCCATTACTGTCAACTCTCTGTATCCTGTCATTTAAATAAATAATTTGACTTTTATATTATAATTGAACATTTGATGTCTGTCTTGTCTTGGTTGGTTTAGTACTGTCGTGGTATAATTGTCTTGCATTTATTCTGTTCGGATAAATTTGCTTAGACAATTTTATTAAAATACGCTCTTTTATGCGCTCACTTGTCTCCCCTATTCCTGCACCGAATATTTGGTTATAATTTATCAAAGTAAATTACAATACAACTCAAGGTTTGCCAGCGAGCGATGGAGCGTGGTATTTTAGGTGTAAAACGAATAGACCGCGTTAAGAACACCGTACTGCGCTCCAAAACTGGCATCGCAAATGTGGGTGTGCAGACCGCCAAACTGAAGTGGAGCTGGGCAGGCCATGTGTGTCGAATGCACCCAGACGGGTGGGCGAGGATAGCCACTGAATGGGTGCCTATAGACGGACACCGGCGCAGAGGAAGGCCCAGAAGGAGATGGCGGGACGACCTGGACACGTTCTAACCAGAGTGGGTCAATCTAGCTGACTAGAGATGTGTGGGCTCGAAATGGGGAGGCCTTTGCCCAGCAGTGGGACACAATATAGGCAAAGTAAAAAAAAAACCGTTTGTATAAATGATTGAAATCCTCAACGTACGAGTAAATGGTTCTGCTTTACCGCATCGGGTATATATGTACCTCTACCCGGAGATTGTTCGCGCCTCCAAGCTTTGTCGATTTCTATGTATAAACACCTTGAGTCATCGTATTTTATAAGACTTGCTGTAGTCGAGTATATGGCAGAGCATTTGTAAGAGCCATCCAGAAATAACACTTACAGCCATAGATAGTATAGATTGCCCCAAATATTTATCAAAAAGAGCCCGTGAATGCATGAAAAAGCATGAAGTCGATGCTTCCATGGCGGCGGGACTACAACACAACACCACAATACAAATTGGGGCTAAAGTCATGTTAAGCCGAAATTTGACGTAAATCTGGGTTTGGTTAATGGTACATGGAGTACAGATCGGTCGATCGGATTGAGCTTTAATAACTTCGTCAATTTTTTAAGATATCGAAAAACTAAGAACACAGAATTTTTCTATATTTTTTGTAAATTTAACTGCATTCACAGAAATGTTTGTTGGCGACATTCCAGTATTTTTCGGCAGATGACAAAACATAGATTGTTATAAGGCATAGCAAACAACAGCAAAAGCATCTGAAATCGTCGTCTTATAAAGTCCTTCCGCCCTCTTTAGGGCTAACGCGATTAAGGGTGTACATAGTCAGGTCATAAGTTCTGTCACATGTGCAATATGAAATAATTTAGACATGATTATTATTTATGTAAACATTTATATAGCAAAATGAACTTAATAAAACATAGATTCTTATGGTAATAAAGTTTATTCAAAATGACCCCCGCGATTTTGAATACAGGCCTTTATTCTGCGCGGCCAGTCGTCTATCGCAGCACGAACGAGGTCCATGTCAATATCGGCGGCTGCCTTAATCAAGGATGCCTTGAGTGACTCCAAATCAGGATGAGGCTTTGAGCAGGCCTTTTCCTCCAAGTGTTGCCATATCTTGTAATCTAACGGACTCAAATCTGGACTGGAGGAGGGCCAGTCTTCGTGCCGGATGAAGTAGATTTCACGCGCCGCCAGCCAGTCTTGTGTGCTTTTCGCTCTATGAGCTGGCGCAGAATCTTGTTGGAATACCCAGTGCCTGTTATTAAACATGGTATGAGAAACAGGTTCCACAAGGTTCTTGAGGACTGTATTTTGATACACAACTGCATTCGTTTTTTACGCCTTTCTCACAAAAATGTACCTCAGTTAAGCCCCAATAAGAGACTACCAACCAAACTATGAGCGAGGATGGAAAATGACCTCGTTGGACACGCGGAATACGGTTGCTCGCTTCTTCACTGCTGTGTGCGTACACCTTATCATTTTGTTTGTTGTAGCTCTCTTCCACGGTGAAAATTTTTTCATCCGAAAAAATAATTTCCCGATGCTTTTTTTCCGCGTACCGCTTCAACAAAGCGCGGCATCTCTTCAGTCTCAGATCCATTAAACGAGCGTCCAAACGATGTCCACGTAAGGATCGGGTGCGGGGTCGTGTAGCGAAGTGCGACGAGAGTTAAGCTGAAGGTAATAATAATAATAATAATAATACCTTGGACACTATTTACACACATTGATCTAGCCCCAAACTAGGATTCCCTGTATCTTGGGTACTAGACAACGATACACATACTTATATAGATAAATATTATACTTAGATAGATAAACAACCATGACTAGGGTACAACATCCGTTCTCATCAAACAAGTATTTGCCCCCACCGGGACTCGAACCCGGGACCCTTGGCTTCGTAGGCAGGGTCACTGCCGAAGGTGAAGTAAGATTACTCATAGCAACTTGCTTAAAACAAAAGCAAAAAAAACGTTAACCAAATTTGCAGACATCACTTCGTTGGTGTCCTCACAAATCAACCTTCGACTAAAATATCATTATCTTGCTTTCTATGAGGCCAAATAGGAATACCCGATGGCCATAGTAACTTAGGCCGCGATTGTCTTCTTTTGAGATTATGTAGATATAATTGATTATATCCTTTCACCATTTTCACTACCATTTTGATTAAAAAAAAACTTCGGGTTTTCAAGCTATTAACGATTTTTATTTAAAAAATAATAATTTTTAAAATAACTTTTACACAAATAAATTACACCTTGAGCTTATTTTAACAGATATTTAGCTCATAGCTCATTTATTTTCTAGCGAGAATTCAGATTCAGCAGATTAACAACGTGAAGCCAATATCCATATTGATACTTGGGTATCATTATGGATATTGACTTCAAGCTAAGATTTTATTACAGATGAGCGCCAGTGCGAGCCGGCGGCAGCTTTGATTTGACATACTTACGAGTGTATATTTTTTGTATTGTTTAATCATGGTTTAATAAATTAAACAAAAAATATGTAATTAAAGAATATACTTATAATAATGGCGACAAATATAACATGTATCCAGGTCTAATGTGGTCTAGTATAAGTGTATTGCGTATTTTTTATGTTTAATTATTTCGATATGTTGAATAGAAATCATATAAAATGGGGGAAATTGAAAACCTCAGCGCCATCTATTGAACCAAAAAAAATGTCCAAGAAAATTGCTCAAAGTGCGTTTCGCAATAGCACTTACTCAAACATGAAGATGAATGATAAATATGTCTCGCTTGTGGATCCGCTCCGCGCCTGTGCTGTTCCAGCATTGTATGTATAGAATGCACAGCCAAGAATAAAATTATTTTTCACACCTTTCATTCGGAAAAGTAAATTTTGCTCCACGACGAGAGGGAGCAAAATGCTACTTTTCTGTTCAAGCTACTTTTTTAATTTATTCATTGGCATGTAGCATTTACGCAATGTGCCAATAGAAACAGAGATATTAATAAAATAATCCATTGTAATTTCATCGTAATCGATTTAAACGAACAAGTTTCATATAACGTAGTTGAAGTTAAACAACAACGTTACCTATATGAACATTTATGAAATTTTCGTAATATTAAAAAAAAATCACAATAAATTATATTAAATTTACTGAAATCTAAATTATCGATGACTGTTATTGTAATATAATGAATATTGATACCCGATACCATTGTAATATTCGATTCGATTATTTCTACAAATTGGTAAAAGTAGCACAGGAATATTTTATCTGTGGTGACCTTTGCTTAATCCTTCACAATCCACCATAATAATAAAAGAGTTTTGTTTACGTTGTTCGATTACTGTAAAAGTGGTGAAAGTATAATTCAAAGTATAGTTATTGATTTGTTTTTAGAGCATTTGATTTAAATTTTCCTCATAGTCGGTGTGAAAAGTTGTATGTGTCACTCAGGAGCAAAATTATTTTCGTCATGGGCGTTAACGCTTGAATCTTTCGTTACGCTCAGGATTCTACCGTAGAATCCTTCCCTTCACTCTGGATTCAATGTACCGCCCTCGCCGTAAATACATCATTTTGCTCCCTTGTGACACAAATAACTATTACACTTCCAGACCATTTCAGCCATTTATAGAATGGCATTTATATGATATCGAAATTCGAGTTTTAAAACGCTACTGAAATCAAGCAGTGTGAGGTCCGTAAGCTGTTTCTGATCCATGGCCAATATAATGTCGTCAGTGACTTTAAACAGAGCCGTGGTGGTGCTGTGACCCGGCCCGAAAACTGATTGAAAGGGATTTAATAAGTTTCTTGAGGAAAGGTAGGAGAGGAGCTGGGAGTGAACAACTGATTCCAGGGCTTCAGAGAATCCTCCGAATAGCAAAAAAGATATTGGACGAAATTATTTAAAGGAGGCGGGGTCGGATATTTGAGCTGGGGGAATCACAAGTGCCTTTTTCACTGAGTGGGGAAGCAACATTGGTCACGCGACACATTAATTATGTTGGTGATGATCGGCAACAGCTGGTCAATGATGCTGGTTATCATCTAAGAACAGATCTTGTCCTCACCAATGGCCTTCGTAGAGATCGCTAATATTGCCATCATTGAGTGAGTGAGTTGTGGACTGAGGTCTTGGACCGTAGGTTACGAAGGGTAGCCTCCTCCTCCGAGGGGGTCCATCACAACAGGGGGATAGCAAATAAATTATTGAGACCGTTGAGGTCGACATTTCCAGCAGCCAAGTCCTGGGACTTACAAATACCAAGAGTTTTTGGTAATTTCCAAGCCTGTGCTGACATATAGCTCTCAATACACTCGTAGATACGACGACGTTTGGCATCACGAGACAGATTAGTCATCGATAACGGGAGGCGTTTGAAAATTAAAAGATTCTCGTCAGTCGGATCTATCTTATATCTACTCTTGGCACGGTTTCTCTTGGCCATCGGACTCTTGATGGTGTCCGTAAGACACGGCGTTGCGGGAAGGTGCTTAACCTCAACCCTCATGACCGGAGCGTGTTTAGTAAGCAAGCTCAGGACAATAGAGTTAAAGTTCCGGACTTTGTCTTCAACGGCCCCGTTACCAGTCAACAGAGGCGGCGTCTGATTTTAGGGAGTTAAGATCCATGCCCTTGAATTAATACAAATATTAATAATACAATATGCAGGAATAAATAATTACAAAATTATTAAGAAATCTATATAATCCTAACAGCGAGCTGTGTCCGAGCGTAAGTTAACCTCAGTAAGGGTCTATTTGATCAACTGGCACTATTTTCACCTCACTGAAACGGTGTGACGCCTGCATGGGTTCTGCTATGACGGGACAATGCACTTCTATCTGAAAATGATTTATGACACACCTTACACTGAAAAGGTTTCTCACTAGTATGGGTTCTTAAGTGCTTTTGCAAATGAGATTGCTGTGAAAATGATTTATGACAAACCTCACACTGAAAAGGTTTCTCGCCAGTATGTGTTCTTAAGTGCTTTTTCAAACCAGATTTTTCTAAAAATGATTTGTTAAAGACAACACATGCGTTGTTACAGACAACAAAGCTTTTTTAAAAGGTTTCCCACCAGCATGCGCTTTTCTGTGCCTAGAAAAACTACTTTGTTGTGAAAATGCTTTATGACACACCTCACATTGAAAAGGTTTCTCGCCAGTATGTATTCTTAAGTGCCTTATTAATTGAGATTTTTCTGAAAATGATTTAAGACACACATAACATTGAAAAGGTTTCTCGCCAGTATGGGTTTTTCTGTGCCTGGCAAAATTACTTTTCTTAGCAAATAATTTTTGACACACCTGACACTGAAAAGCTTTCTCGCCAGCATGTAATCGTATGTGGTCAATCAAATGCGATTTTTCTGAAAATGATTTAAGACACACATCACACTGAAACGGTTTGTCGCCAGTATGCGTTTTTCTGTGTCTGACAAAATTGCTTTGATGTGCAAACAATTTTTGACACACCTCGCATTGATAGGGTTTCTCGCCAGTATGTGCTCTATTAAAAAGTTTTTATGAGCAAACGATTTACGACACACCTCACACTCAAAAGGTTTCTCGCCAGTATGCGCTTTTCTGTGCTTGGCAAAGCTACTTTGTTGTGAAAATGCTTTATAACACAGTTCACACTGAAAAGGTTTCTCGCCAGTATGTGTTCTTATGTGCTTTTTCAATACAGATTTTTCTGCAAATAATTTAAGACACACATCACACTGAAAAGGCTTCTCGCCAGTATGCGTTTTTCTATGCCTGTCAAAATTACATTTTCTAGCAAATAATTTGTAACAAACCTTACACTGAAAAGCTTTCTCGCCAGCATGTGTTCTTAAGTGGATGAGCAAAATCGATTTCTGGAAAAATGATTTTAGACACACGTCGCACTGAAAATATTTTTCGCCAGAATGCGTTTTTCTGTGTCTGACAAAATTACTTTGTTGTGCAAATGATTTTTGACATGCCTCACACTGATAGGGCTTCTCGCCCGTATGTCTTCTTATGTGTTCTATCAAACAGATTTTATTCGAAAACGATTTACGACACACCTCACACTGAAATTGTTTCTCGCCAGTATGTATTCTTAAGTGTCTTTTAATATTACTTTTATTTGAAAAAGATTTATGGCAAACCTCACACTGAAAGCTGGCCGTGTTGATAGTTTTGATATAATTTTTCACTGGCGTTCTCGTCCGGGCGTCCGTTTCCTCTAACAGTTCATCATTACTATCATGATTTCGATAATTAAGCATTGGAGGTCCTCCATCAAGATCCTCTTTGACACAGTCGACGATTGTAGCAACAGCTTCTCGCGGCGTAGAGGAGCGTCTCTCGACAGTAGTTGCCGAAAATTCCAAAGCCTCTGCCTCTGGAAACGGTAAATTTATTGTGTTAGTTAAGAAGTTCGGAGCTTACATACAAAATAAAGTTGGATATTCTGACTAAGCGTTCACTAGCGTTCTTGCTTAGAAAATGAACAAGAAACAATGACATAGCCTTTGCTTCTCACAAGATCTGTTCAGGAAAAAGTGAAGATTCTACAGGGTGCTGCGTTATTCATTACATATATTGCGAGGGGCTAATCTCCTCATATCCAGCTTCTAAAAAATCTCGTAGGACTTGTGACACAACGATGTAATTTACATAATAGCAGTTGTTTAATTCCACGCCTCAACCGAACGGCGTGGAATCTTGAGGGGGTGGTTTTCACCAGCACAGGGAGAATCGCAAGTGGTACTGACCTTTGACGCCGTAGACAGGAATTCGAGAGCTCAATTCGAGGCAGGTATACGGGATAAGGAGTGCAAGATGTGGGGGGAGAGGGACCGAATCTTACTCTCGTCGTAGCCCGATGCTGTCGCCGGCGTGTTGCTTGCCGACACGAGGAGTCGCTGTCCGAAGCGACGAGTTGGGAACCGAACAACTTTAACCTTCCCACCACGAATCACTCACTCCGCTGACGTGAATCTACTTATTTCCCGACGATTATTATGGTTAACACTCCGACCAGGCCCGACACCTGTGTTAGACCATTGTTACACTAACATACAGTCAAAGCCCGACGCCATGTGCAGACATTTTTTTTTCACAACAAGAAAGTAACCTCTAATTCGTCATCTCGTTTCTGTACAAGTGACAGCTGCAGTTCCGTTTCCGCTAGTGATGTCCCGATTACTCGCGGTCGATCCGCGCAACGAAAACCGGTGCGTTCCGAAGCATAAATATTCAACAGTCACCAAAATCAAAATCAAAATCAAAAATCATTTATTTCCATAGGATGTTGTTACATCACTTAGATCCGTCATTACATTTTTTTGGGTGAGTTCACTAACCCAATGGCGGAATCTGTGGAGAAGAGCTCACCGAAGAAACTCCACAGTCGTCGCATCTTTTGCGTTTCCTTTTTTAAATAAAATATTGTCAAATTACAAAATGAATGCTAATTATATATCGAAACAGCCTGTTACTCAAACAATCTATTCCCATGGACATCTGTCCTCTAAGTAATCAGATATCCTGTAGTAACTTTTTTTATACAATTTCTGTTTTATTATTATTTTAAACTTGTCTAAAGGTAAGTTTTTAATATCAGTAGGGACCTTATTGTAATAGCGTATACAATCGCCTTTAAAAGAATTACTAATTTTATGTAGTCGGCTTACATAAGCAACCAACTTGTCTTTATTTCTAGTATTAAAATTGTGTATATCACTGTACTTCTGAATATTAGTTATATTTCTTTTTACATACACAAGATTGTCATAGATATATTGAGACACAAATGTCAGAATATTGATTTCTTTAAACTTTTCCCTCAGTGACACTCTAGGCCCTAATCTATAAATTGCACGAACAGCCCGTTTCTGCAGAATAAATATACTATTAGCATTCGCAGCGTGACCCCACAATAAAATACCATAGGTCATTAGACTATGAAAGTAACTAAAGTAGACTAGTCTAGCGGTGTCTACGTCGGTAAGAGCTCTAATTTTTTTAACTGCGAACGCTGCCGAACTCAGTCTGTTCGACAATTTATTTATATGAGGATTCCATTGTAGTTTGGCGTCTAAAGTAATGCCCAAAAAGACAGTCGACTGCACAAGGTCCAATCTCTGTCCTTTTATAAATATGTCTGTAGTTACCGGGTTCACATTGGGTAACACGAATTGAATACATTTAGTTTTCTTTTCATTAAGTAATAAATTGTTAACAGTAAACCAGTTCACTATACTAGAGATAGCATTGTTTACCTCGTCATAATTTGATTGCTGTCTTTTAACTTTAAATATCAAAGAAGTATCATCGGCAAACAATACTAACCCATGTTTTGCTTTAACAAGGTAAGGTAAATCATTAATATATACTAAAAACAAGTAAGGACCAAGAATTGAACATTGCGGTACGCCCATACTTATTGAAGACCCAGGTGATCTTTTCCCATTAACATCGACCATCTGAACCCTATCTGTTAGATATGACTCCAGAAGGCCAAGTGCCTGATCTTTTACACCATAATGGCGTAACTTCCTGACAAGAGTGTCATGATGGACGCAATCAAAAGCCTTGGATAGATCGCAGAAGACACCTATTGCATCCATTGCGTCTTCCCAGGCATCAAAAATATTGTCGATTAGTTCAACACCAGCATCGGCTGTTGAACGACCCTTTGTGAAACCAAACTGAGCAATATGAATTAAATTATTGAGATAAAAATGACTTTGCAATTGATTAAGTATGAGTTTTTCAAATATTTTGCTAAGCGTTGGTAGTATCGATATGGGTCTAAAATTGGTGGGGTCTGATGTACTACCAGCTTTGAATAAAGATATAACTTTACTTAGTTTCATCAAGTCAGGAAACACACCACTATCTATACATTGATTAAATATACAACAAAGGTGAGGTGCAATACAATCTACAATGGAACTAATAATTTTTACTGATAGACCATGGGCGTCAGCTGTCTTTTTCATTTCCAGGGATTTAAACGCTTTTACAATGTCTTCATTATTTACGTGCCTAAATTTAAAATCTGTTTTACATTCCTCAAAGTTTTGTTTAAGTATAGATTCAGCAGCAGCGGGAGATGAATTTAAAGACTTGGTTGTTGAAACTGGAATGTCCGTAAAGAAATTTTCGAAAGCTTTTGCTACTTCTAGGTCTGTACTTAGCAATTGATTATCTATCTTAAGCTTGAAGTTATTATGTGTAGCTTTGGCCTTTCCAGTCTCTCTGTTTATAATTTGCCAAGTCGTTTTCATTACATTGCTACTAGATTCTATTTTGTTTTTGCCCGGACAGGCCCGAACCTGTCCCTAATCAATAGGAAGGCGAGAAAGTGTTGCGACCGCTCTCTTGAGGACCGAGTCCCCCACCTTGACTTCTGCTGATCGAGGCGTGCCATCCCGACCCGTGTACAAATTGACGATCCGTCCTCGTCTCCATCTCAATGATGGCGGGTTCGCATCCTTAATCAGCACCAAATCACCGACTTGAGGGGGGCTCGTCCGGTCAGTCCACTTAAGGCGCTGCTGCAAGATGTGCAAGTACTCAAGGGACCACCGTTTCCAAAAATCTTGAGCCATCTGCTGCAACATCTGCCACCTAGTTAACCGACTTAACTTAACATCACCGAATGGGTATTCTGGCAGGGCGTTAAGGGGCTGACCTATCAGGAAGTGACCCGGCGTCAACGCTTCCAAATCATTTGGATCCGAACTGAGCGGGCACAACGGACGCGAGTTCAGTGTCATTTCAATTTTACAGAACAGCGTCGCAAGCTCTTCAAAGCGTAGAGAGGTCTCACCGATGATCCTCGTCAGGTGCGACTTAGCCGATTTAACCGCAGCCTCAAAAATTCCTCCCCAATGAGGACATCCCGGCGGACTGAAAACCCATTCAATCCCTCGTCGGGAGCAAGCCGTACCGATGGCGTCCTGGTTACCGTTCAGGAATTGAGTGACCTCCTGCAGATATCGCCTGGCTCCGACAAAATTTGTGCCGTTGTCCGAACGGATTAATGTCGGGAGGCCCCTTCGTGAGACGAACCGATCTAGAAATGCGATAAATGCCTATGTAGTGAGGTCACTGACCACCTCCAAGTGGATTGCCTTCGTGGCCAAGCACACGAAGACGCACAGGTATGCCTTCACTAATCTGGCGTTCCGTAGCTGTGAAGACTTGACCATGAATGGTCCCGCGAAATCCGTTCCGACACCCGCAAAGGGCCGGATTTCGTTAACCCTATCCGAGGGCAAATCGCCCATCTGGGGCTGCATCGTAGCCGCCTTGGCCCGATAACAAGGCAGGCACCGAAATACGACGCACTAAGCGTCATCCCGATAGAATCCAGAACTCGCGCTGGAGAAACGCCATCAAGGCGTGGCATCCGACATGCCCATTCCGAGTGTGTCGATCCTGTATCAACAGTTCGACCAACTTCCCCTTCCTAAGGAGTAACAACGGGTGGCGAGCCGCATAAGGCAGGTTGGCATTCCGCAGCCGACCTCCTACCCTCAGCAATCCGTGAGGGTCAATAAACGGGTTGAGCCGAGCCACAGCTCCCTTCAGTTGGACGCGTCCGCGTCTCAGAATGTCCAATTCGGACTTAAAGTGCACCGTCTGCACGTTCCGTACCAATGCGAACAACGCATGGTTCCGTTCCCGTGGTGTCAGGACCTGTGTCCGCACCCGTTGCGCCTCAGAATTGCGACAATTCCGCGCAAATCGGAAGATCCAGGCGGTCACATTGACCAGCTTGTCGAGCGAGCTGTACCGTTCCAGCAGGCTGAACTCCTCTTCCGGCTCTGGTTGCGTCGTACAGACACCGACTGTCAAGGCGCCGTTCGCCGTGGTAACGCGTGGACTCATTGGCCAATCCGATTCGGCTTGAGTCAACCATTTTGGACCCCACCACAAGGGATGTCCAACCAACTCCGGAGCGTGACACCCACGAGACGCACAGTCTGCTGGGTTCATTTCCCCTGGAACATGTCTCCAGATTAAGGGAACCTCCGAATTCAATATCTGCGAAACCCGATTCGCCACAAAAATCTCCAGCTTGTGAACTGAAGCCTTCAGCCAGCATAACACGATCTGGCTGTCCGTCCAAGTGTAGACCGTATCTTCTAACGCTATTGACCCACGAAGAACCGTCATCGTGTGGTTGACCAGACGAGTCAGGAGAGCCGCTCCTGAAAGCCCTAATTTGGGAATGGTCAGGCGAGTGCGCAACGGCGCAACCTTGCTCTTGGCCATGACCAACCGCACATCAACCTCCCCCGAGGAGTCGACCGTACGCAGATATACCGCAGCTCCGTAGCCCTTCTCCGAGGCATCGCAAAACCCATGCAGGGTGGCGGTGTATCGTTTGGTGGGGACCAACCTCCGTGGCAGTGAAATCCGATTGATGCCAGGGAGGGTCGAAAAGAACGAGTCCCACTCTGAGCTCAATGACCCGCCGATCGGGTCGTCCCATTTCAGCTCAGCAGACCACAATTGCTGCATAAAACACTTGAGCTGAAATGTTACCGGGGTGATCCACCCGTTTGGATCAAATGTCCTAGCCACCGTTGAAAGGACGTTCCGTTTCGTCCAGACCTTCGGGGAGTCCAACTCGACCCGATACGAAAACATGTCTGACACCGGCTGGTACTGGACGCCTAATACCGACAACATATTTGGATTTTCCAAATTTTCAAAAATGTGGGGATCCTGCTGGTAGTCATCCGGAAGACCAGTCAGTAACTCTGGAGAGTTCGACATCCATTTCCGGAGCTCGTAACCTCCACCCCGTAAAAGTTCAACTAGCTCGTCCCGTCGAGCGAGCGCTTCCTCTACGGAATCTGCACCGGTACAGATATCGTCCACGTAGAGATCCTGCTCCAGGATCGCTGCTCCTCTAGGGAAATTTAATCGTTCTCGATCCGCTAACTCCCGCAGAGTGCGAATCGCCAAATAAGGCCTAGATAAGACTAGACCGTAGCCCGTACGTGTTGGTGTTCAGCTCGTACACCCTGATGGGCTGATCTGGGCTCTCTCGCCACAGTATCAGCTGATACCGTCTATCGTCAGGGTGAATGACCGTCTGTCTAAACATCATCCGGATGTCAGCTACAAACACAACATTGTGTCGACGGAACCGTGTGATAACATCCGCGATGTCATGGTTCAACTTCGGCCCTGAATGCAAACACTGGTTCAGGTTCATGCCGTTAGATGTTGATGCCGATCCATCGAACACTACCCGTATTTTGCCCTCCGGGGTCCTCAAGACCGCGTGATGGGGCAGGAAGCAGTGGTCTTCACGCTTCCAGTCGATACCCGAAACCGACATGTGGCCGAGCGACTCGTATTCCCGCATGAAGTCGACGTACTTCTGCCGGAAAATCCCGTCACGCTTCATGCGTCGTTCCATCGACAGAAGCCGCGTCTCGGCTGTATGGTGTGAACTGCCCAGCGGTGGGCGATCACTACGGAATGGAAGACGTGTGAGAAATCGACCTGACCGAAGGCGACCAGTATTGTTCCGATAAAACTGTTCACACTCTTCTTCAACCGGGTCCAACCGGCGGACCGTAGGTGGTTCCTCCACCTCCCAAAACTTCTGTATCACCTCCGAGAGTACAGAACCGAATAAGGGACTACGAGTCGCTAGGCGTGGGGCAGCCGGCATGACCGGACCCATTACCGCATGGCCCAGTCTGGTGTTGACCGAAACCAGACCAGTCGCCTGCAACACGTGGACACCTGACACTAACAGGTATCCCAAGGCATCGACACCCAATAAAATGTCTACTGGACCCGGAATATCGAACTCCGGGTCAGCCAGTGACAACCCAGCGACCAACTGTCGCACCGCACCGAGGGCGACAACCGTACGTGAGGGTGTGAGCCCATCACATTAGGCATGACTAATGCCGTGACCGTCAGATTCACCGATGAATCCACCCGTGACGAGAGAGTAATCCGACATACTCCCTTAACGGAACCGACTTCCGTGTTCCCAATTCCCCGAATGGAATGTGGATACTCCCTTACCGAAATGCCCAACCGTCTTACAAGGTTGCACGAGACTAAGCACCCCTGGGCCCCCGAGTCCAATAGTGCTCGTGCCACACATGATTTGCCGTCCGAACTCCACGCTATCACAGAGGCGGTGGGGAGCATGACCGTCTGTGGAGTGGCGGCACCCTGTAAGTGGGCGGCGTGTCCCTAGCGGGAACCTCCGCGGGATCCGAACCCGCTGAGTCGGCCTGGTAACTCGGCTGCTGATATGCCGGTGGCATATCAGACCGTATGTACATCAGGGGGTCCCAACCCGCATAATAGGCCCCTCGCTGTCCCGGTATCCGACCATACCGGACGGTGTACGGTGTGCCCGGTTGCCACCGTGGATGGAGGGGGGAGAGCGAATCCAACCTGGGGCGCTCTAGGAATGGGGGCGACATCCGACTGTTCGCCTCCCTGTTCGCCTCCCAGAGCGACGGGCAGGGTGGCGCAGAAGGTGGTGGGCTCCCAGCCTTCGCGCCACTCATAGGTGCCATCTGACACCCGCCCGTAACACGCGGTGAGCCAGCGGCCCGAAGTCCTCGCTGACCCTGGACAGCGGCGACCGAACCCCGGCTATCCCGCATGTTACCCCCCGCGCTGCCCCCTTCCCCTCGGGGGGGGGGTCCCGTCCGCGGGTACCCCAGTCACCCCGTTGGTGACTCCCGTTGCCCGGAGGGGGACTGGGTCCGGCCCTGGTTGGGCCCTGTGGCCGACCAACCTGAGTCCGGCCCTGGTGACCGTCCGAAGGGCCTGACCGGTTCAGGCACAACACGATGTGGTGCTTGCCACCACAGCACTCACAGGGGAACGCGCGTGAGCACTCGCTCAGCGGGTGCGGCCCCAAACAACCGAAACACAATCGGTGGCGGAAGACTACCTTCCTGCGGGCAGCTACCCCGAGCGCCTTAAAGTTGGCGCAACTGGTCACTTCATGACCGGCACTGTCGCAGTGCACACAGCCGTCACCCGACGGCGCGGCATTCAAAACGCCAAATTGTTTCGACCGCCCACCCCCCCGTGGGGGCGGGGGGCGCGGCCCCTCCCGCATCCGCGCGGGTTGGCGCTGCACACTGGCCTCCGTATCCAGTGTGTCGCATCGCCTGCATTCACCCTCCAAAAAATCCGTCAATTGGACGAGCGTGGGCAGTTCCGAGCTACTGCCCCCATGCAGCTGTTCAAACCGACTTTGAACAGCTGCAGGCAACCGTGACAAAACCATATACAAAACAATATATGACCATTGGTCTACCGGCAGACCAAGGTTCTGAAGGGCCTTAGTGGCCACCAGCACAGGGTTGAGCACCTGTACCCGGATGTCAACATCCCGGGTTACTCTTGGGATGCTAAACAGCTTCCCCAGCTGCGCATCAACCAACCGCCGTTTGTGTTGGTAGCGGTCAAACAATATGGACCGGGCTATCTCATAATTGCCCGCCGTGACCGTTAGGTGACCGACCAACTCCTTCGGTTCACCCCGCAGTGCCATCAATAGTTGGACCAACTTGTAGGCGTTGTCCAGGTCGTCCCGACCGTGGACCAAACTATCGAATAAATTGATGAATGCCGGCCACTCATCAATTGCCCCACCGAAGGCCGGAATCTCCAGGTGTGGCAGCCGTCCAACAACACCCTTAGGGGGGTGGGTCTCCGTTACCTTCCCCGCGGTCATTCCGTCGCGACCGCTTAATTTTTTCCGCGCGACGCTCGATGTCGCCCAAGCATTCCATCGCTTGGTCAGCATCCGCGCAGAGCTGCTTCACTGCAGCTACCGAGGCTTCATCCGTAAGCCCGAGAGCTTCAGCCTCCGCAGCCAGCCGACATACCTTCCCGACGCGAGTCATTGCGTCCTCCACACGCTTGAGCAGGACATCGTCCATGTCAGGTCGCTCCACATACTTGTGAGTATGGGCGAGCCATCTCATCTCCTCACGGACACCATACCGCAGTACCGTCAAGGGCGAAGGTGCCATGGTTACCGATTCAATTGTTTCTGGTCCTATACTTCACTACCGAACTAAGTATAGCCAGAGACCAGCACTTGCCCGTCAGCGCTGGCCACAGAAATTAAAACTAAGTTGTCAAAACTAAGGCAACCACTGTTCAGGCTTCTCAGCACCTAATGACCTCGTAGGGGCCCATCAGCTACGAGGTAGCGTAGCGATCAGTTGCCAAGAAGTGTGAACGTCGGCGATTCACCGAGCTAATGTAAATAGAGTCGATCTAACCTGGTCTGTGCTTCGGTCCCGTCAACCTCCTGTCTCTCTGCAAGGCCCGGGTGCACCCTAGGCTCTTCTTGGTAGACAGGTTCTTCAGCCAACCAGGTATGACTGGCAGGCCAGCTTCGATGAGCACAGTGTTCCAACACAGGTTATGTTACGTGGGAAAAACCAATCGGCCACGTAAATGCGAACTTTATCTGGTTCGGGGAACCACAACACACTCAGCTATATAGACAATCCTGAGGGAAACCCGAATACATTCCAGATGGCTTGCGATTTAATTTCAATACCCTAACCAATACGCGTTTACATTGCGAGGGCTTTCGTCTGTCAGTTGTCAAAAACTGCTAGGTTGGCAGCAACGTCAAATTCAAAATGGCCGTTCAGAAACCATCGATCGAATATCGATTCGGAATCGAACAACCACTAAAACAATTAACTCCTAAAACATATTTAATATGGTCGCCCTGTGGACATACACCTTATAACTATACACTCTAAATCAATTAGAGAATGCCACCATAAAACACAATACAAAAATAACCCACAAAAATTGATTATAAAAACAATACAAAATAAAATTTATTAAAAAATTATAAGTGGTGGGCTCCGAGACTATAAACCTAAACAATATAGCACCCTAAACCACACTGGATTCTGAAATCCAAGCTATTTTTAATATAATGTAGGTAGCCGTGAACCTTCTAGAAGTGGCCCCTCCGATATGACCCACACTTCTACTGAGGTCAGCAAAATCAGCTTAATACCCCTTAAATAGCCTGACCCTGCTCTGTAATCCGAAATAACACTGCAATGCTATGGAACCCGACTGCAATACTATAGTCCGACCGAATGACTGTTTCTTATGCACACCGAGTAGTTTCCGACTACAAATTTATAATAATTGTTAACTAAATCGTCAATTATACTTTCACTAACCGAAAATGAACTTTAATTGTGGTATACCGACCACAGACTCACTCACAAACTGATTGCCGGCCAATCTGAGATATTCTTTTCTCCCAACTACAATGTGGCAAAAAACAACCCTACAACCGTCCGTGAATCGATGATTTCCCACTAGGAAACCACGCTCTGCTACCAAGATGTTTAATTCCACGCCTCAACCGAACGGCGTGGAATCTTGAGGGGGTGGTTTTCACCAGCACAGGGAGAATCGCAAGTGGTACTGACCTTTGACGCCGTAGACAGGAATTCGAGAGCTCAATTCGAGGCAGGAATACGGGATAAGGAGTGCAAGGTGTGGGGGGAGAGGGACCGAATCTTACTCTCGTCGTAGCCCGATGCTGTCGCCGGCGTGTTGCTTGCCGACACGAGGAGTCGCTGTCCGAAGCGACGAGTTGGGAACCGAACAACTTTAACCTTCACACCACGAATCACTCACTCCGCTGACGTGAATCTACTTATTTCCCGACGATTATTATGTTTAACACTCCGACCAGGCCCGACACCTGTGTTAGACCATTGTTACACTAACATACAGTCAAAGCCCGACGCCATGTGCAGACATTTTTTTTTCACAACAAGAAAGTAACCTCTAATTCGTCATCTCGTTTCTGTACAAGTGACAGCTGCAGTTCCGTTTCCGCTAGTGATGTCCCGATTACTCGCGGTCGATCCGCGCAACGAAAACCGGTGCGTTCCGAAGCATAAATATTAAACAGCAGTCTTAGTCATAAAAACTTATGAGAGGTTTATTAGCTTGTGATAGGGACGGGACTATCACGATCAATAGTTATTATAAACCTTCAATAAAAACTTCATAAGTTATAGAAGGTCGGACCCTACTTGAGACCTCTAATAGAGACTAAAATGGCCGTCTTTACGAACAGCTGATTGTAGTTTGGTTGAAATTAACGTTTTGAGGTTATATTGTGATGCGAATTGCGAATTTGTGGTGTGTTGGTGAATAAATATCTCGAATCCTAAATAAATCATGAAAGCTTTACAAGCTACAGCCGCCATTGATCTTGTAGAAGGTGCTCCGTATCGTCGTCGTCGGAAGCTGTATCACGGGAGATACGGCCCGTTTTCTTTGCCGGACGCGGAGTTGAAGCGGCGATACCGCTGCACTAAAGTCACATCAACCCACATAATTGAACTCGTCAAACAGGACTTGCAACTTGACTCAAGAGGCTGTGGCACTCACCATAGTTGCAAGTTTTTGCCGCCTTGAGATGCTGGGCTCGTCGAGAAGTCAGTATACCTCTCTTCTGTTTGAAATCCTCAAACTGACGGGGGAGATATCCATGGGTTGTCTCAACCAACTGTGAGTCGCATTTGTGCCAGAGTATCTCGTGCCCCTGCTCGTCACTCTGGCACTTACATCAAAATGCCACAGTCCCTGGCTGAACGCAGCAGGTAATAAGAGAATTCTCAGAAATAAGAAATGGTTCATCTGTGCTGGGGTGCATCGACTGTACCCACATAAAAATAAAGAAATGTGGTGGTGATGCAGATCAGTATTATATAAACAGAAAAGGTTATTATATAATATTCCTTGAATGTGCAGGTATGTACATACTTTTGAACATGCAGTTTTATGCTGTTGCCCGCGTGGCTTTACCGCGTGGCACTCCACTATATCACTGTATATAAACGGCCAAGTGCGAGTCGAACAAAAAGGCCCCTATAATACCCCTGTACAAAGTTTCATGACTCTAGGTTCTCCGGTTTAGGCTGTGCATTGTCTGTCACTCAGTCAAATAGCGTTTTATTAAGGTAGTTTAATTTTAATATGAAATATATTAAAGTACATTGCTCAAATAGTAAAAAAAAAATGCAGGTGACTTGCGATGCAAAGTTTCAAATATCTGTCATTGGTGCCAGATGGCAAGGCAGTACACATTCCCAAATTTTTTATGAGTCGACTCTTAAAGAACGTTTTGAGGGAGGAGAGTTTAGAGGACGACTCTTGGGAGATTCTGCGTACCGCTTGGGGCAATATCTCTTCACACGATTTCACACCATGATTTATGAGGTGGGACACCCGCTGAACCATAGGCGGGTGATCGGTCCTCTATCGTGACTATTTCACACCCATACTGAAGCCTCAAAATGATCAAGACGAGAAATATAACCGGGCACAAATTGCCACACTGAACTATGTAGAATGTTACTTCGGTGTGTGGAAGCAGTGGTTTCAATGTCTCTTGCATGGCATGACAGTTCACATGCATAATGTCAAGCCTACAATCATAGCTCTTGCTGTGTTGTACCTACAATGTAACAAAAGACCAACAACATTCAGTTCCAGGTATTGTAATTATGTCACTAAAAGTGGTGCATGTATTATATTTGGTGATGGTATCAAATTATTTTAGTCACACATGCTTGTGGTGGTAATCTCATTTAATGAAAATGTTTGTTTTTTATTTTCAGATAATGATGAAGGTGTTGCTGACTTTCCTGATGCTGAACTAACACCTTAAGTTAATGTGGCCACAGAAAGCGGAACAAGAAGAGCAGCAAATACTTTTCAAATCAACTGACGCTGCCACTTTTTTGGAGTTGGTGTTTGTCTCCGTGTTTTTGTTTTCTATAATAGAAATTCTTTCCCTCACTAAATCCAGCAAAAGATGGTATGGGAACAAAAATAAACACGGGTTGTATTGTATGTATTATAAAGAACCAACGAAAGAAATACCATAATAACTTTTGTTTATATAGAAAGATTAGGTAAGCCTTTACTAATCGTGTCTTCCTCCAGCCAATTTTCGCTTCTTTGCCTCTTTTTACCGAGTTTACTCTCCATTCTACTATTAAATCACAAACTTAACTAACAATAACTAGAGATGGGCCGGATCCTGGTTTGGCCGGGTTATGGGTAACGGGTACCCGGCGGATTCGGTAAAAATTACCCGGCATTAAAATGCCCTTAAAATCCACCGCTCGGAAGACCTAAGCGGTGCGGGGTGAGCCAGAGAGGGGAGGGATGGCGCCAGCGTGTCTGTCTAGCGACGGCAGGCAGTAGCGCAAACGCATCCCGCCCGCGTGCCCCTCTGTTCATTTTTGCAGAATCTGTTTACTAGTTTGTTTGTCGGGTGCTATTTTCGTTATGAGAACTGATAGATTTTGAGTTAAATTAAATTAACAATAATCATGCCAAACTCTGGTAAAACATCAAAAGTTTGGAAGCACATTGTTGATAATGTTGGCCCAAAAGCCACAAGCAAGGGTAGATTGTGCCAGTCCAATATTCCACGTGGTGGAGAAGGAAAAAAAGCTGATACAATAATAAATGAGAAATAAAGACTTGATTTTATACTAAAATTTGTTAAAAATATATGTTGATTTAAGTACAAAGTTTTATAAACATTTTCCTATGAAAACAGTTAGTTTTTTGTTATTATTATTATCCGGCATTACCTGTTATCCGGCATCATTATCCGGTAACCGGCCGGATCCTGAAAAAGTGCCGAAACCGCCGGGTATCGGATCCTAGCCGGATACCCGGTGCATCTCTAACAATAACAACACCACCGACACAGAACACTTGTTCGTTTTGTTTTGACAGCAACTGTCAAGTTTATTTTTTAGAGCGTGGTTGAATATGGTTTATAATAGTATAATAGTAGTTTATCAACACACGTATCACAAACCCTCTTTACTGCGTACAAAAACCGCACGTTACGATCAGCATAATGTTAAACTACTTGGTAAAAAGTCATTTCTTATCTGAAAAATTACACATTATGACCATAATGTGTAATTTTTCTTCACATTATGACATTCAAATTTCGAACGCCGGCGCCCGCCTGCGTGCCGCCCCTTTGTTTTTGAAGTTGGTACTACTGTACAAGCTAAACCAGTGCAAAGGAATTATCAATGCCACCATGCCGGTCGAACGTGCGGTTCCTGAACACATTAAAGAGAGCTTATGATATGTGTGTAGATAAACTAGTGTATGTAACTGTACAACTGTACATAATTAGGCATTAAAACTCTCGAGTGATATTATTTTGCCGAACTCGAGTATTAATCCCTCCATTATGTAGCAGTCACATAAACTACTATTATAATACGTTTATTTGAGCTTTAGAGCATTTTAACTAATGAACATTTTAAACTTATTATAAGGGATTTTTGAAGTAAAACTTCTATACGCACGCTTGACTTGGGGAGTAAGCTGGCGAATGCGTGACGAGAGCGTTACGAAAAGTGTGATCGGGCGAGGCGAACGACGGGTGCGCGCGCACATTTTCTTTCTCTCTTCCTCTCATAGCCAGACACAGTGCAGGAGATGCACTTTTGAAGCATTAGAGCTAAAGAAGTTTTACTTCAGTTGTGTGGTCTAAAGCACTCTTTTTTATGAATAAATTTATTGGAATTTCCAACTTGGAAATGGCCTTTTCTTTAACCCTTCACAATTATATATAACGAATAACCGATCGCCCTGCATCATAAAATCGGGCCAAGTGCGGGTCGAACTCGCACACAAAGGATTCCGTACCACCGTACAATAAAATGGACTCAAAAATATAATGTCCGAACCGAACTTGGTTTCGATACTAGCTTACAGATTGCGGATCCAACGCCAAACAAATTGCGCCAACGACGATGATAAGAGGTACCGCGTTCCAGCTCTCTACCTACGTTCATTAGATATTGATGGACAAATGGACAGACAGACAGACAGACGGATGGAGAGATGGACAGCGGACGTTTAATAATAGGGCCCCGCCCGTTTGGCACACTTAGGGTACAGAACCCAAAAATACATATTACCCCTCATCCTAACATCCCATAAAAAGTCTTACTTCGAAAATGTAAAAATGTTTTTGTTTCACAGGGCCGTGCGGAGAGATTGTCGTTATAGAGAAGAGCCCTGTGCCCCGCGGTGGGTCGATGTAGACTGAGCATGATGATGATGATGATTTGTGAAACAAATCTCAAACTCATCAAGAGCTACAGTATTGGTTTTTGGAACACATTAAGGTACATAACTGTGGTAGATCAGATTCTCTTAAATCCAAATTCTCTTATCAGTTGATAAGTTATTTGGGATATTAGGCCAAAATTTAATTCAAGTGGCTTTTCTGGACAAAATCTGTAGAATTTTACCAATAATGGATTATTCATTTAGAATTATTTATTAAACCGAGTTATTCTTGGTTCTGATAAACAAAAATATTGCTTAGTATGCGTGTGTTTACCTGTTTTGAGTTCATACTCCATCTTGACCGGC
This sequence comes from Argyresthia goedartella, assembly GCA_949825045.1. Classification (NCBI taxonomy): domain Eukaryota; kingdom Metazoa; phylum Arthropoda; class Insecta; order Lepidoptera; family Argyresthiidae; genus Argyresthia; species Argyresthia goedartella. Next base: position 3,471,614 of record OX463832.1, on the reverse strand, counting down.
ATCAACAGTTTTTCCACCACATCATCATCATCATCATCATCATCAAGGTCAGCTGTCATCACTGGCAGCTCGGCATCTCTTGGAGCAATGTCCACAGAGTGAGCGAAGCATGTCTGCAGCCGGCCGGGGCGACACACCGAACTCTGTAGCAGCTCGTTGAGATACTGAAAATATGAACACATACAATACAATGTCAATTACACACATAATTATATTCATCATCATCATCATATTCAGCCCACATCGACTCACTGCTGGGCATAGGCCTTCTCTAAAGCGCCAATATAATATTGCTACGAAATAATTAAACGGGCGGGAGGTCCCAGCGTACTAAAAGTGTTGACAAAGCTCTTCAACAAAGTGCTTAGTGAAGGCATCACTCCGAAATCGTGGAACAATGCTGTAGTCACGATTCTACATAAGGGTGACAAAGCGAAACTGTCAAATTATCGCCCCATCAGCCTCCTCTCTCAAGTTTATAAGCTGTTCGTGAAGATACTCTGCAACAGGCTGACTCGAGTCCTGTACGAGTACCAACCTGTAGAACAAGCTGGCTTCGGGAGTGGATACTCAACTATGGACCACATACATACGGTCAAGCAATTGATGGAGAAACGGAAAGAGTACAACCGGCCCCTGTGCTTCGCATTTGTCGACTACGAAAAGGCTTTCGACAGTGTCGAGCACTGGGCCTTGTTTCAGTCTCTCCATCGTTGCGATGTTGACAAAATCGGGAGCTGTATAGGGCCACCATGACGCAGGTGCACATGCACGCTTTGACCGAACCGGTGCCCATTGACCGGGGAGTGCGCCAGGGGATACTCTTTCGCCCAAACTCTTCACAAATATGTTGGAAGATATAATGAAGACACTAGATCAACATAGACGGCGCGCGCTTGTCACACCTGCGTTTCGCCGATGATCTGACCCTTCTAGCTGAAGAAGTCGAAGATCTCCAAAGCATGCTCGAACAATTACATGAAGCATCGCTGAAGGTTAGCCTTAGAATGAATATCTCCAAGACAAAGATCATGTGTAGCGATCTGGAGCACCTGCTATCGTGAGTAACAGACCTATAGAGGCAGTAGATCAAGAAAATAACATCTTTTGGCCAAAGTGCTCAGGCGAAGGAGATCACTAGACAGATCCAGCTTGGATGAGCTACCTTCGGGAAACTACACACGCGAGCATTAAATTGGAATCACTTCATCGCGGGTTGCTCAAGACAAGTTTTTGCCTTTTTTATGCAATGTATTACAAATTATGGCATATCAATTGAAAGGTAATTTTATTAGCTTTCAAATGATATCAAAAAGATTTTAAATTAATGAAATTTCCTACCTAAATAAAGGTAATTGTTGCAAATGGTTAAAGTTGTAGATGTCAAAATGAATACGAGGATTCTGATTACAATGTGTAATTTATCCCCTCTTAATGTTTTGTATTACCCCCCCTGGCCCTAATTACTGCTTGTAAACGGTTTCTCATTGACCGAATGAGTTTTCTGACGGATTCATGAGGAATTTCCTGCCACTCTTCGATTAAAGTTATTTTTAAATCTTCTAACGTCGTCGGAGCTGGATATCTTCCTCGTACCCGTCTTTTCAGCTTGTCCCACATATGTTCAATAGGGTTCAAGTCAGGACTGAGGGCTGGCCAGTCCAGTGTGGAAATCTTGACTTCTTCCAGGTACTGTCGAGTCATTGCAGCGGTGTGGCAGCGGGCATTATCGTGCATTAGCAGGAAAATTTCACCAATAAACCCGGAGTAAGGGAGCACATGGTCTTGTAGAATGTCGTTGATGTATCTTTCCGCGGTTAGACCCCCTCCCCGACCTCCTCCAGGTACGAATATCAGTTCCGTTTTTGCTTCTATAGAAATCCCCGCCCATATCATACAGGACCCGCCCCCGTATGCAACTGTTTCCGAAAAACAGCATTGTGCAAATCGCTCCCCCGGTCTCCTTAGACTCTCTGTCGACGGTCGCTACCATGCAGGCACATCCTTGTTTCGTCCGAGAACAGGACTCGGCTCCATTGCGCTATATCCCAATCTAAGTGATCGCGAGAAAATTGAAGCCGGGCTTGTCGGTGCGCTGGAGACAATTTGGGCCCCGTGGCTGGCCTTCTTGGGGTCAAATTCGCTTCTTTGAGTCTTCGTCTTACCGTCCACTCGCTAACAATCTTCTCTCGAACGTCTCTGAGCTGCTGTTGAACATCGACGCCGGTTAAGTGTCGATTTCGGAGAGATGTGGTGACAATAAATCGGTCATCTCTCACCGAATCACCGAAGTGCAACGCTGTCGTCCAGATCCTGGTCTCCGGACAAGGTTTCCAGTCTCCCGGAACCTTTTATACACCTTCGAGACACAAGACTGACTAAGATGAAGCTGTCGAGCGATGGTACGCTGAGACAACCCTTGCTGGATTAGGATGACGATTTGAGCGGCTTCTGCAGGTGTGGTTTCCATTTTCTTTCAGATTCAGTGCTCCAGTGACGTGAAATATTGGACTGATGACAAATTTTTACGAATGCTCACTCTTTATAGGGTCTCAGGACTTCAAAACAAAACAGTGTTTAGTTGTAAAAATAACTGTTTTTTGTTTTTACGTTCCATGACATTAAGGAAAAAACCTTTTTCTGTAACATTAAAAGAGGTCGAAAGCTAATAAAATTACCTTTCAATTGATATGCCATAATTTGTAATACATTGCATAAAAAAGGCAAAAACTTGTCTTGAGCAACCCGCGATGAAGCGATTCCAGTTTAATGCTCGCGAGTGTAGAAGACGTCCTAAAATCACAAATCCGGCAATGCCTGAAGAGCAAGGTATTCAATCAATGTGTCCTGCCAATTCTCACCTAAGGTGCCAAAACATGGACGCTCACAAGAGCCAATATGCACAAAATTAGAGTCGCAAAAAGGGCTATGGAGCGTGGCATGCTAGGCATCAGCCTTGTTGACCGCGAGCCTAACGTTGAAATCCGCAGACTTACCAAGTCACAGACGTATGTACGCGCATCACGGGGCTAAAGTGGCAATGGGCGGGACACTTGGTTAGAAGGCAGGATGGAAGATGGACCAAGGCAGCCACAGAGTGGCGGCCGCGAACAGGACCATGTGTGCATCGACCATGTGTGGGCGCGCCGCCACCGCGCGCAGAGCGCCGACTCACACATGCTCACTTGCAACCTGTCTGTCCATCATATGATAGGCCTTCGACTCGATGTTGTGCCGGAGAAAAATGAACCGTGTGGAAATGGAGACAAGAGGTATGTGATTAGCAATAAACGAGTTCGAGAGAAGCTTGATTCAATAGACTGGGCTGAAGTGTCATCGTCTGATTGACCATTGTTCATCTATGAAAACCTGTGTGATATTTTTGGCAGAATTTATGAGGAAATTAAGATAGAAATTAAAATAAGCCAGAAAAGAACCTCCCAGCCGTAGGTAAATAAAAAACTATGCTGTATGAGCGAGCGAAGGGATAAACTGTTTACTGGAAAGCTATGCCTTATAGTATGAATAGGCGACTGGATTATACAAAATATAGAAATAAAGTAAATAAAATAACTAACAAGGCTAAAAATAAGTATAGGCAAGATGAGATAACTAAAGTAATGGGTATTTTAGAAAAATTTGGAGGTGCATAAATCAATGGCTTGGGCTTAATAAAAGTAACTTAGATAATATAATAATGAAATACTTGGGAAAAACAGATAATCTTCAAAATATTTGTAGTAACTTTTCAAATACATTTACCCAGGAAATAAAGAACATTAAACATAACTGTAGCACAACATTTTTAGACCGCAAGGCATATGTAAAAACTAACAACTTATCATTTAGATTAAGAAAAGTAAGTAAATGTAAAGTTGAAAAGATAATAGACCAGCTAAGTAGCGAGAAAGCTCCAGGGGTGGATAAAGTCAGGGTTCAGGACATCAAATATGTTAAATCGGACCTAAGTATAATTATTGCCAAATTTATTAATTTATGTGTGGAGAAGAGTGTTATGGATGTTATGGAGAAATTCTTCCCGTCCAGAGTAAAATTAAGTACCTAATTGCGCTAGAAACATACTACAGCCAGAGCTTTAAAGTCCCAATCAGTCACAATCATTTTACAAGATCAGTTAAAAACGAAAAATAACCAAACCAACAGCAAACAATTACTATGGAGGACGAACGAGAGCTATTATGACTCCCGGAATCTGTAACCAATATCCTCTCTTGCTTGCTGAAGAAAAGCTATGTAAAATCAAGCACCTCATGTTACAGTCTGTATCTCTGAGAGGGGGACTGACTGACAGGAGGGGGTGACTGAGTTTATAAATCTAACCTCACATAACATAATTATAAGAAATAAATTGTATATTTTATGTAATTAATATGTTGTTATATGAAGTACCTACATATCTAAATATATAGATTAATAATAATGTAATAAAATCAGAGCGCATCGCCAACAAACTGCTTTGCAGTTTGGCGAGATTGTTGATAAGATTAAGTTAAGAAGAATTTAAATAAATTAAAAATAAGAAAAAAATGAACAGAGAACAGTGGGCAGACCACCAGCCCGATGGTCACATGGCATTACTAAGGTGGCTGGAAAGCAGTGGACGAGACAGGCGGGCCGCAGCGAAAGGCGTGCTTTGGGAGAGGCCTATGCCCAGCAGTGGAATGACAAGGGCTGATGATGATGATGATGAACCCAGTATAGTAACGGCCCAAAGTCACCGAAAGTTCAAGTTCAAAGTTAAAATTTCTTTATTACTGTAGATATTTACATACGAGGGTCATGCCAAAAGAAATCACTCCATGCTCATTTGATTGATACTGGCCAGGTATACTAGTGCCCAGTGGATCGCGGTACTGAATGGTCGGTCGCTCCACTGCGCTGCCGTATTTTTTCGCGACGGAGGTCATTGACTCTCATCAACGATGACTTTACAAATGTTAAAGTCCTCCAGTTGCAACATTGTTATTAATGAAGTGCTGTCTTATATTCAAAATAAGGCGGATATTATGGACGAGGAAAGCTTGGTCAGGATCTGTTCATGTGAATTAACAGATGAGGAAATTGAACAGTCAAAATCATTGCTTTTTGGCTGTGTTGCGAAATCTAAAACGAGGCGTAAAGGTTAAGGAAAGATATCTCGAGACCTGGATGACATCATAAGCCTGATCAAGGCAACGGATCCAGAGGAGTTGCCGATGTTTTTATCTCGTGATCTACATAAGTTACCACCCACTACTGTCGACCATGTAGGATGTGGCGGTGCAAAAGGAGTTGAGAGAAAAACGCAATAGAAGTCCAATATGCCACCTTTAGCGAGCTAACTATTGAAGTCAGAAGCTATTTTCACGATGTCTTCCCAATTGCTGGATCGGCAGAGTCGGGCCTATTCTTTGGCCTGCTCGTTCACCAGACCTGACGCCAATGGACTATTTTGTGTGGGGCAGAGCCAAAGAACTGTGCCTGTAGACAAGTGACATCGCTAAGGATAGCGAGTCGAAGCGATAACTTTTTATGTATGCGATTTGAGATTTGGATTCGCTAGGTGACGTCACCTTAGCGATAGTAAAGTAGTTATTTATTGCAGTACTTATTCATAAGAAGATAAATTTTCAACATTGGTTATTCTGATTAAAGAGCCACAGCCAGCTGCGGGTTTTAAAAATGATGAAGTGTTACTTCGTTGATGGTGTTAATGGTAGAGCGGGACGAAACTTTTATAGAAAAAATGTTGCCAAAACTTACACCTCGAAGAGTTGACAAAAATCTAAATTGTATAGAAATGTCATTGTGGTAGGTGCTAATATTATGCAAGCTTCGATTAGGTTCGTTTCCCCTTTTTTTCATCCAATTGCCACGAAAAAACTCGAAGATAAAGATAAATAAAAAAACCGGTCAAGTGCGAGTCTAAATCGCGCACGAAGGGTTCCGTAACACCGTTCAATGGAAGCGATGGTGTGGAGTGAATAGTTTGGATTTTACACAGCAAAATATTGTTTACAAAGTTATTGGTGCGGTTACTTTCACACTCCATGTACGTAACCAGGTGCATCCATAAGTTTGTATGTGGTATTGAAAGAATTGTTGTATGGGAGCCCCCTTAAATATTTCTTTTATCCTGTTTTTTAGTATTTGTTGTTATAGCGGCAACATAAATACATAATCTGTGAAAATTTCAACTCTCTAGCTAGCTAGGTTCTTGAGATACAGCCTGGTGACAGACGGACGGACGGACGGACGGACGGACAGCGGAGTCTTAGTAATAGGGTCCCGTTTGAAACCCTTCCGGTACGGAACCCTAAAAATCAAACGCACATACTTTGTTTACTTGTTTGGAAGCCCTAAAAGAATAACATGTGTGAATATTTTGTGATTCTGATAGTAGTACATACATACATATAGAACTGAGAACCTCTCCTTTTTTGAAGTCTGTTAAAAACCCTGCTATGTTATGAAAATAGGACTGAAAATCCAACACTTAAGTTTATTCTTTCTTTTCATTTATTTATCAAATTACAGAGTTTTAAATACTTATCTAACTTAATGCACTACTAAAGCCACTAAGGTTTGTATGTAGCACAAAATTAGAAAGATGATTGAAAAGATGGATTTAAAAGCGCGGGCCATGTTTATTTATTTAAGTTTTTGTATGTATCATATATAACAGCCCTATCTATATTTACCATTATTGTTATCTTTTTTTATATATTCTTTATATTTACGTATTTATGGATTGTACCACGCCGCGGTCTGGGACGCTCGCGAGGTAACACTTGGCGCTGACTGAAAATCAGCGTTGAAGGCCTGGCCTTCAACATAATGCTGAGTCAGACGCCATTTATAATGACAGTGACACACCACGACTGTCAGTTCATTTTATATCATGTGTCGTTGCTATTTTTCATCTCTGTGTTTTGTTTCTTTGTTGTAATTGTAGTGTGTTCACCGTCCTTATAATAAATGTTGCTTTCTTTCTTCTTCTTTCTTTCTTTCTAAATAAAAAATATGATTATTTATGATGTAAATAAAAGAACTGATTAATAAATGAACTGGGTTTTCTTTTGTTCCTTGGAATATTTTTGGTAGGTCACAAAATGTTGTAGCTGGGTAGTGTGACTACGTATACGCCCCGCTCACACGCCTTGGCGTTACGCTCATTACCATTCTGCGGGGCTTATATTTAAATATATATTTGTTTATTCCAAACATGTTCTATAAATAAAAAAGAAAGGAATAAGAAAAATATAGTCATTCATAAATAGTTACCAAAACAAAAAAAAAACATAAAACATGCCAGGACTCGAACGAAAGATTTTCAAATTTTGCACTAATGTATGTCTAAGCGCTCCGTCCATAGAACCAATCTGTACTTTGCATTTCAAAGCGAAATTTGTAATCACTTCCGTCCGTATTCAAAAAGTTTGAATGTGTGCGTGACTAATTCTGCTACCACTGCTACGTTTTTATTTATGGAAATAAACATATATTTTTAAATAAAATTCATCTGAATTTTGGATGTTGGATACATTACATATATTGTGATATTGTCGTTAAACATATAAGTTTTAAAGAATATGCACAAAATCATACAAAAACGTAAAAAATCGTCAAATTATCAACGCCATCTATGGGCGCTTAAGTGCCTAGCTGACCATGACGAACCACCTTAATGTATTTCGTGCAATAAAGTATATTGGTATTATGATGGGTATTATTTAAGTGGTGCCACTATCCTTTGTATCTTGATTAGGCATGTCAAAGTCAATATTATTATTACTACTAAATCCTAAACAAGGGACCTCTGTCATACTAGTTATGACAGTGTCATATAATAAATTAAATGCTAAATAATAATTCAATACTGCAAGTTGTCTTTTACAATAGTTAGCACGAAAAAGAAAGACAATCTTTTGTCTGCCTAAAGTCAGAAATAAATATATTTATGTCAAGATAAATATTATTGTCATATTGACCTGATATACTAAACATAAATTGATTCAGTCTATGTTTGAAGATGTTACGCCCTTTTGAAGATGGAACTATATAAGGAAATGCACAAGTTACAACTTTTTTACACCAAGTTTGTTCAATGAATCTAAACAGTTAATTAGGTCTACTTGTTTAACCCTTTTGCTATTTCTATTTACCACCAACAAAATAATTGTACAGCATTTGCTAAAACTACCATTGATAATGTGTTGTACCAGTTGTTTGTACGAAGCACCGGGCATACAGATGTTAACCACCCCTTGATTCAAACACTCATCCAGCATTATCGCACCTAAGCCTAGCATTCTCTTATCAGAGAAAATATGTTATGTGGTTTTCAGCTTCCAGTTTTAGTGCAGGAGATATGGGTTCGCTACAGTCCACGGCAGATCTGGTTGATGAAGCAGGCCTACTCAAGTAGGTTTTTGGAATAGATGACGCTGGAGAGAGCTGCTGTTCACTTGATGACTCCTTAGGCAGTTGTGAATGGGCCATACGCTCCAAGGATATATACTTGGAGTGTATGGCCATGTTTATTTCAGTCTCATTAATATAATGTTGACCCAAGCCAAGAAATAAGCACAGACTATTCACACCCAGTTTATACTCGAGTAAGATAACAATTCTTTCAGGGGTCAAAGCATTATCTATTTTATACAACAATTCTGGAGAATTTGAATTTGCCATTTGAGCAATTTAACAACCATGTAAAAATATACAAAAAGGGACAGGTACTACAATATCCAAGATTAGATGGATGACAAGAGTGCTTGGTGATAATGTAAGTAAATGTTGAGAAAGTATGATTGTCAGATATCTTCCCAGCTCATGTCACCAATCTGTTTTCTTTTTGTTATTTTCTCGTTTCTGTTTTTTTCTACCAAAATTAAATTCAAGTGAATCTTATATACTATTGTATTTCTTTGATCTAAACCCTTCAGTAAGTGTGTCATAGGAACTTAAAAAACAACAACAACCTCATCAATAACGCACCTCTTTATCACATGTGGGTAGCATAGGCTGCAGCAGTCGGTACGAGTCCAGCACTTGCTCTCTGAAGCGCACCGATCGCTTCAAGTATATAACACACTCCCAGCAGAGTCTTGGAAGCATTAATATTTTTGCATCTTCCTCCAACTGCAACAGAGTACATTATTATGGCTAGTATTTTATCGCACATCAAAAATACTGATTTTCACAGCAAAAAAGGACCAGCAAAAACACTTTTTATGGGCCTCTCCACTGACACAACAGTGCAGGCCTGCTTTCGGTCAGAGTGTCGATAAGGGGGCGGATCCAACCCTGCTTTCCAATTTGGTGTGACATGTTTCATTGAGTTTCTTGTACTTGACACCCGCCCCGCTCCTGTCCCACCCGTGGTTTGCTTAGACTTTAAAGCAATTAGACTTTTAAAGTAGACAGAAACATTTCAGGTTAATTATAGGTTGCAGAATATTATAATTAATTATTATAACCACCTGTGTCTCAGTGAGGATGTTCATGTAGTACTGCTTCATTGTGTCGTCATCGAGCATGTGTGTAGCGCGTGTCGCACTCAGACAAGCCGTGCACAGTTGATGCACATCGAGAGAATCCACTTCCACAAACTCATAATCAATCATCTCCTCTTTGACTTCGGCAGCAAGAAGTTCGGCTGTTTGATGATCATCCATTTTCGAAGATGCCTGGTGATTTAAGTACCCCAGAGTAGCGGTTTACTCCAAATAAGCGCTTACAACGCACAACACGACACAGACGGTACACTGTGACACAGACTGAGCGTTATTTTACAAAATAGTTCAAGTACAAGAGAATAACATCACCATTATTCATTCAATAGGTAACGTTTTTTTTTTACCCTATCTAAACCCATAGATAAAAAAGTATTGTCTAAACCTACCACCACAGAACAATTTTTACTCTAGGGAGCCTACCACCTTTCTGTTGGCTGCTAAATCCCGAGCACAGTGCATAGAGTATGTACATTATTAGTCTTATGCCGAGGCTGCCCTATGAAAACAGCCGGATTGCCAGATTTTTACCCAAAATTGACGACCTTCAAGCTGTAATCCTCACCATTGAAACCTTCATTGAAATGAAATTTGACAATGCTAAAAAATAGTCCAGAAATAGTCCTAAATAGTCCACCAAGCAAGAAAATTAGTCCACTTACAGTTCCGAAGTTATAGCTATAGGTTGGTGAGGATTACAGCTTGACGTCAAGCTGTAATCCTCATCTCTCGTGCAAGCAAACGGAAGGGCCTATCGACTTGGCTTAGGTTTAAAAAATACTCCAGAAATAGTACACACGACATGCCTAATTTCAGAAATAGTCCTTCAACGATTCCAGAGTTATTAAGACATCTTGGTGAGGATTACAGCTTGAACATTTGATAACATCAAATATCTCCGGACCACCTACGACTTTCAGTTTGATATTTGTGCCAAAAAACAGTCCAGAAATAGTCCACCAAAACAATAATAATTTCCACCTGGTTTACTTTGAAGAACTGCATTAAAAATGCAATGTTTAATTTACCATACATTTAATAAATCTACCGTCGTGTACAAAATAATAATGGGGTAAACCCTAATAAACCGGTTTATACCAATTGCGCTCCATGGTCTAGACTAGAGGTTTCATACTCGGTTCTCACGCAGGAGATGCGTGTTCGAATCCGGTGCTGACCATATACTATTGAGACAAGTAATTTAACCAATGTACTTTATGCAGACGTTCTTACGGTGATGGAAAACATCGTTATGCAACCTTTTATCTCCATAGCTGCGGCGATGGGCTAGCCCCCTGATCTAGGTATATAACTGCCTACCTTGCTACAGAGGTACAACAATATGAGGTTACAATTTTATCACCCCACTGCGCCAGACCGTCTGCGCTATACGACAACCAGTGTTGGATTTAGGTGCGATGAAAAGGATAGCACAAAAATACAAAAGGACAGCATTTTGTAAAAAAGTATAGTACGCTCTAATACTAATTTAAAAATGATGAAAATATTTAAAATCAACATCAGTTATTCGGAATTTTCATGACTTTACTGCCACTTTCCATAATAATTGAACTATACTGACTACTCATTGGGTTAGAGATCTAGCAATTAAACTTACTTTATTTTGACTGTTTTTTTTTAAATATGATAAGAAATCATAATTAATAAGTCCATTACATGGGATTTATATATAGGCTGTAAAATAAAAGTGTTGTCAAATTAGGGTTTGTTAGAAACCTCATTCTGAACAATTTTCACTAAAAAACCGTTTTTATCAGAGTCAGACTCAAACTCAATTTTTTTAATGAATATATATAAAAAAAAATCTTATTCAACGTCAAAATTATACTTACTTATAACTACAAGTCATTTTTTTATATATAAAAAAGACTACACCGTTTCGGAAGGTGGGCCTCGGGGTTAAGAAGAAACGGCAAGAAACTACCCCATACCTTCTTTTTTTTTAAAGTGACTTTACAAAAGGTACTGATTTCGGTCTAACGAAATTCGCCGGCGAGTGATAGACTTGATCCATCGCCCCTCGTCGAATTTCTGTGCGTTGAGATGGTATGAACCATGCAATTTTGTCATTAATACTATAATAGGACTTTCTTATGAGCTCATTTTTAACATAGTTTTTGAACCTCTTTTCAGGAAGGATCAATGATTCTTGTGGTATTATATTGTAGAAGCGAATACAGTGCCCCCTGAATGATGTGCCTACTTTACTTAGTCTAAATAATGGTAGTGCTAACCTATTTCTATTTATAGTGTTAATTGTATGGCTATCACCTACAATTTTAAATAAAGCTATATTTTTTCTTACATGCATGATATTCTCGTATTTAAATTGACAAGTAAGCGTAAGTATATTAATTTCTTTGAATTTTTTCTCTTAACCGCGTCGAATCCGGGCCGCCCCGGCGTGAAACAGCTAGGATCCGCGGCATATTTTATCAAGTGATTCTGTTGGAATGGTAACTCTTAGAACTATACGAATTGTAGATCTGAGTAGCTAATGAAACCCTCTTTTAGTTTATGCGAAAAAAATGACACTGTGACCTTAGTTTATTTTTGTACCGACATGAGAATCCCGACTTCTATGAAAATGTTCCCTCTCGACAAAAATCTAGCCGACATGAGAAAAACATCAACAAATATACATGTTGTTTGATAACTACGTAATCTACACAAGATAACCTTTTCAAAACAATAAAAACATTAGTGTGTTCTTATAGAAATACATAATTCAATATTTCAATATTCAATAATTCAACAATTCAATTCATTCGCGCGCGAGAAAAAGTGATTTTGTTTTTTCCAATCAGAATATTTTTTTCAACGAAAGACCGCAGACAAATATCTTCATGGTAGAGTTTGACTAATGCTGCATTTATACTTGCCAAGCATGCCAACATTATGCACTAAAATTGTACCAAAATACCGGTTTGTAAACACAGCGTCACCCGCGCATCAATAGCTGCGCGTGGTAACCAACGGTATTTTGACTTTGCAGCTATTGATGCGTTCGGATACTGAGAGGTTAATGATTCTCTAGCATCTAATTGATATATCGCCCTGATCGCTCTTTTTGTGACACAAATATCGTATTTATGTCTGCTGCTCTCCCCCAGAGCAGTATTCCATAAGACATAATAGTGTGAAAATAACTAAAGTAAACCAATCTGGCAGTTTCAACATCTGTAAGATATCTGATTTGTCTGACCGCAAAAGCGGCTGAGCTAAGTCTTCGCGCGGGATTAGTTATGTGAGGACCCCATTGAAGTTTCGAATCTATAGTGATTCCAAGAAAGATTGTGTCCTCAACGAGGTCCAATCTTTCAGATCCTAGTCTTACACCGCTTTCAACCTGTCATACATTAGGAAAACAAAATTTGATACATTTAGTCTTCTTTGAGTTTAATAACAGGTTGTTTACATTGAACCAACTCATCACATGAGAGAGTGTACTATTTGCGTCGTCTAGAATTTCTTCTTCAGAGCAATTTGACTTTGACTTTGACAAGAAATAGGTATATGGTCGCAAAAGAAAAAACATCTTGGGTCTCCCATAGTAACATATAATCAGCTGATCGGTAAATGTAATGAGGGATGATTTTTTTCATTTGCGACCTTATGTTTCTGGGTAAAAATGTTCATAATGATGGGTACCGTAGTTCCTGAGCCGGGCGTAACTTTACAAAACAACAGCCTGTATATTCATTTTTGGAAGAGGTTAAAAATAAAGTTGGTCTGAAGATGTTTCATGGCGAAACTATGATGTCCCTAGATATATATTGAAATTTGACTAGACCTTTATGTATACTTTCATATTCATATTCATATTCTTTATTGCACAGAAAACATAGATAAACAGACAGTTACAATAAATTTTATAGGCAAAGGCGAGCTTGTCTCTAAAAAGAGATTTTTTTCATGATTTCATAATTCTTTATTGCACAAAGATAAATAAAAAGTTACATTGGTTGAAAACATATGTACAAAGGCGAGCTTATCTCTAAAAAGAGATTTATTCCAGCAAACCAAGGCATGATAGGAAACATTACCAAGAAAGGCTAGGCAGTGCACAATATCAAATAACTTATCTATAATAAATAATAAATAAATAAATTGAATATCTATAAAATATGTAAAATAAAATATCTATATACCAAACTACTAAATAAGTACCAATAGATACATAAACCTGTACATATAGTAATAATATACATACTATAACTACTATCATGAAAGAGAGAGGAAGTGCTCTTTTACCCGGTTTTTGAAAGAGAAAAGAGTGGGACTGTCTCTTATCTTGCAAGGAAGTGCGTTCCACAGTCGGACCACCTGTGGAACGCACTTCCGCCAGATTTCGTTCAGCAAACCTAGGCAAGACAGGAGTGTTTATGAAAAAGGACAGTCCTAGTGCGCAATAAAACTGTATACATACGTACGAAAATTACTTTTAAAATATAAATAAAACATACCTAATAAAAACATATATATATCTCAACTATATAAAATACACTAGATAGCATGCAATTATATAAACTACAAAATATCATACATATACTTACATAAATATGATACCGATTACGGAAGAGAAAAGAAATACGCTTTCAATATTTTCTTAAAAGTGAAAATTGAGGGACTATCCCTAATAGTGCAGGGAAGTGCGTTCCACAGTCGGATTACCCTTAACCTAAAAGAGTGTTTGTAGGCGGCAGTGTTATACCGAGGAGTTGACAGGAGAGACACCGTGTGGGATCTCCGATTACTATCCCTGGGGAAAAGAAACTCAAAACGTTCTCGAAGATATGTGGGTAGCGGGGATTTCGCAAAATATTGAATAGATAAGAGAGAATGTGCATATCACGGCGAAGACGGGTCGGAAGCCATCCCAGCTCCTTGCGATACTGGGAGACATGGTCGTACATGCGCAGCCCGTAGACAAACCGAATCCCAAGGTTTTGAAGTCGCTCGAGTTTATTCAGTTGTTCTTCGTTCGCACTGACCCAACAAGCATCCGCGTAGTCTATTAAAGGTAGTAGAAGGGACTGAACAAGGGTGATTTTAGTCTGCCACGGCAGGAAGTACTGCAATCTCCGTAGGGAGTAAAATGACGCAAAGACTCGTCTGCTGACCTCACAAACATGGGGCGACCAGGACAGCAAGTTATCAAATATAACCCCAAGATTCTTAGCTTTCTCGCTCTAAGTGATTGTCGTACCATCATACATCACAGGATCGACGGGGATATTTTGTATTGTGTTAATTGAGTGCCGTGTACCCATAATCATGGCTTGAGATTTTGCCGGGTTGACAAGCAGCTCATATGAAATTGCCCATTTACTGATGTTATCGAGGTCAGCATTTAACGCCTCTACGGTCAGATTTACATCACTAAGAGAGAAGTCAAAGTCAAAGTCAAAGTCAAAGTCAAAGTACTTTATTACTGTAGATATTTACATATACTTAGCAAACGTCATTTTTTGCCTCTTCTCTACATTGGACCACTGTGGAAGAAGAAGGGCGTAGAAACTCCCACAGATTGATTTTTAGATCTCTTTTAAAAATAGGTTGTGCTTAACTAATACAAATATGAAAAATTTAATTGTTATGATTAATAAGCAGGAATAAATAATTACAAAACTATTAACAGCAAGGTATGTGTTGAGCCAGATTAACCCCATACAGACCTGTCATTTAAGTAATCTTGAACATTCTAATATCCCTTTTTCGACAAAGTCGCTTAAACATGCTTTTTAGGGTTCCGTACCCAACGGGTAAGAACGGAACCCTATTACTAAGACTTCGCTGTCCGTCCGTCTGTCACCAGGCTGTATCTCAAGAACCTAGCTAGCTAGAGAGTTGACATTTTCACAGATTATGTATTTCTGTTGCCGCTATAACAACAAATACTAAAAAAACAGGATAAAAGAAATATTGAAGGGGGCTCCCATACAACAATTCTTTCAATACCACATACAAACATATGGATGTACCTGGTTACGTACATGGAGTGTGAAAGTAACCGCACCAATAACTTTGTAAACAATATTTTGCTGTGTAAAATCCAAATTATTCACTCCACACCATTGCTTCCATTGAACGGTGGTACGGAACCCTTCGTGCGCGATTTAGACTCGCACTTGACCGGTTTTTAAATTGTTCAAATGGCAATTTCAAAATCTCCAGAGGTATCCTATAGTAGTAGAGAATGCACTGACCCTTGAAAGAATTGCCAACCTTCGCGAGTCTAAAACGGGGCGCACATAGTCTGTGATTATTTATTAAGTTAACATTACAGCTATCGCTAAGTTTGGAAAATGTTGTAAGGTTCTTGCGTACATACATTATATTTTCGAAAATAAATTGACTAGCTACTGTTAGTATGTCAATTTCTTTAAAAAGCTCTCTTAAGGAGTCTGTTCGTTTTAAATTATAAATTGCTCGAATAGCTCTTTTCTGTAAAATAAAAATAGTTTGAATACCCGCTGCTTTCCCCCACAACAAGATACCATAGGACATCACACTATGAAAGTAACTAAAATATACTAGCCTAGATGTAGCCACATCCGTGCTTTGTCTGATGTTCCTAACAGCGTAAGCCGCAGAACTTAATTTACCAGCCAATTTATCTATGTGGGGTCCCCACTGCAATTTGCTATCAATGGTTATTCCAAGAAACTTCGTATCATTTACTAATTCTAACGTGCTGTTGTCTAACACTAAACTGGTCTCAATTTGCCTGACATTTGGAAGTGAGAATTTGATACACTTGGTTTTACCAGCGTTTAACAATAAATTATTAACTGTGAACCAATTCAAGGTTAAAGACAACACACCTTTAACATCATCAAAATCTCCTTTTTGCCTTTCAATTTTGAAGACCATTGAAGTATCATCAGCAAACAACACTATGTCAGTTAATTTCTCCACCATGAAAGGCAGATCATTAATATATACCAGCAATAAGAAATGGCCTAATATGGAACCTTGTGGAACGCCAATTTTAACACCCGATCCATCTAATTTTACGCCGTTAACTTCTGCCTTTTGAATTCTATTGCATAGGTATGATCTTAGTAGATCCAAGGCTTTATTTCTAACTCCGTGATGATTTAATTTAATTAATAGCGTATTATGATCAATACAATCAAACGCCTTCGACAGGTCGCTAAAAATTCCGATAGCATCCTGTGCGGCCTCCCATGCAGAATAAATATGAGATATAAGGGTAATTCCTGCATCCGTAGTCGATTTACCCCTAGTGAAACCATATAAGTGTGATATATTAGAAGTGCCGATATATTTGGAGGTCATCTGCGTAGAGATGATAAGAAGAAGTAAGAACGTCAGAGATGGAGTTAATGAATACTGAGAAGAGGAGAGGAGAAAGGATACCACCCTGCGGAACACCCGCGGAGAGATTACACCAGTTCGTTGAGATCTCCTCAGACTTAATGCGCTGCTGGCGGTCTCTCAGGTAGGAGTCAAACCAGAGAGCTGAGTGCGAGGAGACTCTGAGCGATTTTAGAATTTCAACCAGGATATCGAAATCGACGCAGTTGAACGCGCTACTGAAATCAAGCAGTGTGAGAACCGTAAGCTGCTTCTGATCCATGGCTAATTGAATGTCATCGGTGACTTTAAGCAATGCCCTGGTAGTACTGTGACCCGGCCTGAAACCTGATTGATATGGATTTAATATGTTTCTAGAGGAAAGGTATGAGGAGAGCTGACAGTGAACAATTGATTCTAGGACTTTGGAAAGGATAGGCAGAATAGATATGGGACGAAAATCATTAAAGGAGACGGGATTGGACGATTTAGGTAGGGGAATCACAAGTGCCTTTCTCCACTGAGAGGGGAAGCAACATTGTTCAAGCGATACATTAAATATGTGGGTAATGATCGGTAACAGCTCCTCAATGATACAGGTTATCATCTGAGAACAGATCTTGTCCTCACCAATGGCTTTCGACGAGATCGCTAAGATTTCCCTCCTTACTGCGCCGATTCCGACACGGTTGAAGTTGAAGGGTGAGTTGTGGGCTGCGGTCTTGGACTGTAGGTTACGAAGGGTAGCTTCCTTGACGAGGGGGTCCATCACGACTGGGGGATTAGCAAAATAATTGTTGAGACCGTTGAGGTTGACATTTCCAGCAGCCAAGTCCTGGGACTTACCTACACCAAGAGTCTTCAAGAATTTCCAAACCTGTGCTGGAGTATAGCTCTCGATACACTCGTAGATATGACGACGTTTGGCATCACGACACAGACGAGTGCAACGATTGCGGAGGCGTTTGAAAAATAAAAGATTCTCGTCGGTCGGATCCACCTTATATCTACTCTTGGCACGGTTTCTCTTGGCCATCAGGCTCTTGATGGTGTCAGTAAGCCACGGTGCAGGCTTAAGCTTAACCCTCTTGACCGGAGCGTGCTTATCAAACAAGCTCAGGACAACAGAGTTAAAGGTTTGGACTTTGTCTTTAACGGTCTCGCTACCAACAACAGAGGACCAGTCGACAGAGGCGGCATCTGATTTAAAGGAGTTAAGATCCATGCCCTTGAAGCTACGTATGTCAAGGAATTTAGCTGCACGCTTGGGAGGCCTTAACTTGAATGAGAGGTAAATCAAATCGTGATAGGAGAAGGAGGCGTTAAGTTGGCCATGCACAGCAACCTTGGATAAGTTAGAAGTAATCATCAGATCTAGAAGAGAGGCGGTGAAGTGTGGTTGAAAGTGGGTGGCACCCAGGGAAAGGATGTGTAAGTTTAATGAACTAACAAGAGATTTGAGCTTTGCTGAGCGAACGTTATTTTTGAGAAGGCAAGTTTTAAAGTCGCCGAGAATCAGGGTGTCGCTATAAAGAGGAGACAGATCATTGAGAAGGGTTTCAAATGAGTTAAAATAGTCAATGCGAAGAGAGGGGCTATAATAGACACCCAGGAGGACTTTATTGTGACGCAAGCACTTCTCCAAAAACAAGTGTTCAGCGGTACCAGAGTACAGGCTTGGCGACTGGCTGATGACTTTGCATGGAATATCGGCACGTAGGTATATAGCTACACCGCCATCAGCCTTGCCCGTCCTATCATTCCGGTAGAGACTAAACCCTGGCAAAGCATACATGGCAGAAGGAAGTGATGATTTGAGAAAAGATTCCGAAACAAGAATACCATGTATGTTCTGATCGCTAAAAGTAACAAGGAGGTCAGCATAGCTGGTGTGAATGCTTTGTGCATTAATATGCACAACGTTAAAGTTTGTACCCAGGTTTGAAAACACCCTCTTCAAGTTGTAGGGCAGCGAGTCATCCGCTGATGACGACCCATCACTTACCGCACTAACGGAAACATCACTATCAGAGCAAGAGAAGTAGCTATCATCAAAGTTGTAGGTATCCATAAACTAGATAATATAATAAATATAAATACAGAAATAAATACGTAAATGAAATTAACCTAAAAGTTGATACCAAAAAAATCAGATAATTTAGCCTGAACCCAATACACTGGGTTTGCTGGGAAAGAAATTGGACAAAATAACTAAAACAAACTTACAAACATTGAAGTGAAAAACACAAGCTGGTCATACAATAAGAAGGATCGGGAAAATAAACGGAACACAAAACTTAATTTACATTTATAGACAAAACGAACACGCCCAGCATTCCAACAATACACCATCGCTACTACAACCATTAGGCCGTGGCAGCACAACGTTGGATAAACGTTGGAATGTCGGGAACTTGCTTGACACATCGAAAGAATATATTTGTTTGTTCGAAAAACTTGACTTGACGAGAAACTAATTGCAAAACAAAACAAAAGGTACCTACACAGAGAAAACTGGAAAGGAATATTAAATCTACCTTGTAAAAGTAATAATGAGAATAAAAATATTACCCGTCCAACTTGCGACAACACGATGAAATAAAACAATATGGTTGAGTACGAGATGTTACTTCTTGGTTCCCGCTGGACCAGCGCGCCTGGTGCTGGGTTGACGCTTGCCATGGGCAGGCCCCGAAGAAGCCGTAACAGCACCTGTAGCAACCGCAGCCGGTTTCCGTGCAGGGATGTTAGCCGGTCCGGCCCTAGGCAGAGCAGAAGGGGGGAACTTGGCGGTGTGAACCAGGAGCTCCGACATACGCTCCAACTTCTGTCTGGATTTGTCAGGAAGCAGCAAAACGATTCTGCCCTCATTTGTCCAGCAATTTGGCATACCAAAGTGTTTTCTCGCAGCCACAAACACCTCGTACCTGGATTTAGTGAGAAACTCGGATATAGTTATTCCAGTTCCCTTCAATGCTGTCTTGCCTTTCCAGGCCTCTGATCGTGCACTGATGTTTGATAACCTCACCAGCAAAGGACGGGGATTAGAAGGCTTTGTAGTAGATCCCAGTCTATGCACTACACTGATGTTGGACACACACCCAGGGGACAACTTCATTTTGTTGGATAATACTACCCTCACTAAGTCATCGGCCTGTTCCTTCTCTTCTTCGGGGACTCCATGAAGAAGGAGCTCCTTACGTCTGGACGCCATCTCAAGTCGGTCCTGGCCAGCAAGCAGCAACTCCATCTGAGAGCGCAGCAAGTCAAGGCAATTCCAAGTAAATGCCTTGAACTCAACAAACTCACATGCGATGGTGTTGAAATCGAGTTGGCTGCTGGACGAGGACATGGTGGCAGCTTCCCGAAGCTCCTTCTCATATTGAGACATCCTTGAGTTAAAAGTGATGGCAATCTTCTCCATGTTATTGTTTAACTTTGTGTAGAGGTCCATAGTTAAGTGAAGTTTGATTTCCAGGTATGTTTGCAAGATTATGTATGATTACCCAGTGTTGTTGGGGGTCCAGGCCTAGTTTTATAATATAATTATTGACATTAATGTATTAAAAATTATTAAAATGAATTTAAAATTGGGAGTTAATTTTTATAATGTTCCTTGCTAGGAAAACGCCTCCCTCTTCCCTCCAAAAAAAAAAAACAAAAAAAAAAGTATACTTATACTTGGGAGGTGCCAATCATTTAGAGATTAACACTTAATTAAATACCTGAAATTGATATGATTAAGGCTTTAATTAATCGAACAATGTTTGATGTTATGTGATGATTATACCAATGAACTGTGATTATTGTGATTAAAACTAAGTTATATATATAAATGTGATATAAGTCTTTACAGCTGTTTTTTTTTGAGTACAGAAGCTAGCATGTTATCCTTTACTCATTGATTGTCAGTTCTTAACACTTTCCTCCATTGCAATGATGTCGTTATTGCAATTGTCATGTACTGATTGACATGATTTTTAAACACTCATGCCTTAATTTCCACCGAAAAATGCTTCAAGAAGTCTTTAAAATTTCGGCAAAATTGTATTTTGACGAAATTTTCCAGCGCGTTCTTGATATTAATTCCGCCATTATTGTTTACATCTTAGCTCAACTATATAAACATATAATATATATATATCATAGCTACAACCGGGGCTCGAAGACCCGTTCAAAATCCAAATCGCTGTCACGCACTTATGTACAACAAAAACTCATTTAAGTTTCAGTCTTCTAAGGGCTTTCGACAGATTAATTAATTTAACTCTATTTAGAATAGAGTTAAATTAATTAATTAAATCAGAATAAAATAATTAAATCAAACACAACTTAAGCATAACAAGCAAAAGGCAAGTGACGTAGTCAAGCAGGCTAAGCTTAATGCCTGTCAGCCAGGTTCCCCCTAACCTAGCCGTGTTTTATTAAGGTTGAATTCAAACTGTATTTAGCGGTTATCAAAAGACTGGTGTAAGTCCGGCTAAATGGAAGAACATAAAATTTAAGCGTCGTGAATGTGAGGGACGGAGCTATGCGCTATATATAGCTCTGTAACTCACTTTCCTACAATATTACACTACCGTTAGTTTTCAGAGATTAAAAACAGGCCCTTCGATTGAATTAACCGGTATAAACCGGTTTATTAGGGTTTACCCCATTTTTATTTTGTACACGACTGTACATGTATTGAAATATATGGGAAATTAAACAAAGTATTTTAATGCACTTCTTCAAAGTGAACCAGGTGGAAATCATTATTGTTTCGGTGGACTATTTCTGGACTATTTTTTGGCTCAAATTTCAAACTAAAAGTCGTAGGCGTTCCGATGATATTTGATGATATCAAATGTTCAAGCCGTAATCCTCACCAAGATGTCTGAATAACTCTGGAATCGTTGAAGTACAATTTTGAAATTAGGCATGTCGTGTGGACTATTTCTGGACAAATTTTTGAAACCTAAACCAAGTCGATAGGCCCTTCTGTTTGCTTGCACGAGAGATGAGGTCACCAACCTATAGCAATAACTTCGGAACTATAAGAGGACTATATAGGCCTTATATAGAGGGCGCTGCTAAGTAAACTTGTCTTAAAACGTATCTCCGTGTTACAAATTAAATAAAAATACAATTAAGCCTAATTAACTAGATTTTTTAAAGTAATAATATTAATTAAGTATAACGACTATATAATTAACTATTATAAATAAGCTAAACCAGTGATTACGATAAAAAAGACACTATAAACCTTAACTATAAACCATAACAATGAAAAGTGATACAGTGATTAACAAACAGTGATAAACAACGTTACATGAATATAATAACAAAAAACTACATAATACGCAATGAATAATAGCATAAGCTCATATAATTATTTGTGCAGATCCAGTGACAATATCGTGCAAGTTCAAAGTTCACCAACGGCTCAACTCACAAAAGCCACATAAACACTTTCATCACCGGCCTTCAACTACATTCAATGAGTAACATACATAATATTCAACAACATTCTCCAATCGCTCAATAGCCGAAACGGTTAAGGACTCATCGCCGCCGCATCAGCGCACATGGTTCGATCCCCAGCTAGGATCGGACACTTTTTACTTTTACTTTTCATTTTCATAAAGGACCGCATTAGTGACGACATCTATGCGAGTAAATAAGCAATTGCTGACACACGCCCTGTGATCTACCGAACAAACCACACTACAAATACTAGAAGACGAATTAGTTCCAAGATCATCCCACAAGAGGTCACTGTTGTACATCCACAAGCTATAAATTGTCCGCAAGATAACGCAAGGTAACATATATAATATTCAACAACTTCGTTCAATCGCTCAGTAGCCGAAACGGTTAAGGACTCAACGCCGCCGCATCAGTGCACATGGTTCGATCCCCAGCTAGGATCGGACACTTTTTACTTTTTTACTTTTCATTATCATAAAGGACTACATCAGTGACGACATCTATGCGAGTAAATAAGCAATTGTTGACACACGCCCTGTGATCTACCGAACAAACCACACTACAAATATTAGAAGACGACTTAGTTCTAAGATCATACCACAAGAGGTCACTGTGGTACATCCACAAGCTACAAATTGTCCGCAAGATGAAGTGCAAAATATGTAGCGGTACTATTCCTGGCCCAGAGCTGCTAACGTGCTCCACTTGTCTCCATCAGTTTCACCATAATTGTCTGAATATGACAACGGCATACTACATGGGAAACTTATCAAAGCTAGCACTAGATTATAAATGCCCTATGTGCCAGGATGCTGCGGAAAAAACACTGCTTCTGCGAGACCGGTTGCCGAAATCTCCCGCCAATAAATGCAGTTCTGCCCTCACTCCACGGACAGGGGAGGATAATGTAACATTGAGACCGTGACGGATAATTATCAGCAGCAACCAGGACGAGTCAATCTTAGACGTGACTTCACAAAGCCTACCGAATACTGCGGAGAATGGCGAGGAAGTTAGGGAATTGCGAGAAAATAACGACAGATTGCACTTAGAGCTCGACATGGCAAACAGCGAGATAGACAATCTCAGTATGGAAATATCAAATCTGAACGAAACCTTAATAAAAACTAATAAAAAACTAGAACTCTGTAAAGCAGTAGGCCTTTGTGTACCATCTAAGAGCACATCAGGACCAACGTTCTTCTCACCCCAGTGCCGCAGAATCACTCCGAACATGGTACAGGTCGGGTTTCCACGTAAGACAAAAACGGAGTTTACGAGTGGAGTGGTAAAGCAAATGGACACAAATAATGCGAAACAGAGAAAATATACGCAGCAAGAGATTTCAGTGCCCAAAAGAATACAATCAGCGTTTAAAGCCAATGACATACTTGCATCAATACTAATTGACAGCAACGCAAATACGAACAGCCCCAATCACAGAAAAAAATGTCAACGAGAAACGCAAAAGAAGCGACGTGTAATGATTCTAGCAGACGAACAAGGTAGAGGAATGTGCAGAATTCTACAGGAACTTTTGGGTAGAGAATTTATCGTAGAGTCGATAATAAAGTCCAACGCTACTCTGGATCAAGTTCTAGGCTCATGTCATTCGCTTTGCAAGGATTATGGCAGCAATGATGTCATTGTCGTAATAAGAGGCTCAAATGACAAGGATCCGCTCAGAATGAAGTCTCTTTTATACTATAATCTTAGCCTCCTCTTACAATGTAAGGTAATTCTATGTAAATCCACTAAATGTAAGCATCTAAATGAAAAAATGGTCAACTCTAGTTTCAGGCATTTATGCTCTCGATTTTCTCAAACCACTTTCTTGGACATAAGCTATAATGATGAAACATATTATTTTGGGAAAGGTACACTTAACAAACAATACGCATGTAGACAGGTATTAGGAGAAATTCTCAGAATTTTTAGAATTGATCACTGGCAGAACAATTTTTGTCTGACTCATACAGGATCGCAAATGGAGCGTCTTTGCTCGAGTACGACTCAGACTAGTTTCCCTACCGAATTGCCTGCTTTGGTTAATGTAGAGACCCAGACAAATTGATTATAATTGTACTACAGCAAATAAGATCAAATATATAAATAGCAATAATGTGACTGACAATGATAGCAATTTAAAAAATATTGATAATAATGCGAAACACTGTGATATTAATGATAAAAATTTAAATAATAATGTAAATGAAAATGATGATAATGAGAGAAACAAAAACAACATTTTTTTTCGTAAATAACTGTATAAATGTATTACACCAAAATATTGACGGCCTCATAAATAAATCGGACCTATTAACTGTACACTTAGAGGAGCAAATAACAAATGGAGTATCAGTTGATATTATAGGAATTACAGAACACAATATGATTGACACCGATATCTACTCTTTGAATGTTGCAAATTACACACTGGCCACATATTCTGCCAGGAGCACACGAAGTGGCGATGCTGCTATACTAGTAAAACAGGAACTTAAATATAATGCAATAGATTTAGTGGACTGTAATATTCCTAATATAATAGAATGCTGTGGTATCACACTAACTGAGCACAATATAAATTTAATATGCGTATATAGAAAAGCGAAGTATGATACAAAGACTTATAACATCTTCTTTAACAACATAGATAAACTATTATCTAGACTTTGCCAAGGTAAGAGAAAAACTATTGTGTGTGGAGACTTTAATATAGATCGACTTAAACGTAATAGAGTCTCGATTTATTTCGAAGATATGTTACAGAACTACAATCTAAAGCTCACATTCAATAAGCCAACACGTGTAAGCAGTGGCACATGTTTGGACAACTTCATCCATAATATCAAAGGCTGTAAGGGCGAGATAGTAGAGTTTGCGCTTTCAGACCATACAGGACAGTTACTAAAATGTCCAGTAAAACATTTCAACGTCCTCCAGAGTTGGTCAGTTTATAGACAAGACTACAGTAAAGATTACCTAAAGAAGTTCAAAGAGCACCTTTCAAGTCTCATTTTCAGTGAGGTATTCAATAGCAACGATGCTAATGAGGCGTTTGCTGAGTTCCATAATACTTTTAAACTTTTGTATGATCTCTGTTTTCCTAAAATCTGTATATTTGGTATGGCGCCAAAAGTGTACAATAAGCTGCCTAAATCCATAAGAGACATTGAGCAACTTCATTCATACAAGGCTGGACTTAGATATTGCTTAATCAAAAAATCATACTATAAGTTAGAGGACTTCTTGGAGGACAAGTCAATCTAACGCAATATTATAAATATAATGAAAGACATAAATAGATAAGTAACATGACCAGAATAATAAATTTATTGTGAATAAAATTAATGCTCATTCACTCTTAGATGGGTGCTTACTTTTCTTTAATTTTAATTTTATGATAATTGTGTTGTATGTACATCATAACATTTGCACGTCTGCATGGCAGAATATAGCGAAACTAAGTGACATTATAAAATACCCGATATACACCTATATTCATGCAAATAAACATTACTTTACTTTACTTTACTATTTTTCTTTCTTTGTGGACTATTTAGGACTATTTCTGGACTATTTTTTAGCAGTGCCACATTTCATTTTCATGAAGGTTTCAACGGTGAGGATTACAGCTTCAACGTCGTCAAAATTGCCGATACCGTACCTACAGTGTCATCATATCAATTCACATAGATAACCATTTGTCAATTCATGTCATGATTTTGACAATAAAATTCAGTGACGTCACTTCTGCTGCTGGTTGTTTAAAAACAAGTTCCGTTGCATTTGTATATATTTATTGCACATAAAACGACATAATATATAATAAAACAGAAAGAACATCTACAAAGGCATGCTTATCTCTAAATAGAGATCTCTTCCAGCAAACCCAAGGTTGATATGAATATTTTAATATACAGGATAGATCTATGTGCACTGATAAGATATATTCATACTTATATTACTGAACTATAGAACGAACTGCTAGATACATACACAAGTACATAAATATTGTATAAAAATATAAAGACACATAAATAAACTAATATATACAAAGCTCAAATCTAGGATAGAGAAAGACAATGCTCCTTCAAACGATTCTTGAAGACGGGGAGAGACGGACTATCTCTGATAGTGCAGGGAAATGAGTTCCAAAGAGTGATCGCCCGCAATCGAAAACAATGCTTTTATGCGACAGTATTGTGATGAGGTACAGAGAGAAGGGAAGCCATGTGAGTTCTACGTGGACGAGCCGAAGGGAGAAATTGAAAAAGCTCACGGAGAAAGCTAGGTTATCGAGGGTCGGTTAAGATGATCCCTGGGGAAAAGAAACTCAAAACGTTCTCGAAGATATGTGGGGTAGCGGGGATTTCGCAAAATATTGAATAGATAAGAGAAAATGTACATATCACGGCGAAGACGAATCGGCAGCCATTTTAACTCCTTGCGATACTGCGAGACGTGGTCGAACCTGCGCAGTCCGAAGATAAACCGAATCCCGAGATTTTGAAGTCGCTAGAGTCTGTTCAGTTGTTCTTCGTTGGCGCTAGCGCAACAAACATCGGTATAATCAATCAAGGGGAGAAGAAGAGATTGAGCAAGAGTAATTTTTGTTTGATGGGCCAGAAAGTTCTGAAGCCGTCTTAGTGAGTGAAAGGTGGCAAAGACGCGCCGACTGACCTGGCTGACGTGGTTAGTCCAGGAGAGTTGTTTATCAAACATGACACCCAGGTTTTTGGCCTTGTCACTGTAGGCGATTAAAGTACCGTCATAGGTACAATTGTTGCAATACGTTTAAAGAATGTCTGGTACCTATAATAATCGCCTGGGACTTACTGAGGTATACCAGCAATCCATATGACGAAGCCCAGGTTCTGATGTTCTGATGATGAAAAAAAAACAACGCCCAACCAGGAACATAAAAAAACCCGGTCTGAGGGTGCTAAATAACTTTATATATAGTAATACTAAGTATAGTATACCCATGCAAATTGGCCGCTTCGCTAATTGCCAAACTAATTTTAAAATCGAACTTATTAGAAGTTACATTTTAAATATAACTATAAATTAACAATCATAGAGAGCTTATGATATCTAGAGATAAAGCAGTGTATGTTACTGTACAGAATTAGGCATTAAAATACTCGTGTGTTGTTATATGAAACATTGAAACATATATAGAGCCTTTTATAGTTTAAGTCACATTTACAACTAATATTTTTTATTATTATGAAATAATCTTCCACTAAAGTAAGAACCTGCAGTCGGGTTAAATATAGAAAATAAAAACATTACGAATATTTATTCATTTTTTTCATTAGAAATAAAATTCAGAATCTAAATATTCAACAGATTCATATGACATTTTATGATCTTCATGATCAGATTGTACTGGTTCAATTCTAGACATATCAGACTCATTGTAAATTCTAAGACTGGATATTTCACTATCACTGCCGTCAACATTTATAATAAGTTGTTAATTTTCTCTATCAATTACCAGACCCCTGTATCTATATTCCTCTTCTAGTTTTTTTCCTTTCCATGTATCAACTGTTATAACCTCAAAACGGTTTTGTACATGCTGCAGGAACGTGATATTATATAAACCAACCTTCTTTGTGGTAACCTTTCCTTTTACTATGCCCCATATCATTTCTATTGGATTCAGGTCACAATGATATGGCAGCAGTCGTAGTATTTTGTGTCCATACTCCTGTATTAAATTATTAATCTTGTATATTGGGTCAGGTTTATTTTGTTTTAACACAAACAACAACATACTTTTGGAGGCTTTGGTAGGGTAGGCAATATTATTTGATGAAAGCCATTCTGCCATTTTTTTTTCTATTTACTGAGCTTGGAGGTTTGTTAATTTGATTAGAATGATAAAACGCATTGTCCATGACTATACAGGTGGGCTCATTTAGATTGGGTAATAATGTATTCAACAATTATGTATCTTTTTCCTGTCAAGTCAAGTCAAGTCAAGTCAAAGTACTTTATTACTGTAGATATTTACATATACTTAGCAAACGTCAATTTTGCCTATTCTCTACATTGGACCACTGTAGGAGAAGAAGGGCGTAGAAACTCCCACAGATTGATTTTTAGATCTCTTTTAAAATAGGTTGTGCTTAACTATTACAAATATGAAAAATTTAATTATTATGATTAATAAGCAGGAATAAATAATTACAAAATTATTAACAGCAAGGCCTGTGTTGAGCTAGATTAACCCCATACAGTCCTGTCATTTAAGTAATCTTGAACATTGTAATATCCCTTTTTTGACAAAGTCGCTTTAACATGCTTTTTAAATTGCTCAAATGGCAATTTCAAAATCTCCAGAGGTATCTTATTATAGTAGAGAATACACTGACCCTTGAAAGAATTGCTAACCTTCGTGAGTCTAAATCGGCGCGCACACAGTCTGTGATTATTTCTTAGGTTAACATTACAGCTATCGCTAATTTTGGAAAATGTTGTAAGGTTCTTGCGTACATACATTATATTTTCGAAAATAAATTGACTAGCTACTGTTAGTATGTCAATTTCTTTAAAAAGCTCTCTTAAGGAGTCTGTTCGTTTTAAATTATAAATTGCTCGAATAGCTCTTTTCTGTAAAATAAAAATAGTTTGAATATCCGCTGCATTCCCCCACAACAAGATACCATAGGACATCACACTATGAAAGTAACTAAAATATACTAGCCTAGATGTAGCCACATCCGTGCTTTGTCTGATGTTCCTAACAGCGTAAGCCGCAGAACTTAATTTACCAGCCAATTTATCTATGTGGGGTCCCCACTGCAATTTGCTATCAATGGTTATTCCAAGAAACTTCGTATCATTTACTAATTCTAACGTGCTGTTGTCTAACACTAAACTGGTCTCAAATTGCCTGACATTTGGAAGTGAGAATTTGATACACTTGGTTTGGAGAGATTCTATAGATTCAAAGTAATTAATCAAATCGTCTTGTTGAACTCCTGTGGTGTTCCCTATTTGGAATACAATAGTTGTATTACTGTCATACTCCCTATTAAGCATGCAGTTTACTATCTGCATGTAAGATGCATCAGGCATACAAATGTTTTCTACATGCTGCCGTAAGTTATTCTGCAGCTTGATACCTAAACCTACACCTAATTTATCTGAGTACACTATTGACTTGAAGGCACGATTTTTAACTGAATTGCTGGTGGGTGTTGATCGCCAATGTCCATCTAAGGCATCACAGGTTGATGTGTTGCTATGGCCCGTGGTTCCATTTGATGCTACTGATGAACCACATGACTTGACTACATATGGCTGTGCTGGATCCCGCAGTATAGAGGACGGTGTCATGGGCATGCTGCATGGTGATGACAAGCAAGCCTGCCCGCTGGCAGTTTCAGTTCTCTTCCGCTGCTGGGGGCTCAGCTGTAAAGGGGCTGCTTTCCCCGGCAGGTCTTGTGGTGGTGGCAGGGCTGGCAGAGACAATCCTTGTTCAGAGTCTTCCATGTTTGTCTGACACAAGGACTGAAAGCTCTCAAGATTGCTTTTGCTTAGTGAAATCAACTCGTTCATTGATGAGATGCATTCATCATACTGAGTTTGTACTGTTGAGTACTTGCATGTGATGTCCACTAACTCATACTGCAGATTTTCGAACCGAGTTTGTAGTTCAGCCATGGCTAGCTCATGTTCTATTTTGCTGGTAAGTAGTTCCTTCTGACACACAGACACCTCAGCAACTAATTGAATTTTGTGTCTGTGCACTGGTATACTTTCCATGCTCTTCCGGTTTTGTTTTACAAGTCTTTGTACTTTCTGGATATATTTCCTAGTTTTAACATATTTTCTTATCTTATTTGCACTGTTCATTTTCATGGCACTTGAATTCTTCATGGTGCAGGAGGTATCACAAGCTGTTAGGTCAATAGTTGGTATGCCAGTTTGGCTCATGACCTCATTATCTACAGATCTCTGTATCTACAGATTTCGATACTCCGGGCTCATTTTCGTTCTTCCAACATTTCGCATGATTGAGCGAAGTATGAATATAACTTTCATCAAGGTATTGAACAGACATACCACTCTCCCTTACATCATTGACTTCATGTAGGTAGGTATATAGTGGCATGGAGGGACAGGATATATTGGCGCTCCATAAGTACTGTCCTTTGATTTCTACATTTTTTATATTTATAACCTAGTTTATGTAAGAGTAAACGAAGAGATTCTCTGCCTCCAACAAAATTCATGAATTCTTTAAGAGCTGCAAGCAACCATTTCAAACTCGGTACTTCTTTTCGGACAGCAATAAATTCATGTATTTTGTGCCTAATTGCACATAAATCAAAATCATCCAGATTGATTGTCTCTTGGTTTTAGGTTTATTTTTCTTAGGCGTAGAAAATACAGCCCACCTTCGTTTTGTATTTTCATTACAGAAGATCGGGATATGCCTAAAATACAACAAAATATTTTACTTATAAATAGTTACAAATTAGCCAATTCACATTGCACATACTATATAACGTACCTACCAGTCATGTTGACAACAAGCCTGGTGATGTTATTTAGAGGGATAGAGTCCAATCCTTCAGACTTTCTATCCGACAAATATTTCGATAGATTGTAAATAACTTTTCTTACGCCACTGTTTTCACTCACAAAACACAAGAATCAATTTCTTATATAGTGGTCTCCATCGGTTTGTTGATTCTGCCAATGTCAAGTTTCAGAAATTACTCACATGTTTCGATCCAAATCACAGGGTTTCGGGTATCTAGAACAAACAGGACAACACAATAGATACATAAATATTCAATAATGTTAGTTTAGTTAGACTACAACACATACAACTAAGTAGAGTTAAAGTTTGATGTTATTTACATTAATGAAATTGCACAAGATTTGGATCAATGGAGATACATGATAATAGGGTTTTCAAATTGGTAGGCCTAGGAATGTACGGCGGAAGATAATTGTATAAAGAAACTTTAAGATTAGGTACGACATTAAAAAAAGATGTGGTCAGCAGAACCCCCGCAAGACCACAATTACAAAGCGAGTTGTCCTTGGCCCTTATTTTAGCAAGATGCACCGGAGTGCAGGCATGATCGAAACGGAGTCGACACATCGTAGAGATTGTGCGTTTAATCCGCGACGCGGAATTTGATAAACCAGGATTTCAGCGGGACTGAATTCTGGATATCTCCATAATATCTACCTTTGATCTGACGGCTTTCTTACCAGGAGTCGCTCCAGGATTTATAAAGATGGGTTTTTGATACAGAACATATATCTTAACTAAAATTATGGAAATATTCAGGACCGCCCAATACAACGGCATTCTTTGCACGAGAATCGTCCACTTCATTTCCCGGAACACCCGCATGACCAGGGATCCAAGCCAGAACAATATATATGCCCTGGAAATGACAGTCTTAGAGTTTCTTTCATTTTTAAAATGACTGGGAATCTAATTTTAACTCTAAATTGGTTTGAACTGATGGCTTGGAGACAACTTAGAGAGTCTGTAAAAATTATGGTCTTATTTAATTTATGGGATAAAACATAAAGGATGGCTTCCAGAATAGCTACCGACTCACCAGTGAATACCGATGAAAGAGGGGGTCATTTGTTATTTAAGAATTATTTTATATATTGGCATCCAAACCGCAGCTCCAACACACCCGGACTCTTGGAGTTTGGAGGCATCAGTAAAAACAAGCAGCCAATCACTCCAAGAATTCATCATCATCATCATCATCATTCATAATCACAGACTAGATTCGCGAAGGTTAGCAATTCTTTCAAGGGTCAACAGTGGCGGATTTACCGTAAGGCCCAGTAGGCCCGGGCCTAGGCCGGCCATTTAGGGGCGGCAAATCGTGACAAAAATTCACCGATGATAACAAGAAATATCGGAATGACAGCATTCACGCCTAAGCACCCCCGCGCCCCTGCGGCCCACCGCCGCCCCTACGTCTTAAATAAAGAAAATTTCTCCCCTCGCCGAGTACCTATGTTCCCTGTTCGGCATACTCGCGCAATTTAGTTGGTGAATGTGCAACTGAAAGCAGCTACGAGGCTTGTTCGATGTCTTCGCCACTCCAAGAGTTTTCCAAGAATTTCTTTGCAGCTTCCACTAAGCGTTGGGAAAGCCTTCAAGCCCATTTCACCGTCAAAAGTTTATCAAAAACTTGTTGGCTCGTGCAGACAGACGCATGCAAAAGTTTACGCGAATCGTGGAATGAAACCCATAAAGCGTTATTCTCCATCGAAAATTATACACAACAGAAGAAAGTTGTTATATGCGAACCAACTACAAGATTCGCAAGATTCTGTTTTGATGTCCCCAAACAAGCGCATATTACTCCCTATCTTAACAAAAAAGACATCCTCAAAATGACAGCCCGCCTTAAACTACATAAGCCTGGTCTTTTTCATAGAGTACTTTACACGCAGAGACCACTGTACCTGTTTAATAAACTGTCGTTTACGGGCGACCGTCATGGTCACTTTTTGCGAGGCAAAGTTCGAAACAGGCTTATGATCCCAAAACATAAAACAGCTTCCTTTAGAGGCAGCTTTAACTTTGCAGCTTCGAAGGTGTGGAATGATTTACCGCCTCCCCTTCAAGAGATGATGTCTAAGTTCTCCTTTATGACAAAACTGAGACATATCCTGCTTGACCAACAGAAAATACAAACCAGCAGCCTTATGGGGTAACTCGTCTGAGCTATGAACTTCATAATGACTTTTACGTTTGACACCTTGCACCAGCTTCATCTGTCGAATTGGTATCACGCAAGTAGCATCATAATTGAGGCCAAACCCAAGCTCATTGAATGAAGCCTAGAAGGCTTCGGTGATACTCCGCAATCGATGAAATTGTATGAGCATGAGATGAACCATAGACACACGCTATGAACTTCAGAGAGTTACGCCATAAGGCTGCAGTTTCATATACAATAAAAACAAAGAAGCTTCTACAGGTCCAACCGACATGGGTAGTAATTTCTCATAATATGAAAAATTACTAACTATGTCGAAGTACATACGTTTTGCACTTCACACATACACTACATATACACATAAACATGAACATACATGCACACATATACTTACAGTTAATTGTTATAAATTGCTATTTTTTATATTGTTTGGTTAAGTTTAAGTAAAAAGGGCTGGTCTGAAAAACAGCGCTGTGATGATGCCACATCACCCAGCATAAGTTGAGGCCAGTCCTTTTTAACACAAATAAATTATTAAGTTGGATACCCACCTGCCATGTTATGTTATGTTTAAGTAGTTTGTGGCAAATTAACGTCTTTTCTTTCTTTCTTTCAATTAACGGTATTCGATTGTAATTGGAACGTTTTGAAACGGCTGTCAGGCCTGTTTTTTGGGGATGTTTACTGGATCGCATTAAGGCTACAAGTAAAAAAACAGAGTGTGGAAATTACCATTGATTGATTAACATTAACATTATCATAAAACTTTATGAGGCACTTATACATTTTATTGGACAAACACGAGATAACTTCGATGATTTCGAAAACAAAGCCAAAACACTGTCCTTTGTAGAGCAATATGCAAAAGATTTTCGACGCAATCGAAAGCTACTCCTTGTTAAGACATATACAGCTGAAGAGATAGAACAGAATAATGATCGCGACAATTTTATAATTACTACTTTTTTGGTATTAATAGATTGTAACGTTGTAAGTTACCGTTGTCTTCACTCTATCATTAACTGGTCTTATTTTGAATTTAAGTAGTAATTCTCTTAATAAAACTGCCAAATGAGGCTGGTAATCACAGTATTAATTTTCACGCGCTGTACTAGCAGCATTCCACTGTTGACAGCTCGCTCGCTCTGCTGTGATTGGCCCGTTTTAAACTGACCAGCCGTGACCGCAACTTGACTTTGCGGCGCCGGCGTCATTCCGGAAACTCACTCGGCACTGTGACGTCACAAGATACATTGTCAGAAGAACTCAAAAAGCGACGAGATGCTTTAAATCACCATACAATAATTTTTATTTCATCGCTAACCTGACGAAACGAAGTGCGTCAGAAAGGTTGAAGAAAAGGCCAAAGCATTGTAAATGGTTTATCCTACTGACTTAGAAGACCATTTTCCAGAAGAATGTCTCCATTTTCGTGCTGACTGCGGTATAAAAAATAGGACCGATACAATGCTGTGAGTTTGTTAAAATGCGCATGGGTTATTTCTGACATTGCCTTCTATATGTTTCATGTGCTTCGTGTTTGCTGTAGCTTTGCGGGAGTTTAATGATGGCTCCCAGCTCACTGAATGCGGAGTAGTCGGCTGGCCTTCTGATGATTTCCTTTACGGTGGAGCTTAATCTTAGTGGCGAGGTCTCTTATAATATCACCAGTGTACCACACCGGATATCGTCTGGTGGATTGACTCGGCCTGATCTTCTTCGTGATCGATGCATTGAAAATCTCGTAGAATCGGCCAACCGCCGTCTCCACATCCGGAGCTTTCGCAATATTTTCCCAAGATACGCTACACAT
This sequence comes from Argyresthia goedartella, assembly GCA_949825045.1. Classification (NCBI taxonomy): domain Eukaryota; kingdom Metazoa; phylum Arthropoda; class Insecta; order Lepidoptera; family Argyresthiidae; genus Argyresthia; species Argyresthia goedartella. The sequence goes on along the minus strand of OX463832.1, from coordinate 3,436,734 downwards.
GAGATCGTAAAGGACTTCGTGGTTGCCCTCGGCAAAAATCCAGTCATTGTGCCCGCCAATGTTGCGGCGGTATTCAGGCGGCCGGATCGCTGGTCCGAGTCCTGAGCTATCAACAGCGGCATAATGTTGTCGAGAGGCATAATGTTGGTTGGCGTCAGTGTGTGGCACCAGGCTGCCTGACATGGAGGTGCGCAAGGTTACGCCACGGACGCTCTCCGGCAGCAGCACCACATCTAGCTCGCCGCCATGAGCATTCAATCGTCTCTTACAAACTACAAACACTGATTAAATTGCAGTAATTATATGCAACATACACTGATGCACTGTTCATGTTTAATTTAACGAGAATAATTAGATTTCCTTTTATTCCTGACAGATTTTCTTAAATTTTTGTATACAGACTTAGATTTTGTGTGTCCTTTCCTGCCTGTGCAATTATCTTCTTGTTTTCTACTTACTGGGTTCAACATATACGACGCAGACCGAAAACTCAGCACCATCTATTGAAAAGGTCGTCCATAGATCTTCGCCATGAACAGTTCCGAAGTCGCGGCGTCGGTGAAGTGTGATACCGGGGCGGGCGGCGAGCAGCACGCCTCCCTCCGCACGCGGTGGCGCGGTCCCGGCGCAGCACGCTCCAGCCTCCCGCCGTCACCTCGGCGTCTCCGATAGACGAGTCTAAGTAAGTTTCTGTAGCGGCGACGAGGTCCTGTTGGAAAGTTATTCCGCCAAAACTCTCATTATACCTCTAACGTTTTGATAGAGTATTATCGAGGGTCTTACCGGGGATCGCTTGCGGACTATCCTTGCGTACCAGACTTCGGTCTTGCTCCTCGAAAGTGAATCCAAGGTTTCACTCTGGCATTGTCCGACAACATCTAACATAACTTTTGGAACACATTGTACATAACCTAAACTAACCTAATATATATATATTTTATTTTATTTAAAAATGCAATTACACATGAAACCTTGGAAAATATTACAAACTAGCAGCTATTATAGTTACCTAATTAAAACAATTTCTAAATCGATTTCGATAAAAGTTGGTAATAAAGTAACCATGTGGGTGCTTAGATAGGGGCGGCTACAAGCTCTGAGGCCTAGGGCGGCCAAAACTGCAAATCCGCCACTGAGGGTCAATGCATTCTCTACTACAAAAAGATAACTCTGGACATCTTGAAATTGCCATTTGAGCAATTTAAAAACCATGTTAAAGCGACTTTGTCGAAAAAGGGATATTACAATGTTCAAGATTACCTTAATGACGGGACTGTATTGGGTTAATCTGGCTCAACACAGACCTTGCTGTTAATAATTTTGTAATCATATATTGTATCAATAATTATTCGTACTTATTAATTATGGTATAATGATATTATAAAATTTATATTAGTTAGGCACAAGCAATTTTTAATAGAGATCTAAAAATCTATCTGTGGGAGTTTCTACGCCCTGCTTCTTCCACAGTGGTCCAGTGTAGAGAAGTGGCAAAAAATTACCATTGCTAAGTATATGTAAATATCTACAGTAATAAAGACATTTGGAATTTTGGAATTGACTACAATTTCATTAAAAAAAGTGTTAGCGTCGAGGGATGATTTCGAGATGCCAAGAGATAGAATAATGTTAAGAGAATGGATAAGAGCATTAAAGTTAGTACTAAACAGAGGTTTCATATTCCTTTGATATAGAGGTTGGTGATATTTTCTAGTTTTTGCAGCCTTTTGACAAGGCACGTAGAATCTTTATGGGACCAGTAGCTCGTATTTGACATTAGCTGACTCAAAAATTTGACTTTGGGAATGAGGGGGTGGTTTTCGAGCTGGATAGCCTTATAAACGAATCTATCCGATGGATATTGTCTTCGTAAATTTAGGGGGGGTCCACACATTCAACTTGAAAGGCATTTATGGGAGACAATTTCATGGCACCAATAATAATGCGTAAACATTTCAATTGAACCCTCTGGAGGCAATCAAGGGTAGCTTTATTACATGGTTCAAGCAGGAAAGTACCGTATTCTAAATGGCTGCCTTATATGGCATTATATATCAGCTTTTGACAATACGGGTGAGCGCCTCACCACGTACCAGAAAGACATCGCGTAATGTTGATACCCTTTTCGCATTTTTTATCAGATTCTTAAGATGGGCGGAACGGTTTATTTTAGATTCAAGAATTATACCCAAAAATTAACAGAATAACAAACTGGGATTGATGAACCGTTTATGGTGATGTCCACATCCGGAATAAGGATTTTCCTGGAATAAATAACAACGTTACTCTTTGGGGCTGACAATCGACGACCCGAATGGCCCAGTCGGCAGTGACGCTGCCTACGAAGCCATGGGTTCCGGGTTCGAGTCCCGGTGGGGGCAAATATTTGTTTGATGAGAACGGATGTTTGTACCCTAGTCATGTTTGTTTATCTATCTAAGTATTATACTTATCTCCATAGGTATGTGATTCGTTGTCTAGTACCCAAGATACATGGAATCCTAGTTAGGGGCTATATCAATGTGTGCAAATGGTGTCCAAGGTATTATTATCATTATTAATGACAACCCATGATCACTTAGCCAGTTCTCGAGATACATAATAGCGGAATTCAGTCTAGCAGCGGCCTCCTCTATCGAAGCCAAAGGAACATAAAGGGATAAATCATCCGCATACTGATGTATGTTGCAAAAGGAGGTAACTACTCTATCGAGGTCGTACGCGTAAATGCTATAGAGTAGGGGACTCAGGACTGATCCCTAAGGCAGGCCCTTCCATACTGACCGAGGAGACAGAAAGCAATCTTGGTTTCGTATCAACTCTGACCTATCTGAGAATAAGCTGGTCATGAAATTGACTATCCTCACTGGAATACTCAGATGAAGCATTTTTTGCCTGAGCACAGGAAAAAGCATATTGTCGTAAGCAGAGCATATATCTAAAAATACTCCCACGACTAATTCATTTTTCGAGAAAGCTATCCTAATATCCGTGGTCAAGATGGCCAGGCTATCCATAGTTGATTTGTTTTTTCTAAAGTCTAACTGGCTTTCAGCTAAAATGTTATGACTCTCCACAAACCATTATAAGCGATTTTTGACAAGGTGTTCAGAAATTTTAGAGAGAGTAGAAGACAAGCCATGTAGCTAGGATTCTGTCCGTAGTTTTAATATAGTCTTTCCAGGTGTATATGGGTCGACCAACTTTCTCCTTACTTGTTTCGTAGTTCAGGGCGGCGTGGAATATGTGTTTTTGGGAGTGTCCCCTGTAGGATATCGTGCATTTTCCTATGTTTTGTTGGTTTTTGGCTTTCTCGACCATGTCACTCAAGATCATGCGTTCATATTTTCTTAGTCTTTGGTAAGGGCTGCCACTTTTAGTCCATATGAAATGCACGGTGAAATGAACATTTTGTATATTAAGCGAGCTATTTTCCAGTCCATGTAAGTCTTCTTTACAAAGTGTATTAAGGCATAGTGCATAGTGCTTGTTGACATATTTTCCTTCTGGTGTCTCTCCTGCAGATGTACTGCAGTAATATGAGAGCCGAGATATTTTATTTCCGTCACCGGTCGAATTGGAACTCTATACAATATGATGAACTCTGGTCGAGTCGCAGGACTAGTCGTACTTATTAATTATTCGTACTTATTAATTATGATATAATGATATTATAAAATTTATATTAGTTAGGCACAAGCAATTTTTAATAGAGATCTAAAAATCTATCTGTGGGAGTTTCTACGCCCTGCTTCTCCCACAGTGGTCCAATGTAGAGAAGTGGCAAAAAATTACCATTGCTAAGTATATGTAAATATCTACAGTAATAAAGACATTTGGAATTTTGGAATTGACTACAATTTCATTAAAAAAAGTGTTAGCGTCGAGGGATGATTTCGAGATGCCAAGAGATAGAATAATGTTAAGAGAATGGATAAGAGCATTAAAGTTAGTACTAAACAGAGGTTTCATATTCCTTTGATATAGAGGTTGGTGATATTTTCTAGTTTTTGCAGCCTTTTGACAAGGCACGTAGAATCTTTATGGGACCAGTAGCTCGTATTTGACATTAGCTGACTCAAAAATTTGACTTTGGGAATGAGGGGGTGGTTTTCGAGCTGGATAGCCTTATAAACGAATCTATCCGATGGATATTGTCTTCGTAAATTTAGGGGGGGTCCACACATTCAACTTGATAGGCATTTATGGGAGACAATTTCATGGCACCAATAATAATGCGTAAACATTTCAATTGGACCCTCTGGAGGCAATCAAGGGTAGCTTTATTACATGGTTCAAGCAGGAAAGTACCGTATTCTAAATGGCTGCCTTATATGGCATTATATATCAGCTTTTGACAATACGGGTGAGCGCCTCACCACGTACCAGAAAGACATCGCGTAATGTTGATACCCTTTTCGCATTTTTTATCAGATTCTTAAGATGGGCGGAACGGTTTATTTTAGATTCAAGAATTATACCCAAAAATTAACAGAATAACAAACTGGGATTGATGAACCGTTTATGGTGATGTCCACATCCGGAATAAGGATTTTCCTGGAATAAATAACAACGTTACTCTTTGGGGCTGACAATCGACGACCCGAATGGCCCAGTCGGCAGTGACGCTGCCTACGAAGCCATGGGTTCCGGGTTCGAGTCCCGGTGGGGGCAAATATTTGTTTGATGAGAACGGATGTTTGTACCCTAGTCATGTTTGTTTATCTATCTAAGTATTATACTTATCTCCATAGGTATGTGATTCGTTGTCTAGTACCCAAGATACATGGAATCCTAGTTAGGGGCTATATCAATGTGTGCAAATGGTGTCCAAGGTATTATTATTATTATTAATGACAACCCATGATCACTTAGCCAGTATCTCGAGATACATAATAGCGGAATTCAGTCTAGCAGCGGCCTCCTCTATCGAAGCCAAAGGAACATAAAGGGATAAATCATCCGCATACTGATGTATGTTGCAAAAGGAGGTAACTACTCTATCGAGGTCGTACGCGTAAATGCTATAGAGTAGGGGACTCAGGACTGATCCCTAAGGCAGGCCCTTCCATACTGACCGAGGAGACAGAAAGCAATCTTGGTTTCGTATCAACTCTGACCTATCTGAGAATAAGCTGGTCATGAAATTGACTATCCTCACTGGAATACTCAGATGAAGCATTTTTTGCCTGAGCACAGGAAAAAGCATATTGTCGTAAGCAGAGCATATATCTAAAAATACTCCCACGACTAATTCATTTTTCGAGAAAGCTATCCTAATATCCGTGGTCAAGATGGCCAGGCTATCCATAGTTGATTTGTTTTTTCTAAAGTCTAACTGGCTTTCAGCTAAAATGTTATGACTCTCCACAAACCATTATAAGCGATTTTTGACAAGGTGTTCAGAAATTTTAGAGAGAGTAGAAGACAAGCCATGTAGCTAGGATTCTGTCCGTAGTTTTAATATAGTCTTTCCAGGTGTATATGGGTCGACCAACTTTCTCCTTACTTGTTTCGTAGTTCAGGGCGGCGTGGAATATGTGTTTTTGGGAGTGTCCCCTGTAGGATATCGTGCATTTTCCTATGTTTTGTTGGTTTTTGGCTTTCTCGACCATGTCACTCAAGATCATGCGTTCATATTTTCTTAGTCTTTGGTAAGGGCTGCCACTTTTAGTCCATATGAAATGCACGGTGAAATGAACATTTTGTATATTAAGCGAGCTATTTTCCAGTCCATGTAAGTCTTCTTTACAAAGTGTATTAAGGCATAGTGCATAGTGCTTGTTGACATATTTTCCTTCTGGTGTCTCTCCTGCAGATGTACTGCAGTAATATGAGAGCCGAGATATTTTATTTCCGTCACCGGTCGAATTGGAACTCTATACAATATGATGAACTCTGGTCGAGTCGCAGGACTAGGACCCAGCCGCAGCCAACGCGTCGGCCGCCGCAATTGTGCAGATTCTTAATGTAGTTGATGATTGTTTATTCAGACTCGGCGATTGCTAGATTTATGTTTTGCACACAACTTATAAGAGTAAATATAATATCTACAATAGTAGTACTTTGCCTTGTTATGAAGGATCATATGAGAGCAAATTCTGTGGGTTAAAGATTCACATAGATAGGACACCGAGTGATAAATATGCAGTTTACAATAAATTGGATGAACACAGAAAGTTTAGACAAATTTATACAGATGGGTCGAAATGTAACGAAAACGTCTCCATGGCTTACTATGATCCTGTCACTAAATTGGGACATGGGTTCAGATTGCCATCAAATGCAAGTTTATACACAGCAGAAGCTCAAGCCATTTATGCATCTTTAGAATATATAGAATCAACTAACCTCAGTTTCAAGAAATGGTTGATAATTTCGGACAGAATGAGCGTTTTAATGGCACTGTCAAATCCCACGTACAACGGTAGCACAAACTATATTATTTATAACATAAGGCAGAAAATTAGTAGGCTTTAGCTCAATCAAGATAGAGAAATAAGTTTGTTTTGGACACATCTCACATTGGCGTCTCTGGCAACGAACACGCTGATAAACTTGCCAGCTCTATAATAAAAAAACCCAATATTCACCAAATACCTGTCAAGAACATTAAGTTGCCAGCTTCAGATTGCAAAACCGACATTAGAACGAATATTAAACATCAATGGATGCTTCATTGGAGAGAAATGACACAAATAAAAGGAAAATGGTACAGCTATATTAAATCGGACATTAAGAGACCATGGTTTGTCGTCCGAAAATATCTACATAGAAACTTTTACACAACAATTTGTCGTTTGAGAATTGGACATGGCAGATTTAATGAACATTTACATAGATTGAAAATGATTCCTTCCCCAAATTTTACATTTTGTAATTCTGAAAACCAATCTCTAAATCATATATTTTTTGATTGCCCTCAATTCAATATACAAAGACTAGTATTCATTGACAGCTTATTGAACATTAAAAAGAAGCCCTGGATGTCTCGCGCTCTATTCAGGATCTCCTTAAGAATATAGAAGCATTTTACCCTATTTATAATTTTATCAAGAGTACCATTGGAGTTATTTGAAAAATAATAATACACCGGAATAGACCTATACTACCTGATTTGACAACTCGGATGTGACCTATAACTACTGGAGGCCTACCATGACCTTATAAGAAACTGCTCTTAATCCAGGCAGTTCAGTTAAAGTACTTAAACTGAACGACTTAATTTCGTACCATGACCTCATAAAAGGTGAACGAGTTCTGAGCTGCTTATTTGATAAGGTGAATAGTTTATTGTCTCTGGCTAGTTAACTTACATCCATGTAAGAACGAGAAGGGAATATACAGGATTCCATAAGAAAGAACTACTCATCGCATTGTCTGGAGGACCGTTCCTAACCAACGTTTATTGTTTATACGGTATTTACCGGTTTTTTTACTATAAGGATATCTTGTATTATAATTTGTTTTATTATTTACGAATGGTACTTTGAAAAAATGAAAGCTTAAAAGTAATACGCGCATATTACTATTTAAAGCAATTTGTGATAAAACTTAGTAACTTATGCGTTGTTTTTTATTGATCGTTCAAATTATATTGAGCATTTTGAACGCAACTCATAACTGTCAAGTGGTTCATGTGTTTGTTTACAATATTTAACGATTTATTTTGGGAGGTACTTTTGTGTGTTGATTTAATTACATATTATTAAGTAATACCTATACATTATTTCTCGTTTGCTACGCTACAAACAACAAGGCATACTCATTTAACAAACATAGCATTGGCCT